>OY253673.1:203104-1478429 GCA_958009085.1 Protoeuglena noctilucae
TACCCTTCCGTGGGAGGCGCCAGGCCCGCGTGGGTGAAGGACGTCAGCAGGCGGGCGCCGTCGGCCTCGCGGGCGAAAGGGCAGCGGGGCCCACACGCCGCGGGCGCCGGGACCAGGAGCCGTAGAAGGGCGGGCGGACGGGGGCGGAGACGTCGCCGTCGTCGCCGCGGATGGCGAACCAGAGGAACTTGCGGCGGTGCGTGGAGGCGGTCGCACGGAGGGCCGCCCCGCCGCACCCGAACCGCCGCACCAGCGCCGCCTCCACGCCGTCCTCCCCGGCAGCGGCGCCGCGACGCCGGGCCCCATGCGGGCGGGCGGCCCCACACGCGGCGGCGCTGCCCTCCCTCGCGGCGCCACCGGCCCAGGAGCCCCTCCACGCCGCCCCACGGGCCCTCCTCGGGCAGCCCGCCCCGCATGGCCTCGTCCACCTCCCGCGCGCGCTCCTCGCTGAGGCGACGGGACAGGTCCCGCACGCCCGGCGCGGCCGCGGGGGACGGCGCGGGCCGGTCGGCCGCCACTGCGAACCGCGGGCGAGGGTGCGGCCCCTGCCGGACGCTGGACGAAGGCGCTGAGCAGGGAAGCGCTGGCCTTCATCGACTTGGCCGACCCCAGCCCCGCCTTCTGCGCCGCCTTCTCCGCCTTGCGCTCCGCCCTCTCCTGCGCCTTCACCACCGACTGCGCCTTCTGCGATGGGGCTAGGGTACGTGACATCGCTCCACGCACTCTCGGGGCTTCCTACTGCAGCGCCATCCTGCACCTGGCCCCTCCCATCCCGCGACTCGCCTTCTCGGCCTTCTTGGCCTCCGCGCCGCCCTGTTTCTCTGCCTTGGCACGCTCCCTCTCAGCTTCCTTGGCCCGTCGCTCCTCCTCCCGCCGCTCGCGCCGCGCCCGCTCCTCCGCAGCCACCGCCGCCGCCTCCGCCTCCACGCGTGCCAGCGTGTCGCACTTCGCCATCGCTTCCCTGGCGCGCTTGGCGGCCCTCGCCCACCCCCGCCCGCCCCGCTCCAGCGCCGCCGCCAGCGCCCCCACCGCCCGCAGCCGCTTCGAGGCGCCGCGGGCCACCGCCCGGCTCCGCTTCGCCTCCTCCCGCGCCTGGCCCTCCGGCAGCAGCGTCACGCGGTCCACCTCCCACCGCCACAGGGTGCCAGGCGCATCGCTCTCCCAGTCGACCTCCACTGCGACGAGTGAGCAGTTCGGGCAGTGCGTCGGGAAACGCAGTGCGACGCCGCAACGGCGCCGGCCAAGAGCTGTCGCGTACTATGCACTGCTTCGGCACTACTCTCTGGTATTACCTGAGGTGGTCTCCCGCCCTTCCCAGGCGCGCCGCTTGGCCAGCTTGACGATGCGCGCGCGGGTGGCCTCGACTGACGCGTCCGGCACGCCCGCCGCGGCGTTGACATGCTCCGCCAGCCTCGTCAGCGGCAGAGTGCTCCCCTCCACCAGGATCGCCAGCGCTGCAGTTGCGGGCGGCAGTGACACAGGTCGTCGTGTGGCAGCAGACCATCGTATGCAGCAATTAACTGTGTCAAAGAAGCAGACATGGATACAAACAGGCGCACGATAAAGTTAGGAGCGCCTTCCTCAACCGTCAGCACTCCCCTCTTTACACGCCCGCACCTGTGTCGCTCAGCTCTCGGCCTTGCGCCTCGCCCACCGCCGCCTCCACCAGCGCGGCCGGGAACGCCGGGGTCCGCAGTGCCGCCCGCAGCGCCGCCATCTCCTCCTCACAGTCCCGCGTCTCCGTCAGTCTCTCGGCATCTGTTGGCGTTGGTGCGGCACCCTCCCCATCACACGCCTCGCTTCCCCCCCCAGCACCAGCGTCCGCCGCCCCATCGCTGCCCGCTGCCTCTCCGCCCGGCCCATCCCTCTCTGGAGCTGCCGACCCCTCTGCTGCTCCAAGGCCGGCCTCCACCTCCGCCTCTCTCGGCGTCGTCGACACTGTCCCTGCCCCCGCCTCGTCTCCAGGCAACCGTGGCTCTGCGTCACCCGCAGCTTCAGCCCCTGCCGCAGCCTCTGCCGCCGCCTGAGCCCCAGCCTGAGCCCCAGCCTCTGCTGGTGCGTCCTCGCTCGCCCCCGTGCCGCCCTCCTCGTGCGCAGCCTTGGCCTTCTTCCGGTGCTGCGCCACCCACGAGTCCACCTGCTTCACGTCGTACCCCAGCTCCGACGCCACCTCCTCCCTCGCCCGCTTGTCGGGTCTCTGTGGCGGCAAGGCACAGACACGTCATTGGCAAGCCCATGCGTGGTGTGACCACGCGCATGTATGGCTGTGCGGCAGATACCCAGGGCTCCTGGGACCCGTCCCCAGCGATGCAAGTCGCTTACCGGGTTCTCGGAGAGGAGCCGCGCGATGCGGGCGTCGACGGCCTGGCGCTTGGCGGCACGCTGCTGCTGGAACCACCTGCGGACCTGGGCGCGGCTCAGCGACAGCGCCGAGGCCAGCGCCTCGATGCGAGGCGGCAGCGGCAGCGTCAGGCCGCCCTTGCACTCTGAAGGGGGCGGGGCAAGAGGCAGAGTAAGTCACGAGTGCCAGGCAAGGCATGAGCGGGTGCCCCAGCTGTGTGTCGCCCGCGTCCGTGCATGATGTCAATACCCACTCACCGGAGTCCAACTCCTCCTGTAGTTGGGCCAGCTGCTCTGGGCTCAACTCCGGCCGCTCCCTCTTGCGACCCTTGGCAGCCGTCCCGCCGCCCTCAGCGGGTGCAGGCGCAGGTGTGGGCGCTGCCTCTGCCCCGCCGGCCGGCGATGGGATCTCGTCACGCTGCGAGCCCTCCCGTTTCCTGCGTGGTTCCGAGTCCCTTTCGTCGTTCCTGGGAGTCTCTTGCTCTGGGTTTGCCACACCCCTAGGTGTCTGTGAGGGCCTAACACAAACAGGAGGTCAGAAGACGACACGCAGTGACCGCCCAGCCACCGCCCGGACGCCGTGCATGCATGCGTGCCATGCAGCGAGGAAGGCCGCGTCGCAAGTGCCGCACCTCTGGAATCTGCCGATCCACATCGCCCCCAACTGGCTCGCGTGCAGCTGTTGCCGGGGTGTGGCCCTTCTCTGCCACTTCCTGCACGCGCGAAGGAAACAGATATGGATGAATGTACGACTGGGATTCGCGTTCCCTCCTGCAGCCCGACCACGCGTCAACTCGCCTTGGCTTCCTTGGCCCAGGTCGGCTCCGCGGCCGGCTCAGGGGTCATCAACACAGCGCACCCGCTCCTCTTGTCTGCGACATTCGCATCATTGTCCTCCTGCGCCATTTGGGTACCAGGATGCTCAGGAGGTTTCAGCAGCGATGCGTGACCCATGGCCCAGGGCGCGCGCGGCGACGACGCCGCATTGCTGACGCCGCACTTGTAGCGTGACGTCATTGAAACTTATTGCGCGCGCACAAGCGCGTGGCGGCTGCGCGCCGGGCCCTCAAATTTCAAATGGCGTGTTTGAACTGGGTGGACCTCGGCAGGCCGCGCTGCCTCGACTCACCGTAGCCGCTCGCGCGCACGTGGCAACTTCCCCCTCTCGTGGTCGTCGAGAACCATCCTGCGCCTTTTGCCACATCTTTGCGAGCATCTTCCCGCCCACACGCCAGGCAGCCGGCTATCTAGCGCACCCAACAGGGCAGACTCCAGCCAGACGTACGCTTCAATGCGGCCATGCCTAATCGGCGCTGATGGCGTGACAGTGGAGGAATGTGACCGGGAATGGAAGGGGTTTTGGGTTCTGACGCAGACCAAACTCAGACAGTGGCTAAGACGCTGGCTACGTTCCTCAGCCGCGACTGCTGCGACCTCCGAACAGTGCGGCCCCCAGAAGCCCGAGGGCCACCACCCCGGCACCCACCACGCCCACCCCAATGAGCCCCTCCTTGACGATGCGGTCCTCGACCTCGTCCAGCAGACGCTGGGCCTGCCGATGCCCTTGCGGCGAGAGAACCAGTGTGCGCAGCTTCTCTTTCGCCGCAGAGTAATGCCCGAGCCGGTAGTCAGCGACCGCGTTGATGAAGAGCACGTGCCGCCACGCCTCGTCCCGCCGGTCGCCCATTTCCGACAGCATCTCGCGCCCCAGCCGCTGGGCCGTCGCCACGTTCTCCTCCCTGCAAGGATCGAGGCATGCCCGCTGTCTCGTCTCCACACTGTGAGCAAACGACTCCGCGAGGCACCCTAGGAGCAAACGCACCGGTCCGAGTGCGCCAGCGCGTACGCCAGCTGGACCTGAGCGTCGAAGAAAGCCCCCCCTCCCTGTGCTTGCGCATCGTTGTACGCCTGCGGGTGGGGGCGGGCGATGCAGCAACGATGCGCAAACGCATCGCGTATGTGCCTCAGGGCCATCGCAGACGCTGTCGTTTGGATATGTAACGTTTCCACGGCATCGCACCCACCTGTCTGCACGCGGCCAGGGTCCCGTTGTCGACCAGCTCCAGCTGGTCGCTATTGATTACCATCTTGCAACGCGTCCTCCCCACCATGCACAGCTCGCCGCAGTCCCAGTAGCCACAGATGGAGCGTTTCAACTAAGGATGACGTTCCTGCGAAACAACAGCGGCCACTCTCACAATGCGAGCCGTGGGGCCACCCTCCTCTGGCGCTCGGCCTGACTCCGAACTCAAGGCGCTGCACCAGCTGCCGGAACCGGCCACAGGTGCCTGGTTCGTCAACTCGGTCCGCGTCAACTGACCTGCCGAGTCGTGATTGTGGGATGGCAGGAACCTGCTCCTTGCCAGCGGCCAAGGTGGCCCCTGGGCCCCTGTCTCGGCAGCGGGGGAATGCCGTTCGACGGGGTGTGCGGGTACATGCGGGGAAGGACCAGCCGGTGCTTCTGGAGGTCAAGGGGCTGACTGCAAAGGTAAGCGCGTGGGTGCGGCCTCCCTTCTGGGTCATGAAGGCAGCTGCCGGCCTCGGGACCTGTGCTCCGCTCTTGTCTATTCGACGACTCTGCCGTCTTGCACGGCCTGGCCGTCGTCGTCCACCGCTCAGGTTTGCGCGGAGGGATAGCACAGGCGGCCGCTGCTCCGGCCGCGATGCCGGCGCGTCGCGGAGGCGCGGGCCCGCTGCGTCGCCACACAGATCGCTGTTCGCCTTCAGAGCCCGCGCATGCCCTCGCATTGTATTCTCGCTGTGCGCCTCGCGAGGACGGCCTCCCACTCCCGACTGCACCCATCCAGATCGCCGCGACGGGGCAGGAAATCCTCAAGGGCGTGAATCTCACGGTCCGGGAGGGCGAGGTGCATGCCATCATGGGGAAGAACGGGAGCGGCAAGTCCACGCTTTCCAAGGTGCTCGTCGGCCACCCCGACTACGAAGTCACGGGCGGCGAGGTCGTTTACAAGGGTCAGGACCTCCTCGCCATGGAGCCGGAGGAGCGGTCGCATGCCGGGGTGTTCCTGTCCTTCCAGGCGAGCTGCCTGCCGCGGCGCGCGACTTCCCTCGGCTGGCCTGCGGGGCGTGCATCAGATCCTCCGCGCTTCCACCGCCCGCGCAGTCGCCGGTCGAGGTCCCTGGGGTGAGCAACACGGATTTCCTGCGCATGTCGTGCAACGCGAGGCGCAAGGCGCTCGGGCAGCCCGAGCTGGACCCTTTGGAGTTCTACGCTTTCCTGACACCCAAGCTCGACCTCCTCAAGATGGGTGAGGGCCCGCAGGAAGTCGGAAGTGCAACTTTGGGTAGCCAGGGTCCTACCGGTCACTGCCCATGGCTGCAGCCCGCGCCCAACAGCTGCACGCAATCGGTGCACTCATGCCCTCTCGCAGACATCCAGTTCCTCAATCGCAACGTCAACGAGGGCTTCTCGGGCGGCGAGAAGAAGCGCAACGAGATTTTGCAGCTCGCCGTCCTGCAGGTGCGCCCGGAGGCCGCTGCTTGCCCTGCCGCGCGTTTGTTGTCTGTGCTGTGCCCACTGACCAGCGAGCCCCGCATATAAGAAGCGAGATTCGCGCTGCCGTCGCCCGTCGCAGGCGGACCTGGCCATCCTGGACGAGATCGACTCGGGCCTGGACATTGACGCCCTCCGGGACGTGTCGGGTGCAGTGAACGCGTTGAGGACTCCCAGCAACGCGGTGGTCATGATCACCCACTACCGCCGGCTGCTGGATCTCATCCGGCCCGACCAGGTGCACGTCATGCGGGACGGGCGCATCGTCCAGAACGGGGGATTCGAGATCGTGGAGCAGTTGGAACAGGGGGGGTACTCGGCACTGGCGGCCTAGCGTGGACGTTGCCGCGCATGAGACGGGACCAGCCCGCATTCAGTGCCTCGAAATGCGATTGCCCTGCTGTTTAGATTCAACACGCGGCACCGGGAGACCCGCACCAGTCCTAGCAGCGGGTGCAATGGATTGGTCGAACGTGACGAGAAGGCACGCCAATCGTTGGCGCGCACCAAAAACGCTCAGCCCATGTTGGCCGGGGCGGCCTCAAGTGCCACGAGGCCCCACGGCCCCACCGGGACCGTCCCCGGCCCAGCCACCACCCCGCCCGCGGCAGAGGTCGAAGCCACGAGTGCCCACGACGTCCCGGGGGGCGGCGAAGGCAGCGCCGCAGCCACCGGCTCCTCGTGCGGATTAATCCCGACGTACACGGCCTGGCTACCCCGGGCGCGCTTCATTCCCAAGTAGCCCTCGTTGCGCGCCCCCAGCGCCGGCTCCCAGCACGGCTCAGACATGGGCATGACCCCGTGCCACGTCAACTCCCCCTGGGGAGCAGCAAGGAGGCGGAGGACGTGAGTGATGCGGCAGGCACAGGCACCGGCACAGATATGCATGCCGTGACAGGCACTGCGTCGATTGAGCACTAATGTGTGCCAGGCTCTCGGTGTCCCTTTTTAGGTCACCAAGTAATGGCGTATCGCATAAAAAGGCAGCCGCCCTCTCAGGGGCCCTCACCATTTGGTTGTCGAAGGACTCGGGCTGGAGCAGGGAGATGTGCCTGGCTCGGAAGCTGGCTAAGACGCGGAGGAGCTTGGGGAGGTCGAGGAGGGAGTCCGGGAGATCGCCATCCAAGCCCAAGGGCACAAGGGGCACGCCCGGGGCCAGCATGATGAGGGAGATGAGGGTGCGGAGGCGCAGGGCCTCGCGAGGACCCTTCTCGCAGATCTCGCGGAGGCTCCCGACGCCGTGGGGGAGGCAGCGGACCCAGCTAAAGGACGGACGGCGGCCGGCGGCCAGGTTGCCCGGGAGGCCGGCGTCCCAGGAGGGGCCGAAGATGTCGTGTGACCCTGAGAGACAGCCGAGGGAAGCGAGATGAAGGCGAAAAGAGGGCGTGAAGCGAGCCAGGGTCGCCCCAGTGTGGGGGCACACGATTGAGGTGGGCGATGCACCAAACACGCACTCCCAGGGACCCCACACCCTCCCGCGCGCCCCCTCACCCGTCAGCCTCGTCGCGACCTTGCCGAGGTGCTCCCTGGGCGTGGGTGCCGCCATCATGTACGTCCACAGGTCGTCTGTCACGTACCGGCACGCCTCGCTCCACCGGCCCCAGTGCGGGAAGCCCCGCGCGCCCTGCCGCGGGAGCAGGTTGGTGCTCTCCGGCGACGCCACGAGTCGGGACATCCGGCCTAGCCTGCTCATACGGGCGCAGGGAGGGGCACGGGTGAGGTTCACCGATGATGGAGCTGTTGCGGAGTGCACATGGAAGCAACCTACGACGTGGGCTAGTGGGACAGGGACGCAAACAGATGACACGATCAGCAACAATCAGCCTTTCCCTACTTGTGTCCCTCACCTGTAGTCGAAGGACAACTCCTCCACGAGCGGCGGCGCGTCCACCACCATGCCGTTGTAGTTGATGGCCAGCTGCTCCGCGTTGGCGACCACGAAGCCGTCGAGCTCGTACTCGTGGTACAGGTGCCGCATGGAGTCGAGGATGAGGTTCTGCGGCGAGTGCGAGGGCCGGCGGCGTGAGAGGTACCATCGCGCGTGCTGCCCACCCTACGCTGCCAGTGGGTCGGGGCAGCGGCCTGCCCATGTGCTGGCCGGGAGTCAGCCCCGTGCGCGGGACGCACCGCGACGACGGGGTGGTTGCAGTTAAGGATGGTGCCGTCCCGGAAGTAGAGGGCGTTGTCGCTGCCACGGAGGGACTGGGGCCCGACCTGGGAGAAGTCCCCTGACTCAGGTAAGAACCCGAAAGAGACGGTGGCGAGGACCTCGATGTCGACGGCGTGGCAGACGCGGACCAGGGCCCGGAGCTCCGAGGCGGCGGCGGCGGGGTGGCGGGCGTCGAGGCGACCGTCGGCCGGGTTGGCGCCGGAGGCCAGGGAAGGGTCCGGGCTGAGGAAGGAGACGGGCGCACGGCTGCGGGGACCAGAGCCGTCGCCTGCGCGGGCGTGGGGCGAAAGGCGCTCAGGCTAGGGCACGCGACGGCGCCGGCGGAGCGCATCGCCTCTGTTGCCAACAACGCACCCGAGAGCGTGGAGAGGTTGGCGAGGACGACGGCGTTAAATCCGGCCTTCTTGATCTCGACGACGCGCGCGGCGGCTGCCTCGAAGGACCCTCCCCAGTTTCTGACGTCGATCTCGCAGGCCATGACCTCCTCGAACGGCCGCCGCTCGCTTGGGCGGGCCGTGCCCTGCCAGTCGAAGGCCACCAGGGGCACCGCAGCCTTGGCGCCTAGAAGGTTGCCCAGGTACACGGTCGAGTCGTCCCTCTGCAGGCCGGGTTGGGTGGGGTGGGTGTGACGGCCTATGTATGCGTGGCGAGGCTGGGAGAGGCAGGAGGGCTCAGAAGAAGGCGGGCGGGGTCATTGCCGTCGACTAAGAGACCCGCCGCGCCCTCGCCTTGGTCCCTGCGTCCTCTGGCAGCGCAGAGTAGGGCAGTCCGCGGGCCAGCGTGGCGTACGGGTCGAGCATGATGCGCTGGGGGTCGAACCGGTGGGGTCCCTCCCACGTCACGTCGCCCAAGACTCGGAAGCCGTAGTACAGCGACTCGAAGTTCTGCAGGCCGTCCATGGACACGTGCCAGACGTCGCCAGTCTTGTTCACGACGGGGTCCAAAGCCAGCTCCACGAAGCCGGCCGCCTGCGGGGGTTCGGATTATCCGGGCATGCTTTGCGGAACGAAGCTGCGCGGCTGGGCTGCAGCAGCGGCCACGGACGCGGCGGTGTTGGCCAGCAGCGTTGCGCACCCGGTCGCCACCCCGCGGGTCGTAGCGGACGAGGCAGAGGTTGACGCCGGTGGCGTGGCGGGAGACGAAGGCAAAGTTGACGCGCTGGCGAGCGCCCGGGCCGTCCGCGGCGCGCGGCCGCGGCGCCAGGCTGGCCCCGAGGGGCGAGGGTGTCCCCGCCGTGCACCCGATGGGAACCACGAAGTTGTCTCCGTTGTCGGGCCGGACTACGACAGCCTCGGAGTCGGGGCGGCCGCGGTAGACCTCTACGGGCAGGCAGCTGAGCATGATCGGCACCGCGTCGAGGGGCACGGTGGTCGAGAAGATGTACACGCCCGCGCCCTCCGGAGGCTTGCCCGCGCGCGTGGGCGATCGCATCATGCGCGTGGCCTCATGGTACTGGCTGCCTTCAGGGACCATGCTCTGCGGCGTGGAAAGGCGCGGGGACCGTCGCGGAGGACCACAGGGCGCAAGCGGGTGCGTCCGGGGAGCAGGATGGCGCGCACACTGACTTGGGGATGGTACATGCCGTCTGGGGACGACCGGTGCGCGCCCCAGTGCATGTAGACGTCCTTCTCTCTGGTCCCCGTCCGCGCCGCCTTGTACGCCACGCTGACTTGGTAGCCCCCCCCTGTCTGGGTGACGACCGCGGCCACGCTCGCGCCCGACCTGCGTTTTCAGGGTCGCAAGCGGCTGAGTATCACATAGAGATGCGGCGATCGCAGCGACAGCCCCTGCGGGCCACGTGCGCGCGGCGGGGGATTGGATGCCTGGGGCGGGAGCGGACCGCTGGCCCGGCGCTCGAGCATGCCATGTTCGCGGATTCGGGAGTCACACCCACCTCGTCGTCCATCGGAAGCTCTCGGAGGCTGCTGAGGACGCGTCCCGGGAGAGCGCGTCGGCCACACGGCCCGCGAGCCCCGCCGCAGTCACCCTAGCCCGCCGGTCCGCCCGGGAGGAGGCCCCGCGCTCGTTGGAGCTTCGCTCGCTTTCCCCAAGTCCCCTTAACCTCTCCAGCGTGGAGAACCCGCCGATATACTCGCGGCCCCTCGGGTTGGCATTCCTGGACGGGTTACCCCCTCCCCGCGCTCCCCTCCGCGTCCCTGCCGCCCCGCATGGTGCTGGACGGCCCAATATTGCCGATCTCATCCACACACGAGCTCCCGACCAGCGCTCGGGCCAGCCCGGACCCAGCGGACTTCTCCCCGACGATGACAGGGACCCGCGCGTCTCTTCAACCGAAAACTCACATCGCAATGCAGCGACCGCGCAGGAGAGCTCTCGGGCGTCTGGCTGTGTCACCATCGTCTGGCAAGTCAACCCCAGGTCCATCAGCGATTATGCCCACGCTGCCCCGCTCCCAACGAACCATTCGCGGCGGGGTCAGGCGCGCGGTGGAGCCCTTCGCCCGCATCCCACCTTTCCCGCTTCTGCGACCCCGGGGAGCCCCGTCACCCGCCCCCCTTCCGCCCCTGCGTCGCATCGTTGACCCTCAGTGGTCCCGGGCGCTGGATCAGCGCACCGACTCGGCTGTCGCCGGTGTTCGGGCCCCGAGGGGCCGTAGGTGCCCGAGATGGCCACGTCGGCCAAGTCCACCAAGATGATGCAGTACATCAACTACCGGATGCGGGTCACCATCCAGGACGGGCGACAGTTCGTCGGCAGGTGCGTGGGCGGCTCCTCCCGCGCGATGCGCGTGGAACCGAGCGCGCTCGCCCCCCGCCTCCGGCATGCATGCTTGCTTATGCGCGATTTCCATCCGTTGCTGGGGCCCTCATGCCCCGGCTTGGCCTCGGCGCGGCGGGAACGGGGGTGGCACCTTGGGTGCGCGCGACGGCCTTTCCTCGCGCCGCGGCGCCCCTGCCGCGACCCCTGCGTCGCTTCGGCTTCACTACTGGGATGGATCTTCTTCCCCGGCGGTGGCCTGCAGGTTCATGGCCTTCGACAAGCACATGAACCTCGTTCTGGGGGACTGTGAGGAGTTTCGCCGGATGCCGCCCAAGAAGGGAGGGGAGGAGCAGATGCAGAGGAGAGCGCTCGGGCTCGTGTTGCTGAGGTGCGAGAGGAGACCTTGAGAGGCTGACCGAAGTGCCCTGCCTGTCCCACGGGACGCCTTGACGGGCACCGGGTTGCTTAGCGCGATCCTCTCCCTTTCCCCATACGCAGGGGCGAGGAGGTCATCACGCTGTCGGTGGAGGCCCCGCCGCCCAACGAGGGGGCGGTGCAGCGCGCACAGGTCGCGCCCAAGGGCCCGGGGGCAGGCATGCCGGCAGGCCGAGGCATGCCCATGGCGCCGGTCGGCCAGGTGAGAAGATTGATTTGTGTTACTCTCGTGCTCGTCCGTGGTTGACCCGCGGTTTCCTTGCCTTACCTGCTGGAGCGGCGTGAGGGCGCGTCCACACGCTGCCTGTGCAGCCGTCTTTGTCAGCTCATCTGTTGCGCTGACGTGATCCGTCTCCCTTTCATCGCAGCCGGCGCCTGGACTGGCGGGGCCCGTGCGTGGGCTGGGTGGCCCGGCACCAGCCATGATGCAGCCGCGACCTTCGCACCAGGCGAGTCCCGTCTTGTCCGCCGGTCCGATTCAAGTTTGGCGCTGTTTGGCTAGACCACGGCAGCTTGGCAGTCTCCCCTGCCCTCGCAACGGTGGGCCGTGCTCTCGGTGACCGCAGGCGCCGCCGCAGGCGTACGGGGCTCCGGGCATGCTGCCCCCCGGCATGCCGCCTCCGGGGGGCATGCCGCCGGGCATGCCGCCGCGTCCTGGCATGATGGGGCCTCCGCCGGGCATGATGCCGCCGGGCATGCCACCTCCGGGGATGGCGCCGCCCGGCATGGGGATGCCTCCGAGGGGGCCGCCGCCCGCATAGCGCTCGTCCAGCGCGTTTTCTGTTCCGGCTGGGTTGCGGCTCGCTGGCTCTCCCCCTTGCGGGGACGCATTGTAATCGAGGCGCTTCCAAGCTCGGCTTGAATCCATGCCCCTTGCTGCGAAACAAAACGTGGCGACCTTTACTGCTGCGAAGAGAAGGCTGCCAGGAGGAAGTCATGAAGGCTGACGCGCGGCGGTTGGCGCAGACGGCGGACACCACCGCGAGAGCGTGAGGGGTTAATTACATATACACGTCTTTAAGCGTGACCTTTGCCCTCCTGCTTTATCTCCTTGCCATTGAGGATCCGAGGAGGCACAGACCTTTCTGCGATATCGCACGCGAGGCGCGGGTCACGCCAGTTTGCAGTCTGGCACACCCTGACCCGCGGTGCTGGCACCCGAACGCGCCTTAAACCCGGCCTCCGCGACTTGTGATCGAGGACTCTGTCCCCTGCCTGCGAGCGGGGGGGCCGTGTTGCCCGGATCGGCCGCAGATCCCCATTTTGACTTCTCCTTGCCATGTCGGTGGCGCGGGCTCTCCGCGCGGCGGCGCTTTACGCGGTTCTGGCGTTGGCAATATGCGGACACACATCGCCCGTCGTGGTCACGGCAAGGGCTGTGGATGGCTCCGCTCCGCGGATGGCACAGCGTCGCCTGCAACAGCTGCCCCCCGGCCCGGCGCCTCCGCCGGGCGGCGGTACCCCTCCTCCGGGTACTACCGGTCTCCCTCCTCTCAACGGTGGAACTCGTCCTCCGGGCACCCCGACAGGCACGGGACCGGGCGGCCTTCCGGGGGGCACGCCTGGGCCCTTGCCGGGCAGCTCGCCGTTGCCCCAGCCGGGCGGCTCGCCGGCTCCCAAGCCGGGCGGGACTCCTGTCCCGGGCGGCGGCCTGCCGGGCACCGGCACCCCGAGACCTGGCGGCACCGGAACCCCGAGGCCGGGTGGCGCAGGCACTCCCGGACCGGCCGGGGGCCTCCCCGGCAGCACGCCGGCGCCTGTGGGCCCTAACAATCTCTGCTCGGCACAGGACACGGTCAACGGCGCGGCCAACTGCAGGCTCCGGCCCCCGACCCCAGCGCCCACGTTCCCCGCCAGTTTCCAGGCGGGTGTCGGCACGGGTGCCCTACCTCAGTACACATTCCCGGCCGGTGGGGGCTCCAACAGCTCGGGCGGCGGCTCCTTCTCCATCCCCATCCCCGGCTCGGGCAATGCGGGCTTTGGGGCTGCGGGTGGCACTGCGGGTGGCACCCCTGGACCCAACGGCCCTGCGCCCGGCGGCCCACCGACTCCGCGGGTGACCCCCGCCCCGACGCCGGCGCCCCCGGGGCGCCTGCAATGCTGGAGCGCCGGTGAGTGCTTGCATGTGGCGAGCGGCAGGGAACGTCATGTGGTGGAACGCCCCGCGACCTCGCCCGTTCCCTTGCTTGCAGACGCGAGTTCTCTCGGCTATGCCGTCTACTTCTTCACCTCGGGGACCTTCAACCCCGCCAGCGAGTGCTTCGTCCAGTCTGAGGCGCCTAGCTACGACTGCATGCGGTACTACGGTCTGACCGGGGAGAGCACCAAGGTCTGCGAGCCAAACGAGGACCTGTGCGTGATTAACAAGGTCGAGCTGGTGAGCGAGCGCGACGCGACGGGCGAGGGCTCACGGGTACCCGCTCGGTGCCTCTGCCTCTGGTTTCATGGCATGACCGTGCCTCACCTGCAGAGCGACATCTTCCTGGCCAGCACGCCCCAGCCGCCTCCCACGCCGAGCCCGACGCCCGTCCAGGGCCTCGGCCCCAAGAGCACCGTTGACAACACGCGGTCGTCGGCCCGCGCGGTCACCAACGGCCCCGTGTACTTTGCGGAGGGCTGCAGCACCAAGGGCAACTACACCAGCTTCTCTCCGGGCGGCAAGAGCCCCAACTTCGGGACTGCAAACGATAACGGGATTCTGAAGGCCACAGTCGGCACATGCACGGACCAGCTCTGCAACAGCGCGAGCGCCGCGGCGGGAGGTGCGCAGGGAGGCGCGGCTGAGACCGTGCGCTTCATGGCGCGCCGGGCCTGATCTGCGCTTCCCCCCTGCCGCTCCCCGCAGTGTCGAGGCTGCAGTGCCTCGTGAGCGACCTGTCCCAGATCGACCCGGCGTCGGACAGCTCGGGCGCCTGCATCCCGCTCATGACCTCCGGCGTGATGACGTGGGAGTGCGCCCAGCTCATCGCCTCGGCGCCCCTGGTCAGCGTCACGTGCGGGGAGACAGCTGAAGTCTGCACCAGCGTGAAGTTCAGCCAGGTCAGTGCATCGCGATGCTTACAACCACAGCGTTGTCCTGGGCTCGCCGGCAACGACGGACGCCTCGCGGACTTGCCCTGCGCAGGAACTGCTGAGCGTGGAGGTCAACTCGGTGGTCCTGCACACGGGATGCGCCCTGGACGACATGTGTCCCGACAGCCCGGGGACGACGACCCCCCGGTGGCACAACTACTACGACACGGCCACCGTGTTTGGCCCGGGCGGGCCGCTCAACATCCAGCTCAACGTCACGTCGCTGCCGACGCCGACCCCGACGTCCACGCCGAGCCCCGGCACCACCGTCTACACGTTCCAGACCTACACGGGCTGCTGCGTCGACAGCTACTGCTCCTCTGCCGCCACCGCCGCCCTCTCAGCCCTGCTCGCGCTCGCGGTCGTGTTTCTGACCTTCTGAGCCGTCCTCCAGATTCAGTTTGCTCTCAGCTGTCATGCACGTTATCCGCGACCCCCCTTTCGTCAGCCCTTGTATGCCGCAGCTTGCTGGGTTATCATTCAGTGTCGCCGCCTTGGCTAGTGATGCGTGGCTGCCCCCCCTCCTCCTCCTCACCGCGCTTGATACAGCGGCCGCGCCTTCTTTTGGAAGCTTCGAAGCTCAAACGCACATCGGCACCGGCACGCGACCTCGGCGCCTTTGTGGGCGCGTTCGCAGGGCTCTGCGTTCTCCTCTCGGCAGGTTCCGCCCACGCGGGGCTCTTCGGCGGCAATGACCCCATCGACCCTTTTACTGTGATGGGGAGAAACGTGAAAAAGTGCGCTTTGGGACGGGATTGCCTTGGATGGGGAAGATTTTCATCTGGCCCATGCACCCGTTCAGATAATCAACGACAGGCCAATTCTGCCCGCCTTTTCAGGTATCTCATTGAGCAGCTGGAGGGGGAGAAGATTGTGCGGCGAGAACGGGGCTTCACAGTGCAGACGTGCACGAGCACCGTGCGGCAATCCGACGAGGTGAGGCGCAGTGACATCCATTCCGCTTTTGCGGCCGAGCTTTTGTAATCCAAATCTTTCCCTCCGGATCCCGACAGGCGCAACGTTGCAAAGACTTGCTGCCTCTCCCCTGCAGGGGCTGTCCGGCGGTTTCGGGGTGGATGAGCGCAACCAGACCTGCGCCCAGAGCGTGGGCACCGAGCTGCAGCCCGCGTGCCAGTCCTCATGCCTAGGCGCATGCACCGAGACCCTGCGGGCCTACAACGAGGAGAGCGTGCGGCTGACGGGCTTCGGCCTCGACGACGCCGCGCTGGGGAGGGTGCTGCGGGCTTGCGAGCGGACGTGCCAGTACGAGTGTAGCAAGCCGGGCAAGGCGCACGAGTTCAGCGTGACGTCCAAGAGTCTATTTTAACACTAAGAAGAGCTGATGCACCCGGTGCATCTCGGCGCGTGCGTGGGGAGGGGTGGCTCGAAAGAGAAAGGGTCACATGCGACTCCAGCCACCCTCAGCCAGCCCCGGTGGCGGACCTCCGTCAGTGGTGGTCGTCGTGGAAGTCGTCCGGGAGCTGGTCTGTCTTCTGGAGCACGAACCACTTGGAGTTCTCAATGATCTGCGGCGGCGAAGAAAGGCGAGGGCTCGCCTGGCGGGCTCTGCGGCCACGGGCCACGGGCCTCTGCGGGCGCGCCCATGCAAGGACCGTCTGCGCACCTGGACAGGCCCGTCCCCCACGCGAAGCTCCCTCCACCAGATGGTCGCGTCGTCGTCGGGGTCCACGATCCCGATGATCCGCGAGTCGGTGGCGCACGGGACGACGATCGGGTTCTGCTCCGAGTCCCCGTCCTGGGGCCAGGAATCGCACGGGCACACTTCCCAACCCCGCCCCTCGTCTCGACCCGCAACGCCAGCCCGTCCGCGCGAGTGTGACACCTCACCTTGTCGTTATAGCGCCACTCCTCGTCGAAGGGGTCGAACCCGCGCTTCAGCAGCTCCATCTCGTACCGCTCAATGCCCGTGGCGTGCTCGAAATCCTGGTCGAATGCGCCCGCGTCTGCCTTCTGCGGGAGACGAGAGGGACACGTTCGAAACGCAGGGCGGGCGGGGAGGCGGCCCGAGCGCGGCGCCGGCGCGGGGAGCCACCTGCAGCTCCGACTCGTTCCCCGACGGCTTGACGGCCTTGTCGGCGAAGGAGCGCCCCCACAACTGCTGCGGTGGCAGGAGAGACAGAAAGCGCGTCGGCAATCGCCCAGCATCGCCTCCGCGCGGCGCGGGGGGTTCCACAGGCCAAACACGCAGGCGTGCAGGGCCCACCCATCGCCGACGCGCGGTGAGCCCCCGGACACGGGGCAGCGCCCAGCGATGCCAGGAGCGCAACGAGTAGCGCGCATCGGCACGCCGGGAGGCCCGCCCCTCGCGGGGCCGGGGAGCATCAGCGTGGGCCATGCAGCCCGCTTCACGCCGCGGCGTCATGATGCACGGTTCGGCTGCTTTGCGTGCATATTTCTCCCGGGGGTGAGCGGGCAGGCCGGATCGCTCACCTGCGACGCCGGGACCGACCCGGCCCAGCCCCTTGCCCCCCAGGTCGTTGATGCCGCCGCTCCCCCGGGGCACCTCAGCGCCGTTGTCATGCGGCTGGCCTCGGGGGCCTGCAGCAGCGCGCGGGCGAGCGCGGCGACCCCGCGGAATCGCATCGTCGTCCAAACAAAACCACCTCGCGCTCACAACGCCGGCGAGGAGGCTGCGCGACCGCGGTGACCCAGAGGCGCGCGGACCGCGAGCTGGGCGGGACGGCTCGACGCGAACGCGGTCCTGGCGTGCAGCTGCCCGATCGACGAACCCACCGCGGCAGTGTGCGGAGCGTGCAAATGCAGGCGCCGTGCCGGCTGTCCCCCTGCGTCTCGACGGGGGACACAAATTTCGGTTTTCTGACGCGGTTTCCGACAGCGCGCGGAGGGGGACGCCCGCTGCCCTCCCCGCCCCCTACGCGTCGCCAGTGACACGCAGGACGCGCGGTGTTGCCTCGGCTTGCAGCTCGGTGCGCTGTTGCGTCACAGGACCGGCGCGAGGACATAGCGCAGGGGCCCGCGGCTCGGCGCGCGACGTAACAGGCCGGGCAGGCACGCAGCCCGGTATCGCGTGTCGTTGGTGTAGCGCGTGCCAGGCACCGCGCGCGGGGAGCCATTGGCGGTGGCCTGGGCGGGAAAAACTAGGGTCCGCGTCGGGCTCTTCGGGGGCTCTGGGGGCCCCTGCCCTGTTGCGGGCCCGGGGTCGAGTGGGGCGTCGCGCCGTCGGCGTTCCGGGGAAGGCGCGGGGAGGCGATGGCGGGGGGTAACGTCTTCCTCATCGTGGTGGCGGTGGTGGTGTTCGTCCTCCTGCTGGTGGTGAGCGCGCGGGGCGCTCGCGGCCCCTCGCTGCGGCTCGCAACCGTCAGCAGCCCGTCGACGTTACGTCGCTGCCGCGGCATGCCACGGCGCCCGCCCCCGCGGCCGCAGGGCAACGTCTACGTGCTGGTGCACTACCAGCACCCCGACGACCGCAACGATGCATGGATATCGAAAGGCTTGGTCATTATATCGCTGACGATCGCTGAGGTCTCGGTGCTCATGTTCCCCATGGACATATCTAACCGCAAGAGCTGCAGCCACCTCATCGACCTGAGCGAGGTGAGGCGCTGCGCCTGGCCCGCCCTTGCCGCCGCTTGCCGCCGCAGGGGAGCCCGCGCCCGCGCCCGCGCCATGCCCGCGTCGACGTCGAGTGCCCGCAGTGCAACCTGACGATGCCCATGCGCAAGCTGTGGTACGCCGTGTGGCTGTCGATGGGCATCCTTGCCTTCATCATCCTGCCCTTCGCGCTGTTCTTCTACGAGGGCGACTCGGAGTGGAGCGCGGGGAAGAAGTTTGGGAGCGCTCTCATGTGGACCCTGGCCACGAGTGAGCAGCGGTGCTGATGCATGACGCCGCTGCGACCGTCGGGCGCCGTGGACGTCCAGCTCACGCTGCTTTCACCCCGCGCAGGCGTTGTGGTCCTCCTCATCATCATCATCCCCTACACGACCGTCGCCTACGCCCAGTACCCCTTCCAGGCCCTGGCGAGCGGCACGGCCAACATCGGCGTGTTCAACTTAGGCGCCAGCGTCAGCGACGGATGCGTGCCGCCCTACTGGTTCGGCGCCTACGACCTCGGCGGCGGCACGGACTGCAACCCCAACCTCCTCGGCCTCCCCGAGGGTACGTGGACGCAGCGCGTGCAGTTCCCCGTGTACCTGGTCGCCATCATGTCCATTCTGGGCTGGTGCCTCATGTCCGTCTTCGCGGCCGTGGGGTCGCTCGCGCTGCCCATCGACTGGCTCCTCGACTTCGCCGACCGGCCCAAGAAGGTCATCACCAAGTCCGAGTACATCAACAAGGCCCGGCAGATCGCTAGGTGTGCCCCAGCGCTGTGCGTGTGCCGTGGCCACCCCTGCGGCCCCGCGGGACCACGCCCGGCCGCAAGGCCCGTGCGACACCGGCTGCGTTCCATGTCCGCAGGCGCGCGAAGAAGCTGCGGGACATCGCCACGTCGCTGAAGCGCGAGGAGATGGCGACCGGCAAGACGCGCAAGTGGCGCCGGCAGGCGGGGGAGCTCAACAAGCAGGTCAACCTCATCGTGAAGGACGAGGAGACGCTGTCCAAGTCCTTCCCCCAGGGAGAGCAGCGGGAGGCCCTGTGGATCCTCATCACGCTCGGCTACTACGTCAAGCTCCTGGGGGGCCTCGTCGGCGGCGCCATCTCCATCATCTGGCTCATCCACATGATCGTCTACCTCTTCATCAAGCCCCCGGCCTCCCCTTTCCTCAACCAGTTCTTCATCGCATTCCAGGCAAGCCCCGCCGCGTTGCCCCATCCCGCCATGGGCAGCTGCGTTGCCTCGCCCCCTCTTGCCACTGGCAGCCGCAGCCCCGCGCCCTCCGCCCCATTTGGAACGAACGTGGTTTTGCGTGTCCGCAGAACGCATGGGGCCTGCTGGGCGTGCTGGTCTTCGGGGCCTTCTGCCTGTACCTGGTGGCCATGACGGTGCACGGCCTCTTCCGCCTGGGCTTCTTCGTCGGCGTCATGGCCATCCACCCGATGAAGGTCGGCAAGACCTTCATGTCCACCTTCCTCTTCAACTGCATCCTCGTCATGATCATTTCACCCGCCGTCGTCCAGTTCTGCGCCTGGGCCTTCGCCATGTACGCCGAGGGCACCACCGTCCAGGACATCTTCCTCGGGGAGGTGAGAAAGCGCCCGAGCGTAGCACACGACGACCCAAGGGGGGGTGTTGGTGGGTGTGCACCCGGCCAGGGTGTCAAAGGGGCATGACGTTGGTATGGCAGCGGCTGGGCGCACAAGGGCTTCCCGGTCAATGGCGGCTGTGGTTCGGATGTCGGCTCTGCTCTGCGAGCCCGACGGCCCTGGCGGCGCTTCCCGGGGGCCATCGAGAGTCGTGTCACCACTGTTGCGCCCCCGCCCCTCCCCCAGGTGCAAAACCTCCGAGGCTTCCGGCCCCTGTACTCCAAGAGCATCTTCCAGTACATTTACGTGGCATCGCTGCTCCTGGGCGCCCTCTGGCTGGGGTTGACGATGGGCGGCAAGAGCAAGGCCAAGGGCGAAATCCAGTGACGTGCCCGGCATGCCGGCGGGCGCTCGATCCCGCAGTTTTCTTTTAGCTCACAATTGAACGCCAAGCACGTCTTGCGCGAATGCCGCGCCGCGAGGTCTGTCTCAGAACACGAGGCCGCCCTCGCGCGCCGCGTCCGCCACCGCCTCCACACGCCCGTGGTACAGGAACCCCCCGCGGTCGTAGGAGACCTTGGTGATGCCCTTGGCCGCGCAGGCCTCCGCGATCAGCTTCCCTACCGCCTGCGGGCGCGGCGACGGGCGGGGCGCTCTCTAGCGATGCCACACGGCGTCGACCCACTCTGCCCGACCGGGCGCCGCTCAGAAACTGTGAAAGCTGTTGCCAGAGCATCACCCATGGCGAAACGCCGCGTCAAGGCATCGGAATGGCTGTATCCTCTTCGCGGCGCGAGCATCGCCCTGCCGCATTTGGGGCACTCGCCTTGGCGGCGTCCACCGTCGCCCCGTTCTCGGCCTTCATCGCGAGCGTCGACGCGGACGCCAGCGTCATGCCCGCCACATCGTCGATGACCTGCGACGGGTGGCGCGGGGAGGTTAGCCGGCACGGGGGCGCAGCCACGCATGCCCGCCACCCCAGCACGGGTCGCAGACCACCTGGGCGTAAATGTGCTGGTGCGACCGGAACACCGCGAGCCTGGGCCTCTCCGGCGTCCCCGAGACCTTGTTCCGAACGCGTTTGTGGCGCTTGTCCCTCTTCTCCTGCCGGGTCTGGACCTTGGCCTCCACGACCGCCACGTACCTCCCTGCGCGCGCCGGGGACCCTCCATGGCGCTCTCCGCGGATGCAGAAGCGCACCATAGCTGATAGAGATGCTCGCGTTTGCAAAGAGACGCTCGTGGAAGGCGGCGGAGAGGGGGGAGGGCCGCACGCCCCCGACCAGGTGCACAAAACGGCGGACGCAGTCCGAGGTGACGGCCAAGGGGGCGGCCAGGCCAGCCCGCCGCTGTTGAAAACTCGGAGAGCGCGCCTGGCATGCAGCCCGGCCCCGCGGGGGCCCCCACAGAGTGGATGACGCGGTGGTGGCTGCCCCCCCCTCGCCCGAACCCAGCGAGCTGAGCACTGGCGGGCAGCGCCACGAAAATAAAACTCGCGACGTCGAAAGACCACCGCGACGGCCCCCCGGAGCTTCCTCGAGCACGTCCCGAGTCGACCGACCAGGCCGGGGAGGGCGGTGGCGGCCGCACGAGTCGATTGATTGACCGAGTCTCACCAGTTGAGCTGGCGGCCTGCCGCGTGCTCAGAGCCGCGCCACGGAACGTGGACGAGGCGCTGGCGAGGCTCTGCATCCTTTCCGCCGCCCCCTTTGCGCTGGCCAACCGGCAAATAGGCGGGGAATGCGCGCTGTGAGTGGACGCGGGACTGCCTGCGGGTTTCAGGTTGAGTCGACACACTCGCTTCTGACATGGCGAGTCGCCTGCTTGCTCCTCCGTTGGGGCGATGGGCCGGCGCGATGGATTGTTTCGCGCCAGCGACGAGGAGACACGAGCCCATCGCGGAGCCGGCGCACCAATCGTGGCCACATGGGCTCCGCGACGGTTGCAGCTTCAGCGGATAGAATGGTCCCGGGTGCCCGCAGCCTGACCTTCCAAGCCGCGCGAAGGATTGGGGTCCGTGCACATGCATCGCTCATCAGGTGCTGAGAATGGCTGGAGGGCGGGTCCCGGCCGCGGCGCGCCCGTCTCGGGCTCCAAGTCCGTGCGGCCACTTCGACGCAGGCAAATTCGAGGGGACGTCGCGACCAAGCGCTGCACGGCGCTGGAGACGACGGAACAGTGCCTAGCGCAGCTGAAGCAGGACGAGCTGCTCATCCGCGCGTTCATCTCTGTCCACCCAGGTGGGCCAGGGACCGGTCATGCAGCCCTACAGCCGCCAGGGCTCCCGTGGTGGTTCAGCGACGAGAGTATCTTCCTTCTGGTCCCGCAGAGAAGGCCAGGGAGCAGGCTCGGCAGGTGGATGCCGCGGTACAGCGGGGAGAGGGGGTGGGACCGCTGGCGGGGGTCCCCATTGCCGTCAAGGACAACATATGCACGCGGGACATGCAAACAACGGCGGGGTCCAAGGCGAGTGGCTAAGTTCATGCTTCATGTGCAAGCTGCACCTCCCTCGGCGCACCCCCGAGCATCACGCGTCCTGACGTATCCTACATCAGGTCGAGCAGTCATGCACTGGCATCACTGCAGGTGTTGGAGGGGTACGTGCCACCATACGACGCGACGGTCGTGCGAAAACTGCGCGAGGCGGGCGCGGTGATCGTGGGGAAGACCAACATGGATGAGTTTGGCATGGGGTCCAGCACTGAGGCTTCAGCGTTCCATCCAACCAAGGCAAGGGACTGCGAGGGGCCGCTCAAGCATTGCTGCCGGCGAGCGCCGCTGCATGTGCTCGCGTTGAGGACGAGAGAGCGCACCACGCAGCGCATTGCGCTGCCCGCCCTGGCCGTGAATGCGACAGCCCCTCGTGGTCGGCCCTGTCTGCAGAACCCACGCAGCACGGGGCGCGTGCCAGGGGGTTCGTCCGGGGGTTCGGCTGCGGCCGTGGCCGCCTCCTTCGTGCCCGCCGCCCTGGGGTCCGACACGGGGGGGTCCATACGGCAGCCTGCGTCCTTCTGTGGGGTCGTGGGCATCAAGCCCACCTACGGCCTCGTGTCCCGCCACGGCCTCATCGCCTATGCCTCGTCCCTGGACACCATAGGTCCCATGGCGCGAACCGTAGAGGACGCTGCCCTGCTTCTTGACGTCATCGCCGGGTGAGTGGGGCTGCGGAGGTCGGGAGTTGGGTGCAAGCAGGGACGTGTGCAGCTGCACGCGGGCCGTCCATTAGACCTTCTCATGTATATGTATGCCGCGGACAACGCAGCTCGGCGTACTGCTCTTCGCAGGTCGGACCCATACGACGCGACCTCCGCGTCTGGGAGCCGCAGCCCGGGCCTGGCCGCCGCCTGCCGCAAGGCAGAGGAGCTGTCCAGCCAGCCGCTGCAGGGCATGCGATTCGGTCTCGTCACGGAGACGATGGGGGAGGGCGTGGACGAGGGCGTGCAGGATGCGATCAGGTGCCCACACGTCGACCAACCCCGCCTTCACATACTGTCCTCATGATAAGCGTGCCCACGCCCATCTTATGCACTATGACGAGGTGGATGGTTCCCCGCGCAGGAAAGCCGCCGAGCATTTCGAGTCCCTGGGTGCGTCCGTGGAGGAGGTGTCTCTCCCGACCTTCGCCATGGGCCTCCCCGCGTACTACGTCATCGCCTCGTCTGAGGCCAGCAGCAACCTCGCGCGGTACGACGGCGTGCGATACGGCCTCCGGACGGACGCGGCGGACCTCGCCCAGGTGCAGCTTGTTGCAAAGACGTGTGCCCGATGCAACCGCCGTTCTCACTTCGTGCGGGTGTCTGCAGTGAATGCTTCGCTTCCTTGTGCCGCAGATGTACGGCGCGACGCGGTCGGACGGCCTGGGCGCCGAGGTCAAGCGCCGCATCCTCATGGGCACCTACGCGCTGTCTGCGGGGTACTACGACGCATACTACAAGCGCGCCCAGCAGGTGCGCACCCTGGTGCAGAGGGAGATGGAGTCGTCCCTCGGCACGTTCGATGCCCTACTCATGCCCAGTGCCCCGACGGTGGCGTACAAGTCTGGCGAGAAGACGGCCGACCCGCTGGCCATGTACAAAGGCGACGTCATGACCGTCAACGTCAACCTCGCCGGCCTCCCGGCGATCTCAGGCGAGTCGGAGTCTCCCTTGGCAATGCCAGGGACCCGGGCACCCGCGGGTGGTGCTTGGCTGTGGCTGGCACACGGCCCGAGCTGGCCCACACCCTCACTCCTGCAGTGCCGTGCGGATTCGTGGACTGCCCCGGGGAGTCCGAGCCCCTGCCCGTGGGGCTCCAAATCGTGGGGCGCGCGTTCGGGGAGGCGGCCATTGTGGGCATCGCGGATGCTTACCAGAAGACAGCCACCTTCGCCTACGATAGCCTACTTCGCTGAAGCAGTCGCGAGAGCGCGTTTTCAACAGATCCCAGGAACCCCATGCCCGATACCATGCCACCGCCGACGCATGCGCCTATGCGACCATGATGTTGTAGGACACGTAGGGGTAGATCTCATCGTTGGCCATGAGGCCCGCCCGCGCGTCCTCCGGCGTCGCGGCCCAGAGAGACGCCGAAGAGCGACCGAAATCGCTGGCCAGCACCGCCCGCACCTTGGCCTGCAACCGGGGGTGACGATGGGGTGACCGTCGCTCGCCCTCACTGGTAGCTGTGAGCGTGCCGCTCTCGCGCAGGCAGCAACCAGCGCTGAGCAAGAGGGACGGAACGGCGGCCGCCAGGTGTCGAGCACAAACAGAGCCCCATGACGCGACAGCTCTATGCAGACCCTCGCGCGCACCTCGGCCTTGTCGACCGGCTTGAGCACGGCTGCCTGGTACTGGGGCGGGAGGCCGTAGCGCAGGATGCTCTCGACGAAGACGCGGATCATGAGGAGGTGCATGAAGCCCGAGAAGCACTCGGTGAAGGCCGAGGAGAGCCACTGCCGCAGGGACTGCTGCTTGTCGAGCATCTGCGACTGCAGGGTCTCGGGCGAGCGCTGGTCCTCCCCCTCCACGGGGGGCTTGTACTCGCGGACCTGCAGGCCCTTGGCGCGAGCCTTAATCTTGAAATCCTCCGCGATGCGCTTGAAGACCGTGACCTGGGGCCAGGGGCGACGGGCGGTAGGTGACGCCCGACAGCTAGCCAAGGCTGGCGTGGGAGAGCCATGACGGGGCAGGGCGGACGCAGCGGAGCGGGCGCGCGGTCGGGCGGTGCGATGCAATCGCACGGACCTGGTACAGCGAGTAGTCGTTGTCACTGGCGATGAGCTTGGAGCTCCCGGGGACCACTCCGCTGCGAGCGAGGGGCGAGGTGCGGATGTCAGGGATCACGACAAGTGCAAAGATGCTTCTGCTTTGCTGTCAGGAACCCGACAGCCCTCGTCGCGCCTTGCCTGAACCGCTCAGAACCCCGCCCCAGAGACGCATCCACCAACTTGGTGTACGTGTGCAGGAACTGCGGGGGTCACCGGGAACCACGCATTGCAAATCCCGCCCTGCATGTCGCCGAGCAGGGGCGCACGCAGCTCCCACCGCACCTCCTGCACGCTGTACTTGGCCACCACCACGTAGAGTGCCTGCAGGTTCTCCGTGTCCACGTGCGGCCTCCGGTGCTCCTGCGGAGAGAGCAGCCGGCGCTGAATGAACTTTCCACGGCCCGTTGCGCCCATCCCCTGCGTCGGTTCCTCCACACTCGCCTCGAGGATGGTGTGCAGGTCCTTCACGACCAGCGACCCCTGGTGCTTGCGCGTGATCGCTGACAAGCTGCCTTTGAGCGAGTTGTACTGCGCGGGGGATCAGAGGCGGGTCCCGTCGCGCGGTGCGGCCCGACACTGCGTTGGCGCGGCTTCCAACCCGGCTCCCCTCGCGCACCTCCGCCATCTGCGCCTTCAGGTCATCCTCGAGCTTGGTGACTTCCTCCACGATCTTGTCCACAATCTCCCGGAGGTTCTTGCGCGGCGAGTAACGCGCCTCGTTCCACTGGAAGCCGCGGACAAACTCCTCCGTGGAGTTCCCGTCCACCTGCGAAACACGGAATCAGGGCGACGCAGATGGAAAATATATGTCGCGGACACGGGACGCCAGCGGAGAGCCGGCCGAGGCGGCACCGCATCGGCGCGCACGCCGCCCTGGCTCCCGAATCCACGCGGTCGGCCCACCCCTCCCGCCAGCCCGCACCGTCACGGCATCCTCCTCGCCATCCGGACTCAGGTCGATGAGCGTCCGTCGCATCTTCATCACCGCGCTCTCCACCGCCGCTGCGGGCGTCGCATAGGGGGGAGTTCAGGCTGTCCGTGTGCCGCGCTGCCTCCGCGCATCACGCGTGACAGCCAGTGCTTTGAGCCTACCAACGACGACTTCCGCCGGGGCGCCTGTACGATCGAAGGGTCTGCTGGGCGCCGGAGGAGGGCCCAGGGTGCGCTTCTCACCGTTAATCTTGACGAGGTCATCGGACAGCCCCAGCAGGGAGTCCAGCGTCCCGATCTTGAGGGTGGGCAGGTTGATGCTGGAGACATCGGCCAGGTTCTGGAACTTGAGCTTGCTCTGCAGCAAGTTGCGTGTGTGCCCCTGCGACTCCACCAGCGGCACGGACACGACCCAGTACACCATCCCGGCGCCTCCGGATCCCCCTCGCGCAGCTGCCCTTGTCGCGCCCCCGAGTCCCGCTGCAGGGAGTGCCCGTGGCTCTTGGGAGAAAGAACTACGCACGCTTCGCCGGGACAGACGCCTGACTCGACCTTGCCGCGCACAGGTTCTCCAGACACCGCGTGCTTTGCGTCGCAAGGGCGGCGAGGCGCGGTCATTTGGGCCGAGGGCAGGCACTTTCTCTGGCAAGAGGGCTTCCCCAGCTCTTCCCCCCCGCCCCATCCGAAGCCCTCCTGCGATCACCGCGACATTCATCGGGTAACGGCCCTCCCGATTCGCAGTCTGCGGCTGAGACGCGCGCAGTCTCCTCGGGCAGGCCCGGGCAGCGCACCCTCCGCGCATCGGGGGCGCACGGCGCCTCTCTGCGGTTGTTTCAGGACCGCGTGTGACGCTGGGCTTGCGGGCATCGGGCCAGGGTCGGCAGGGGGGTCGAATTATCCCTCGAGATGAAGTTCGGCAAGCGCCTGGCCGCCGAGGCCAATCGCAGGGCCGAGTGGAGCGAGTCTTTCGTCGACTACAAGCGGCTGAAAAAGGCCACCAAGCTGGATATCGGCGAAGCAGGCGAGGGCGACGCGCGAGCTTTTTTGACTTGGGAACCTTGCGAGCAGCCGGCCGCGGCTCGGAAGGGGACGCAGCGGGCGCTATTTTAGCGATTGCCCGCAAGGGCCATGGACGCGCGTCGAGGATACCCCGGTCCCGCTTTGGATTCCGCCCGCCACCCCCCCTGCCTGCGCCTGCCGTCGCCCCGCGCGCCTGCAGCCCAGCCGGCGCGGCCCGGCCTTTGCGACCCCGTTTCGAATGCCTGGATCGCATGTGCGGCAGGACGGCCGCCGGCCTCCGCACGGGGGGGGCAGAGGAGGGCAACAACCAGCCGCGCCCGGTGGCATCCGAATGTCGCCCCGCCGACGACGGCGTCGCCGCCCTCCTCCGCAGACCTGTCGGGTAGCCTCTTCAATGCCGCCCTGGATGAGGAGATGGAGCGCGTGTCGCGCTTCTTCAAGCAGCGGGAGCTCGACCTCCAGGTGCCCCCTTGCCCGCGGAATCCGCGCCGTGGCGCCACCGGACCCTCCGCCGCGTCGCGTACGGCTTCCTTGCTTCCTCCTCGCGGCCTCGGCGATGGACGCCCCCCTATATCTCCGGCTGCCGCGCCGGGCCCGCGGGCTCTGCGCACAACGCCTCCTGGCCCCGCGCGACGCTGAGCGCGCGACGCCCCTGCCCCGAGCGCAGGCGCAACTGCAGCGGGCACGGAACGACAGGAATCAGGTGCAGAAGTTCACCGCCGACCTGCACGACACGCGCAAGTTCGTGATGCTCAACTACATTGCCGTCGTCAAGGCCCTGAAGAAGCGCAACAGGCGAGCATTTGCGGCCGACATTGACGGGCGGAAGATTATCAAGCAGCCCGCTCCTGCTTGCCTGGCGCCCGCGCGCCGCGTCCGCGGGAAACGCGAGATGCCTCCCGAGTGCGAGGCGGCGGGAGGAGCGCCGTTGCGCGCCGCGCGCGAGGGCCGCCCCGCCGCGCCCGCAGGCTCATGGAGGAGGCGTTCGGTTCCCGCGTGGAGGCGGTGGACCCCATCAGCGTCCTGTCGCAGCAGCACTTCTTCACGAGCACCGTCCTCGCCCAGCTCTCGACCCAGGCCGAGGTGCTCTCCCGGGACGCCCTGCCCGACTGGAAGCTGCAGCAGCTGGGCATCCTCGACGAGTTCACGTGCCCCGTGTGCCTGGGCGTCCTCCACGACCCCGTGATCCTCTCGTGCGCCCACCGCTTCTGCTGGGGCTGCGTCGTGGCCCACTGCGCCAACCAGATGATCACGCGGCAGAAGGCCCAGGCGACCCAGGGCGGCGAGGTGCAGAAGGAGGTCAACGTCGGCAAGGCGAGCGACCGGCCCCGCGCCCCGCCGGGCACCCCAAGCGGGTTTCAACTCAAGCGTGTGCGTGTGCCAACTTCCGCTGCCCCATACCCTACCGACCCTGCACCCGCCGCCGCATTTCCTGCAGAACCCCGAGTCCAAGGGTACCACGCGGGTGCCCGAGTCGCCCAACTCGCACCCGCACCCGTCCGCCACGCCCCCGGCGGTGTCGCCTCGCCTGGGCCCTGCGCATGGCGGCCAGGCCAACACGTTCGACTGCCCGGTCTGCCGGAAGCCGCAGATCGTGGACGACGCGGGCCTGCAGGTGGACGAGGAGCTGAGGTGAGCGGGGCTGCGAGGGGCGGGGCACGCGCGAGGGGTGCACGACAGACTGCCCCATGTCCCTCTCCTCACGTGCTGCCCTGCGACGGACCCCTCCCGCCCCCCGCCCACAGCCGCTTCGTGGAGCGCCTGCAGAACCTGCGGCTGACGCAGACGGGGCAGTCGGTGCCGGGCGCCGGCGCGGCGGACCGTTCGCGCGACATGCTGGAGAGCATGGTGTCGTCGCACGCGGCCCTGGTGGACACGCTGCGGGACCTGGTGGTGCCGCACCCCTCGCACTGGCTCTCCGAGGTGCAGTCGACGGCGCAGGGCGAGGCGGACCCGGGCGAGAGCGGGGAGAAGCCGGCGGGGGCCGCCATCACGATGGGCATCCGCCCGGCCCCGGCAGAGGAGCGCGGCGCGAACGGGGCGGCCGACGTGCAGCGGCCCCGGAGGGGGACGCTGGGCGCGCCCGCCACCGTGTCGGACGCGCTGCGGGTGCAGGGCCTGCACGGCCCCGAGGGCGGCGACAAGGAGAAGTACGGCGCGCAGGTGGACCGGCTGGGCGCGGAGCAGGCGCTGCTGCCCGAGCAGCGCCCGGAGCACCGCGGCAAGCTGACGGTCGTGCTCGACCTGGACGGCACCCTCGTGAGCACCTACACGGTCAAGCGCGCGCCGGCCGTGCCCCGGGGGTACCTGCGGGCGTACGTGGTGGGCAAGGGCGGCCCCCTCAACACCGACGGCGTCTTCGTCGTCGAGCGCCCGGGGTTACGCGAGTTCCTGACGTCCCTCTCCCAGGCGCGTCACGCCCGGCGCTTGCAGTGCCTCGGAGCGTCGCGCCACGTCGCCCGCAGCCCACCGTCTCCCCCTCCCCCTCGCTCCGCAGGTGGCCGAGGTGGTGCTCTTCACGGCCGGCCTGGAGGACTACGCCAAGCCCATCGTGGGTGCCCTGGACCCGGACGGCACCCTCTTCACGGCGTGCCTGTACCGCCCGGCCACGGTCGAGTCGAAGTATTACCAGTGCGTCAAGGACCTCAGCCGGCTGGGGCGGAACCTGGCGCGCACAGTGCTGGTGGACGACACCCCTTTGGCGTTCCTCAACCAGCCCCACAACGGCATCCCGGTCTTCTCCTTCAAGGGCGATGTGGACGACCGCCTCCTGGGCGAGGCCATCCTGCCCCTGATCTGGAACCTCTCCCGGCAGCAGGACGTCCGCCACGCCCTGCGCCGGCGCTTCCAGATGGGCCGGTGGTTCCTCTCCAACGGATTCGACCTCAACAGCCTCGGCATCAGCCTCGAGCTCCCCGAGCCGCCCGCCCACGGTGCGAGACTGTTGTTGGGCCCTGCCCTATCCTATCCTGTCTTGCGCAAATTTCGTCGCAGCCGCGTACCGGGCGGAGTGGCTGCCCCACCTGCCCCTCGCTCCAGCCACAATAAGACCTGACTCCGCACCGACCCACCCCCGCAGCGGTGTCCGTGAGCAAGCCCTCTGCGCTGGTGGAGCCCTCGACGATGACGCGCGACGCCCACGGCCCCGCGGACACCGAGTCGGCGGCGACGACGGCGACGGCGGCGGGGACGTCCAAGGCGGGCGACGACGCCACGGCCCCCGCGGCCCACGTGGATGCCGACGCGGACGGGGCCTTCGACATGGACGAGGACCTGGAGGTGAGCGATGCGGCGGTGGTTGCTGCGCTCTTCTATGGCAGTTCCGGATGCATCGCCGGGGGTAGGCAGGCGCACGGTTGCGCCCGTGTGTGGGTCGCGCCATGCTCTTCGGGACCCGCCCCCGCCACGCTGCTTCTTTGCAGGTCGAGGGCGGCCAGAGCGAGCCTCGCCTGCACCGCTCCAAGATCCAGCGCCTGGCGGACGCGCGGGCGGACCGGTCGGGCACGGGGACCTCCGCGTCCCACGCCGCGCCCCCGCTGCTCGTCTGCGACTTCGACCAGACGCTGCTCGACTACGACTCGCTGGGCCGCCTCATCGGCCTGCTGGCCCCCGACCTCCTGCGGATGTGGATGTCGGTCAAGCAGCCGCAGAACTTCATCCCGATGACCAACTCCATCTTCGGGGCCTTCCAGCGCCGGGGCATCTCGGCCCACACCATCGAGCACACGCTGCGCAAGATGGGCCGCATCGAGTTCCCCCGGGAGTCCGCCGAGCTGATCCGGGACGCCGCCAGCCGCGGGTGCAAGGTCTTTGTGCTGTCCGACTGCAACGACTGGCTCATCGAGCTCATCCTCGCGGCGGCGGACGTCATGCCGCACGTGACCCAGGTCATCACCAACACGGCGCTCTTCACCCACGCCTCCCACCTGGACGACACCACGCCGCCCACCGGGGGCGCCCCGCGCGACATGGCCGACCCCGCCCTGCGCCTCGCCGTGTTCCCGAGGCACCCCTGGGACAAGCCGCCCCACGGCTGCCCCTACTGCCCCGCCAACCTCTGCAAGGGCGCCGAGCTGTCGGCCCTGCGCGCCGCCTTCCCGGGCTCGCCCGTCGTCTACTGCGGCGACGGCGCCAACGACTACTGCCCCAGCCTGCGCCTGGGCGACGGCGACGCAGTGCTCGCGCGCAAGGGTTTCGCGCTGGACCGCCTCATCCAGCAGAGCCTGGGGGACGCCGTCTGCAAGGGTACGGCCCTGGGCGGCCTGGGCCCCTTCCACGCGGACATGCGCTCCTGGTCGGACCACGAGGACCTCCGGAGCCAAGTGGGCGACCTCGTCGACGCCTGGGTGGCCGAGGTGAGCTCGGGGAGACCTGGCGAGTGCGGCGCTGGGCCGGGGGCGTGACTGCGTGGTGGCGGGCCCAGACGTAGCCCAGTGCATTGCCTTCACTGTCTCCGATGTTGGGGCGCTGGTGTGCAATATTGAGCCGTGATTAGTACCGGCGACCTGAGACCCCACCCTTTCGACCCTCGTTCCGCTCCCTGTGACGTGCAGGGGGAGAAGCGCAAGTCCCGCATCTCGGCCCAGAGCCAGAACCTGACCGCCGGCAACCAGCTGCCCGCGCACGCCCCCCGCGGCATGTCGCCCGTGGCGTCCCGGGGCGACCTGCAGGGCATGAGCGTCGGCAGCACCCCTGGGTTTGGCACCGTAGACGAGTCGGTCGCACCAGGCCGCGTGGCAGAGGCAGTGGTCGCCAGCGCCGAGTGACGGGCCGCACGCGGTCTCACTAGCCTTTGCTCTATCGTGTTCACGCCGCCCCCGCGGCCCCCCCTGTTGCCCACCTATTCCTCCCAAGTTGCCCCTCCACGCCGGCCCTCCACGCCGCCCCTCTGCGCGACCCCCGCGGCGAGTGGCGGCTCAACCCGTCTGCCCCGCCATTCGGCGATTTTTCGACCGGACTGCCGGCCCGCGGCGCCCGGGGCTGCGTGGCCTGGGCAGTGATCGCCTGCCCTGCCCTGCACAGACCGGTGCATCGATCCCCTGGGCACCGCTACGGGCATGCTCGCCCGCCTACCCTTCCCGGAATCACGACTTTGAAGACACAGGCAACGAACGAAGCACCGGCAACAGAGCTTGAGCAACCCATGAGCCCCGGCAATTGAGCACGCCCCATTCAGCACGCTCCCTCCATCGGCCTTGTCCACTCGTGGCGTTTCACTTGTCCATCTCCGCCTGCAGGGCGCGCGCCGCGGTCGGCCAGCCCCGGTCCGCGTGGAAGGATCCCCACGCGGTGTCATCCGCCGGCCGGGGTGCGTAGGGGCGGCGCGTGTGCTGCACAAACGGCGAGATGCCATCGGTCCTATGACCGCACCGCGATCCCTCTCTCGGCTCCCAGAACCCCCACACGCACGACATGACAGGGTGTTAAGCAGATGGGGCTGCCCGCAGCGCTGTGGCTTGGCATGGCCACATACAGGTCCGCCCTCTGCTACCCTCTCAAAGCTCACCTGCGCCAGCATGTAGTTGTACGTCATCTCTATCAGGCGCTTGTCGTCGGGGAAGGCCTCGCGAACCCTGCAGAGCCAACGCCACCCAGGGTGAGTAACAGGGCCGTCACCCAAGCCCCACGCGTGTTCCAGCAAATCGCCTCATCTCGCGTGTGATTACAGACCTTCTGATGTCGCACATAGTGTGAGGGGCGTCACAACGCACCGCGGCAGCCTCACCTGTCGTGCAGGGCCTGTGCCGCCTGGGGCGTGACCCCGACTCCGCGCTCGGCCAGGATCTCAAACAGCGCCACGCAGACGGGCGCCGATCGAGCGCGGACGGCGGCCTTGTGGATCAACGACGTGGCGACGAAGAAGTGCAAGTGCAGGTCTCGCTTGCCCGCCGCCAGCCCCAGCAGCTGCACCACCGTGGGCTCCACCGCCTCGTCCGGGCCGCCCCGCTCCATCAAGTCCAGGCCGAGGTCCACGAGACTCAGCAGCGTCGTCGACATCGGGAACTCCGAGTCGTTCATGCCCCTCCCCTCGTCCATGTCCGCCCACTCCGTCCTGCCGCTGGGCGCGCCCTGGGGTAAACCCTCCACGCTCTCTCGGAAAACGTCCACGGCATCGAACCACTCCGACGTCGCCGACGCCAGGACTTGGCGCGTGCGCCGGGCTTGCTGTGGAGAAGGGGGCGCGGGTGCATGGTCGGGGGCGTGGGCAGTGCGGAGGCCGTGTGGCGGGCGGAATTGAATGTGAGCATGTTGGTACTGTCTGCCCTCCCTGCCTCAGAGATCGCTGTGATTGCAAACGGCTCTCGCTTGAGCTCTCACCGCCGTTTCAGCTGCCTCAGTCAGCGCACGGGTCAATCCGTCCTCGCCCCGCCCCTCGGCGCCTTCCCCGCCGGCGTCACGAGCGCCCCACAGCTGCTGGTGCAGGCGCTCGGGCGGCGCGGGGCCCGGGATGCTGCGGGGCACCGCGATGGGAGACGACGGCTTGCTTTGCCGCAGGACCAGGCGCCAGGGACAGGGGTGGCTCCTCAGTCCTCAGCAGGCCTTTCATATACCCGTACTGCCACCTCACCTCCGCTCTCTCAGCGCTCGATCCACTTCCACCCGCGGCGGCAGTGGCAGCTGCATCTGCAAAGGCAATACACTCGCAGTCACACCCTCCGCATCACCGACAGCGCCCCGCAGGAAGCTGCTAGTACCCGCCCGCTGCTCAAGTCTCACCTGCCCACCCAAATTGGCAGCGAGGTCCCCACCCCTGCCCCTCTGATGCGCGAGGTGCGCTTTCCACCCGGTCAGCCTAGGCGGGCCCACGCCGCCCCACGCTGCCACGTCCATTGCTGATGTCGAGCCCCACACGGCCTCGTCGCCTGCAGAAGTGAAAGCATTCACTATTGCTGGGCCATGGGCCATGGGCAAGGCATGGGCACAACACGCCAAGAGAGCGTTTGGAACAGCATGCAGACCCCCAACGGCACTCACCGCCCCGCGCCGCGTCCTCGTCGGTCCCCGTGCGCAGCCCCGGCACCGCGTACCCCAGCGCTAGACCGTGGAGGGCCATGCGCGCGCGGATGACCCGCACCCCGCACGCCACCGCCAGCATCCGCCACGTCAGCATCGTCTCTTCCACTTTCGACGGCATCGGCACCGACACCGACTGCGCCACCAAGTCGTCCGCGGCGGCCTTATCCCCGACCTGCGCGCCGGATGCCGCAGTTTCAGAGCCGCAGCCAGGACCCGTCTGCTGTGGCCAACGCAGTCACTGCAGCGCGCTGGCCCCTCGCCTTGCCAAACACCTCGGCCGCCGCAAGCAGGCACATGTACGAATCCTGGCCTTTCTTCTTGGGCTGCCGAGTGACATCGACGTAGGCCCCGGCAAACACCGCCCCTGCTGAGTCGACGTATTTGGCCTCCTGCGGACCAGACAACGGCAAGCGAGTCAATTGAAGGGAATGCAACGACCATTTGAAGCTACAGTGGTCAGACAGAGCGCCAACTGGCCACAGAGGGAGCCACCGTGCAGGGTGCGATGGGCCCGCCATCAACGCCCTTCGCTGGTGCAGCATGCGGGGCGTCGGCTGCTTTGACTGTCCTGCATGAGACGAGGACGCCGGCGCTCGTCGTCGTCTCACCTCGAGCAAATCCCGGATGCACTTGCGATTCCATTCCCACGGGCGCCCAGGCACGGGCCATATGTACATGCGGATCATGGACGCTAGGTAGTTCTCGTCGGCCTGCATGTCGCGGAACGAGCAGGATATGAGAGAGGCAGGAGGACAAGTTCAGCCATGCACAGCGCAGGGAGTGTGTCGTCACAGCCGGGGCGAGCCGCGGAGCCGCCTGTCCCTCGCTCACACCGCAGGCACTGCGTCTAGTCCAGGCACTGAAGGTTTTGAATATTCAAATGCACTCGCCTTGACCCCCATTTCGGACATCTTGGCCTCCAATCGCTGCACCATGGACCAGTCGCCCACCATGGCGATGTTCAGCAGCATCTGCGAGGCACGGCGAGGCTCGACGCGTTTGGTTGGGAACGAGTCACACGGACAGCTTCGCAGATGCCGCGACGCCCGCTGATGCGCTGGGCTCTTTGGCAAGGACCTTGCCTGGGAGAAGTGCAGCGGTGACGGTGGCGGGGACACCTCAGCGATGCTGTCGAGCAGACGGAAGGCGTCCTCGTGCAGGCTCAGCCGGCCCATCGCTGCGGGCGAAGCGACGCGCGCGGTGCTTCGCCAGACAGCCTAGACAGCGAGCGGCTCCTGTCGCAGGCAAGAGGGTGTCAGCCACGGTGCCTTCGTTTCGCACCTGCCAGCGCCATGTGGTAGAGGCTCGTGGTGGGACGAAAACCCCGACGTAGGTAAGTCCGCCAGGCTTGCAGGGCCATGGACGGGCGGTGCATGACGAGGAAGGACCGCATCAGTGCTGCATACGCCTCCGCGGGGACCATCAGCCCATCCGCCTCCATGCTCGCGACCTGCGCGAGCACGGATATCGCCCGGCAGCACGTCAGGCAAGCTGTGGACACAGTAGACAAAGCACACGCATGAGTGCCCGAGCACACCCAGAGACGCACCACATCTGGGATGCGGTTGTGGAGTTCCCGGCGCTGCAGCTCCCTGATGAAACCCATGGCCTCGTTCACTGGGAGCGGAAAACGTCACTCGGCTGCAGCAGCGGCGGCAGAACAGCGAATGCACAGCGTGACACGCCCGCCGCAGCTCCACACCTGTCCTCAGCGGGGCCCACATGCCCTGACCCACTTCTCTCAATATCTCTGACACGTCCGACGTGCCCCTTCTGTCCGAGCCGGGATCGTCGGGCCGCTCGTCGCGGTGGCTCGCGACTGAACTAGACACCCCTCGCGAGACCACCTCCCCCGGCCCGATAGCCGCTGCCGGCGACATGCACCGGCCGCGGCAACCATCATGAACGCATCGGGAACCAAATCCCCTCGCCGCCAAGCCCCTAGCCGTCCTGCGGTCCCACGCTGCCCGCGGTCGTGTTGCGCCTCCCGGCAGCCGGGGTCCGGCCGCGACAAGGAAGATGCAGAGCGCCCGAAAGACTTCAGCGACGTGTCGTCCCTTGGACGTCATCAAAAACGTGATTGGATGCCCGGGGTCGTCGAACAAGGACCCCCTCAAGTGCTTTGCAGCAATGTGGGCTCCGAGGGACTATGCACAGCGCCTGCTATCAACCCGCGGTACGCTTGACAGCACATGTGCACGATGGCAGTGCCCGGGGCAGCAGATGTGCGTGCAAATGTGTATTCAGGCGCCTGACTGGCGTCAAAGAGCTGTCCAGAGTTGTTGGCTCGGCCTCTCCCGCGCCTGTCGAGTTTGTCGTGCTCAGCATGTGCAGAACAGCGTAGGCCAAGTCCTGGCATGCGCCGTAGCGGAGCCAAGCAACCTCTGGCTCTGCGCCACTCCTTCCTGGGCAGCCTGATGTTGCGTCGTGACCGAGGCAATGACGGATGACTTTGCGGAGCTTGAAGCGCAGATTGCTGCGCTTCAGCAGAACAACCGCTGGAAGAAGGAGGACGCGAAGCAGGCGACAGGTGCAGGCACCGCCTCCGCGAGCTCTAACGCTGTCCTTTTGAGCCATGCGCTGGACCTTGACGAAAGGCTCAAGTGAGCTGCTGGTTGCCGGTGGTTGCGCGGCTCCAACACACATCGCGCGCTCGGTCGCCCACGCAGTCGGTCGGCTCGTGGTGGAGGCGCCCGAGAAGAATGCAGGCGACGCCTCCGCCGAGCGCTCTCGCTTTGCGACGCTGGAGGTCTGGGAGGTGGAGGCCGAACTCGCGGAAGGTGCGATGACCGCCACCGCGCATGCAGCGATGGTAACATGCACGACGTTCATCGCCCTGGACGCCATCCCCGGCCCCGCTCTGCCTGCCCGTGATACATGGACTTCGTTGCATATCAAACATTCGTTCACGATCCTCTGGGCTCGCCCACCCGCAGCGTTCGACACGTCCGCTCTGCTGCAACATGAGGAAATCACCAGCTTCGACAAGGTCCGCGTGGGGGAGGCGTTTTCGTCTGACGCTATGGACGACTTCAAGAACTTCATGGCCACAATCATCCAGGTGCCCGCCGCGGGGAACGGAGGCCGCAGCGAGGAGCCCGGCGTCACGATGCATGAGGTCGCAGCGCACTCTCGAGCCCCTGCGCCCCCGCAGTCTCAAATTCGTGGTTGGCTCCAGCAGCGAGAGTACCGCAGGATGCACCAGGCCGCGAGCAAGGTGCAGCGGCGCTTCCGCTTCTACTTCCGGCACAAGGACTTCATCAAGCGGTACGAGTACCGAATGGCGCGAAGAATTCAGGTGACGCTGCCCCGGGCGCGTATCCAGAAATTTTGCGCTCATGTGGATGTCACGGGGTTGTGCAATGCCTTGGACAACGCGACCTAGAGCCATGCGAAAGGGTGGCATGCCGGGACCGCCTCCGCTCCGCCGCGCTCGCAGCGGGCATGGCGCGGCCACCGGGACAGCCGCATCTATTCCTTTTACCGCGACATCATCACCTCCAAGCAGCGCACCGACCCCGTCCAGGTCCTGCGATGCATTAACCCCCGGGAAGCCCAGCTGCTTGAGGCAGGCTCAGGTGCCGGTCGCAGCGGCGGCAGAGATCCCGCGCCGCGCAGCCTCCCGCGCGAGCGCATCCCCCGTGTGCCTCTCTCGCAGGCCTCGTCGTGCGTTTCCGGCTGGGTGGCGCCACCTTCCCACCGCTCATCTACTACAAAATCTTCACAAAGAACCCGGTGGTGGACATCAACGCCTTCGCGCCGAGAAACTACGCTCAGGAGGACGAGAGCGAGCTGAGGGCGCGGGAAGCAGCCCACCAGAGGTGCGGCGGGGCTGTCAGCACGGCATGCAGCGAGGCTTTCCAACAGCTGCATGCTGTGCATGGAACGACAGAGGAGCTCCGCGTCCCCGGCGCCTCGCAGAGTGAGGCACGAGGCGACGCAAGTCAAGGGCTACGAGGGCGATGCGGCGTACTCGACCTGCACCGTGGGCATGGCGCTGCGTGAGAGAGCGGGTGCGCAGGAGCGGGGGACGTTGAGAGCCGGAGACGGGGCGGGTTCGAAGGAACCACCGCCGTCCACGTCGGCCTTTGGGGGCGCGGAGATGGGCAGCACGGGCCCGGCGCACGTGACGGTGCCGCGTGCCGCACGCGCGCCAGTAAACGAGGGCGAGTTTCTGCTGGAGGAGGTCCTGGTGGAGTACATCAAGCCCGATGGGTCCGTGGGCCGGCGCCCCGCCGTCGGGTGGTACCACCGGGGCGGGTGCAACGGCTGGCGGGCCGTGTCGGACCGTGCGGTGATCCTCGACGAGCCGGTGGCGGAGGCCAAGGCCGCGCGGCGCGTGTTCCAGCCCATCCCGCAGCTGCGGCGGGAGGAGCGCGTGCGGCGCATCCGGGAGAGGCGCCTCGAGTGGCTGCGGCGCGCCTTCGGGATGGCCAAGGAGGGGCGCGCGTTGGACAACGCATCGGGCGACGCATCCGAGAACATAAGGGGTGCGCCTGCGAGCATGTCGGGCGTGGTGGAGGACGCCGTGTACGCGCACAGCGTGGGGGCCTCCCTGGGCACGGTCGATGAGGAGGTGGACGCGCTGTTAGAGGGCGATGACGACGCGCTGCTGCGGTGGACGGACGCGCTCGACTACGAGGGCTACTTGGAGACGTGGGAGGGCATGGCGTCGACGGAGGTGGCGGGAGAGTGGCTCCTGGAGGCCCGGACGGCACGACCACACACCTCCGAGCTGCTGGCGGGGGGGCCGGAGGTGGAGTTGGGGATGCGGGAGCTGCTGTCGGGCCTGCAGTCGCGGGACGCGCACGGCGCCATGATGGGCGAGAGCGGGCTGCGGCTGATGAGGGAGGCGCTGGCGGCGGGGGTGGACGGGGGCTGGGGCGATCCTCAGGGGCCGGGGTCGGCGCCGCGCGTGGCCGGGGGCGCGGGTGGCGCAGAGGTTGAGGTGGCAGAGGCAGAGGCGGCGCAGACGGGGCCGTCCGTGCGCGGCGAGCTGGGCGTGGTGCCCAATGAGGCTGCCGAGGTGGCGCAGGAGCCGCTGGCGGCGGATCGCAGCCTGGGTGACATGATGCGGGGGTCGGTGGTGGCGCCGCACCGGGCGACCCCGCCACAGGTGCAGCAGCCGCTGCGGGTGGAGGGGAGCGAGGAGGGCGCGGGGCCGGCGCAGAGATTCGAATCTCAGTCAGAGAGCTGGGGCGCGTGGCGGCGCGCGGGGAGTCATGTGGGAGCGTCCGTGTCTGGGAAGGGCGACGGGGGGCAGGCCAAGCCGAGGCTGGCGGCGGTGGTGGCGGCCGCGTCGGTCGCGCCCTGGTGGGGCCCGCAGATGTCGCTGTCTCGCATGCCGGGTACCGCTGAGCCCCTGGAGCCGGACGACCTGACCGTGATGACGGTGCGTAGCACCAAGGGCGATGTCGTGCGCATCACGGGGACAAGGGAGCGGCGCCACGAGGGCGAGGCGTCCCTCATCGCGGGCACCGACGCCATCCAGAAAGCCAACGCGGCGCTGTCCAAGGTGAGCAAGGTCGCGTGTTTGAGAATCCGCTCGGCGCACCGACTGGCGTCCATTGGCGTCGTTTATGGGATAGCACAGCGGGCTTCACCCTGGGGCACAAGTGACCCGCCCACCCCAGGACACCTCCCCGCTTCCCTCGCAGCGGTCGTCGCCCGTCGGCAAGCGCGGCGGGTCGCCGGTGCGCGGGGCTGCGGGCCCCGCACCCGAGGCGTCGCAGAAGAGCGCGGCGTCCAAGGACAGCGCCCAGGGGCGCAGCAAGCCAGGCGCCGAGCGCAGCGCGGTGTCCAAGTTCTCTTCGACGGCCTCTTTGGAGCAAGTGGATGAGCAGGTGGTGGGACCCTGGGCGGGGACCCAGGGTGAACCTTGATGACGCGACCCTTGTCCCGGCATCGGGGCTGGCCCGCGCGTGCATGAGCGGCGATGTGACCCTAGCCATCGTGGCACCTTGGCTTCCTTACCCTGTAACCTGCTGCTCTCCATGTGATGTGCGTCTGGCATGTCTGGGCGCGCTTCAATGCCACAGATGTTCAGAGATGCCTCGTTAGTTCAAGGCCCGGCCTGGGTGCCATTTCTTCGCACAAGAGCCAGGCAGTCTTTCGCACTTGGTGACGCGCGCACAGCCACCGGCGTCGTCTGCTGCTCAGTGGTAAAAGACGCGCGAGCCAAAGGAGCAGCCGTCATCGAAGGCGCCCGTCCCCGGGGCACAGCAGGACAGCCAGGATGAGAAGATGAGCGGACCGCGCTCCTCGCCGTCGATAACCTGCCCTGCCGTCGGATCGCTCTCCCGCCGCTCGGTGCAGACCTGCGACGCGCCGACACAGGACGGGTCATGCACCCCAGCTGTGCATGGGACGCGCCTACCCCAGACTACCTGGGCCTGCCTGCCAGCACCCAGAACCCTCCCGTTGCGATGCTGTGCCAGCCTCACCGACTCGCGCTGGATGCACGACCTCATGCCCCCGTCCTTCTGGCCCACCCAGCAGGGAATGCCCTCCGCAACGCTGGGGGAGTGCGACACCCGGTGCATCATGCCTGCGTGCCGGCCCATCTCCTCCCACAGGCCCGTGTCTGCGCGAATGGGAATCGAACAGACACACCTCAGACGCGTCAAGCGCGTTTGATGCAATGCAGCCGTGACCCATGACTCACTGCGCATGTGAGCCACACGAGCCAGGCCATGCTCCCCTATCTTCCTGCTTTTAAACTCACCGTAGGGGTTGACGTCGAAGGTAGCCGGCGTGTAGCTCGCTTGCACCCGGGCGTCGATCCTCCACACCTGCGACCCGCCCACCTTGTAGGCCAGCTCCGGCCGCAGCATCACCTCCTCAATGCGCGCGTACGTGGCATTCATAAGCTGCTGCGTCAGGGCCAGCTGGTCGGGAGGGAGGTGGCGACTGGGTTGCAAAGGGCGAGACGAAGGGTGAGAGTGGAGGTCAAGTGGCCTGTGGGGTGCGTATCATGCGGACACTAGGCCGGCTTGGGAGCAGGTGGCGCTGCATGGGCATGACATGAGCTGGTCACTTGCAGTTGGTCTTGGATGACTCGGTGAGGAAGTAAGCGGAGACGAGCCAGGAGATGAGCTGGTTCCATGCCCCGCCCTCGCAGATCTCCGTCGCAGATGCCCACTGCGCACACGCATGGGTGATTGCGTGCGACATGGCAGACATGTGAGGGAAGTGTTGACCGATGCAAAGAATAGAGCCTTGAATATGCATGTACTGGTGCGCGAGCTGGGCAGAGGCTGATGCTGGGACATCATGGGCGTTGTTCTGACAGCCTGGCAGGGCCAGTGCCCGCACCACCGCGGCGCCCACCGTCCCGTAGCGCCGCTCACGTTGAGGACTGGGTGCCCGAACTCCTCCAGCACCACCGGCATCTTGAGGCGCTCGTTGGCCACTTGCACGTGCTGAGTCAGCCAGGTACTGGTGAAGGTCATGTCGGGGTCAGCAATGCCCCAGCGCTTGGGCCAGGCGTGTACTGCAGGCAGAGAGCAGGCAAAACGTGCAGCAAGCTTGCAAGACGACCCTGGCTTAGGCACCCAACAAATCAGCGTGGATGGCCATCCATGTCACGCCGCGACCGCACCTGTCGCGAAATCGATGCCCTTGATGAGGTGGTTTCGAATGAACCGCTGTCCCATCTGCGCCATCCACTGCCCCTCCCTGCGTCAAAGGAGCCGAGTTCTGCTCTGGTCACACCCTCGCCGCGTCTCACGGGCCTCGCATGCACAGCACGTATGCCAATGCCGCAGCAAGGGCGCCGCGGCGCTCGCGAGTCACTTCTGCCACGCGACAGGGACGCGGTCCTCGTAGGAGAAGAATCCCTCGGACCCGATGGACAGCAGGTGCTTGTCGTCGATCTGACGGAACGCAGCTGCCGCCTTCTCCAGCCACCGATGAAGCAGCTCTTCGCAGTCGGGCACCGCCCACGTCTCGCACCGGGGCTCGTTGATCAGATTGAACCCGAAGATGGCCGGATCGTCCTTGTACACCCGGTGCGTGTACTTGTTCCGGCGGTTCAGGATGCGGTGGACGTGCTGCGGGTGCTCGAGGTGCGGTGAACGTGCTGCGGGAGGGCCGTGCGTGCAAAGAGACTCCGCATGCTGCCACTCGGTTAGAGGACAACAGCAACATGTCACTTACTTCCACTTAAGTTACCTTTTGGGAAGAAAAGGGGCTACCTTCTCCTGGCAACGCCACCCGCGCCGCCTCACCTTCGCGTACAAGTCCCAGGTGTGGGGGTCTGAGAAGAACAGCGCCTGTCGCTCCGCCAGGAGCCGCTTCTGCTTGTCGGTGACCAAATTGTAGTCGACGTCGCCCGTCACTGCGTCAGGAGCGCGCGCATGTCGCTGGTGAACACAGTTTTGATGTCAGGGCACCCCCCGTCATCACCCGCAGCAATTCACGGCAGGCCTTGCCCCTCGCTTCCCGCAGCCAGCCACGGTGGTAGCGACAGCGGCGTGACGGTCCCTGCCACGCCCCCCATGCAAGAGCTGGCGCAAACCCCGTCCTCTGCACACCTGGGTCCTTGGGGATGTGCGTGTCCAAGGCATCGAGGGAGGCAACCGTGGGAGACCAGTCCAGGTACTGTGGCACGCTCGACCAGTTGTCGATGAGCACCAGCAGCACCTTGATGTCGTACATCTTGGCCAGATAGAGCGTGTAGTCCAGACCTGCAAAGCGCAAGGCGACACAGCCGGACGTGCAAGGAAGGGCCAAGCGGGCGGACCGGCCAAACAGCAACGGTGATGCTCTCACCGTCCAGCACGGCCTCGTCATACTTGTCGGGCGCCACTTGCATCTTGCGCTCGCCCTGCACGTTCGTGGCCCACACACGCAGCACCGACAGGTGGTTTCTGGCGGCATCGTCGAAGAGCTCCTGCATGGCATCGGGACCTGCAAATCTGCGTGCTTACTGCCGGCGAGCGCGGCGCGGACGGGAGGCATGCGGCAGGCTCGCTCGCCTTCACAATCTCCCGCCCCGTCTTGCCGCCGCGCGTGGCGTGCGCGGGCGGGTTGATGGTCGGGACCACCGACAGGTCATGCGTGTTCCATCCCGCCCAGTAGAAGGCCCTCCCGTCCAGGTCAAAGCGGCCCTCCTGTGGCAATTTGGAGGGGAAAGGATGCAGGCACGGCACAGCACGGAGCGCTGGCAGCGGCTGCGGTCTTGCCTGGCGCGGCCTCACCGGCGACACACGGACGAAGCCCTGGTGGTGTTGCTGCTTGGAGGCGGTCACAGCCCAAGTGATGACGTAGCCGCCCACGACCACCAGCAGGGCGACGGCGACGACGATGCACCAGCAGCACTTGGGCCGGCGGAAGATCCGCCTGCGGCAAAGCGGAGAGTCGAGCGAAGTCGGGCCTGGAGAGGAGGGTGGCAGTGCGGACTACGTAGACGGGGATGCGGGCCTCACTTCGGCTTTGGATCCTCCGTGGCCATGGGGACCCGTGCCTCTGACCCCTTTCTCTGCGTCAATGCCAGCACCTGACTGAATGTACTGCGAACGACAGATGGAGGTGGTGTCAAGCTCCCGCGCCGGCCCCAGGCAAGCCAGGATAGCCCGGATGCATGCATCCGAGGTGAAGGGCTCGGCCCCCGGCGAACCCCAGCGCGTCTTTTCGGCAGAAATTAGGCTTCATGCTGTCTGAAAAAGCGCTTTCATCATCCCGCGCGTTCGTTCGTCGGGACCGGCACTCGGCCCTCCCCAGAAATCAAGGCCCGCTGCTGACGGAGATGGCGACCGCTGACGTTGGCCAGCTGATCTCTACCCCGTATACCTTCAGGTCGCAGCGCGTGAGCCCGCACCCGCCCTCGCCTGGTGTCGCTGCGGCTTCAACCAGGCGCTGCGTTGACCCACGGCGATGCTGGGCCATCCGCGCGCGCTGCAGTAAGCTTGCAGTAGGTCTAAAGATGTCTTAGCCAGCACACCATGCTGAGCCCCCTCCCGGCGCTGGTGGCTGACGCACCAGCGCGACATGGCCTGACCTGACTACGCGTTCGCCGGGTAGCAGACGATGCGACTGGTCGGGCTCAGGGGAGGCGCGAACCTACAACCACGAAGCGTCGTGTGATGGCGGGGCCAGACTCCCCCATGCCCAGCGCTCAGGATCATTGGGCCTTCCACTTCACAGCATCACCACACCTGCTGTCCCCACACAAAAGGCTCGTCGTCATCTCGAGCTCGTACTTGCACGTTGCGTCCTCCCGCACCGACTGCAGCACCGTCATGTCGCTGTGGCTGCACGAGTAGGTCACCTTGGCCTCCCGCGGCCGCCCCGTGAGGTCGCAGGGGGTCCCCTGCCCGAGAGAGAAGCTGAGGACCTGACTTGAGTCGTGCTGCGAAGACCCTTTGGTCGGTTCCACCTCCACGGTCAGCGGACCCCCGCCTCGTGCGCTCCCCAGCACGTACTCCTCCGACACCTCGCCCGCTTCGTCCTGGTGGAACTGCCGCACCTGCGCAGCGGGCGAACGGAAGCAGAATATGCCTCGCAAGCCCGCATTCTGCGAGTCGGACGCGGGGAGAGAGGGACGGCGAGCGCGGAGGGGTCGCGGGCCGCTCACGTGGTCCGGATGGCAGACCTCGAACGTCCACCACCCCTCCTTGCGCACGAAGCACTTGCCAAGCAGAGGGAGGAGGAGGTCAGCTGGGCTGCCGTGCTTGGCCTCCGCCTGCGGGCCCGGAACGACGCGCGTCAAGTCCCAACAGTTCCGACAAACGCGACGCGCGAAAGCCGGGGTTCGGAAGTTCATGCGGGCTACCTCGCGATTCGTGCGCCCCTTGCCTGCGCAACGGGCACGACGGCCGAGTCCCCGGGCGCCGGCAGCACGCATTGGAAGCGCATCCACGAAGCCAGTGTGATGGGCATGACCCGCTGCCCGGGCTTGAGCGCCGGCATCGCGCCATCCATCGCCATGACCGTGTACTTTGGAAACAAGTAGCCATCTGCGGCACAGAGGCGGTGCATTGACTCATGAACTCGAGAGGCACGCGTCCACCTGTTTCTCCACCTGTCGAGAGTTACCCGAGAAGCTGGGGAGGTCTATGGGGAGCACCCCTGCAACCAGTGCCACCCACGCCCAGCTGGCCACGAGGACCAGGAGAAGCCCGCCCGCCATCCTCATGCCGCAGCGCGTTGCCATGCCATGGCGCCGTGGCGCGGCCCCGAGGCTGCAGCTCTTGGCCGAAGACCCCGACAGTCGAGGCCTGACCCGCGCCGTCGGATCTGCCGAGTTGTCCCGGCCAGCCATTGCCTTCTCTGACAAGGGTAACAGGCGGCTGCCCCGAATTCCTCCCACCGGCCCCGCACGCATCAAATCACCCTTGCGCGGGGCAAGTTGGAGTGTCTAGAGCCCGAACGACGTGGTGGATCGTGCAGAGAGGTCAGGTGGGCGCGGGAGTAGCAAAAGCCTCCTCGTGGCCGGGTCTTTTTTCGCCCCGCGTGGGCCAATGGACCCACGCTAGCCCGCCACCCCTGTCTGCCCCATTAGCAAGCTAAATAATCTAGCTCCTGCCATGCGCACAGGCCTCCGGGACCGCGGAACGAGCGGGGGGGGCCTGTACCTGGTCGAGGCGATGTGCTAGCGCACGCCATGGCTTTGCGCCGGAATCAGCGCCATTGATTTGTCTCTCCAATGCAGGGGACGGAGCCGATGGCCATGCTCTGTGCGGGACCGATCGTGTGTGGGCATGCCTCGCCGAGGAGGGGCGCCGGCGCGCATGGCGCGACGCGCGCGTGTCGGAATTGTGACGTGGCTATCGTCGGGGCGGGACCTGCGGGACTTAGCGCGGCCATCGCGATCCGACAGGCCCTCCCTGGGGTCAGCGTGGAGGTGTTTGAGAAGGCGGCCAGGTTTCAGCCGGCAGGTGAGGCCGCCGCGGCGCGGACCATCCCCGCGTCCTCATCCGTCGATTTGGCATCGTGGGGGCCTCGAACGGCCGGCCCGATCACACCGACATGCGCGCGCGGGGCCAGGCGTCGCAACGGATGAGTTTGGGGGTCGCGCGTGCGCGAATCGCGCGGGATGCTGCCTTGCGGGGTCTCCATCGCGTGCACGTTTGCATCACTGACCGCGGCGCCCGGCAGCAGCGAGCGCGCCCAACGGGTGGTGCCGACCGAGGCCGGGGGCACCGCGCAACGTGACTCTCGCGCGGTGGACTCGCGCGCGCAGGGTCGGTGATCAATTTGGGGGTGAACGCGATGAAGGTGTATCGGGCGATGGATCCCTCCGGTGGCCTCTACGAGAAGCTCGTCGCGGCCAAGGCGCCATCGACCTTTGCGGCCGTGTGGACGCTCGAGGGGCACGAGGCGCGCCGGCTGTGGCTGGAGGAGCTCGACCAGGCCAACGTGGCGCAATACGGACTGACGAGCCAACGCATGGCGTGGTTCGACTTCCAGACGGCCCTCCGCTCGCACCTCCCGGACGACTGCGTGCACGTCGACCACGCCTTCCATCGCTTCTCCGAGGACGACGAGGGCGTGCTCGTCACCTTCAACGACGGGTCAGCGGCGGTGCGATGCAAGCTCCTCATCGGCGCGGACGGGGTCAACAGCCAAGTCCGCCGGCAGCTTGCGGAGGGCAGGTGCGAGGCACGCGTCGGCGGACCCACCATGCAGGGGCCTGCCATCCGCCGCCGCGCTGTCTCCAACCTTGTCGTCGACCCGCTTTGCGACGCAGCCAGCAACTCGAGTGCACGCGCCGCGTGCTGGCCCGGGCGGCGTGTTCTTTGGAGAACTGGCACGGCCCCAAGGACGCGTTTGCGGGGATCGACAACTTCATCATCTACACCCTGGGGGGCGCCGCGGGGGCGTCCCTCCACTCCCTGTTCCACGGCTTGATTACCTTTAACGCCGTCTTCCCTCCGGAGTCTCTGGAGCAGGCGGGGGTCTCGGTCCTGTACGACCACACCGACACGACGGTCCGGGCTCACCTCGTGACCAAGGATGGGGCACTCAACTCGGACGACGGTGAGGACCACGCGATGGCGTCTTCATGTTGCTCCCAACGCTGTTGGTAGACCCAGTTGGCGGCATCGGTTGGCCCCTGTCGATCGTCTTGTGGTTGCTCCTCAAACGTGCACAGCCCTCGGGACGCGCCGCGGGTGCTCTGTGGTTCGCAGAGGATCCCGAGGTGGGGAAGCAAATCCTTCTCCGGTTGCTGGCGCCTTTCCACGACAAGGTCAAGGGCATCGTGCAGGGTATGCCCGCTGCCAAGATCGTGCTGCACAACGACTACCTGTGCGTGGACCCGGCGGAAGCCAAGTGGAGCAGGTGCGACGCGGATGCTTGGGCAGAGGGCGCTTATGCACGCCCTGCGTACCGCAACGGCTGCAGAGGACGCCACTCGCAGTAACGGAGCCCTGCACCACCCACCCCCGCAGCGACCGCGTGTGCCTCATCGGCGACGCCGTCCACAGCATGGGCGTCACGGGAATCGGCATTGGCTTGGCGGTGGAAGACGCCTTCCTTCTGGCAAGGCGGCTGCAGGACGATGGGCTCAGCCCGGGGGCGGTGGTGAGTGATGAGAGAGATGTACAGGGATGCCAGGGAACTGCTCTCTGGTCGGTGTAGAGACGAACGTGCTTGTCGTGTCTGGTGGCACGATAACACACCGTGCCGTGCCCCTGACCGGCCGCAGGCGTCGTTCCAGAAGGAGCGCCTGCCGCGGATCCACATGCTCTACAACAAGCTGGTGGAGTTGAGGAAGCAGGGGCTGCCGACGGTCAACTCCAACTTACTCCAGCGGCCGGGTGCTCCTGCGGGTGCTCCTGCGGGGGGACCGGGGGCGCCACCAGCTGGGAACGGCCCCGCACCGGCACCGGCAGCCAGGTCGGACGGTGCGGGCGCGCCGGGGCCGGCGCCCAGGGACCCCGCGGCGCCTTTGCAGGCCGCTCCGCAGGGCCAGCCCGCGGGCGGCCCAGGTCCCGCGGCCTCAGGGCCGGGGGCGCCCCAGGGACCTCCCAAGGCAGGAGCGCCGGGGGGCCAGGGTCAGCAGTTCCAGATGTTTGAGGTGTGGGCGAACAAGTTCCTCGCAGAGCAGAACTGGGAGCCGCTGGCCGCCAGGGCCCGCAGCGTGGCGCAGACAGTGACGTTATCGTGAGGCCCGTCGCCAGCCCCACATAGCCAGGTTCCTGGCGCTCCCTCCCCTGCAAGTTCCACCAAGCATTTCCTTGTCCACCGCACCCGCCTATGCCGTGCACCCACTCGGGACGGCAACAGTCACCCACGCATGCATCAGTTTACTAGCAGCCCATTGAACGGCTCTCGTGCAATGCCAGCGCAAACGTCCCAAACAATAATCTAGCGCTCCTATGCTAGTACGTCGGCACGACGCTCGTGAAATGGTAGACCTCGTCTGCGTCAAACACCCCCAACTCGCACCCGCAGTAATCGCAGACCACCGGGTGCAACTCACCCGGCTCGGGTCCGTCCCCAGCTCCTTGGGAGAGATCCTGACCAGACTCTTCCCCGCCCTCGCGCTGCCCCCCAGACGCCCCAGCCGGCCCCACCGCACCCTGCCCCGAGGCCTTGCCTCTCTCTCCACCCCGAGCGCTTTGGTCTACCTTCCCACGACCGCCCCCGCCCCTGCGCTTGCGTTTGCTCCCCTGTGACCCCCCCTCAGTTCTTCCCACACCCTGCCCCCGCTTGCTGCCCACTCGCGTGCGCTGCACGAGGCGGCTCCGGTTCGCGTGGCAGTTCATCACAAAGACGGCCCTCCATTGGTCGTGGTAGACCTCGTGCTGTTGACATGCCGTGCATACGGTGGTGAAGCAGGAGGGACACGACTGCGGGCGTGGACAGTTGCGGCTCTCCGAGGATGGGCAGAGAAATTGCGCAAGGGGAGCAGCGGTAGCATTGTCACTCCGCGGAACCCACCAGTATGGCATCGGTGCCTCCAACCCCTTTGCCCCTCATGTACTCCTCGTCCGAGTCGTCGGCGCGTGGATCGAAGAAAAGCTGGTCCAGCATCTCCTCCGTGAGATCCGCTGGCTTGCGGACGTCAATCTCCTCATCTGAATGCGATGCAGGTGGTTGGGCGTGATGCTCCGCGCAAGCATGCGCCTCGGCTGCCGTCGCAACATCGCAAACGCACCGGAGGTGCTATCCCCCTCCCCGCTCGCGCTGGATGCCAAACTCCCCTCCGCCTCGCTCATGCTGGCTCGTACCGTAATTGCGAGATGTCGTCATCGAGAATCTGCCGCGACTCGACGCCAAGGAGGTCTCCATAAAACAACTCTGGCTCGTTTCAGCCAGTGTGTCGCGCTCTTCCCACACGCACGCTTCTCTCACGGACCATTCTCGATGTGCGGATCATTCTTGACATGAGCATGAGACAGATGAGGAATTCCAGCTTTACCTAGAGCGCGCCGCAGACTGCATGTCCGCCCACGAGCAGCGGGTCTGGAGAAGCAAGGCTCAGCGAGAAGTCAGACTTGCAGCGAACCGGCTAGCGTCCCTGCTTTCCGCCTGGGACGAGCAGCGCAGCGAGGCAAGCGACGCCAACTCGAGTCGCCAATCCACGTCGTCCTGCACCCGCCCGCAACGTTTCGAGACATACACAGCTGCGTGTTACGTCAAGTAAGTCGCGTGACTCACGCAGGGGCGCCGCGCCATCGAGGACCTCGCGAACCAGCACCTGACGAGGGACGCGCTTCGGACGGCGGACCTGGGCGTCCTGGGCGCGGTCACCGGCATCCGCGAGGCAACTCTTAGCGCCCTGGGCAAGCGCGTCGCGGCGTTGGAGGAGGCGCTGCTGGCCTCTGCGCGTGGGCTGGGCGACACCGCACGCGAGCTCAGCTCGCTTGCAGATGATTTAGGGTCAGGTGTGATGTGGCGACCGGCGCGATGCGATGACACGCGCAGCCTCCATTGCTCCGCCGGCCCGATACGGCCGGCGTTGCCTCAGCTGCAGTCCCCGCGCTCCCCCAGGGCTGACCGGAGCAGGCGCCGCGGCCGTGGGCGGCACATGGGCGCTGGCGCAGCCCGTGTTCCGGTGCCTGACGCTCCCCGAGATACGGGATGCATTTGCGCACCTTGGGGAGTCGATGCGCAAAGAGGCCGCGGTCAAGGGGCTGCTGGCGGAGGCGATGAAGGCGCGAGGTCAGGACTCGGCGCCCGAGAAGCCCGCAGAAGCGCCCAGGGCTGCGGGGACGGGTGCTTCGCGCGTAGACCCGAATGTCATGACCGTCTTCATCGCAACGTGGACCCTCGACCCGGAGATGGACGCGGAGGAGGGCGCCCTCCTTCGCACGACCCTCGCGGAGGAGATGCGGGGGTTTTGATCGGCATACGGTGCCGTAGGTTGTAAGTTGTCGCGGACTCGAATGTCGTGAGATGAAAGTGTGATGGCGTGACGCGTCTCGATGCATGGGCTCAAAGCCCTGCCGTTGAATCGCAAGACCCTCAGATCCCGACGCGGTCAAAGCCCATCGCGCCATCATCTTCTGACGTCCCTGGGCTGGCCCTCCCGCAAATAACTCGCTCCTTGACACGAACCGTCTGGCGCCGGTCCCTACGCGCGTTCTCGACACCCCTGGTGCATGGCGTCGCGCGTGCACTATCTCCCCTTCCCTTCGTGTCTCTGATGATGCGAAGGGGCCATGGCGGAGCCCAAGGGCGCGGGAGATGACCCCGACAAGGGCGCCTTCCGCGTTGAGCTCGAGGCGCTGCGCAATGAAATCAAGAAGAGCGAAGGGATCACGGGGTCGATCGCGGGGTGGCTGGGAGTGGGTGAGTCGCCCGCTGGAGCAGTGCATCGGGGCACGCTGCGGGCCACGGGAATGACGTTCCCTTCGATCCCCGACGAGCCCAGAATGTAACAGCATGCTGACGAGGAGGCGAATTCGTGCCTAGATTTTCGCGCAGTGGCTGGCGAGCAGCCACGATGGGCTGGCAACGCCTCGCTGCTTGCACGCATCCGCCAACCGCGCGCGCCTAGTGATGCCTGGGTCACTTTGCGCGACTGCGAATGACCGTTCTGCGCAGGGGAGCTCTCGGCGCTGAGGGAGAAGGTCGATGGCGCGCTGAGCGAGACGGGGGATGCAACGGTGAGCGATGGAGGGTCTGCCTGCGGGTCACGCGTGCCGTTACCACCCTCATCGGTGTCCAGCGCGTCGATCGAAACATCGCTTGCGCCTCCATCGCGCTCGGAGATGCCCGAGCGCCGGCGCGGATCCGCGGCTCTGTTGGGCGCAACCAGAACGTGTTGCCCGCGCCCTGCAGGACGCCGGCACGGCCCGGGCCCTGGCTACGCTGTTCGCGGCGAGTGCATGCACCCATCCTCGCGTCGCGTCCCGTGGCATGGGCTCCGTGCAGCATTTGCTGGAGCGCGGACTGCTGGGCCCCGGGCACACGCGCGACCTCGTGGCAGCACTCAACATCCACGCGTCGTCCCCCGACCGCGCGCTGCCGCTGCGGGCCCTCCAAGTCGCACTCGCGCTCATGCAGAGCCCCTCGCGACCCACGGCCACCGATGAGATCCAGGTGAAGGCAGCCATGCGCTCTCTCAACACAACGCCCTTTGTACGCCTGGGTAACTGGCACCGTTTTCCCCGTGAACCCCGTCATGTCACCCATGCCTCCCCGCCTGCAGATGACGCTGTGGCTGTGCTTCCAGCTGGCGTGGGCGCAGAAGCCCACGCAGCCCCACACCGTCCAGGGCACGGCGGGCGCCGTGCTGAGGCAGGCCGTGTCGGTGGTGTTCAACCAGCTCGCCGCGGAGTGCGCTGCGGGCGTTTCGAGCGCGGGCGACCCCACGCAGGCCCCCCGCGCCGAGCCTCTCGCCCAGGCGTGTGTGCACCTCCTCTCCGACCTATGCCTCCTTGCTGAAGGGTCCCAGGGCACTTGGCTCTCCGCGCCCAACATGCCCTCGAGCGTCGCTCTCGCTCTGCTCGAGGAGGCCCTCACGTGCTCCCCGGGACTGGTCGCGTCCCACAAGGCCCTGCGCGCATGCGTCCGGGACGTCGTGACGCCCACCGCGCTACGCTGCATAGCCACCGTGCCGCTCCCGCTCGGCCACCCGGACCGCGGCCACCACTCGCGCGCCTTGCTCGCCCTGGTGAGCCACCCGACAGCCTAGCCTGCCACCGCGACAGCCACTGCCCCAGTCTGCTGCGCTCCTGCCACGGTGCCGCTCATCACGCCCGCGACCCTGCCGCCCCGCCCACAGGCGTCCGCCCTCGTCGTCCGCTTCGCTCGTGCCACCCCGCCTTTCCTCCCGGCCGGTGACCTGGTCATCACCGCGTGCCAGGTCGGGGCGGGGCACCCCTGGCTGCAGGCCCTCGCCATCCGGTCCCTGCGGCCCCTCTGCGGCGACCCAGAGACCCTGCAGGCGCTCGTGATGCCATCCACGTCCGCCACTGCGAATGAGGGAGCGGGCCGCCCTCCGCGGCCTGTGGCGACTTTGGCCCGCGCCCTGGCAGCGCCCTTTGCGCAGCTGCAGGGCATGCCGGGTCCCGAGGCCGTCGCGGTGCTGCGGGAGCTGGAGGAGTCGGTGGAATCGCGGGCGGCGGCCAAGGGCGGAGAGCGGCGCAGCATGGGCGGCAGGAAGGGCCCGCTGGGCCGGGAGGCCGAGCCACCCGTGGGGCTCGGCGTCGTCTGCGCGGCGTCCCTCGAGTGCGTGCTGTCGCTGGCGCGAGCCGCCCAGGGGCTGTCGTCAGCTGCGGGCACGGAAGGCGTGGACAGTGCACCGTCCGACAACACCCGGGCTGCTGCCGCATTCGTTGCGGACGTGTGGGAAGACCTGCACTCCGTCCTGGCCCTTGTTCTTAACCAGTGCTCGTCCCTGTCCATCGTCACGGGTGAGAGATGACCCTGCTCACCACACCCAGAGGCGTTTGCGCCACAGTGTGACGCTGGGACCGCCCCGCCCGCCCCGCTCTGCGCAGACTCGATGATGGCGCTGCAGGGTCTCATCGTCGCATCCGGCAGCACGGGTCTCCCCGAGGCCCGCGACCTGATGCTCCAGACGCTGTGCACGCTGGCGCTCCCAGGGGCGGAGGAGGCGGCTGCGGGCGAGGAGGACCCGCGGCTGTCTGCGCGCAACCAGCATGCGCTGCGGCACCTGATCAATGTGCTGCAGGAACTCGGCGCGCGGATGGGGTCGGGGTGGGACGTGGTGCTGCGCACGCTCGACGCCCTCGACCCGGTCCTCACCTCCGCGCCTGTCCCGGCCCGCGCGGTGCCCCGGGATGTTGACGCGGCGGCGCTCATTCCCGAGAGCGCCACGAGCGTCCTCGCGTCCGCGGCCCTGGAGGCGGTGGCGGCAGCGGGGCGCATGCAGGGGCGCGCCCTGGCGGAGTTTGTGGCCGGCCTGCGGAGGGAGGCGGCGCGCGTCCTCCGAGCCTTACCAGGTGCGTCCGCTGCGTTTCGCTTGCCCCCGACCACCATTCGCTGCGCTGAGGGCGTTGGTAAGTGCTGAGAAATGCGACGTGCTAGCGCCTTCGCTCCTCGTCCCCCGCAGGCAGCGGTGATGCGCGGGGAGTGCCTGCGTGGAGTCGCCTCGTCCGCGCGGTGCTCGGCGCGCTGCTGTCGCAGCCGGGGCTGTGGGACGAGCTCGCTGGGTGCGTGCTGGAGGTGGCCAGGGACGCCCACCCCAACACGGCTGTGGCCGTTTGCGAGTCCCTTGGGGCGGTGGCCTCCGAGGCACTGGCGGTCCGGGAGCGTGCAGCCGCGGCGCGTTCAGCAGAGGTCGCCGACAAGACGGCAGAGGGTGTTGAGGACGCTGCGAGGCCAGCAAGTGGCGAGGACCACCGTGCAGAGGGGTCCGACGTGGTTGGGGAGTCGCCTGCGTTCAATCTGGAGGTGTCGGTGCTGGAGACCTTCTCCGGTGCCTTCTCCACGGCCCACGACGCCTCGGTGTCCCAGGCGGTCCTGGCGTCGCTCTTTGCGGTGGTGCAGCGTCATGCGGAGAGCTTCACGGCAGCCTGGACGCCGCTCCTGGACCTCCTGCCCCGCGTGGCCCTCTCGGCGCAGCCTGCCGTGGTCGCGGGGGGATTCCGCATCACACAGAGCCTCTGCAATGACTTTCTGGACGTCGTGCCACGCGCACAGCTACGGCCCCTCATCCAGGTGCTTGGCTTCCATGACTGCGCCGCGCTGGCTTGGCCCATGTGGCCGTCTCTTGTGTCTTCTCTGCATCCGGCTCTCTACCACACCCTGCACCCTTGGCGGTTCGTCTCATGGTGTCCTCGGTAAGAGATTCGAACTCATGGTGGCACCGTCCTCCTTGCAGGTTTGCGTGGCGTATGCCCGGCAGACGGCGGCCGTCAACGTCAGCCTCACCGCCCTGGGTGCCCTCTGGACCCTGGCGGACTTCTTCACCCAGGCATCCGACGCTGCGCTGGGCCAGGGCAGCCAGGCCGACGCCGACGTCGACGTCCTCATGGTCGAGGTGCGATTTCGAATGCTGACAAGCATGTTGCTGATGTTAATGCAGAAGCGGTTTTGGCACAGTGGCGCCTTTCGGGACCGAAAGACGCATGGTCCCGCCCCTTATCGATGTTCCCACTGCTCTCCTCTCCTTCACACTGATGCAGGGCCTGCTCCAAGTGTGCCAATCGGTGGCAAGCCTGGTGTCCGACCCCCGGTCCGAGCTCCGCAACACGGCCCTCCGCACCCTATTCTCCCTCACCGCCACCACTGCCTCCACCGCTCGCGTGTGGCTGCTGCCGGCCTCGCGCCTGCGCCGCGGCACCCCCGTGCCCCGGCAGTGCACCGCGGAGGGCAAGCTCGAGTCCGGGCCGACCGCCTCCGTCTCGGAAAGGTCTCTAGGAAGTGGCGCAGGGCCCCTGTCACCCACCAGGCATCGGTCGGTGGGGGCATTTGACATGGCTGGGCGGGGGCCCCAAGTGCTGTCGACGCCCACTGCGTCCTCGTCCGCGCGTGCGCTGCCGAGTCCGGACTCCTCCAAGAAGAGCCCTGGGGGGTTTATGGCGTGGCTGGGCCTGGGGGGCACCCCTGTCGGGCGGGAGGCGTCCGATGGCGCCGCCAGCGGGGGCGCTTTGCCTGGGTGGGCGCGGCCGCAGGTGCAGGAGACGCTGTTCCAGAAAGTGCTGGCGGAGCTGATCATGCCCGCGGTCGTGACGCTGTGTGACAAGACGGGGGAGGTCGCGCAAGGTGAGCGGGGTGGCGAGGTAATGGGCGGTTGCGCTTTTAGATGCCCGGCACCTCTTACAGTCACACGACGCTTCTCCGTGCTTTTCCGTCCGCAGCGGGCGGCTCTCCGGGCGGCATTGAGATCGGCCGGGTGCGTGGCCAGCCCGTGACCATCCTCGTTCATCACACGCTCGACTCTGCCCGCAAGCAGTGGGACGAGACCCTGTCCATTGCCCTGGGGTCCTTCACGCGGCTGTTCCGATTGCATTGGAAGGAGATGGTGGCGCTGGAGGCCCTGGTGATTGAGTGGGAGAACTTGGTACATGCCACGTCGGCCCTGGTGGGTGATGGGCGGAAGGATGTCACGCTCGCGGGGCTGGGGCTGCTGGTGTCGGCGCTGCATGAGCTGGCGCACCGGGGAGCGGACGAGCGGGCGCAGGAGGATGGGCGGGCGGGGCAGGAGGCCCGGAGGGAGGGTGGGCCGGGCGAGGCAGAGGGGAGTTCTGTAGCGGGGCGCGTAAGCGGTGGGGTCGGGGGTAGTGCGAGCGGTGGGGCCGTGGGGAGCCCGAGTCTGCCGGCGACGGTGGTGCAGAGTTCGCTGGATGCTCTGATCGCCATGGTGGGCCGGGCCATACGGTGGGAGGGCGGCGCGCCTCTGTCGGTCCGATTGGAGCTCTGCCGGGCGCTGACCAAGGTTCTCTCCACCTCCACGCTGGGTGAGCGGTCACTTGCTATGCAAGCGTGCATCTGAGGCTTTGTTATAACATCCTTACTCATAGGTAGCGTGCTTAGATGCTTGCACATCCTGGCTGTTACCTCCCACCGCCGCTCCATGCACCCGCCCCACCCAGCGCGCCCCTCACCTGCTCCTCCTCTCTCCCTCCCCAGTGCTCACGCCGTCCCAGCAAGACCAGGTCTTCCGGGCCATCGACCTCCTCGTGCGCCACCCCGCGTGCCAGTCCGACCCCTCCCAGCCTCCCGACACCGTCCTGCACCCAGTGCAGAAGGCAGTGCTCGAGGGCTTTCCCCAGGCCCTGGCAGGCATGCCCCGGGAACGTGGCAGCCCGGCGGCCGTCGGGGCCCCGCCCCTGTCCCCGCGCCTGTCGATGGCGGGCCTCTCTCCCGGCCTATCCCTGGGCCCTGTCCCGGGTGGCGCTGCATTCGACGCCCCCGCCCCCAGCCACGCGACGCTGCGGCCGACCCCGGAAGAGACGGCGTTCAAGGCCCTGCGCATCGCCTTGCAGTGGGTGGACCCAGCCAGCTCCGCAGACACACCCCCGGCCCCCACGACGCCGACGGGCGCGAGGGGCGCAGGGGCGGGAGATGCGCCGCCGAGCGGGGTGGATGGCCGGGAAGCGTATGCCCAGGAGTCTGTGACGACTGAGGGAGGCGAGGGGGCGGGGGAGGCTGCGGACGTCGCACGGCCACGGTCGGTGGGCCCTGCCTTACGCAAGGCGGCGGTCGAGCTCGTGCAGCACATCTATCGGTGAGGGAAGCCTGGACGCATGCGGTGGCTTGTGGCGCTGAGCAGGTGGCAGTGCCGGTGGCGGTGTCATGTTGGGGCCTGCCCATCCTCTTGACGCGCGCCTGGCTTCGCGTCTGCGCTCGCAGCAATCGGCTAACCGAGGCGGACCAGTGGCGCGTGCTGGCTCCCATCATGGACGCCCTGGGCGCGTGCATGCTCCCCGCCGTGCGCATGGACGCCAACGCACGCGACCTCTTTCTGGGGGCGTTCCGGGCATTCTGCTCGCTCCTGGAGGCGCCGCCGGGGGCCATCCGCGGCGCGGGCGAGGCGGGGGAGCCGCAGCGTGGCAAGGAGGGCGGGGCGGAGGCGGGCGACGGTGGTGGGGACGCGGTGGGCGGCGACAGGGACCTGGGGAGAAGGCCGGCGGACGCGGCGGCGGTTGCAGCGGCCGCCGCGCACCGGGAGGAGGTGGGGATGGCGGTGGTGGGGGCGGTGGAGGGGTTCATGCGAGGGCCGGGGGCGCATGGCGCGGGTGGGTCTGCGGGGTCTGCAGCGCCCATGATGCGGAGATCCACGTCTGCCCGCGCGGTGTGGCCCGGGTCATCGATGGGGTTGTCGCGGTACGACGGGGGTCAGGGCCGAGTGGGCACGGAGGTGGCTGAGGAGGAGAGCGAGGGCGCCAGTGTGGGACTGCGCAGTGACCTGTCTATGGCGCCCTCCGCGGGACTGGAAGAGGCGAGGGACGGGTTGGGTGGAGCAGCGTCTGGAGGAGCGGACTCGACGCAGCTTGACACAGACGAGGTGAGGGTATGAGCGCATGCGGAGATGGGGGTGTGGGTGCTTGTGGTGCCGTCCCACTGTGTTCCGCTCACGCCATGGCGCCGCTTCGGTTCGCCCTCAGGTCGTCATGCTCGACCGCGCCTGCCACCTCCTCCACGACCCCGCGTGGGACCTCCCGTCAGCAGCCGCCGCGCTCCTCGTCCGCCTCGTCGCCAGCCTCGTCGCGGCGCCCCCGGAGTCGATCCGCAGCGGCCTGCGCCGCCGACACCTCTCCCTCGTGTGCCTCACCAAGCTGGCGGCGCTGTGCTCCACGGGGTTGGATCCAGGCCCCGCCTCGGCGCGCGCCGAGCGCGTGTGCGCCATGGCCCTCTCGGCGCTGGTCGACGCATGCAACGCCGTCCTGGCGCGGGCGGCGGGCCGGGACTTCCGCGGGCGCAGCGACGCGGCCCTCGTGGGGTTTGCCCTCGACGTGCTGCACGATGCGGAGCCGGCCTTGGGTGCCCAGGAGGCCCTGGCGATGCCCTCGGACCACCTCGCGGCGGTGCAGCGGCTGTGGATCGCGCGCGGCATGCCCCAGCGCGGCTTTGGGACGCACCTCCTGGCGACCACCCCGGGCCTCCTGGCGATGGCCAGGTGCGCCTGCCCCGACGCAGCGCTGCGTGCCAAGGTGGAGCGGCTGCTCCGGGCGGCGCTCATGGGAGAGTGAAAGGCGGCGGTGAGGCTCGCGATGCTGCCCCGCCGCATCACGACGGCTTGCAGCCATGCACACTCCGCGCGATAGCTGCAAGGTGCTGTACAGTGGGGCTGGGCACCGTGACCCACCCGCGCCCTGCTTGAGCTAATGCTCGTGCTTTGTGCCTTGCGTGAGAGTGTAGGGCGCGTCTCTTTCCGTGATGGGACGCGCTGTGGCCTTGGCTGTCTTGACGCCAAGCGATAAGAGATGCTTGCGATGCTGTGCTTTGTCAGTGTCAGAGGAAGGCGTCACATTGAACATCGACGCTGCGGCTGAATTGGCGCGGCACGAAGCGGACGAAACGCGGTGTTGGTAGCGAGCGTGCGTGCTAGCTATGGAGAGGCGAGGGCGCACTGGCCCCGGCGGAACCACAGAGGGGCCGGGGGCCGCTGCGCTAGAGGTGTAACGAGTGGAGAAAAGACGCGGTGCGGGCGTGCACCCCTCTGGTGCGAAAACGGAAGGCGCGACTCGCATGCGTGTGCGGCAATAGCGATAGTGGTGCAGAGCGGTGGCCCGGCCGGATGGGCGCCACGGCTCGTGCAGAACCGTCGAGGCGGCGAAAATGGCGAGCTCGCTTGCACGGAAACGATCGGAGAGGTCAAGAGGTGCGCGGTCATTGCGAGGAGTCCCAATCCGGGGACCCCGGAGGCCGACGGCCAGGCCCGGCCATCGCGGTATCTGGCGAAGTGGAAAGGCAGAGCCGACGGAGATGCCGGCGCCGTGGCCGATGCGCTACTGCCGGATGTCGAGGTCTCCCAAGCCCTGGAGAGCGCGACCGCCAGCGTCCTGCAGAAACGAGAGGCAGTCGTTTGAATCGAACGCTGCAGCCTGCAACTGCGCTGAAGTGAACGTGCCGGGCGCGATGCTGTAGAGCTGGGCGCTTGCGTGGCGCCGGCAGCAATGGTGGCACTGGGGTTCATCGCAGCCACGGTGGCGTCGTCACCTGGTCGGGGAGTCCTTGCGCGCCGGACGCAATTCCCTTGCGCTCCATGGCCTTCTCTGCGAGCATCGACGCGACATGGACCGTCAACCGCACTTCTTCCCACCATTGCACCCTCGGGCATTGCAACGCAGGCGATGAGCATCTCGCGCCAGCTGCTGTCAGCGCCACGCCTTGCCCCGTCTCTCACCCCTCCTGGCGTCCTTGGCCTGCTGGTAGGACCGCACCAACACCTCGATGCGCGACAGCAGCGCCGCCGGCAGCGCCCGGTCCGAGTCGCCCCGTTGCTTTCCGGTGGCCACGATGCGCGCCAGGTTGCGCCACCGGTCCTTGAAGTCCACAGACGTGCGCCCGGCGAGCTCCGGGATGCTCAGGCGAGCGATGCGCGACCACTTGCCCACCCCGTTGTCCTCCACCGCCGCCACCAGCACCTCCGTCTCCGCAACCGTCCACATACGGTTCCTGTGATAGGCGACGAGGGCTTGTGCGGTGACTACGTATATACAAGGCATGCGAGTCAGCCAGTGTCGTGCGCCACACGCAACGAGTGAGTCAGCACCACACGCAGCGACCCTCTCAATTGTGGCGGCCTCTGCAGAGCGCCGCTTGCGACGCGGCAGCCCGCAACACTGCACCCCCCCGCCGCTCACTTCTTCCCCGTCGCTGCCGGTTTGGTGGGGGGCCCCGTGGCCTCCCCCCGGTCGTCGAGAAAGAGCGCCCTCGTGTCGGTCCCACGGTCTGGGTCCTCCTGGGGCACCTGACGGGGCGTCTTGGTCACCGGGGCGCCCTGCGACGACGATGGCGTCGATGCTGTCAATGACACTCCCATCCCTACCTTCCAAGCCACACCTCTCGACCACCGTCTCCCCACCCTCGCTGGGTGGGCTGCGCGAAGTGCGACCGGCAAGGCGCAGCTGGCGGATGTCCAAAGAGACACTGCGTCAGCATTTCTCACCTCAGGCACCCGTGGCCCGTCGTCCTTCTCCCCCGCCAGCAGCGCCCAGTCGCGTTTGATGCCCCGGGTGCTGCGCCCGCTGGCGTTGCTGCGCGCACCAAGCAAACGGAAACGCTACTGCCCGTTTTGCCGACGCGCCATGGAGCGCAGCAAGGCCCAGGAGGGCGCAGTGGATGGTGGCCATCGACGGGGACTGCGTGACCCCCCTTGCATTTGAATTTGCACTCCCGTCCGTCACCTGGCGTAGCTCCCGAAACTCGAGTTGGAGATGTAGGACGATCCCCCGACGCCAGACGAGGCCGACACGTCGGACTCGTCCACTGACGAGGCACCCGCACTCCGGTACGCGGCCATGTCGACGGAAGGCGCGACCGGGTTGCGGGTCCCTCTCGGCTCCTCGTAGGGCTCCGACGTGCGGTTCGAGTTCCGCACCGCGTTCGACTTGACGGCATGGATGCGCATCTCCGGGCCCGGCGCCGTGCGGCCCCGGCGGCCCCGCCCCTCCACCTCCATCACAGGGTATGCGTCTGCGTCGGTCAACCCCGCCCGCCCCTCGTCGTCCGCGCGGGGGAGCAGCGCCGTGCCGTGAATGTCATTGAAAAATTCGAGGCCCGAGCGGTCGAAGCCCATCGGACCGCCCGGCACCATCACTGGGGGGCCATACCCCGGCCCCGCCGGTACGGCGAACGCGCCGTACCCGTAGTCCGCGCCCGGCGGCGGGAAGCCCTGCCCGAAGGAGCCCTGGTGCATGGGTCCATAGGAGGAGTACCCGGCCAGATCCCCGAAGTCGCCGAACGCCGGGTGGCCCGGCCTGGGCCCTGTGTTGCTGGCGTGGGCCGTGCGCGTAGCGTCCGTGGCGTCCTGCTCCATCATGTTCTGCATCAGGCGTATCCACTGCGCGCGCGATCCGGGAGGGGCGATGCGGAGGCCGCGGCCGGAGATGCGCGCCAGGAGGCGGGAAGCGCTGGGCCAACAAGTCACCGGAGGAGTGGGCTCCTTCTTCGGCTCGGGAGGGCCATCCGTGCTGTCAGCTGCCTCCATCGCCCGTCCAAATTGCGATCTCGGCTCGCCCGGCTGATCCATCGCGCCTGGGAGGGGACAGGCACTTTGGCATGGCGCGTGAGGTACCAGCTGCGACCCGGCCCGCCAGCGAAACTCCGTTACATGAGCCCCCCGCTGCGGCGCCAAGATGTCGTTTGCGACGCGCGCAGTCACCGGCGACGTGGGCCATTTGCTCGGGGGCCACGCCCGGAACCCAGCCGATGAAGTCATCCAGCCCACCGTATCCCAGCTGCGGGCACAGCGGCCTCCAACACCATTGCGACGTTCTGGGGGTCCGCTGTGCAGCCGCCTTCCCTGAGAGCGGAGGGGAGGCGCGCCGGATGCGGGCCGGCGTTTGCAAGGTCAACGGCACGGCGCTCACCAAATCGTCGGGAGGAGGGGCCGCCATCTTGCTTGAGGTATCGAATGTCGCGTTTAATATCGCATGCAGGGTCCCACGGGCCACGGCTCGACGTCTTGCGGACGAGTCGCGTCAAAACCGGGCCAGCGAAACATGGCGGCCACGGTCGCCCGACCTGAGGGCACAGGGGTGGCGGGGAGCGCTATTCGTGGGCTGCAGCCGCGTGGGGCAAGTTTCTGGCAACTTGCTAGATTCCTGTTTGGCGCGATCCGTGGGCATCTCGGACGTGCGGCTCTGCCTTCTGAAAGTAGTGCATCGCCAGTGGTCAGTAGGGTCGCCCCGGCCACTTAAGTAGGCTTGGTTCCGTGCGGGGGACCCCATCATCGCAGTCCTGCCACGCTGCCGGCGCAGGCGGATCCGCGGACTCTGCTTCCTCCTGGATCGATCCAGCGGTCTCCAACTCAAGCGATCAGCGTTGCGTGGTCAGCCCGCGCGCCCATGAGCGCGTGGGAACGGTCTCTCGCGTGGCTGGTGGCCCCCGCCGTCAACGCCCACGATGTCGCTCTCCGGGCCGCCATCTTCTGCGCCGGATGGTCTCTCCTACTAATTGTGTTCATGCTACTGCTTCCCAACAAGTCTTTCGAGTACACGAACAGGCGAGTGCTTGGGGGGAGGGTGGTGAGTTCACCCAGGGCTTGCAGGATGGGAAATTGACCTCGGGGGAGAGGGGGCGCGACCCAAAACACCCCCATCCTGCTGTCTGGGCGTGGCCCTGACGTGTCCCACGTCTTTGCCGCTCTCCTCCTCAGGCTCGTGAGCATCGCCCACGCCGTTCTGTGCGTGGTGATGTTCGCGCCCGACGTCATGCAAGGGCAGTGGAGTGGCTACGCTGCGCCGAACGACCTTAAGACGACCTGGAAGGTTCTCGTGTGCGTCGGTGAGCGCCCGGGGACGCAGACCTCCCAATCGTGTCACCCCGCTGCCACCGCGTGCCGCTCACGAGCGAGCCAGGTCCGGCTCCCCTGCCCCCAGGCTACTTCATCTACGACACGGCGTGCGTGCCCTTCCTCGACGACAAGCTCGCCAACCTCTTCCACCACATGACCGGCATCTACTGCGCGGCCATCAACCTCGCCATGGGGCACGGCATCCGCATGTTCACGGCGTGCATGGGGTGCATGGAGCTGTCGACGCCCTTCCTCCACCTCCGCGGCATTTTGCGAGAGGAGGGCCTCCGGTGCGGTGCGCCCTGCCCTGCCCGGACTCATGCCTCGCGCGCCCCTCAGCCGCCAGCATGCGATGCGATCGTGCCTTCCTCATCTCCAGGGACCATTGGGCCTTCACGGCCGTCGAGGCGGCCTTCGCGGCCATTTTCGTCTACACGCGCGGGCCCTTCGCCACCCTTTCCCTCGTCACTGCCCTCCAGGCAAGGTCGCTCACCGCCCAGTTGCCCCAGGTCGGCCCCAAGTGACACCACTGCCGCGCTCGCTAGGGGTTGTGAAAACGCCCTGCCGCCTCGCCCCTTGCCCTGCAGCTGTACTGGCAGGGCCGCATCACCGTCTGGCAGCTCCTCCCCGGAGTCATCCTGTGGCTGGTCTCCACCGTGTGGCTCTTCAAGGTGGTGCGCATCCTGGTCGCCACCTTCACGGGCGCGCGGTCCAAGAGGGCGCAGAAGGCGCCGGACTCCAGCAAGCCGCCCGCCAAGGTTGCCAAGGCGGCCTGACGCATATGCCCAAACACATCTCATGCTCTTACGCCGTAGTCCATCCCGTAGCTCTCCAGAAGCAGTTTTCCTCGGCCGCGGTACCCGCGGCACACGCAGCAGCGCCCTTGCTTCCCTACACCCGCCACGATTCAAACTCCGTCTTGGGGACGTTGCAAGAGCTGGCCCTGGCGTGCCCACCGCCGCCGTAGGCCAGGCTGACGGGCGTGGTGTCCTCGTCGCCCAGCGAACGGAACGACAGCTGCGGGAGCGACACCCGATGGTATTTGCGAGCGCCACATCTGTCGCTGCGCGAAGCTTCGCACTGGCACTGCCCTGGCTCACCTTGATGCTGTCGGGCCCCAGCTCAGCCACGTGGTACGCAAAGACGCTCGAGGGCCGCAGCCCCTGCGCGGCGCTCTTGCTGGCCAGCTTGTTCCCAATGTCGCTGCGGAGCTCCTCCGGGCCGTCCCCCATCAACGCCAGGCACTGGCCCCAGCCCCGGCTCTTCCCGCTCTCTCCGCCAAGCTGCACCACGAACGACGTCGCCAAGCACGCGTCCACACGCCGCTCCTGCTCCTCCAGGGCCCGCTCGCCCTCCGCGATCGCATGCTTGACGTCGATGCCGAGCAGCTGGTCGAAGATGCCCGGGTTTTTCACCGCGTCGAACTCCAAGTCCAGAGTCTTGAGGTAGGCGTAGAAGGCCTTGCTCTGCGGAGCGCACGTGTGCCACCTCGTGTTGCCGAGGCACCTGGAGACCAGTGAGGCACGCCAAGAGGGCCAGTGACGCTTGGGGTGGCATGCGTGTCGCAAAACTCACCCCAGCGACCTTCCAGCGCCAGAGGTCCCCGTCCTCCACAAACGCCACCATGCGTGCGGCACCGTCGCTCAGCTGCGAGGGGACGGTCAGCTGCCTCAGTCTCTCTCAGAGTGCGCAATTCGACCTGCTCGCTCTGCCACGCAGTTGCATGGCCCATCGCACCTTTGGCTGGAAGAAATCCCTGGAGATTGACGCCCCGCTGCGCTCCATGTCGAACACCACCTTCATGTTGCTCGGCCGCACCTCCCCCAGGTCCGCCATTGCCGTCTTGTGGTGGTCCAAGACCTGGACCTCCTTGCAGAGCTCGGCAAGCTTGACGGCGTAGCCGGGGGGCCCCACGAAGTCGAGCATGTAGACAGTCTCGTCCCCACTCAGGCCGATCTCCGACGGATCGTGCTTCTTGTAGACCGTGAGCGGGACATACCTGGGACGACGAAGCAGCGAGCGCGGGTGTGTTGCAGGGAGCTGCGAGATAGAGCGGCGCAGTTAACGAGGAGGATGCCAAGGTGGACTTCGACTGACTTACCTAACGGGCTGGCCAGCCGCAGTAAAGTGCAGGTGTGCGCACAGGGCGGCGAAGACCCCGTCGACGCACGGGTAGTGGTAGCACACGACATGCTTGGGCGAGCTTGCCATGGCGATGCGTCTGGCTATGTTGAGCAGCGCTCTCATGCGGCCTCCGGGTCTGCAGACCCAGCCGACCCCACCGCCCAGTTGTCACGCTCGAGACTGGCAGAGGATGCGCCAGACATCGAGACAGCGCGGCCTTCCGCACCGCGATGCACTCCTTGTTCGATCATCTGGCGATCCGCATCCACGCACACGGCTGCGAGGCTGCTCAGGCCAAGCACACTGTCTGGATTGAGCCACACGGCGCGACTGCTCCGCCGCCGGCCCTGTGCTGATCGCTCGTTGCTCGGATGGCTCAGCGGGGGGGGCTCCTCGCGGGCCGGATGTGGGCGCAGGGTGGCTTCCTGGGGTTCGCGTGCGGTGAGTCCCACGGCTCGCGGTTCTTCCACTTCCAAAGGCGAGCGGATCCACGCATTGCGTCACAGCGAGGCCTTTCCTTCGCAGGGCATGGTTTTGGAGGCGGCGCGCTCCTCCAGCTCCGCACGGCCACCAAGAAGGCGGGCGGGTCGAGCGCCAACGGCCGTGACTCGCTCCCCAAGCACCTGGGCCTCAAGTTGTCGGACGGTCAGCAAGCAAAGGTCGGCGCGATGATCTACAAGCAACGGGGGACGCGGCTGATGCCGGGGTTCGGCGTGCGGGCGGGGCGGGACGGGAGCTTGCACGCGGAGCTCCCAGGGGTCGTTCGCTACGAAACGGACAAGCGGACGGGGAGGCAGTCGGTCTCCATACAGGCGAGAGTCCAGAGACGACGCGCACGCGTGGCCGGGACTCCCGCGGAGGACGCGCTGCGACGAACGGGCATGCTGCACTGTTCCGCAGATCAGCGACGACATCCGGGAGGCCATTACGAAGCGGTCGGCAGCTGATCCGAAGCCCTTGTTCCACGCCACGGGGTTGGTAGGCTTCAAGAGCAGTGCCAAAAGCAATGCCACACCGGCATAGCGCTGACGGATGCTGCGCTGTCTTTCCATGCCTAACTTGCTGTGCGATGCATGCATGGTCTGGGTCGTCGTCGGCGACTGTAGTTGATGCGATGCATGAGTGAAAGAGTCACGCGGATACGTTTGGGACCCCTGCGCCCTCAGCAGGCGCCATGATGAGTGGGGCCCCATGGTCGATGGCCCGCGCCACCAGGGGCGTGCGAGACATGCAGACGCACACGCACCCGGCGGACGGGCCAGGGACGGACCACGCTCCCTCGGAACTGCGGCCCAGGGAAGCGTGGGTGGGACCGGTCGTGCACCGCCCCCGAACCCGGCCCTTGCTCCATCATCCCCAGGCCCGCAGCGTCTCACCTGAGCGTGTTGTGTCCATCACGGGTCAGCGTGAAGGCCGTCACTTTGCCGCCCTGGCTCGGACTCGCCACCAGCAGGTAAGGCCCCACGAACTGAAGTGCGGACACCTTGCCCAACGACAGCCCCAAGTCCAGCATGCACGCTAGCTGATACCCTGGAGCAAGCAGAGGAGCCACAGGTTTTGGCCAGCGTACGGCGACCCATGACCTCCTCGGCACGGCCGCTGGCGACCCTCACCTGTCCTGCAACAGGGCGGCGAGTTACGGCGGCGGCCCTCCGCCGTGTCCTGGAGATCCACCTTGGCGAAAACCGAGTCGATGCTGGACGCCACGCTCGGCGCCCTGGGGCGCGTCTGGCCCTGGCTCCAGGTGCTGCAAGGGTGACACGCACCGGGGATGCGTGGGAGGTCCCCGTGTGCATCGCTGGCACGCCAACTGCCCGCCCACCCGCACACTCGCCTCGAGACACGTCGGCTGGCCAAGATGCCCGATGACCCGCCAGCACCGTGGAGCGCCGCTGCGGGACTGCCCTGGCCGGCGTCCGTCTCTGAGTCGACATTTGTGGACGCCGGCACCGACGACCCTTGCCGGACGATGCACGCCCCCGGGTCATCCCATGCCTCGCCGCGACACTCCTGCGCGCCAGCGAACGGCCCGACGCCTCCTCGCGATGCTCCACGCGCGCCGCGCCACGATGCCTCACACAGCGCAGCTGCCTCACCGGGTCCGCCGCCCACACCTCCGCCTCCCGCTGCCGCTCCCAGACCTTCACGACGCCCGTGTAGAGCCCCACGGCAAGTCGCGACGCATCCAGCGCCACGGCCAGGCTCGCCGGCTGCTCCTTCCCGGCCCTGCCTGTCGTCACCATGTGCACCAGCCTCACGGTGTCGTCTCCCGGACCCCGCATACACCCCGCCCCTGACTCCTGCGTGGCGCAGACCAATTGCTCGCCCTGCAGCGACCGCACCCGCTCTGCTATGGGCCACCAGCAGCGGAGTGCCGCCCCGCACCTCGCTCTCAACCTCGGACCCGCCTCCGCCTCCGCCTCCGTTCCACGCGCTCAGGTAGTCGCAGGCAGGCGCGCAGTCCCACACGTGCAGCTGGGTGCCGATGCATGCGCCCAGGTATCGCCCCTCGGGAGACGTCCCCATGCACCACGCGACGCTGGGGCCTTTCCGGCACAACAGCGCATGCCACTGCCGCGACGATGACTCCTGCTCAGACGAGCCCACGTCCACGGACCCACGCGTCCCAGCGGCATTCGCCGTCGCCGCGCCGTCCGCCCCCGCGGCCGGCGGCCTCTGATGCCTGGCGCTCGCCTCTGCAGGGCACGGCAGCTTGTGTGGGTTTGCCACCCAGTCAAAGACCGCAATGTTTGCCCAGGAGGACACGCCCGCTCGCTTCACCTCGCAAAGCTGTCGCGTGCGCCGCGGCGTGCCAGTCCGGGAGTGCCCACACGCGCACCGTGCCTGCCGCGTCGCCCGCCCCCACAAACAGCGCCCCGCGGTACTCCCACACGCTGACGCACTGGACGCACTCGGAGAGCAGGCGCGTGGCCACCGGGCGATCCGCGCGCACTCCGGGCATCCAGATGCTGACGCGGCCATCCCAGGCGCCCCCCACGACGACGCTGTGGCTGCCAGGCTGGCCCAGGCACGCCACGGAGCATATGGAGGCGTTCTGGTTGGGCAGGCGCGCCCACCGGGAGCCGTCTCTCGCGTCGAAGCAGATGATGTCCCCCGAAAAGACTGCAAAGGGTGTCTGGCGGGAGCAGGTCAGGGGCGGCGCAGGAAATCAAGGAACTCGCGTGCCGTGGTCTGCACCCACGCAGCCGCTCACCTGTCCCGATGACAAGGGCATCGTCAGGCGCGCTGGCCAATTTCAGGAGCTGGCTGGGGCCCCCGCACTCCACCGGGCGCCACTGCATCGTGCGCCACAGCTGGCCGTCAGCATGCAGCGACGAGTAGCTCTGACGACTCGCTCCGTTCGGAGCCTTGACGGCGAAGTCTCGCCACAGAAGCGCGCGCCATACGGTCTCCGACCGCGCCGCGACGAGGGCCTGTTTGCACGTGCTCCCGAACCGGCAGACGTCCGTGTGTGGGAGCAGCGATAGGACGGATTCAACCACCTCCTCCGGTAGATCGAAGAGCGTTCTTTCCCCTAGACCATCGTCAGGGTCGAAAGCGCCGTTGCCGGGTGGCTCCATCGCCCCAGGCAGTCGTGGAGTGCGCCCACCGCCACGGGAGCACGAAAGGCCGGGACCGCGGGACGGCAGATGCCACGCAACGGACGCCCGGAACTTGAGCATGGTGAACACGGATGGCGAGGAAGCGCGGCGACGCGAGGGTCAGCCCTAGTTTCCCTGCAGGTCAAACCCCTCCCGTTGCGCGCCCCGCGGAGCACTCAAGGCTCGGATGCTTAGCGCTCCCTTCACTTCCACACACGTGCTTCCGCGACATAAGCTCTTTGCGCGCGGGGATGGCGCTGCTGACCCTGCTGCCCATCGTGGCAGCCCTGTGCGCCGCGGGGAGCGCGATGCGCTATCATCCGCAGCATCACGTGGTGCGTTTTGGTAGTAAGATGCTGCAGGCGCCGCGGGAGGGGTGCATGTGCATCGCTGAGGCGCAGGCGACGACCTGTGCGCGCAGGCAACCGACGTTAAACGTCAAGCACGTGCACCCCATGACGCAGGAAGCCCCATGGCACTCCGAGTTCGTGGGGACGGGGCGAGCGCACCGCCCGGCGCCGGAAAACTGGGGTCTTGTGCTCACGACGCCACCATATGAGGCGCTGACGGAGGCCGAGCTGCCGCGGCAGTTCACGTGGGGCAACGTCTCGGGCACGAATTTCCTCACGCCAATTCGCAATCAGCACATTCCAACGTACTGCGGAAGTTGCTTCATTCACAGCGCCACGTCCGCCCTCATTGACCGGTGGAATATCAAGCACAACGCCTTCGTTGGGCCGTTCAAGCTCCTCTCGGTTCAGAACGTGCTGGCATGCGGGCAGGCGGGGACCTGTGTGGAGGGTGGCGAGGACCACCTGGTTTATGAGTACGTCCACACACACGGAATTCCCGACGAGACGTGCAACCTCTACCGGGCCGTGGACGAGGACTGCACGCCCAGGGCCGAGTGCTTCACGTGCTCTCCCGACTCTTGCTGGCCCGTCCGCGACTACAAGCGGCTAATGGTGGCGGAGTACGGCAGGTGCAGCGGCTACCACAAGATGAAGGCCGAGATATTCGGAAGGCGAGGGAGGCCAGCGCAGTGCAGCGTCATGCTAGACGTGAGCTCTGCTGACGCCGGCAGGCGAGTGCCCGCGTGCCTGCAGGGGTCCCATCTCGTGCGGCATCGCCGCGACCGAGGGACTCGATGCATACAAGGGCGGCATCTACGAGGAGTACCACGAGGACCCGCACGAAGTCGAGATCAACCACGACGTGTCGGTGGTGGGCTGGGGCGTGGAGGAGGCCACGGGCGAGGAATACTGGATCATTCGCAACAGCTGGGGCGTGTTCTGGGGCGAGGAGGGCTTCTTCCGCGTCCCGACCAGCCGAGCGAAGGGCGGGCAAGGCAACAAGTACAACCTGTGAGTACCGTGCAGCGCGCGACATGCACCGTCCACGGTCTCGTCTGCCAGGGCCGCGACCGCCCCTGCCCGTGCTACCGCCCCTGCCCGTGCTGCCTCTGCCGGGGACACGACCACCCTTGCTCGAGCTGCCTCCGCAGGCACATCGAGGACGACTGCGTGTGGGCCGTTCCCGACGGCTGGGTGGACGCCACCACGCCTTCGGCGGCTGCCTGACCGGACTGACCAGCACTGACGGGCAATCGGGCTGCGCGGCTAGATGGGCCCTGGTCGCCCTATCTGCGCACACAACCTAAGTTATCCATAAAGAGATTCCCGCTAGACGTTTGAAGCCATGAGCGCAGCCATCGACAGCACCCAGCTGCAGGTGTCGCGCCGTCTGCTCTGCGCGAGAGAGACTACGCTGCGATGTAGCGTATGAGGCTGAATAAGATGCACGGGATGTGCACATTCGGACAGAAGGGCGTCTGCGGGCCGGAATCGAGCTCGTAACAACCGGCCCCTCGCAGGTCGCAGCCGACGACGAGGAGGAGACGGAGTTCGTCCCGGTCGATCAGCTGGCTGCGCAGGGGATCAATGCAGGTCGCTGAGCGATTTGAGAGCTTGCCGGCCTCCAGGGGAGCGCGGAAGGCCGATAAGGAGCTGGGCGAAAGTTTGGGCCGAGCGCGCCGATCCCGGGGATTTCCACGGTTATCGATGCGCATACCGATGTAACTTGCAACGAGTGACTCCGTGAGACCGTCTTCCTGCGCCCTGATCCCCCCCAGGCGACGTGAAGAAGCTCAAGGAGGCCGGGTTCATGACGGTCCAGGCCATCACCATGAACACGACCCGGACGCTCACGAACGTCAAGGGCCTCTCTGAAGCCAAGGTGGAGAAGGTGACGCGGCCGCTGGGCCAGCGGAGCTGCGGGGCCCGCGACCGCCGGACCTGGCAATCGGCCAGCTCCTGCACCCTGCTCCCCCGACGCTCGGCGCCTCAGCGCGGCCGCGTCGCGCCCGACCGCAGATCGTGGAGGCGGCGACGAAGCTCCTGCCCGAGTACGGCTTCGTTTCCGGGACCATGGCCCTCCAGAGGCGCAAGTCGACGGTGCTGCACATCACGACGGGCTGCGAGGCGCTCAACCAGATCCTCGGGGGAGGTCCGAGATGCTCAGACACACGGAACGCGATGGCTGAAGCTGCCTGTATAAGCCGTGAAGCTTGACCCGTGAGTCCCCCTGCCCACCTGCAGGCGTCGAGACGCAGTCCATTACGGAGCTCTTTGGCGAGTACCGCACGGGCAAGACCCAGATCTGCCACACGCTGTGCGTGACGTGCCAGCTCCCCACGGAGATGGGCGGAGGGGCCGGGAAGGCTGCCTACATCGACACCGAGGGGACCTTCCGTCCGGAGAAGGTGGCTGCCATCGCGGACCGCTTTGGACTCGACGCCGAGGCCGTCCTGGACAACATCCTCGTGGCACGGGCCTTCACGTACGAGATGCAGCTCAACCTCATCGCGGCTGTGGCGGCGAAGGCGAGGCGGGGTCGGGGCAGGCGATGGCGCAGCCAAGACTATTGCACAGACTGCTCAGACTGCCGGCCGGCAGGGTCGTGCGCCTCGCTGCGCCTACCGCGTCTGCACCGCCCTGGCCCCGCAGATGGTCGAGGAGCCCTTCAAGATGCTCATCATCGACTCGATCATGGGCCTCCTCAAGCACGACTTCACGGGGCGCGGGGAGCTCAGCGAGCGCCAGCAGATCCTCGGGCAGATGCTCAGCAAGCTCAAGAAGCTGGCGTACGAGTTCAACTTGGCCATCGTCATCACCAACCAGGTCATCAGCGATCCTTCAGGGGGCGCCGTCTTCGTCTCGGACCCCAAGAAGCCCATCGGCGGACACGGTGAGCGATCTCGCGGGTCTCTTGCGTCTCGCGGCATGCCTCGCGCTGCGGAAGCCCCGCTGTGGCAGCTGTCGCTGCCCCCCGGAGGGCGGTCATGCAGACTCCGCCGCGCCATTCAACTGCAGTGCTGGCCCACGCCGTGACCCACCGCATCAGCCTCCGGAAGGGCAAGGGGGAGCAGCGCATTGCCAAGCTGGTGGACAGCCCCGCGCTCGCCGAGGCCGACGCCTCCTTCTGCATCTCCGAGGGAGGGGTCCAAGAGTACAAGGACTAGGCCGCGAGAGAGACAGGGTAGAGTGTAGGAAGAACGGACAGTGCACAAACGGAGCTATGTCATGGCGCCAGGGGTACCCCTAGTCGTGCCCGCGCTGCTCGTCGCCCTAGCACCGCTCTGGCAAACGGTGCTGCACTACCCTGCGGAGAGGAGGGCGGCGGCGGCGGTTTTGTGAAAAATGACAACTGGCTGTAAGAACAAAGCGACGATGCTACAGGCCCAGAGGGCTCACCGAACAGCCCGGCCCGCGTGGCGGCGCCGGAGCTCGGACCACCCCTCCGTCGCCCTCCGAGAGACCTCCGACACCCGGTCCCGGACCTTGCTGCTGGGCGGTAAGGCCCCGGGCCCGCTCCCGTCCTGTGGGGAGATGATGAGACGAGTGTTGGCAGTAACAAGGGCCTCGCCAGCCAAGCGCGGCGCTTGTTTTGGCCCTCTCGACAGTCACCCTGGGCCTTGGGTTCCACCGCGCCCCCGTTCTCGTTCCCACCCCCCCCTGCCACCAGGCCCCCCCGCCAAAGATGCCCCACCCTGGGCTCTTCTGTTCCTGCGCCATGTCCTCCATGAGCATCGCCCGGCGCTTCTCCCACCGGTAGCTCGCCTGCGTAACGGGCAAGGCCGTAGCTCGGGTACGCCGGCACACGCGTGCGCGGCACAGGTAGCTAGGAGAGGAGAGAGCGGCAACGCACCAGTCGGAAAACGCTGGGCCCGTCTGACCCCGACTGGAGGCGGTCCACGGAGGGGCGGTCCATCTCCGCCATCTGCTCCTCGAGGAGCGGGAGTTGGGCAGCGGTGACCTTGTGGATGCATGACACGGGGCATGCGTCGATGGCCTCCGTGATCCTCTCCTCGGTGTCGCCCCTCTGGTCCGTGACCCGCGCGCGCCCATACTCGGGCTCGATCGCGAAGACCTTGGAGCAGATGTGCGCGCACTTGAGGCACCCGATGCAGGACGCCTCGTCGACGAACGTCGCCGTCCGGGGCTCCGACACCATGAACGGGTTGGCGCTGCCCCAGGGGCCCACGCCGAGGAGGGCGTCGTACTCGAGCCGACGCTCCGGGTTGTGCAGGATCTCGTAGACCTCGTTCAGCGTCGCGCAGAGGGCGTGCGACTCCTCCCCGGCGCGGTCTGGGTGCAGGCCCTGCATCAGCCCGCGATAGGCCGCCTTAATCTCGGCCTGCGTGGCCCTGGGAGAGACTCCCAACACCGAGTAGAGCGTCGCTGGCCTCTCGGCGCTCTTGCACCGCGGCGATGCTCGGGGCCTGCGGTGCAAGGGAGCTGGGACGGCACATCCCGTCGACGCGTCCGGGGGACACACAAACGCGCTCGAACGGAGTCCCGGGAGCTTCGAAACGCCACACAGGCTCCATGGGCGAACTATGGCTGCGGCTGAGCGCGAATTCGCTGCGGGGTCCGCGTCAGACGGTCCAGCTTGGACGAGCCCCGTGGCGATCACCTAGAGCACGTCAGCTCATGTACCCGAGCCCCTCGATTTTTCTGTCCCAAAACACCCCGCGCAGGGCGGGTCGGGAGCGCCAATTGCGCTCGCATTGGTTGCACGAAGTCGGGAGTGCTCGAGACACCTCGACGGTCGACGAATCTGAAATTCCCGAGGTTCAGTGACGGTCACTTGCCCCGAGATGAGACCGGCAGCCCCTTTCATCATTCGCTGGCGACGCTAGGGTTCTGACCCTAGGTCACCCCACATGCCCGCTTTTCTTCCGCAAGCAGGGTTTCCGGAAGGCACATGTTTGACACCGGAGGCCGCTCAGACAGCGATGATTCAATCCAGCAGCCAAGTCGCGCGACGCAGGCTACATGACACTCATGGCCAGGGCGGTGACTGCCGACACGCCAAGGAGCACCTTGCTGGAGGTGTTGGCTGCGGGGAGCGAAGCCGGGAGTGCCGTCTTTTCAGGGTTTGCAAACAACGCGGGCAGGCCCTGGCTCGTGGCAAACTCAACACCGCCAGCCCCGCACCTGACTCGAGCTCGAGCATGGACGTCGTGTCCGTCTGAGCCCCAATCTTGCCGTGATCCCACGCGAAGTGCCGGAGGCCGCTGCGTGCGTGAGACCAAGCGGCGCTTCCGTATATATCTACTAAACGCAGATGCTCATGCTGCGGCACGCGCCACTGCCGCCGCACGGAGGTCCCTCCTCACCCGAAGAAGTGGTAAGTGAGGGGCAGGGAGACGCCAAACTTAGCCAGCGAGCACAGCACGGGGGGCGCGGCGACGGTGTCCATCACAGGGGCGAGGTCGCCCGTCAGGGCGAGGAGGCCGATGGCCGTGCAGCCACCTGGGGCGGCGGGAGGGACCGCCATCGCCGACGAGTCGCAGGTCGCATGCGAGGGGAGCGACGGGCTGCGCCCGGGTCGAGGGCCGCGGCGCGGCCTCACCCGAGAGCGTCACGCCCGTGACCCGGTTGGCGATGGACGTGATGGCCGGCAGCGGGAACTTGTAATGGGGCTTGCTGCCCTTGATGTCGAACACGTCCGGAGACAGGGGCCTCCTCCCTGCGCGCGGGGACGGGACGCGGCGCTCGATGGCCGGGCCAACCGAGCGGAGCAACCAGGGTGCCCAGGGGCACAAAGCGCTGGCCCGGGACTCACGAACGCGGTCCATGTGGTCCTTCGGCGTCCCCAGGAATTCCGTGCCCTCCGTATACTGCGACTTCTGCCCCCAGAACTCGGGGACGCCACCTCCCAGGCCCCTGCGCATGGAAACGCTCCCCTGAGTCGTGCGCAGGAGCGATGGGCGTGCGACACCGCTCGCTGGCACTATTGGATGGCAAAAAAGCGCGAGGCTGGCCCGACAAGGCCTCGGTCGCCCTCCGCGGTCCCGCTCGCCTGGTCTGGCCAGCGTCGAGGCCCCCAGCGCAGGCCGCCGCCCGCAGCCGGCACGCCTCGCGCAAAAGGCCCCGCTGCCTCCCACACAGCATCCTCGCCCTCCACGTCCACTGCTCTGCCAAGGCGACCCCCCACGAGCAGGACCCGACACCTCGCGCGAACCTGAGGCGCTGAGAGCTACTTCGACCAAGCCTGAGTTTTCCTCCTTTCGTGCGAGTCGCAGATTGCTACTACACCGCATGGGCGAAGCGCAATGCCCTGTCAGAGAGCCGTGTCATCACGAGCAGAGGCTCTTCGCGAGCCCTTGCGTGCCTAAGCTTCTGAACGGCAACCAGAAGGCATGTGCGAGCCTCGGCGTTTCAAGTCTGGGTTGGGTTTGCGTCGAAAGGGGGGGGTGACTACTAGACGACGAGGAGCCCCGCTCAACCCTCAAGCGCAGAAGCACCCGAGATGATCTCAATGAGCTCCGTGGTGATGGAGGCCTGGCGGGCCCGGTTGTACGTGATGGACAGCTTCTCGATCATCTCCGACGCGTTCTGCGGGCCGACGGGATGTGCAAGGTGCCTCCCCTTCCCTCCCCGTTCCCCTGCTGGCCGCAGCTGGCCGGCGCCGCGCCGCATAGCAACCCCTGCGCACCTTGGTGGAGTTCTCCATGGCCTGCATCCGCGAGGCGTTCTCCGACGTCTGGTTCTCCAAGAGGCCGTTGAAGAGCACCGTGGCGAGCTGGAACTCGGCCAGGTTCTGCGCCAGCTCCAGCTCGTCCTCCGGCCCCTCGATCTCGTACTTGTCCATCGTGCCCTTGGACTGCAGCACGTCCAGGAGCTGCGGGGCGGGGGCGGGGGGCAATTCGCGTCACGCTGTGGCCATCCTCGGCGCTCCCGACCTTCCGCCAAGCGCGGGCGGGCAGACGCACCATGGGCCCCGAGAGCGCCGTGGCGATGGTGGGCCTGAAGCTGATGGCAGACTGGAACTTGTTGAACACGATGCGCACCGTCTCCGGCTCACGCTTCATCAGCTCCTCCGCCACCTGGCTCGCCGTCGTGAACGTCAGTCGCGCCTGTGGACCGCGGCACGCCGAGTCGGATGGGCCCCACGACGATGCGACGGCAGGGAGGGCAAGCGAGCACCCACGCTGAGCCACGCGGACCGCCACCCCAACGCACCTTGGCGAGGTCCCCGATCGTCTGCGTGATCCGCGACCCCTCAGAGCGTTGCAGCTGCGCCCGGCCCTTCTCGCCCAGCACCACGTACGATGCATCCTCCCCCCCCGCCGCGGCGAACGTCGCGCGCGAGAAGCGCGCCACGCTCGAGTTGATGCCGCCGCACAGACCCCTGTCCGACGTCAGCGGCACCGTGAGGTTCTTCCTCCCCTCCGTGGCCGGGTGGTCCCCCACGATCCGCACGAACGGCGCCACCATCTGCCGCGACTTCTCCATGTCCACCTGGGCCTTCCGCAGCTTCGAGGCCGCAACCAGCTTCATGGCCGATGTAATTTTCTTGATGTTCTTCACCGTCTTCATGCGGTTCTTGACTGCAGGGGCGCGCAGGGGGGGGAGGGGTCGCACAGATGCCGCGCTCGCGTCCTCCGCCCCAAGCTCCGAGCGACGGGCCCGCGACCCCAGCCACGCGTCTGCCCACACACGGCGGCGTCCGGGACGCCCGTCGCCGCGCGGTGGCCTGCCGCAGCGAGCGCGTCGCGGCCCGGAACGCGGAACCGCACGCGCAAGGCGAGTCACCTGCCTCCAGGCCCCCCGCAAACCTCGCGTTCGTCGGCACGCTCGCCGGCCTGCATCCAGAGCACGCAGGGGCCACTTCTCGACCCAGAGCTCGGGCGTAGCGCCCGCTCCCGTGGGCACCATCGCTCAAAGTCGGGGTCCGAGCACGAGGCAGCGCCGATGCCCCCGCCCGCAGCGCTACTAAGAAGCCGTATGTGCAAAAACCGAGGTGCGCGCGGGACCCGTCGCGACTTCCGGACCGCGAGTCCGTCCCGACCCGACCCGACCCGCCAGCGCTGATCCCGGCCCGCCACCCGCAGCAGCATCGCATCTCACCCATGCGCGAGCTCCCCGAGAGCCGCGGGCGTGCCGGCAGCCACATTGTTGCAACTGGCGACGCTCGCCGAGGCCAGCCGCCCCGCAAGGGCGCTGGCTGCCCGTCGCAGCGACATCCTGCCCCAACGTTCGCGTCTCTCCGCCGGCCCAGGGGTGCGAGGACGCGGGAGAGCGGGGGACGAGTGTGCCGGTTTCTGGCGGTCAGACTGGGGGCTTTCACGAAGTCCCCCGGGCCACGCGGCTGTTTGCAGTCCCCGCCGTCCTCGTTCAACGACTGCCTGGCCTCCCATTCCGCCTTTGACGTGCTCTGTGCGAAGCCGCTGTTACTGAGCTGCTGCGCCCTAGGAGCACGCGCCACACGCGCCTCTGATCCATCGGCCGTGGTCTCAGCGGGCGTGCGTGGTGGAGACATCTATGCAGGGTCGTTTGAGACCGACGACGTCGGGCGTCAGCGACCCCGCGGTCCGCATCAATGGTGCGTGATGCGGAATGCGTGAGCGGCGCCCGCCTCGCGGCGCCCGCTTCTTGGAACGCGGATATCGCCGTTAATTGGGGTTGCCTCGCTGCCGCCGGCCGCACTCGGCGCAGGACTGCCGGCGTGCGGGCCGTCTCGTGGCAGCTCAGCAAGCTCAGCGAAATCAGGGAGAGGCGCGACGGCCCTCGGCCCCGTGTCCCCCGCAGTCTACGACATGACGAACAACGACTCGATGTATTGGTGCGGTTTGGGCATTTACCACAGCGGCGTCGAGGTCTACGGCTGCGAGTACGCCTTCGGGGCGCACGACGTGAGCCTGCCGCGCGCGCCCCGCGGAGGCACCGGCGCCTCTCCGCTCCTGCACACACCGCGTTCATGCCTTTCCCCACCTCTTGCGCCACACAGGGCCCGGAGACGGGCATCTTCGTGATGCCTCCGCGGCAATGCGTCGGGGACGTGCGCTTCCGGGAGTCGGTGTCGATGGGGAGGGCGCAGCTGCGGCCGGCCGAGGTGGAGAAGCTCATAATCGAGCTGGGGCAGATCTTCCGGGGCAACCGATACCACCTCTTGCAACGCAACTGCAACCACTTCACGGCTGCCTTCGTGCACGCCCTGACGGGGAAGCGGGCGCCGGGGTGGATCAACCGCCTGGCAGGGTTCGCAGGTCAGTGCAGCGGGCGTCACCGGCAGCCTTGGTGCGGATGGTGCACGCCCTGTGGGTGCCGTGGGGCACCGTGCTGTTGCCCACGTTGCTGTCGCCCCCGCCGCAGTGGCACTCCATTGCCTTCTGCCGTCCACGTGGCTCCCGCCGCTCGAGCCTCCCACAGCGACGCGGACCGAGGGCTCGACGACGTCCGGCTCCGAGTTACACGAGGACGAGGTGCGGCACATCCTGGTGGGGCAGTTGTCGTCAGAAGACCACCCCAGGAAGCATCTCGTATTGGACCGATCAGACGTCATGGACGACTGAGGGTGCCCGTGGAGCCAGGGGCACTCCCTACCGGGCGGGGGCAGCGCATTGGCCGCGCCTACCCGGGTGCAGCGTTGTTCTACCACCCTCCGTTTCCTGAGAGATACTCTTTTGCGTTGCTACCCTGGGCCCGGTCACACCATGCGAGGGCCAGGCACCCCACCTGCCGTGCAAGCGCCAAGTGCTAGAGCGGGGACATTTGACACCGGGCGCGTCTGCCTTGCACGGCCATGCCATGTGACGCGTGCTTTGCGCCGGCGTCTTGTGAACAGCCATGTCCGCATCGACCCATGCGCTCGCCCCGTGGCTCGCTCTCGTCGGCCGACACAGCCGCACGCGGACACGCGGGTGCTGGCCTAGACAGCCCAAGTCAGGACTCTGTGCAGGTGACTTGATAGACCTAGTCAGGACTCAGTGCGGGTGGCGCGGTCCACAGCCGCAAGGAGGTCCCCGACCTCGGCGCTGCTGACGGCCAGCCGGCCCTCGCCCCGGAGCAAGTGGGGAGGGAGCAGGTCGCCGTGGAAGGCCTCGCGCACGAAGCGGGCGGCCAGGGCACTGCGGGAAAGTCACAGCACGGACCCTGTTCACCCGCACAGTACACCCGCACCCAAGCCGGTGCAGCAGCATGCAACATGCTCATGTCGCAAACTTATGCAGCAGCTTTGGGCCAAGACGCGACATCTCGTTGGCATGAGTCCACCCATTCGTTGCATCCGCCGCACCTGTGCCTTCTCAGGTACCCCTTGGTCAGCATGTATTCCCTCACGACCAGTCCCGTCTCAGCGCCACCTCCCCGGCTGCGGAAGGGCAACGCGTTGCCCTCCCCGGCCACCGCCCGTCTCTGCTCCTTGATGTCCTCCAAAGGCCACTCCCTGCGAGGGCTCACCAAGTCATCAACTTACAGGCGATAGTTGTCTGCCACAGCATTGACGCAGCTGCCAGCCACCACCGTCGCCCTCGCGTATGTCAGTCCCGGCACCAAGGAGCCTGCTCGGCACATGCTCCACACCTCTGACACACGGTGAGGACCTCGTTAGATCCAGTCCTCCGGGGGGACAGGACAATGCGTGCCCATTGACCCGCGTCCCTGCGCGCCACCTCCAACGATGCCTCGTCCACCCCGCCGCGCACGTGGCGCAGGAACTTGTCGCCCGTCCTCATCCGCCGCGCCGACGTCCACCCGGGGCCCTCGGCTCCTCGCTCGCCACGCCCCTGCACCTCAGCCGCCCCGTCTGCATCACCCTCGCCTCCCCGCTCGCCATGTCCCTCCACCTCAACCGCCTGATCACTTTCCTCGCCTTCCGGCGCGTCGTCGATGAGCGCGGCACCCCCGCCCGCAGCCTCGCTCCTGGGTCCTCTCCGCAACACCACGAATGAGAACTTCTCATCCTGAAAACTCCGAGGGCTTTTCGTCTCGGTCAGCCCCTTGGTGCGCTGGGTCAGGGCCGGGCGCGAGAAACGCTGCCCAAAGGCGCACCACAGCGCCTTGCCGTCCATTGGACACTCCCCGTCACCCGGGCATGGGGCGACCACGTGCGCACCCGTCACGTGCCGCGCACCCTGCGCAGCAACGAGAGCCTGCACCCCTCAGCAAAGTGCATTGACCCGCACTGCTCCAGACGCCATGCAACCATCACCTCACTGCCACGTCTCTGTCACAATGTCTTTACCACACCCACTCACCGCCTTGGTCCCATCCTGCGTAGGACTCCCAGCCCCCTTGGCAATGTCCGCAGCCACGAAGCGGTCCCATTCCTCGTCTGGCTCCTCGTCGATGCTCTTTAGCATATCCAACGCACGCTCTCGGTCCCGACCCTCCAGCCGCCGCACCCACTCGGGCAGCTCCTCCTCAACCCCCGCGCTCCCCTCCTCCGTCCCTCCGCCCACGCCGCCCGCCTCTCCCTCTCCCTCGACGGGCTTGTCCGCACCGACCCTCGCCCCACCCTCCCCAACGCTCGCCCCGCCCTCATCGCTTGTCCCGCCCGCCCTCCCCGTCATCTCCCAATGCGCCAGCTCCGGCACGGTTACCATGAACCCAGGCCTCGGCAAGGGCCCACCCCCGTGGTTCTCCAATGACAACACCAGCTCCCTCGCCTCCTTGATGCGCGTGAACCCCACGGGTGTCCCTGGCTCCACGAGCACCAGCACATCGCCAGTCCGGTCCCACAGGTCCTTCACCAGGCGCTTGCGCTCCTGCAGGGTGCGGGTGCCGGGTGTGGGAGCTTGGGGCTGGTAGGCGTGTATGCTGCCGGGTGCCACACTCGCATGCGTAACCACAAACCAATGCCAAGGGCTGACTGGATGAGAAGAGGCCCACGTAAGAGCAGCGGACTCGCCTTGGGATCGTCAATTTCTGCCAGAACGTATGACGCGCTGACGATGTCGTACGCGCGGCGGTTGGACCTGCCCGACCTCCTGTCACGGACTCCTGGCAGCGTGGGCGTCCACAGCACGTCGGGCATGAGCTGGCGCCCCGCACGCACCGCAGCCGCCACCGACTCCGGCACGCTTCCAACCACGCCCTCGGGAAGCCCCACGTCAGTCGCCTCGCCCTCGCGCGCCAGCCCGGCCGCGTCGCCCGCTCCACGGCGCCCCGCGTGGCTCGCAGCGAAGTCCGCGGCAGAAACGTGCGTCAAGACGCCTCCTGCGCCCGCCACTGCGATGCGCGGCCCCGCGTCATGTGCCTCCGACACCCCAACACCCCTGGCGTCTGTGCCTGCCAGGCGGGACTGCAGCTGGAGGAGGTCACGCTTGCGGCGACTCTCGATGTCCCTCCCCAGCTCCACCATGGCCTGCACCGTCTCGACCAACGTGACCTGCAAAACCGCAACGATTGCACATGCGCCTTGGCCTGACCCGGCTCAACAGCACCCGGCATCAACAGCATCGTGTACCATACAACCATGACGTCTCCTGCACGGGAGCACAGGTTCGCCCAAAGGCGGGCTCGCAGGGGCTCTGGGATGCAAGCAAGCAGAGTGCGTGGGGGACGCTCACGTTCTGCAGGCGCCCCGGTGCGACCGTGTCCATCAGAGCCCAGAGGGCCGCGCCAGGGCCGGCGCCGAAATCCAGCATGCTTGACGGGGAGAAGGCCGAGGACCTGGAGGCGACCTCCGAGAACACTCGCCTGTACGGACAGACGTCAGACGTCACGCTTGCCGTGTGCTGGGCAAGCAGATCTTTCAGGCCACATATGCAAAGGACATCCATCCCCCCTCTGCAGAGGACATCCATCACCCCTGAAAATTACCGCCTGCCCTGACACTGTCCCACCGACTCACCGGAGAGCCGAGTAGCAGCCCGGCATGCGCTGCACGGCATACGCCGCCACTTGCTCCGCGCCGTAGCGGATCGTGCTCTCCCGGAACTGCCGCTTCCTCGACTCGAACTCTGTGGCCGCCGCCTGCTTCCACATCACCGGGTCAATCAGGCCCCTGCGAGCGTGATGCCTAGGGATGCTCCGAGCATGGCAACAGCCTGTCCACGATACGCAGCACAGTGGGACAGCCAATTGAGCCAGCCACGCACGTGAGCGTCTCGGGATCTGCGCCGAGCTCGAAGAGACGGTCCGCCGCTGCTGCCTCCGCCTCCCGAAGTCGACTCCACGCCGTCGCCTGCCGCACGGTCTGCTGCTCCGGTCCCTGCCACGCCTCCAGAGCCCGCCCGTCCATCGCACCTCCCCGCGCGATCGTCCGGGTCTTGCTCCTGCGCGGCATTCGAATCAGGGAGCGGTGCCGATGCGCCCAGTCGGGCATGGGCACAGCACGTCTGGCGGCAGGCGGTGCGGGCTCGTACCTCAAGCGCTCCTTCAGGTCTTCCGCCACGCGGCGTAGATGCCCTGACGTTCGCCCTTTTGCGACGCGTTTGATGGCAGCGTCGATGTCCGCCGGTAAGCGCAGCTGGGGGATCATCTGCAGCGCGATGGCTGCGGCAGCCCCGATGGGGAGCTTCGCGCCATGTTCGGAGGCTCCTTTGGTCGGTGCCTCAGGCTCGTCCTCGCTCTTGATCTGCGCAGGCATACAGGGTGGTCGTCGGCGCTTCCAAGCGGACGGACCGACGCATTGACATACCCCCGGCGGCAGGTTGCCAGACAAGCGCGAGGGCCATTGGATGCCAGACAAGACTTTCTCCACCCGATCATCGATGGATACTGCAGCAACTGGCGCAGGTGCGACATCGGATGCCAGCGTGAGCGTGGCTGAGGCGTGCGAAACACACCTCGCTGCTCCTGCCCGCGCTCCGCCGGGGAAGCGCGCGTGGGGAGAACCACCGCCTCCCGCAGAGGACGCAACTACTTCGCAGGCCTTCCGGCCAGCCGCTGGAGCTTGAGAAATCGCTGCTCGAGGCAAGGGGGAGGCGATGGGCGACGGTGGGGACGAGCGCCCGCCGCAGCGACATTGCTCTGACGCAGAGCCACGTCGCTACCGCTTAGCGACTGCAGGAGGCCCTCCTGGCGCCTCGGCATCCTATCAACGCTGCTTCTTCCATGTTTCAAGCGGTTGCAAGCGGCGGCTGCGATGCGGGGGCATCCGAATCGCAGGGCCGTCAGCGCTCCTCGATTTGGGGGAGGTCCATGATGGCCAGCATCGCCTCGCGCGGGGTCACGTGGCCGTCGAGGATTTGCGCCACGGCCGTGAGGACGGGCAGCTGCACCCGGTACTCGTAGGCCAGCTTCACGACCACGCGAGCCGTGGCCACGCCCTCTGCGACCTGCGACATGGACCCGAGGATGTCATCGAGGGCCTCGCCGCGGCCCAGGCGCAGGCCGACGCTGCGGTTGCGGCTGAGGCTCCCGTAGCACGTCAGCATGATGTCCCCCAGCCCCGAGATGCCGGAAACAGTCGCGGCCTTGGCCCCCATGCGCTCCGCCAGCCACCGAATCTCCATGGTCCCCTGCGCCGTCACCGCCGCGGTCGCGTTCAGGCCCAGGCCCATGCCATCCACGATCCCCGCCGCAATCGCCAGCACGTTCTTCAGGGCCCCCGCGATCTCCACCCCCGTCACGTCCGTCGTGCTCGACACGCGCATGTACGGCGACGAGAACAGCCGCTGCGCCCGGCGGATCAACGCACGGTCCCGCGACGCCACCACCAGCGCCGTCGGGCGCATCTGCGGGCGCAAGGGGCGTCGTGCGTCCTGCCTCGCTCCCGGGCGCCCGAGCATCTCAGCGGCGCAGTTCCACCCCGCTGGTGATGCACTGGATGCACTCCTCTCACCTCCATGACCTCCCTCGCGAAGGACGGGCCCGACAGGAAGGCGCAGGGCTGCTTGCGGCCCAGGGCGGACGGAATGACGTCCGCCATCGTGAGGCCTGACTCCACCTCGAGTCCTTTGGACAGGCACACGATGGGCAGGTCGGGCGGCACCAAGGCAGAGATGCCTTGGAGGAAGGCCCGCGAGTGCTGCACGGGGACGGCGTGGATGGCCAGCTGCGCGCCCTCGATGGCGTCCTTCGGGGAGGTCGTCGCCGACACGTTGGGTGGCAGGGTGAAGTCCGACAGGTAGCGCGTGTTGCAATGCCGCTCGTTGATGTCCCGGCACAGCTCGGCGTCCCGGAGGAGGCAGACGACGCGGAGGCTGGGCACTTTTTTAGCCAAAGAGCTCGCCATCGCCGTCCCGAAAGACCCGCCCCCGAAAACCACCACCTGTGGGGGGTGCGGGTGAGGTTCGTGGCACGTCGGCGCGACGGCGGAGCCGCAGCTGCCGCGCGGCGCTGGAACCGCGCGATCGACAGCTCGCGGAGCGGTCACTGCATGGAGTGGCTCACCTTTTCCAGGCGGTCAAAGAAGCTGTCTGCCAGGGCTTCCTCCTGGGCACGAAGCGCCTTGCCCCAGCGCACCATGATGTTCCACGACCTCTGAGACGTCGATGCCAGGTCGACGCTCTCAAATATGTCGATCTTCTCACGCTCCCGCTCCCGTTCCTGCACCCTACCCTGTGCTGCCCAGGCTGCGCCACCTGCGTCCTCCTGCGCGGAGGCAGGGAGCGCCGCGTAGCTCATTACTTGCGCCGCGGAGCTGCGTGAGCACGCAGTCGATGACATAGCGCGCGCAAACACCGTCGGGCCCCGCACCTGCGGCCCGTCGGCACGCGCAGCCCCCCCCTCCCGTGCCACCACCGCTGCCGCGCCCCGGTCCCCCTCTCCGCTCCCTACGTGGGGTGCGGTTAGCTCTTTGGAATCCACCTGCGGAGAAGTCATCGGGAATTGACGCATGAGGCCCCGGTTGCCGAAGTGGACCTCGTGAGCCAACACGCAGCCATCCACACCGCGCTGAAGACCCAGGTGCGAGCCGGACGCGGATACCGACGGATTCGCAAACCACGACAACGATTACGCAAGCGGGCAACCCCCGGACCCGCCCGCGCTCGCGGTCGCCGCGACGAAGGCGACGACCGCCGCCCGCCCAGCCCCTCGCCCAGCTCGCCTTGCTCCGTGCGATGCACTTGGACCGCGTGTACAGAGGGCGCGTCTTATCATATGGGGCAGGAGCGCATGTGCATGGCAACGCAGGGACGCTGACATGGGACGATCCACCCCCCGCGGGCTCCCCTGCGCCCCGGCTGCATGAGGGACGGACCCATGCGGCTGATGACTGTATCCTTTCTCTACTGAGGGGCCGGAGACTCAAGCCCGGGGCGCCAGCGCAGGGCGCCAGGCCCCCCCCTGGCATGACGGGCACCCAGCCTGGCGATGCGGGTTAGGCCTGCACACGGAAGTGACGACGGACACCACAGCGTGGATCTGAGCGTATGGGAGCAACAGACGAGGACTGACACCCGCAAGTGGCCGACACGCTCGGGGCTGGCGGCCTTTCTTGCTCGCTGTGGTGAGGCGATTCGCGCCGTGTTGCTCGCTTCACATTCCTCTCCCATCAAAGTATCCAAGGAGAGAGGCCTGTCCCGGCAGGTCCCTGTCCGGCGCGCCTTCCACGCATGGCAATGGCTTAAGGTCAGAGCTCTTGCGCGGCGTGATAGATGGGCCTGTCCAGGGGCGTCCTCCGCCTCGTATATGCGGATGGGCTGCCGGTCCTCCGGATGCTCCACCTGGGCGAGGCTCTCTACCGCGCGGACACGGGTGAGCCTCTGGGCGGTGCTGGGTTTGGCGACCGGGGACGGCGCCCGGGGAAGCCTGCCGCACGGTCGACGCAGGCAACTGGTTTCTCATAAACAATGGAAAGTCTGGGCGTCACATCGTCATGGGGATTTCAGGCAAGGCGGAGGAGCTGGTGGACCTGGAGCGAGCCCGCTCTGCCGGGGTGCGCCTCATCCGGCGGTACAGGCGAGCAGGGCCACGCAATACACGATTCGTCTATAGCTGCGCATTCGAGCGCATTGGAGCGCTCGCCATCCTCGCCCGTGTCGCGCAGCGGCGGCGGGACGGTCGTGGTGGATCACAACACGGTCTTTGCTTCCCTCATCGTCAGCCCCGAGGCCGCGCCGGGTGAGACGCTGACCTCGCCTGTGCCTTTCGGGTTCTCGCTTGATCCCGCTGATGTCGAGCCGTTTACTGCGCCTTTGGCGAGGCAAAACCTCGTGCGCCCGGTTGGTGTCGACTTGCAGACGTGCAACCGTTCCCCGAGCACATCATGCGCTGGTCCGAGGGCTTCTACCGCCCGGCCCTGGGTCACTTATCCCTGCCAGACACAGCAGGGACCCCAGGAACCCCCCAGCAGGGGTCCTTCCATCTCCGTGAAAACGACTACGTGATCGGGACGCGCAAGTTCGGGGGCAACGCGCAGGCGATATCCAAGGGCCGGTGGGTGCACCACACGAGCTTCCTGTGGGACTACGACTGCGACGCCATGGCCCTCCTCAGGCATCCCCGCCGCACACCCAAGTACCGGGACGGGCGCGACCACGAGGAGTTCGTGTGCCGGTGAGGGCTGGGCTGATACTCACGATGCAAGCCGTCTGAGAGTCGCCATGGAGTGCTCTTGACTGGCATGGTGAAAGGGCGGCTGTATCATCCTCGCAGCGTGAGAGGCACTCAGCGTTGGGCAGCCGTGTCTCGTCCCTGCTTGCGTGTTGTATTGGGCACCTCTGTAGTAAGCCCACCGCTTCTGCGCAGGCTCTCGTCCGTGATGGCTGACCGGTCCCAGTTCGTCTCAAGTCTGAAGCGGCTGCCGGGCCTGGCGGGGTGGCAAGTGGAGGAGGTCGGGGTGGAGGAGGCGAGGAGCAGGGCCGCTGGGTGGATGTGGCATGGCACTAGCACACGCGTGTGCCTGCCGACTTGTCGCATCTCACACGTTCCTTTCTGTCAAAGTGCATCATGCGGTCGGTTACTAAACCCGCAGCTGCGCATGTCCCCCACGCAGGCGGAGGGATGGGTGCTGGGGCGCCGCCATTTGCGGAGTACGCGGGAGGTGGAGATGCTTCCAGGCAACCGTACAAGGGAGGGCGCTAGCGTCATTGTGGGGGGTGGCGAGCCCGGCACGTGACCGCGGATCGTGGAGAGTGGGGGTTTGAAAGAGCACAACGTCACATGCACGCTTCACGTCGAACACCACAGGTGCAAACGGCGAGGAGTTGGCGAGGGAAGGGAGCGGCACTAAGGTCAGCCGACAGCTGCCGTAAGCTTGGCCAGATGGACAGCACGTCAATAGCTGCGGACCAAGCCAAAGCCGCTGGGTGGCTGGCCCCTACCGCGACCGCTGCACGGGTGGCACGGGCAGCCTCGCTGGGGGTTCCCGCACGTCCCTCGTCGCACTCTTACTGGCGACGGTTTGCGTCGCAGAGGCACTCTGCGTACAAGGGAGGGAGGGAGGCTCGGAGGGCTTCACGCTAGCGCACTCAACCAGGGGCGTTGGCATGAACTGGCTTAGCACAGAAACAACATCTTCGGATCATCGACATAACGCAGTTCGTCAGGGTGAGGCTCAGGAGGGTTAGTGAACATCCACGGCTCTGCTGGTCGCCTGGTCGCGGTGGGACTGGTAATCCTCCGGCATCATCACTGCCCGCGTCACGGGCATCAACACGGCCTCCTTGACCGATGGCTGGTGCACGAGGTCGAAGGTAATAACCTCCATGTCGTCCATGACCTCAAAGTCACCCGTGTCCAGGCGTCTCACTGCCAGAGAAGAGGCGGAGAGGAGGAGAAACCATGGGCGCTTCAACCACTGCGACATGTGTGGCATGGGCGAGCACCATCCTACCCAGCCGCTGCACAGCCCTGCCGGGTACATTCCAGACCACAGGGCAGACCAAAAACCCAGCCGGGCAGACCTTAAGCCCCGCCAGGCACCAAAACACGCAGGCGCATCTGAGACCATGGCGGTGGCATCAACAGCAGCCCTCACGTGAGGCCCACGTGCGGATGCTGATACCGATGAGCTTGCCCTCCTTGAGCCTGTCGTAAACCTCTCTGCCCCGCTTGCTCTTGAGCAGCACCTCCACCATGACTACCAGCGCGTCGCCCTCCCATCGCACGCTCACCACCTCATGGCTCACCAAGGACAGCCTGCGAGTGCAGCGATACAGAGCTCATTTGTTCGACACTCACAGCTGCGGACGATGCGCTCCGATCTTATAGCTATACGTCCCACTCGCACCCCATGAGCCTGTCCGGAACGCCCGCCCGCTTCTCATGTCACGCGCAGCTGTCGACCGCAGCGGCCAAAGCAGCCCCCACACTCACTTGAGGCTGCAGTAGCGCTTGCGGTCGTCGTAGGGAGGGTGCTCTAACTCGCCCTTGAGGAAAGGCCTGTCTGCCGGGCTGCCGTCATCTCCCTGCCCACTCGGCCCCGGCGCCCAGTTGTCAGCCGTCTTGTTCTGCCGGTTGTCCAAATACCTGCGAGGTGATCAGAATAAAAGCGTCGTATAAGCGTCATAATCGCACGCCCCAATCTCTCCTGCCCAAATCTCTGGGCAGCCGACATGGGCCCATGTAACTGAGAGGCCATGCGCATGCGCATTGGCCTTTTGCAAGGGTGATCGTGGAGTCTGTCACGGCCCGCACCTGAGCACTGCGCTGGACACGATGTCCCTGGGATACACGCGGCTGTTCAACGTGGGCTTCTCGACGACCAGCGCCAGTCCCTCCAAAAAGAGGCGGCCGTCGTTCTCCTGGAGGCTCCGCTTGAGCCGCCGGACGTTGTACTGCGAGCCAAAGCAGGGTCTTGCAACGTGAGAGTAGTAAGGGAGCTCGTGTGCCCCAGCGTTGCGCTAACCTTGAAAGAGTGGTCCTGAAAGTTGCTAAAGTGAAACATACCAGTCGTGAGCGCATGCAGAGCGACTCGCCTTGATGACCGCTCTGTCGCTGGGGTCCACTTGGGGAGCGGTCTCCGGCTCAGGGAAGGGCGTGTGCCGGCTGCACACGCAGCCCATGGCTCGCTAGCACGAGGGAGGCGATGACCGCGTTGTGCAACCTGGGGCGCAAGCTGAGCAGAGGATGGGAGGCCAGGGCGCGGGGATGCCGGCACAGATCGGTGGCAGGAGATGTACGAAGCTAGGAAACTCAGAAAGCCCACTTCAAGGGCATGGGGTGTGCGGCACACGACGGGGCAGTGGTGTCGAAATCGCACCGTGCCGTGGGAAAGGAGGGTCACGCTAAAGGGTGCGGTGAGGGGCTAGGTGAAAAGAAACGCGCGCATCGCGGCGCCGATACGGTAAAAGGAAACCACACAGATTGGTCAGTGTGCAATCCAGTGCACGGCCTGTCCCGGCGCTGGGAAGAGAGGCTGCCAGGCACAGCTACCACCAGGCAGGACGGCAAGTGCGGCGGAGCGGTCTCGCATTACAGCTCGAGGACTTCGTCATTGGCACCGCTCTGCATATCGAGCTCCATCTCAGTCAGGGACTGCCACTTGCTCCCCAGTCCCGGCAGTGACAGGTGCGCGTCTAGGCCCGGCGAGTCGGGCCCGGGCACCCCCAGGCGGCTCCGGCCGTGCGCGTGGCTCGCGTGGTGTGCCGCAGATATCGGCCGGTGCCCCTCGCTCCCCTCTGTCCCCGTCTCCAGCCCCTGGCTCATGTCCTCGGACAGCTGGATCATCTCGCTCGCCCCGCTCAGCCGAGGGATCTTGCTGCTCGGCTCAGAGATCAGGATGGATGCACTCTCATGTGGCGTGACCGCGACACCCGACCCGTCCGACGGGCGCACGAAGTCCGAGCGATGGGGCCCGCCGGGATCGACGCGCTTGAGCCGCGCGAACCACCCGCGCACGCGGGCCTCGCCCGCAGGGGGCCGCGCGGGGCGCCGTTGCAGCCCCCGGGGCGCGCGCTCGCCCTCGCCCCCCGCGCCGCTCGGCTCGCCCTCGGCAAACGGCGGCTCCCGCGCTGGCGAGGCGCGGGCCCGGTCCCGCGACGCCTGTCGGCTGGGCTCCGGCGTCGCCTCCACCGCCCCCAGCAACGTGTCGTCCAGCACCACCGCCTCCTCAGCGTCCTCGGATGGCCGCAGCACGAAATGCCCCGTGTGGCTCATGGAGACGTGGAGGCTCTCGTGGGCGCTCTTGTCGCCGCCGCAGCAGTGCTCGGGCAGCGCCGTGAGGGCGCAGGAGCGGGAGACGGTCTCTATCGCCTCGGGAACGCTCGGGGCCTCGCTGTCGCCCCGGTCGCGGAGGCGAGGGAGGGTCCGGTCGTCCTCGGACCCGACGCTCTCGGCAAGGTCGACCGAGTCGCGGCGCGCGCTGCTCACGAGCACCACGACCGTCGCGGTGTGCCTCAGCCCGTCGTCCGCCACGACCTCCCCAATGCGGCCCCCCGCGCTCAGGCGCCGGGGCTTGACGATCGCCGCGCGGGTGTCCTGGTCCCAGCCTGCACGCGAAAACAGTGGCGATGCCTTCGGACAAGGCGACCAGTCGGCCAGCGCACGGTGCACACATGCAGGTGTGCGCGTGAGAGTCTCACCTTCGCACACGAACACGGCAGTGTTGACCCCGAGCGCCAGCGCGGCCGCCTCTCCCAGCATCTGCTTCTCCGTCAGGCACACCACGCGTCGCCGCCCGTGCCCCACGCCCACGCCCTTCCTGTGGAGCACAGCACAAGGCGGAGGTTGGCAGCTGCAACCTGCTCAATCGGCAGTCCACCCAGCACAGTGGCGACGATAGGGCCATCGCTTGCGGCCCCGCTCCGCTCCGACTGGAGAAGCAGGCCCGGGCAGCGGCAGCGCTCACGTGGGCTTGGCGGTGGGGCCGTGGGTCGCGGAGCAAGAGAGGACCGGGGAAGCGCCGTCCAGACCCGCGAGACCGTTCCTTAGCAGCGACTTTGCCACGGCTACGATGTAGACGCGCGGGACGGACTCCAGGAGCCTCGCATTGTAGTGATCCAGGTGGCTGGGCGACAGGGTCACGAGCTGCATGGCCGACAGGGACGTCAGCTGCGGCGGGAGAGAGCGGGTCGGGCGGCTCGGCGGCTGCGTGACGCGTGCGGCAAAACCGGACGGCGGCGAGCGGGGCGCGCCATCACACCTGGGCGTGCGACAGCCTCCCGAGACGGTCGGGAGGCAGGGTCAAGATGTCGGCGGCAGAGAGTTTGGCGAGGTAAGCCGGATCCACGCTCTTCGCTCCGCGCGAAGCGAGCTGTGCAACTGTCTCGACGGCCGCCGACGCCATGGTGCCGATCGGGCCGGACTGCGCGGGGCAGTGGGCTCCCGACCGTCACTTCGGCGGCAGGTAGTGCCGGCGCGGGCCGCCGGGTCCAGGGCGCGGTGGGGCTCGCGTTCTCTTGGCTTCCTCACCTACTCAAAAGACCGCAGCGAGGTCCTCCTTTCCAGGATGCCTGGAGGTGCGAGGGCCAGGACCCGTCGCCGGGCACAGCAACGCCGTGTCGAGAGGGGGGTCTCTCTGGTCTGATTAGGGTCTCGATGCAAAAGGAAAACGGAAACGCTACCAGTAAATCGATTTCCCGCCCAAAAAACGGCCCCTGGTTGCGACGGAAATGTGTCGCTTCCAGGGCGAGATGTGCGGGACCGCCAGCCCGCAAAGTACGTGGCCCCTGCGCACCTGTCAGCGAGGAGAGGGGATCTGAACCCAACACGTGCGGGAAAGGGGCTGGGCAACGCGCGAATCGTGACCGTTCCTACTCTCGGCCGTGGTGGAGAGCGACGGGATGGGAGAAGAAGCGAGGGAACGCGGACATGCGTAACAACGACCTTCATCAAAACGCAGCGGCATGAGATTCCCCACAGTGTTGATTTTCTAAGATGTCAGAAAAGTGCGGCGGTGAAACTCTCGGGAGCGCCGGCATCGGTCGGCTCCCATGCGTGTCCAGCGCCGTCAATTCTGCGGATTTGGCACGCCTGGTTATCAAAAAGGTTCCGTCTCTTTCTTCTCGCGCCCGTAGACTTGAGGCAGCTCGGGCTTGGTGTCCCTGGGAGCCGTCCGTCGAATGGGGAGGAGTTTCGGCGGGCTTGATCATCAGCCATGAGCTTGGCCGCCGCAGCCCGCGGATCGGCGGTCGTTGGGGGTGGCCACGAGAGGAGGGGCAGGAACTTGAAATGGGGGCGGGAGCGGACGGCGTCTCGGCAGGTCCTGACGGGGTCGACGTCCAGGGGAATGTGTGTGCGGTCGAGGGCATCCACCCTCGTCGCTCGCGTCGTCCCCAAGGTGACGATGCTGGGACCGGGTCGGGGACGGAGGCTCCTGCGATGCCGGGGATTGGAGCGTCGGCCTGACCCCGCCTGATCGGAGATGCTTGCATGAAGGCACCGTTGCGATCCTTGCACTGCTTCTCAGCTACGCGCGCGGCGCGGGCGGATGGTGTGTGGGATGGGCTCCACGCTGCGCGATCATGGGCAGCCCGCTCCCCTCGCCCCGCCACGACGGCCGCTTCGCAGAATTTAGCTCGCGATCTACATTCTTCCCCGCATAGCCATCCCTCCCGCGGCTCGCTCACCTCCCCGCGCGGGCTGCGATGGTTTGTCTTGCGTCCATCGGTGCCCCGCTGCGCGGAACAGCGCTCCCGGCGCTCCCGGTCCCCGCAGGCGAACTCCGAGGGCATCGTGGTCCCGCTGGATTACTACAAGATCCTCGGCGTCACGCGGATGTCGTCCCCCGACGCGGTGCAGCGGGGCTACCGGGCAGCCATCGAGAATCCCATCGACGCGGGTGCGTGTCTGCCGACGGAGAGCACACTCTCCGGCACGACTCACTGCGTGCCCGGGAGTCCAGACGATGAGGTCCAGATCCTGCCCACAACCGCGTCTCCGTGCCTACCCCGCCATTGCAGGGTACTCGGACCAGGCCCTCCGCCTGCGCGAGGCGATCCTTACGGAAGCGTGCCAGGTGTTGTCCAGCCGGGAGCTGAAGGCCACGTATGACGCGGCGTACCAAATGGGCCGGGCGGGTGAGGGGCGTGACGGCTGCCCCGCTCAAGCGCTCCGTCCTCGGAACTGCCACCCTTCTACCTGTGCACATCCCGCGCCCGCTGCTCGCGCAGGGGATATCGACGTGTCCCTCGACCAGCTCCCGGGCGCCCTGGTGCTGCTGCACGAGGTCGGGGAGCTGGAGGTCGTGATGGAGCTGGGGGACACGCTGCTCAAGGTGCGTCGCTCGTTGCTGGGTCTTAGTGGCGAGTTTTCCACTGGTTTTGTGCCGCGTCGGGCGTGGCCGCCTCACCTCGCCAGGCAGCCTGAGCAGCATCGAGGCATCGTGCGTTACTCCTGAGATATGGGGAGGCGCAACCCCACACCGGGCGACGGCCAACAATTGCCGTCGCTTCGCTGTTTGCGCAGGAGAACGTGCTGCCGTCGCTGACGCCCGACGTGGCCATCACGGTCGCCCTGGCGCACTGCGACATCGCCAGCCGGGTCATGTCCGGGTCCGGGGCTTCGGTGGAGGATGCGTACGAGGAGCTGGAAGCAGCCATCGCGACGCTGGTCAAGTACCGGGCCCCGAACGAGCAGCTCAAGAAGGGTGAGAGGGCAGGGAGCTGTGCTCGCTCACCGACCCGCACGCTCGCACTGCAGTAGATGGTCGATGCGACGTCGATGTTCCGTTGCTTGCGCAGACATCGCCGAGGCGCTGCTGAGCATGGCCCCCGACTACGCGACCACGATGCTGTCGAGGCCCATTGAGGACACCGCCTCGCGTGCCCGTGGGCTGAGGGTCCTGAAGCGACTCGCCTGGGGGCCCAACCTCGCGCCGGGCGTGCCCATCGTGCCCCGCGAGCGTGCTCAGGTGGTAGGGCCCCTCCAGGGCAGCCTCACGGCGGCCGAGGTGAGACGGCGAGCGAGTTAGCACAATGCGCTCCAGGACTTGTACTGGCATGCATGAGATGCCGTCTCACGATCACAGACAGGGATCTGTCTTGCCTTATCAATCTTCCCCGCTGCCCTTCTGTCTCTCCTCAGGTCCTGGACCTCTACTCGGCGGCACCCAAGACGTCCCTGGGGCTGGAGGACAAGTATGACGTGGCCCTGGCGCTCCTGGCGCAGGCGCTGGTGGATGCCAAGCCCCCGGTGCTGAACCGGGCAGCGGACCTCCTGGGGGCCGTGGCGACCGCCGACCTGGACCGCGGCCGCCGCGATACCGTGATCGTGGAGCTGGCCGTCGCCGAGCTGCTGCGCGGGGCGCCGGAGGCCTCCCTGGCCTGGCTGGGGTTCGCGGAGGCGCAGACGTCCCAGCAGCGGCAGGTCCTGCTGCGCGCGGGGATGGACGCGTCGATCCGGGAGTTCGTGCGCGAGAACAGCCCCGGGACTGACTACCTCACGGGTGCATGCACGCTGGTCGAGCGGTGGGTCAACGAGGTGCGTGCTTGTGCCGACGCGCATGTGCGTGATGGCTGGCAGTGCCCCGTGCTGGGCTGGGGTCGTTTTTGACTGCGGGCGGCGCTTACCCAGTCGCCTGGTCTGCACCGGCACGCGTGTCTGCGGGGCTGGCGACGGGGCAGCGTGAGCGTTCGTCCCTGCAGACGTTGGTCTCGGGCTTCCCGGAGCTCAAGGGCGCCACGTTCACGCTGGCCGACTGGTTCGACGACCCCAACGTCGCACAGGAGCTGCAGGCGATGCAGAGGGCACGCAACCTGGGCCTCACGCAGATCGCGTCCGCCGCCTCGGATGCCATTGGGTGCGTGGCGCGCAAAGAGGGGCGCCTATGGCCTGTGCGCCCCAGTCAACCTCGTCACCCTTGCTTCACTCTCAGTACTATGGCCCCCGTCGCCTCGCTTGCAGGATGACGACGGACGCGGTGGCTGGGGTGCGCAAGGCCATCTCCTCGGCCATCTCCCGGATGTCCAAGCCGGGGACGCGCCCCGCGGGGACGGACGCCAAGCCCACCGCGCTGCCCAAGAGCGCGTCCCTCCGGCAGCGCATCACGGGGGTGCTCAGCCCGGCGCCGGCCGAGCCCTCGGCCCCCGCGCGGCCCGGCGACGGCGTGCTGTCGCGCGAGGGCGCGGACGCGCAGCTGCGGGGGTACGTGCGCGGCACGCGGCTGGAGGGCGTGGCCCTGCGCGGCGCCGTGTTTGCGCTGCTCACGGCTGGCGGGTACATGGTCGCCGCCAAGCAGGGCCTCGTGCCCCGCATCGGGCCCATGCCAGGCCACGTCCACACGGTCACCCCGGGCATCCCCGGGGGCCCCTCGGCCGTGGTGGTGCGGGACACGACCGTCCCAGCGGCGCCCTTCAAGCGCTCTCCGGCCCCGCAGCAGGAGTACACGCCGGTGAGGCTTCGCGAAGCCCACGTGTCGCTGGAGCAGTCCTCCGCATGTCTGCTATGACAGGGTAGCAGCGTCGGGCGTCCATCGTTTGCTGGGATTGGCTTGCCCCTTGGGATGCACCGAGTGTGAGAGAGGCCACTGCCTGCCCACGCGCCCGCCGCAGGCCACGGGCAAGATGACGGCGGCGGTGGCGGAGCAGGTGGTTCGGCACTGGCAGCAGATCAAGGCGCTGGCGCTGGGGGGCACGCACGAGGTGCATCGGCTGGCGGACGTGCTGGACGGCCGCATGCTCCAGCAGTGGAAGGCGCGGGCGGAGGATGTGCGGACGCAGGGCTGGCACTGGGAGTACCGCGTGGGGAAGGTGGTGGTCGACTCAGGTGAGCGTGGGGTCGCGTGGGGCCTGTTGGTGTCATGGACCTGGACCGGCAATACCTGAGCAAGTACCCTTGCTGTGGCCTCCGCAGTGGAGGTGTCGTTAGACGGCGACCGCGCGATCGTGGAGGCGACGCTCGACGAGAGCGCGCAGCTGGTGGAGAACAACCAGGCGCTGGACGCTTACAAGAGCACGTACACGGCGCAGTACCAGATGATGCGCAAGGGGGGCCAGTGGAAGATCGTTGGCGGGAAGGTCATCTATCGATAGCTGTCTAGGTGTTGTCTAACGCGATTCAACGGCAGCGACTGTCAGCGGCTCTCGATCGCAAAAGCGCCCCGCGGCTTTGAGACGGAGGGTGCAGTCCTAGAGCTACGGGCGCAGACTCACCGCCCTGGCCGGGTGCAGAGGTGAAAGTGGCGCGAGAGAACGATATCACTACTAGAAAGAGAGCGCAGGGACGTCATGGCTCCGCCGTTACGGCTCTGCCCTGTGCCGCTTCCCCTGCCGCTCCCCGCCACCGTCGCCCTGCAGCATCCGCTTCAGGGACGCGACCTCCTCTCTCAAATCCCGGACCTCAGACTCAAAGTCCCGCACCCGATTCCGAGCCTGCGCGCAAAAGCGACAAAACGACGGGCGTCGGCAAGGGGACAGTGGGCGTGGCCGTCACCATGCCTCGCCCCACGCAGCGTCCCGCTCGCCTGATCCAGCTCCTTCGCCAGTCTGTCCCGCTCCGACGTCAGGTCCTTGACGGTCGCCTCCAGCGTCGCCAGGTGCTCCTGCTTCCGGCGGCGACTCCGGCGCGCGCTCTCCCGGTTGCTCAGCATGCGGCGCGCCCGCCGCGCCTCCTTCTTGGCGTCCGCGTCGTTCTCGGACTCGACGTCCGGCGACGTGGTGTACGCGGACGGCGCGTACGCGGGCGGGCGGGCCGGGCGGACGGGAGGCCGGATATGCGGGGCCGGGGACAGGGCCGGCGTCGCCCCGGTCGAAAAGCGCGTCGCCAACGGCACGGCCTGGGCGGCGGAGGTCCCCAGGGACGGGAGACTTGGGAGAGAAGCCGACTCTGCCTTGGGACCTGCGGCGGGCACCGGAAGGCATGGGCACCTCGAAGCAGCACCTGAGCACGGCCTGGGGCCTCGTTCCAGACTCGGGGGCTGGTCCCCAGTGCCCACGTCTGCGTCCATGCAGGCATGGCCTCACCTGGGCTGGGGGCGAATCCGGGGCCGAAGCCCGTGGGAGTGGGGGGAAAGAGGTTGGCGAGCATGGGGACGCCCGCCTCGGTCATGGACGGGTTTGGAGGGCCTGCGAGGGGGGCGACCGGGAGCACGCGATGCAGGGGGTGGAGAACGCGCAATCGGGCGCCGCATGCGGGGTCCGCCCCGTCTAGGCCGAGCTCTTGAAGAGCAAACGGGCCAAGGCCGGTGTAGCGGGGGCGCCGCGCGGCGCAGCTCGTGCCCGATTCCCTCTAACTGCTCCAAAATTGCCGCGTCGACCCCCGCTCGTCTCCCGAAAAGCGCGCTCGACGGCGCGCCGGGCCAGAATGTCTCGGGGGACAAACCGGTGCCGAGTGGCCCGGGACGGGGGGCCCAGCGGAAAAGAAAGGGCGCATCCGGACCGCATCGCAAGCCATGAAATCGTGAATTCGGCCGCGCCCCGAAAGGCCCGGGCGCTTCTGCGCTCCGATCGGGAGCCCGCGACCCCGTCACGTCGGGCCCGGCGGGGCCACGCCGGAAGTCCTACCCCGGAGCCGAATCCACCGCACGAGAATTCCCACGCGACGGATGTATAATCGGCTCGATGGAGGCCAACACCGTCGCGCTCGAGGCGCGTCAAAGCAAGGCAGCACCGCGGTCGCTTCCAAGCGGGGAGGGCGGCCAGCCTCACCCGCCTGCCTCCTGTCCTTGGACGTGGGGGTCGGGGGCTGGTTGGAGCCCTGGTTGACGAGGAGCCTGAAGAGGTCTAGCGACGGGACCCGCGGCATGGCCGACGACACCGCGCCCTCGCTCCTCCGCCCGTCCCGCTCGGAGGCGGGCTGGAAGAGCTGCGGAGCCTGCATACCGCCCAGGTCGCCATTGCTGGGAAAGCCCGCAAGGGTCCCCCGCGAAGGGAAGCTTTTCTTCAACAAGTCGTGCACCGACGCAGAGGACCCCAGGCCCCACAGGGGGGCCACGAAATCGTCGACGGACACTGAACGCTCCATTTTTTTCGCTTGATATCCAGCATACGGGCCCCTCGTGCGGGTCAAGTGCGACGGCCGCTCAACGCTGGCGCCAGACACTGCCCTGACCTAGCGCCGCCTTGCCGACCATTTGGCACCCGCCGCGCCGCTTTGCACCCGCCAGTTGCGTCTGCGGACGAACCAGCCGTGGAAACGGCGCCTGGCCCTGGCCCAGGACTCACCAGCTGTTGAGGCCCTGCCACCTATCTAACAGTGTCGGCTCTTACAGCTGTTGCAAAGCCAGCCCTGGTAGGGACGTGGTGGACGGGATAGCCGGTGCGCGTGGGCTCCTCTACCTGTCCGAAAGCGCCTGGGACGCCCACTCATGGCCGCCAGGGGCCGCGCGTGGTTGAGGAGTTTCCGTCTTTTGGTTGACGCTGGTAACATGAGCGCGAGCGGACAGCCGGACATTTTCAGCGTCCCGGGGGGCGCGGGAGCCATGGGCCATGCCCTGGGCTGCCACATTGGCCTCAGGAGGTGACGGATGGGGTCGATGCCGAGCGTCAATGCCTCATGATGTATGTTGCAGCTTCCATGCACGCTCGCCTGCGCATCGACTGGCCCCTGCCGACGCCCGAAGCAACGGAGCAGGACCCAGCCCACGCTGAGGCCTACTGGCACCGCGCGGCTACAATGTCGACCTTGTGGGGCAGCCTCCGTTCATCTCGAGTTACTCTTCATCTCGAGTTACTCTTCCCGGCGCAGGTACACGCCGCCCCATGGGCCCTCGCCGCGCTCCCTCGGGCGGGCGAGAGCTTCTGGGTTCAATGGCAGGGGCCCGCCCCTGCAGCGGGAGCAGCTCCCGCGGCCCCAACCGGGTGAGAATGGTGTAGGTGTGTCGAGCTCTCATGGCGTGGTGCGGCATTCCAGCCCGGCCAACGGTGAGAGCCCTTTCCACCCCCGCAGCAGCAACGGAGCTGCGAAAGCCGCCCAAGCCGGCAGATGCGTCGCCGGGGGGTCCCGGAGAGGCCCGCTTCGGGACAAGTTATCGCAATGACGCCGATCCGGGGCCAGCAGGCTTCAGGGACTCTCGCGGGCAGGTTCCGCGGGAGCCCACGACGCTGGGCCCGCTCCCGGCCCCACCCAAGGCTCCTTCCTCGTCCCCCGACGCCCCCCGCGCCGCACCAGTCTACCCCCCGAGCCCTCCTGTGCGCGTCCCTGGTGGCCGCGGCCCTGTGCAAGTGCCTCCCGAGTGGCCCAGCCCGGCCACGGCTGCCGCACCTGACCTGGCCCCCTTTTGGCCACCGCCCGGGGCGCAACAGGTCCAGGCGAACACACCCACGCTCGCCGAGGCGTTGGAGACGAACCTGGGCGTGCGGGTGGGCGTCCCGGGTGAGGGGTGGCGCGCCTGGCATATGTAGGGGCGTATGGGGCGTATGTGTCAATGCGCCCTTTGCTGGACTTGCCCACACCCCGCCTGCGTGCCCTTGCCGCAGAGCCGGAGGGCATCGCGAGCGTGGAGCCGGGTCAGCAGTACCGCATCCTCTGCCCCTTCTGCATGGGCGGCAGCTCGCGTGAGGCCTCCCTGTCTTTGCGCATCGACGACACGGGCCGTGCTGCGGTGTACAACTGCTTCCGCGCCACCTGCGGCGAGTCGGGGACCGTCAGGCTCCGCGGGGGGCAGGTGAGGGCGCGTGGCTGCTTGGCCATCGGTGCCGCGCCGCGGTTTCTTGCCACGCCCTTTTGCATGGAAGCGGCGTGCCGTGGTCTCACGCTTTCGAATGGTAAGTAGCGTCACCTGGGCATCTGCAAATTCAGTGTTTCACTGGCTTTGCACTTCGACGCACCCGCAGTGGCAGAAGCTGGGCGACCCCGCGGTGCCTCAGCAGAAAGCCAAGGGGCAGCCCGTGCGGCCCAACGCGGGCCACCTGCGGCCCCTGGGGGAGGAGGCACTGAAGGTGACTGATGCGCGATGCATCATGGGCCATTGGTGTCGCAGTGAGGGCCTGTCGATGTCCTGTGGAGCCCCGTGCTCTCCGTCACTTCCTCGATGCCATTAGTCGACCGTATGGTGCAAGGTATCCATTCCACTAGTCCATGCCATCTACTCTCTCCCCTGTGCAGTTCTTTGCTGGCCGGGGCATCAGCGCAGAGGCCCTGGAGCGGTGCGGGGTGAGAGAGGACCACGGTGCGGACGGCAAGGGCGTCTACTGCCCATCCACGGGGGAGCTCGAGATCCCCATCGCTTTCGGATACTGGTGCGTGATGATGCTCGTGAGGTGTTAGTGGGTGGCAGTGGGTGCATGTGATGGGCGCGCAGGGTGCAACTGTCCGTGTCCTTTGCAAGGAAGCTTCACAGCTGAGAAACCCTCGCCCGCGCTTGTGCTTGTGCTGCAGGAGGGACGGGGACCTGGTGAACGTCAAGTACCGTCGATTGGGGAAGAAGGAGTTCTGGCAAGTCAAGGGGGCGGAGAAGGTGCTGTACGGACTTGACGACATCAAAGACACCGACGCGGGTGAGCGGGACAGAGCAGAGCAGATCTGGGGAGGTCATCTGTGTGGGCGCTGAGAGGGGTGGCGCGAGCGTAGAGAGGGGACACGCCTGTGCACGTTCAGTCCATGGGTCCACACCCCACAGCACGTTCCTTACCCCGCCCACGTTTGAACCATATTCGTATCTCCGCAGTGGTGATCGTGGAGGGCGAGATTGACAAGCTGTCTCTGACGGAGGTGGGTGTGCATGCGGCCGTGAGCGTGCCGGACGGGGCGCCAGGGAAGGTCAAGGACGACGTGCCGGACCCGGCACAGGACAAGAAGTACGAGGTGAGACGCTAGCATGCATGGTAAAAGAGAGAAGGAGAAGTACGAGCTGAGTTTGCCGCAGCTACTAGAACTGTCCTTCACTGTGGTACGTCTGCAACAGCCCCAGCCAATCACTCTCACTCCCATCTCCATCTCCCTCGCAGTACCTGTATAGCAATTTCAATCACTCTCATCCCCATCTCCCTCTCCCTCGCAGTACCTGTGGAACAGCCTTGCGTACCTGGACAGCAAGACGTCGGTCATTCTGGCGACTGACAACGACGAGCCGGGCCAGGCGCTGGCCGAGGAGCTCGCGAGGCGCCTGGGCCGCGAGCGGTGTTACCTCGTGGACTGGCCCAACGGGGGGCCGGACAGGCGGGAGGTGGCGAGGCTGGACGCCAAGGTGGCGGAGGCGGAGCGCATGGTCGAGGAGGCCAGGTGAGGGGGCGAGGGTGTTGGTGGGGTGGTTGCATGGTAGAGTGGTGGAGGCGGCCAGGTGAGATAAAGAGAGGGTGTTGGTGGCGTGGTTGCGTGGTCCAGGTGGCCAGGTGAGGGGCGAGGGTGTTGGTGGGGGGGTGGCGAGGGCGTTGCATGGAGGGGTGCGTTGAGGGTGGGGGTGAAGACTGCGGGGAGCTGTTGAGTGATGTGGGCCGTGGCTGGGTGGGTGAGGTGCATTGCAATGGACTAGAGAACAGGGCAAGTTTCTTGCATGCACCAGCACACGCGCTTCATGAGCACCACTGTGCCATGCGCCTGTTGTGTCCGTGACTCTGCAGGGCTGGATCCATGGAGAATGGCCCCGTCGATGCTTTGGAGGAGGAGCTGGCGATGCTGCGGAGGCGCGCCGAGGAGGCCAGGTAAGCCACGGATTTGATGTTTTGCGACATGGTATGTGGTTGTGATGCGGGCATGGTGCAGACGTGACTCGCGCAGCTGCTGCTGTCTGGCTCCTCTCCCCACCCCATCACAGCTGCCCCCTCCTCACCCACCCTAACACCCCTCTCGACCACCCCAGGCACCGCGACGCGGGTCCACGGAAGGACGCCAACGACGTGCTTTTGCTCGACGGCCCAGAGACGCTGCGCCTGCTGATCGACAACCCCCGCCCGTACCCTATCCGGGGCCTGTTCGGCTTCGACGACTTCGTGGACGACATCTATCGGTACTACGAGGCGGGGGACGAGAGCGGGGTCAGCACGGGGTGGGCGTCGCTGGACACTCTCTACAGGGTGGTCCCCGGGGAGCTGACGATTGTGACGGGCGTGCCCAACAGCGGCAAGAGCGAGTGGCTGGACGCCCTGCTGGTCAATTTGGCGCACGCCCAGGGGTGGACGTTCGCCATGTGCTCGATGGAGAAGAGCGTCCGGCACCACGCGCGGCAGCTGCTGGAGAAGTATGTGGGGAGGCCCTTCTTCGACAAGGCCATCTACAGGCGAGTAGTAGTTAGTAGTAGATAGTCTGGGGGGGGGGGGGGGTTGAGATGGGGATAGGGATGGGTCATTCTTTGATAAAGCCGTCTACAGAGGCGAGGTTTACCAGGCATAGGGATAGGTCAGTCGCGTCTTAGACTCGGGCCTGACACGCTCACTTGACCCCATCGCGCGCACCTCACCTCACCTCACCTCACCTCACCGCACGCGTCTCATCTCCCCTTTGCAGCAAGGACAGGCAGATGCGGAGGATGACGCAGGACGAGCTGGACGGGGGACTGCAGGCGAGTGAAATTAGTGTCTGATTGTGTTGCCCATCAACTCTGTTTACTTAGCTAGTAACCCTACTCTCTCCCAGCCCACTGCCCCTTCCTCTCTCACACCATCTCTTCAGCCCCTCTCAACCCTACTCCCTCCCCACCCTTCCCCCTCCCCAGTGGATCTCCCAGCACTTCTCCTTGATCCGATTCGAGGACGACGCCCTCCCCTCCGTCGACTGGGTCCTCGAAAAGGCGAAGAGCGCCGTCCTACGCTTCGGCATCCGAGGTCTGGTGATCGATCCCTACAACGAACTCGACCACTCGAGGGAAAAGTACACGAGCGAGACCGAGTATGTGTCCAAGATGCTCACGCAGCTGAAGAGGTTCGCGCAGCACTACGACGTGCACGTGTGGTTCGTTGTGCACCCCAGGTGAGGGGTGGGGCCTATGGGTAGGGTGGGGTGGGGTGGGATGGGAGGTGGCATGTAGCAGGGGCAAGGGGCAGTGAGAGGGGTGCGGAGGGCAACGGGGCTAAAGCATGGCGCGGCGGCAACACACTGACGTCTCCGCCCCTTGCTGTGCCCATGCCTGCCCCTCTGCTAAACCCACGCCTGCACCTCTGCTATTCTCACGCTTGCCCCTCTGCCGTGGTGTTATTGCAGGATCATGCGTGACTGGCGCGGGCAGGCTCCGAACCTCTACGACATCTCCGGGTCCGCGCACTTCGTCAACAAGACCGACAACGGCGTCGTGGTGCACCGGGTGCGCGACCCGGACGGGGACGAGAGGAAGAACCGGCAGGCGAGTGGCATGGGTGGGGTGGAGCATGGGTGATGTGGGTGACGGCAATTGGTGTGGGTGGTGCGGGGGTGGCGACCCTTCGGTGCTTGTGACGTTACAGACACAAAGAGACACAAGCTCGTCTCACGTCGCCCCCTCTGCAGGTCCAGATCCTGATCCGCAAGGTGCGCAACAAGGCAGCAGGTACCATCGGGGAGACCACCCTCATCTACGACACGCTCACGGGGAGGTACGAGGATGTGACGGGGAACCAGGTGGCCCTGCCGAACGACGGGAGGGCGGGGCAGGGGCCGGGCGGGGGCGGGCAGGGGTACACGGGGCGCGCCGGTGCGGGTGCCAATGCCGACGCTGCCCGTGCGAGCGCCGGAGCCGCCTTTGTGTTCCAGGTGCGGAGTGCTTTGTATCGGCATGCTAGTGTGCTGGTATAAAGGGCTCGGATCATGGCTGCGCCGCCTCGTGCTGTGCGATTGCTCTCCCACACCCGCATGCACACCCACATCCACTCCCACCCCCACCCGCACCCTCTCCCCCGCTTCCAGAATGGCAGCATGGTGCCTGGCGCTCCCCTGACCCAGGCACAGGAGGAGGACCTCCCCGATGACGACGACCTGGGCATGCCACCTGGGGCCATGCGAGCCCTGTACTGAGATGCCTGCCCACCTCTTGCATCGCTGAGTGCATCTTGTACCTGTCAACGCAACACAACAGCGCGTCCAGGTTCCAAGGGGCGCGTTTCGTCTCATGCCGAAGGCCTAAGGCCACGCTCACTCAGTGTGGGTCGAGTGCTTTGTTCTGCGGTCACGCTGTCGCTTGCAACCCCACCCAAACGGTGGGTGCTCGGCTGCTTGTTGGCCTTGCAGTTGCAACTAAACTCCGTCGCTGTGTCTACCACCCAGGCTTGAATGCCTGGCGCTTTCCCTCGTTGCGCTGAGCGCATGGAATGCCCTGGCTCCTACAAGCTCTTTCAAAACTGCAATGCGACGGCGTCTACGAGGATTAAGGCTCAACGACGCTTAACAACATAGCCCCACACATGTGCGGACGCAACGCACTGATTGTCAGGCCCACCAAAGCAGCAATGCCCCTCCCCACCAATGCTTACCTCATCCAGTTGTCACACCCGCTTCCTACCGCATTAACGACGAGACAAGAGTCAAACACCATTCAAGCGTTTCAGAGCAAGCACCTCAACTGCCGTGCCCGCCACCCTTTCACTGCCCGCCCCTCACTGCTCGGCCATCCCGTCCACCTCCTCCGTCCCAAAGTCCAATGCCTCTTCCTCCTCATCCCGGCCACCCCCGCCGCCACCACCACCACCACCACCCTCATTCCCACCGTCATCACCCCCGTCGTAACCCCCACCCATGTCTCCCTGACCGTCGCCCCCGCCACTCGCGCCCCCGTCCCATCCCCCACTCTGCTCCGTCCCCTCACTATGCATCTCCACATGCACATCCTGCTGCACATCCTGCTGCCCACCCGCACCCATATCTGCAGCACCCGCACCCGCACCCGCATCCACCCCGCCCTCTTCCGCACCCTCCCGCCGCTCCCCGCCGCGCTCCCCATCACCGCCCTCCTCCCGCCGCGCCCGCTTCTCCCTCGCACCCCACCCTTCCTCTTCCTGCCCCGCAGGACCCCGCTTCCGCCCTTGCGGCGGCGACCCCCGGGACCCCGCCGAGCCCCGCCGGCGCCCATCCTGGCCCCCGCGGCCGCCCTCGCCCCTTCCCCGGCCCCGCCCGCGCCCCCCGGGCCCGGCCCGGGAGTCCATGGGACCCCTCCCGCGGTTGGGCGGCTCCAGAAGCCTCGCAGCCCCCGGGTTCGCGCGGGCAAAGTCAAACGGCAGGTACTTGTACCTGGCATGCGGGGCCTCGGTGCGGATACCTGCGGGAATGGCGGGGGTGCGAGGTCAGATGAGGCATTGCAGTCGGTGTGGTGCGCATATCACGACACCCTCCCCTACCCTGCCCACAGCCCTCTTCGCTCACACCACTCTCAAACAGCAGTCTCCCACTCCCTCCCACTCACCCGGGTCTGCGCCGTTGTCGAGCAAGAAGCGGATCGCCCCCATGTCCCCCCGCAGCGCTGCGACGTGGAGTGGCGTGGCCCCACGCAGGAGCATCACCGAGGGAGGGACCATCTGGGCGGGCCAGTGGGCCCCGAGCGTGCCCCGGTCCATGTCGGCACGCGCGTTGACGTTGGCGCGGTAACGCAGCACCAGCAGCTCCACCAACTCCATGCTGCCGATGCACACGGCCTGAGGGTGGGTTGGAGGGAGCGAGGGTGTCGCTGGTGCGGGGCCAAGGGGTTTATGAACACGCACCTCGCACAGTCCACGCTACATCGCTTTACTCATGCCACGCTCCCTCGTCTCACCCAACTCTCTCCTCACCCACTGCCCCCCACTGCCCCCCCTAACCCGCACCTCATGTCTCACCTCATGCAGGGCCACGTGCTTGGAGGTGCGGTTGATGTCTCGGTGGGCGCCGTGCTCGAGCAGATCGACGACAGCCGCGATGGGCGCGCGGGAGCGGATGAGCGCCACGAGAGGGTACAGGTCGGGGGACGCCCCCAGGCAAACGTCGATCTTGGGGTGGCGCTGCGGAGGGGACGAGGAGAGAGGAGAGTGAGCGGAGATGGCGGTATGTAAGGCGATATGTAAGGCGAATTCCTCCTCTTTGATAATCAAACCAACGCCACTACTCTGCACCCGACCTGCCACCCCCTGCAGATGCGCTCACAAGCATTTCCCACTAGTCTACCTCCCTCTCCCACCAACCAACACCGCGCTGCCGACCACCGCGCTCACCAGCAGCTCCTTCAGCACGCCCTACTACGATTTCAGAAACTACTCTACCTCCCTCTCTTACCAACCACCACCATGCGCTCACCAGCAGCTCCTTCAGCACGTCCTGCCACGCCACCTCGGACCCCCGCGTGCACGCCAGGATGAGCGGCGTGAGTCCCTTGTTGTCCTGGACGTTGGGGCGCGCGTTGGCGCGCAGCAGGAGCACCTGCGCCACGCCAGGCAGGCCCCCCTCGGCCGCCAAGTGCAGAGGCCGCTTCCCCGTCTCCCCGTCCCGGCACTCCACGTCCAACCCCGCGGCCAGCAGCGCCACCGCCGCCGCCGCCGCCGTCTCGTCGGGCGCGCGGATGGCCGCGTCCCACATCGCTCCGGCCACGGCTGCAGGGATGGCGATGCTGCGGTCCTCCGGGCCCATCCGCGCCCCGGCCTTGAGGAGCGCCTTGGCGATGGTAGCGTTGCCCATGGCGAGCGCCAGCGAGAGGGGCGTGACGCGGCCGTAGGGCGTGATGGTGTGCCTCAGGTCCAGCCCCGTGGCCGGTCGCAGCCGCAGCAGGACGTCCACGACGGAGAGGTGGTTCTCCAGGACGGCGATGAACTGCAGGGGGGTAAGTGGGGAAGGGAGTGGTGTGGGAGAGGAGAGGTGGGGGGCAGGAGAGGTGAGGGACAGGAGAGGTGCAGCTTTGGTTGGTGGGAGAGAGGGCTGGTGTGCCACCATCTGTGTGCAGTGCATCCATGCCATGGCAGCGTGAATCATCGCAAGCCTTCTTGCGCTTCTCACCAGCGGCTCCAGTTTGAATTTGGGGTCCTTGGTCTGGACGAGCGCGTCCGCCCCCCGCATCAACAGCACCTCAGCCACGCGCGAGAGGCCCAGGGCGGCCGCCACGCCGAGGGGAGTCATGCCGTTGAAGATGCCGCCCACGAAGTGCTCGTTCAGATCCGCCTTGGCCTGCGGGTGGGCAGTGAGGGCAGAGGCATGGGCCAAGGCACCCGGTTACCAACCATAGCCACAGTGTCGACCAACTCTGCTCCTACCCACCATCATTCAATCACCCCATCAGTCTCACTCACCATGGCCACCGTGTCGATCAGGTCCGCGTCCGGGTCCGCCAGCCCCGCCCCGTCCGTCTTGGAGGTCATGGCCGCGTGCAAAGGCGACAGGCCCGCCGCATTGCGCGCCGCAGCCGACGCCCCGGCCCCCACCAGGGCCTTGGCAGCCGCGGCCGCGTGCGCCTGGCACGCCACCATCAGCGCCGTGTTGCCGTCCGGGTCAGCCCCGTCCACCGCCACCCCAGGCACCGTCAGCTCGCGCTTGATGCCCGCCACGTCGTTGCGCGCCGCCGCATACAGCAGCTGGGGCGAGTAGCTGCCGCGCAGCACAAACGTCCCCGGCTCTGGGCCCGCGGAGGCCTGAACGCTCCCCGACGGCCACTGCGCTGCATCGGGCACTGCCAGGCTCATCGCGCTCACCACCTCCAGCTCCACGCGCAGCAGCAGGGCGTGGTCCCGCAGGTACCCCTGTGGGCGAGGGTCACAGGGTTTTCGGTAACGAGGGGTGCGATGTTTTACACAACGCGTGCAGCCCGATGCATGTGCTGGAAAGACCAGTCCAAGGGCTCATTGCCCCATCGACTTGTCTCCACACATGGCTGTACCTAACGAACAACCAACAGCATGACAACGACCACGCCTGCACCCCCTCCGCACCAGCGCCAGGGCCCACACACACACACCCCACGCCGCCCCGCCTCTCGCCTGGTAGAGCACTTCGAGGGGCGCAAAGTGGTCCCATCCCGTGTGGGGCTTGCTCTGCTGCACCGTCTGCAGGATCTCCTGGGAGAGGCTTGGGCGGGACCCGTCCTGTGACACCGCTGAGACTTTGACTTTGATGTCGATGGGAGTGAGATCGCAGTTCTCCTCCCCCACCAGCGCTGCAGGGGAGAGGGGCCGGGGGCATGGGCGGGGGCGAGGGTATCGGTGCCGTCGGCATGGTGGTGAGCAGGGGCGAGTTGTGGAGATGGATGAGCATGTGTAGGCAAGCCTGTCGGTAGTAATCAAAACGAGGACAGGGACTGAGGCAAAGCGTACCTGACAGGAAGAGCCGCAGCACTCCCATCTGCTGCCTGGGCTGGATGTCAAGACGCCAGGGCTTCTTCTCGAACCTGCGTTGGCATCGGGAACGAACCCCACTGACATGACAGGGCGTGGCTCGGGAAGGCCAACGAGCGAGTGTGATATGTTGGCACGTAGGCGTGTCGTTACGCAAGCGGCTCCATCTAAGGGCCGTCACCAGAACACCGGGGACGACAGCCAGGACGTGGGGATGCGGTCGAAGTTGGGAACGCGCCAATCAAAGACGTACACTGCGGAGAGATGAGAGAGGCGCTGCGGTGGCGACGTGGCCGCATCCCCTATGCACGCATGCACTGCTTCTGCACTCCGCTGCTGCCAGAGCTGCTGGTCGCTAGGGCCCTGCCGCGTGACAGAGCCGCATGCCAGTGCACGGGGCGCCACTGTGTGTCTGACGCACGCACCCACGCGGCAGCTGGGGTCCCGGGGGTTCATGTTGTCGAGCTGGGTGAGGGCGGGGGCGCTGTCCTGCGCGTTCCGCGAGTCCATCGCGAGGTCCGCGGGGCCACGCTGGCCCAGAATCCCCGGCTCTGCTGCGACCTGCGACGACGCCGACTGACCCACCGCCTGCGGGGCGGTTGTGCCTGCCAGCCGCCCCGCCACCACCGCCTGGATGACCGCGGGGTCCAGCCGGGCCAGCGCGTCCGCCGCGCTCAGCGCCGCGGACACCGCGGGCGCTGCCATCGGTGCCCCGCGCATCCCCGCTGCCGCCCCCGTGTAGCCGCCCACGCTGCCCATGCCTGCCTGTGCCTGGCCCATCGGCGCGTAGCCCCCCACGTTCGCCACCTCTCCCACCCGCGGCGCACGCACGGCGGGAGACTCGGGGCCCCGGGCGTCCACCGCGCCGCGTGCCATGCCGGTGCCTGGACCGTCAAACTGCACCCTGCGCCAACGTGGGGCGCGAACCGGCATGTCGCGCCTTGAGTGACTGCCACTGACCAGCAGGTCGCGTGCGACCGGCCCCGCGAGCACTGCTATGCATTGCGCTGCAATGTGCTCGCGCTGCCCCAGGTGACCCCTGGCAGTGCCGTGGGACCCTCTCGCACCCGCTGCCCAGCAATTCCTGCACCCTGTCATCACCTTTCGCCCACCACGATGGGCGGCCTTCGGTACTCGCTTGCACCCGCGCTGTCGTTGCCCTGCCAACCGGCCCCGTCCGCATCTGCACGGCCCCGCTGCGCCGAGTTGTCGCCGCGGCCCCTGTTGTTCTGCGCGCCCCATTCCCCTCGTCCGCCTCTTCCCCGATTGGAGCCCCCTCGGCCCCGGCGCTGGCCGTCGTTGCCGTCCCAGCCCCCGTCGGCTTGCCCGTACCCGCGGCCCCTGCCGCGTCCCCTTCTGCCTCCGCCTCTGCCTCCGTAGCTTTCCTGGCCGCCCTGCTTGGGCAGACAGCGAGGCGCGGGCGTCGCGTGAGGGGCATCGGAGGTACGCGGCGGGGAGGGAACCAACCGGCGGATGCTGTGGGGCGGCGCGCCCCGCATCGTGCGCTGCATATACAGCGCAAGCGCTGGAGAATGGTAGCTATGAGCACTGCGCTTTCCGTCAGGGAGAATCGGCATTGGCCGGGGCCGGAGGCGGGCGTGGCGGGGGTGCAACCATTGCGGCGACCAAGTCGCCGGCTGCATCGCCTGGCGTGCGGCGGGGTGAGGTCTCCCCATCTGCCTCGACGCTCTCGGCGTTGTCTGCCCTCGGCGACAGGCAATCGCCCCGCGGAGGGCGACGAGGCGGCGATGCTCGGCCCCGCAGGCCGGAACGCCCACCAGGATGGTCACTGAGCCCATACACCCCCATACACCACCGCCCAGTGATCTCCACCTGCTCAGACTCCAGGGGCCTCGCTCCCACGGCTTCGGGATGATATCTTCCGCCCCTCATGGCGTCCTGCTCCCCTCGAGCGCACTCGGCGCCTCGATCCACGCGCCAGAGATGGCGAGATCGAGCTTTGGGACCTTCTTGATGAAGCGCTCGCCGATTCCTGGGCGCCAATTCCTCCCCCCGCCAACGATCAGAGCGGGATGGGGACCAGGCAGCGTCCCGAGGTAGTAAGCGATGAGGAAATGCAATGCGGGTGGCTAAAGACTGGTCATGACAGCGCGGCGAGCGCGCAAATGGAGAGATCGGGAGCCAATGCCCTGCTAGAGACTGAAGTTTTGGCAGGCGCCTGATTTTGCTGCTTTGATCTGCCTGTTTGTTGCCTGGACCTCACCTGCATCCTCAGAAGAGGAGTTCGTCTGTGCACTTGCCCTCTTCTTCCTGGTTTCCCCTTCCCAAGCTGCATCCACACGCATCTTGATGCCGTTGCACGCCCATTCAGGGCGATTTCGGGCATTCGCGGCTCGCTCTTGACGTGTCTTTTCATAAAGTTACGTGTGCAGCATCGCAAGGGGTCCCTTCCACGCAAGGGGCGTGGCATTTTGGCGTTTTGAGGCGCCCGGCGCAGCCCCAGTGCCGATGTCGCGATGATGAGTACGACGAGCCCCGAACAGGTTAGCTGGGCTGAAGAAGTGTAGAGCGCAGGGCACCGGCTGCGCCACGGCTGCCCTCATGCGCCCAAGCCCCCGTGCAGGCGTCGCGGTTGCTCGGTCAGGCCCTCTCGGACGCCCAGCTGCATGCCGACATCGAGGAGCGGTACCTTTCCGGACTGCGCGAGGCACTCTTCGAGTCCCGGGGCGGTGATGGGCCACAGCACGCGCGTGCAGCGGAGACACTGACCCGGCACCCGGGCCTGTCCCCGCCCCGCGCCTGGCCCGCCGCGTTCGGCCCCGAGCCCCGGACGCCCGAGTACCGCCTGTCCCTGCGCCGCACGAGCCTCGCCATGTCCCCCGATCGAGTGTCGCTGTCCCTGGCGTCCCTCCTGAGCTCCCCCGGGACCCTCACGGGGCCTCGCACGCCCCACGTGGGCTCCGCAGTCTCCACGCGCGCATCCCACGCGCCTGCCACACGCGCAGCGCGCGAGGCTGCGAGCCCGGAGGACTCAGACGACGGTGGGGCGGGTGTGGGTGAAGGCGGGGCGGAGGGCCAGGTCGTGGGAGGGCTGAGTGGGCAGCGGGACTCGCCGTCACCACCGGGCGGGGTCGAGGGCGCAGGGATGCAGCGGGTTGTGGGTGGGGAGGCACCAGGATGTGAGGCGGGTCCGGTGGCCAGGCGAGAGCCTGAGGGGCTGGCAAGCACGAGTCAAGCGCCATGGCCGGACGCGACTGCACATCCTGGAACCGCCCGGGGCAGTGCAGCGGCGCTCCAGGCGCTGCGGAGGCCACCCCCGGCCCCGGGCCGCCCCTCTTCGCTGTTGCTGCGGTCCCTGTCTGGGTCGCTGCTCCGTGCGCCCCCGCCGCGGCTGACTGTGAGCGACGACGGGGAGAGCGGGGAGGACGGCGGGCAGTCGGGGCGGGCGTCTCCGCGAGCGGGGCTGTGGCTGGTGCCGATGCAGGGACCGGGCAGGCGACAAGAGAGGCGGCAGTGGGCCAAGGAGCGTCCGCAAGACATGGCGCAGGTGCGTGGTCGATGTGATAGCCACCGGGGTAGGCATATTGCATGGTGTTGTCGTGGCCACGGATCGCTGCTTTGCTAATCAGCCGCTGTGTCCTTCTCACCTCGCAGGCACAAAGTGGCGAGGTAAACTCGCACCCCGGGCGCTCCGACGGCCAGTCCGCGGCCACTGGGCCTCCTCGCCCCATCGCCGCCCCCTCTGCTGCACCCGTCAAAGCTGCAGGAGAGGTCGAGCGCACCGTCAACCACACCGCCGCTGCCTTCTTCGCCAGGCCAGGCCGAGCTGCCGGAGCAGAGGAGGGCTCTGTGACGTCGACCGTGCGTCCTGCAGAGGGGCCCTTGAGACTTACTCAAACGCAATGGGACGGTCCGTCGCGACCCCTGCAGCCGAGCCCTGGGGCCTCCGGGACCCCCACGGTCGCACACGCGGCTGTCGAGGCGGAGGGGCCGGGCGGCCACGGCAGCCCGGGTCATGGGGCGTGGACAGGCCCGGAGGGTCACCCCATGCCAACGCGCAAGGGGCGGGGAGGCTGGGCAGGCAATGGGGCAAGCTCAGAGGCTGCCTGTCAGACGGAGGGCGCATTCCCTGCGGGTGAGGAGAAGAGTGGCAACGAAGCGAGCTCGCGGGTCCCGGTCAGCGAGCGCGAGGGGTGGGCTGGGTGGGACCGAGGGCCGGCGGGGTCTCTTTCTGGCCAGGGTCCTTGGCCGTGGGTGCCGGGGCCGGGGTGGGCGTCGCATACCGGTGTTGCGCACTGGCCGGGCGCTGTCGCGAGGGGTGCGGAGCCGTGGCCGGTAGTGACAGTGTCCATACCTCTGCCGGTCCTGGGGGCACCCGCCATGCCGGCTGTGGCGTTCACCGCCCCGCCGCAAGTGTCGGTCTCGACGGCAGGTGGCGTGGCGAGGACTGCGGTCGGAGAGTCGCCTGAGGCAGTTCAGGAGACGCCGCTTTCCACCGCCACACCGCAAGGTGCGACGCCGAGTGTGGCGGACACACCAGCACCGCCTGGGAGCGCCCTGCAGTCCCAGTTGCAGTCGCAGCAGGGTAGCAACGCATACCGGGTGGGCAGTGGAGTTCTGTTGAAGTCTTTAGGGCCAGAAGAGGTCAGCGGTGCGGGGCGGGGGGTTTATAGGGTCTCGGCGCTGCGTGGGGTGGGTGGGGTGGACGACGGGGCGGGCGCTGGAGAAGCGGACGAGGCGATAGTGAAAAGGAGAGGGCGTAGGGGGGTGGCGGTGCGCGCTGGGAGGGGCGGGAGGGCCAAGGGACGCGGGGGTGGCGTCAAGGGAGGTCGTGGGAGAGACGCGGGGCCTGGAGAGGCGTCCCAGACAGGGGCCGAGGCGAGCGTCGTGAGGGAGCGAGACGTGTCGGCCGACGATCGCATCCGTGGGGCAGGCGGCGCGAGCGAGGGGGTGGCTGCTGGGCCCGCAGCTGTGGCGGAGGGAGGTGGCGTGGTGGGAGTGGAGAGCCGCGAGGTCAATCGTACTGGCGCCAACTCTGGCGCTGCGGAGGCGACGGAGGGTCCCAGGCGCAGTCCAGGGACGGGGGCTGACGACGCTTTGCCAAAGGTGGAGGGGGCAGGCGATGACTGCCTGGGGCGAGTCACCAGGACCCTGTCATCAAGCGCCATCAACGATGCAGGGACTGGTGGCGGTGTGGAAGAGAGCACGTCACGAGCACAGGGGGGCGCTGTAGTGGTTGCCTCGGATCCACGCCCGGCGTCAGCGAGGGGCACTCGCTCCGCGTCATCTCCCGTTCGCCGACTGACCTGGGAAGCCGCCGTGGCGGACGGTGTGGCCCAAGACACCGAAACCGACGCGGCGGGCGCAGAGGTCAGCGCGTGCGCAGAGTGTGGCGGCGGGGAAGGGGCTGCGGCGAGCGCGGCGGTTGACGACGAATGCGACTCCCCGCGAGGGTGCGCGAGTGCAAGTCAGGGTGCACGGCCCCGCCCTGCGCCAGTGCCACGCTCGGCCCCGAGCGCTGCGCTGGGGCGGCCTCGCGTGTCCCGGGGATCGCATCGGGCTCGTAACGCGGCCTCCGTGCGGCACAGTCAGTCCTCGGGAAATCTCGCGGCCCTTGACCCCGAGTCCGAGCGGCTGCAGCGGGCGGCGGCCTACCGGGCGCGTCGAGCGCAGCAGGCGGCGCAGTCGCTGGAGAGCATGCTCAGGTTCGCCATGAGCCGGGCGCAGGCGGAGGGGCGGGGCGATACGGCCCTTCGTGGGCACCACCGGCAGGCAGCGCGGCGCGCATGCCTCTGCCCGCCTCGGCAGGACAGGCAGCCTGTGGCGGCCCTCAGCGCGGTTACAGTAGGGTCGCAGCCCGGGAGTGGGGCCCAGGAGGACAGCAGGCGTGCGCCATGGCTGATGCGCAGCCTGGATGACGGGTGAGGAATGCAGTGCGGCTTGTCCACTCTCACTCTCTCTGCCTGTGAACCCATGGTTGATCTTAGAATGTGCCCATGCATGTGGGCAGCTCCTGCATGTCTCCCAGCTGTTGGCAGGACTTTAGACTCGAACACGGTCGTGCATTGCCGCAGGCCGTCCCCAGCGATGCTGGCGCTGAACTCTGAGGAACGCGCTGCGGTGGTGGAGGAGGTCTATGCGATCGCGCGCGCCGTGCGGGATCTCGCGGCAAATGCACGCACCTCCGATGAGCGGGCGGCAGCCAAGCAACTCGCGGAGAAGCTTGAGGAGTTGGAATGGGAGACGCGGGTGGGTCGCATGAGGCGCAGCGGACCCCTGTGATGCTCGTTTAGAAGCGCTGAGCTGTGCCTGGAAAGCTCGGAGCTACTGCTGGCAAGCCGGTGTCGGTATCGCTTCGCTGTCTTTGAAACAGTAGTGTTCAGGGTACCAGTGCGCCACTGAGGCGAGAAAGGCATAGAAAAGAAGGATGCGACTGCAGTGAGGGCGCGGATGCTGGACTGCAGCGCCTTGGGAAAATAGCTACAGCGCTGCTTGTCGGAGACGGGAGAGATGCTCTCTCTCACCGAGGCTGTCGTCAAGTGAAAAAGGCCGCTGATGCCATGCTTGCTTGCTAATAAACGAAACTACCCAAACAACGCAACAGCCACTCTCGGCTGTGCCAAACAACCCACTCCTTGATGGGTCGTACCAACCAACCCGGCTTTCTATCAACAGACCGCTCCTGTCCACCATGCCTCCCGTGGCCAACCACTTCAACCCGCTCTTGGCCACCACCATGCCTTCATGTGCCCAGGGCGAGGCCCAATCAACCCTCAAGCACCACCTTGCGTCGCTTTCGTGCCTTCGCCCGGCCCCCGTCACCCGTGCCCTCATCCCCCGGATGCTGCAGACGCACCTCACTCTCCCAAGGCAGCTGCGTCTCGGGGATGCTCGTCGCCACCACCTGCAAGCTGGCCGGGGCCGGTGGCGCCGCACGCATGGCCCCATCGCCTGCCCAAGCAGGGCTGCTCCCGGCCCCCGTCGCTGGGCTGGACGCGACCGCAGACGGCGCGCCGCTCGAGCACTGCAGCGCCGACTCGGAATTGCGCCGCTTTAGGCCCCCACTCCGCTCCGCCACGTCAGCGATGCCACCAGCGCCGCCGTCCCTGTGACCAGCCACCCCTGCGGCAGGCACCACGCCTCCCGCGCCCGCAGCCAGCGCGTCGCCGTTGCCAAAGCGGGGCGAGGACGCAGCTCCCCCAGAAGCACTCCGCACCAGCGCCACCAGCGTGCCTTGCCCCAACCCATCGCCATCGCCATCCGCGGTCTGCAATGCCCCACCCCACGCGGGCTGGGACCCCCGAGGGCTCAACAGACGGACGTCCCCTGCCTCCTCCAGTGCCCGACTCGCGACCGAAGCCTTGGACCGCCGCGTCAGTACCACCTCAGCGTTGGCAGCGTCCCTGGGAGCTGCGTGCGGCCTAGCCGGGCGCTTCACCAGCGCCTCAGCTGGCGGCCGGCCGGGCTCTCGCTGCCCACGGTCGCTGCCAATCTCCGGCGCAGGCACGGGGCGCTCCTGCACCCCGGTTGGCTCGAGGGGCCCCAAAGCCACCGATGCAGGGTGACCGCCACCCTCGCCCTCGCCCGCCGGCCGTGCACCGTCCAGACCCCTTGCGCTCCTGTCGTCTAAGTCGACAGTCCGCCCACGCGGGCTTGACCAAGAAAGCTCACCCGGACCGTGCGCGCGGCCCCATCGGCTGCCATGGCCCCCGCGCCCGTCCTCAAAGCCCGGTCGCGCCTTCCCTCTCCCAGGCCCATCTCCGCCCTCGCGGCCGCCACGAGAGTCTCGTGCTGGCCAGCTCTCTGGTCGGCCTGAGACGCATCCCGGTGCGTCGGCAGCGATAGCGGCTGCCAAGGGGGGCCTCCCAGCGTGTGCGCCCAATCCCCGTGAAAGGGCAGCGACGTTGGATGTCGCGCCGTAAGCCCCGCGGCCAAGGCGGGGAAGAGGCGGGGGCGACAGGGGCGAGCTGCGTAGGGCATCTGCAGGGCTGTCATCGACTGCAGGAGCGTCGTTGTGAGCTGGCGAGACCACGGTCGCGATGGGCGGCGGTGGGACATCGAGGTCTGTGAGTATCTGCTGCAGTGCCGCCACAAGCGGCGGTGGCTGGGCCATGTCTGAAGCAGGCTGGGTTAGGGCGATTGGTGCCGGCACCACTGCCGCTCGTGCATGCAGCACGGCTGGTGGGGGGCCGTCGAGCACCCCAGGGCTCGTCGAAGCATCGAATGGCGCGCTCTGCAAAGGCCCAGTGGCCAGGGATCCCACTGGCCCCGGGTCTGCGGCACCCACCGATGGCGCGCTGCCCAAGTGAGCGACGGCGTCCATCATGACAGCACCTGCCACAGCGGGACCGGTGGGCTCCGAGACGCCTGGCTGGGAAGGGGCCTCAGGCGGGGCCACAGCCACAGGCACTGGCAAGTCGGGCACAGGTGCCATCGCTCCCACACGATCTATGGGCAGGGCCTCGCAAGGGGGCTCGGGGACCTCACTGGGCCGCACATCGACGTCCACGGCAGTAACGGAGGTGTCTGCCGCCTCTCCTCTCCCGCGATCCTCGTCTTGCTCCCTTCCGCCACCCACATCCCCACCCGCACCCGCACCACCACCGCTGGCAGCCTCGGCAGCCGCCGTTGCCAGCCCCGCCACCTCAGCCCGCTCCGCCGCCCGCGTGCCCCGCGCTGCACCTCCCTCCTCGTCCCCCGTCGACGCCCCATGCCCAGCGCTGCTCTCTGACCGTGGCCGCTTCCTCGCCCCTCCCCGCACCCCCTCGCCACCCCCAGCAGGGCTGCCCGTCCCCGATCGCAGCAAAGCGCCCTTACCCACCCTCGGTTGCTTGGCCTTGACATCGCCGCCAGCTGCCTCGGTCAACCCGCCCATGGCCGTTTTGCCAGCCTCCTTCCCAGCTCTGCCTGTAGCCTTGCTTGGAGCCTTGCCTTGGGCCTTGGCTGGTGCCTTGGCTGGTGCTTTGCCTAGGGCCTTGGTCGGTGCCTTGGTAACCCCCATAGCCGATTTGGGCGCAGCGCCAGGGACCTTCCCCGCCCTAGCCTTGCGCGCTTGCGAACCCTTCGCGCTGGCCACCCCCACGCCACCGCCAATGGCCTTGGACAGTATCGCGCTTCCCCCGCGCCCACGCCCACGGCCCCCCACGCCCCCGCGCCCTGCCCCAGGCGCTACCTTGGTCACTTGCTTAAGAACACCCCTGCCGGCCGCCGCTCCATTCCCAAGGCCCCGTCCTGCAGTCTTCGTGCCACGCCCGCCCGCCGCCGCCCGGCCCCTGCCCCCAGCTACCCGCCGCCTCTGCCTCTCTTGACCATCGCTGTCACTGTCGCTATCATCGCTGCTATCGCTCCCCGAGCTCAACCCCGACGACGTCGTCTCGCCACCGTCATCGCTCTCATCCGACGACGCAGACGAGGAAGCAGATGAGGTAGCAGACGAAGAGGCAGAGGACACCGACATGGGAATCAACGGCGACCCGGCTGCGCGACTGATGGGCGCGGCATGGTGCCCAGGAGTGCGTGCGCTGTCGCCCTGACCACCGCCGCGGTCCCCGTCGCACTGACCCTCGTCTTCAGAGCCACTCGACGAGTCCTCCAGGTCCCGGGCGGCGACGGCGAGGTCCGTGTCCCCCGGCTCAGGCGCCCCCTCCACCGCAGCGAGGAGGCGCAGTGGCCCGACGCCGCGGGCGGGGTCGGTGGCTGCAGGGTCGGTAGCCGCAGGGTCGGTGGCTGCCGGGTCGGTGGCTGCGGGGTCGGTGGCAGCAGGGTTGATGGCTGCCGGGTCGGCAGCTGCGGGGTCGGCAGGTGCAGGAGCGTTGGCTGCAGCGTCGGCAGCCGCCTCTGCCGTCGCTGTGCCATCGTTGGCCGCCTCCGGCCCTTCGTGAGCCGTCGTTGGCACATCCTGGGCCGTCGCGCCCTCAGCTGCGCCCTCCTCTCCTTGCACTGCTGCCCTCGTCTCTCGCTCAGACGCAACTGCGTGCTCTGCTCCAGTGCCGCCCTTTGCAGCAAGAGGCTGTGGCGTCGCATCCGCATCGGCGCGGTCTGCAGAGGGCGGGGAGAGGGAAGACGTCAACCAGTCGTCCGCAGGCTCATAGACTCTGACGTAGGAAACGTGATGAACTGACGAAAACATCACTCACGCACACCCCAGCCCCGCATGCTAACCTGGGCCTTCTCGTCCCACGGACCCCGGTCCCATTTGCCCAGCCTCCGCGTCTGATCGCGAGCCGCGCTCTGCGCTGTCCCTGTTCGCGAGGTCGTCGAATGATCCCATGGCAGGTGCTGAGTCAGGCTGCACGGCGGGGGGCGGGTGGTCCACGACCCCGTCCTGACCCTGCTCGCCACCGCTGCCACCGTCCCCGTCGCGCGCAGGCACAGCGCCCTCTGCTGCCGCTCCTGGCGAGTGCGCAGGCGAGTTGTCTGCTGGTGCTTGTGGCGAGTGCGCAGGCGAGTGCGCAGGTGACCTGTCAACTGGCGCTTGTGGCCAGTGCACGGGCGAGTGCGCAGGCGACCCTTCGGCAACGGCCTCTGCCCTGTCAGGCACCCCAAGGCTCGCCCCATCTGCGACAACGCCATCCACCTCCATCCCCGGCCTGTCACTAGCACCCCCACCCACCTCCATTTCTAGCTTATCAGAGAGCCTCGGTGCCACGACTGCACTTGCACCCACAGCCGCCCCTCCGTCACCACCCTCGGGCACATCCTCGCCACCCCCGTCACCGCTACCAATGCCATGCGGGGCCTCCAGGAGCGAAAGTGGTTGATCTTCCACACCGCCAACCCCATCGCTGCCGGCCGTCATTGGTGCTGATGGTGGTTCGGGCAGCTCCCCCGCCTCGGCCGCCGCAGTCCCTTCAGGGCTACCGTATCCCATTGCACTTGCGGCAAACTTGCAACCATTGGCCTCCTCTTCCATCTCCCCTGCCATGCGACCCCTGTCGATGTCCCGCGACTCTCCCTGCACCGCCAGTGGCCCCTCTGACCCGCAATGCTCCCCATCGCTGAGTGGCTGCGCCAAGGGGCCACCCTTTGTGACACCCAGCGTCTGTGCCAAGGGGTCACCCTCCATGACACTCAGTGACTGTGCCAAGGCGTCTGGCAGAAGCCCCGTCATAACCTTTCCCTCCCCAGAAAGCGCACTGCAACCCCCAGCCATCTCATCCACCCTCTCCGCATCGCCGACCGAGCCCTCGGCGTCGCCTGGGCGTTGATCGTCGGCCGCATCGAGTACCGGGGGCTCCTGGGAAGCAGCAGTCTCAGGCTCGCAGGGCGCCAACGGCGCTGCAGCTCCCTCGTCCACACGCAGCTCTGCCCGCGCCTCAGCTGGAGAGACCGGGAGCGACCCCACCGCAACCGCATCACCACTGTCGCCGTCTGCGCCTCCCCTCTCTGCTTCTGAGCGTAATGGCTCCTGAGTCAGGCCGGCATCCTCCACGTCCGCAGCGCGCGTTCCGCTTGCCACCACAGACACAGGGACCCCACCAGCCCCATCTGACTCCACAACGCCCTTAGCTTCCCTCGACACCGTCGGATCATCGACAGCAGCCGCGGCATGCGGTGCACCACCCGGCTCAACCGCTGCCCGGTCAGGCACCCCTCTCGCGCCCTCCCCACGCCCAGCACTCGCGTCCAGCCCTGCCCCGCCCACGCACTCCTCTGCACGCGCCCCCTCACCCCCGCCACCCGCGTCACCCTCACTGAGCCCCGCTGCCCCATTTTCACCCACGCCACCCGCACTGCTCTCGGCCCCCGCGTACCCGACGTATGTGCCGCCCGCCCCGCTACCCCGAAGCCCCATGGAGCCGATCGAGACCCCCCCGCCACCGCTTCCCGACGCGCCGCCACCCTGCGTCTGGGCCATGCGCAATCCACGCTCGAACCCATCCATCCACGCCTGCCGCAGCAACGCCTCACGCTCCAACCGCGCGCCCTCCGCCATCCACCGTGCACGTTCGTCCTCCCAATGCATTGGCGCCCCCGCGAGGACAGGCCCAGCGCCCGCCGCTCCACGCGCCCCGCCCCACTCTGGCCCCGCGCCAGGGGCGGCAGAGGCCTCAGATCCGGGAGCCGCGCCCAATGGGACCCGACCGCCCCCACCCCGCGCCTGCCTCTCAGGCAACAGCTCGGGCACAGGCTCGGCGGCCCTGCCCGTCGTCAGCGGCATGGCTGCAGGTAAAGCAGCCGCCGCTGATGGTTGCTTCTCTGCTGCCGGCCGCTCCGTCGGGTCGGGCAAACGCGGTGCGGCGACCTGTGCGGCGGCTGTGGCGCCCGGCCCGCCCTCCCCAGGCCTGCTCGCCGGCCCAGGATTCCCGAAGATCTGGGCAGCCTCCTTCAGCAACGCGCCCTCTTCGTAGTTAATGGGCTCCCCCGTCCCCGGCCACCGCCGCGTCTCGCCAGCCACCCCAGGGCTCGCCAGCGGGGGTTGCGCCAGGGCAGGGGTCGGCACCACAACATCCGCGGGGTGCCCCGCAGACCCCTGACGGCGTTCGGCACCCTGGAGGCTCGCGAGGCTGTCGCGGCCTGCTGACTCGTGGCCGCTGACCATGGCGACCAAACTCGCGCTGGGACCCGTGGCTGCGCCTGGGGCTCCCCCGGAGCCACGCGGGCTGCTGCCCAGGGGCGCGGATAAGCCAGCGGGCGACGCGAACGTCGCAGCGGCGCCTGGTGAGCTCACGGTTGTCTCCAGCGCAGCGACATTGTCCGCGGCGGCGCGCAGAGCACCACCCGGCCGTAACAGCGGGACTGGGCTGTCGAGTGGCACACGACCTGCATGTGTCCCAGCGGCACGCCATTCCGCCCCTCCGTGGGACGCACGCCGGGGTTGGGGGACGACCGGGTTCGCTTTCGGCAGGGGCGCGACCTGGCCTGCCGCTCCGCCCACCACATCCACACGCGCCGCCCCCGCCCTCCCTGGGCTGCGCTGGCCGCCAAGTCCCCGCGACGGCACCTCCCACGTCCCATCCACCCCAGCTGCCTGCTGTCCCTGCACCCTGCTCTGGCGCGATACCTTCAGCGCCCTCATCACCGCTTGAAACTCCTCCTCAGACCCAGACTCGTCGCTGTCACTCGCCCACGCCTGCGCCGCGCCCACTCGCAGCGTCCCTCGGCCCAGCTCCACCCCAAAGCCGTTGCCCTGCCCTACCCCGTCCCCTCCTCTCGCACCTCCCGTGCCCTGTGTGTGAGCGCTCTCCCGCCCCCACGCGCTCCCCAGTGGCCCCCCCTTGGAGGGGCGCACCAGCCTGTCCCAGAACCGGTCGAACGGAGTCGCGGTCGGCTCCGACGCTCGCCAGTCTGTGCCCACCGCAGGGTCTCCAGGCCCGGTCCCGAGGCCGCCAAAGGAGCGTACGGGGCCCGGAGCCTGCGGCGGCGGGCCAGGTGCGCCCCGGCCCGGGGAGCCCCGCTGCGAATCGTGATCGCGGCGGTGCTCGCCCGGGCGCGCGGCCAAGGGGGGGCCGGTCAAAAACCCGGCGGGGGTGTCGGGCGCGAGGGGACGGTGCGGGGAGGGTCTGCAGGTGCGGGGGGCGTCCCCGCCCCGCCCCGCAGCCTGAGCACGGCATGCGTGCCTGGGGCGCTGGCGGCGGCTGGGTCGCCGCTGCCGGGCTTGTCTGGTAAAGAGAAGCCCCTGCCGTGCGTGCCCGGCACGACACGCAGCAGGTGCGGCTCTCCTGTCCCGGCCACCGCGCCGGCCAGCCAGTCGACCGCAGCGGTGTTGGTGTCGGTGACGACCACGCGCTTGCGCGGGCGTGCGGTTGCAGGGCCGGCAGACATCGCAGCCGGCGGGGCGGCGTCGGTCGGCCGCGGCTCGCGACCCCGGCCGGTCCCTAGGGTTTCTGGGGCGGCGGATGAGGCTTGTTCCCCTGCGGACTGCGCCTCCGCGTTTGCTGGCGGGAGTGGCGGGACCGGATCTGAGGGTCTGTGGCCCGCCCAGGCATCACCCATGCTTGTCCCGGGACCCTCAGAGACACGAGGGGCATGCAACGGGGACTGAGAGTCTTGTGAAGCTCCTCTCACGCGCGTGGCACCCACATGGTCAGACGCGGCGGGCCGTGCATCGGGGGAGGGCACGCCAGGCGGTGAGGGCAGGGACTGGGACACCTCCGGCCTGGGAGCAGAGTAGAGTGGGGTTGGGCTGTAGGGGCAGCGCATCGACACCGTCACAGCGTCCAACAGCAGCGCCAGCGCAGCGCGTGGGTCGATGACCAGTCACCCGCCACCGTGCAACATAGCACATTGCAGCGTCACTCACCAATCCATGGCTTGCTCCCTCACGTCCACCTCGGCCCCATTCCTTCCCACTGCCATATCCACATCCGCCTCTTGCGCTACTTCTGATTTTTCATCCACGCCCTCGTCAGCACCCCCTCTCGCCCCGGCCTCCGCCGTCTCACTCCTTTCCATCTCAGCTGCAGCCGCGCTCCTCTCTCCCCCCACAGCATCGCCGCCATCCCGCACTCCATCCACCTCTGCTCCAAGCACGTTCTCTGCAGCAATGCGCAGAGCCGCTCCCCAGCGTGGCCGCTTGGGTCTCGGACCCAACCCCTGCTCCCCTAATGCGCCTGCTGAGGGACCCACATCACCCCCGTCCCGCCTGCCCACCTCATGCTCCTTGCCGGTGCCCTGAAGATCGGAAGGCGGCACATCTGGTGGCGGGGGCGGCACCTCTGATGGAGCCTCGGCCGCCTGATCGTCGCGGAGGTCCGGGCGAGACGGCGGCGGGGGCGGCGGAGGCGAGTCCGGAGCCTGGATGTCGTGAAACTCTAACTGGGGTGGCGGTGGAGGCGGCGGGGGCGACGAGGGCGCAGGCATGGGCCCCGCTCCCACGTCACCGTACGCACGCTCGGAAGGCCACGGCAGGGGTACTAATTCTTGCAATTGGCCGTGCGGGGCGTCCTGCAGCCGCGCTTTCCAGGCTGGGACCGGCAGCGAGGGGTCCAGAGGCCCGCCCCATGCGCCCCCATGAGGTTGCGGTGGAGGCGGGGGCGGGGGCGGGGGTGCTGCCTCTTGGAGCTCGACGGGAAGCGGGGGTGCGTGCAGCATTCCCCAGGCTGGCATGGGTGGCCCCTGTTGCCAGGTGCCCGCTGTCGCATGAATTGGCGGCGGCAGTGGGGGCAGGGGCACCTCGCTGGGCGAAGGGAAAGCACCGCTGGGGTCTTGGCTGTCGGGTGCAGCGCCTGCGAGCAGAGCAAGTGCCACGGTGGCCCTTGAGCATCTGTAAGACGCACGTCCTTGTCCCACTCAGAACAAGCAACGCTTAGGGACCCAAGTTCGCAAGTAAAAATCGCAACCCCACCTTTGGCTGGGTCCAAGCCCTTTGTGGAGGACCCCGCGCCGTCTGCGGCGTCTCCCTCCACGTCGGCCTTCGATGTCGGCAGCGAAGAGGCCCTGCCCCCCGCCGGCTGCGACAACTCCCCGGCCGCATCGTCGCAAGCGAGGATGGCTTGCACGCGGCGGGCCACCTGAGGGTCCAGGCTCATGACGGACAAGAGAGATGCGAAGGCCTTGCGGACCCGTACCTGCGGGCAGCGCGAGAGGTGCCGGGGATCTCGCCCGGGCCAGGAGCACACGGGTTGCATGCACATGCACTGCGCTGATGAGTTCGCGGCCTCACCACGTGCTTGAGAGGGCATTGGAGCGCGAACTGGGCAGTTTTCTCGATGTTGACCGCGAAGCGCGACGTGAGCTTCTCCTTGCCAGGGAACGCGGCGTGCGCGCGCCGGCACAGGTAGACTGCGGGGCAGCGACGGGCGGTCGTCTTGACGCACGCGCGCGCAGTGAAAGCCAAGACGCGGCTGAGCACGCGCAGCATGCGCATACTCCTCTCACCGATCGTCAGGAGGACGTTGATCTTCCGACTGCTCGGCGCGCTCTTCATCAGCTTCTCGAGGTCCCGCACGACCACTTTGTACGTGGCGCTGTGCGCCTCGAGGACCACTCCCTCGAGGCTGCTGAGCGTGCCCTGCAACAACGGTAGCGACTTCTATATCACGCAGCGGCGCGCACGGCCAGGATGCACGCGGCGGCCCGCATGGCCAGGCGCCAGCACGCTCTACTCGCCTTGGTGGGCGACGTGGCGGCCTCATTGATGAGGCGAATGAACTCCCCCCTCCTAGTCCACTCGCTCGACTGCGGCATGGCTCGCCTGCCCTCCTGTATCAAGCCCCCAGGGCTGCGGGACGGGAGGCGCCGGATCTGTCCTGCCCCCGCTGCTCAGCGACCAGCCCCGCCCGTCCTCCGCAGCCAGCCAGCATCTCATTACTCACCGACAGCGACCTATTCTCTCATGTCACACGGGTTTTCGAGATCCTTGGCAAAACCGCGCTCTCTTCTCTGCTCTAAGAACTGTGCGCACAATTGGACCGCACACACCGACATATGGTTGCAACACAACGCTGCGTTGCGGTTCGATCCGTTCCTCGCTCCCTTTCAGGGCCCAGACCGACCTGTTGCGCTGACACGCGAGCGAGGGGGTTGAAGGGTGGCAGGGCCGACCATCGCAGGCGCTGTCTGAGACGAGATGGCGTCCAAGAGCCTGCTGGAGCGCGCCGCTCGGGCGGTCCGGCTGTCCGCCGGGCCCTCGGGGTCCAGGTGAGAGAGGGACGGGGGTCTGGCGAGACTCGCGGTCATGTGAAGCCCTCTTCGTGGCAGTGGGCTGGCCGGGGGGCGCATCGGGCCTCACGGTGGGCCAGGGCACACACCCGACGCTCGCAAAGGCGCGCCAGCGTTGCGCAGGGTCACCGCTGCGCGCCCGCACGCTTGCGTACCCCAATGTCGCTTGGCCGCACTCCGCATGCGGGCTGGCAGGCCCTGGAGTTTCGCCAGCGGGCCGCTGTCGGACGCCCCCTTCCGTGCCTTGCCGCGAGCGCGGGAGCGCCGGGCGTCCCCGTCGCTGCCCCCGACACGAAGCTTGGTGACCTCTCGATGCGGGCGCAGGGCGCTGTCGGCGGTGACGGAGTACATCGGGGGCGTGAGCCCAGATGTTCAGACTCCCTTCCTCCGGTACGCGAGCCCCGTGCCATCCAACCTCGACCTCACGGACCTAGTGAAGGGGATTCCCGAGACGAAGGTGCGTCGCGGTTCTGGGGCCCGGACAGAGCGGGGTCAGGCGGGGGCAGCGAGGAGTTGCGCGCCTGGGCGTGGCTGCGGGGTTCGGCGCGATCCGGCGCTGCGAACGGCTGTCCGCAGATCACGACGTTGGCGAATGGCATGCGGGTGGCATCGGAGACGTACCCCTACGCGAGCACTGCCTGCGTGGGCCTGTTCATCGACACGGGGTCGCGGTACGAGTCGGCGGAGACAAACGGGGTGGCCCACTTCCTGGAGCACTTGGCGTTCAAGGGGACCAAGAGCCGATCGAGGGAGAAGCTGGAGGTGGAGATCGAGAACCACGGGGCGCACCTGAACGCCTACACGACGCGGTGCGTCGCCCCGGCCGGGTGGGTGCTGCGGCAAGGGGGGGCCGGGGCGTCCGGTTGCGAGGGCCTTTCCTCCGCGCGCGCAGGGAGCAGACGGTGTTCTTCTCCCAGAGCACGGCGAACAAGGTCGGGGCGATGCTGGACATCATCGCCGACATCATGCAGAACTCGACGCTGAGCGAGAGCGCGGTGGAGAAGGAGCGGTCGGTGATCCTGCAGGAGGCGCAGGAGGTGAACAAGATCCCGGAGGAGGTCGTGCTGGACCACTTGCACGCCACGGCTTTCCAGAAGAGCCCGCTGGGGCAGACCATCCTCGGCCCGATGAGCAACATCAAGGCCATCACGCGCCAGCACATCGTCGACTACATCCAGACGCACTACACGGCGCCCCGCATGGTCCTGGTGGGCGCCGGCAACGTCGAGCACGGGGACTTGGTCAAGATGGCCGAGCGGAGCTTCCAGGGGCTGCCGTCGGGCGGGGTGGCGACGGCCGACCTGCTGGCCCAGCAGCCGCCGTACTTCACGGGCTCCGACGTGCGCATCCGGGAGCCGCACATGGACACGTGCAACTTCGCCATCGCCTTCGAGGGCCTCCCCCATACGCACCCGGACCTCCCAGCCCTCATGATCCTCCAGAAGATGATCGGGGAGTTCAACGAGGCCTCCACCACGGACCACTTCAAGGGCTCCACGCTGGCGTCCTCCCTCTCCTTCGCCGGCACCGCCAAGAGCATGTTTGCCTTCTCGACGCCCTACCACGACACGGGCCTGTTCGGCATTTACTGCTCGGCCAACGAGGACAAGATCTACAACGCATGCGTCTCGGTGAGCAGGCGGAGAGACAGGCCGTCGCCGCATGCCTGTGAAGGGGATGAAGGCGGGCACAGCAACCTGCGCCACGCGACCGCCGCCTGCGTGACGGTTGCCCCGCTCGTCCTTGCAGGTGATGCGTGCCTTCACGGAGCCCATCTACCAGGTGTCGGAGAGGATGCTGGACAACGTCACCCGCGCGCGCAACCAGCTCAAGGCGGGCATCCTGTCGTCTCAGAACTCCATGTCCTCGGTGGCCACGGAGATTGGGTCGCAGCTGCTGACACTGGGGCGCCGCATGCCCAAGGAGGAGATCATGGCCAGGCTTGGTGAGTGCCGCCGCTGTGGAGTCGCAGTGTATGGCCGGTTGGGCGGGCCCTGGGCTCCAGAGGGTCAGGTCACAGCGCGGTGACTGGGTGGACGACCCTAACCCTTGCTCTCACCTCGCCGCGCAGATGCGGTGGACGCCAAGAAGGTGCAGGCGGTGGCGGAGCGCCTGATTTTGGACCAGGACCCCGCCGTCGCGGCCTATGGCGAGACCTTCTACATGAACCGGTACAGCGACTACAACTGGATTAAGAGGCGCACCTTCATGCAGCGCTTCTGACCCTCCAGCTCAGCTGCGCCACGCCCTCTCTCGTCCTTTCGTCGTCCCGGCTGGCCGTCTCCGTAGAAGGCGGCTTGCTGCCGGGAACACTCTTGGTTGTGTGCTGGGGTTTGAAATTCCCGGCAACACAACACAGCGCTGTTGTCAGAGCGAAGCTGCGAGCGCAAGCGAACGCGGCGAGCACGCGAATGAGCGGGGCGCAGGGGCGGACAGTCGCTTTGCGGGGTCCAGGACAGGGCCCGCAAGCAGCACGGCAATGCTGGGTCTCACTGCCATCGCTGGGCTCTGCGCCAAGCTCCTGACAGCGCGTGGGAAGAGACTGCGAGGGCGCGAGCCGCAGGCCAGCCCTGCTGCGCGCAGGGCGCGCCGCGCAGCTGCCTGGGCATTCGAATTTTGCACGACACCCTGCCCCGCCCGCCGCTGCCCGAGGCTCTAAGACCGACTTCCGCGTCGAGATGTGGTGTTTAATAACACCGGTTGGGAAAGGTGGGCCCGGGGGCCCGCGCGGACGAGGCCGCGGCGCTTACGAGGACGTGAACTTGGTCACGGCCTTGGTGCCCTCCGACACGGCGTGCTTGGCCAGCTCGCCGGGCAGGATGAGGCGCACGGCCGTCTGGATCTCGCGCGACGTGATGGTGGGCTTCTTGTTGTAGCGCGCGAGGCGGGACGACTCGGTGGCGATGCGGTCGAAGATGTCGTTGATGAACGAGTTCATGATCGACATCGCCTTGGACGAGATGCCCGTGTCGGGGTGCACCTGCTTGAGCACCTTGTAGATGTAGATCTTGTAGGTCTCAGCCTTGGACTTCTTGCGGCCCTTCTTGGCGTCGACCTTCTTGGTCGTCTTCTTGGCGGGCGTCTTCTCGGCCTTGGGCGGCATGGTTGGGAAGTAGGCGGCGGGCGACGGAGGAACCGTGCGGGACTACTGGCCAGCCCCGGGGCCGGCCCGGGCTAGATGAGCCCTGCCAGCGGGGCCGCCCGGGTACCTTACCCTCCGGACCGACCGGCGCGCCGCGGGGGAGCGGGGCTGTCGGAGCGGTCTCTGAGGACGTATTTTGCAATGAGAAAGCCGCAGGAGCCGGTCCGCAAGCCTTCCGATGCCGAGAAGGACCCCAAACCCCCCGCCCATCTTTCCGAGGTCATCCCCCGGCCAGGGTACGTCCCCACCTGGCGGGGCCTCAAGAGGGCCCGGCCAGGCCCCCGGCTGGCACAACCTCCCATCGGTCCCCCATCGATCGGTGCGCTCTCCAACCAACATGTCTGGCAAGGGTCGCGGCAAGGCGTCGGGCAAGAAGGCCCAGACGCGGTCGTCCAAGGCGGGGCTCCAGTTCCCCGTCGGGCGCATCGCGCGGTACCTGAAGAAGGGCAAGTACGCGACGCGCGTGGGCGCCGGCGCCCCCGTGTACCTCGCGGCGGTCCTGGAGTACCTGTGCGCGGAGGTCCTGGAGCTGGCGGGCAACGCGGCGCGCGACAACAAGAAGACGCGCATCATTCCCCGGCACATCCAGCTGGCCGTCCGCAACGACGAGGAGCTGTCCAAGCTGCTCGCGGGCGTGACGATCGCGGCCGGCGGCGTGCTCCCCAACATCCACTCCGTGCTGCTCCCCAAGACGACGGGCGCCACGGGCGGCAAGACGCCCAAGAAGGAGAGCCAGTAAGCTGGCCCGCTCCTGCGGCCGCGCGGTGTCCGCGTGATCCATCGCCCCTCGGGGTACCTTTCCAACCCGGTGTTATTTAACACCACATCTGGCCGGAAGTTGAAACGGCGAATCCTAGATGTGGCGCTGGGGCACACGGGCAGCGCGCCTGTGCTGACACGCGACCGGGTGGCTGTTGCGGTCCTACTCCCGCGCATCAGTAAGCCTCCGGAGTTCGCAAATGCGGTCCTGGTTTTGAAGTGGCTGCTAGGCTAGTATGCGCTGCTACGTGTTACACGCGTGCATGTGCCAGCGTGCCATGCATCGCTGTCGTGCCCCTCCCGCTCAGACGCTCTTGGGGCTGGGCGGCGGCCTCTCCACGGTGGGGAGCAGGGTGCGCTTGCGCTCCCACTTGCGGCCGAGGGAGGCGCTGCCGGCCTGGTACCCCCGCCAGGCGACGAAGGCGGACAGCGTCAGAGCCACGGAGCCCCACACCACGTAGCGCCTCGTCCCCAAGGACACTTCTTCCCCGCCGAGCGGCCCTCGGGCCCGGCCCTGGGGCTCAGACCTCTGCGTGGGGGCAGGCATCGCACATCCGTCGCACCTCACGATTCACGTCTCGTCAAACACACTACCACGCGTCCCTCACGCCGGGCATCTACAGCTCCACATGGCTCGACGGAGCCGCGCAAGCCTCCTCCTGGGCCATTTGTGGAGGAGCCAGGCACGATCCCTCTCCCAGATCAGCCGCTGCCTCCCCGGGCCCCCCGTGCGCAGAGCAAGGCCCGCAGCGCGTCAAATCATGCAGCGACGGCGCGCACTCTATCTCAGAGCCTCCGGGCAGGACGCCCGGACCCCCTAGGAGCGTGCCCCATGCCGCCTGCGCCACCTCGCAAGCACTCTGCGCAGCGCGGCGGCCGGGAAAAGGCGGTCACGGCCGGGCCCCGGAAACGAGCGCGAGACCACCGTCACATGTGCAAGTCTAAGCAAAGCATGGAAGGCGCTCACCTGCTTGCCCTCGCTCCCCGAGATGTGCCGGACCTGGCCGCCCTCGAGGACGTATCCGTAAAAGTCGACGAGGAAGAGGTGGACCTGGTCATCAATCCACTGCACGCGGCCGTCCTTGTCTGGTCGACCGCCGTTCTTGCTGCACTGCCAGCAGAGGCCGGGTCCGGGCCACTGCTGCTTGGGGAAGGCGGGGTCGCTCCAGGGCGCGGTGAAGTTGTTGACGATGTTGTGGATCCGCCACATCCACAGCACGAGGTCCTTTCCGGTCTGCACGAGCGCGCCGGACTTGGGCGAAAGCGCCGCCTTCTGGAAGTGCTCGCCGCAGTTGTGGCACCCGAACAAGTGCATCATGAAGTCCCCCACGGCGCGCACGAAAGGCTGCGCGTCGTCGTCGCCGATCCCCATGGTCATGCCGTGCAGCAGCTGCCAGAACCCGCAGGAGAAGCCCCGCAGGTCGGACGCCGAGCCACGGCACGCCCCCCACGTATCCCAAGTCACGAGGTCCCCGCAAGGCCGCCATCGCTCGAATGCACCGAAGTCGGTCGGCTCCGGCGCCCCCTCCGGCCACACGTCCGCCAGGAGGGCGCGGAGCTCCACAAAGCTCTCCCGGCACTTGTCGATGGGATGGTACTTGATCAGGAAAGGCAAGAAGTCCACAAGCGCTTTGCGGGCTTCCTCCCCGCGCATCAACTCCCGGTTCTGCTGCATCTGCTCAAACTGCAGGGGCGAGGGGCGGGCGGCCGTAGTCAGGCGCACGTCTCCACGCCAACCGGCCACCTGGTCTGCAGCCACGCCCGCTCGCCTACTGCACCGTGGCGAGGGCCGTGTCGCGAAGGTCGACCATGGTTTGCACGGGACCGAGGGTCGCCGTGGCCCCGGGTGTCAGCAGCACCACGTGCTGAAACACTCCGGACGTGTCGTACGCGGCCCCGACTGTCGCCGCCACATCGTTGATGATGGACACCTCCACGTCCTGCTTGTGGTTGTGGCTCAGCTCCGCGATCCGGTCCAGCTTGCGCGCGACGAAGTCCTCTGGCCGGCCCAGGCGCAGCGTGGGGAACCACTTGACCTGCGTACCAGGGAGGGCCCTGGGCGCTTACAAACGCGACATCCGCGCGACACCCACGGGCCGCAAGTCATGTGCCATGCAGATGTGGTCGAGAGCCGCACCTGGAACGACTCGCAGACTTTCGGCCAGTCAGCGCAGTCCACGCGAGCCACCGTGACGTGCGGGGTGGGGCGCGGATCCGTGTTGAAGAAAGAACCAATCACCTCGTAGCTGTGCTTGAACTTCTTGCAATGGGGACACCTGAGCGGGGCATCGGGCGACCGAAGACGTGTGGGCAGGGAGCCAGAGGCCCACGAAGCGCCACAAGCTGTCATGTGCAAAGAAGCTCACCAGTGAGCCCAGAACTCCATCAGCACCCAGTCGTCGCCGCCCACGAAATCCGAAAGGAAAGCATCGAACGTGCCTGCGGGGGCAGACGGGGAGCGTCCAGTCGGTATGCAGCGCGGGAATGCTTCTCAGTGCCTACGCCGCAGCCTAGGCTCACCGTCCGTGAGATCGTAGGGAGGGACGCCCGAGATGCCATTCTCCGCGGCCACGACGCGGATCACGCACAGCAATGCCACGATGAGGAGGGCCGCAGAGAGCGCAGGCGCCCAGGGACGTCCCGCAGGAGCGCCCCCTCCTCGCCAAGCGCCCATGGCTCACGCGGCCCGCCAGTCACGCTACCAAGCCCTCATGAAACAACCTCCCGCCAATGCCGGTCGGGAGGCAATCGAATCTAGAAATGCTAACCCTGGTCCACCCCTGCGCCTCCCTTCGCCGCGCCCTAGCCCTACCACGACTGCCCAAGTGGCATCCTGCACTCCTGCGGGACGTCGGTCGAAGCCGTGTCGTGGCACCACACTGGCAAGGTGACACGGGCAGACTGAGGCAGGGGCGTCACTCGGTGCGTGCGGGGCCTGAAGAGCCCGCGTACTGCCTCAGTGGCGACAGAAGGTTGCGCTCCCGAGAAGGCATAGTCGCAGGCTGTGATGCGGGCGCGGCGCCGTTCAAAAGACATGACCGTGACAGCTTAAGGGCTCCCGCCGCGCCTCGCACGCGGACAGGATGGAGGATGACGACATGATGCTCGGGGGATGGTACTCGAGCTTCGGGGAGGATCCGCTCATGAGCAGCCCCGGCTTTCCGGACGAGCTGCGGGCCTCGGAGGAGGTGACGGTCCTCACAGAGCTCTGGCGCACCATCCGCTCTCCTTCTTCCCCTTGTGCACATCTTTTGGGTGCAAAATAGCGGACGTGAAGGCTGCCGGCCCGCAGCGGCCCCTCCGTCGCGTGCTACGGGGCAGATGGGTCGCCCTCGCTGCCCGCGCTGTGCAGGGGAGCGGCGAGCGAGGGGCGCAGGGCGTCGAAGACGGGTCCGACGACGACGATTGCGTGCCAATACCCCCTCTGCCGCGAGCCTTGCCCGCTCGAGCGACGGTGACGGCCGCTGCACCCTGGCACACCTCTGAGCCCAGCAGTCCAGCCCTGCAGCCCCGCGCCCTCATCCCTTCCCCTTCCTGCCCCGCAGGAGAGCGAAGAGGAGCGGAGACGATCGAGCGCCGGGGCTTCCACGCGTGCTCCCCGGCCGGCCCCGGCTGCGTCGTCGCGCACCAAGCGGTGCAACGAATGCAAGGCGTGCCTCAACCCTGGGTGGAAGAAACCATGCCAGGTCCACGGATCGTCCCGGCCGCCCAAGACACCCAAGAACAAGACAGAGGCGTCGGCCAAGGCCGCCCCCGGCCCAGCAAAGGCCAAGATGCCGCCAGCCAAGGGGCACCCGGCACAGGCAGGTCTGGGTCCCACTGTGACCCCGACCGTGCAGCGGACCGAGTCGCCCCCGCCCCAGACCCAAGAGATCCCGACGCCCGTCATCGACGAGGATGGGCTCCTGGTCCCCGCCTCGGCGTCTCAGCGGCCGGGGGCGCCGCAGTCGACTACCACGACCCCACGGCCCAAGCCGAGCCCAGCCGCGACGCCGCCGAGGCCCGCCGGGCCCTCACGCGACGCCGCGACTCCGTCGACGGGGCCTGGCGCGGCCCCTCGCCGGACTGTCACCCCGCCACCTGCCTGGCCGGCCCCTAAGGCCACGCCACGCGCGGCGGAGACGGGCGGTGAGACGGAGGACGGTGGGACCGACGACGAGGAGGACTGCAGCGACGATGGGGGAGCGGGTGAGCGCCGCTCGCCATGCGCACTTGCAGGGCTGTGACGATCGCAGCTTTGTCCGCACCCACGCCGCGAACTCGGCCCTGGCCACCTGCAGAGTATGCGGGCGAGGACACCCCGGACCCGCACGCCCCCACGGAGGACAACTACGACGATGAGGAGGCCAACCAGCGTCGCAGGGAGGCCAACATCCGTGCGATGGTCAAGGGTACGCTCGTCACGTCGCGGCGCTCGGTGGTGCCCAAGCTGCTGCAGGTGGAGGAGGGGGAGGCGGTCCTGCGCAAGGCGTTCAAGACTCCGCACCCCACGGCGCCGAACCGGTCGGAAGAGCTCCTGCGGCGCCTGGCGGCACGCAAGGCCTTCGTCCCGTGGGGCGGCAAGCCCTTCAAGGTGAGCCTGGGGCAGGGGCAGGCATGTTGGGGTTAGTAGCAATGGTTGTTAACTGTATGTGCGAGGGAGACGTGCACGTGCACCTGAGCTTGGTGGCCTGGTTGACGTTCCACACTGCCACGCCACGCAGGTCAAGCTGTCTGTGTCAAGCGGGTCTGACGGGGCTGAGGAGACGCGAGCCGAGGAGGCACCCCCGCCTGCCCCGGCTCAGACGGAGCAGGCCGAAGAGAATCCTCTCATTCTTTGGACGCCGCCGGATGGCGCGGGGGGGCAGCCAGTCCGTGTGGACCCTATGCTGACTCAGTTCCTGCGGCCCCACCAGCGGGAGGGCGTGCAGTTCATGTTCGAGTGCGTGGTGGGCCTGCGGGGCTACGGCGGCAACGGCTGCATCCTCGCAGACGACATGGTGAGTTGCGACAGTCGCAAGACACCGCGGGGCGAGGGTGACAGGCCGGTGCTGACTGGTGCGGCTGCGGACCTCGTGAGAGGGTGGGCAGGTGTCGTGGGGCGACTGAGGTTTTGCTGCAGCCACCAGTCACCTGCCGCCTCGCCGCGCTTGCCCCCAGGGCCTGGGGAAGACGTTGCAGGGCATTTCGTTGCTGTGGACGATGCTCACGTGCGGGCACGAGCTCCTAGGAGGCGCCCCCCTGTGCCGGCGCGTCATCATCGTGTGCCCGACGTCGCTGGTCAGCAACTGGGAAGCCGAGTGCGACAAGTGGCTGAAGGGGCGCGTCAAGTGCCTGGCACTCAGCGAGGCGTCACGTGACGACGCCATCGCCGCCATGGGTGAGTGGCAGCGGTGGCATAGACTGCAGGCACTGCCTGCTGAAAAGCATAAGGGTTCTCACATCCACGCCCTCGCCCTCGCCAGCCACCCCGCCACCTCCGCGCCGCCCCCGCCCTCTCCCGCAGACCGTTTCCTGTCCCCCTCTCTCCCCTACCACGTCATGGTCGTTTCCTACGAAACCTTCCGCATCCACGCCGAACGATTCCGCCCCGAGCGTGCCTGCGACCTCCTCATCTGTGACGAGGCGCACCGTCTGAAGAACGACGCCACCCTCACCAACAAGGCCCTCGACGCCCTCGCGTGCCGGCGGCGCGTGCTGCTCTCCGGCGAGTGCCTGCTGCTTTTGGCGAAAGCACAGGCCGGCCTGGCTCGGCACGCAGTCGCGAGCTTGCTTGGATGGCACCGCTGTCACGCACGACGCTCACCCTCACAGCCACCCTTGCCGCGCAGGGACGCCCCTGCAGAACCATTTGGACGAGTTCTTCGCCATGGTCTCCTTCTGCAACCCGGGGGTGCTGGGCACGGCCGGGGAGTTCCGCAAAAAGTACGAGGGGCCGATTCTGGCGGGCCGCGAGCCGGGGGCGTCCGACGCGGAGGTGCAGCTGGGCAACGAGCGGTCCGAGGAGCTGTCGGCCTTCGTCAACCAGTTCATCCTGCGCCGCACCAACACCATCCTGTCCAAGCACCTCCCGCCCAAGCTGGTATCTGTGGTGTGCTGCCGCATGACCGACATGCAGACCATGCTGTACCGACACTTCCTGGACTCCAAGGCCGCCAAGCAAATCCTCACGGAGTCGGGTAAGGAAGGCGCCCGCCCTCTTGACACTCGATGCTTGGCATGGCGTGGCGGCTGACGAGGCAGGCGGCTGGTCGGCTGGTGTAGGTACAGTATGCCACAGAGAGCTCTGCGCGGTGGTCGCAGAGGAGGGGAGCAAGCGGGGCGCGCAGTCGGCAGGCGTCCTGGGCGCTATCACCATGCTCAAGAAGCTCTGCAACCACCCCAAGCTCATCTACGACGTCCTCACCAGCAAGGCCAGCCAAAAGGAGGACGGCGTCAAGGGGTTCAAGTGAGTTGGTGTGGAGATGACTGATCATGTCTGATTGCGTGTCTTAGTTGCTGACGACTCTGGACACGGTTCAGGTCGCACGGGGTCTTGCATGGCGGCGCTACGGCTGCGCAGTCGAGACGGCGACCGTCATGCACAATTATGGTGCCTGAGACTCGCCCATGCTTATCAAATGACCCTGGTTCCGCTGTCCCAGGGACGCCTTGGACTTCTTCCCGCCGGGAATCTTCGAGAGTGGCCGCGTGGGCCGAGGCCCCATGATGCAACAGTGGGAGGAGCTGTCGGGGAAGTTCGGCGTGCTGGCGAGGATGCTCGATGCCCTGTGGACCAAGACTCGAGACCGCATTGTGATTGGTGAGGAAGCCATGTCATCGATTGCCTTGCCTCGGACGCAGTCGTGGCGCAGGGCAGCTGTAGCATGCGGCGTGTGGCGAGCGGCTGAGCCCTGGGCTGAGCCAGCGTCATGTACTGGTGTGCCGAGGCTCGCTCATGGACCTGCACCGCCCCGTTCCCGCAGTGAGCAACTACACGCAGACGCTGGACCTGGTGGCGCAGCTGTGCCGGGAGCGTGGCTACCCCCACGTGCGGCTGGACGGCAGCACGACCATGAACAAGCGACGGAAGCTGGTGCAGGAGTTCAACGACCCCGCGGCCCGGCAGTTTGCCTTCCTCCTGTCGTCCAAAGCCGGCGGCTGCGGCCTCAACCTTGTGGGGGGCAACCGTCTGGTCCTGTTCGACCCCGACTGGAACCCCGCGAACGACAAGCAGGCGGCTGCGCGGGTGTGGCGCGACGGCCAGCGCAAGCGGGTGTTCGAGTACCGCTTCCTGACCACGGGGTCGATCGAGGAGAAGGTGTTCCAGCGGCAGCTGTCCAAGGAGTCCCTGCAGCAGGCCATCGGGCAGGGCGGCGGCGGGGGCGGGTCCGGGGAGTCGATGTTCAGCCGGGACGAGCTGCGCAAGCTGTTCGCGCTCAGGCAGGACACCCTGAGCGACACGTACGAGCAGGTCGTGCTGGCCAAGCGCAGGGGCGCGGCCCCCGACGAGGCGGAGGTCAGCGGGAGTGACAGCGACGACGAGGACGTGGTCGTGGAGGTGCCGGGGGTGGGCAAGGGAGGGCAGGCGCAGGAGCGCGTTGCGCCCACGCCCGTGTTCAAGAGCCAGGACGGCAAGCCGGCGCAGGAGGAGTTGGAGAAGTGGGGCCACCACCCCACCGTCGACACGGGTGGGTGCCGCGACAGGGCTGGCAGGGCCGTGTGCCCACGCATCACTCTTGCTGCACTCTTGCTGCGCTCTTTGGCCTCCTGCGCTGCGCAGAGGGAGACTAACATGCCACTCACACGCATCTCGTGCTGTCTGCCCCCGCAGTGGAGGACGAGGTGTTGCGGGACGTGGCCCAAGGGGCGGTGTCGTTCGTCTTCACGTGCGCGGTGGACGGCAAGGACGAGAACCTCATGCCCCACGGGTACGCCAGCATGCACGCGCCGGCGCCCGTCGCTGTCGCGGGGAGCGGCACTGCAGCGGCGCCCCAGGCGGGGGCAGGCGCGGCTAGGGGCAGGGGTCGCGGGCGTGGGGGGCGCCAATGGAGCACGGGGTCGTTCCGGCCTCCGGGCAGCGCGCAGGATGGCGCTCCGGCGGCGAGCCTGGCGCCTGGGGGAAGCGTGTCGGGTGGCGTGGGCCGGGGGGGAGCGAGCCGCAGTCCGCTCCTGCCGTCCCGCACGCTGTCCGGCACGGTCATGTCACGCGGCCCGCCCGCCCGCACCCCGCTGACGCCCTTGGCGGGGAACCTCCCCCGCGCGGCGCCCGGCGGCAAGGCCCGAGGGTCCGCGGGGAGCCTGCGGGGAGGGAGGGGCGGTGCAGGGACGGTCGCTAGGCGCGGGAAGCGGCCTGGGGCCGGGGGCGGGGCAGGTCGGGGCCAGGCGGCTAAGATGCGCCGGGAGGAGTCGGAGGATGACGAGGATGCGATGTCTGAGGAGAGCAGTGAGGGGGACGAGGGGGCGGGGAGTGACAGCGAAGGCGACACGGACGGGAGTGACGATTGACGCTTGGCGAGACCAGGGGCCAGGGGCTTCCTCGGGCGCAGCGCGGCGCTCGGCGCATTGGCTGAGATGCCGAGTCTTTGTGTGGGCAGCTACATGCTACTCTAAACTACCTCTCTCCCTTGTGCATTCTGCGGCACCTGGCTCATCGCGCCCCTGTGCTGTTTGCCCATGGCGCCTGACGCAGCATGTGAGCGGCGCATGTGAAGCGAAACTCTTGAAGACGTTGCGTTGTCACAACCGCATCGCCCTTCAAAGGCAGGCGCCCCGCGGGGCTGCGGTTGCGCGCCACGCTGATGGCTCTCGATGCTGTATGATGGAGACCGCTCGCCAGCCACTAAGGAGAGAAGGCGAGAGGGACTATGAAACGCGGTAAGCGAAGGCGCGGGCAGTGGATGGGAGGCCAGGCGTCCGCCCGCCCGCAGCACGTACGCGTGGGTCACATGAGAGCACGAAACGGGCATGGGTCATGTGTCACATGACAGCGCCAAGTAGGCAAGGACGCGGGGCCAGGGCCTGCTCTAGCGAAGAGGATCTCAGCTCCTGAGTGCCTCTCGGGTGACGGAAGAGGCGCCGCAGATTGCCCGGCGGTCGACCTCGTGTACCTCATCTGGTCCTCCGTGGACCCCGACGTGGTCCGCGACCACGAGTCGGAGCTCGTGATGACGTACCTCGCCTCGCTTCTGCCCGAGGTGGCCAAGAAGGGCCAGCGCATCCCGACCACGGAGAAAGGGCGCTTGTGGCTAGCACGGCACGGCGCACCGTGCACACGGTGAACCGCCGGAATCAAAAACTGCCCCGCCGTGACCTGCCCGTCACGGCCCGTTGCTCTGCGTGGACGGCTGCCGCACGTCGTCCAGCAGCCGCGCCCCTTGCGACCGCTCCCCCCGCCGGTCGTGCCCCCTCCCCCCGAAGATGGGCTTCATGAACCTCGAGTCAATGTTCCTCCACATCGTCTTAACGGTCCATATCGCCTCCTCCTCCTCCACTCGGTTCTGCAGCTGCGCGTAGTCCTCCCAGTCACGGGGCGACATGGGCTCCCCCGTGGAGACCTCGCCCTCGATGCCCAGCGCCTTGAGCATCGGCGCCGTCAAGCTGCCCACGAGCACCGTCGTCACGATGGCGATGAACAGCGTGCTCGACTCTGTGTGCAGGGACGCGGGTGCAGCCGGATGCTGACATGGGTCGGCGGGGCGGTGGGAAGGCGGGTGCGGCTGGTGAAATGCGCGGGGCACGACCGCCTACTCATGCAAGCATCAAGCACCGCTTCAGCAACAAGCACCGCGTAAGCAACAAGCACCGCTTACCCATGTAGGGGTTTCCGGCGTTGTTGTCGAGGGACTGGGCGTTGATGGCGGGCATGTTGACCACGAGGGCGTATGACATGCTGCCCCGCGTGCCGCTAAACACCTGCGGGGATGTACAAGGAAAGCTCGACAGTCATTTGATATGGTCAATGCGAGGGGCATTTTAGACAGCTCCCCAGGGCTGCACGTGCCCAGCGGCTGTGTCCGCAGGAGCCATCCGCTCGTTCGCTCAGCTCTCCCCACCTGCATGAGCTGGATGGCCCACGGGATGCGAGTGCCGCCGAGGGCGCGCAGGAGGGCGGCGAGGGGCACGATGTTGGCGATGCGGGAGAGGATGCATAGGGGCAGGGCGGAGAGCATAAGCCCCCACTGAATCTCAAGGGACCCCAAAGCGACCTGGAGGCCCATGTAGGCGAAGGTGAAGGACTCGGCCAGCATGGACATCGGTTCGAACGTGAGGCGTAGCGTGGAGGCCGCCTCCTCGCTGACGTTGTAAAGGGTGTAGTGGGAGTGGATGATACCAGACACGAAGAGCGCGACGATGCCGGAGAGACCCAGCCCCACAGCCACGATGTAGGACAGGTAGCCCCCCAGCATGACGATGCTGACGTCATAGACGGAGGCGTCCGCGTCGCCCACGCGGTGCCGGGCGACCCCCAACAGCTTCATGACGCGCGCGAGGACGAGCGAGAGGGCCACGCCGACGATGATGGAGCTGATGGAGTTCTTGATCAGGCCGGCGAACAGCGCCAGCCAGATGTTGGACGACTGCGTGGTCGCGTGGTAGCCGGCGCGGATCGTCTGCGAGAGGGCGATTGCGAGACGCAGTTGGCAATGTGTTGGGCGAGGCCAGGGTGAGACAGGGTTACACAAGGTTCTCCCTCTCACAGCGGAAGAGACACAGGCGACAGCCCTGCATGTGTGGCAGGGAGCGACAGGCACGTTGCAGTGCATCAGCACTCGGATGTTTGCACGACCCCCACCTCGAACAGGATGATCACAGCGGCGTCGTTGAGGACGCTCTCGCCGAACACGAGGCTGTGGAGCAGGGGCGGCACCCCCACTGCCTTGAAGATGGCCAGCGTCGACACCGGGTCCGTGGCTGGTGGCGGCACGGTGAACGGTTGTGGTCGCAATCGCGTGGTTACTCTCAACAACACGTGTCGGCGCAGCACATGTCACTCGCTGCAGGAGGATGGACATCAGCGGGCCGCGCACTCACAGCTGATGAGGGCGCCGTACATGAGACATCTCATGAGGGGCAGCGAGCCGATGCTGTCGCGGCCGACCCAGCCGAGCAGGACCAGTCCGTACCTGCGAGCGGTGAGCAGCGAGCGCGAGCGGTCAAGAGACACATTGGAAAGCGCGCGCCGGTGCGGCGAGGGCTGCAACCAAGCCCTCACGTCCCAAGCCCAAACACGACGGCCGACACCAGGGTCCCCAGGAGGGCGAACACGATGATGGCCGTGAAGTTGGCGAAGAAGTCCTTCTTCTTCAAACTGCGGGGGGCCCGGGGGGCGTGCCATCGGGCGGGGCGGCCCCAGCCTGCGCTGTGACCGCTGCTCGCCGTGCACAAAGCACCTGAACCCGGCGTTCCAAATGATGGGTGGCAACAACACGAAGAAGAAGAGCTCCGGCTCGAACCTGTGCGCCAAAAAGGAAGCATGTAAGCAGATTCCCCGCCCTCCTGCCCACGTGCCAAGGTTGGAGCTGCAAGGCCGGACAACCATCGGGTCGCCGACAGCGCAATGCAGGCGGACGGAGACGTGGTTATCGGATACACGCTTGGGTCCCCGCGGCCGCCCGTCACCTCAGCATGGCCGTGAGCTTCGGAGACGAGAGCCTTACGCCGACCCCGCAGGCCACGCCGATGAGGAGCGCGAGCGTGGCCGGCGGGCAGTATTTGCCCAACTTCGTGCCAACGGTCAAATATACCACGAACACGCACGAGAGCACCACGATCTGCGGGCGGTGGAGTGGATGAGGGGCACTGGTCTCCGCCAAGGGACCAGGCCGTTGCGCGCCGCCTCATCGTATCCCGCCTCGGCCTCGACGCCAAACATTGCAGTCTTGCATCGCCGTGAAGTCGAGCATGCCATCCGCCATCTAATCTAGCGGCTCTGGCCAGGCACTGGCGAGGCGGGCGCAGCAGACAGGTAGGAGGGTACCGCGGCACGCAGGGCTCACGGAGGACATCGCAGCACGGATGTGAACGGGCAGATGAAATGTCACTCTCGCGCGCACACCCAAGCGGGAGCGGGAGTCGGGCGCTCACCCACACCACGGCCAGCTCCGTGGAGACGAACGCCAGCCCACCATCCGCTGGCGCCGCCATCTTCCCCTAGTCCCACGCCCCAAGAGGCGGAGCTCAAAACGGTGAGGGCGGCTAGGCTCGCGCGTCAGGTCCGGGACGACAAGCCCGTGGGGCAAAGCGATCACGACTGGACGAGACCGGCAGCCTAAGACCTCTTACTTATGATACAGAGCGCTTCTCAGCAGGAAACACAGCGAATCGCACTCCAAGGGTCGCGCATTCGGCCGGTCAGACAGGTGGGGCCACACCCGGGTCGCTGACCGTCGAAATGGATGGGTTTCAGGGATATGAACGGAAGGTGCTGTTGATGTCAGGGCCGGCGGGAGCCGTGGTATGGCCGGCAGGGGCCCAGGAAGGACCGCGGGGTCCAGGCCTGGGACCGCAACCAGCGGTCGGCGTCGTCTTACTGCCAGCGCTGAGCTCTGCGCCAGACTCCCGACAGCGCGTGGGAAGAGACTGCGAGGGCGCGAGCCGCAGGCCAGCCCTGCTGCGCGCAGGGCGCGCCGCGCAGCTGCCTGGGCATTCGAATTTTGCACGACACCCTGCCCCGCCCGCCGCTGCCCGAGGCTCTAAGACCGACTTCCGCGTCGAGATGTGGTGTTTAATAACACCGGTTGGGAAAGGTGGGCCCGGGGGCCCGCGCGGACGAGGCCGCGGCGCTTACGAGGACGTGAACTTGGTCACGGCCTTGGTGCCCTCCGACACGGCGTGCTTGGCCAGCTCGCCGGGCAGGATGAGGCGCACGGCCGTCTGGATCTCGCGCGACGTGATGGTGGGCTTCTTGTTGTAGCGCGCGAGGCTGGACGACTCGGTGGCGATGCGGTCGAAGATGTCGTTGATGAACGAGTTCATGATCGACATCGCCTTGGACGAGATGCCCGTGTCGGGGTGCACCTGCTTGAGCACCTTGTAGATGTAGATCTTGTAGGTCTCAGCCTTGGACTTCTTGCGGCCCTTCTTGGCGTCGACCTTCTTGGTCGTCTTCTTGGCGGGCGTCTTCTCGGCCTTGGGCGGCATGGTTGGGAAGTAGGCGGCGGGCGACGGAGGAACCGTGCGGGACTACTGGCCAGCCCCGGGGCCGGCCCGGGCTAGATGAGCCCTGCCAGCGGGGCCGCCCGGGTACCTTACCCTCCGGACCGACCGGCGCGCCGCGGGGGAGCGGGGCTGTCGGAGCGGTCTCTGAGGACGTATTTTGCAATGAGAAAGCCGCAGGAGCCGGTCCGCAAGCCTTCCGATGCCGAGAAGGACCCCAAACCCCCCGCCCATCTTTCCGAGGTCATCCCCCGGCCAGGGTACGTCCCCACCTGGCGGGGCCTCAAGAGGGCCCGGCCAGGCCCCCGGCTGGCACAACCTCCCATCGGTCCCCCATCGATCGGTGCGCTCTCCAACCAACATGTCTGGCAAGGGTCGCGGCAAGGCGTCGGGCAAGAAGGCCCAGACGCGGTCGTCCAAGGCGGGGCTCCAGTTCCCCGTCGGGCGCATCGCGCGGTACCTGAAGAAGGGCAAGTACGCGACGCGCGTGGGCGCCGGCGCCCCCGTGTACCTCGCGGCGGTCCTGGAGTACCTGTGCGCGGAGGTCCTGGAGCTGGCGGGCAACGCGGCGCGCGACAACAAGAAGACGCGCATCATTCCCCGGCACATCCAGCTGGCCGTCCGCAACGACGAGGAGCTGTCCAAGCTGCTCGCGGGCGTGACGATCGCGGCCGGCGGCGTGCTCCCCAACATCCACTCCGTGCTGCTCCCCAAGACGACGGGCGCCACGGGCGGCAAGACGCCCAAGAAGGAGAGCCAGTAAGCTGGCCGGCTCCTGCGGCCGCGCGGTGTCCGCGTGATCCATCGCCCCTCGGGGTACCTTTCCAACCCGGTGTTATTTAACACCACATCTGGCCGGAAGTTGAAACGGCGAATCCTAGATGCGGCGCTGGGGCACACGGGCAGCGCGCCTGTGCTGACACGCGACCGGGTGGCTGTTGCGGTCCTACTCCCGCGCATCAGTAAGCCTCCGGAGTTCGCAAATGCGGTCCTGGTTTTGAAGTGGCTGCTAGGCTAGTATGCGCTGCTACGTGTTACACGCGTGCATGTGCCAGCGTGCCATGCATCGCTGTCGTGCCCCTCCCGCTCAGACGCTCTTGGGGCTGGGCGGCGGCCTCTCCACGGTGGGGAGCAGGGTGCGCTTGCGCTCCCACGTGCGGCCGAGGGAGGCGCTGCCGGCCTGGTACCCCCGCCAGGCGACGAAGGCGGACAGCGTCAGAGCCACGGAGCCCCACACCACGTAGCGCCGGATTCCTCGCTCTTACTTGTTAGATGTGAGTCGCAATAGCATCGCAAGCCGCTGAAGAAGCCCCGGCGTAACCGCCACCGTCGCGTGTCAGTGCAACCGTGTGGCTCGCAGCCTCACAGGCAGAACTGCGTTTGTATCCAGGCGCCCCTTCCAAACACTCATCGTGACGTTGCCGATTCCAGTCGGTGAAGTCCCGTGTAACGACTTTTCGCCCAGCCGGTTGGCACAACCTCAGACGCCAGCAGGCATCGCACTCCGGTCGCTGCATAGGCTCCGGCGGGACACGTACGGGGCGTCCCGGCCGGCCGCGGCCTGGGGCCCCTCCCTGCCACTGGTCTGCGACCCCCCGCGTCTAGGGTCCGCGCGATGAGCGAGTCTCTTGGAATCGCGGACCCTGTAGAGCTGGATCATGACGCGGGGGTAACGTCCGAGCCGCAAATCCCGGCCTTCCCGCACCAGAGCCTGTCCAAGGTGCGCAGCACGCTGAGGCCCCGCCCGCGTCCCAGCCCCTCCTCCGCCCCGCCCTCCGTCTCGCGGTCGCTTGTCCTCGATCCACGGAAGCACTGGGTTCGCCTGCAGTTCATCGAGGGTATGGTCCACCGTCCCGGCGAGGGTTGGACCATTTTCCCTGCTGACCTCCTCCGATGCGTCCGCGGCGCCGCGGTCGTGTACAAGAACTATGCGAGGTGAGATAAGGAACGCGGGGGCGTCGTCCGCGTAGCCGCCGGGGCGTCTGCGCGCGAGCCTTCTGCCGTCCCTCTCGCTCGCAGCGCGACGGAGGAAGACCGAGCGATGGTCGACACGCTCGTCAGCTTGGGCCTCCCCGCGGCGTTCCGGGAGGCGTACCAATACGAGCACATGGTCGATTCGAAGGGCGGATGGAGCAAGGACGTCCGATGCGACATGCTCCGCGTGTGCGTGGAGCTGGGGGCCGTCATCCGGTGAGCGGTTGGCGCCTGGGGGTGCCGCGCGGGATGGCAATGCCTGGGCTGTTGCGAGACCGCAGCTGCCCGCTTACCCGGTGCAGGGCGGTGCTGGAGGTGCTGGAGGCTGCATACACCGCTGGCGTCCTTTCCGAGGCAGTGGCGGAGGTCGAGGCACAGGCCAGCAAGGTGACCATCGGTGGACCCCGCCTGTGTGGGTTGTCGCCGTGGCGACCTGCGGCGTGACGGACCGTGCATGGCTGGCTGCGGCAGCGACGCGCCTCTCGTGCCCGCACCCCGCAGTGGCTCGACGCTGGAATGCATGCCGTGTCCAAAGCTCTCAAGTTCCATTCGCTGCAAGAGGACGTGCCGCTTCTTGACAGCAAGCTCCTCCGCTCCGTGCACTTCGCGAGCCCTCCCGTCCGAGACGTCTCGCGAAGGTGGGCAGCGCGGCGGTGCGCGGCAGGCATGGCACTGCGCGATGGCCCGCCCGAGGCGCATCTCTGTCCCGTGCATCGCTTCCCGCAGCAGCTTCGACAGCGCGGGAGAGGAGAGCGCCCCGGTGCAATGCTGGGAGAACCTCTGCGCTGTCCTCAATGCGTACTTCGAGGTGGGGACCTTTGCGACCATCGGGGTCGTCCTGCGGTACCAGAGGGCGCCCATGCACCTGCGCGCGGCGGCGCTCAAGCTGGTGAGGCTGGGGCGAGTGCCGGGAGGCCGGTGGGCGTGGGCGCTGGCCCGAAGGCGGGCACGGAGGCGGTCACCTGTCCTGCGCGCTTCATCGCCGGCCTCGCTCCCTGCGCAGGTGGCGGCGGCGGTGGGGACGGATCTCCTGACGACGCCGGCCCTGTGGAATCTGGCGCAGGAGCTGGCGGACACGGACGAGCCGCTGGTGATGCAGGTGTCGGCGATGGTGGACCGGGGAGACAGCAACGACTTCTACCAGCTCGTGGCGAGCGCCGTGCGCGACCTGCATCAGGTGCGGGGCGCAGCCGGCTCGCCGTGCGGCGGGGCTCGGGTGGACGTGCCATGGCCTGTTGGGGCGCATGCACCCGTCCCACCCGTGCGTTACGCAGGTGCTGTCGGGGATTCGTGACCCTATCTTCGCGACAGCGGCTGTGGCCAATGTGCAGCGGGCCGTGGTGGGCCCCAACGCAGCCGGAGCCGTGTTCTGGCGGGCGCTGGCGGCGGCGTGGGAGCTCGAGAGGATGCTGGAGTTCGTGCACGAGGCGACGAAGGCGGCCAACGGCGGGGAGCTGGGAACCCGGGCCGCCGCAGTCGCCGCGGAGCTGGTGAGGGGCTGAGGGACCATTTGCTAGTAGGCGCGCATTGGACGGACCTGTTTGGGGGGGTTGAGAGGGTTTCAATCCGTGCATGCATCTTGCTCACTCTGTCCCGCGACTCTGATCCGCAGGTCCGCGACACGGCGTCGTGGATGCAGACCAGCGGGGTGGTGGCTGCCCTGCTGCGCACGCACCTGCACCAGGCGCAGTTCGTGGCGGTGCTTAAGCGCATTATGCAGCTGATGACCGATCTGGGTCTCCTGTCCGAAGCGCACCTGGAGGCGCTCTGGGCCTCCGCGGACCGGGACTTCGCATTCCAGGCCGTGAGAGACAACACGCTGGAGCTGGTCGGGGCACTGGCGCCACGCCTGACGCAGCCCCTCCTGCACTTCCTGCTCGACAAGGTTCACCGCAGCGTGTCGCGCGAGGAGGCCGACGTAGCGCCGACGCTCGACCTGCTGGGTGAGACTGAGACCGCGCTGGCTTGGGATGGCGTGGCTGATGCTGCGACGGCCGCCCCGATGGCCCGGACGTGCTGGCCACCCCGCGCCCCCCGCAGCGCAACTGGTGTATTCGGACAAGAGCGCCGCCATGGCCGGGGAGGTCCTGCACCTCCTCTGGTCTGTCGCTTGCATCCCACGACACCTCAGGCGAGTAGTGCCCCACCAGCCCCAGCCAGCCCCAGCCAGCCCCACTACCCCCGGCCAGCCTTGGCCAGCCCCGGCCCAGCCCGCCGCTCGCTTCCGCAGCCCACCCCGCGACACACCCGCGCCCCCTCCACCGCAGGCTGATCGTTGCCAGCGGCATCATCAAGCGTACTGTCGTCCACTACCTGGACGCCACCTCGGGCGTCATCCCCGCGCTCCACTCCCTCTTCCAGCAGCTCCGCGAGGCCACGGACGACCCCGCCGTGGCCGTCCCGGCCCTCCTGCTCCTGCAGCAGCTCCTGTCCCTCTCAGAGCCGCCCAGTGCCATTAGCCAAAAGGACGCCCTGCTGAGCGCGTTGCTGGGGCAGGGGCAGGCGGGGTCCGGCTCCCACAGCGCCCCCGCCCTCTCCCGCGGCACCCTCGCCGAGCGCGTGCCGTGGCTGCTGGGGCCCGCGACCGGGACCGCCGCCCGTGTGACGCTGCCCGGGGACGTGACGGTCGATGAGGTGGTCGGGGCCCTCATCGACGTCTACGTGGCCGTGGTGGCGCAGTCGGGGGACGCGATGGACGCAAACGAAGCCGAGAGGTGAGAGAAGGGACCGGGGTAGGGGCACGGACACTAACTGGCCCCACCCGTCGACACACAGAGTCGACGCAGCAGATGTCAGGCCCCACACGCCGCCCTGCTTCGTCCCGTGCGTCGCAGGATCTCTTCTCCGCTCTTCTCCGCCGCCGACGCCGGCCTGGTGGACCTGGCATTCCGCCTGGTGCGGCATGCGACGGCCTGGAAGCTGCTCGACAGCGGGGCGCGACAGGCCCTCTTGGACCGCATCGCACGCTCCGACCTCGCGGCCCTGTCCCGCGCCGACCTCGAGGCGCTCGTGTATTTGATCCACGCCAACTCCTCCGGGCTCATGCTGACGACGGTCGCTGCGCCGACCGAGGCCGCGCCGTCGCTGCCGTCGGCGGGGGCCGCGACGAGCGATCGCGCGGCGCCCGTCGCCGGCGTCGACACCCTCTCCAGGATCGAGCTGCGGCGCGGCGCGGGCGCGTGCGACGGCCTCCCGGTGCTGTGGGCTGCGTACGTGGTGGCGGGGGACGATGCGGTGGCGCGTGCGGCCCAGGATCAGTTGATAGGCGCCTACACGACGCTGAACGGAGAGGAGGCGGCCGGGGAGCGCGCGGGGCACCTGCGCGAGTGGGCGGGCATGTGCGTGGAGCAGCTGCAGGGGCGGTGTGCGGAGGCGGAGGTGGCGCGGGGGACGCCGGGCGAGGGCGCGCTCTGGCACCGCGTGTGGCGCGTGCTCGACCTGCTCAACCGCGGCCTGCGTGAGCTCGACGCGGGCGGGGACGCCGCGCAGGGCCGCCTGCCGCACGCCATGGCCTTCAAGGGCCCGCTGATCCGGCTGAAGGGTGAGTGCGAGGGACATGGGCTGGCACTGAGCGCGACTGGCTACCTGCTGCGCGATGAAGCCTTGCTGTGGCGGCGGAGGAGGTCAGCTGTCGACCATTGCCGCTTGCAACACGGTCTTGACGCTTGGCGTCAATCATCGTCCTACTTACCGCCCCACGACCTTCCGCACCATTTGCTTCCCTTCGTCGCAGTCATGTACGGGGGCGTAGTGGACCCGGACCAAGGCGCAGTCCTGCCCAGTCACCTGGACCTCCCCAGCAACGCGCCGCCCTCGCGGGTCAAGGCCCTCATCGCAGAGAGCGCCCAGGTACAGCCGGAGCAGGTCCGGATCCTCTTCGGCGGGAGACAGGTCGCCGGGGACACCGAGCCCCTCTCTGCCTCGGGAATTACCAACAAGGTCACCGTGCACGCCGTGCTCAGCTACCCCACCTCCGGGACACCCCCGGCCAGTTGGGCCCAGTCGCACGTGCGGGAGTGGGTGGCAGAGACGCCCGAGGGCCGGCGACTGTACGCTCTGCTGTTCCGCACCCTCCGCGACCCCCGCTCCCGCGCCTGCCGGCCCGCGGCCGCCCGCACCCTCGACCTATTGTGGACCAACCCCACCGTCGCAAGCGCCGTGCGGGACGCCCTCGCTGCCCCGGACCCCGTGGGCCGCCTCGGCGCGGTCCTTCGCGCCGGCAACGAGGCAGGTGGCGAGGCGGGTGGCGAGGGTGGGGCGGGTGGCATGCGTGATGCGAGCGGCGCGACAGACGCCGCCTGGCTCGCCTACGCCGTGGAGACGGTCCGCGCCATCGTGGAGCCGGCCGCGCCTGACGCGAGCGCCGGCGAGAGGGACAGGGCGACGATGGTCGCCTTTGCGGAGACCGGTGAGCCATGGCCGCTGTTCATCCGCGGCTCACACAGCATCCTGCACTATTCTGTGTCTGCCAAACTCGCTTTGCGCACTGTGCTTTGTGCATAACGCCCTGCGCGGCTGCCCGCACCGCCCTGCCTCTCTCGAACTTGCTCCCAGTCCCAGCCCGCGCCCACCCAAGGCTTGGCCTTCCCTCACCCCGCCTCTCTCTCTCCCCGTCTCCCAGGATGCGCGGCGGAGGTTCTTCGCGTGGCCTCCGAGGCCCTCCGTGCCGCTTCGGCCCGCGACGACTCGCTGCTGGGCCTGCGGCTGGCGTCCACGTGTGTCGCCCTCCTGGAGTCCCTGGCCCCGGAACTCACCACGCCGAGGAAGGCGCGCAAGGTGCGTGACGCATGTGCGACGCGGTCTCTCGCTTTGCGAAACCTGACGCTGCGTTTCCACCTGCCACGGAGTCACAATGAGAGGTCCGCAGTTGAACGGGGACTCCTAGCAAGCGCCCAGCAGCCTCGGCGCTATCAAGTCGCTTAGCTAGCATTTTGACCCACCCGTCCCCAGCTGCAGGTCGCGCCGATCGCCCCCCCGTCCCCCGCCATCTCCCCCGACGTGGCGCGCCAGGCGTCGATGTTTCTGGCGGACGCGGTGCGGCTGGCCGTGGGGTCCCTCGCGCACCGGCCGGGCTTGGACGCGCGCGGGAGCGGCCGGGGCGCCGCTGCCGCCGTGGAGCGAGCGCTGTCGGTGGCGGGCGGGGTGGACGGCCCCTCAATGAGCGCGACCACCAGCACTGGTCTCGCTGAGCAGGCCCTCTCGGCCCTGCAGCTGGTCCTGGCGGGCAAGAGCGACCTGGTGCTTGAGGTGCTTCAGGGAGACCTCGCCGTGCCTGTGCTGGTCGGTGAGTGGCTGCGTCGTGCACGTGACGTCGCTCACACTCTGTGAGCGCTTCTGCTTATGTGGCTGCGCACACCTTGCTGCAATACAATGTTACAAACATTGTTATGTATAGGATGTGTAATAGTTACCATAACCCATCGATACCTGGTGTAACTCCTCCGCAGCGCCCCTGCTGTCGTCCCACGGGGGTATCCGCAAGCGGGCCCATGACCTGGGCTGCAGCTTCATGAAGGAGCGGGACGCCAGGGACCAGGTCATGGCGGCGCTCGTGGACGTCCTGCGCAGCGCCAGGGAGCTCGTGGACCAGGTGGGGCGACCTGCTGACATACACGCCTCGCACATAGCACGCCCCTCACGCACCACCCCACGCACCTCTCCACCCCACCTGACCCCGTTCCCACGCCCCGCGCCCTTCCCGTCCCTCGCAGTCCCGCGGGGCTTGCGAGGAGTACTTCAGCATCCTCTCCAAGGCCTTTGTGGACGCGAACAGCCTCAACGAGGCGGCCGCAGCGATGATCAAAGACGAGTGCCACCGGTTGGCGCGGGCGACCCCCTGCGAAGACCCCTCGGACCTCCTCGTCGCCTCTCAGCTCGACTTCGTGGGCAGTCTCGTCAGCCCCGAGGAGGCGAGGGCCGCTGCGGATGCCAATACCCGTGCTTGGCTGTCACTCGTTTGCGATGCGCGGCGTCTCTCGCGCCGCTCCGCCACGCTCACGCTGGCACAGCAGCACTCCCACCCGACTTCCCGTCCCATGCCACGATCCTTGGATCTTCTTTGTCCCGCAGGCGGACTACCTGGGCGCCGCGTGGCGCTGGGGCCCTTCCCAGGACAACGTCGGCCTCGTGCGGTTGCTGCTGTTGCGTTTCCTCTTCCCGGAGACGCGGGCGGGGTCGGCGCAGTTTCTGGCGCGGTTCGGGGGCGCGTCGCACCTGACCGCGCCGCAGATCGAGGCCGTCGTATCCCTCTGCTGCCCCGGGGAGGACCCCGTGCGGGCGATGGCGGAGCGGACACGGCCGGTGTGCGGCACAGGTGAGAGAGCGAGGGTGGCAGGAGACGGGTGCTGGTGCATGTGATGGATGCATGCGGCAGCAAGGGATGCGACAGCCGCGTGCTGCACCGGCACTCCTTGCTGCGGCACCACCAGCGCTATGCATAGGTGGCAACCCTCGCACCCCCGCCCCCTCCCGCAGAGCACAGCCGCGCCTGCGCGCTGGACTGCCTGCGTCAGTTCGTCGTCAGTAGCTCCGACTGCCTGGCCCTGGCGTCCTCGCTGCTCATCGCGTTGCACTTCGTCCCGCCGCCCCTCGACGACGCCGCGCTCCGTCTCGCCTGCCCCGAGCACACCCCCCGCGACCCGCCGATCGTGCTGCACGACCCCGACGAGGACCCCGTGGCGCTGCGGCAGGCGGGGGCCTACGTGGGCCTGGTCAACGCGGCCGCCACCTGCTACATGAACAGCGTGCTGCAGCAGCTCTTCATGCAGCCCTCCGTGCGCCGCGGGGTACTGGCCGCCCGCGTGGACCCGGGGCCGGAAGGGGAGGACGGGGACCTCTTCTCGCAGCTGCAGCTGCTGATGGCGCACCTGGCGGGGGCGGCCGTGGAGACGCACGCGCCCCGGGGTTTCTGGCGAGCATTTAAAGACTACGACGGGGAGCCGATCGATGTGCGGGAGCACCAGGACGCCTTCGAGTTCCTCACGCGGCTGCTGGACCAGACGGACATGCAGCTGACGCAGGCGCGGCAAACGCCCGTGATGAAGAGCGTGCTGGGGGGCACGTTCGTGCAGCAGGCGAGTGGATCAGAGACGACAGGCTTCCTGAGCTTGCGGGGCAGTGGGCGTAACCTGCGCTGTGGTGGGTCAAGCATCGTGGGCTTTGTTCCTTGAGCTCCCACCATCCCGACACCCTCCCTCTTCCCCTCGCACCCCAGGTGGTCAGCCGCGGGTGTTCGTGCGTGAGCGAGACCCACCAGGACTTCCTGAGCGTCAGCGTGGACGTGGCGGGACATCAGACGCTGGCGGACAGCTTGGACAATTACGTGGAGGGAGAGCTGCTCGAGGGAGAGAACGCGTACCACTGCAGCACGTGCAACAAGAAGGTGGACGCCCTGCGCCGGACGCTCTTCAAACAGCTGCCCCACGCGCTGTTGGTCCATCTCAAGCGGTTCGATTACGACTTCACCACCATGGCCCGGCGCAAGATACGGGGCTACTTCTCCTTCCCGGTCGTCCTCGACCTGTCGCCCTACACCGACGCCTCCGCCAGGGCGCGGGCCCAGGGCGCCGCGGGGGCCGGGCCGGCGCCGGAGCAGCCGCCGGCGATCTACCGACTGCGGGGGGTGGTGGTGCACTCCGGGACGGCCTTCGCGGGCCACTACTACTCGTTCACGCAGGAGCGGCGCCCCGGCGGCGAGGGCCCGTGGTTCTGCTTTGACGACTGCAGCGTGACGCCCTGGGACCCCAGCCGCATGGCCGAGGAGTGTTTCGGGGGACCGGTGAGCAAGGACGGGCCGGGGGACGGCCTGGACCGGCCCAACAGCGCGTACATGCTGCTGTACGAGCGGCAGGGCGAGGAGGAGCCGCTTGGGCCGGACGGGCGGCCTCGGGTCACGGCGGGGGCGGGGGCCGAGGCGGGGACGGAGAGGACCTTAGATGCGGAGATGGGGGCGGAGGCGGCGCCTTCGACGCTGCCGATGGCGGAGACGGTGCAGCGATTGTCGCTGGGCACGCCCAAGCGCGGGGCGGAGGGGCAGGGGCGCGGGGCGGAGGAGGGCGACGGGGGGTGGCGCGAGGAGGGACCGGAGAGCACGCCGATGAAGCGGCCGCGCACCGCGCCGCCGTCCGCGGAGGGCAGCGCAATGGCGGGCGCGTGGGGCGCGGGGTCCCCCGGGGGTTGGTCTGACTCTGGCAACGGGGGGCCTGGGGTGGCGGTGCGTCCCGGGCCGTCGCCGCTGGGGCTGACGGGGGCCGCGGGGACCCGGGAGGCGACGGCGGGGGGCGCGGAGGAAGCTGAGGCGGGGTTTAGCGAGGCGCTGGTTCCCGGGCGGTGCGGGGGTTGGGACCATGCGGTGGTGCGCGCGTTGCAGGTGCGGGTGTTGGCGGGCAACGTGGTGGCGCTGCACCGGGCGCACGTGGGGCACCCCAGCTACGGCCAGATGTTCTTCGGGATGGTCGAGGAGTGGCTGAGGAACGCGGAGACGTCGGCGGCCGAGGGCGGGGAGGGGCTGGAGGGCGACGCGGACCGACTGGCACACCTGGTCTGGCACTACCTCCTGATGAGCCTGCTGCGGCAGGCCGTCATCCCCCCCGCGCGCATCGATGCGTGGACCCGGGCCGCGAAGTCCCTCCTGCGCTCCTACCCCCTGCTAGCGGCGGACTGGCTGGCGCTGTCGGCCACGTCCCGGGCCCCCGCCTGCCGCCCGGAGCGCTGGGCGCGCACCCGGGGCCTCCGCGCGGCCCTCCATGACCTGCGCGGCAACGAGGACACCGCCCAGGAGGCCCGGGACTTCGTCACGACGTTGACGACCCTGTCGGTGCGAAAAGGGGCGCACGTGGCCAATGCGCTCGCTCAGAGGGGAGACCTGGTCAGGGAGGGGTCGGTCGCAGCAGAGGCGGTCGATCTAAGCATGGCCGTCCTGGAGGCACGGCTCTGGGAGGTGCAGGATATGATGGGTGAGTGCCTGCTGGGGGGAGAGCGCACGCACCAACAGAGGTTGTGGCGGTCCGGGGGTCGTGGTTTGGTTTGCATGCAGCTATCCAGCGTTGCGACAATCACGACGCCTTCATTACACCCTCCCGTGTTCGCTCTACCCTTGCAGGGAAGTGGGAGGCTCTCTCGAGCGATGCCTTTTTCCGAGTGATGCAAGAGCTGGCCGACTACCTGGTGAGGACCTTGATTGGCCCGTTGCAGTCAACTCTTGCTTCTGTTGTAGACCTGTCTATTGCCATGCCACGGCACCTGCTCTCTGCCGTAGATCTGTCTGCTGTCATGCTCATAGCACCTGCTCCCGCTGCCGCAGAGCGTGCCCGAGACGGCCCGGCTGTTCGTGACCAGCACGTGCCTCATGGCCTTCCTCCACCAGATATACCCCGTAATCCGCCTCTGCCCCCCCTTCGGCGGCCAGGATGGCCTGCGGTGAGAGCCCTCTGCCCTTGCTACCGTTCTTGTAACCTCCCTCGCGTCCACCGCCCATCCACCCAGGCACCCGCACGCTTGCACCCGCTGTGTCGCCCCGGCTGGCTCATTGCCCCTCTATGCTGCTGCATAGTACAGGCCGCCTCTCGCATCCAAGCCCCTGGGCCATAGCGGCGCCTCCCATGACCATGACTCATACTCGACACCTTAAGGCACTGCCTCACGCCGCCACGTCGGCCCCCACCCGCCCGCAGCTGGGAGGAAGTCGAGCCATTCTTCAACGTCCTATTCCATGTCCTGGCGCCATCCGACTGGTACGTCCAAGTCGCCAAGGATGCGAGGGCAATTGACCCAGGTGAATGCTGCTAGCGCAGTTGCTGTCGAGGACACGGGGACACTGGCAGCGCGGCGCCCGGCAGGTCCCTGCGCCCCACGCACGCTGTGTTGGGAAGCGCAGAGAGCGGGTCAACTTGGGTCTTCTGGAGTCCGATTATCGAGCCCACCCAACGCCTCGCTTGGTTGCCTTCTGCCTTCGACCCACGTCGTCCCCGCCGCCCCCGCAGACCAGCTCCTGGCCGCCTCCGTCAGTCCCCACGACGAGCACGTGTATGTTCTCTTTGAAGACGTCAAGGGCATGCTCAAGTCGGACACCATCCTGGACACCATGGCCATGGCTGCCCTGGTGCGTTTGTTGACAACAACGGCTTTCGCTTTGGCTGAGATGCCCTGGGGATGCTGCCCTGACTCATTTGAGATGCCCATCGCGCTTGCGTCCCTCAGCCGCGACACGCACTGTTTGACCACTGCCCCCATCGCCCATCGCTGGCCCGCCATGCGTCCGTCTCCCACCGCGCCTCCCCTGCCCTCCCTCGCAGTACGAGGCGGGCAACTCAGTGGGCCACGCGGGTGAGGCCCTGCGCTGCTCTGTGCACTATTTACCTCCATGCATGGTTCACCCCGATTCATGCCGTGGCGTCTGCCACACTCACGTCGCGTTCTGCGCCCCATGCCGTGCCCCATGCCATCCACATAGCTGGCTCTCCGTGTTCCCCCGCAGCGCTGCACCTCATCCACCTCCTCATGTTCGACGACCAGGCCGCCACGCAGCGCACCGTGTACCGGTGGGGTTCCTGGCTGCACCACACGGAGCCAGTCAACACGGGACACAGCGCCTCGCGACTCGCTCAGGTGCGCGGCTGATGACGGTGGTGGGGCCACACGAGGGCCGGCGGGGTCGGGAGGGCCGGCGGGGTCGGCAGGGCCCTCGGGACGTGCCAGGGAGGGCGCACAGTGGATGCGAGGGCTCGTTGTGGTGGATGCGACACATCCTTCTGCCCCGCCTGCGCAGATCATGGCGGTCCGGGACAACCTCACGAAGGAGAGGGTGGGCCAAGTCATCCAGGGCCCGCAAGCAGGGCGAGTGCTGCGCCCATGGCCCGACCCCAAGACGCGCCGCAGCACGTTTTGTGGCCCAACGCTGTTCCCAACACGTTCCTCTGCCCGCTCCTGGCTGCACCGCGCCATCTCATTTGGAACACCAAACGCACTGACGGAGGTCCGCTGTCCCCTTTTGCCCCCGCAGGATCGTCATGCTGCTGGACCTCGCGTCGTCGATGGAAATCCGCAGCGGCCCACGCAGCGGCCCGCGCAAATGCCTGGCGATCCTCCGGGTGCTCGTGGAACTGGAGAAGCAGTGCCCCTTCGTGCGCGAGGTGACCGGGCGCCAAGGACACTGCGCACATGCGTTGCGGGCTGTGTTATGTGGGGCTCACCGGCCAGTCCCCGTGCGCTTTGCAGATACTCCAGGCGCTGCCGGCGCGCGTGCTGGCCAAGCCCGTGTACGTGGTAGCGGAGCAGTTCCTCTCCAGGGGAACCGGGACCCAGGCCTCACGAGTAAGGGATGCGCACTAACGTGGTCGTTGTGCCTGTGTCGCTTCACTTGCGTCCCCGCCCACGCTCGCCTCGCTCGCGCCTCCGCAGCTGCAGGAACTGGCGATGGACACGGAGCGATTCTTTCAGTCGCTTTACCACGAGAGCTCGCAGCAGGTGTGGGCCAGCGCATGTTGGGGCCAGTGCACGGTTCGCAGGTGCCCCCGGATGCCATCCGCGCAAGCCATCGTGTGTAACGCTTGCGTCGCCCGTTCCTGCAGGTCATGGCGGCGCATGCCATCGCGCTGGCCGCCCAGGCTTTGCAGGAGGGGGCGCAGGGAGAGGAGGCTGCTCAGGAGGGCGACGCCAGCGACGACGCTGCGGTCGCCAGCGACGAGGCGGAGGTGTCCGAGACCGAGGCGGATCCCGGCGTGGACTAGCGACACCTCAGGCGCTGCGAGGAGGATTTGGCCGCCCCGGCAGGCGTGTCTGCGCTGGGGGGTCTGTTTCCGCGCGTTTTGCCACCTTTCCACCCCCTGACGCCGGGTACTTGAAATTGAATTCAATCGAAGTACGCGCGCGACCCTCGAGAACCTGCGCCCGCACCCCCGCCACCGCCATGCCCGCACCCGCCGCACCGCTCTGTCTCGCCTCTTTGACCAGCTTCCTGTCGCGGAAGCATTGGCAGACCCCCATTCCGTCCGTGAGGAAGACGGCCGGGATCCACCCAGGCTTGACACCGAAGTGCTCACGGTTGAAGAGGACGGGCAAGAGCTGCTCGTACCACCTGCGGCGGCCGGGAGGAGTAGTGGGCGGCGTCACCAGCCGACAAGGCGAGAGTCGCGGGCCGCGCCCCGGCCCTCGCGTCATGCGAGGCGCCGACTCACGTCACGCGAGATGCCATCTTGATCTGGGCATCCCTGCTCCCCACGCAGATGCCGTCGTAGAGCACGGACGCGACGCACGCCACGATGTCGCACTTCATGTCCACGTAAGTTCCGTACCCATCGACTGAACTCAGTCGGTCATCCGACTGAACTCAGTCGATGGGTACGGAACCTACGTGGACATGAAGTGTGACGAGGTCGAAGCGGGGGCCGCGGAACTCCGCTCCCTTCATCATCATCCACCACCTCAACTTCAGGACCTTCACGATGTTGTCCCGTTTCCACCTATCCCACTCCTTGTGGCTGCGGGGGCCCACCTCCCCCGCCCGGCATGCCTGCTGGGACCCGCCCCCCCTGGGCCGCGCCGGCCCCGGCCTCCTCGTCCCCGCTCGAGGCCACCTTGTCCCCCCTTGCCCTGCGCCTGCCACGCGCGGAAGAAGCCATTGTGCGGGGGGAGGGGCGGTTGACAGACCGAGCGCTCCGCGTGCTCCCGAGACCACCTCCGTGTACCACGCCGGGGGGCGGCCCGTGTGGGGGTCGATGGGCGGCATGGCGAGGCTGCGCTCGGTGTTCTGCACGTCTTGGACGAAGCTCTTGGCAGCGGCCTCGAGGTCCGCGCCCTGCGGAGGGGGTAGAAGACGTGCAGGATGAAGGCGGAGCGCACGACGCCGCACGCGGGCGGGGAACGATGAACCGTGCCGCGCTAAGGGCGGGTCTCGCCTGCAGCCCATTCCATCTCGCTCCGTGAGGATGCGGGTGGCGTGGAAGTCGCAGATGTCGCTGGCCCGTTGCCACAGGAGCTTCTCGACATCGAGGTTGATGGCCTGGCCCAGCGCAGCGATGACGTTCCAACCCAGCTCAGGGGTGGCCCTGCGCGGGAGGGAGCGTGGAGAGGTGGAGAAGCACACGCCCCTCCTCCCCCGTCACCGCCTCGTCCCTTCCCCCCGCGTTGCCTCTTGGACTACCGCGTCTCGACGCCGGGGCGCCCCGCGGCGTCGCCCCCCGCCTCGCCCCCCTCCACCGCATCGTTTGTAACAGAAGCGTCGCCACCCCCGGCTCCTCCCTCCTTCTTCCCCACGGCGCTCTTGCCGTGCGCCGAGAGGCATTCAATTTGATCAGAGAAAAGGTTTCTGACAAAATTGCCTGAAACGCCGCGGAGGTGCCTTTCGCGGACCCATCGTCGAGCACCACAATCACATTATGCTCGCTTATGCATTGACGTAGTTTGTGGTGGGGTGAACTCGCGCGATGAGGGCTCAAAGCTGACCTTACCTTCCCCGCTTCCCCGCGTCTAGCCGCGCGTCCATCTTGACACAGCATCATTGTATATAATTGACTGAAAACGCCTGCCCCCCGCTGCACCGGAAATGACTGGCAAGGTGCGAGGGGTGGCCGGCGGGCCTTGCGCGTGTTCTCTGATGGATGTATATGGTGCGATGAAGGCCTGGTCGGGAGGGGGGTTGCTTTCATTGCGCGAGTCGGCCGCGCCACATGGCTTCTTTGGCGTGCACTTGGGGCGCACCCGCGTGCAGCTGGCGCGCGGCGCGTCTTCATTGCATCGTCAGCACCATCTTGCATATTCCCTCGTCGTCAAGCCGGGCCGGGGAACGGCTTGTGCCGCTCTCGTCGAGCCCGCCCCTCGGCTGCACCCCATTGCACCCTCCCTGCCCCCGCGCTGCGCAGGAGGCGCCTCGCCACCATTGACTCGCGCTACTTTCCGGCCACTCATTGCCTGGCAGCGCCCTTGCCGGAGGGACTGCCGCCATGGGCCGAGCCAGGCCCATCGACGGGGCGCGCAGGGTCCTTGCAGCGCTTTTATGCGTCCTGTTGTGCACGGCTGCGCCCATCCACGCGTGCGGGAGCAGGCGTGGCGATGTCGTCGCCGTAACGCACCCCGGCGCGCGCCGACGGCACGCCCACGCCCACGACGAGGCGGTCGTCCCGGCCTTCCTCCGCAAGCGTTTGGAGGCCTATGACCGCGTGCCGATTGAGGCCCACAGGTGCGTCGGGGCGCGACAGGCGTGTGTACGTGTGCCCTCACTGCGCACCTTCACTGACTCACCATCGCGCCCCGAGTCCTGCCCCAGGTCCGCCAACGGAGTGGCGCCTCGCCGGGCTCTGGCGTCGGCGGCGAGCCCCCACTCCCTGCGCATCCTCGTGTACTTCGACGACGTCAACTTCGACCTGCCCGCGGAAGAGACCAAAACCATCAAGGAGCGCCTCACGCCCCTGCTGACCGACATCCTGACCGGGGCGCTCACGGTGCGGCGCCCTCAGGCGGGCCCGTCGCTGCTGCTCCCGCGCACGTGCCTGGAGAACTGGGCGGACGGCACGTGCAAGACGGTCGCACCGATTGAGGCCTGCATGGCCGTGAGCCCACCCGCCGACTGGTACGGCCCGACCACCACGTGCGCCAACGGCCCCAGCAGCCTCAGCCGCGACTGCCAGACCGTCCCGGGCGGCTCGGGCGTGGGGGACGTGGACTTCGTCGTCATGATATCCTCCGTTTCTGACATTGCGGGCCAGACGGCCTGCGAGGCCTCCACCTTCGCCTTTGGGACCCCGTGCGAGTTCAGCCCCATCGACGGCAGGCCCCTCGCAGGCTCAATTAACATCTGCCCGCAAGTCTTCAAGGTTAGGCCCTGACTTTGCCTGTCTTGCTCGTGGCGCTCATCTCGCCGGTCCGACGCCTGAGAAGGCCTGCGGGACCCCGTTGCTCCCTGCGCCGACGAGACTCGTCCCTCTTGCTTGACTCGTCCCTCTTGTCTTCGTCTCTGACAGAGCATGGGCGTGGGCGACGCACTGGTGGGCGAGCAGCTGGACGTGCTGCTGCATGAGTCGCTCCACTCGCTGGGCCTCAACAGCTGGATGTACGCGCGATACGTGGACGACAGCGGCGCGACGATGGGCGAGAGCCGCGTGCTCATGACGGACGCGGACGGCAAGCCGTGGCTTACGACGCCCCGCGTGACGGCGGCCGCGCGGGCGTGGTACGGCTGCGACACCATGCCAGGCATGCGCCTGGAGGACAACGGCGGCGCGGGCACGGCGATGTCGCACTGGGAGAAGTCTCTCGTGGGCAACGAGCTCATGGCCGGGTCCACGGACGGCGACCGGATGGTGCTGAGCGCCCTCACGCTGGCGCACCTCTCCGACACGGGGTGGTACACGGCCGACATGTCGCAGGCGCGGACGAGCGGCTACGGCCGCGACGCGGGGTGCGACTGGGTCGCGGACCCCTGCACCCCCGGGCGCAAGTACTGCCAGAAGGCCGACTACGGCGAGACGCGAGAGTCTTACGACGAGCACAAGTACGGCGTGTGCCAGGAGATGGACCTGGAGCCTGCGTGCCCCGAGGTCGTCATGCTGCGCAGGGGGGCGTGTTACGACGGATTCAACAACTCCAGTGAGTGGCTTGGAGAAGGGCATGGTGCTGGGGACGCCGCCGCTGCCCGATGCCCCCCATCGCGCGCCGCTGCCCCGCCCCGCCCCGCCCGCAGAGCAGAGCAGCTCGGCGTTGATGTACTACGGCCCCCGCGCCCGGGCGTTCGAGCTCGCGTCCGGAGCGTCCTGGCAGCCCACGGGCACCGCCACCGTATGGCCCGACTCGGTGGTCTGCCTGGAAACCGAGTGCTCCGCGGACGGCAAGTCCGTGTACATCGGTGAGTGGCTTTCGTTTCAGTCAGGCCATGGTTGCTTGGATCCTCCCGGGCCTCCCGGCATGGGTACTTTTGGGCGGAGTGACGCTCCCGCCAGCTGCGCAATGGCAAAGAGCTCTGCGTTCCCGCGGCTCGCAGTGCTGAGCGGCAAGCGGATGCGGTGCCCGGGAGGCACCTCGCTAAAACTCCCCTGGAAGTTCGTGGGTGTGCTGCGGGGCGAGCTCTCGTGCCCAGACCAAGCGACGATCGAGAAGGACTTATGCCCGGGCCTGACGTGCTCCTCGGACTGCTCCGCGGCCGGGGTGTGCATCAACGGCGCGTGCCAGTGCTTCGTGGGGCGCACGGGGAGCGACTGCTCGGGATGGGCCGTCGACATCGGAGTCAAGGTGACGAGCAAAGCAGCTAACCACCCCTCACGAGGCCACCTGATGACACCCCGCCGTTTGCCATGCGCGGTTGACTTCCCACGACCTTGCAGCCATCAGTGCGCCGCGGCCAGCCAGGGTCACCGTGTCACCGTCTCTAGACACCGCCCTGACCATGGTCCCCTCGCGGATGTGCCTGCAGGCCCCGGGCCCTTACGGGGTGCCCATCTATCAGAACCTCTTCGGCCTCGCCGTCTGGTGGAGCTGGCTCTTCATCTCGGGCGTCGCCGTGTGCATGATCGGCCTGGGCGTGTTCGTGGGACGGCAGCTGGTGCGGCCGTCCGAGGCGCAAGAGCGCCCGTCGCGGCCCGGCCACTCCAGCAAGCACGGCAAGCACCGGTCGGCAGTGCGGCCTGACCCCGCGCGCAAGGACCGCCCGCGGGCGGGGCGTGAGGGGCTGGGAGGCCGCACGTCGGGCACGTCCACGCTGCCCGGGGACCGTCGGGAGGGCAGCGGGGTGACGGTGGCGAACGGGCAGCAGCGCCAGTCGATGCCCAAGCCCCGGGCGGACGGGCAGTCGCGGGGCGCGGCCCCCGTGGGCCCCTCGCGCCTCCAGGCCTGGGGGTCGGTGCAGAAGAGTCCCAGTGGGCCTGGGGTGCACCGTGACCCGATCGAGGCGGTACAGGTGGCCGAGGATGAGGTGCGGACGCAGCCGGGGGCGGCGTCGCGGCCGGGGATCGTGAATTTCGTGCATTCGGCGGCAGGGTGGGCGGGTGCGGGTGCGGGGGCGGGGGTAGCGGCGGGGGCGGGAGGGGCGCGGGATTTGGAGAGCGGGACCGCCAGGGGGCCCTCAGAGCGCCGCTCAAGCGCGAGGGAGTCGGGGCGGCGGACGGGCGACGGGCGCCCTGTCCCGCAATCAGACGCGCCTCGGCAGCCGCGTGTATCGGCGCCACAAGACCAGCGGGCCACGCCGCCCCCACGGCCCCCACGGGGGACGCCACCGAGCCGATCGTAGAGGATTATAGGGCCGTAGTCGTAGTGCAGATATCAGGGTAGCGTGTGCGGACTCATTGGTGATTTTCCTATGCTTGACTTGACTTGACTGGCACTAAACATTTAGGGTGAGTCCCTGACTCCCTGCGCGAGGAGAACGAGCGCCAGTCGGTCGGTGCCGTGTTGAAGGCAGGACCGGCGACGACTGCAACTGTATCCTTGGGTAACTATCGGCTTCCTGTGCGGCGAGGGCACTGACAGGCCCTCAGTTTGGGCTCGGCATCGGAGCTTTTCTCCCTTGAGCATCGAGGCGCGCGACGGCAGTGCGGTTTCTCGACCTGGCGACGAGATATCTGCGCCAAACTTTTGCTGGGGCTCTTTGTATGGATAAGGAAGCCATGGCTGCCGTGGGGGAGGTGGCCGTGGCGCTGCAGGGCGTCCTGCAGCGCGTCCAGGTCTGGGCCCCGCGCTGGTCGTCCTTTGCACCGATTTCCTTGGGCGTGGTCGCGTCTGCGTTGAGACGTCGTCTTCGTCGCGTCCGCGCAGGTGGCAGCCGCGAAGGCAGGGCGGGCAGTGCCTCCGCGGTTGGTGGCCGTGAGCAAGACCAAGCCCGCGGAGCTCATCCAGCAGGCGTACGACGTTGGGCACCGAGACTTTGGGGAGAATTACGTGCAGGTTCCTGGCCACCGCGATGCTGCCGAGGGGGACGCGTTGCTGAGCGCGGGTGGCCGGGACGTGCGCTTGCGCCCTCGCTCCTCGACTGTCGCGCCCCCGGCCTGGTTCGCGAGTTCCATGTGTTCGTGTGAAAGGTCAACTGTTACACTTGTTGCATCCATGCTGTGCGATCCCGCGTCCGCAGGAGCTGTGCGAGAAGGCGCCCGCGCTGCCTGCCGACATCCGGTGGCACTTCATCGGGCATCTGCAGTCGAACAAGGTCGCGGCGCTCGTCAAGAGCGTCCCGAACCTGGCGTTCGTCGAGACGGTCGACAGCGAGCGCCTTGCGCGCAAGCTGAACGGCGCGGTGGAGGCGCAGGGCCGCCCTCCGCTCAACGTGCTGGTGCAGGTCAACACCTCTGGGGAAGAATCCAAGTCAGGCGTGGAGCCAGGAGCGCCCGCCGTCGAACTAAGCCGCTTCATCGTCACCGAGTGCGCGCACCTGCGCCTACGTGGCCTGATGACCATCGGCATGCCCGACTACACCAGCCGACCTGAGAACTTCCAATGCTTGCAACAGGCGAGGGGCGCATGCAGCCGCGCGTGCGGTCGCGCGTCTCCGCTGGGTGGCAAGTCATCGTTGGCGACGTGTCTGGTTCTGAGCTGCCTTCGCAGTGCCGACGAGAGGTGGCGGCCGCAATTGGTGTTGATGAGGCGGACCTGGAGCTCTCCATGGGCATGAGCGGGGACTTCGAGGTGAGATGTGCGGTGGCATGATAGTGCCGGACAGGTTGTTGATCCTCGACCCACTCGGGTGCGGGTATGACCCCGTTTGGTCTGGTGGGGGCACCCAACCTTGTGCGTCTCACAGCGCCTCTTTCGGGACTCCGCAGGCGGCCACGGAGATGGGCAGCACCAACGTCCGAGTCGGGAGCACGATCTTCGGTGCGCGGGACTACAGCAAGTGACCGTAGACGAGGATCTTGCCTAGCCAAAAAGCTCCTGGACCCTTGTGCATTCTGTCGATGACCATCGCCACGCAAGCGTGACCTGCCAAGCACACGCACAGTTTGAAAAGCGACCCGCATTTCGATTCAAATGCGCGAGTGCGGCGCACGTGGCGCATGCCGTGCTGTGGGCCGACCCCAGGTCCGTCCGGCTCACTCCCCTAATGGGCCTGCTCCCATCGTGCTGTTGCCTTGCGAGTAAAACACCTTCTGCCGCCTCTTTTGCTTCTGCGACGACGGGAATGGGAACGGCGTCTGCTGTGCTGTCGCGTATGAGCTATTATGTGCACCCCTGTTTATCTTCCACCGACCCTCCGCTACACCACTCCGCCCGCACACCAACCCTCCTCACACGGACCCCTCCCTCCCACAGACCCTCACGCACACAAACGCTCCCTTCCCATCCCTCACCTCCACCTCGGCCCTCTCCATGTACCTCGCCCGGTCCTGTTCGCTGAAGAAGGCCCTCAGGGCGTACATGCCCCCTCCCATGGGCACAAACACCTCGTCCTCCCTCAGCTGATTGCCCAGGTACGTGGACACTCGCTTGCGCTCCTTTGCCTCGTCCTCCGCACCCGAGTTGGCGACGATAGCTGCTGCGATGTCCGCGAGCTTGCCGCCCTCAGCCCCGCGCGAAAGGAGGTAGGTGAAGGCGCTCTGGCGATGCCTCGTGCGCTGCGGGGGGCGGGAAGATGTGAGGAGCATAGCAGAGAACAGTGCCAGCCCACTCCATCACCCTCCCCACTTCCGAACCTTCCCCAACCATCCCCACACCCACTATCCCCACCCTCCCCACACCAACCATCCCCACCCTCCCCAACCATCCCCACCCCCACCATCCCCACCCTCCCCACACCAACCATCCCCACCCTCCCCAACCCCCACCCCCACCCTCCCCACCCTCCCAACCCTCCCCGCACCTTCTGCTTCGCGAGCCGCTGCGCCTCCGCCTCGTCCGCCCCAAACACCACCGCCCGGTCGCGCCGCAGCAAGTCCTCATCTGGCCCCGCCATCCCCGCCGTCCCCGCCTCCGCCTGCGTCGACGCCGGCGCCGGGGCCTCCCTCCCGAACCCAGACGCGTCGCTGGGGCGGCCGCGCGCCCGCGGTACCAAGTCTTCATCCGCAAGCGACTGGCGAGGACTGGGACCGGGCCCTGCTGTCAGCGACGCCAGCGCGCCCTGCCCCCGCGGGGTGGCACCCCCCGGACCTTCGTTGGCCCTCTCCTTCTTTTTAAGCCTGAGCCGGTTCGTGACGCGCGTGTACGCCTGGGCCAGGAAGGCCTCCGTCAGCATCGCCTCGCGGGGGCATTTGTCCAGCAGGGCCGGCCACACCTGCGGGGGTGAGGGCTGGGCGGTGAGGGTCGGAGGGCGGCTGTGGGAGGGTGGCGGTGGGAGGGCTACGGTGTGCGGGTGCTGGTGTAAGGGTGTCAGTGCCGATGGGAGGCCGATGTCGGGAGAGCAGCGGTGCAGACAATGTTGCTGTAATGGACAAAACCCATGCGCCATGGTGATGGCATGGGACCGTCAACTGCGCTATCCCCATCTATAAACCCCATCTGTCTTCGCCACTCGCCTTCTTCATCCGCGGCTTGCTCCCAAGCTTCTCCTTCCATATCTCAGCAATGTCCACCAGCAGCACCTCTGCGGCGTGGATGAGGTGAGAGCGAGCGGGTGAGAGGTAATGGTCTCCAAGCAACCTCTGCAGTTGCTCGGCACACACCACGGCCCTAGAGCCCAAACAGACGGGCCCTTACCATCACATGATCGCAAGGTAGTACCCTGTCCCACTATGACGAGGACACCTTGCAACAAGATCTTACTAGCACTCAGAGTTGTTTGCCTCACCCGTCTCCTTGGACAGCTTGAGCGACAGCTGCCTCCCGTCCTTGTCCACGTGCCCTGGCAAGGGAAGCCGCCCCTCTTTCCGCGCCTCCTGGGTGGGTGGGGTGGAGAGCGACATGGGTTGGTGTCAAACACTGCCTTGGGGCGTCGAACACACCAATGGGGTGTCAAACACCCTCATGAATGGCAAGCAAAGTGATGGGTGCTGGTGGTATCGAGCACAGCCGTGAATGATGTCAGCGAACGGCAGAGACCCCCTAACAACAGAGCACAGAGGGCCGCATAGCCATCACGCGCAACCCGACACCTCCTCTCCAACCCCGCCCCCATGCACTCCCAACCTCCCGCGCCGCCGCTCACCTCGAAGTCCTTCTGAATGGCGGCGGCCGCCGCATCCATAGCCTGACTCAGCCGCGCGCGCCACCGGGTTGCCGCTGCCGCTAGCCTCTCTCGCACCGCCCGCTCTCCGCCCAGCGGCCCCGCGACCGGCGCCAGCTCCTGCAAGAGGCCTTTGAGGAAACCCCACTCCCCCGTCGCCATGTCGTCCTCGTGGATGACGCCAATAGCCCCCACCGCCGCCCACACGACCCCCGCCGACGCCTCCCCCGCCGCCATCTTCAGCGCCGACGCCCTGCGGGTGAGCGAGGACTATAGTACAATGTCGAGAAGCAGTCTCTCTACGCTCTCCGCGCGCCAGGCTGCTCTTTGCTCGTGGCACTGTCCTGTCGCGTGACCCGACGCGTCGCCACACCTTCCCAGCCATCCCACCCCGCAAGCCACCCCATCCACAGCCATCCCACCCCGCAAGCCATCCCATCCACAGCCATCCCACCCCGCAAGCCATCCCACCCCGCACCTGATTGCGGCCATGGCGTCCCTCTCGTGGATCAGCAGATGCGGGAAGTACTCCGGATCCAACGGTGGCTTGACAGGCTCCTCTCCACCTGTGGGTGAGCATCCCACATGAGCAATCGTGAGGTTCGCTCGCAAGCACGGTGCTTCACCCACCACACCGTTGGTCCTCTTAGGATAAACACCCGGCTACACTAAAGCTAGAGAAGACCACACGGGGCAGGCGGCCAGCGATCGGCAGCCCAGTTAGACAGCACAGCCGAGCATGTAACATGTTGCGTTGCGTGTGCCGCACACACCTTCCCATTCGTCCCTCGCCGCGTCCGCCACGGTCGCCCCGTCCTCCCCCAGGACCTCCAGCTCCCCCTGGTGCATGAAGAATCCGTCGTACTTGCCGCGCCGCTGCTTCTGCCGCACTCTGGGAGGGCAGGGGGCCGGGTGGCAATGGTGAGGGGAGCAACAAGAGCGGGAGAGCAGCAGGGACCACTAGCATGGATCTCGGCCACGGGTAGCTGAGGTGGGAAGCAGGGTGCATGGTCGCAAGCGACTGACTCGGTCGCACCATCCCACCGCCACCCCGCACCCGCCACCTCCGCCCACGTTCACCGCCACTGCCGACACCGCATCCGCCGCTCACCGTAACTCTGCGCGATGCGCGAGCTCCTCGTCGTCGAGGAAATCGTCGTTGTAGTCGTAATTGCCCACGCTCAGCGGCCTTGCCCGCTTCTTGGCTCCCTTCCCCTTTGCTCCGGTTCCCTCCCCCGCAGTGCTCGGCCCCGCCCCGTCATCCCCCTGCGCCACAGCGCGACTGCCGAGAGTCAGGCAGAGCGAATGGCACCAAGCAAGGTGTGCGCCGCAGCATCGCGGGAGCGCTGGGCGTGACACTCAGCACGCTTGGTGCAAGAGCAGTGGCTCAGCATTGAGTATGATAGAGCGGAGCATGGGAACCATGGCAGCAGCTTTCCCGGTACCGCTTCCCTGACGTTAGCAGCGAACCACACCCCTGCCGACAGCGCTGACGTCGCTTGGTAGTTCGCACCTGCCTGCCCTCTCCAGGAGTGCCACCCTGCCTCCCCTCCTCGTCCTCTCCGCTGTCCGAGTCGTCTTCTCCCTCCGCGTCCCCCTCGCCTTCCTCCTCGCCGTCCTTGGACGTCGTCCCTTCGTCCGCGTCGCTCTCGGGCACCATCCCGAAACGCGTCTCCCTGCGCTCGATCTGCTCAATGACCTCGGCCAGCAGGCCGTAGGCGCGCTGGGGCTGTGCGCCCGCCGCCGGAGCGGGCTGCGAGGGAGAGGGCGGGGTCGGTAAGAGGACGTGGGGATGTCACCAAGCCACTGCGACCGCATCGCGGTCTCGCTCACCCGCTCCGCGTTCGGCGGCGCCCCCGCGGCGGGCGCCGGCGCTTCCTTCGCAGCTATGAGCTCCTTCCAGCTCACGGTCGTGCCTCCCTGGAGCGACAGCGACACCTCGAGTCGCCTGCACAGCACGAAGCAGAGCGGAGGGCGCCTCGACGCGGACGTGGCGCGAATCCACCGGCGCGCTCGTCCCGGAGCAAGCAACAGCGTCATCGGCGCGCAGGAATCGAACCTGTAGGGACCCAGCGCGCGGCGCGCGGCGCTCTCGGCCTGGGCTGCCGGTGGCGACACGACCTCCGCCAACGCGGCCTGCTCTGCCGTCATATCGGCATCTTGGGACGCTGAGGACAGCAAAAAGGAAGCACAGATGAGAACGCATCCGAAGCATCGCCATTGGAAGAAGCCACCGCAGCATAACCATGGCTGCATCCCTTTCAAACGGCCCCGGGCCACCGTCGAGCCCTCTTAACCGCCCGCGCACAGAGAACAGCAAGTGCGTGTCGCAAGGACATCGTCGGTGGCCAAATGTCCAGGGCAAGGAAGGCCAGATGCCTCCGGTCACCTGCGAAGGGCCCTTGAGACCCCTCCTCGACGATTTTCGTCGGCACGATGCGCTTCTTGGGCTTCGGCGCCATCTCGTGCTGATATGCAAGCTCGGGGGAGGGGGACGACCCAAAGCTATGCCCAAAAGCGGCCCCCGCGAGCCCTCCGTGACCTGGCCCGACACGCTGGGCTGAACCGACGTCCAGGAAGGTGCCTTCCTCAATCGACAGGCAGCATCGGAAAAATGCCCTCCTGAGATGCCGCAAATGTCAGCGGGATGCGCTAGAAGCGCCCCACGCGCGCAGCACAGCCCCTCTGGCAACTTGTCCTGGCGCTTTCCCCGGCGCGCCAACCGGCCGGCCTGGCCCAGTGTTCCGGAAAGATCTGCGCTGCTTGCTTCTCGTGCCCTTCTGAACACCACCACGTCGCTAGCGTGAGAGCGCGCGCCAGGTTTCTCAGCAGAGGGTCCCCGGCGAATCGGAGCGGGGGTGCGGGATGGCTCGGGTGGTGGGGGGAGGCGCCCTCCAGATAGCTGGAGAGCGGCAGCATGGCATGGATGTGCGTACCCAGAACGTGACGGCCGTTACGAGCATCGCAAACATCATCAAGACCTCGCTGGGGCCTGTGGGTCTGGACAAGGTGCGGCTCGCCCCATGCGCCTTCCCCGGCTACTAATCACGCGATCCCTCACCTGCTGACCGGAACTCCGCATCGAGATCGAGGCTCCAGCGGGCCCTGGTGCTGCTCTCTTTTTTGGCTGCCAACGCCGCGGGTCCCCGTCCAACCGGGCTGTGCGAGCGTCCTCAGCTCCGTTGCATTGCATATTTCACGACAACGATGTCTGGGCATTCAATGGACGGCCCCAGTCTCCGAGTTATTCTCGTCGGGCCGGCGTGCCGGCCACTGGGCGCGCGCCAGGACATCTCGCGATGCTCTGCCGCATCCTTTGCGTCTTTCATGCCGGCCTCGCCGCTCGACTCGTGCCGTAGTCATCATCTCGCGGCGCGGGACGGGCTTTTCGATGTCCCGAGAAAGGCCGCTGGTCTGGGAGAGCTGCAGCCCGGGTTCGGCCGAGGCGATGCTGGCGAGGTAGATTGACATTCAGGGGACAAGTTGGTGACCGCGATCTCCCTCTCGGGCCCCGCCCCCAGATGCTGGTGGACGACATTGGGGACGTGACCATTACGAACGACGGGGCCACCATCCTGTCGCTTTTGGAAGTCCAGCACCCCGCGGCCAAGATTCTCGTGGAGCTGGCCGAGCAGCAGGACAAGACGGTGGGCGACGGCACCACGTCGGTGGTGATCATCGCCGCGGAGCTGCTCAAGAAGGGCAACGACCTCGTGAGGCAGAAGATCCACCCGACGTCCATCATCGCTGGCTACCGTATGGCCGTCAGGTGCGGCTGGTTGGGCAGCGGGGCCGACCGCCGGGCTCTGCGCGCGCTGTATCTGACTTTGCGTATTGCGCCCGTTGCCCTTGCAGGGAGGCCGTCAAGTACCTCCAGACGGAGCTCGCGATCCCCGTGAGCTCGCTGGGCAAGGAGACGCTGGTCAACTGCGCCAAGACGTCCATGTCGTCGAAGATCGTGGGCACGGACGCCGACTACTTCGCCAAGATGGTGGTTGATGCCATCACGTCGGTGCGCCGGGAGGACCCCTTCACGCAGGAGGTGACCTACCCGGTCAAGGCCGTCAACATCCTCAAGGCGCACGGGCGCTCCGCGAAGGAGTCGCAGCTCCTGGCCGGGTACGCCCTCAACATGGGCCGCGCCGCCCAGGGCATGCCGCGGGTGGTGCGCGACGCCCGCATCGCCTGCCTCGACATGGACCTGCGCAAGGCCAAGATGCAGCTGGGGGTGCAGGCGAGTGGGGCTGGAGTGCGCGGCTGCCTGCAGGCCCGGGGGTCGGCGCGGCAGGTGATGATCGGATTGTGTATGGCGCCTTTCGCTACGCAGGTGGTCGTGACGGACCCGAAGGAGCTGGAGGCGATCCGGGAGCGCGAGGCGGACATCACGAAGGAGCGCATCATGAAGGTTTTGGACGCTGGCGCCAACGTGGTGCTGACGACCAAAGGCATTGACGACATGTCGCTCAAGTACTTTGTGGAGCGTGGGGCGCTGGCGTGCCGGCGCGTGAGCAAGGAGGACATGAAGCGCATCGCGCAGGCGACGGGGGCGTCGGTGGTCTCTTCCCTGGCGGACATGGAGGGCAACGAGACGTTCGACGCCTCGGCCCTGGGGCGGGCCCAGGAGGTGGCGGAGGAGCGGGTGGCGGACGACGACATGGTGATGATCAAGGGGTGCCGCGAGGCGCACGCCGTGACGCTGCTCCTCCGCGGCGCCAACGACTACATGCTCGACGAGATGGACCGCTCCCTGCACGATGCCCTGTGCGCCGTCAAGCGCGTCCTCGAGTCCGGGACGGTCGTACCGGGCGGGGGCGCGGTCGAGGCGGCGCTGTCCATCTACCTGGAGAACCTCGCGACCACCCTGGGGTCGCGCGAGCAGCTCGCCATCGCCGAGTTCTCGGACGCGCTGCTCGTCATCCCCAAGACGCTCAGCGTGAACGCCGCCAAGGACGCCACGGACCTGGTGGCGCGCCTGCGGGCGTACCACTACACGGCGCAGGTCAAGGACGACAAGCGGCGCAAGCCGCAGCTGTCGGCGTGCGGGCTGGACCTGGTAAAGGGCGAGATCCGCGACAACTTCAAGGCGGGGGTGCTCGAGCCCGCCGTCTCCAAGATCAACATGCTGCGGTTCGCCACCGAGGCGGCCATCACGGTCCTGCGCATCGACGACCTCATCAAGCTCGACAAGCCCAAGGGCGAGGACGACATGTAATGTAGTGGGCGCGCGGCGATGCGACGTGGTTTCTTGAAAGCTCTCGAAAGAAGACAAGGCGCTAGCAGGAACCATGGGCGTGCGCACGTTCGCTAAGCCGGCCGTCTCCGCCCTGTCACAGCGGCCGTGCCACAACGCCGTTTGTCATCCCATCGCGACCCTCTCTAGAGCCCCGAGTAGGACCCCTTCTTGAGCTTGTTCTCCACGACGACCTTGAGCACGTCGTCCTCGGGCACGAACACCGTGTCGATGATGCCGTACTCCTTGGCCTCGTAGGGCGAGAAGTAACGGGCGCGCGCGATGTCCTGGCGGATCTGCTCCTCGGTGTGGTTGGTGTGCTTGGCCAGGAGCTCCACGATGTCGCCGGTGATGCGGCGCATCTCCATGCGGTAGATGTCCAGGTCCGAAGCCTGCATCCCACCCTGCCGCACGAACCGGTTCATCGGCTCCCGGATCATGATGGACGCCGACGGCAGCGACGCGCGGTGGCCCCGCTCCCCGGCGGCCAGCAGCATCGCCGCCTCGCCCCATGCGTTCCTGCGGGGACGCGCAGCCGGGTCAGGGATCTCGCTACGCGCGGCCAGGGTGCGACGCGCGTCTGCGCCGGCGGCACGGCACTCACCCCACAGCGCACGTGTGGACCGGGGGCTTGATGAACTTCATGCAGTCGTAGATTGCGAAGGCCTCCGCCTCGTAGCCGAGGCTCGGGCCGCCCTTGGTCACCCCCGTCGAGTTGATGTACAGATAGACGGGCTTGGTCGGGTTGTCGTATTGCAGGTACAGCAGCTCGGCCATCATGAGCTCCGTGACTGCGCGGGGGACGCAGAGAGACTGTATTAGGATGCATGTGCGCGGTGGGGCGTCGGATGGTCGGCCGCTCGCGGGCCGCTTGCCTGACGGCACCAAGGACATGCCCAGGTACACGATCCTCTCCTTAAACAGGTACGATGGGAGGTCCGGGGGGATCTGATCCGTCGCGTCGCCGCTAAGCATGGGAATGACCTGCGGCGCGGAGGACGGGGACACGCGCACGTTCGGCGGGGCCCGCCAAGCCCCCGCATTGGCCACCCACGGCTCCCGGCGTCTGGGCGACAGCCGTCGCGATTCGCGAGCGTGCATCGCGCGCAACGCCATCCAATCTAGGCATCCAGCTCGCTCCTTGCCCAGTTCGCGCGGGAGCGGCGCCTCAGGCTGCGAGCACTCACGCACTGAACGAGTAGGCCCCCGGAAGCCCGCGGGCATGCTCCCCGGCAGGGCTTGGCAGGCGCGATGAGCTGCCTGCGTCTCCCAGACAGACTGAGCGTCGCCTTCGACGACAGCGCGCCCCCGTGCGCAGCGAGCAGGCCCGCCATACTGCCACGCTGCCCCTATCCTGCCCAGCCGACGAGCTGCCGACAGCCAGGCGGCCAGATCCAGGTCAAGCAGCGAAGTGTTGGCGGATAAGAGCCGCGCAAGCTCGCACAACGCCGCGAGAGCCACCACAAAGCCCGTGGATAAACCAATGAGGGCGAGGCTTGGTGCGATGCAGGAGTGACCAATATCTGCATCGGCGGTCTGCCCGACGACTCCTCTCGCTGCTCCCGCCTGCCCGCCACCGATGTTGCACCGTCAGAGCAGTGCTGGGACGGAGACGAGTGCTTTGGAAAGGCTGTGGACGATGTTTATGAACAGGAGATTGGCCTGACCGAACTGCGACTCTCGCTCAAGGCCGGTGGAGGCGTCTGGAAGGGCGAGCGCCTCAGCGTCTGTTTTCGCTGGGAAGATGGCTGGGAGGAAGAGGAAAGCGCCCGAGCCTTCCGAGGGCCGTCCGTTGAAGCGGAAGGCCGATGTGGTGGAGGAACCGGCTGCGGAGGCGGTGCATCACCCCTCGCACGGCAAGGTGGGCGAGGCGAACCGGGCAGCGCTTTCAGGCGATGTCGGCCGTCGCCTGCCCGATGTTATATCCAGACTGTTTGCGCTCGGCCGGTGCACCGCGGCGACTGCCGCGCGACTCGAGGCCGATGGCGCGCCACCCCTGCAGGTGGCCGGGAGGGTCTTCGTGTGGGGCGACGGGGACTGCGGCCAGCTGGGGCTGGGAGAGGACGTTACGGACCGCCTGCGACCCTGGCCCGTCGATCTGGGCGTCGAGGTTCTGCAGGTAGCCTGCGGCGGGATGCACACGGTGGCGCTCGACGCCGAGGGGGCCGTGTGGACGTGGGGCGTGAACGACGAGGGCGCGCTGGGGCGCCCGACGGCGGGCGAGTCGGCAAAGAAGCTGTGGGAGGCCGCCAATGCCGGAGACCTGCCCGTGGAGGACGCGTACCGCCCCGCCCGAGTGCGGATGCCCGAGGGTGCGGCGCGCATCGTCCAGGTCTCCGCCGGCGACTCGCACACGTGCGCGCTGGCGGAGGACGGTACCTTGTGGGCCTGGGGAACCTTCCGGGACTCGTCGGGCGTCATGGGGTTCTCCCCGGACGTGCGGACCCAGGTGTCGCCGGCGGCGGTCTTTGGCCCCGAGGCTGGCATGCCGCACCGGGCCGCCAAGATTAGCAGCGGGTGAGCGCGAGCCCAGCAAAGCTTCGCAGAGCGTGGAGCGCCCTCGTCTCGTTGACCCGCTTTTCTTTGCACGTCGCAGGGACGACCACGTGGTGGCCATCACGGTGGCTGGGAGGGTCTTTTCTTGGGGCAACGGGCAACAGGGCCAGCTCGGGCGCGTCGGCGAGCGTATCCCCGAGAACCGGCGCCTCTCCGCGTTCCTCACCCCGGCCGAGATCCTGGTCCTCAAGCGGCCTTCCAAGGGCCTCCGCGTTGTCGATGTCCAGTGCAAGTCCTTCTCCACCTTCGTGTCCCTCTCTGGTGAGCTCTCCGTGACTGAATTGGTCATTAACCTATTAACACGTCGCACCCCGGGGCTGCTCGCTTGTTAGTTGCTCACGCCAGCGCCCATGGCTGCCCCCAGACGGCCGGGTGTACGCGTGCGGGCTGAACAACTACGGGCAGCTTGGCCTGAAGAAGGAGGGGTGCATTTTCGCCCCGGTGAAGGTGCCGGAGCTGCAGGGCTGCTCGCTGATCCGCCCTGGGCAGCACCACACCCTGGCGGTGCGGGACAACATGCTGTACGCGCTTGGCCGGACCACCTACGGGCGGCTGGGCAGGGCCGACGTGGACGCCACGGCGGACGCTGCCGTCCACGAGCTGGGAGCGGTCGCGGGCCTCGAAGAGTGCGCGCCCGTGGCGGGCGCTGCGGGAGGCCTTGCGGTGTCGGGGTGCTTTGGTGGGCCAGAGGGGCGGCTGTGGCTCTGGGGTATGGGGGGACCCTTGCAAGGCAACGGGGATGAGGAGGACGACTGCCTCACGCCGCAGGTGAGGCGTTTGGGTGCTGTGTCGGGGCGGCAACGGCGGCCGACTAGGCTAGGGCAAACACGGGTGGCCCTGCGTGCTGCACGCAGAGGGTGAAGGAGTCGAAGAAGTTTAACGGGTGGAAGTGCCTCATGCTCGAGTTTGGCGGTCAGCACGCCTGCATGCTCGGCGTGAGGCGCGAGGGCTACGTAGTCCCGGAGGGCGCCGAGTGAAGGGCGCAGAGCGGTTGACCTGTGGCCTCCCCCTGTGTACTCTGAGCCGCGCACCGCCTTGAACGTCTTCGCACTGTCTACGGCGCGAATACCGCGCTCCCGGAGCCTGCGCCGGTGACGCACGGGGGCCCGGCAGGGCCAGGGAGCACCCATGGTGGTCGAGCCCGATCACGACAGCCTCGCAACGGCGCGTTTTGAGAAAGGGTGAGTTTGGGGGCGACCTTGAGCGAGCGAGTCGCGGTACGAAACGCTTTGCAGTTCAGCATGCCGAGCCGCCCCCAGCGGGACCGAACGCGACGCGTCGACAACGCTCGCGCATTCTATGTTGAGTCCATGAATTGCTGGCTGCGCTTTCCTTGCCTCGGAGGCGGCGCAGGAGTGGCAGTTGGGGACCCAGACATTGCGCATCAGCGTGACCCGCTTCCGTCACGCCGATCGCCCGAGGCCGCCGTTTCCGGCATATACGCACTCATCGGATCGCTCCGACACCGTCTGGTTTGATCGCGTCCCTCTTGCGGCCCCCGCGCGCAGGTTCGAGCATGACGACAGGGCCTCGGGGACGTGCTCCCCGAGCGAGCACGCAGCCCGCGTTTTCGCCTGCAACGTCTGCTTCGGAGACGCCGTGGAGCCAGTCGTGACGCAGTGCGGGCACCTCTACTGCTGGAAGTGCCTGTACCGGTGGGCCCAGGCTCCTCGAACTGCCTCGTGCGCCCCATGGTGCCCGGTGTGCAACGCTCAGCTGGACCTCTCCCACGTCGTGCCCATCTACACACGCGGCGGTGCGCTGGAGGAGGATGCCGCGCTGGCCTCCTCGGGCGACTCGGATTTGATGGACGACGAGGAGTTGGCGATACCGCCCCGGTGCGTCCTATGCAGAGCACCTCGCGAAGCTCCTTGCGTGCCTCCGGCGGGGCTGCAGGTGAGGTCAGTAGGCAGCTTGTCTACCTCACGCTTCCGCTGAGCTGCCGAGTTCCCTCCTGCCCTCGCAGTCCCAAGGCGCGGCGGCCACCGACCGTGCGCATGGACGCAATTGCAGGCGACCTCACGCTGGGTTTGGCCCAGGCCATGCACATGCGGGAGCTGGCCATGGGCCTCGACAGCTCAGGGAGCGCCGCGGATGCCAGGCTCGCCATGCAGCGAGGGCTGCTGCTCGTGGGATGCGTCCTCATTTCCATGGTTCTCTGCTTCCTCTGAGCTACGTGGATGCATTTGTCCGCTCTAGCGCTCACTTTCACGAACCTACAAGGGCACGATGTCTGACGATGGGACACATTGCCCGGTCCTATCCCGCCCTCTTTTACACCATCGCCCTCTTGCTTTAGCCCTAGGTCCGTTTCTTTCGTTGGGATCAACAGTTCAACGTGCCACGCAGCAAGGGCTGGCCCCCAGGTGCCTCGCACGCTTCCGTCATCACTGCTCTGCCAACACCCTCCCCGCCCACCGGCTATGACTGGCACTCGCGACCCGGCCCACCCAGCCGGCCCTTCACGCCTCTGCCTCCTTCTCGACGTTCTCCGTCGCAGAGATACGGTCCTTGAACAGAGCCGCCATCTCCTCCGCCCGGTCAAACACGACCTGGGGGTTGCGGATGAAGTCCCCGGGAGCCGGCTCCAGCTTCTTCGTCGACAGCGCGAACCTGCGGCGCGAGGGCGGCCGTGCTCTCATGTTGGATTTGCGCTTTAGTGCCACCCGCACACAGCCCTGCCTCTCGGGCACCCTTGCGCCAGCTCCTGGCCAGCCACCGCGTCCGCAAGGCCGCCAAGTTCGCCGCATGACACACATCGCTGAGCCCCTCACCGGTTCTTCTCCTTGTCCAGGCCCAGGACCATGACCTTGATCTTGTCGCCGGGCGCAATGACGTTGTTGATGTTGGTGATGCGCTCGGCCGTCATCTGGGAGATGTGGAGGAGCCCCGAGATGCCGCCCATGTCGACGAAGGCGCCGTAGGGCTTGACGGCCGTCACGGTGCCCTCCACCACGTCACCGGGCGACATGCTCTGCTGGGCCGCGGCCCCCTCCTCCGACACGCCCTCCACGCGGCGGTTGGAAAGCACGAGCTTCTGCGACGTCTCGTCGACGTCGATGACCTTCATCGGGATGACCTGGCCCGTCATGTCGTCCTTGCTGTACATGGGAGACAGCTGCGACACGGGCACGAAGCCCCGCACGCCCATCACGTCCACCATCACGCCGCCGCGGTTGGAGGCGTACACGGTCCCCTCGACGGTGATGTCCTCGTCCAGACACTGGCGGAGGCGCTGCCACACCACTTCCAGCTCCAGCTTGCGGATCGAGAGCGTCACCTCCTGCGAGGAGTTCGAGCCCACCACGACGAATTCGCGAGTCGTCCCGGGGCTGATGACGTCGGAAGGCTCCGAAATCGGCGCGATGGACAGCTGCGGGGGCGGCGGACAAGCGGCGTCGGCGCGCGGGCGTGGGGAAGCGCCAGCCAGGGGGCTGCAGACCAGGCCCGGGCGGCGCGGAGACGCGGCCACCACCGCGGGCGCGGCTGCCCCGATCGCGCTCGCTTGAAATCGCTTGCCTCAGCGGTGGGCACGAACGCGGGCGCCTTGCCGCCGATGTCGACCATGGCGCCCCGGTTGTCCACCTTGAGGACGTTCCCGCTGATGCGCTCCCCGGGCTTGTACTGCGGGGCCGACGAAACGCAGAGCATATAGTGTGCAGCCAGCAGCGCGCGCGCGCGCAGAGGCCTCGCGACGGGCCTGAGCGAGCGCCTGGATTCGAGCAAGGGTGCGTTCCTGAGCCCACGCGCGCGCGCTCACCAACAAGTTGAAGTCGCCGATCAGCTTCTCGAACTCCTGGTACATGTCCGCCTCCGCAGGAGTGGCGAGGGCGCGAACGGGACCGGCACACCGGCGCGCCTGCGCTCGCGGGATGGTTGGGTTGACATGGCGACCGCGCCGCGCTGCGCGCGGACCCCCGGGGCTGCGACCCTGCCGTGCAATACATTCGTCGAGCAGAGTCCTCTCGCTCCCATCAAACGCGGAACGGCAGCTGGGCGGTGACGCGCGCGCGGGATAAACAGCCGCCGGGCCTGGGGAAGCCGTCACCTGGACGGGATTGACCCGCACGGCGGAGGAGGCGGCCTTGGGCGCCGACAGGCGCATCGCGAATGCCATCTCCCAACAGCCTCTGCGATGGACGCGCAGCGGCGGTGTGGTCGCGACGGAATCCGGTCCCACGCCGCCTGTGAGTGATGCCTGGCCGTGCTGCGAGCTGCCGGCGCGACTGAGCTAACGGGAGGCTAGACGTGGGCAAAAGGACCACACAGACGCGATAGGGGGGCCATTGATCGGGTCCGGCTGCCTGTCCGACCCTGACTGGCGTGGGGAGAATGACCGGGTTTGCCTTGCAAGATCTGCGAGCGCGCTTTCAAGAACCACTTTGCGAATCGGGAAGAAACTGCGGACGCCGCTCACGCCCGAGACTGCTTGGAGCCACTCGGCGAGATTGCCGGCGCGCGGATTCCCGGTTGGTGGCCCATCTTTTCACTTGCAAGTCGATTGATTGGCTGACCCGTCCGCTGGCGACCCTCGCCCCTATCGACAGTGCGGGAGAAATGGCCGGGCTGGGATGCACCACCGCGCGTGTGGCGGCGTGCAGGCATCGCGTGCCGGTCGGGGAGAGTTCGCGTTCCATCTGCGTGGGGTTCAGGAGGGCGCCCGCCCCCACCCCAGCGCGTGGTGCGCGGGGAGGGGCGGCGCAGGATGGGTCGTTGCATCCATCTCGCGCGGGCTCGCGCCGCGCTGTCCGGGCGTCTGCGCTGTTCGACAACCTGCAGCAGATGATCTCCGGCGACCCAGCTGAGAAGACGAGGAAGAAGTACTTTCCGCGCGTGGACAGGATCAACGGGCTGGAACTCACCATAAAGGTGCGCCCCTCGCGCCCCAGGGCGACGTTTCTGCCCGCTCGACTGCCCGCCCCATTTTGGATGTTGTCCGTCGCCCTGCTAGCCTTGCGGATTCCTGTCTACCACGAGCCAGCGCCCGCTCGAGCCCGGCACTGGGTGGCCAGTCGCTCGTGGCCTTCTCGCGCGCAGGAGCTCTCGGACGACGAGCTTCGCGCCAAGGCTTCCGAGCTTCGGGAGAGGGTTCAGGGCGGCGCGTCCCTGGACAGCGTGCTCGAGGAGGCGTTCGCGCTCGGTGAGCCGAGCAGCCGCGCGCCACCAAGCAGCTGCCCAACCCTAGCCCATCCCTCCCCGCCCACACACACACCTCCGCCCGCGCCCCCCCCGCAGTGCGCGAGGCGAGCTCCCGCGTGCTGGGCCTGCGCCCCTTCGACGTGCAGCTGATGGGCGGCATGATTCTTCACGAGGGTCAGATCGCGGAGATGCGCACGGGCGAGGGCAAGACCCTGGTGGCCGTCCTCCCCGCCTTCCTCAACGCCCTGGCCGGCAAGGGCGTCCACGTGGTCACCGTGAACGACTACCTGGCCCGCCGTGACTCGGAGTGGGTCGGCCAGGTGCACCGCTTCCTGGGTCTCACGGTGGGGCTGGTCCAGCAGGGCATGGACGAGGCGGAGCGCAAGCGGGCGTACGCGGCGGACGTCACGTACGTCACCAACTCGGAGCTGGGCTTCGACTACCTGCGTGACAACCTCTGCAACCGCCCCGAGGAGTTGGTGCAGCGCCCCTTCGCGTTTTGCATCATCGACGAGGTGGACAGCATCCTGATCGACGAGGCGCGCACGCCGCTCATCATCTCGGGATCCGCGGACGCCCCGAGCGACAAGTACCAGAAGGCCACCAAGCTGGCGGGGGCGCTGGTGCTCGGGGTGCACTACACGGTGGACGAGAAGCAGCGAGCGGTGCTGATCACTGATGAGGGCTACGCTGCGGCGGAGGAGGTCCTGGGCGTCTCTGACCTCTACGAGCCCCGTGCGCAATGGGCCACGTACGTCCTCAACGCCTTGAAGGCCAAGGAGCTGTACAAGCGCGACGTGCAGTACATCGCGAAGGGCGGGGAGATCATCATCGTGGACGAGTTCACTGGTGAGTGGCTGGGTTGACAATTGATAACAGTTAGCGGGTGGTAGGCGGGTGGGGAGGGGCCCGGGTGTCAAGGCTTGTGTGGCGGGCAGTTTGCGTGGCCTCTGCGTTTCAGCTGACGTGTCAACGGGTCATTGAGTGGGCGATGAGAGTGTTTTGGTCAGACTGTTGCATGTGACACATGCAGCCATCGTCTAACGCGGCACCTCTCCCGCAGGCCGCACCATGCCGGGCCGCCGGTGGAGCGACGGTCTCCACCAGGCCATCGAGGCCAAGGAGGGCTTAGAGGTGAAGGAGGAGTCCATCACGCTCGCGTCCATCTCGTACCAGGCTTTGTTCCGCATGTTCCCACGGCTGGCGGGCATGACCGGCACGGCCGCCACAGGTGGGCGGCGGTGGGGGTGGTGGCGGTGGGGTGGGGTGGGGTGGTCCAGGCCACAAGTTGGGCTTGCGGCTGTGTCTGACCAGTGCGATCTCGGAACTTTGTTCCCGCATGGCCCTGCTGTGTCTGCCTGCTGGTCTCTCTGTGCACACGTCAGTGCCCATTCCAGCGCTGTGGCTACTGACGCCACTTGCGTTAGACTCAGCTCTCGCGGACTCGCTGCGATCGCAGAGACGAAGGAGTTCAAGGACATCTACGGCCTGGACGTGACGGTGGTGCCCCCCAACCGCATCATCCAGCGCGACGACTTCGACGACGTTGTGTTCGCCCGTCTGTCTGGCAAGTGGAACGCGGTGGTGACGGAGGTCAAGCGGATGAACAAGAAGGGCAGGCCCGTGCTCGTGGGGACCACGTCAGTCGAGGGGTCCGAGATGCTCGCACGTGAGTCGGGGTGGGGGTGGGATGGTGCATTGGGTGTGGGGAGCGCAGGTGAAGAGTATGGGCTGGGTTGGGTGTGCTGAGCGTGGTTGGGGTGTGGTCATGACGTGCAATGGTTGGGTGTGGAACTAGAGCTTTCAGCTACAGTATTGGTTGGGTCCTCATGAGCTGTTATCGCACGTGCCCTTGTCGGTGACTGGGTCACATGCGTGTGTGCCACGCACGGGAACCCTGACCCGCGACGTCGCCTGCAGAGATGCTGCGGGAGGAGGACATCACGTGCCAGGTGCTGAACGCCAAGCCCGAGAACGTGGAGCGGGAGGCGGAGATCGTCGCGCAGGCCGGTCGCAAGGGCATGGTGACCATCGCCACCAACATGGCCGGTCGAGGCACGGACATCCTGCTGGGCGGCAACTCCGAGTTCATGGCCCGTTTGAAGGTCCGCGAGGCTCTGATGCCCCGGGTGGTGTCGCTGGTGGAGTCTTCGGACACCGTCCGACGCGTGCGGTCGTGGAAGGTCGCGGAGGGGCTGTTCCCCAGGGAGCTTACGGCTGAGGCGAGTGGGTGGTGGTGGGGTGGGGGTGTTGGTGGTGATAGTAGTGGTGGTGGTGGTCAACACATGGCTCAGGGTCTCACCTCACGTGGCTGCTTCCTTAGGTGCACTCGTGCACACGTGGTCATCCCAATCATCTTCCCTCTACCCCGCAGACGAAGGCCCTGGTGGACGCGGCGGTGTCCAAGGCCGTGGATGCCTGGGGCGACCGTCGCCTGGAGGCCCGCCTTGCCGAGGACCGACTGTCGGTGGCCTGCGAAAAGGGGCCCACCGAGGACGCGGCTCTGCTGGCCATCCGGGAGGCGTTCCGTGCTGTGGAGAGGGAGTACGACGAGGTGGTTCGGAAGGACCGGGAGGAAGTGCGGGCGCTGGGGGGGCTGCACGTGATCGGCACTGAGGTGAGGGGCGGTGCGGGGGTAGGGGAGGGGGTGAGGGGGGGTGCAGGGGGTGGCAAAGATCGGGAGGGGGTCATGGGGTGTGTTGGGATGTTGGGGAGCAACGTGGACGACATTGCAAGTGCTATGTTGAGGGCCAGAGTCCCGCCGCATCGACAACCACCCACCTCACTCCTCACCCACCTCACTCCCTCTCCCTCTCCCTCTCCCTCCACCTCACAGCGCCACGAGTCCCGCCGCATCGACAACCAGCTCCGCGGCCGCGGCGGCCGGCAGGGCGACCCCGGCAGCACCCGCTTCTTCCTTTCCCTCGAGGACAACCTGTTCCGCGTGTTCGGCGGCAACAAGATCCAGTCCGTCATGGAGATGTTCAGGGTCGAGGACCTACCGATTGAATCTGGCATGCTGACCAAGTCCCTCGACGAGGCTCAGAGGAAGGTCGAGGCGTACTTCTTCGACATCCGCAAGAACCTGTTCGAGTACGACCAGGTCGTCAACACCCAGCGCGCTAAGGTCTACGCGGAGAGGAGGCTCGCCCTGGAGGCGCCGTCGCTCGAGGGGAAGGCGAGTCGGGGGATGGGGCGTGTCTGGGTGTTGGGTGGTGGGGAAGGCGAGTGGGGTGGATGGGGCGTGTGGGGGTGTCTGATGTTTGATGAGGCGAGTGGGAAGGAGATGAGAGATGGGAGGGATGAGGCATATAAGGTTGTTTGCTGAAGGGGAAGGCGAGTAGGGGGATGAGGTGGTGGGGGGTGTGGGGAGGACATGGTGGGCGGGGTGGAGTTGGGGAGATGAGGCGTGGGTGGAGCGAGGGGTTGGCTGGCCTCGCCACACCATGGACACTGGTCTTACCTTGCTTGACCCCATCCCACCCTGCTTGACCCCATCGCATCTTGCTCAACCTCTCCCCACCCTGGTCGACCCCGCCCCACCTGCCTCGCTCCCTCACAGATGGTGGAGTACGCAGAGAAGACCGCGGACGACATCCTGGAGGCCAACGTGAACCCATCCGAGCCCGTCGACAGCTGGCGCCTCGACTCCCTCGCTTCTAAGATGATCCAGTACTGCCCCATCATGGCGGGCGACGGCGTGACGGGTCTCTCCGGCGCCGACCTGCGAAAGGCGGCGGGGGCGGGTGGTCCCGCGGGGTTCGAGTCCCTCCGGGCGTACATGCGCCAGGCGTCCGTGCAGGCCTACCAGATGAAGCGGAGCTTCGTGGAGGGAGTGGAGACGGGGCTCATGCACGAGGCTGAGAGGTTCTTCTTGCTCCGTAACATTGACCAGCTGTGGAAGGACCATTTGCAGGCCATCAAGTTCATCCAGCAGGCCGTCGGGCTGCGCGGCTACGCCCAGCGGGACCCGCTGACCGAGTTCAAGCTGGAGAGCTACAACCTGTACCAGGAGATGATGTCCCAGGTGCGCAGGAACGTCATCTACAACGTGTACGTGTTTGAGCCGCTCAAGGCCAGGCGCCTGGGGGAGGCGGAGAAGGGTGCGGAGAAGGGTGCGGAGAAGGGCGGGGAGAAGGGCGAGGGGGCGGGGTCGCGCAAGGGTGGCAAGGGGCGCAAGGCGGGGGGTGGCGCGAGCGAGGGCGAGGGGGAGGGCGGGGAGGCAAAGGCGGAGAAGGAGGGTAGCAGCGTGGGCAAGGCCACGGCCAGGTGAAGGGGCGGCTGTGGTGGTGGGAGAGTAGCGCGAGGGGCGCGTTGAAGTTGCATCAAGACCGTGCGTTGAATAGCGGTTCACAAGCGAGGGCGCAAGCGTAGCGCGGCACATGCACCAGGCGCCAGTTGATAGGGAGATGAAGCGGGAGGGGTCATGCACGCCCGTTGCATGACGTAAAACTATCAAATCGAAATTTATAACTGGGCAAATGAACATGAATGAGCCAATCGACAAGGGCGCTGCTCAGCGCTGCAATTCGTGTCGCTCAGGATGTTGGGTTGTCATCTTGCACAGAACTACTCATCTAAGCTCCCATGGCGTCATCGATGTCACCCCAGGTGCAGTTGGCAACCCCGACTGTGCAGTCAGCCGTCAGCAGTCAGTGGCCGCGTCTCCCCGGGTGCAGTGGCCTGTGCAGACCCCGACTGTGCAGTCAGCAGGCAGCAGTCAGTGGCTGTGTCACCCCGGGTGCAGCGCCCCCTGCAGTGCGTTCTGCAGCTCCGTGGCCACGCCGTCGCGCCCCCTGCGCAGTCGGTCCAGGACGCTGCTCAGGGCCACTAGGTCCTCCGAGCGCCGCTCATCCAGGGCGGCGATGCGAGACAGGGAGCTCCTGAAGCGAGAGGGGAGGAATGAGGATGCGGTGGAGATAGATAGTGGTCGTGGGGGTGGGCAGTGGGTGGCAGGCGGGTCACGGTCATAGCCACAGCCACTGGTCAGCAGTCGAGGGAGAGAGCCTCGCCGGTCCTCGCCGCTCCCTCCCCTCAGCCCTCACCTCAGCCTCTCCGCTTCCTGCCTCGCCCGCGTCCCGTTGGCCACCTCCTGCGCCACGTCTGCCCTCAGCTTCCCCGCCTCCTCGCTCAGGTGCCGGGCACGCGCCACTGCCTCGTCTAGCTCCTGCTGCAGCGACCTGTGGGTGCGGAGCCACAATAAGGATGTTCCTTTCGCCCATCCACCACCCACACTTCCAACCCACTCGCCACAACCCTTACCACCCCACTCGCCACCACCCATACCCCCACCCTCATCCCAACCTTCACCCTCACCCATCATCCCACCACCCTCACCACCACCCCCACCCCACCCCACTCGCCTGATCTTTGCCGCATCCTCGGTCGCCCTTGCTTTGGCCTCCTCTGCCGCTGCCCGTGCCTCTCGCTGCACCTCCTCTCCCCACCGCTGCAACCGGTCCCTCTCGACCTGCAGGCCTCGCCTCTCCTCTTCCCACCGCCGCATGTCCTCCGTGTGCAGGCCCACCTGCCGCGCCAACTGCGCCACCTTGTCTGACGCGTCCTTGCATCGAGACTCCAGGTCAGCCACACGCGCCCTGCGACGAGAGAGGGTGGCGCGCGAGGGTCATGGAGGGACTTGGGCCGACAGAACTGGGCGAGATGCAACACACTCGCCACACCCCGCACACCCGCACATCTCACCTAGCCTTAAACACCCACCACCGTCACCCCTCATTTAAACACAACTCACCTGGCCTCGCACAGCTCCTCCTCCGCAGCTATCCGCGCCCGCTCCATGGCCAGCCGCTCCTCCCGGGCCTGCCTCTCCCGTTCCTCCGCCATGCACCGATCCCTCTCGTCACGCTTCCTGCACAGATAGCACAGATGCCACGGCTCAAATGCAGACTGAGTCACTCACCAAACACCCAGCGTGAACCTTACAGCAACGCACTCCCTCTCGCCACCCCTCGCTCACCACCGCTTCCTCACCCACACCAGCGCCGCCCCCACGCTCACCTCCGCTCCTCAGCAGCCCCCTCCGCCATCCTCGCCGCCTGCTCCTTCCGTTCTGCCTCTGCCGCCCTCAGCTCCCAGTCTTTGGCCACCGCCCGTGCCGCGTGCAGCTCCCTGCCCAGTGCCTCCACCTCCCCCTGCACCTCCTGCCCCCGGGCCTGCAGTCCGTTCCTCTCATTCACCGCGTGCTTCCACGAGGCGTTCGCCAAGTCCAACTCACGCCTCAGCTGCAGACACAGGGAAGTGGCGGGGGACATGAGAGCGGAACATGCGACGCCGCACCTGGTTCAGTCAGTCAAGCGCGACATGCATGCACAGCCTTTGCATTACAGGACATCCACCCACACACATAGACGGAGCTCAGTCAAGCAACCACACCCGCCTGCACCCACGCTGCTGCCCTTGCCGTCGCTGCGCTGCAAATAGCTGCTGCTTGAAACAAGGATGGGATCCCTTCCCACGCCACCGCGTTCCCCACCTTCCGCACTTCGGCCTCTTGCTCTGCGGCCTCTCCCCACGCCACCGCATTTCGCACCTTCCGCACTTCGGCCTCTTGCTCTGTGGCCTCCCTCTGCCGCGCCTCTGCCGCCCTCAGCCACTGCCGCTCCTCTGCTTTATACTGGACCAGGAGAGCCACCAGGGCCTCCTTGCTGCGACGCGAACGAAACGACGCTTCATTGAGAGTCCAGCAGCGCCACCATGGCACCGACAAGGGTCAGTGCCTACGCTTGCGATGAACGGCAGCCATCTGTCGCCAACAGCACCGTCGATGGCCAAGCAAGGCTAAGGACTGCCCTGGCAGAAGAAAAATCTCAGCACATGCCACAAGGCCCCGGCTCACAACCCCCACCTGAGACGCGCCAAGTCCTCAGCAGCGGCAAACTCGGGCACAGTGACAGGGGCCGCCGAGCGTGCGAGCGCGGCAGGCGGAGGCGGCGTGCACTCCACCGCACCCACGGACGCCGGCACCTCCCATTCCGGGCCCACGCGGACCTCAGCGCAGGTCGACCCTTGCTCCCCCGTCACAATCGTGCTCCCCAGCCCCGACGATTCATGCCACACCCCCGCAAGCGCCGCATCAACTCCCCGCGCCGGACCCGCGCGGCCCTCCTGGCCCCCGCCTGGCCTTGGCGACACCGCCGGGGACGCGGTGGTCCGCCGTTTCTTGGAAACCCATCCCTCGGCGTCTGGGGCATCGTGCGGCGGCAGCAGCCGGCGACTCGGACCCGGGCCCGGCGTCCCCGCGTCGGGCAGTGCGGTCCGGGGCGGCGATCTCCGCCCGGCGCCGGCGTGGTCGCCCCCCGGTGCCCCTCGCGCGGCCTTGGCGGGGGTCGCGGCCGGGCCAGCGCCCGCGGGGGCGAGGGCGGCCCCCCGCCCGGGAGATCCCGCGCCTCGCGGCTGCGCCGGGGACGACTGCGTGGTGGGTAACGTCAGCGGCGTCCCCGCGGGGCCGAACCCCACGTGTGCGGCAGCCTCGGGTCGGCCGTCCCGGTCCCGGTCCCTCTGCGCGCCCTTGGCAGCCGCCGCCAGCCGCGCCGCGTGCATCTCCGCCGCCTCGCTGAAAGTGTACGTCAACCGCGCCTCCGCCTGCAGCGCCCCGGTCGTCTCGCCCCCAACCGCCACCAGCTGCCCCCGCCACACCGTCCCCGTCTCACGCTTGCCCCGGGACCCCTCGCTGCCCCCGAACAGCACCAGTTCCCCGCGGCCCAGGTGCGCCATGGCGTGCTTGGCCAGCGCCGGGCTCCGCTGCGGCGCCTGCACCGGCACCCACTCAAACGCCCCGCCCCGCTGCACCAACAGCGCCGCCTCCCGGGCCCTCGCGCCGCCCCCACCGCCCCAGAGCAGCACTCCTTGCAACCCCTCGCCGGGGCGATGGTCCGCGGGGACCCACACCGCCGCGGCCGTCGCGTGCGATCGGGGCGCAGGGAGTATCCCGCCGACCCGCCTCGGCCGGACCCACGCCAGGGCGTGCCAGGGGTTCCCGTCCGCCCCGGGCGCAGCGGTGCCCAGATCGAGCACCGCGATGCTCTGGTCCTCGCCCAGCAGGCCCTTGGCGCTCTGGCCGCTCAGGAAGACGACTCGGGAGCCGAGCGTGGCGGCGGCATGGAAGCAGCGGGGACGGAAGGGCGGGCCGCTCGGAGGCATCGGGTGCAATGGCAGGACAGTGCGGGACTGGGTGTCTGCGGGAGAGGAGTGGGGCAAGACAGTGTGACACTCGGTGGGGTGTGCGGGAGGAGAGTGAAAGCAGACGGTGGGGTGCGGTGGGAGCGTGGCGAGAGTGCGGGCTGCGGATGGCCGGAGGGCGGCTCACCGACGGCGAGGAGGTCGTCGAGGTGTCCTTCACCGGGGCGGAAGCCGCCGTGCACGAGAATGACGTGGGGCTGCGGGGCAGGGCACGTGAAGGGCAGTTGCAGTGCAGCAAGCCATGACGTGCAGCGCGGGCGATGCCTCCGCGACTCACCATGTGCGGATGGAGGACCGCACAGTGACCGAGGCGAGACAGGAGCCGGACGTCTCCTCGCAGCTCTGGCGACTCCCAGGAGCGTGAAAGGACGTCCAGGACGACGCAGGCGGGCTGCGTGCACAGCTCCGCGCCGCCATCCCCCTCCGCGCGCTTGCCACCGATCACCCATATCGATGTGTCACCGACGAGCGTGGCGGTGTGGCTCGAACGTGCCTGCCGGGCACGGGAGCGGAGGGGGTCTGCGTTCTGGACGCTCGTGGGGCCAATCCCGCGAGCCTGGCGCGGAGAAACGGCAACAGTTGGGATCATCGGACACGTGCAGAGCGTGGTGAGGCATAAACGCCCGGCCAACGAGGCTCAAAGGAGCGGGGAGCGGGTCAGCGGGGCCAGCGCGCTTGAGGTCCCGTCGCGAGCAGCCGCGCACTGCGACGAGTTCCCGCTGTGCACATCGTCAGATTATCACCCTGCCATCGTCGCGAACGCGTCGCACTGCGAAGGACGGCGACGGTGGCGAGCCGGGGGCTGACGTCGCAGTCACCTCGAAGGCAACCCCCGCTGTCTCGACGGTGCGCCAGGAGCCGGAGTTGAGGTCCAAGCAGGCTACGTCGGAGAGAGTCGAGCCGCCGCGGACCCCGCCGATGACCACCAGCGCGTCGCCCAGCAGCGTCCCCGTGTGTTGGCTCCGCGGCTTGCCTGCGTGCTCGTGGACGTCGGTCCAATCGACTCGGACCCGAGCTAAGGAACTCATACGCCAGACAAGGGGTCCCTTCCCGCCCCATGGTGTCGATCCGGGGCCCAGCGGGGCTAGGATCGGGCCTATCTGGTGCCATGCCCTAGCCTGGCACAGGGCAATCGTCGTGGCCTCAGGCTCAGACTGCTCTGGTGGGTGGGGCTTTCAAGCAGCAAAGCGATGGACAATGCCTGCTGGCAACAACACAGCGCAATTCTTGGCCTGCCCACGTGCGAAACGAAATGCGATGGCGTAGCAGACGCGTTTCGGCCGGCAGCTTGCGTGACCTCCCTGGCCCTGACCTCCCAGACCTCCGTTGGATGCAGCCTCAGTCGCCGGTGCGGCGCACCTTGGCCCGGTGCTCCTCTGCGCGTTCGATTGCGTCGATGGGGTGGACCAGCACCATCAGCGACTCCCACAGCGCCATATCCGAGTCGCCCTGGGGTTCGTAGAGGGCGTAGTCGCTCGTCGGCTTGTGCAGGGAGCTGCGGTACACCTCGGTGCCGGTCCCTGCGGGCAGTGAGAGGGTCGGTTTGTGGAGGCATCGCAGGCACAGCACAGCACAACATCACAGCACAGCGCGGCACAGCCCTCACCGACGCGCTTCCGGCCGCTGAACTCGTACGCGCACGCGTGGAAGCCGCACGTCTCGCTCTGGATGTTCCGCTTGCACATCGGGCACTTGGCCCGGTACGTCACCAGGTCCGTGGCGACCATGCCGACGGGGCATACGACGCGCCCCTTGCCGTGCGCCTCGCACCTGGGGTTGTGGCACTCGCCCTTGATGTTGAGGCCCTGCGTGACGTTGCACCACTCCGGGGCGTCCTCAGAAAACTCCGTCTGAGAGCGAGGAATAAGGGGCCGGGTGACTTTACAGAGACTGTTGGACGGTCAGCTCGCCCGGCATCGTTCCCCCAGTCTGCAGCTCACCTGCTCAACGATGTCAGGGTTGGACACGTCGGCGAAGATGAAGTGCGGAACTGCATACCCACCCCCTCGGAGCCTCAAAATCAGGTGAAGTGTCGACTTGGTTTGAATCTTGTAATCGGCCAGCGTTCTCCCGTCCTCCAGCTGCCACCCCGCGAAGATGAGGCGCTGTTGATCCGGGGGGATGCCCTCTTGACGCTGAAGTTGGGTCTTTACCGACTCCACCGTGTCGGTCTCGTCCACCAGCAGCGCACAAGTCGTTCCCGCCAGCGTTTTGATAAACAACTGCATCTTGCTGCACAGGAGAGAAGATCACACCGTCGCACATTCGATGCGACCTCGATGTGCGGGGCGAGGCAGCCGCTGGCTGCTCAATGCGCCTCCGTGCTGCGCCATGGGGCAAGCATGCGTGCACGCGCGAGGCGGCATGGACCGCGAGCGATCGGGTGTGCCGCGTCAAATCTTGTGCCTCCCGATCATGCGCTCACGTGAGTGGGCGCGTTGACGGCGCGTGGCCGCGTAGGGAGGCCGTTGACCTAGAGCGCTGGGCCGGTGCCCGCAGAGCACCTCCGCAGCGGCGCCGATGGACACAGCTTGCCGGAATGCACTGCTTGGCCGACCGATATCCCACAGGCGGACCGGCAGCTACGACGCGCCGCGGGGGCCGATCGCGCGGAGCAAACCACCCTGTGCTGCCTCGCGCGCGAGCGCGGACGCGGTGTGTGCGGCTGATATCCGCCAGCGTGACTTGCAGTACCAGCCAGGCGACTGAGCGCCGTCAGAGGGCGAGACTCGCACGAACGCCGCTGGCGAGGTCGGACAGGGGGATGCCCCGCCCTGCAGCACGTCCGCCGCGGCTCGAGCAGTGGTTGGGATCATCCAACACCGACTCCACGGAGGTGGCATGGGGGTCCGCGGCTGCGACCAGGTGCGGCAGGAGCGGGTGCTGTGGGCGTGGCGTGAGTGGCGTGGGTGGGGCATGGACGTCTCATGGCCGCCCCTCGTGCAGCGCGGATGGGCCGACGAAACTGGCGAGCGGTGCAGGTGAGGCAGCAGAGTTCGATCTGCCGGCAGGGTGAGACTCACTTATTTGCATCACGACTGGTCAGGCTTGGGCATGCCCCAGCAGCACACCCTTCAGCTCTGTAGCTTGATAGTCCCGTGCTGTGTATGGGGCGCCCCTACGCAGTCATTCCAGCGAGCATGCGGGTTCAATCCAAGAGCACATGGCCCTTCATCGACCATCGAAGCTGGCCCCCCTGCGCCTCCTCGACCCCTCCTGCGACTCGCTCCGATCTCTCTTCTTCTCCTTCCGCCGCTTCTTCTCCTTCCTCTCCTTCTTCTCTTTCTTCTGCCCCTTTCGCTCCTCCCTCTCGCGTTTGCGGCCTCTCTCCCTCCCGTCCCCGCCACGCGCCACGCCGCCCTCCCCGCCCTCCCGCTCCGGCGCCCGCTCACGTGACCCACGGTCCGCCGCGCCGTGCAGCCCGCTCATGCCGCTCGGCAGCTCGAGCCCCTCGTAATCCATGTACGCACTGCCGGGCACGGAAGGGCACGCAGCAGGCTTGACGCAGCGGCACCGACCCCCACCGCCACCGCCCACGCCTACCGCACACGCCCACCCCCCGAGGCCTAGCGCACACACTCACCCGCCCAGGCCGCGCCCCCGCGGCACGCTCGGCGCCGCCGTCACGTGTCCCGGCCGTGGGAAGGACTCCGAACGGGTCCCAGCCGCAGCCGTAGCCTCCCCCGCACCGCCCGCGCGGCCGCTACGGCTCGCTCCGGCACCACCCTCCGCCGCGCGCTGGCTCCGCGCCCGCTCCTCTCCCCCGCCGCCCTCCCGCTCGCCCCCCGGCTGAACCCCCGACTCGGCAAAGTGCTCCTCCCAAAGGGTCTTCTCGTCAGCCCTCCTCACGTGCGCCTCGGCGTCTCTGACCACGCGGAGGAGGAAGGACCCGCTGGGCCGTGGGGCGCCGGCCGGGCGCGACATCGGCGGCAGGGCGCGTCACAGCTTGACGGCCTTGGCCTGGCGGATGCGCTGCGGGCGGAGAGGGATGTCCGATACGCCAGTCATTCTCGCCGCCAGACTGCAGCGCGGCGAGGGCTGGTGCCAGCAACGCATCGAGTCCCCTACCTCCAGGTGCCTCGCGACCAGGGGCGTGAGCCCGATGGTGATGGGGGTCCGCACGGGGAAGAGGAACTGCGGGAGACGGTCTCGCAGATGAGAGCGAGTTCCAGGTGCGCACTTGGGGAAATCAAAGGGACCCACGTCGTCGTAGCGCAAAGCCGGCACCTTGTTGCAGATGAAGGCCAGCGCCAGGGTGCCACCCGTGCCAGATACGAGCTTCTCTAGCCAGTTGGACTCCTCGTTGCGCATGGGATCGTCCGAGCCGTCCTGCGGGTGGGGCAGGAAAGGTCCGTGACCACGTCGTGCCGGCCACCCAACGTGGACCCGCGTGTGCAAGGCCACGCGCGCCACCGCCTCGCCTTCTTCGATCCCTGAGGCATCAGCCCATAGTTCTGGAGCATGCCCTTGACATCGACGTTGGACTGGAGCGCCGCGTAGCAGACGCCTGGGGAGAGAGCGGGCGCGGGGGGTTCGGGGAGGGCCAGAAGGGATCGGCAGCGGACACTCGTTGTGAAGGATGATCGAAACTCACTGATTCCGGTGAAGTAAACGGTGAAGTGCACGCCCACGGCCACGGTTCCATACTTTCGGAAGAGCTGCGGGAACGGACTCGAGCGCGTGTCTCGGCTGCGGTATCGAGCGCGATGTGAATGGTGTATATTCCAAGCAGCGCGGGGGCGGCTGGCGCGGGGGAATCGGCGCGCCTCGCCTCCCGGACAGCAGCCATCTTCCGGGGGAGGCGCGCCTCCCGTCCGAACGCCGGTGCGCGCGCGACTCGAAGGCGCAGGGGCCGCTGCCCCCGATGCTGACAATCTCGAGTACCCCCAACGCGCACTATCTCCACAATCGGCGTCCCCGAGAGGGAGGGAGGGCTGATTCAACGGAAGGGGCACTCCGTTTCCGCCCCTGAGCAATCCACGCACAGCAAGCAAGGCAGGTCGGAGCTCTCAGCGACCATCACTGGCCCATGCTGGCAAAGTGAATCGAGATACGCGCCTGACATGACGCAGCCGAGCGGAACTGACGCGGGCTTGACACGCAGGTGGTCTGACGCGACAAGGGAGGTGCTATCTCTATCAGATGGTGATGAGCGATTCAACAGTCGAGGGGTGCTATGACTCTCAGAGCCACGCCTTGCGGCAGAAGTGCCGTCCCCCGGGGCAGCTGACACCCCGGGGTTTCCATCGTTGCAGTGCATATGGCACGTGGCCCGCCCCCGCTAGGTCGCCCCACCCTAAGGCAAAGGGGTCGCCCACCCCGGGTTCTTGCACCCCTAGCCCCGTCGCTGCGCCCGAAGGCAGAATCGCCGTCCCAGAGTGGGACGATGCAGCCGCGGGGGCCCTCCGTGGAGACCCCCGGGCGTCTATTACAAAAGGTGAGGCCGAGGCTAATGACGATCTGTCTGTGTAGCTTATGTGCGGCCAATCATGACATCCCCCGCTCCCTACCCTCCTCCCATCCTCCTCAGGCGGCCCAGTTGGCTCGCCCACCTGGCCACGCTGGCCCGGACGCGAGGGCGGTGGGGGCGGTCCGAACGCAGACGGCGTTCCTTGGGGGGCGCAGCGTTGCCCCTGGGCGCCCCGCTCGCCCACGCTGCGCCCCTGAGGGCCGGCTGCCTCTCATGTGCACCGCCCCAGACCGCCCCGCTCCGGGTGCGTGCGCCGGCACGACCCCCTCGGCCGTGTGCCCAGAGACCCACGACGTGACCCCGCTCCTCGCTCCCGCACGTCGACCTTGGCCCTTGGCCCGTCCTCTCCCGCGCCCGTCGGCCTTGGCCCGTCCCTCAACTCCTCGCCCCCACACGCCCAGATGACCTTGGCCTATCACGCTGACGACCTTGGCCCATCACGCTGACGACCTTGGCCGAATGCGCTGACGACCTTCAACCGACGCTGTGGCGACCCTGGCCCTTTAACGCTGACGACCTTGGCCCACCTCCCGCTCCGCGCACCCGCGCGCCTGATAACCGAGGCCTGCCCCCCGCTCACGCGCACCCGCGCGCCCTGATAACCGTGGCCTGCCTCGCGCCCCCGTCGCCCCCCCAAACACCCGACACCCCTGTGTCGCCCAGCCCATGCCCACCCACACCACTCGTTGCCCCTTGTGTTACTCTCGCCGCCGCCGCTCGCTCTTGCCGCGCTGCCATCGCGCCCGCCCCCAAAAGCCCGCTGCCCTGCTGTGTGTCGTGCGAGGGGTCGCCCCCGCCAGCGCCACCATGCCGGGCGCCAGCACCCCTCGCCATCCGTTGCTCTCCTGCAGGGCCTCCTCAGCAGACTCCCAAAGACAGGCCCTCCGGCCCCGCTTGCGCTCCCACTCTCCCCGTCTCGTCGCAGCCACGCCGCTCTCTGATCCTGTGGCGCCTGGTCCGTTCTGCGCCACTGCCGGGTGTTCCCACGACATCCCCGGCGTTCCACCCCACGGGCGCCATGTCTCTCGCCACTGTCTGAGCCCATCAACCCGTTGCTGCCAGCTCTGCCCCGACGTTTGTCCCCCGTCGCACCCTTTGCCAGCCCCCCCCAGCGGGGCTGGTCTCTCACGTTGGCTGGAGCACAGGCGACGCGCTGGCGACCCCCACGCGGACCCACCCGACCAGCGCCAGAGCCCCTGAAGGACCACGGGCGGGGAGGCCACGCGGCACGCGCAGTACCGTGGGTGTGCGGGGCGCGCCGCAACGGCGACGGAGCAGACGCCCCACGGGTGAGCGCTGGCGGCTGTGGGACACCAAGGGCCTGCGAGGCATGGCTGCAAAGGGCTAGGGGTGAGGCAAGGGTGCGTGTGCGCGTCCGTCCAGGTCTGCGGTCGGGGAGAGGTGACGGTGTGCGTGACGGAGGATGAGTGTCGGTGTGGGTCCTGACCTGCGGCTGGCAAAGAGGGTGGTCGTGGGAGGATGCGAGGAGGTCTGTGCGTGATTGGGGGAGGTCAGGAGGTGCAGATGCTGTGCTGGATCGGTGTGTGGTGCTTGGTGCGTGGGGAGTGATGCGCTGAGGGGTGCGAGTGCTCACCTGGGCATTAGCTGTGAGGAGAGGGTGCTGAGCCTTACCTGTGCAGCTAGGGGGGGAGTGCGTGGGGCAGGAGGGCTTGCGAAAAGGGCGAGTCTGGTTGGGCGTGTGAAGTGAGGTGTATGGGGGGGCGTGGTCCGTGAGAAGGGTGTGGCGTGGGGCTGGCAGGAGGAGGGGTGGGAGATGATGCGTGCTGAGCAGGAAGGTGGTTTATGTGGGGGTCCATGTGGAAGAGGAGAGGGGCGTGCTGAGCAGGAAGGTGGTTTATGTGGGGGTCCATGTGGAAGAGGAGAGGGGGTTGAGAGGTGAACGTGTGTATGTCAGTGGTGATGCGCGGTGAGTGGGCAAGAGTGGTGCTGAGCGGCGAGATCGGGGGATGAGTGACGAGGGTGCGTGCAGAGAGTTAGAGGGCGTGTGTGGTCTGGTTGGAAGAGGCATCTACCTGTTAGCTGCGGGCATGGACGGGGAGGCGTGGCATGCGGGTGAGTGCTGCTGGGGCAGGGTGCGTGTGCAGTGAGATGTGGGGGGTGGAAAGTGTGCGTCATAGGAAGGCAGTGGGCTGGCTTAGGGACCTGGTGGGAGCAATGCGGTCGGGTGGATGTGGGAGTAATGCGGATTGGGGTGGGGTGGCATGGCCGGCTGCGGGGAAAGTGTAGAGCAGGCGTGTGAGTAAAGCTGTCGAGTGTGCGTCCGAGAACCTGCGAGGCATGCGAGAGATGGAGCGTGGGTGCGCAGAAGCCCTTGGTGTCCCGAGCGCCGGCACCCTCCCCGTGAGGCGCCCGCCCTTGCCGCCACAGCGCGCCCCACGCCCCTGCAGCTGCGCGCGCATCGCGTGGACCCCCCCGCCCGCGGCCCCTCTCAGGCTCCGGCTCCGGCCAGGCAGCCCAGGGGGTCGCCGGTGGCGCCGCCGTGCGGTACTCCAGCCCATATCATCCTGGGTACAGGGGAGCTTGTTTTAGCCGGCAGACGGGCTCTTCCGTAGATGCTCAGTGTGGCCGTGGACGCCCCAGTTGGCCGGGGCGCCGATGCCGGAACGAGCAGCCCGAAGGCCACCCGTCCGGCGCCGGCGCCCCGGCCCGAATGTCGTGGGGTGATGGCGTGCTGCGAATGAAGAGGCCCCTCAGGGGAGTAGCGGCTCGACGGCTGCCCATGTGGGCGCAGTGTAGGTGAAGGTGGACCTCGCCGGGTCTCTTGGGTGTAAGAGGGCGTCGTCAGGGTGCGTGCAGCGCGCGAGGGCCCACCCGCCCCGGTACGCCGCCAGAGCGACGAGCTCCTCGGCCATGATGCGCGTCATCTGCGCGAACAGCTGTGCCGGGGACGCGTCCGCCCCCGCGTCCTCCGTCAGCTGCTGCCGCCTGCGCCAGATGACCTGCACGGTCGCCCCCGCCACGACCGCCCACGTGAGCGGCCCCAACCGCGCGCCCTCCGGCACGCGCAGCAGGAAGAGGGCCGACGGGCGGAGGGGCGCCCCCTGCGCCCCCCCCGCCCACGCCACGATGCCCCTTGCCACGCGCCACACCTCCCGCGCGCGCGAGCACTCCCAGAACGCGTGGGCCGCGCTGTCCTTTCCCATGCACGCCTCCCCCTCCGTCGTCAGCAGCGGGCACTCGTCCCGCTCCGCCCAGTACATCCTGTCCTGCGTGGCCCACCCGTCCGCCAGCGTCAGCCACAGCCGCTCGTGCAGGGCGTCCGACAGCGGCAGTCCGTTGAGCGCCACCAGCGTGCGCCTCAATCCCTCTCCCGTTATGCCGTGTCCCTCCCCCAGCGCCGCCGCCCAGCCCTCCGCCTTGCGCTCCAGCCGCTGCCGGATCGCCGCCCTGTCACACGTCGTCCTCGCCGCCTCCCGCACCGTGTAGGAGGCCAGGTCCAGCGCCGCCTTGGAGGCGACGCCGGGGTCCAGTGCCCAGCCCGGCGCGGTGGCCGTCATGGGCCGGTAGAAGTCGTTGGCCTCCCCGCCGCCCGGGGAGGCAAGTCGCAGGCGCTCCATGAAACCCTCCGTGAGCGCCAGCCCGTCCCACGGGTCCCATTGCCCCTCCACGTCTGGCCGGGCATACTCGTTGCCCGGCCCAAGGAGGCCCAGGTCCCGCATAAAAGCCCCAACCACCCAGCCGAGGCCCCTCCGATCCACCCCCGGCAGCCGATCATAGCCCAGCGCGAACGCCCAGGAGACCCACGTGTCCCATCGCCGCGCCGGGTCCCGCATGCAGAGATAATGCCCCACAGTTCCGAAACCCCGTAACGCCATCGCCCTCCCCACCGGGTGCAGGAGGAGGGGCCGGCCGCCCCCCGCCGGCCGCCCAGCACCCCCCTCGTCGATCCCATCATCCGAATTGTCGTCGCCCGACGCGCCGTCGTGCACCCACGCCCCACCAGCCCTCCCATGGGCGCCCGTCGCGAAGCTGTGGAGCGATGAGGCCGAATCGTCTTGGTCCTGTCCCATGTCGTTGTGGAGGGGGCCAGCTGCCCCCTCCATCGCCGGCGCCCCCAGGGCTGCCACCCCCGCGCCCGGGCCGCCCCCGCCGGCGGCACAGAGGACCCCCGGGGTGAGAAGCGACGCGCAGAGTAGATCCCCCTTTGTAGTCCCAGTGACGGGGGTGAAGAAGTCCGTAGAAGAGGCGAAACGCGAGCCGTCCGTGCCCGCCAGGCCCCCGCCGCCCACGCGCGCCCCCCGCCAGCCATGCCCGTCCATGGCCACGTTGGACAGGCGGTCCGCCAGGGCGTTCTGCTCCCGTGGCACGTGCTCCCAAGTGATGTCGAGGCCCGCCGCGAGCCTCTGCGCCTCGGTCCACAGCGGCACCAGCGCCGGGTGCCGCAGCGCCGAGCAGTCCCGCGGATCCATGGCGCGGATGACGAGGAGGGAATCCCCCCGGACGCGGAGCTTGGTGGCGCCGAGCTCGACTGCCGCGCGTAGCCCTCCCAAAAGCGCGGCGAACTCGGCCTGGTTGTTGGAGGCCCCGCGCACGGCGGGGCCCGCGAGCTCCAGCGTCTCCACCCCCTCGCCTTCCCCGGCCGCCAGCACCGCCCCCGCGCCAGCCGTGGACGTGTCGGAACCGTTGCCCCGCGAGACCCCGTCGAAGTTGAGCGTCAGCCGGCCCTCCGCCGCCAGGTTGGTCCAGCGCTGCTGGGCGACCTCGTCCGTCGTGGGTGCCAGAGGTGGCGGCGCGTGCACGGGCCCGAGGGTCGCGCGCAGGGACCCGAGGCCCTTGATGGCGTCGCAGATGCTCTCGAGCGCCGGTAGCTTGCCCCGCAGGCGGCGGGACTCGATCAACTGCGCCACGTGGCAACCGTCCGTCTCGGGCAGTGAGAAGGGCAGCAGGCCCAGCCGGCCTGCCCCGAGCCCCTCCAGGCACGCCGTGAGGATGCCAGCGAGACCGCCCAACTGGCCGTGAGCGCCCACGCGCTTCGTGATGAGGGCGCGCGCCAGGTGCCGGAGCCGCCGCGCCGCCGTGTGCGCGTCCAGCGGGAGGGCGCCCAGCCCCCCCTCCTCCGGCGGGGCGGTCAGCATGATGCGGCCCACACGGAACCACACCTGCCCCGCCGATCGTGCGTTGAGGACATAGCGCTCCTGGACCCTCCGCAGGTCAGCGACGCACGAGTGGTCGGCGGCGGGGGACATCTCCAGGTGGTACCCCGCGAGCGAGGTGATGTAGGCGTTGGCGACGCGCGCCCGACCCCGGATCGGCAGCCCCAGCGATGACGCCGCGTCCGCGCGGCGCAGGGCCTCCCCCAGCCGCCCGGGCCACACCAGCGCCGCCTGCTCTCTCGTCTGCGCCCCCAGCAGCCGCACGCCCCCCGGCTCCACCCCCCACGGGCAGCCCTGCGCGGCGGCCTTGGCCTCCTGCCGCTTGTTGATGCGTCCCAGTCGGTAGAGCTTCGTCTTGGTCTGGCTCGCCTTCAGCCCGGACACACGGTGGAAGTCCCGCAGCACCTCGGCCAGCTCCCGCCACGGGTCGAGTTGGTTCCTGTCGCGCCCCACGAGCCGTTGGAGCAGCACGTTGAAGTCGTCGGCGAAGGCCAGCAGCGTCTCGGCCCTGCCGCCCGTCGTCCGGATGCCGAGCACGCGGTCGCACCGCGGGCCGCCCGGCAGCTGCACCGGCTCCTGGCCCCACGCCCGCAGCCTCTCTGCGAGGGGCTCCACCGCCAGCACGAAGATGAGCGGGCTCAGGGGGCATCCCTGCTTGACGCCCCGGTTGAGCGGGAACGGCTCCCCCGCCGCCCCGTTGAGGACCAGGCTCGCCCGGCTGTCGCTCTGCAGCGCCACCGCCGCCTTGACAAAACGCGGCGGGAGCCCTCCCCACGCCATCGCGTCCGCAGCCCACCCCCGGAAGGCCGTGTCGTACGCCTGTTTGAAGTCCACCAGCACCGCCCACGCCGACTGCCGCCGGATGCGCATGAGCTCGTCGAGCAGATGCAGCGAGAAGATGGCCGTCCCAATGTCACGCCCGGGGACGAAACCCAACTGGTCCTCGTGCACGAGCTGCGGCAGCACCCGCAGCAGCCGCGCCGTCAGCACCTTGGCCGAAGACTTGTAGAGGACGGACAGTAGGGAGATGGGGCGGTACCGCCGCCAGTCCGTCCGCGAGCCGCCCTTGTGGATGAGCGTGATGGCGGCGTCCGCGAGGCGGCCGTCGTGCCCCTCGCCGCGGAGGAGCTTGTTGACGAAGTAGGCGACCACCCGCTCGACACCCGCCTCGGTCCCGGTGCCCTGGCACGCCTTCAGCAGCGCCGGGGAGATGCCGTCCGCGCCACCGCAGCTGTCGCCCCGTAGACCCTGTATCGCCTCCGCCGCCTCCGCCCGTGTCACGTCTGCCTCGAGAGCGGCCCTCGCCTCCTCCGACAGCGGCGACCGCGGGTTGCGCAGGAAGTTAGCGCGTGCCCTCTCATGTTGGCCGTCCGCGGAGGCAGGGGGCGCGGCAGGGGCGTAGAGCTGGGCCATGTTGGTCTGCAGGTCCCGCGCGAGGTCGTCCGTGACGCCCTCGACCCGCCGCCGCCACTTGAAATGGGCCGTGATCCGCCGACTCGGCACGGCCCCGAAGACCCGCAGAAAGTGCTTCGCCCGCTCGCTCTGCCACTGGACCTCCTGCTGCTCCAGCACCGTCAGCTGGCGCTGCAGGTCCAGCATCCGGTCCCAGTCCTCCGTCGCGTTCGTCCGCTGCGCCCTCCTCTCTGCCCGTCCCAGTTGCTTCTCCAGACGCCTCCGCTCCCCGTCCCGCCGCCGCCGCACCACCAGGTTGATCGCCTCCGCGCGGTGCCGGATGACCTTGGCCACTCGCACCGACGTGCACCCCGGCCCGTCCGCCGGTAAGTCCCTCCACACACCCCGCCGGAATCGCTCGGCCTCATGGCTCCCCGGCGCCCAGAGCGGCCGGACCTGCCGCAGCGGGTTGCGCCCCGCGGCCCTGTCTGCCCGCCGCCGTAGCGTCAGGACGAGCGCCTTGTGGTCCAGCCCGGGCACGAAGCGCGCCGCCAGCGTCGCCGGGTACCGGACCAGCAGGGCCGGGCGCGCCAGGCAGCGGTCAATGCGCGCCGCCGGCGTCGCTGCCCCCTCCGCTCGCGCCCCGAACCACGTGTAGGTGTCCCGGCGCAGCCCCAGCTGCACGTGCACGTCCGCCAGCCCCTGCGGCCCCGTCACGTTCTCCGCCCAGTGGATGACCTTGGCCAGGTCGTCGTGGTAGCGCCGGGACGCCCGCTCGAGCGGGTGACCCGACGTGCAGTTGAAGTCCCCGACGACGATCGTCTCCCTGTGCGCCTGGCGAGGCGGCATCAGATGCCGCAGCCGCGCAGTGAAGTCCCTGTGCGCTGCCGCCCCCCCGGACGCCGGCGCGTAGACCCCCACCACCGTGAAGCGCCGGTCGGCCCATGCGAGGTCGGCTGCGCACGCCCGCCCCGCCAGCCCTTCCACGTCCGCCCCGCGCCGCTTCGGCGCGCCCGCCACCGACTCCCGATGTACCAGCACCCCCACGCCCCCCGGGCCGCCGTTCTCGTCCAGCGACCAGTGGCAGAAGTATTGGGGGAAGAATCCCGACGCCACCGCCTCCTGCCCCGCCCGCATCTTGACCTCCTGTAGAACCACCACGTCCGCCCGCAGCCTCCGCACCAGCCGCCGCACCGTCGCCCGCTTGCCCGCCATGGCCCCGCTCGACAGCCCCCGCACGTTGACGCTGACGACCCGCAGGTCGTCGGGCGCGAGGTCCCGCGCCGCGCTCCGCCTTCCCCGTCGCCGTGGCCCGCGCGCCGGCACCGCGGCCGGCGCCATCCGCGGCGGCGGCGGCGGCGGGGGCAGATTCCCCAACGGCGGCAGCGGGATGGGTGGGAGCGCGCCGATACGCGCTCCCGGCGCCTCCCCAACCTCCGACCCTTGCGCTCCCGAGCTTCGAACGCCTCCAGACCGACTCTCCCCGCTCCCCCGGCCTCGCAGACCGCTCCCGCCCCCCCTTCTCCTCGCGCCGCCATGCTGCCCCAGCGCGCCCCCGCGCCGCGCACCCGCGCCCGCTCCGCCTCCTCCGCCCCCCGTAGACCCTCCTGCGATATCTTCTGAACCTTCTGCATGCAAAAGACCCGACGCCGGCCCCGCCCCGCCACCGCGCGGGCCCCGAACGCTCGAGCTAACAACACCATCTGATCGGGCCGCCCCCGTCGCCGCATCCCCCTCCCGCCGGCCTCCCGGCCCATCCATGCTACAGATCGTCATTTTACCGCACGCTGCCAAGCGCGCGGCGCCTCGCAAGCCCCCCTCGGCTCCGGGGCGCGGCTCGTCCCGAGCCAACGAGACCGAGCGGCTGTGCCTTCACCTGGCGCCTGCCAGGGGTTTTGCGAACTCGCCTCCTGCCTAGAGAGTCGCGATGCACATGACCGTTCCGCCGCACCCCTCGCCACCCTCCCGCTCGCGCTACGCCGACGGCCTACCTGATGATGATGAGCGATGATGATCCCGCGCGCCTAATCCGATGATGAAAGCGAAAGCCCCCCCTGGGCGGGCCAGCGCGTCGACTATTGAGGCGAAACGCGAGGCGTCGAGAGGCGTGATGCGAGCCGTCGACGGATCGGAAAAAGGTCACTAAACACTTCTCCACAACGATCACGCCATTTAGACCTCCGCAAAACAAAAAGGCACTTGTAGCAGTGGTGGGGTTCGAACCCACGCGCACTTTCGTGCAGATGCTCTTAAGGCACCCTCCTTGAACCACTCGGACACACTGCCACGGAGGCAAGTATGGGTAAACCCCCGTGTATAGATATCAATACACCTGCGGGGCATGACACGCCCGCTCTGGCACCGCCCTAACGCCTCCCAGCGGTCCCAAGCCGCCCAACCGCCCCCCGCCTTGGTCAGAACTTTACATTTCGCTCCCCGAGTCACAACCGGAGCCCGGGGACGCCCTGGATATCCGCGCCTCGCCGCGCCTCGCCGTTTCCCCCGCCCCGCGCCGCCGCCCGCCGGGCCCTGAGAGCGCCGCGCTAGAGGAAGATGGCGTCGCGTTTCTGGGCGGCCGCCTCGTCCTCGGAGGAAGAGAGCTCGGAGAAGAGCGAGTCGAGCGAGGTGGGGGGAGGGACGCTGCGCGCGCCGGCAATGCCCCAGCGTAGGTTCGAGGCCACGGGACCCCAGCGGCAGCGCCGGCGCCCCGGCGGATCCGCGCGCCACGCCCCGCCCGCAGTGGGGCTCGGAGGGGTCCGAGTCCGAGTCCGATGACTCCTCCAAATCGTCTTCCGAGAGCTCTTCGTCGGGGTCCTCGTCCGAGGTGGGGCCGGATCCGCGCGCAGGGGGCGCGCCCGGTGCCCGGGGGCCCCCGCGAACGTGGCGGTGGCTGCTGCGCCGCGTGCCGTCCCCGGGGGCCGCCTCCCGCCCGCGCGGGCGCTGACTGGGCTTCCTCATGTCATCGCAGAACGCGAGGAACAAGTTCTTGGCCGGGGGCGATTCGGACTGGGACTCGGACGACTCGGACGCCCGGGGCGGCAAGCGCACCGTCCGCTCGGGCCGGGACAAAATCCTCTCGGCCATCTCCGACGTCGCGGACGCGATCGACGATGCCGTGGATGCCGGGGAGTGGACGGTCGTGCTTGACAAGGTCGACGACCTCTTCCAGGCCGCCGACAAGTGGGTCACCCTCACGTCGGGACCCACGCGCAAGGGCCGCGTCCCGAACGCCTTCGTGCGCGCCCTCGTGGAGCTCGAGGACGGCGTCGAGAAGCAGTTCGCGGAGGAGAACAAGGAGGAGCTCAAGAAGCTGAACAAGGCGAGACGCGCAAGCTGCGCGCGCCACCGCCGAGGCGCAGGCCCCGGCGCCCCGGCCCGCGACGCGCCCTTCCGGCCCGTGCTCCGCAGACGAACGCGAAGGCGCTCAACACCCTGCGCCAGCGCCTGCGGAAGGCCGTGCAGGTGGACGACCTGCCCGAGCTGATGAAGCGGTGCCGCGCCGACCCCGGGGACTTCCTGGAGGAGGACGAGGAGGCGGACGAGGGCGGCGCGGAGGCGGACCGGGCCGCGGAACCGGAGAAGGACTCGATCTTTTCGATGGACCCCAAGGACATCACGTTCAAGGTCGTGAACGAGAAGCTGCAGGAGGCGCGGCTGCAGCGGGGGCGCAAGGGCGTGTCGCGGCAGGACCAGCTCAACCTCCTCCTCTTCCTGCGCCGCCACGCCAAGGGCCAGGCGCAGGAGGTGGCCGTTGTCCTGGCGCTCATCAGCCTCATGTTTGACCTCCTGCCCGCCACCGCCACGCACCTCCCCGCGGCCCTCTGGCGCCGCTCGGTGCTCTACCTCTCCCACGTCCTCGACGTCGTCGAGACGTCCGGGTCCGTCGTCGTGGACGAGCTCGCCGTGTCGTTCGACGAGGCCACCGACGAGCCCGACGCCGCCGCGGGGCCCGTGCGCGTGCCGGGCAACCTGGTGGGCCTCGTGGAGCGCCTCGACGAGGAGCTCTTTAAGTGCCTCCAGCACACGGACCCCCACACCAACGAGTACCTCTCGCGGCTCAAGGACGAGGCCGTGCTGCTCGCCGTGGCCCAGCGCGTGTCCAAGTACCTGGAGAGCCGGGGCGACACGGCCGGCGTGGCGCGCGTGGCCCTGCGGCGCATCGAGCACTACTACTTCAAGACGGACGCGGTCTTCGAGGCGCTGCGGCGGACAGCGCAGGAGCCCATCGCCATCACCATGAAGGACGCCGAGACGCGGCTCTCCTTTGCCATGGAGCGCGAGGGCGCCGAGATGCCGGTCGAGGACGACGGCGCGGAGGAGGCGGAGGCGCCGCCCGTCGAGGAGGCCGTCGCGCGGATGGTGAGCGGCTTGTGGCGGGCGCGGAGAGTCGTGGGCGCGGAGTTGCCTCATAGCCCACCAAGCCTTGGGTCACGCGGTGCGGTCGCCGTCTCTGCCAGCGGGCGATTCGGCGTGGACGCGTACGCTGGGGTGGTCCTAACCGTGGCGCGCTCAACTCCTCCCGGCGCCCCCCCGACCCCCGCAGACGCTTCGGCTGGACATCTCGCGTGACGAGACGCTGACGGACGTGGTCAAGAGCCTGGCGCAGGTCATCTACCGCCACGGCGACGAGCGCTCCAAGACCCGCGCGCTCCTCTGCTCCGTCTACCACCTCTCCCTGCGCGGGGCCTTCTACCAGGCGCGGGACACGCTCCTCATGTCTCACCTCCAGGAGAGCGTGACGAACATGGACATCCAAACGCAGATCCTGTTCAACCGCGCCATGGCCATGTTCGGCATCTGCAAATTCAAGGCCGGCCTCATCCAGGAGTCGTACAACTGCATGGCGGAGCTCTACGGGTCGGGGCACGCCAAGGAGCTCCTGGCCCAGGGCCTCATCCAGTCCAAGACGCCGGAGAAGACGCAGGAGCAGGAGGCGCTGGAGCGGCGCAGGCAGATGCCCTTCCACATGCACATCAACCTGGAGCTCATGGAGGTGAGGGCGGGAGCCGTGGCGGGCGGCACAGATGAAGCGCGTGCATGCGGCTGGCGTCTCAGCGTTCGCCTGTCCCTGTCTGGCCTTGTTTGATCTCGTCGCGTTCTAATTATCCGCAGACGGTTCACCTGTCTTGCTGCCTGGTGCTGGACCTGCCCCAGCTGGTGCGGGGTGGCCGCGCCGCCATGCAGTCGCTGCCCTTCAAGCGTCTGATGGACAACCAGGCCAAGGCCTCGTTCATCGGCCCGCCCGAGACGGTCCGCGACCACATCATGGCCGGCGCGCGGGCGCTGCTGCAGGGCGACTGGGAGCTGGCCATGTCATATGTGTCGGCCTTAAAGGCGTGGGACCTGCTGCCCCAGAAGGCCAATGCCATGGAGATGCTGCGCGAGCAGCTCAAGAAGACGGCGCTCAAGGCGAGTCTCGGGGTCTATGTTTCTTGGGGCATAGCTGTGGCACAGGTGGGGGTCTGTGTTGACGGCCGGTGACGAGGGAGAAGCGTGCCGAGTAGGCGCCAGCCTGTGCGGATCTGACGTTTTTCGATATGGTGAACAATCTCCGAGGCCTGGACTGTGCGACCTTTTAGATAACGGCGCGACCGATGACGAATGTGCTTGTGAGACCTGAACCCATTAGGCCAACGGACGCTCCCTTGGACCTATGCGGAGGACTCAAGCTATGCGGTTTCTTTCCGAGGTCGCGCCCGTGCCCGCCGCCCCCGCTCCCGTCGCCCCGCGTCCCCGCAGACACGCCGTGACGACGCCCGGTGCCCGCCCCTTGCCGCAGGTGTACCTCCTGAAGTTCGCGGACGCTTACTCGTCCATCTCGGTGCCCCAGCTGACGATGATGTTCCAGCTGCCCCGCGAGGAGGTGCTGACGATCGCGTCTCAGATGGCCTACTACAACGACTTGGCGGGGTCGCTCGACCAGCCCAGTCAGACCATCGTCATCTCTCGCGTCCGGCCCAGCGAGCTCCACGCCCAGGCCCAGGGCGTCATCGAGCGCGCGCGCCACATCGTCGAGATGAACGAGCGGGCCCTCCAGGCACGGCCCGCGCCTCGCTCCCTTTGTTGCCCGCTCGCGCGCTGCCCCCCTGGCCCGGCTTGTGCACCGCCGCTGCCGACGTCCGCGAGACATGCGCCTGGGTGTTCCCTGCAGGTGCGCCTGGGTGGTCTCCAGGACCAGGACGAGGAGGGGCGGCCGATCGACCGGGCGGGCGACGAGCGGGGGGCGCGGCGGTCGCGGATGCGGGGGGGGTTCAGCCACCAGCGCATGCGGCAGTTCGTCCAGGGGGAGCGCATGCCGCGGTCGGAGTTCGCGCTGCGGGGGCGCGGGCGCGGCCGGGGCTCGCGGGGGCGCGGGATGGTGCGACTGGAGGGGCTCGGGCGCTTCCGGGTGGGCGGGCCGGGGCGGGGCGCCCAGGGCGCCGCGGCGGCTGCGCGCGACTGAGGGCGAGGCCATTCGGCGTAGCGGCTCCGCCGGCTGTATGCGCTGGCTTGCAGCATCGCGATACGGCCGGCACGCCCTTTGAAAGCAGCGTGAGACCGTCGGTCAACTGTGCCAGAGGCGCTGCGCTCAAGCGCGCTCAGCCCGCACCCGCCGACAAGAGTGATTGGCACCAGCACGTCCGCAAACCTGCGTACTGACGAGCTGCGGTGGCTGCCTGGCGGGGGGCTTGGTCAACGTACAACAGGGGCCACGGGGCCAAAATTCTAAGGAAAAGCGGCGTGCGGTCGCCTCCAGTCGCATCGCGCGAACGTGTGAAACTTCCGCATTGTGATCGCGGCGCCGTCGTCTCTCCAGGCGTCCCAGGGGCCATGGGGCCCCTGCGTGTTGCCATGGGCCAAGGTGGGGCCGGGCTGCGACTTTCTTTACCCGATTATGCTGAGCATGTGATACTTGTACTGGACAGCTTCACGTTCGACGCGCTTGACGCACTGCAGGGGCCAGGGTTCTTCTGGGGAGCGGCGGAGAGTGCGAGCAGGTGTACGGCTTCATGCCCTGGTGAGCGTCCACGTGACTGCGACAGTCAACATATAATCGCAATTAACACAATTCACGCACAGCTGCACAGACGGTTCCTCGCTCCCCCGTCCCTCTGCAACGGTCCCTCGCTCCCCCATCGCTCTGCAGCTCCGTCAACGTCGTGGGGTCGCTGTTTCTCATGGCCGCATACGGATATGTCCTTATTCAAGGTGCCCGCGTCGCGTCGTCCGTGAACCGCGAAATTCCGCTGCGCCGGAGTGGGGGCCCGGTCACGTGCCGACGTCGACCCTAACGTTGCACATCCGCAGGAGCCCAGCTCATCGGTGACGGCTCCGAGATGCTCCTGCACGTCATGCACCCGGGCATCATCGGGGGCCTCGTCCTGCCCATCCTCGGCGCCCTGCCCGACGCCATCATGATTGTCGTGTCCGGCCTGGCCGTGCCTCAGGACCAGGCGCAGGAACAGCTGCAGGTCGGCGTCGGGACGCTGTGCGGCAGCACCATCATGCTCCTCACGGTCGCCTGGGGCGGGTCCCTGCTCCTCGGCCGGTGCGACTTCGGGCAGCGGGGCCACGCCATTGACGGGCGGCTCAAGCGGCCCAAGGACCTCTTCCGCACGGGCGTGACCTGCGACGCGGTGACCAGGAACGGCGCCAGGATCATGCTGCTCACCGTGCTCCTCTACCTCATCGTCCAGATCCCCGCGTCTGCCGACAACGTGCACGACCCCACCGCGGCCCTGGCCGGGGCCATCGTGTGCCTCGTGTCGGTGGCCTTATACGCGGCATACCAGGTGATGATGGGCGGTCGCAAACCTGCTCACATTTGCTGGCTGCGCCCTGGGCCGACACGCTCCAAGCCTGGGGCGGACCGAGTTGCCACACTTGCCTGCCGATCCCTGGCTCGCTATTAACTCGATGACCTCTTGGGGACCATTGCTCTGCAGGTGCTCTACCCAGAGCTCCAGAAGAAGAAGATGAAGGCGGCGCACGAGCGTTTCATGCGCAGCCACGCCATCGCCATGATCTCCCAGCAGATGGGAGGCATCCTCGACGCCACCGGCAGCGTGTCGAGAGCCAAGGCGAGTGCTGCGTTCGCGCCACTGCAGCGCACCGACTGGCAGTGCACTGTAGGTGCCAGTGGCTGGCCCTGCCAGGCCGCTGCGGACTGCGATCGATGTTGCCTGCCAATTGCACGCGTCTCCTCGTGCGCAGTGCGACAAGCTGTTCGACCAGTTCGACGCGGACCACTCTGGCGCGATGGACGCGGCGGAGCTCCGTGCCATGCTCACGGGCCTGACCATTGCTCTGGGCGACGACCCCTCCCTAGAGCTGCACATCACGCACTGGTAAGCGTCACTCACCAGTCGCATGCCCAAGAATCAGCACACTAACCCAGTTGCAGGGGGCAGGATGGCTGGTGGCGTGCACGTTGACTGTTGGCCGTGGGTTTTTTCCGTGGCGACCAGGGATGCACGGGTCCACTGACGCATGGCGGGGTCTGTTGCTGTGTCCCAGGATGTCTGAGTTCGATACGGACGACGGCGGGACGGTCGACAAGGACGAGTTCTTCAAGGGGCTAACCAAGTGGGTCGAGGAGAAGCGAGTGCGGTCCACCAACGCGGGGTGGCTGGAGCGCGTGGGGACCAACCCCTTAGAGGACGCGGACACGGACGAGCCTCTGGTGGAGGACCAAGATCCTGAGGCCGCATCGGTGAGTCGGGGCATTCCCAGGGAGCATGTCGCTGCGTACCGCTGGCGGGGCTGGTGGCAGCGCGAGTGTGGCAGGACGGCCGCGCATGCATGCGAGAGCTATTCGCCACGACACATGGGGCTGGCGAGGCGGAGTTGCCGTAGAGTCTTGCTCAACCTCGCCCACTGCGAACATCATGATCCCTTCTCATGGGTTTCGTGTGGGGTGGCCATGCAGGGGACCTCTGGAGCGCAAGAGGGGGGAGAGGAGGAGGAGGAGGAGTTCGCGGGGTGGTCGAAGATGAAGATCGCGGCCGTCGCAGTGGCCAAGCTGACCCTGGGGACCCTGGTCAGTGCGCGGTGGCTGCGTCTGTCCCACCTGCCTGACTTCTTGCACGTGTGCGTGGGAGCCCATTTCTCCTCAGTTCCGGCGCTCAGTCATTGGACCGACACTTGTCTCGGCCGCTCACATCGCATCGTGTCGCACAAGTCCCGCTCACACCGCCCCCGCAGATCTGTGCGGCGTTTGCTGACCCGATGGTCGGGGCCGTGTCGGGCTTCTCCATCGCCAGCGGCATTCCCAAGTTCTTCATCTCGTTCATCGTCACGCCCATGGCCTCCAACAGCTCCGAGCTCCTCTCCAGCTTCCAGTTCGCACGCAAGAAGCGCCGCGAGAACATCAGCCTCACCTTCAGCCAGGCGAGACTTGGAGCATAGTTGACTGGTTTGTCGGCTTGTCTGTCCCTGCACCTCGGCCGTCGCTGCCGGTCACTGATGCACAGCGGCGCCCTGTCATTTGCTCTCTGAGCGCCCACAGCCTTGGCCGTCGCAGGTGTACGGTGCGGCTACGATGAACAACTGCCTGTGCCTGGGCCTCTTCCTGGTGGTCGTCTACATCCAGAACCTCGCATGGGAGTACACCTCCGAGACCATCGTGACCATCGCAACCACCGCGCTCGTCGGCATCATGGCGTGGAGCCGCAGGGACTTCCCCACCTACATGGCACTCATCGGTGAGCGGCGAGCAGCGCTGGCGGGGCGTGAGGCGCTCCTGTCGCTGTGACAAGACGCCCATCGTGGCGCAGTGCCTTGTGAAAGACTGTCACGACATTGTCGGCGCAATGATCCACAACAGCACTCAGTGACGGCAGCCAGGCTCGGTCTGACGCCCTGACACTCTGCGCACCTGGTGTCGATGCCCGCAGTGCTCTTCATGTGGCCCTTCTCTGTCCTCGTGGTATGGTTCCTGGACCATGTCGTGGGGCTGAAGTAACTCAGACAGACGCGCCTAGGCTCGCCCAGCGTTGCGTGCATGTGATTCGTGCACCTGATCCCTATCATCTGTTGCAAGGCTCGTGCAGGCCTAGGTGACGACAACCACCCCGTAGGCAGCTAAAATACCTTTAGGGGTAGCTCAGCACCCAGTTTATAGCTTCAAAGCCTTTAAGAGCAGGTATCAGCGTCGCCCCAGCCGCCTCATGGGGACCCCACCGTGCGCTTGGCACTGGCGAGTGTGTTTTGCAGCAACATGGCGATGGTCATGGGGCCCACGCCCCCAGGCACGGGGTTGATGCCGGACGCCACGGCCTTGCAAGACTCGAAGTGGCAGTCGCCCACCAAGCGGTACCCAGCTTTTTTGGATGGGTCGTCCACTGGGTTGGTCCCCACGTCAATCACGACCGCCCCAGGCTTCAGCCAGTCCCCTCGGATCATCTCCGGCCGGCCCGCCGCGGCGATCACGATGTCTGCGCTGCGCACGGTGGATGCGAGGTCGGCCGTGCGCGAGTGGGCGATCGTGACGGTCGCATCGCGCTTGTTGAGGAGCATGGCGGCCGGCATGCCGACGATGTTGGACCGCCCCACCACCACGGCGTTCTTCCCCCGGATGTCCACCCCGCAGCGCTCGAGCAGCACCATGCAGCCTGGGCGACACGGGACGGGAGAGCAGGGTGCATTAGTCTCAGCTGGGGTCGCCGGACCGTGAAACCCTGTGCCGGCGCGGCACAGCGTCCTTACCGAGAGGGGTGCAGGGCACAAACAGCGGCTCCCGGCCCTTCATCGCGAGCCTGCCGATGTTGAGCGGGTGGAAGCCATCCACATCCTTGTCAATGCTAATCTCGGCCAGCACCGCCGCCTCGTCGATGTGGCCGGGGGGGGGCAGCTGGACCAGGATGCCGTGCACGGCGGGGTCGGAGTTCAGCTCGCGGACCTGCGACACACCGCGGCGCGCTCGCCACCTGAGACGTGGCCCAGGCGCGACGTCCCGCTCCTGACGGTGCGATGCCACATCTGTTACGCCGCGATTGGGACCTAGCAAACGCCCGTATCGTCTTCAGCTTGCATGACAGTCGAGGCACTCGCCTTCGCCAGCAAATCCTCCTGGGTGACGCTCTCAGGGAGCTCCGCCTTGACGGAGTGGATGCCGACCTCCTCGCAGGCCTTGTGCTTCATCCGGACGTACGTCTGGGAGTCCTTGCGCTCGCCCACGATAACCACTGCAAGTCCCGGCACCTGAGTATCGCGCAAGCAGGCGCCGTTGCGAGCGGGGCCCCGGTCGTCGTAGCAATACGCAACAGTCACTGGTTTCCTCACCTTGCCCGTCCGCTCCTTCATCGCAGCTACCTCGGCAGCAATCTCCTGACGAATGGCATCTCCGACCGCCTGCAGGGGTGGAAGGAAGTCACGCAGCGGCGTCAATCGCGAGGGATTAACCACGGGTGTGGAGCCAAGCCAGCGTGGCTGCGATGGTTCACCGATGGCGCTTTCGACCACGCCAATGCCTCGTCTGCTTGCGGAAGCGGCTGAGTGGCAGCGGTTCGGCGTCCACCGCGCCGCCCGGCATGCGCAGCGCACCTTGCCGTCGATGACGTTCCCATCGCGGAGAAACGGGCACTTGGGGTCCACCAGGGCCATGGGGACGGCGAGAGGGTCAGACAGGCCAAGCGAAGGGCCCAGATGAGGTGAGGTGCTGGGCACCAAGCTCAGGAGGCTGGAAATTCACCACAAGAGAGAATCCGACGGCGATTTTCTTCGACCCCACGCTGTCGGATGAGTCCAAGAGTTACACACTTGCTTTATCATCGGGAAAACCTCGAGTCTGGCGTCAGTAGGATCATCCCCGTGATACCCAGGAATCGTGGGGATCATCCCGCTGATCCCGGGGTATCAGAGGGATCATCCCAGTGATCCCACTGACGACACAGACTGTAATGTAAACCCTCATTGAGCCCAGTGATTCCAGCCGCGCGCCCGATCTCCCTGGGGAGGCCGTTTTACGCGGCGCGGTTACGGCCACGGCGCACCCGGGATGCGAGAGGCCGCTGGGAGCAGTTTCGCGGCATTTCGTCGTGGTCGGGGATCGCGGGGAGCGGGGCCCACTCGGGAGCGCAGCGGCGCCGGAAGCGTTAGCCGAGGCTATCCCGCCGCCTATCTTCCTTCTCGGCCGCGATCAGACCTATCTTGATCGCGATCGGACGCATCTTTTGGGCACGCGCGCTCCGGGGCCCGCGCGGCCCGGGGGGCTCCGTTCGGCCCGTAATCGCTCCCTAGCGTAGCTATTGGTATTTCAATCCCTACGCCGAGGTTACATGACCATCCGTGACGCTCTAGGCAACGCACTCATGCACGCACATGCAGCCGGACTCGGGCGGCCGCAGGCGCGACGGGAGCGCGCAGCGACCACCGCCAGAGGCACCGACCGCTTGTTCCGGACGCTGCCGCTCCATCGGGGACCGGCGCTCCGGCACTCGGGCCAGGCACTCGGGAGATGGTGGCGTGCGCGACTCCGCCGTGCCGACGGCCGCCCCAGGAGTCGATGACCACCGCTGCGGGGCGCCGCGGACGCCAGACGACAGACAAGGGGCATGGGTCGGCGGACGAGCCATGGCGGGCCCGGCCAGCACCCGACCAGCGCCGGAACTTGGGACGAGGTGGCACGTGCGCCTGCGTGCTTGTTAGGCGAAGTTAGAGTCAGTCTCGGGGTGAGAGAGTGCAGGCACGGTGCCAGGTACAGTAAGCAAGTACAGAGATACCACGCTGGCGGACCAGCCCTTCGTCCCTCCCAGCCAACCAACCCCCCCTTGCACACCTGACCGTGTCGCAGACCCCACCGGTAGCGCAGCAGACCAACCGCGCACCTCGGGGACAGCGACAATGTCCGACCTGATCTAGTCATGCGTATGCTGCATCTCACCTCACGGGAGCTGGCCCCTCCCCTCCCCAGCCACGTCAGCACACCTCGCAGATGGCTCAGCAGCAGGCTGCACTCTCACCCTAGAGAGGGACGATGATCCAGCGCTGTTCGCACCAGCAGCGCCGAGCCTCGCCTGTGCGCGGTGCTGTCGCTGCAGCCCTGCAATCCACCCCCGCTTGCCTGGAGGACTGACGACCCCTGAGCCTGCCTGACCCACAGAGCGCGCGCTGGACTTTCCTCACCTCCGCTTCCACGCCCTCACCATGCCCGCCTTGAACCCTGCATCGCAACCTGCGCTGCAGCTCACCATGCTCGAATGCGACGCGTGTGGAACGCAATTCGATACCCCGGCCAAGCTCGCCCGGCATCAGCAAAGATGCCCTGCGCTGTGGGGCTGGAGATATGGCGAGGAGAGCCGCCAGGAAGCACCCCGCCCCGCCGCCCCACACGAACACTATGTCTCTCCGTCTCTGCGAGGCTCGGACGGGCTGGCACGCGACAGCGCCAGCGCGGGACCAGACCAAGAACTGCGGGAGGAAGACGGGACGGCGGACGTTGCTGCGGGCAGTGATGGCGAGAGCGAAGATGTAGGACTCGCGTGGCTCCACTACGCCGACACGGACGTGGACATGGACGTGGACATTGACTCGGAGAGGGGTGAACCGCCCGAGAGCGCCGGAGCGCATGATGCGCCCCAAGAGGACGCTCCTGGAGTCTCCTACCTTCCTGCGCCCGGGGAGTACGAACCGCTGAAGCTGCCGGAGGACCTGGAGGCATGGCGGGCCAGGAGCAGGGACAGTGACGATGAGTACCTGAGCCAACTTGAAGCAGGGGCGCAGTTCATGGCATCGCTGACGGCAGCGCATTTCGATTGCTTCGTGAAGCTGCGCCCCGACATCCGCGACGACCTTCTCGACCTCGGGCGCTCCCACCGCACGTTCCACACCTCACTCAACAGCATCCATGGCCAGTACGAGGTGCGTCACGCCGCGGTGCCGCTTGTGTCGAGGGCCTCGGACGCGGCCGAGGGGGCTGACGCCAACCAGTGCACGCACGGCCTGCAGGTTTTGCAAGAGGAGGGCAGCACAACCATCATCTACCAAACGATAACGGTGCTGAGGGACATGCTGGTGCACACGGAGCAGATCAAGCCCAAGACGCTCGTTAAGTTGATGCGAGACTTCAGCGAGGCACGGGAACGGTCACGCCAGGCGCGGGCGAGACCACATGAGACGCATCCCAGCATCCACGAGAAGCTCACCTTCTCCCGGGCGAAGGGGTATAGCGACATAGCCGAGGCTGTCGCTGGCAAAGTCCGCCCCGAGCTGCACGCCCGGCTGCTCCTCGTGCCCGTCGCGTACAGCATCGACGGGGTGGAGATGACCAAGGGCGCATCGACGACGCCCATCCACATGCACCTCCTGTCGCCTTGCAAGGCCGTGAGGACAGGGACGCCGCGAACCGTGGCCACCGTCGAGTCCATGAAGGCGAGAGGAGGATTGCCGGCGTTGCAGCCCACACGTCCACCACCACGCCGCGTGTATGAGTTGTCGCTCGAGGCCCCCGCAGGTGTCCGGGATCACTCCGGGGTCACAGGCAGACCTGAACAACAGAGAGGCCATCCAGCGGCGGCTGGCTGCCGTGGACCGGCAGCTGATTGGCGTGGCGAGGTCCGGTGGGGTGTGGATGACCCTCCCCGACGTCGGGAGAGTCATCGTCTTTCCCGTCTTGGCGGCGCAGCTGAACGACATGATGGCCAACTCGTCCACGCTGGCCGTCAGGTCGTGCCCGCTGTGCCTCCAGGATGACTGCCGCACGCCTCGCACCGTCGCGCTGCATCGCCTCCAGGTGCAGCACATCCTGCGCTTGAGGAGGGACGTGGGGACGGCCAGGGCCAACGAACAAGCCAGGGAGAGCAAAATTCATCCTGTGGTTCCTGCCCTGTCGTACTGGGACGAGTTCGGGTCGGACTTGTATCAGGGCCAAGCACCTGACCCCATGCACACCGTGGAACTGGGAATGTTGGGCAAGACTGTTCCCTTCTGCATACTGACCGTCCTCTACAACAACGCGGCAGCGGGAGAGTCTGCGACAAAGGCAAACGCCCTCTTGGCTGCGTTCGCATCGATCATTGCGGATGCCAAGGTGAGCTGCAGGTCAGGCAATGGCGTGCGTTGCCTGCAGTGGCGCCGCAGCTGCTCGGTATTCACCTGGCATGTCCATCGTCGTGTGGGTGGAGCGCAGGCCCCGGCATGGATCCACGCCCGTCCGTGGGGCGAGACCTTCCAGATCGTGCTGAGCCTCGTGGACCCGTTTGGGAAGATAAAGGCGTACGAGGCGAGGTTCTTGATCCAAGCTCTGCCTTTCGCCCTCGTCGAGCTCTTCTCTCGAGGCGAGGCCGACAGTCAGCGCTGCGAGGGCATCGGGAGGAGCTGCGGGTATCGCGATGCGGGCCGGGGAACCCCGGGAGTGTTTCCCCACCACCACATCCCTTGCAGAGCCTACGGGCAGCAAAGACGTGCACGACGAGAGGGTTGGGCTCGTGGCCGTAGCCCTGGCATGCCTTCAGCTCTATGCCGAATGGTCCCTGGAGAGCGCCACCATCGCAGGGGCGCAGGCGGCGGACGCGCAGCTGAATAAGGTCCTCCACGTGAGGCCTTCTCCAACACCAGCCCCATCGTTCGCTGCCCCTTACTCACTCTGGAAGCCTTGTCGCTGCCGTGTCGCCGCAGGTCGTGCTCAAGACGCTGCTGCGTGGCCACGAAATCGTCCGCACGGAGAAGCCCCTCTTCAGCAAGATCGAGAACAGCCAGAAGTGCCACGCGCTTTCGCATTTCCCTGCAGTGGTGGCGAGGAACGGCTCCATCATGTTGGGCAGCATGAACGACGCCGAGTGCATGCACAAGCCCATTGCCAACGCGCGCACGAACGGCAAGGGCGACGTGCAGGTACAGGCAAGAAGCGCCGCCCAGCGTAGGCGACGCGGGGAAGCCCACGCAGGACGCGTTTCTTGCGACTCACACGTCTCGATGCGGTCGCACGGCGCTCGACCCGCGTGCCATGCTGAGCCGCGCTGGACTGACCCCCGAGCCCTGTCGCAGGCGAGCACCAGCGTCATCTCTCAGAGGGCGGCCTCCGTCATCAAGAGCCGGGCGAGGGCGGAGCAGCCGGTCCCGTCCCAGCCCGAGGACCAAGTGAAGGGCGTGAAGACCGTCCTGAAGAAGAACGACCTGTGCAGCGAGGGACGCGCGGAAGACTTCGTTTCTAAGGCGGACCTCCTGAACGCCCTCAAGGGCGCGGGGCTTCCCTGCCACGTCTTGGGCGAGGTCGCGCTGACCTCCACGGTCGAGATCGGGACGGCCAGCGGGGACCGGGCCAGGATCGTCGCCACCGACGAGACCCTGTCCTTCGTCGAGTACCTCCCGGACAGGGGCACGCTGCAGACGGGCAGGGTCGTGTGCGGGGTTGAGGCGAAGACCAGCTCCGGTGCCGGGACCTTCCTCTGCGCCCTGGTGGCCCCGGTGCACAGGGCCCCATGCGACCTGAGGTACCTGTCCAACCAGTGCTTGTCGTTCTACACCAACCTGGGAGCGCTGCAGCCTCCCCAGCTGTCGCTCCTGGAGCCTGCGGAGGGCGAGGCTCTGAAGTGCGTGCCCCTCCGCAACCTTCGGCGGCAGCTTCACGCCGTGAAAGTTGCTGGGAAGCTTCTTCACTGCGGCCACGTGCAGCAGGTCTGGGAGCACCACGCCAGCGGCGGCGAGGAGTAGGTGACCCCAGGAGCTCCCCGATGCTCGCGGTGCCAGGTCCCCGACGCCGGCGATGTCATCTGTATCGAGATAATTCTCCGAAGCCAGCCCCGCGCCCCCATCCGCAGCGCCATGACGGCGGGGACGGCTCACCTCCCATGCAGCAGCCACCTCCGTGCGGCGTAGCCGGCAAAGGCGCCGCAGCTAGCGAGATTTAGGTCACCTCAATCCATAGGCCAAGCGCTGCGTGCCCGATCGCGGCCGCGGCGGCGGTAGGCCTGGTCGAGCACGGGGACCTCCCCGGCGCCCCCGGGGGCCCGGCGAGCCCGCGAGCTCCCGCTCATCGCATAGATATGGACATCTCACGTTGAACAGCGGCGGCGCAGGGGAAGCGGACCCCGGATGCGTCGACGGCCCCCGTCTGCATGCTGGAGCAAGCTTTAGGACGCGAGAGGGGCCTCCGAGGCAGTCATTAGCACCAACTAGCAAATGTGCGGTCTCTCCGCCTCCTCTCGAGCCCCCTGAGCAAACGCGGGGGCGCGCACGCGCGTCAGGGCCGCGGCCCGGGATCGCTGGGATCACTGCGGCAGTGGCGGGGATCGCCGGGATCACGGGGATGATCCCGGCGATTCCCGGGGATCACTGGGATGAATCCAGTGATTCCCGCGATCCTTCTGATCCGAGTGACGTCAAATCGCCGGGTTTTCCCGATGATCGATGAGCTAGTGCGATAGCAACGCCTAGTCCTGCCTTGTCAGTCACATGCAGTGGGTCACCCTCGTCGCATGCAAGTCTGGGCATTAGACTTTGCCCTTCATGCCCAGTGGGATGCGCTAGTCACCTGTGCCCACCCACTACGGTCCAGCCAAGCCTGTATCCTTCCTCGAGAGCAACCGTAACCCCGCCCTCGCCACATCCCTGCTAGCCACACGCCGTGCCGCCTGCGGTCCACTGTTGGCTACTTCCACATATCCTCGATTTGGTGGCGTGGTCGGGCGGCCATGACGGAGCTTGCGGGGAAGCTGGTGTGCCCAGGCGACCGGCTTGCGGCCGAGGGGCAGTACGCACTGGGGGAGGGGACATACGCGATGGACGGGGTCATACGCGCATCTGTGTTGGGACTCGTGGGCGTGAACGCAGCAGGTACGAGCGTCAGTCGCTCGCAGCGCGGGACAGGGTGTGCTGCCCCGTGTCGGGCTTTGGTGCGCGAAGCGGACGCCGTTTCTCTCCCTGAGCGCAGCGCAAAGGGCGAAGAGCGGAGAGCCTAGCACGACGGACGGCGCGTCCTTCCTGCCGGTCGTCCAGGTCGCCCGCACCAAGGCGCACGCGGTGTCGCCCAAGCCCGGGGACGTTGTCACCGTGCGATGCACGCGCCTCTCCCAGCGCACCGCCGTCTGCGAGATTCTCACGGTAGGCCAGGTCGCGCTGCGGCAGAAGTTCACGGGCATCATCAAGCTCCAGGACGTGAGGGCGTTCGAGACCGACAGCACGGTGATGGCCAAGTGTTTCCGCCCCGGGGACATTATTCGGGCCGAGGTCGTCGGTCTGGTGAGTCACTATGCTGCTTCCCGAGCCATCTGCATCACCTGTTAGAGCGCCGCAGCGCACCGCGGAGTGCAGGTTGTGTGTGCCTCGGCGTGCGCAGGGTGACGCCAAGTCCTTCTTTCTGTCCACGGCCAAGAACACGCTGGGCGTCGTGTACGCCAAGTCGCAGACGTCGGGGCAGCCGATGACGCCCGTGAGCTGGACTCAGATGCGGTGCCCAGAGACGGGGGCGGTTGAGGATCGCAAGTGCGCTGCTGTGGGGCGCCAGGTGCAAGCCGCCTGACAAGACCCTACCTCAGTGCCTCTTGCCTTCTCATCCTTTGTTTGCTCAGTTAGCATTTCTGAGAACCTCAACCTTCAACGCTTTAAGAGAACCAGTGCCCACCCTCACGTGAGCACCGACCCTCCTCAGTTGTCCTCTGCCGCTCCCTCGCCCGCGGCGCTACCCCCGTGCTCGCGAACGAGCGCCGACATCTCCTTGGGGAAGCGCCGTGCCACCGTGGCGCTCTCGCGAATGTCCCACACCGACGCCAGGCCCTTGGCGCCACCAGCCGCAAGCAGGAGGGGGTTAGCCGGGCAGAACTGCATGGCGAAGACGGCACCCGTGTGGACGTCCTCGGTCGCCAGCAGTCCCGGGGCGGCGCTGGACACGTCCCAGAGCTTGACGCGCTTATCTGTCGACGCGGTAGCCAGGAGGCCCGGGATGGCAGGGCAGAAGCTGCGACGAGGTAAGCCGGAGTCACTTTGACAACAGCGGGTGCGGATGCAGTCTCGAGGGGTCGATGGAAGCACCTATTACGGCATGTGTACCACTGGCGCAAGCGCGGTGCTGGAAGTCTCGCCTCAGGGCAGTCGTGGCCTTGTCGTGCGCCTGGAGGCGGTACATGGGCTTCGAGCCCGCCCCGAGACGTGCGTCGAAAGCGCATACCATGCCATCCTCGGACGACACCAGAAACACGGTCGGCTGTTCGGGGTGCCACGCGATTGTCTCCACGTCCGCTGCGGGGCAGGCAGCGGGGGCGTCACAACTGCCCCGCAAACCGCACGGTCCTTCCAAAGTCATCTCCGCATCTGCGCGGCTCCTCACCCGTAACCTCCCACCGCAGCTGGTTGTGCTCCGGGTCGCGCATGTCCAACACGTACGCCCGGTGGTCAAACCCGCCCGTCGCCAGGACGTTGGCCTCGGCGGGGTTCCAAAGCACCGACTGCACCTTGGACACGTGATGCGTGAGCGTCTGGGCGCACTCGCACTTGGCCAAGTCCCACACCTGCGGGGTGTGCAGGTGGGGCGGGTATCACATCACGCCCACCGCAACCTTGGGCGGGGCAGCCGAGTCCCGGCATTGTCGCGAACCCACCTTGACGGTGGCGTCCGCCGACCCGCTGACCAGCACGTTTCGCACGTGGGAATTCCAACTGAGCGACATCACGGCGTCCTCGTGCGACCCCGGCTGGAACACCAGCGTGGCTTTCTTGCCCTTCTTCTTGCGTTTCTTCTTCTCCTCTGCGCTCCGCTCCTCGTCCACGCCCCCCAGCACGACCACGGGGTCCACGGCGTCCACCACATCCAGGTCCCACACCTCGATACCCGGGGCCATCGACCCCACCGCAGCCAGGGATCCTGGCGCGTCGGGCTCCTTGGGGTTGAACCCCATCCACCCCACGCTGCGGCGGCACGGACCCGCGGCGCTCATCTCCCTGCCTGCAGCCGCACGCAGCCACCGCCCCGCCGTGCCACGCCTGGCAGCGACATCAAAAGTCCTCGCCAACCCTCACCAGAGCGGGAAGGCCGGCAGCATGATGTCGTGGTGCACGAACAGGTTCCCGCCCTGCACGTTGTCCGCAGCCTCGTAGACGTACACCTCCAAGTGCCCCACCTCGTCCTCATTGCGCGCCGCCAGAAACACCAAGTCGGTCGCCCGCAGCTCCATCTCGTCCATCTCGCTCTCGTCGTCCCCCCCCTCGATGTTCGGGTCGTCCTCCGGGTTGTCTGCACGCAAGTGCAGTGCTACCCACATCGCAATCGTAACGCCCACCACGGCGCTCTGCTCGACCAGCCCACTCGCCCACAAACTATGCTCAGTGTCCACCAGGCCACGGCCCACATGCGCGGCTCTCACCGTAGTACGTGCCCACCCCAAACAGCCTCTCCTCCACCTCCTCTTCGTCATACGCATCCATGTCCAGCTCCTCCATCATGTTCTCCAGAGACCTCCCATTTTTGTCTTTCTGCTGCCGCTTCGTGGATGCGATCTGCGACGCCACCAACCTCGCGCGGGCCACCTCGTCCTCCGACCCGCTCCCTGCGTGCAGCGGGGACCCCCCCAGGGTCACGCAGGGGTGCCGACAACGAGTTACGCGAAGCCAACCCCCTTCGCCTCACCCTCTGCAACGTCGGCATCAGACATGGACTCCTCCTCATCCTCAGAGTCCTCGGAAGGCTCCCTGCGAGAAACAGTGCCAAGGTCGTAGGGCACGAGGCAAATTTTCCCGGCCGGCGATGCGTGGCAAGAGAGCGGCGGGTGCATTGCAATGCTACTCTCTGTCGCAACTAAGCGACACGGTTTGGCAGCGATACGGTGCGGGCTGAGGCGGGCTGAGCGTGACGTACCTGGCTGGGCGCTTGTGTGCAGCTTCCCGAATCGCCCTGAGCTCCTCCTCCGTCGGCTCCGCGCGCTTAGGCGTCCTCGCCGCTGCCCCCGGGGGTATCCATGCGATGGAGGATATCATCGCGGCGGGCCGGGCGTGGCCGCCCGCGCACTGGCCGCCGGCTGGGAGCCCCGCCCCAGGGGATCGCGGAACCCGACGTCGGTACCAATGTCAGCAAACCAGCTATTTGAACGTGTAGGCAAGCAAGCGAAGGGGTAGCTCGCTGTCTGCTTGCGACACAGGACTTCAGGAACGAAGTTGTCCCTCTTGGCGAAACTCTGGGTCCAGGGGCGGTTGTGGGAGTCGCGTGCCTGATTAAGTAGCTCTCAAAGTGTACGCCCGTGCACGGATACCGACCATTCGACCGCTTCGACGCTGTCAGCCTCTTGTCAGGAACGCGTAGCGTGGCGTCTCTTCACCCCCGAGCCACCGATGGGAGCGGCAGAGCGGCGAGCGTTCGTGCCGACGGCCATGTCGATGCTGGCGACCCTCAGGTCCGCGCCCGCCGCGTCTTCGCGGGCGGAGCACAAGGGTGTCACTGCGCGGAGGTCCGCAGGTGACAGGCGGGCCTGCCTGGCCGCTGGCCCCCCATGCCAGCTGACACTTATAGCCCACCGTGCATCGCTGGGGTCTCCCCGGCTGAAAGCACTGGGCTTTCGATCACGGCGTGGCTATTCGGACAACCGGGGTGCTGGGCCTCCTCGCCTGCCGCAGCGACGCACGTTTCGTGCTCAAGACATGTTGCTTTTGCCGCCCTCCTCGCCTGATTGCCTCCCGGGGAGTCCGGGGTCCTCCCAGCCATGATCGCCTTCTTGGCCCCGATTCCGCCCCGATGGGGCAGCTATCATCGGGAGGGATCGCTCGATGAACGTTTTTGCTGCCACAAATGTTCCTTTAGCGTTGCCGCGCTCTTCGGACCCCCCTCTCGGCGGATTGGCGTGCGGTGGCCCAGCTGGCATCTCAAGTCCCCCTGGGACGGGCAGGGGCCCTGGCCCGGCAAGTGGTCGTGTAAGGGAAACGCATAGTCCTGCTGCTCCCCCCCCCGCAGCCGCGCCCCGGCAGGTGCAATGCCACGCATCTGCTGATGGCCAGGAAATCTCACGGAGGCACCTGCTCTCCCTCGGCGTCGCGGTGAGCATGCCAGCCGGCGAAGCGGGCGGTTCGTGAAACGCAAGGCCGCCTGTTGCCATTGCGGCCTCGATGCGCGGGGGGGGCTCGCGAGCCTGGCTGCCCGCGCTCGTCGCAGGCGGGAGCGGCCCTGCAGCTGACCGCGCCGGGCGCGGCGAGCGCCGGGCTGTTTGGAGATGACGGGCCCAGGTCAGACTGGAAGCGCATCTCCCTCGATCTCGACCCGGGCGTGGTGCTGCTGGACATCGCCTTCGTGGACGACAAGCGGGGCTTCCTGCTGGGCACGCGCCAGCTGCTCATGGAGACCAACGACGGCGGTATGACGTGGAAGAAGCGCGACGTGGCGTCCATCAACGGTGGGGGCCGCGGGGGCGTCGGGGAAGCAACGGGTAGATGCGAATGGGACGTCGCGCTGAGGATGCGCCCCTTCCCCGATTGCTCGCAGAGGAGGGTTTCAACTACCGCTTCAACTCGGTGTCTTTCAACGGCCAGGAGGGCTGGATCGTGGGCAAGCCGGCCATCCTGCTGCACACGAAGAACGGCGGGGAGAGCTGGGAGCGCATCCCGCTGTCGGCCAAGCTGCCGGGCACCCCGGTCCGCATCGTGGCGGGCTCGGGCGAGGGCCAGGCGGAGATGGTGACGGACGCGGGCGCCATCTACACCACGGACAACACGGCCTACACCTGGCGCGCGGCGGTGGAGGAGACGGTCGATGCCACGCTCAACCGCACTGTGTCTTCGGGCATCTCCGGGGCATCCTACTACGAGGGGTCCTTCTCCGGCGTCACGCGCGGCCCTGACGTGAGTCGCCGCGGCCGTGGGCGGTGGCGGGGATACACATGCCGATGCGTGGGGGCATGCACACATGGACGTCTGCCCTTGTGCGCCCTCGCCTGCAGGGCTCGTACATCGGGGTCTCCTCCCGCGGGAACTTCTACATGACGTGGCGGCCGGGCCAGACGTACTGGCAGCCGCACAACCGCCCGTCGACGCGGCGCATCCAGGCGATGGGCTTCTGCCCCAACGGCAACATGTGGCTGACCACGCGCGCCGGCGACGTGTACCTGGCCGCGGACCAGGGCGTCGAGTGCGAGCGCTTCGCGCAGTCCAAGATCGGCTCCCGGGGCTTCGGGGTCCTGGACCTCGGATTCGTCGACGACCGCCGGGGGTACGCGGTGGGTGGCGGGGGCTCGCTTTTCAAGACGGAGGACGCGGGCAGGACGTGGAAGCGCGACCGGAGCACGGACGACATCCCCGCGAACCTCTACGAGGTCAAGTTCGTGCGGCCCAACCTCAGCTTCGTGCTCGGCAACGACGGTGTGCTCCTCCGCACGTCCACCGCCTGAGCGCGGGCGTAGGTGGGGCCCCACGCGGCCCGACATCAAGCGATTCTGTAGAGCTGCGCCCGTCACGCCGTATAGTCATTGAAGGGTACCAGCACGCCTCGTCACTGCTACCAGGAATGGTCAATGCATCAATCCCCCTCAGACGCGTCCATGCCACTTCCGTCCATGTCCGCATCGGAGCCGGGCCCCATGCCCTGCAGCGCAAGTAACAGGAGTTATATGAGCCCATGTCCAATGGCGCTCTGCCTGTGGTGGGTGATGGGCGAGCAGAGGCCAAGCCGCACAAAGGCAGGGAGCTCGCCTGGCTCTCCAGGTCGATCACGAGCACGCGGTTGCCGGATCCCGAGACGAGGCACAGCCCCCGCTGCATGCCCACCGACAGCATCAGCCCCGGTCCCTCCAGGTCCAGCCGCAGTTCCCGCGACCCCAGGGCTTCCCAAGGGAGCAAAGCGCCCTGAGAAATACACGCGTCCGCGGCATCTTCACCCTGCGTACGCGGCAAGCACGCGAGGGCGGGTCAGGCGTCGCAGTCAGGCTGAACGTGCCGCGCATGTTTTTGCTCGCAGCACTGTTGGGCTGCTCCACCTGCTCGGGGCCGACTGGGACCCAGTCGTCTCTGCTGAGCGCGACGAGGGCCAAGAGGGAACCGCCGTCCCGGGCCTCCAAAAGGACGGCGAGGCTGGGGCCACGGTACCACGCCATCGACGCCAGGCGCGTGCTTTGTGGGAGGAGCAGGAGGGTACCGGTGCGAGCCGCGAGGTCCATCACGACGATTCCGGGGACGCCGAGCGCCAGGGGCAGGCACTCTTGTGCGAACAGCGGGGCGTCGATGCCATGTGATGCGTGTGCAGGAGAGTGGGGCACGAGGAGACTGGACGGGACAGGCGAGCCTTGCAGATCCAGCTCCCCTGTGGGGATGAACATGGACGCCTGCGCGGCACGTGGCGAGGGCCGCGTGAAGGGAGACATGAGGCGGTGAACGACAGGTGAGACGGACTGCGATGCAGGGTCTCACCTCGAGCGTCACGGGAAGGACCCAGGTGGCCTCCATCCGGGCAAGCAGATCGAGCGCTGAGTCGAGTAGCTCGTGCAGTCCAGCGCTTGTGAGTTTCGAACCGGAACCAGTGACCCCGCACGCCGCCAGGAGAGCGTCTGGGGCAGCGCCGTGGTGGCGACAGGGCTTGCCCGCACCCTCGAGGTCGTGCTCGATACCGGGCTCGCAGAAGAGGCCCCGGGGCCGGAGGAAGTCCACCAGCAGCTGCGCATCCACCTGCAATGCACCGATATCTTGGCAGCTTTGGCACGCAGAGAGCGGGCTCAGTCGGCAGTTGCGACCTGCTACTCTACACTGCTCGGCCCATGCTACTGCTGATGCTGTGCAGCTAAGCGCCATCACTCGTCATCACCTCGAATGTCGACACGTCGACCTCTTCTGTCACGTGGATGGCGCCCAGACGGTACGCGAGCTGCCACAGCCACGAGAAGAGCGCCGTGAAGCCCAGGAGCAAGTCGGCCAGGCGCGCCTCCAGCGCCGCTGCCCGTGCATGGAGCGCCCGACACAGGGCCCGCGTCTCCCAAAGGTCGACCCCCGCGGCCCGCGCTGCGTGCCCAGAGATACAGGACGCTGGCATCAAATGGGCCTCGTCACCATGTTGAAGCGTAGACGATTACAAGGTGGTATCTAACCATCAAGATGGGGCTCGGACGAAGCCTGGGGTCCGGTGTGAGACTCGCCTGCATCGCCGCGCCACGCCTCCCCCAGTGCGCCCAGGTCGGGCAGCAGCACTGCCAGGTTGCGGACCTGCCAGGCGAGCGAGGTCATTACGGCCGTGTGCATCGTCTCAAGCGCCCCCGTCACCACCCGCGCGAGCTGGCGGATGGTCACGCCGCCCGCATCGCTCTCCAACCTGAGGTGCACAGGGCACATGCCCTTAGTGGGGTGGGTGCAGGGCCTACACCCAGCCCATGACACCCCTGCAAGCCTTAACGACACGTGCACTATATACCGATCGATTCATAACAATCGTTGGGCCCTCACCATTCCCGGAAGGTGGCCTCAGGAACCCCTCCCACGAGCGCCTGCCTCAGCACATCGGCGGTCTCTGAGAAGGGGTCGCCGGGATCGAAAGAGCCCCGGATACTCTTGCACGCTGCATGCAGCATCTTGCGAGGCGCCTGCCACGCCTGGCTGACCGTCCGCAGCGCCCCCTGGGTGGCAGCCAGGGCCGCACGCAGCGCCAGGGTGTGTGCGGCAGCGGCATGCGCCTGAGAGGAAAGGGCCTGGAGGGCCGCCGTGGAGAACACGGCGACGTCGCTGCCGCGCGCCGTCGATCGCACGGACACGAGGCGGCCGAGGTCGGCAGACAGCTGCGCATCATGACGCGCCGACAACTGGGGAGCCTCCGCGCGCCCGGACGTGCTCGCGAGGGGCGAGTCTGTCCGCCCGACCCGGACCGCCCCCAAAGCCAGGAGCTCCAGCGACCCCTCCGCGCCAGCCGCGGTCAGGACGGTGAAGCCCTGCCCAGCACACATGTCCTCAAAATCGGGGTCTAAGGGCGGAGGTGCCAGGGGCCCTGCCTGCTTGCCTGCGTTTGCAAGGGTCACAACAGCGCATGACGACGTCGGAAGAACCCGGAGTAGATCAAGGGGCTCGGCATCGCGCCCCCACGCCCCGGCTCGCACCGGCAGCGTCGTCGGACGGCTCAGCCGTGAGCATCGCGCACGGGCGTATCAAAGACTCTGTCGTGCGTGGGGGCGACGTCTTGGGCGCAGCGTCTGTCCAGCTGAGGCTGAGGATGGCCGCGTAGGGTTCCTGCCCGGGATCCACCAAATGGGTGCCCGACTCGACCCGCACGATCGTAGGGCCCTTGTCCGTGCCCAGCGCGAGCAGCTTGCCGTCCGGCCGCCAGCAGCACGACACCGCGGACACGCTGACGCTTGCCGTCTGCTGCCACGTCATCCGGTGGATCGTCACCGCATTCCCAGCGGCGTTGGTCACTGCCACGAGGTCCATGCTGGGACACCATGATGCCCCTGCGTGGGGAGGCGGCAGGGCGCGCGATGTCATCAACACTTCGTACGCTATCCTTCCTTGCGGCAGTCGCCCGCGAAGCTCATGAGAGCACGGCGCACCACCAACTCCCGTCGCGACCGCCTTGTTCGTCTCGATGCTGAAGGCAGGGACGTCGCGTGCCTCCTCCTCCTCCTCCATCGTTTGCAGTCCGCAAGATTGCGGGCACGCGACGCCGCGCCGGGCAGGAACAGGGAGCGAACGGGGCCTGAACAGACAGACCCCTGCCTCGTCCAAGCTAGCGCTCCGATGGGGATGTGGATGATGCCGCGCAGTAACATGAACAGCGCACAGAAGTCACGCGACCTCAGCACGGAATCAAGCTCACAGTTCTGGCTATGGATGGATCTGGCGCCGGTTCGCAGGTCCCCGCCGAGCTTTGTTGCGTCGCAACGGCTCCTTCTCGCCCCATCCTCGCTCAGCTGAAAAGAGCGACTAGTAGTGTGTCATCATCGGTGGGTAGACGCCATGACGGTCCCTGTGAGCGCGCGGCTGCCGGCTCGGGTGGGGAGTGTACGTGGTCCAGGAGTGAGGGCCCAGGGGCCGAGGCGGCGGCTCGCGACTGGCGTAGTGAGGGCAGAGTCGCCAAAGCAGGGGAGCGGCACCACGAGCCTGGGGCCGTTCAAGGTGGAGAGCGAGTCGGCGGGGGAGGCGCCCAAGGACGACACGCCTTCGACATCTGGGCAGTCTCCCAACCCCCCGAGCAGCAAGGTGTGGCGCTCAACTCTTGAAGTTTGCGCTGTTGGGCAAAGCAAGCTGACAGCCCGCGCGGGGAGCGCGCGCGCGACGCGTGTCTATCCGGGGCTGCGCAGCCGCAGGATGCCGAGCCCGCCGTCCGCCCGACGGTGAGCGAGCTCCCCGTCAAAACTGAGGTCGTGAAGAAGGGGCTGTTGGATGTGAGTGACTCTGCGGAGACTCATCGCGCAGCGAAAAGCCAGCTCCACTGCATCGCCGGCCCGTGCTCCTGCTCAAACCCGCCACGAGGTGGGCGATGCAGGGCTTTCGCGTCAACCATGTGCTGTGTTTTCCGCAGGGGGCGTTGGACGAGGCGAAGCTAATCGACTGGCCGTCGCTGGGGAGTGCATCCGTGCAGACGGGGGTGGTCGTGCTCATCATCTTCGGATCCACGGCCCTGCTCATTGCTGTCAACACCGCTCTCGCTCAAGTATCGCAGCTCCTGTTCTGAGACATCTTTAAACGCAATCCGCTGATTGCAGCCCTCTGCCCAAAAGCGTCCGCATCCCGGGCGGCCACGACGATGGTTCACGCGCGCACCCGGCCACCTCTGCGCTATGAGAAGTGAATGCCCGCAACATTGAACGCAGCCAGCAATCGGAGGAAATCGTCCTGGTCCATCTTCGCCGCCCGCCGGTCCGCATAACCACTGCAGCGACGCGCATGCAGAAAAGCTTGCTTACTCGCTAGCATCGAGGGCAGGCAAGCGAACGGAAGCCGCATCCCGCGCGCCCCCGTCCCTCGCTCACCTGTTCGCCAGCACCTTCTCCACGAGCGCACGGAACTCTGCTGAACCCTTCTTGCGCTCTCTTGCTGGCGCCCCCGCGCCCTTCCCCGGCCCCCGGCTGCTCGGTTCGGCGCCCTCCATCTCCTGCGTCAACACGCCAGCCACACTCGCATGCAGCACATGGAGCAACAGTCGTGCACAGGTGGCCTTTTCTCTTGGCCCACACCGCAACGCCAGCCTCACCTCGTCGCTGCTCTCCCCGCCGCCCTCTCCTCGCCCCTCCTCTTCCGCATCCATTGCCTCTTCCTCGCCCCTGCCCTCCCCTGCGCCCCCCCGCTGGTCCAACTCCATGCCCATCATCGCAATCGACTGCGCGCACGGGCAGACTCCCTCTCAAAACCCACCCTTTATACAACACGCCCGGGGACCTGCGCGTCCGCTTGGAGCGGGCCATCGCAAACCACAGCATAGCACCCATGCACGCTCCCACCTCCCATCCTCACCTCTGTCAGGTCGTTGACAGCCCCCTGCTCCTGGCCCAGCTTCAGAGCCATGAACGTCTTGTAGTTGTCTTCCAAGTGCGCCAACGCCTTGGACTGCTTGAAAATGGCGCCGAGCGTTTTGTTCTTGCGCCCAAAGCACATCCGCGTGAGCCCGCCCCACTCCCGGAAGTTCACGGGCGGAGGAGGGTGGCGGGGCTCGATGCGCACCTGCGCGAGCACGCAAAGAGACTCGAAAGTCGAATAACCGAAAGCGGCCGGAAGCGGCTGCAGGTTTGTGGGGCTGTGTGCATCGGTCACTGCATGGGATCGCCTGGGCACAGCGTCGCTCACGACCGAGGAGTCGACCTTGGGTGGCGGCCGGAAGTTGTTCTTGCCAACCTTCAAGAGGTGATGCACGCGGGCCAGGAGCTGCGTGTTGGCTGCGGAGGGCAGGGCGGCGGTGTGGTTTTCATCTCGGCGGGCACGCCGTCCAACCCAGGACTGTCGGCGCTGGGCATCAAGCGTCACCTGACAGGCGGCAGAAGAGAGGGTCTCCCGGCTGCGCCACGAGGCGCATGGCGAACTCCTGCTGGTACATGATGACGGCAGCACGGAAGGCGGGGCGGTGCGCCAGTAGCTTGAAGGTGAGGGGCGAGGAGATCTGGTAGGGGATGTTGGCGACGCAGAGATCAAAGTACGGCAGATCGACCTTCATGAAGTCGCCGTGGATGATCTGCAGCTGGTTCTGGAACGGGGTCTGCGGACAAATGCGGGACGCATCGTGATGGGTGACGTGGGTGCAACAAGCGGCTCATTACGTGCAAGGAGCGCCTTTGACGCGTGCAAGGGCATCTCGTGGCTTGGAAAGCGCACGAGGCTGCGCGGGCAGCGCACACTCACCCCCTGGACGCGCCGCGTCAGCTCGAGGACCATGCGCGGGTCGATTTCGATGGCGATGACCTTCTGCGGCAAGGCAGCGCGACTTGTGCGAGTTCAGACGCAAAGAAGGTGCATGGTACACGCGTCCACTCCCCGGCCTGAACAAACGCCGCTGCTGGGCGCCACACCTTGGCCTTTTCCAAGAGCTTCATCGTCATGTTCCCCGTCCCTGGGCCGATTTCCAGCACCACGTCCGTGCTCTTGACGCCCGCCTTGTCCACGATGGCCTGGACGACCAGGGGGTTCTTCAGGATGTGCTGCCCGAAGGACTTCTTGAACTCGATGCCCGAGAAGCCGCCCTGCGAGGGCGCCGCGGACCGCTGGAGCTCCGAGACGCCCCCCACCGCATCCCGTAGGATAGTCAATCACAGCCACCCGGCGTGCCGCCGGGGCAGGGGCGCGGGCGGCGCGCAGGCCGCCAGCGTGTCGCCGCGACGCACCTTGTCCCGGCCCTTCTTCCTCTTGGCGACGCCCGCCGCGCTGCGGAGCCCCGGCGTGGACATGATGCGACCCGCGCAAGCGCGCCAGGCCACGCTCGCGGACGCCGTCCCTCGCGGGCTCTCGGGCCAAGCCGCCGCGCGGCTCCGGGTTAGGGCAGGGGCGTCTACCTGCTGGCCGGGGCCACTCGGCGCGACACCGGCGATGCCCGGGGACGCGGTCGAGGTATAGAATGCGCAGGCGAGGCCCGCGTCGGGGGGATTCCGCCGCGCGGTGGCGCCAGACCCTGGTGCAGGGTCTGAGGTTCGCGGCCCCGCGTGCTCGACGCTCCCCGCGGCCGCCGCTAGCGGCCAACTCGTATCATTTCACGCCAAACGACCCTGCGTGAGCGGGCGTCGCGCAGCGGCCATTCGAGTTGCACCGGGCGGGCGGGCCGTCCGCGGGTTCTGGGAGCGCTCCTGGCGCGGAGAGCGGTCCCGGTTTCGCCTCCCGGCTCGCGCGAGAGCCGCGCGCCGGGCCCGCCGGGGACGGGCACCGGGCCAGGGCGGTCCAGTTCGGCAGCACAAGGCCAGGATGAGTTGTTGAGCGCGGGGGGGATCTTCTTCGCATCGGCTTAGTCGCCCGGGCCGCGCTTCCGCGCCTGTCGGCCGCTCGGGTCGGGGGAAGTCGGGATGGAGGAGCAGGGGGAGCGGGGGGAGGAGGACGAGTTGGTCGTCCTGGAGAAGGGGCCTCCGGAGACGCTGCGGTACTCGCGGGTGCGTAGCTGCGGCCGCGGGGTCGCCGTGGGTCCATGTGCTGCGCCTGCCCGGGCCTCGGTGGGCCTCGGAGGCCCCGCGGAAGGGCGACAGGTGGCGAGGGCGGGGCCGGGGTGCGCCGGGGAGCGCGGCGGGCGGCGCGAGCGGGTCCCGGGCGCTTCCCTCGAGGGCGGGGACTCGGCGGGGCCCGGGGGACGCCGGGCGAGGCCCGCCTTTCTCCGGCTGCCCGCAGTACCGCGAAATTCTGGGCCGGGGGGCCTTTAAGACGGTGTATAAGGCCTTCGACGAGGCGGAGGGGATGGAGGTCGCTTGGAATCAGGTCCGGGTGAACGAAATCGTCACGACGGAGGAGCAGAAGGAGCGGTTGATGAAGGAGATCGACATGCTGAAGAAGATGACGCACGCTAACATCATCTCCCTCTACGATTCGTGGGTGGACGAGGAGAACATGACCGTCAACTTCATCACGGAGCTCTTCACGGCCGGCTCGCTGCGCCAGTGAGTGCTCGCGAGGCTTATCGGCGCGCTGGCGGCGCGGGCGGGCGCGGGGAGCCCCGGCGCGTCGGAGGGAGGCCCGGCAAGGGACGGTCCCGTTTTTCCATCCGGGCGCCGCGCGGGGGGCGTGCCGGCCCGGTTCCGCGCTACCGAGGGGGCGCGTTCGCGTTTCCCGACCGCTGGGCGGCGCCGCGAGGGTCCGGAGAGGCCGGGTACCGCGCGGCGGGGGGTGTCCGAGGGATGGGCCCTAATGGCGCGCACCCACGCCTCGCAGGTACCGGAGGAAGCATCGCCACCTCGTCCTGAGCGTGCTCAAGCGTTGGGCGTACCAGATCCTCAAGGGCCTGATGTACCTGCACGCGCACAACCCACCCATCATCCACCGGGACCTCAAGTGCGACAACATCTTTATCAACTCGACCTCGGGGGAGGTCAAGATCGGCGACTTGGGCCTCGCCACGATCATGAAGCACGCCACCAAGTCGGGCATGCAGTGCATGAGGTGAGGGGGGTGCTGATGGTCCGCGCTCTCCGCTGACCCAACAGCGACGTGCGTGGGCCGCGCGTGGGCGACGCCTGGCGCGAGCCCCCGTGCCCCCAGCGTGCTCGGGACGCCCGAGTTCATGGCCCCCGAGCTGTACGACGAGGACTACAACGAGCAGGTCGACGTGTACGCCTTCGGCATGTGCATGCTGGAGCTGGCCACCATGGAGTACCCCTACTCCGAGTGCACCAACCCGGCCCAGATTTTCAAGAAGGTCACCAACGGCATCAAGCCGGCCGCCCTCTCCCGCGTCGACAACGAGGAGCTCCGCGCCTTCATCGACCTGTGCCTCGAGCCCGACAAGGACCGGCGGCCGAGCGTGCGGCAGCTGCTGGCCCACGACTTTTTCAGCAGCATCGCCCAGGGCGACTCGGACACGGACGACGAGGACCGCTCCAGCGACCACGGCACGCGCCGCCGCAAGGAGCAGGCCACGGCCCCGAGCACCTCGCGCCACTCGTCCCCTGACCGGTCCACGCATGCCAACCTCTCCCGCCGCCCCTCCACGTCCAGCCCGGCCGAGGACGAGCACCATCCCGGCCCGGAGATGCCGCCCTCGCCCTCCTCCCAGGGCGCCTCCGTCTCCCGCACCTCCTCCGCCTCCTGGGCCGTCCCGCCCCCGGCTGGCCCGGGCGTGGCGACGATGCTCGAGGGCCTGGCGCAGGCCGACGCCGGGCCGGTGCGGTCGTCCGTGGACTCCATGCACCCCGGTCGCGTGACGCTGGGGCCGCACGACTTGGCCGCGGGGCTGGCGGCAGGGGTGAGCGGCCGCGTTCGCACGGCACAGGCCGTGAGGTGGTGTGCCACCGGCCGCGCCGCGCGCCTGGCGCAGACTCGCGTCGCGCGAGCGGCACCGTCTCTCGCTGATCGCGCAGGATGCGACGGCGGTCCATGACCCGGCCCAGGCCGGCGCGGCTCCCCACGTCATGGCTGGCGCGCTCGACCACGAGGGCCCCGCCAGCGTGGACCTCGGGGAGGCGGCGACGCACCGCTACGCGCACGCGGACGGCAGATCCCTCGGGGCGCCCGAGGACGTCGACCTGGGGCAGTCCTCGGGCGGGGGTTCCCTGCCGCCTGACGACGTGGCGCCCGGGCCTGTCGATGCGCCGCCTGCGCCCGAGTCCACGGCCGAGCCCAGCTTTTGGTTCGAGCTCCTGGACAACCCCGGCAAGCAGGTGCGGCACGGCGGGTCGTCTCCGGCGCAGCGTCGTGCTGGCACCGTGTCGCAGGTCTCTCACCCTCCGTGCCCCTAGCTGTTGGTTGCAGTTCAAGGTCAAGGTGGAGCCGGTGATAACTCCAGATGGGAACGTGTCGATGGGCGTGGTGAAGTTGTTCGTTGGGACGGCCAACACGGCCGTGCCGGAGAACAACAAGACGGTCATGGGGGAGTTTGATTTGGAGGCCGACACGATTGGGCTCATCATTGAGGACTTGTCTGAGGAGTTCCAGCTGTCCGAGGACGAGCAGTTGACGATCGGGGCGATGATCGCGCAGCGCATCCACGCCACGGTCCCCAGCTGGAGTACCGGGGAGAAGCAGTTTGCGGGGGAGCCGACCGTGCGCATGGTGGCGCGCCCGGCCGCGGTGGCCGCCAAGCCGGCCCCGCTGAGCCCGTCCTCGAGCCGCGTCGTTCCGGCGTCGGCCCTGCGCACGCACGAGCCGGGCAAGCTCGACGGCAAGGGCCACGGGCGCGGCCTGGCCGTCTCGTGGCGCAAGCGCACCAGCCGCCACCTGCTCGCCTCCGACACGTCCTCCTCCGCCTCGCACGAGCGCCCCGCGCCGCCCCCGTTCCTCCCCGAGGAGGCGGAGATAGCGACGCTGCCGGTCGCCATCGCTCAGCTCTTGCCTGAGCTCCCGGACCTGTCCCTCACCTCCGGCGACCGCTCCAGCTACGGGAGCACCCCCGTGCTGCAGCGCAACCTCAACATCGCCGTGGAGAAGTTCGAGGAGCTCAAGAGGGACTGGGAGCGGCAGGCGGCGGCGGCAGCCGAGGTGAGGGCTGGAAGCGCGGGGCGGCAGGGTGGTGGGGGGCAGGGTAGGGTGTGAGGGTGTGAGGGCGGCATCGGGTGGTTGTGTTCTGAGAAGGCGTAGGGGCAACGCACCCGTGGGCAGCGCGACTGCCGGTCTAGGGTCAGGGGTGACACGCCCTCCCTTGCGCCTTTGCCCTCAGAACATCATGGGGTCTGGGTCGAGCGACGGCACGAACCCAGCGGACGACGTCCGTGCTCCGGCGAAGCCGGTGCCGCACGAGGAGGTCGAGGAGGGCATCGACCCCTTTGCGGAGGACACGGCCAGCGAGGACGAGGACCACTCGTCGGTGCCTTCGGGTGGCAGGGGCGCGACCCCTCGGGAGTCGCAGCCGGCGCACGCGGGGCCGGAGCCGGAGCCGGAGAGCCTGCTGGAGATGCGGGAGCAGATCACGATGCTGCAGGCGCAGCTCGACGCGCTCAAGGGACAGGTCGAGGTGCGGGTGAGGGGCTGGGAGGGTGGGGAGTCACAGGGCGGGGAGTTACGGCCAGGCTGTCCTGGGCTGTCGCCAGGCCTTGGCTGCGCGTATCGCACGTGCGCCCGTGCGAGGTGCTGGTGCTACCCCCCACTGTTGTTGTCGCGCAGGCCAGCCGCGCGGCGTCGCGCAACTCGCGCACCATGATGGGGACGCCGTCGCTGCCGAGGAGCCCCTCCCAGGCCTCCATACACCACGCGCCGGACGACCTGTCTCCGCGCGGAACGAGCGTGGAGGACGCCCTCACGCCACGTGACTACCCGGCGCAGGGGGGGCCGGGGTCGTCGCGCCCGGCCCTGCACTCGGCCGAGGCGGGGTTCGACCCGGGGGACGCGCCCCGCTCCCGCACCCTCGAGACCGCGCTGTCCGAAAGCGGGAGGCCCGCCGCGGCCCCGATCGCGGTGCCCATGGCGCGGTGGCCGTCGCAGCCCCCGGGGTCCGACCGAGGGTACGACTCCCCCGAGTCGGTCATGACGGCGCCGCTGCCCGCGCGGCCCGTGGCGCGCCCGGCCCCGGAGACCTCCTGGTCGGCGCAGCAGCTGGGGCCGTCCGAGGGCGAGGCGCCGGTGCTGCCGGAGGCGTCCGGCAGGGGCCCCACGGCCCGCGGGGCGCAGCGGTCGTCGCTGCCCCTGGGAGACGCGTCGCCGAAGGACGGCGCCTTCCGCGGGGTGTCGGTGTCCCTGGGCGAGCCTGCGACGAGCAGCGCCGGGGAGGACCGCCTCGAGTCGGGCTCGCCGGGCATCACGACGCCCAGGAGTACTGGACCTGCGGTCCCGCCTCTGCCCCTGCCTCTGCACCCGGGCGCGCCGGGGCAGCAGGAGGAGGAGGAGCGGCGGGCGAGACGGGAGCAGCGCGCTGCCGAGACGCAGGCGGCCATCATGCAGAAGCTCGAGCAGGGCTGGAGCATGGGGCAGGGCCGGCGCGTGCCGGAGCGCGGGCCCTCCTTAAAGGCGACGAGCTCGCGGGGCAACCTGTCGGGGTCCCTGCCGAGCGCGGACGGCAGCCACTCGAGCCTCGGTTTCGCGCCCGGCGCCTGAGCCGGCTCCGTTCCGACCCCTCCCGCGCCGTTTCCGCGGGCCTGGGGTTGTCCACTCGCGCCCTGGCGTTCCCGGCGCTCCACCTGGCCTAGCATGCCACGCTCCAGCGCCGCCTTTCACCCTCCTCTAACACAGGCGTGTCCTGGCCACGGACTGTCCATGCGTTGCACCCTCGCTCACCAGCGCACCTTCCTTTAGACCTTTGGGTCGCTCGTGGTCGGAGCGAACCGCGGGGGAGGCCCCGTGTCGCCGATGGCGAGCAAACACCATGCGGCTCTAGCCCGTCGCGTTTCGCGGCGCGCTTCACACACCTAGCTCACGTTAACGGATAGAAGAGACTCGCATTGTTGAAAGAGAGACGGACGGACAGGTCGCTTGAGAGCCCGAAGTGACAGACAACTGAGAGTGGGGGCAACGACCTGGCCCGCTGCCGTATATTCTGGCGTCGAGGCTGGCGAGCTCACTTTCTGAAACCGGGCACAGTGTACTTGCCCACCAAACCTTTCACCAGTACCGCAATGTCCAACGCGGGACTTCAGGCTCGCTTAGCATTAAACGTGCATAGCTGCGAGCCTCGCGCACCTCGCTAGGACCGCGCTGTTTCGCAGACGTGGTGGTGTACTTCTGTCGCTTGTGAGTCTGACTACTGGTCGTACACTGCCATTTCTTGCCTGTCCGCGCGCACACGCGCACAAGAGATGCGACTTGTGCACGCTGGGACAGAGCACCCGCAGGACAAGTGATGGGACGGGAAGGAGCATTAAGCAAGATTTATTGACCTTTTTAACACTGCAGGGGTGCCCTGGATCCGGAAGCGAACGGATGGCGGCGACACGGGGGGGTCCCCCGGCGAGCTGGCCATGGCGTCCCCTGTTCCTGCGGCGTGGCGCCTCGCTGTCGCTAGCTGCGTGTGGGTGACGGAACAAGACGATGCTCTGCTCCGTTCGGGCCAAGCGGACGTGCGCGGGATCGTCCTGGACCGCCTGCGGGACCTCTGCTGCAGCACCGGGTGCTGGCTTTCGAGCGCCGAGTACAGCGCCGTCGTCGCGGGCCACACGGACAACGCGCGGCGGCTTTCTCAGCCCAAAACGTACGAGCCGGGTGGTGCCATCGACCACCTGCTGCGGCGGAGGCGCCAGCAACTCGCACAGCTCGAAGCGGATGGTACATCTGTCGATGCTGCGGGCGAGTCTCGCTTACAACCCGACAAGGAAGTCCACCCAGTCGATCCATCCACCAAGGCCGAGGTTCTCGCCAAGGAGCTGCGGCAGAGCATCCAGGTATGGGCACGCCATGCTCTCCACAGTGTGAGAGGGTGACCGCACACCTGGGCCCCAAGTCTGCCCTGCGCCCCCGCCACCCGCAGGAGCTGGAGGTCCTCCTGCGTCACCGCGACTTCAACATCCAGAAGCACGCCCGGCAGCTGAGCCACTTGCCATCGCTCCCGACCTATGCGGAGTTCGAGGCCCATGCTCAGCAGGACTTCGATGCCGTGCGATGGGTCGTGGAGGCGGCCGTGCAGGCGCAGGACCTGATCGATAAGATGGGTCTCGTGGACGTTGCTGGTCGGGATGACATCCACGAGAGGGCCTTGCAGGACATCATGTCGGTGCTCAACGGAGGGCGGCCATTGCCCAAGTGAGGGGCGGCACGCTGGTCACGGTTCCCAGCTACGGCTTACGCTCGTTTCCGATAAGTTCCTGTCACTGTTCCCCTCCCAGGCACGCCGAGGGAGACCCGTCCTGCACCCAGGGTGCGTCCCATGTCAGGACGGCGCTGGCCATCAAGTCCCAATATGCCCAGGGTCTCCAGTGTGTCCTGGAGCAAGTGGGTGAGTCCATCGCGACACGCCAGGCATGTTGGCAGGCCTTCCAGCCCACCTCATCCCCCTGCTTCCTCGCCAACCCTCTGCGATGCACCACCCTGCCCTCACCGCATTCCCCGCCCTACCCTCCACGCAGCTCCCTGCGCGCATCTGGAAGGCCCGGACGACTGCGGGCTCGCCTGGCTGTACCTACCGCAGCTCCCGCTGACGGCATCGGTGCTGTCCAGCAGCGCGGAGGCAACGCAGGGACCGACCCCTGCCGACACCACCACCGTCGACCACAGCAGAGGCGCGGCAGGGGCCGCCGCACCCAAGCCCCCCGCCCCGGGCGGTCGCGGGGCGCACCACGGGCCCCCTCCGCTGACGCTCACCGGCGCGGACGAGGCCCCGCCCGACGCGGCCCACGCCTCACGCCGCAACGTGCTGCGCGCCGGAGGCCTCGACAAGGGGCCCGTGGGTCCCCCGCCTTCCAAGGCCCTACCCGGCCCGCTGCCGATCGGCCCGGCGGCCCTGAGGCTCGAGTCGGGGCCTGGGACAAAGGGAGTCACACTGGGAGGGCCAGGCCCGCGCGGTGGCGGGGGTCCGATGAGGGCAGCGGGGGCGCCTGCACCCGCACCTGTCCCCGTTAGTGCGGTGCTAGCGTCCAGAGCGCCTGCTGCCTCGTCGGCGGAGCCCGGCAGAGCTGGGCCGCGGCCTCAGGAGCTCCCACTGCTGGGCGCTGCCGGTGGTTTGGCCCCCGCGCCTGCGCTTGGCCCAGCCACGACCCCCACGACCACCACGGAGCGCGGTCCGTCCCCTGCAGTGCCCCAGCCGGCGCCCCCTGCGCCTTCGGGTCGCCCGGCCAGCCCCACTTGCACCCCAGCACCTTCCACCCCACGGCTGCGCGCTCCGCCCACCGTGCGCGCCCTCTCTCCCATCGGCTTCCTCTACTCCCCCACGGACCTCACAACGCCCATTAAAGGGCCCCTGATCGTTCCCGTGGTGCACTCTGCGTCCCCATCGCCAGGACCGCCCTGGCGAGGCGCATCGCCCCCACGCACTGCAGCAGCAACAGCAGGGCCGCACCCCCTGCAGGCTCCGGCGGTGCTCAGCCCCGGCGCCCCGCCTGCGGCAGATCGGCGCGGGTCGCCGTGCCTGATCGCCGGTATCTACTCGCCAGCCGATGCGGAAGGGGCGGAGGTTGGGACCCAGGCCGCGCCTGTCGGGTTCGCCCTATCGCCCTGCGACGACTCCGGGGCTGAGGAGGGTCTCTGCGCTGCTGCGGGTGTCCCTGGGAACGTGCTGCCGGAGGCTCCCTTGCGCCCAGACGGCCGGGAAAGCTGCCCAGGTGTGGCGAGGGTAGCGGGGCGGACGATGCGTGTTACCTCTCCGGTTGTTTTTGCGGGGATGCGAGGGGACCTACGATATCATACGCCATGCGTGGACCGAACGAGCTTCGTGCTTCTTGCTTACAGTGGTAGCAGGGCCGGCCGGCAAGGGTGCAATGTGCGGCGCGCCAACAGGTCCCGGCGACCTGTGCGCTGCGGGTGTCCCGGGCCCCGCGGGGGCAGTCCCAGCGCTGTCCGGGGTTGGCGTCGACCCGGCGACTGAGGGTGTCCCCGTCCCGCTGTTCCAAACCGGCAATGCTAGGCCCATCTCGGTGTCTGCTGCCGCCTGGAAGGCCGGGGCTGCGATCCTGGGCCTCTCAGATGCCGATGTGGCGCCCATGTGCGTGGCTCCGCCGTCCACAAGCGAACCCGCACGCAACGGAGGTCGGGACACCCGGCAGGGTGATGAGAGCCACGGCCGGCGAGGGGCGGCGGCCGCCAGCGGTGGCGAGCGGTGTGGGGCGAGCGTGAGCGGCAGAGTGGGCGGGGCTGGGTCGGGCGGGGTGGGCTCCGTGGCAGATATGCAAAAGCTGTCATCGGGTGTCGACGGCCCCATGGTTGGGGCAGGGGCCCCAGAGGTGCGCCCTGAGGCGCTTGAGGGTTCAGTGAAGATGGGGACGGAGGACCGGGAGCTGTTTGAGGCAGCTGCTCTGGCCTCACAGGCGCTGGGGATGCCGCGATCGGGCGATGCGGGTGTCAGGAACGAGGAGCCTGCGGCACGAGACGGGGCTGCGTGGGGCCCAGGTCCCGTGGGGCAGCATGTGAGCATCGCGTGCCGCATATGTGACCCCTTGTCCACCTCCTGTTCTCTGTCCCTGGGTTGGACCCCGTGTGTGCTGCCTTGGCACCGCTTGACTATCTCTGTATCACTCCCTCATGCAGGGGGACACGGTGGCGTTGGAGGGTTTCCAAACAGCATGCGGGGCGCAGGTGCGGGTGTCGAGGTCAGCGCACCGCCGCGCTCAGCAGATGTTCGGGGACATGGATATCAGTGGCAGCGGCGCCCCCGATGCTGGCAAGGGTGGGGCGGGGGGCGAGGCTGCGGCTGGGACTGGGCCCGTGCTACCCTCACCAGCCGTGCGCCCTGGTCCGGAAGCGGTGGGGGCGTCAGACGGGGCGCAGCGGCCAGGGTCGGTGCGCCAGGGTCTCGGGAGTGGCACACCTGGGTGTGGGAACGTCGGGCCAGGTGTCGCGAGCAGGGTCGAGCTCGCAGGCTTCCAGACGGCTGCGGGGGCCGCCATTTCGGTGTCAGAGGAGTCGCTTCGCGTCGGCAGGGCGCTGCTGGAGGCGTTGGGTGATGGGGCGGTTAACGTGGGGGGGTCACGAGGCGGGAGGGACAGTGACGTGGGGCAGGGCTCAGGGGCAAACCGAGCCTCAGGGACGGGGGAGATGGGCAAAGGCAGGCGGGAGGGGGAGGCTGGGACATCGCATTCCGCCCGCGCATGCGGCAAGGGTGGCGCCTGCGAGTTGGCACGGGGGTCATCGGCTGAGGCGGTTGCTGGGACCGGCCCGACCGATGGTGCCCCTGAGGCAGCGCTCGGCTTCTCCACCGCGGGTGGGCGTCAGATATCGGTGTCTGCGGAGTCCATGGCGAAAGCGCGGGCCATGCTCGGGATGGATATAGCACCAGACCCGGCGCCGGCGTCGGCGCGAGGCGAGGGCGGGGACGCAGAGGCGGGCGCGCCTGCTGCGGGGGGCGCCGGCGCGGGCGGCGGGGGCGGGGCGTTCGCCTTCCCTACGCTCGATGGCGCGCGAGGCTCCCCCGCGCCCCCTGCCACCCCCGCCCCGGGCTGCGTCGACCTGCCGCTCTTCACGATGGCAAACGGGCGCTCGGCGTCCGTCTCCGCCACCGCCCTGGCCGCCGCGCGCGCCATGTTCGCGGACATAACGCCGCATGCCACGGGCCCAGCGCGCGTCCCTGGCTCGGACCTGACGCCTGGGCGACCTTCCGCCCCAGAGGCGGGACGCAGCCCCGCACCGGGCGCGGCGACCGCAGGCGCTCGTGCGGACCCGCAGGATTCGATCCCTTTCCTGGGGCTCACGCCGCTGCGCCACGACGCTCCGGGGACCCCCGCCCCCGCCACGCCCACGCCCTTCGTCACCCCATTCAAGGCAGGCGCTGGACCGACTCCCTCAGAGGCCCCGACCGTCGGCCGCAGGCCCGGCACCGGGCGCCGAGTCCTGCGCACCCCCGCGGCCGGCAAGCGCAATCGCTTCGTTTCTCCGCTGCCACGGGCACGCCCCGGCACGACCGACGCACCCACCCCCGCCACTGCACCCTTCGCCGCCGCCCCTCGCACCCCGCCCCGCCCTCCTGTCCACGACCTCTACCAAAGCCGCCCCACCGCTCGCCCGACCCTGGGAGCCTTTCTGCAGTCCTGCCCTGCTGGCCCAGGCACCCCGCCTGCTCCGAGCTGGCTGCCGGTGTCGATGCCCGCCGCCGAGGCCTTCCGATGCGGGGCGGACGCCTTCGGACCCCGAGAGGCCCACCAGGCCTTGCTCTCTGCGGGGGCCTCGTCGCGGCTCTTGGAGCTTCGCTGGACCGCCCACCATTTCGCCATGGTTGTGTGGCGCATGGCCCTCCGGGACCTGGCGGGGGCGTCGTGGGGCAACCGCCCCGGCCGCGGCGTGTGGCTCAACCGCGCTTGTATCCTCGACCGGCTGCTGTACCGGTGCGAGAGGGAGCTCGCCAGGGGCCACAGGCCCGCCCTGAGGGCCGTGGCTCAGGGCGACGCGGCAGCGGTACGGCCCACGGTGCTGCAAGTGACCGAGGTCGGGGTGCCGACGCCGGGGTCGCTGGGGGTGGAGGTGACGGACGGGTGGTACCGGATGAGGGCAACAGGGGACGGCCACCTCTCACGCCTCGCCGCATTGGGCCGGCTGGGCCCGGGATCCAAGATCCTCGTGTGTGGGGCCGTGCTGCTCTGCGACAGGCCCGGGCACCCTCTGGATGTCTTCGACTCCGCCCGGCTGCGCATCCACGGCAACGGGTGCCGGCCGGCGCCCCCGTCAGCCACGCTGGGGTTCGTGCGGGGGGGGCCGGGGGTCGCGCCCCTGCACGCGGTGGCGGCGGACGGCGGCCCCGTGCCCGCCCTCGCGGCCGCCGTCTGCGCCGTGGGCCCGCTGCTGTACGTAGAGGGGGGCGTCGCGCGCACGGCGCGCGCGGAGGCGGCGGCGGCGGCCGCGCACCAGAGGGCGGTCGAGACGGCCGCGGAGCACGTTTCGGAGATGGTGCGGCGCGAGGAGGTGGAGCGCAGCCGGCAGCTGCTCCGGAGCCTGGGACGCGCCCCCCGGCCAACAGACACGGCGGCGGTGCTGCACGCGGCGGCGGTGCTGGGGTGCGAGGACGGCGCGGGAGGGGCGTCCCAGAGCGCGGAGGCGAGCCGGGCTGACGTGCAAGCCTACGCAGCGGAGAGGTGAGGGGCCAAAAAGGCATGCACTGGTGGGGGTGCGTCTTGTCTAGTTGCTTGGACACAGCCTGCGTCGCCCCATCAGATAGACAGCGTCATTGGTCACCTCAGCTCTGCCGCCGTCAATGATATCCCGCTTGCACCTGCCTGGCGTAGCTCGCGTTCGGACTTCATGCTGTTGCTGTATCGTTTTTCACCTCTGCAGGGAGCGTGCGCTTGGGGAGGAGTTGCAGTCGCGGATGCGCAGTGCCCTCTCCGCACAGGGCCTGCGCAAGGAGCGCCACCCGATGCCCGTGGTGCTGGTGGAACTGGGGTCCCTGCGCCACACGCCCCGCGCCTGCACTGCGACGGTGGCGCAGGACAGCAGCGCGCCTGCGCCACCCACCACCCCTGCCCTCGACTCCGCCAGCGGGGCTGAGCCACGCGCTCTTCCCGATGCCGAGCCGGGGTGCGGGAACGGGGCGGATGCGGCAGCTTCGACTCACAGAGATGCTGGCGACGCGGACGGAGGCATGGACGTCGACGCTGACGCAGGGCCATCTTGCGCTCCCACGGCTGTGAAGATGGGAGCTCCGGACGCCCCTGCACCCACGAAACGCCTCCATGACAGCTTTAGCGATGGCGCCAGAGCGGAGGGCGTCGGTGGGGCGGTGGGGCAGCCCGCAATCTCCGTCGCGCCTGCACCGAAGCGCCGTCGGGGTCTGTCGCGCCCCGGGGAGCCTCCCAGGGCCATCAACGTGGCGGCGGTGGCCGAGAGCATCCGGCGGATCATGTGCGAGGGCGGAGAGGACGCGCTGGACAGTGGGGACGTGGCTGTGGCCGGCGGGGCTGCCGCAGGGCTACCATCGGCGGGGCGGGTGGCGGGTGGGTCCGAAGTGCTTGGTGGCACTACTGCTTCCAAGCTCACCCCCGCGCGGTCGACAGCCCCCACGCCACTGACGCATCGCATGGGTGCGATCGCGAGCAGGGAGCCCCCCGCACCGGCCCAGCGGCCGCCGGCCCTCGGAAGCGCTGCGCCGCAAGGCCTCTCCAGGCAGAGCACCGCGGCGCCTGCGGCCCTCAACGGGGGTGCCCTGGGTGCGGGTGTGCGTGGCACGAGCAACGTGCCAGGGCGGCAGAGGAGTGGCGAGGAGGGGACCGTGGCTTACCTGGAGCTGGAGTGCGTGGACGGCACCGTGCCACCCACCCTGACACGCGGTGCCGTCCTCCTCCTCTCCGCCGTCACGCCCTCCCCGGCCCTCCCGTCGCTCTCCGGCCTCGCCCCGGTCTCTCGCCTCGGCCAGGGCGACGCGCGGCCGGTGCTGCTCCGTGCGGGCCGGGCGTCCCGGGTGCAAGTGCTGGGCGGGGGCGTGGCGTCGCTGCCAAAACACCTGCAGGCGACGTGCCCGGCCGTGCCCCTGGCGACCGTCGCGGAGCTCCCCAGGCTCCCCGCCAGCGCCCGCTTCGACTTGGTGGGCCTGGTGGTGTGCGTGGGGCCTCAGTTCGAGGTCCCGGCCAGGTCGAGGGGCCGAGGGGGCCAGGCGGGGATGGCGCAGTGGGTGTTTCTGGCGGATGGCAGCCGTGCGGACGGGGAGACCCGGCGAGGGGTGCAGGGCGCGTGCATCGATGGGGAGGACGAGGTACGCGGTCATATGGCGGAGGATGCACGCGGTGATGCGGGCGCGGGTCAAGGCCCCGAGGGTGGCCCGTCCGAGCTAGGCAGTAGCCAAGCGGACGAGGGCAGCGACGCCGCGTGCACTCCCCCGGCTGACCTCCTCCTTCCCTCGACGGAGGTGGTGCCGGACACGCCTCAGCCGCTGGCGCCCTGTGGGGCGCGCGAGGGTCTCGAGACGGGCGGCATTGCAGCTGCGGATCGGGCGCAGGGGGCTCTGGCGACGGGGCAGGGAGGGCATGGGGACGCCAGCTCTCCTGCGCTCGCCGCTGGCGCAGGCGTGGGGCCGGGTGGTGGTGAGGTGCCTGGTGGGGAAGCAGTGGCCGCCACGCAGGTCGCGTCGCAGGGTCTCCCGGGTGCTGGCGAGCGAGGCGCCAGTGACAGAGGTGCTAGTGATAGTGGGGGAGCATGTGGCTTGGATTCCTCCAGCAGCCCCAAGGCAGGCGGGGTGCCTGGGGTGGACAGGCCTCCGGGAGGCTTCACGGCGCTCATGATCGTGGGTCCCCCCGAGGCTGCGCCGTTCGTGGACGCGAGCGCGGTGCAGAACGTTCTGCACGTGACGGACGTGGTGCGGGGGCAGGAAGACGCAGAGCACGGGGTGTGGCGGTGCAGCGCGACGGCCCTGACGACGGTCGCCGTGGTGCGGCCCAGCCTGGCCGGAACAGCGGCTCGGGGGCAGCTGGCAAGGAATGGTGGCAGGTGCGCGTGCTGTGGCAGGTGCGCTGCGCCATGGCTGTCCCGTGGGAGTGTTCGTGGCAGGCATACCCACCACGGCCTGTCCCGGATGTGTGCAGGCAACCACCGGCGCGTGCGGGGCGGGAGGGGCTGGTGGCGGACCGTGCTGCCCGGGTGGGCGAGTGGGCGCGGAGTGAGGAAGGCGCACGGGAGCTGCAGGGCATGTGCCTGAAGATCAAATCCATGCTGGGTCTTTAATGAAACTAGGAGCACTTGCAGGGTGTGCCTGGATTGTGTAGGAAGTCATTGCCGCACTGTAGGTTGAACCTGCGACAAGAGTAGGATAAAAAGACGTTCCGCTGTCGATCACGGGTGCTGCTTTCACGGTCACGGGGACAGGGGGCCCTGGCTTTGCTAGCTGTCTCCTGCAAAGCGAAGAAACTCTAGAAGGTTGGATTTCCACCGCCGGCGCATCGCGGTCAGTAGATGCGAGGTCCCGAAGACAGGGGCAGTTGCATTGCGGACAGGGAGGGGAAGGGGAGGCCATGCTCGGCGACGTGAGTTTGTGCCTCGATTCACAGGCCGGGAGCCCCTCTTGGATCGGAACGGTGTTGCGTTTGGCACATTTATATGAATTTTTATGTATGTAAGCACTCCGAGCGCTGTCCGCGCCGCTCAAGGGCCCATGTTGGAGGCCGCAAACGCCGCAAACATTGCTTGTCGCAGGGGGCCCTCCCGGGTCTGTCGGAAGACCCGGAGCTCGTCGCGGTCGATGACTTCTTCCTAGACTATCTCGCGACGCTTGAGGACCAAGCGGGTGCCCCGGAAACGATTCCTCCTGCCCCTGTCGCGGGCGCGCCCCTCGTCGCCGTGCCGGGCGTGGCCGGGGGCAACTTTCACGTGGCCGCGGGCGACGCAGACGAGGGCTCTCCTCACAGCAGCTTCTCGCCAAGTTCGGAGCCGTCCGGGACCAAGCGCAAACGCTCCAGCGCCGGAGCGGCCCAGTCCAAGGCCAGTGCACGATACCGCACGGCGAAGCAGCAGTTGCTGAACAAGCAGGTGAGTGGAGAAGTGGCGCACGGGATGCTCGCCATGCCGGGCCACGTGAACGGCTTGCATGACTCGTCGCGCGGCTCCGCGTCGTCGCAGGCCCAGCAGCGGTACCGTGAGCGCAAGAAGCAGCGGCAGGCGGAGCTGGAGGTCGCGGTGGAGCAGCTGAGCCGCAAGGTGGAGGAGCTCAGGGAGGCGCATGCTCACGCGGAGGCGCTTCGGGCCAAGAACGACGAGCTGCAGAAGGCGCTGCTGGCGCGGGACGCTGAGATCCAGCGGCTCAAGGTCGAGCGCGGGGAGGTGTCAGGAAGCGTCAGCGAGCGGTGGTGCGACGCGCTGCCGGACCCTCCGGGGGTGAGCGGCCGCGGATGGCAGACACGGGCGCGTGCGAGCCTAGCGAGTCAAGCAGCTGGCCCAGGTGGACCCTGAACCGACGAGATGCTTTCGCTACTTGTGCAGGAGCCGTGCAGTGCGGGCGCCTCGGGTGCTGCGACTGCGGAGGACGCACCATCAAGCGCACCGGTCGGGGCGAACCCCGAGTGTGCTGCCAAGCTCAACCGGCTCTTCACCGAGCAAATCCGGGAACTGCGCGCTTTCTGGGAGACGCATGACATCGACGCTCACATGGACGGGTCGGATGGCCCCATGCCCAAGGCAAGCGATGCAATGCACCAGCTTGCGTGCCGCAGGGTGTCTGCCGCAGGGTGTCTGGCATAACTTGGTCTCTCTCGCGCGATTCCCGCGCCCTCCCTCTCCTTGGTGGATGTGGGCGTCGACAGCATAGCACCATGAGCTGTCTTGTTTGTAACCCAAACAGCACCCTTTAGTCAACTCGCTGCCCCCAGGATGTGGACGAGGCAGTGACCAAGCGATTGGAGAACATCTGCTTGACGTGCCTGTATACGCTCCGCGCCGAGGGCATGCGCCTGCAAGACGTGGTGGAGCGGCCCGACTTCAAGCACGGGCGCCTGCCACGGGGCAGCCAGCGCGACCTGTGGGTGCGCGTCGTGGGCGGCCTCCGCTTGACGCCCGAGCAGACCTCGCACGTCCTCTTCCTGCGCGACCGCACCCTCAAGGCCCTCCGGGAGATCTACATCGAGCGGCAGGCGCTCAACATGGACGCCATCACGCTGCTGGCACCCCAGGTCCGTGACCTGACCGAGTCCCTGAGGACCGGTGCCGACGCTCCCGGCGCGCCCGCTGAGGCGCCCCTCGTGGAGCGACAGGAGGCGAATCACAGGGTCGCGGGCGTGGTGGAGGCCATCCGCGAGAATTTGCGAAAGGAGCAGCGGGCGCTGGCGGAGCTGCAGGTCGTCGTCGTCAAGTGAGCGTGGTGTGAGGCTGGGGTGTGACAGGGGGGCAAGAGGGCTTGAAGTGAGGGCAGGGTGTAAAGGCAGGATGTGAGACTGCGGTGTGGAGTGGGTCGTGGCAGACGTGATGGGTTGGGCGAGAACGGGCCGTCCTCTCATGCTGCATCTGCGATGTGTCCGCAGGAAGGTCTTCACTCCCGTGCAGGCCTGCAAGGCCATGCTGGAGTCGTATCCGTTCCACTGCGACGTCTTGTCGCTGGCCAACGCGGTGGCGCTCACGACGAGGGGCAGCAACGCAGAGGGCGGGCAGGACAGCTCCGCGGGGGCGTCGACGCCGGCTCCGGAGGAGGGAGTGCGGCCCTGCCTGACGCACACCGTCCCCGCCACTTGAGTCAGGGCGCACGCTGCCTTGGTTGCGCGCATCCTCGCCATCTCTGCGTCATGCACCTCCACCACCAAAGTCTGCTGCCTTTTGTTCGATTTTGTGCTGCGGCAGAGCAAGTCACGATCGCTCCTTCCCCGCCCTTGGTCCGCACGCCCTCCTCGCACGACCGCCGTTGAGCGGAGGAGCCCTGGCGCGGCATGCACCCTTCTTCGCCCCGCCAGTCATACGCCGTGTCGTTGTGGCAAGTTTGTTGCCATCTGTGCCATTCAGTCCAGCTTCACCACCGGCGCCACACCCGCGCATCTCGCAACCCTATCCACTCCTTTAGTCATTTGCTATGCGCCCAGTCGTGCCCGTCGTCGCCTCTCACACAACATAGTGACTAGTCACCGTGCGAACTCGCTTGAATCCTTCCAACGTCCAGCTAACCTCATCATTGAAAGCACTCAATCAGCTCGCACCCGACGTACCGGAACTTGAGCCCCGTCCGAATCTGCTCGAGCCGCTTGCGCTGCAGGCCCCCGTCCGTGACGGGCTGCGTGATGGGCCACACGTACTTGACACCCCCAGCAATGCTGCGCTGCAGCACGAGCGCCCCTGGCCGGTCGCCTTCCCAGTCCCGGTCCTCCACTCCGGGTTTCATAAGGAATTCCACCCGATCGAATCCCCACACAGACGGCACGGCTAGCCTGCAGGAGCAGGTCCGGCACAGCCACGGGTGTCGGGCTTGCCTCTCCCGTCCATGGCCTCATGAGCGCCACATATAAAGCCCCGGCGATGGCCGGACTCTCACACCTTAGACATCCAGGCCCTGGCGCCCAGACCAGGACGGATGCTCACCTCAGGTACACAGTGCCTGGCCCCGCTGCATCCGGCTCCTGGGCCTCCACGGTGGCGCCAGCGAACTGTCCCAGCACGTACGCGGTGAGAGCGCGCGCCACATCGTCCACAGAGAAGTCTTCTGGGGCCCTGCATGCGACCATGTTCATGCCGATAAGCACGCACGCCATCGCCGGCAGCATCGTGGTCCCTTCCATGACATGCGACTGACCTCCACGGAGGGCTGTAGGTGTCGTTGGCGAGGGAGGAGGACGAGGAGCAGTTGGGGATTGCGTTGGGGCAGCGTCGAATGCGCCCGGCGTCCAGACCGTACTCGATGAAGTTGGCCTCCTGATACGGCGTCAGAGGGGCCGCCTGGCTTGGATCGGGACAGCTGGTCACCAGCGCCAGGCTGACGATCGCAGCCACAGCTTTGCTCGGGGATGGGGCAGGGCAGAGGCGAGGCGCAGAAGTGCTCGGCGCACACTGCAGTCCTGACCGCATCGTCGCAAGCAAGATGCTACTGTTCGCAGCGATGGTCACAACGACTGTTTCTTCTTTTGCCACTGGTGACTGTCTGGCGCGGGATCGGCGCGGGATCGGTTGCTGTGGGGTCCACTGGCGCCGTGCGTGCTGACGACGTCCGACAGACTGGGCAGACCAAGGATCCGCGACGATGGCGAAAGTATGCATAGTCGTGAGACGCTGCCCATCCACCGCATTGGATTGCGATCTCCCCTGGGATCTAGGCATCGCCTTCGACATCTCCGCACAGAAACGCGTCGGTCTTGAGCCACACGGCCGGCGTTCCATCGCTGGCGTTGGATGACTCAGGCTGCGGAAGCCGCCCGGGAGGGCGGGCAGTGGGCGGGGTACCCGCTGTTCCTGTCCCCGTTCTTTCATGCGGCCGTGGTCGCCGTCACCGTGGGCACCTACGTCCACGGAATCGACAGCCGAATCAACGTGGTCCTACAATGTGAGCGGCTCAACCGATGGCCCTGGAGGTGCTGGCCCGGGACCCCCGGCCCCCATGTCCCGTGCAGCTGTCACAGCGGAAAATCCGCGCGCGCGCCGCGCGTATGGCGAGAGCGGGTGGCGTTTCCCACATGCTCACTACTTGCACATCATGACGCTGCGAGTTGCGGGGAGGGGAGACCGCCTGCTCGGACGCTGCGCCCGCAGCCACATTGCTCGTCATGACGGGCTGCTATCGTTCCCTGAAAGCCACCCCGCGGAAGGCGGAGGAGAGCATGACGACCGCGGACGCGATGCAGTTCCCCGTGGTGCGTGGCATTCCCCTCTAAGCTCGCCGCTGGCCACGATTCGCCCTCCGCAGTGACCTAGACCCCCACGACTCGTTTTCCCAGATCGGATCGGTCCTCCTGCTGTCCCTTTTCCTCATCAACAAGTATCTCGGGGCCGAGTACACCAACATGGTGCTCACGTTCTACTTCTGCGTCCTCGGGACCTTCTCGGTCGCCCATACGCTCGCTCCCTTCCTGGCCAAAGCCCTGCCGCGGTCCCTGGCCGGCAAGACCTTCAGCTTCGATCTTCCTAAGGTGATTTGGGGAATTACCAGCGGGCAGGCAAACGGCAGCTGCAACGATGCATGCAGCTGCCACGGCTGAGGCGACTAACGTCCCTGCTGAGCTCTCCGCAGATCCCGTTGCTGGGCGAGGAGGGACCCGTCACGCTGCCCTTCCCGACCGTGTGCCTGCTGCCCGTGGGCGCGGCCTGCAGCGTGTGGTACGCCACTTCCAACGCCCGATCCTGGCTGCCCAACAACATCCTCGCCACGGCCTTCTCCATCACCGGCATCGAGGAAATTAGCGTCGGGTGCGCTCACCGCCACTGTCCATTGTCGTCAGGCACACGCCCACTGCACCCTCCGAACCTCGCCCCAACCCCGCCCCAACCCGTTGCCCACCAGCCCCATCCCACACCAGCTCCTCTCCCAACGCTCACCCACCCCACCCCACCCCACCCCACCCCACCCCACCCCACCCCACCCCACCCCACCCCACCCCACCCCACCTCTGCCCAGGTCCGTCTTCACCGGCTCCGTGCTCCTCATCGGCCTTTTCTTCTACGACATCTTCTGGGTCTTCTTCACCCCGGTCATGGTCGACGTGGCCACCAAGATCAACGGGCCCATCAAGCTCCTTTTCCCGCGCACCGGGGCGCTCCCGGGGGACCCCAAACCCCACGCCCTCCTCGGCCTGGGCGACATCGTGCTCCCGGGCATCTTCCTGGCGCTACTGCTGAGGTTCGACCTCCGCCGCGCGGGCGGGGACCCCGCGCGCCTCTGGCCCAAGTACTTCGCAGCCGGCATGGCCGGGTACACGGCGGGCATCGTGGCGACCGTCGCCATCATGACCTGGTTCCGTGCCGCACAGCCCGCCCTGCTCTACCTGGTGCCCGGGGTGCTGCTGCCCCCGCTCGCCACGGCGTTCTTCTCCGGGGAGCTCAAGGACCTCTGGGCTTTCGCGGATGGGGAGCCCACGGAGGCGGGGAAGGCGTCCGGGGCGGGGGCGGGGGCCGCTGGGAGTGCTGAGGTGAAGAAGGATAGGTAGGCTAGCGGGGTGCAAGGGAGTGGGTTGCGAGGAGGGGTGTAGATGGCTCTATGGGATGCAGATGGGATCTCTGCATAGGATAGGGGCTCTCCGGCACGAATGACCCGGTCGTTTGTTCAACGCAAGTCGTCGCGACCGAGCGCGGTCAGAGAGGCAGGCCCGCGCGTGCGTAGTGATCGATCTGCGCAGACGTCAGGTTGTCGACGCGCGTCGCCCGCGCCGCGCCCGTGCGGGCCAGAACCTCGGCGGCGTAGCTGCCCGCGTGCCCAGCCGTGAGCCCGCGCTCGTGCAGCGCCGTCAGCAGCCGGAACCGAGGGTCCCGCATCAGCTGCTCGTTCGTGTATCCGTGCACGGGAGGGGCCTTGGCGCCGGCCGCCTCCGCCGCCGCCGCCTCCGCCGTCGCCCGGGACGACTCCGTGTGTCCGACCAACCTCGCGAAGTCCGCCTCCGCCTCCACCGCCACGAGGGCGCGGAGGGCGTCGAGCCGCCGCTGCCTCTCCGCCTCCTCCGCCTCCCTGCGACGAAGCAGTCACGGCGTTTCCGTGGCGTGGGTCAGGCCATGCGAGGATGGCGTGCGGCGGGGGTGCGTGCCGCGTCGCGACTCGCCTCGCAAGCTGGCGCCTGGCTGCCTCCTCGTCTCTCGCCGCCTGCACGGCCTGCCGGTACTGCACCCGCTCGCGGTGGTGCTTGCCCTCCTCTGCCAGCCGCTCCTCGTCTGCCCTCCTCTGTGCCTCCGCCCTGCGATGGCTCCCAGCGAGAGGTCACTTGTCATGCAGATGCTGCACAGGGAACATGTCCCACCCTGCACCCGCATCCGCTTCTCGCCCCTCACCTCGCCAGCTCCTCCATCGCCGCCCGCTCCCGCTCCTCTCGATAGTCGCTCAGCAGGGCTTTCTTCTGGGCCATCTCTGCTCGACGCGCCTCCTCCTGCCGCTGCCGCCGCGCCTCCTCTCTTGCCTCCCGGGCCAAGCGGCCCGCCTCCGCCTCCGCCTCCCGCTGAGCGCGCTTCTCCCTGTGAATAAGGGAACGGACGTAAAAGCTGACCATGACCCTCGCCGACCAAGCCACCTTCGCGAGCCCCCAAGGAGTGCTCTCCAAGCCCCTGCCACGCTAGGCCGTGTTGAGCGCACACGTGAGTCCCAAAGTGAGTCATCCTGAAAGAACCCAAGGCTCCCTCACCGCAGGGACTCCAGGTCGGCGTGCAGCTGCGCCCGCTGGGCTTCAAAGCGAGCGGCGTCCAGGGCCTCCCGCGCCCCACGACCCAAGCCACTCTCCGCCTCATCCAGCACGCCACGAGCCCATCGAAGCACGGCGGCCTTCTCGCGGTCCCACGCTGCGGGAAGCGGAAGACGACGCGACCTTCGCTCAGCAAAGGGCAGCTGGCAGGGCTATGCTAGCGGGCGCCCACGGCTGTTGCCGTGCCCTGTGCTCACCTGCCCCCAGGTCCACGTGTCTCTGTCGCACGAGGCGGAGTCGCTGGAACCATGCCTCGTGCTCGCTGAGCTCCGCTGCGCTGTAGTGGGGCAGGAGCAGGTGCAGACGGGAGATGAGGGCGTCTCGCAAAGCGCCACCCGTGCCTGCGCTGGGGCCCTGCACAAAGCAACGAGATGCCCTTAATAAGGTATTTCCAGCGCTTAGCACGCAAACGGCAAGCGCGTGGCGGGGTTGAGGTCATGTGAGGCTGGCGACCAATGCAAGGTCGGCATGCGCGTGTGATGCAACCCACTCGCCTTGCCGAGCCCCGCAAGGATCGTCCGCCGCATCTGCACGAAACGCTGATGCTCCTCCGCGGGCCATCCACCCGTGCACTGCGCCGTGAGCGTCCGCCTCGACGCTCCGCTCTGCAGCGTGCCTGCCCGCGAAGGAGCCCCTGCCCTCCTGCCCTCCTTCGCCGTTGCGTCCCGCGCATGATCGAGCAGAGGCGGCTCCCGTTCCGACCGTGACGTCGATGCGTGTGACCCCTCGCCGTCCTCGTCTGCCCCTGACAACGGCTCCCAGTCTCCGTCGCCCCCGCCACCCTCATCGTCGGGAAACCACTCCCCGGCCTGGCCCACCGCCGCTGCGTCCTGCTGCCACCGGCGCACGGCGTGGCGAAAGCGGGACTCGACGCTCGTGGCGGCCTCGCGGATGCTGCAAAGACGGGCGGGCAGATCGTGACATGCATCGTGCGACGTGCTTCTGGGGCAGTGCACCGCTGGAGGTGCTGCAGCGGATCGCGGCCTCACCCGTCGAGAGTCGAAGGAGGCGCCCATCCGACAGCGCGGGACAGCAAGTCCTCCACCTCGGCCCTCAGGCCCGTCCACCGGGTTGCGTCCTCCTCCTCGCACCCGAGCACAGCCAGGTCCTCTGCAGCGCCCCCGCGGTGCTCGTCGACCTCGACAGATGCCTCTGACGCAACCGCTGCGTCCCACTCTGCCGCCAGGCTCCGCCCAGCGTGGTCCAGGCATGCGCGTGCCTCCCCGATGGCGAGCCGGACCCGAATGAGAGCCTGGCCGCCCTGCAGAGCAAAAAGTAAGGTAGATACTGTATTCTCTGTGACAATGGCGGCTCGCGCGATGCATTGGTGCAGGCGCCGCGGCGCACGGGGACGCACCGTGCCGGACGCCCTCAGCATGGCCCGCGCGCCGTGCACGACCCCCGCCAGTTCCTCCTGCAGCGCATCCCTGGCCGCTCCGGACCCCAGGAACTCCTCGGCATCGGCCCGCAGCGGGCCCGCCTCCCCCGAGAACGACTCTATTGCCGCGAGGAGGTCGCGTTCTGCGGTATCCTCCTCCGCGTTGAGGCGTTGAAGAGCCGTGGTCCATTCATGCTTGGCGCTCCGACCCTGCGTTGATCGACGCAGGGCGTCGCCCATGCGTTTGACACACGGCGGCGAGAGGGGGAACGAGTGCTCGATGGACTGTTTTGGCTCACAATGGCGGGGGCGCGCAAGCTCCTCACCTCCGTCCTGCTTCGCTGGGACTTGACGAAGGACTTGATCTTTTGAATCTTGCCAAGGATAGCGTCGCCCGCATCGTGCAGGTCCTGCGGATGTGCAGTAACGACGGGGATGTAGTTCGAGCCCACGAAGTCGACAGCAGGTCGAAATGCGCAGGCGACAGGGTCGCAATGCATGCAAAGCAGCTTTGGCGAGCGACCATGCTGGCATTACGCGGCGCTGACCCGCAGGGCGCCTGCGCTGGGGTTCCCCTTAGCTGCTTGGCTGGCCTGGCGAAGCAGGCGCAGGTCACTGCGCGGGCCCCGGCTCGTCATGGGGAGCCCCGTGTCGAATAGCCGGCTGGAGGCCCCGGACAGACGCTAAACTGAACCCAGCCACAAAACCCTCCCTGCAGGAGCGCCACTTGCGGCAGGCTGGACAGTGAAATGCCACCCACGATTTCAACAAAGACGGGTAGAACACCCGGCGACGAGGATTGCGCGTTGCGGCACACGCGGCGGGGGACATCAGTGGCAGCAGTCGAGGTAGGGCACGTCCACGATGCCCATGCCCGAGAGGATGACGAGGACGCCGACGGTGATTGCGACGAGGGAGGAGGCGGTCGAGAGGTGCTTGACAGAGCTCTCGCTGTGCTTCCGGAGCGCCTCGGAGGTGGCGCCGATCGCGAACGTAAAGCCCCACATGGCGCCGACGGTGCCCAGGACGTACATGAACACGTAAAGAACGGCGGCCGCCTTGGTCGGAAGCGCCAGCGCCGGGATGATTACGAAAAGCGCGTCCGGCTGCAGGCCGTACACGAGGCCCGTGGCGAACGTGACGAGGCGGAACGACTTCTTCTCCGGGACCACCGATGCGGTGCCGTCGGGGTTCGGGACGATGCTCAGAGGCTCTCCTGGGTGGCTGTGCGCCTCCGCTCCATGCTGGTGCCCGTGGTGGTGGTGGTGACCCTGCAGGGTGCGTGTGGGGAGATGGGCTCGCGGGCAGGCTGCGGGCAGCGCGGGCCTCGCCATCCGGACCCGCGGAGCTCGCAGCACGCGCCTTGTCAAAGAAGGTCTCGTACAGGCCGGACAAGCCGATGGCGAGGAGCGTCACGCCGACCAGGGGCCCACCGAAGTTGCGGAGGAACGGGACCAGTCCATCGAACCGGTCCTTCATCAGCACGAAAACGAGACCGAGGAGGAACTGCGGGGGCGCAGGCGAGGGACGGCCTGAGCGTGCGTGGGATAGCAGCAACCCTGGGCGGAGCCCACGTCAGGTGGGACTACCTCCTGAGACATGTCGGCAGAACTCTTCCGCGGCCGCGGGTAACGCGAGCGACAGCGGAATAGGCTTGCGTCCGCCGGATTGCTCTCCCGCACTTGTCAGGATCCCGCGCCCACCAGCCGAGGTACGGCCTGGGCCACGGGAGCTGGAAGCGCGGCGCAGCGCCTACCTCGCGGCGCCCGGGCGACCCACCTGCCCCGCACAGTGCCCGCCACCCCAGAGTGCCCCGAGGAAGGCCGCCTTGAACCGGCTGCGGCCCACCGTCAGCGGCGTCAGCGCCGCCAAGTGGTCTGGGCCGGCCAGGGTGTGCAGGCATCCTGCCAGCAGACCTGCCCAGATGGACTTGGCCCCGGCGGAGAGGTGGACGTGCGCGTGGGAGTGGGCGTGGGCGTGGGCGTGTGCTTGGATGTGGGCAAAGGCTCCTGCAGGGCAGCGGGGACCCGGCACGTCGTCACGGTCCGGGATAGGACAGGCATCGACGAGAGGATAGCTGTGCCGACCCACGAACGCGCGCATCGGTCCCTGGACGCGGGGCCCCGTCCTTGTACAAGTGGACGAGGAGGCGCGCCGGCCAAGCCCGCTGGCTGCCCACATGGAGGGCCGCGCGCGGGGCCTTGGGCCCAGACAGTAGCGCGTCGACATCGTTGTGCGATGCCGAACGCCGGACGGCGAGCTGGCCCTCACCGTGCGACGCAATAGCGGCAGCTGTTGTACTCAAGAAAGGGCCGGAGTGCCGGACGCACGCCGCCGCCAGGTACCACAAGGCGCAGCCGGTCGCAACCGCGGCGATTGTCTTCCATGGCAACCTGCCGAGCGGGCCCTCCCGTCGGTCCTCCAGTGCGCCAGCGTGTCCCGTCGACCGGCAGGGCACATATCGTCCACCCCCGCACCGCCGCTCCGAGCTCGCGAGCCCTACAGGGACTCGAGCGCGCACCGGAATTGGAATCCGGAGCGGGACTGCCGTCCCGGGGCGCCAGCCAGTCGCGAGACCCCCGAGCGACCGGCAGGCCTGCGCCATCCTGACGCAGAGGAACGGGTCGCCCGTCCTCCTCGCTAAGCTATACCCACACGCCTGCGCCGGGTCCCAGAGTGCCCCCAGGGATGGTTTTGCCTTGACCGGCGGGTCCCGGGACCACGAAACGCGATGGCGAGCGATGGGTGGCGTGCTACTACACGAAGATGACCAGTGCTGGAGGCGGAGGCCGTTTCCACCTCCCTCGCTGTGCACGGGCGGTTTCGGTGCCAGCGACAAGGCTGCTGGGCCGGTCACGATACGGCCCTTCCGCGATCTCAGGGCCTGTGTGTTTGCCGGGAATGCGGGACCGGGTGGGCATCGCCAGGGCGGCTGCACTCTGCGCACACCCTGACAAGCGCCGCGCAGGCCGCGGGTTGCACGCTCCTGCCCTGACCACGCGCGGCCTCCGCGGCTCCTCTTGCACCTAACCTTCCTCGCAGCGAGGCATGGTGCAGAACGGGGCGGGCCCCGGCCCGGGCTCTCGGGCTGCGGGGAAGGGGGGCGTAGCGAACAAGTGCGTGCGCGCGCCCTGGAGCGCGCTCTGACGCGATCTCAGCGCACCTGAGTGCGTGCGGGCTGTTACCGTGCGCAAATCCCCGCGACCTCCCGCGCGAGCCTCGCCGCTTCGCAGGGACGCGAAGGCTTCGGTGCCCAAGTCCACGCGCATGAAGCGCCTCACCAGAGACACTCCGTTCATCTGCAACTTCACGTTCAAGAATGACCTGCCCCCAGGCGAGCGCCACCGCGCCGGGAGCTCGCTTGTGGGCACCGCCAGGGCGACTTCTGTCGACCCACCGCGCGTTCCGGCCCGCAGTGCCCGCCGAGCCGCGCCTTCTGGTCGATCCGCCGGAGCCTCAGAAGCTCAGCAAGTTCTTCGTCACGCAAATGGAGCGGGACAAGCACCACGACCTCTACGTCGACCCGGACCGCATCATCCCGTTGCCGCTCATGGCCCCCGAGATGTACGCCGTGCGCCCCGGCGCCGCCTTGGACCCCGCGGACAAGGCCCTCGTCGCTGCGGCCATCGAGGGCTCTCAGAAGGCAAGCCCAGCTCCCAGCGCCATCCCCTGCACGTGCGGGCAACCTGGGGCATGACCTGCGAGGCGCTTGTCTTCACGCAGGCTGAGATTGGGGAGACGGCGTGGCTAGTGCGCACGCGGTACTTGACGGCCGTCTCGGGCCCCGTGGCCAAGCCTGCGCCCAAGCACCACGAGGCGGCCGAGGTGACGCTGACGGAGGAGGACGTCTTGCAGCACGTCGAGGGCACGTTCGCCGAGAGCGAGCTCCGTCATCCGCGCGACCCGACTCTGCGACCGGTGTCGGTGCTCCCGCTGTTGCCGGACCTGTCGGGCCGGGACCTGCTGGCGGTGCAGTTCGACGGCCACCCGACCCGCGACGTGCGGGGCGTCCGGGGCCTCACCGCGGCACAGAAGGAGTACCTGGCGCGCACGGCCATCCTGAAGAACCTGCGCGTCATCGTCGAGGGAGTCAAGGCGAGCGAACGCGATGGGACGCAGCGCAGCGGGACTGCGGTTGCTGCCTGCCAGGCCCAGTGGCGTGGGCTGATCTGCGCAGACCCTCTCGCTGGGCAGCGAACGTGAACGCACAGCATTCACGACGTACACGCCTCGTGCCATGGGGCATTACCAGCGTCACCTGCGATCAAGGTCTCCCCTCAACTCGACCGCAGGCGCCCCTGTCGGTGATGCTGGTGAAGGAGGAGGTCCCCCCGCCCAACCAAGTCCCCGCCCAGGAGAAGGGCGACGCGGTGTCTGGCAAGCGGCGCTGCCAGCAGGAGTACCGGAAGGACCCGGTCGATTTGATGGATCCCTGGATTACGTTTGAAATGCGGGGCGACCACGTGGCGTTCGCCAAGGTGCCGAGGAGCGCCAAGATGAGGCGGCTGGACCCCGGCATGCGGCAGGAGATGGCAGGGAGCCTGCCGACCGGGGCGACGGTCAGGTGCGTGCGAGATGGGCCGGCGCGCTGCCATGCGCTGGGTCGGTGCACTGGGTGCTCTGATGGCCGACCCATGGGGAACAGGGCTGGCTCTGTCGCACGCAGGCGCGGCCCCGCGAACGAGGATGCGGTGCTGAAGGCCGAGGCGGCGCGGGAGGAGACGTTTGGGCCAATTCCGGAGGGCGTGTTCCCGACCGTCATGCACGCGCTGACGGGGGTCGAGGACGTGCCTTTCTCCGAAGACGAGGGCGACGGGGACGGGGAGGGTGGCAGGGGCGGCGAGGAGGGCGCAGGGGTGGGGTCTGCGACGCAGAGGGAGTCGCAACTCAACGAGGTGGACCCGGACGTGCTGCGGGAGGTGTTTGGGAGCTCCGACGACGATGAGGGCCCGGGGGATGGTGGGAAGGAGGTTGGGGAGGGGGAGAAGAACGAGGAGGGCCCAGGGGGTGGGGTGGATGAGGCTGGGGAGGGAGAGAGGGAGGATGGGGGTGGCGAACGGGGTGCGGAGGGCGCGGGTGGCGGGGAGGGCCGAGATGAGGAGGGTGGGGCGGGTGAGGGCGAAGCGCATGCGGGGGCTGAGGTGGGCGAGGGAGGCGAAGGCGGGGGCGGCGAAGGGAAGGACATGGGTGGGGGGCCAAGGGAAGGTGGCGACATGGAGGGTGCGGGTGCAGAGGAGGGTGACGTGGAGATGGGGTAGGGCTTTTACCATTTCGCCTGCTATGAATTTGGTTGAAAAGCGCGTTGCACCGTCAGTACTGCGGCCGCGACGATTCAAATGCACACGCAAGGCGATCGCCACCACGCGGCCACGCGCGCCGTGCAGCACGGCGCCCCAGCGTCTCCCGCGCGCCTTAGTCGTCGTCCTGCCCGGGCCCGCGGGGTTTGGGCCCGCCCGCCTGCTTGGCCATGATGATCTGGTCCACCTTGAGCACGGTGTTGACGGCGTCCGACGCCAGCTTGATGGCCCACCACTTGGTCATGTAGAGGTCGACGATGCCGTCCGGCGACAGGTCGCGCACCTCCCCGGTGACCAGGTCCAGCCCCGCCCCCTGCTGCCCCTCGGCGTGCGCCGCGTGGAGACGCGTCACGGCGTCGGTCGCGTTGTGCCCCGAGTTCTCCGCCAGGACCCGCGGGACCACCTCGAGCGACTCGGCGAACTTCTGGATCGCGTACTGGTCCAGGCCGGACGCCTGCCGGGCCTCCTTGAGCAGGGCGGAGGCCGCCGTCATCTCGGTCGCGCCCCCCGCCGGCAGCGTGCGCGCGTCGCGCGTGAGCACGCGGTAGGCGTTCACGCCGTCGTCCACGGCGCGCTCGGCGTCGTCGAGGATCTGCTGCGTCGCGCCGCGCAGGATCACCGTGGCCACCTGGCCCATCGCCTCGTCCTGCCGCAGCACCGTGCACGTCGTGCCGCCGATCTCCTGCACCGACACCTCCCGCGCGAAGCCCAGCTCGTCCTGGGTCGGCGGCGCGAACTTGAGCAGCGACACGGCGCCTGCGAGGGGAAGGGGAGGCGGCAGCGTCGGAAGTGGCTGGGGTTGAAATTCCACCCGTGCTCTGCTTGCTGCCTGCGGCTTGCGGCTAGGCCCCGGCTGCTCACCGGTGGCGCGGCAGATGCGCCGGATGTCGAACTTGGAGTTGCTGCGGATGACCATGATGCGGAACTTCTCCAAGAAGTGCATCGCCAGCTCGGAGATGGCGCCGCCCGACACGACCAGCCCGACGCCCGCGTCCGCGATCCCTCGCACAACCTTCTCCATGGCCTCCTCCTCCGACTTGCTATAGTTGAGCAGCTCCTCGGCGGACTTGATCAGCACGGTGCCCTTGGTTTCGGTCGTCCCCGCCTCCACACCCTGGGCGTACACCACCACCTTGACCTTCTCCGCCGCGCGGATCGTGCCCTCCGCCGGGCGCGGCAGCACCAGGCCCCGCACGACCTCGGAGTCGTACATCCCGGCCCCGACCATCTTGCAGACGCGGACGTTGTCGACGTTGAAGTTGCGGGCGTTCTTGGGGACCACGGCCACGCAGGCCGACGCGATCAGGGGGCACAGGACGTCCTCGAAGCCCGCCTGCTTGGTGCTCACGCACGCGCGGATGCGCCGCGCCACGTCCTCGGCGTCGCGAGGGTCGAACTGGTCCGACCCAGCGTGCACCAGCTGCGCGCAGGGGAGGGCCAGGGGTCAGGCGCGGCCGCGCCCGCGCCTGCGTCGCGTGGGCGGCACGCAGCCTCGGGCGTGGGTCACCGTGGGGAGCAGCTCGAGGACCTTGTCTGCGGCCTTCTTGTACCCATCCGCCACCTCGAGCGGCTGCAGGCCCTCGGTGATGAGGCCCGCGGCGTTGGACAGGAGCTCGCCGGCGAGGGAGACGACGAGGTTGGTGCCGTCGCCGACCTCCTGCTGCTGGGACTGGGCCGCCAGGACCACCATGCGCGCGGCGGGGTGCTGCACCTCGAGCTCCGCCACGATCGTCGCCGTGTCCGAGGTCACGAAGAGCTTGTCCAGGTGGTTAATCACCATCTTCTTCATCCCTGCAGGCGCCGGGGGACGCAGTCGCTGCGGTGCGCCTCCCAGCGGGCGGACACGACGGGAGCGCTTGCCATGGCCGCGGGAGGAGCGCAAGGTGAAATCCACGGCTAGGAACGGCCTCAACCGCACGTCCGCGCTGCGTTGAGGTCGCGGCGGGCGGGGCCTGAGGCCCTTCGCGCCGCGGGGACGGCAGCTGAGAATAGAACGAACTTTGGCGGGCGACAAGCGAGCGCGCCCTTGCGTAGGAGGAGAGATCCCCCCGTCCCCCGCCACATTGTCAAGAAACCGAGCGGACGGCGATGATGCGCACCGGCCAGGCCCCTGCCCGGCCCGCAAATGCCCGCTTCGTTGTGCAGGCTTCCAGCTCCGCCCCCGCGCATGTCCTAGGCGATGGCTATCCGCGCGGGAGGTTGTCGCTCACCGTTGGGCCCCATGGACGTGCGGGTGATCGTAGCGAGCTGCTTGCACGCCTCAATGTTGCGCATCACCGCCTCCTGCAGGCCCTGGTAGTGCTGGTGCCCCTCCTTCAGCATGGCCTGGAGGCCGTACGGCATCCCCGACGCCATCCTGTCCCCTCCACGATGGGACACCCGGGGGACCGGACGCAGGCGCGATCAGGCCGCCTCGAGACAAAAGTGGACAGGTGCGTGCGATCCGTGCAAACGTCAATGCCGCTGCGATAGCATAAGAAGCGTGGAGATCTGTGGGCGCGAGTGGCTGGGCAGAGCCCAATTGTGGGGGACGAACAGCCCGCGTCAGGCCTGCCAGAGAGCCCGTTCGTTGCTACGGGTCCGGCATTCCCATCGAGATGACGCAGTGTTGCTTCACCCTCATCCCCACGAACTGTCTAGCGCTGCCCCACCGCTCGTACGTGTGGACAAAGCGTCAGGCACTGCGTCGCATCCGGAGTGACCGCCGCGCCGCGCCTGTGGCCTCTTTCACCAGGCAGGACTTGCCGCTGGTCAGAAACCTTTGCACTGCGATAAGACAGATATTGTTGACATTTAGGTGAAGCCGGGCGACGCGAGGAGCGCATCGTGCACGAGGTGCATGCTCCGCATGCTCCGGCGTGGCCTCGCGCACCTTTCCCGCCCAGGCCCGCGCACGTGACGTCAATATGCGCATGTCTACGCTCTGGTGGTGCGAGCGAGCGCGGCACGTGACGAGCAAGTGCAGTCCGTATTCGGAGCCATGTCCTCCCCCTCCGCAGAGACGTGGCCCTCCCGGCACCGCCCTTGTGACGCCGCGCCATGACCGAGGAACTCGAGAAGCAAATGCAGGGCCTTTTAGATCGGGGCCCGGGCCTGAGGTGGGCGCAAGCGCGAGCGTGCCGCTCGCCAGCCCCGCTTGTTGGCGGTTTTTCATCCGCCTCTGTCCCACCCGCAGCATCGGCACTGACCCGGAAGAGGCGGAGAGCTTCTTCAGTCGGGTGGAGGAGGTCTCGCGGCTCATCAGCGGCCTGAAGGAGGGCACGGTCCCGGTTGAGGAGGTGGACAAGTCGGTTGCGTGGGAGCAGCGCAAGAAGGCGGTGAAAGAGGTCGAGGATGCCGCGGCACGGGAGAAGGAAGAGGTAGAGAGGGAAGCGAAGCAGAAGGTGAGATCTTCTGCATGGGGCAACATTGACGTAAGGCACAGAGGCCTTGGGGCGATGGGGCAGTGGCATGTGGAATCTGATGCATTCGCCATGGGCGCGCTCGCAGCGCTTGGAGGAGGCCAAGGAGAAGGTCCAAGAGATCCAAGAAAACTTGAAGAGGAAGGAGAAGGCCCGGGCGAAGTACGCGGCATGGGTGGCGGAGCAAGAGCGCGCCCGCGGCCAGGGCAAGGCAGCCACAGACTACACGGCCTGGGACCTCTGGGTCCCGAGCGATGACGAGGACGAGATGATCCGGAACCTGACGCCCTCGGGCCCCGAGTTCGCCGCCATGGAGGTGCGACGGCAGCACAGCGTGCGAGTCGCCATAATGGTGGCTATGAGACGGTGGCCAGGGTGGCTGCCAGCCAGTCCCAAGCACGATGGGTAGCTGGGTATCCCATTTCTAAGATTGTCCCATCGTGCCTCGACAGCCCTTCCGCCTCTTCCCGCCACAGAAGGACATCAACGAGCGCCACCGCCGGATGAAGGACCAGCGCCGCATCGCCGAGCGCCTGCGTGTTGAGGGCAACGAGGCGTTCAAGCGCGGCCAGTACAGCGTCGCCTACCAGCTCTACGCGTCGGGCGTCGAGCACCACAAGTCGAGCGCGGCCCTCCACGCCAATGCGGCGATGGCCAGCATCAAGCTGGGGTGCTTCGTGCAGGCCATCGACCACTGCGACCGCGTCCTGAGCATCCAGGAGTTCTTGACGGAGAACATGAAGGACCCGATCGTGTCCAAGGCCCTGCACCGGTGAGGGGCACCCACACCCACACGCTGGGCATGCGGGGGTGTGGCTTGGGTGCTGCAGTGGGATGCGACGGCTACCCGCCCTCGCAGTCGTGCCATGGCTCGCCGGGCGCTGGGCCACTTCGCGGAGGCGGTCGCGGACTTGGAGCGGGCATTGTCGCTGGACCCCACGAACGTCGAAGTGAAGGAGCAGCTGGCACGTGCCCGGAGCGAGCTGGAGGACCAGCGCCAGCTGCGCCGCGTCACCAAGCAGGCCCAGGGCACCGACGGGGCCCCTGGCATGCCGGAGCTGCGGGCGGTGGAGGCTGCTGTGCAGCGCGTGCGCCTCGCACGGGAGCGAGCATCTGGGGCGGGGGCGACGGACTGCAGCGACGGCGCAGGCACTGCCGCCGGTGCGGATACCGCCTCCCCCAGTGACGGCGGCGCAGGGAGGAATAGGTTCGATCCCCTGGGTGGCCACCAGAAGGTCGCCAAGGGCGCCAAGGCCGAGCCCGGTCCCAGTGTCGAAAAGTCACTGGCGGAGGACCTCGCGGCGCTGGCGGAGTCCGTAGGGAAACACGAGGAGTGCCGACTGTACCTCCGGGAGGTGGGGGGACTCCAAGAGCTGTCAGGGGCACTGGCGGACTGCACGGCGGGGGTACCCTTGGTGGAGACACTGGTGAGGGGTTGCATTTGCACTGGGGCGCTCTGTGACTGCGCACGCTGTGGCTAGGAGATTCAGAGTCGCTAGTAACGGGGCTCCCCTTGCATAGGGGCCTACCTTGGTGTGGAGGCCGGCGAGCGTGCCACATGCCTCAACGCGCACCCGTGGTTCGCACCGCAGAGAGTCCTGCACAATGCGAGCCTGAGCGACTTCAACACGGAGGCGATCCAGAAGCATGGGGGCCTGGACGCAGCCGTGGCGCTGCTGGCGGAGGAAGGGGCCCAGGCCCCAGCACGCGGTGCCGCTGCCGACCTGCTCTACACGGCGTCGACGCAGGCGTCCGTCCGCGCGCACATCGCACGCGTCCTGGCGGACCGCGGCGCGCTCCCAGCCCTGCTGTCGCTGGCAAAGCTGCTGGGGGACCAGCGCCCATCGCCGTCAATGCTGCGCAGCCTCTGTGCCATGTCGCTGGCACTCCTGGCGCAGTGCTGCGTGGAGAAGCCCGTTCAGGCAGCGCTGCGGGCGGGTGCCGGCGAGCTCGCGGGGGAGCTGTGGGGCACACTGCGGGCGTGCATGGGGTCGGGGGTGGCAGACGCGGTGCAGGAACAGGCGTGCAGCGCGGTGGGGAACGCCTGCACGGACGCAGCGCTGCTGGCGTCCGCGGCAGGCGACGAGGGGCTCGTGTCCGCGCTCGTCCACGGCTTGAAGGGTGCAACGTTGTCAGGCTCGGGATCGGTCCGGGCGGCGCTGGCGGCGCTCAGCAACCTCCTCCTCGACAGCAGCGCCCTGGCGCCCGCGTTCAAGAGGTGAGGGATGCGATGGGTTACTTGGTTGCCATCCTGGCTGGCTGTGTGCGACTGACACGTCAGAGCGCCGTCAGCCAGAGCATGCTCCACGGCCCTATAAGTGCCTTCTCGGTGAGTCGATTTCTGCCCTGCCACATGAATGCAATCCTCATCGATCCTGTCCCCGCAGCGGCGCCGTGGAGTGCCTCTCTGCCCTGGCAGTCCAGGGGGACAGCGTCGTCGCCTCTCGTGCCCTGGTGGCCCTGTCGCGCCTCTGCAAGCTCCCCGAGGCCGCCGCGGCCATGTCCGAGGCACGCACGCATCGTCTGTTCTTAGATGTCTTCGGTGCCGCGCTGGGGCTCGATGCCGCGCGCGCAGCGGAGGCGGGCGAGCGGTGGCAGAGCAACGACGGAGCCGAGGCGCGGCAGGCTGCCGAAGCATGCATCCGAGGCCTGGCTCTGCTGGAGTCGATTGCGGACGGAGTCGGGGACGACCTGGTGGAGGCGGGCGCCGTGCGCGCCCTCAGCGCCGCACTGGCAGGCCCCAAGCTGAGTGACGCGGCAGCAGGGAACGCCTCCCTGCTCCTCGGCGCCCTGAGCGCCCGGCGGGGCGGCGTCGATGCGCTGCGCGCGGCGGACGCAGTGGCGGCCCTGGTGCAGGCCATGGTGCAGCGTGAGGGGGCCGTGCGGAAGAACGCGGCGGTGGCGTGCGCAAGGGCGGTGCAGAGGGACGAGAGATTGCGGGAGCGGCTGCGGGAGCTCAACGGCGTGGAGATCATGTTCCGATACGTCAAGCCTTGAGTTATAGGGCAATTGGTTGCAGCTGATCTCTTTGTTGCTGGCCATGAGGGTGCGATTTGCAACCAGGCACTTGCACTTTCAAGCAGCGGCGGAGCTAGAGGGGAGGGCAAAGGCAACATACCGATGGTAGACCATCGGTGGCACCCAACAGAGATGCCTGGCCTTCGCTGAACACCCAGCACCGTTCAGCCACGTTAGCCGGCATCAGGCGGCCCACGCTGCAAACCATGCTCGCAGCAGCGGGGTGCGACGATGCGCGGCGCCCGTAGAGTCCCACGTGACATGCGCTAAAGAGCAGCCCTTGGCATGCCAGGCCTCTACCCCGGCACTCACGCCCCACCGCCAGCCGCCTTTGCCTCACCCACTGGCTCACCCAATGAACGCAGCACTCCCGCTCTATGCAACGCCCGCAGCGCCGCACTGGCTCTGCCGATCTGCAGCTCCCGTGGGGTTTCTGCCGGTGGCAAGTGCACGCCAACAACTGCTTGCACACCCAGTAGCACCATACCACCCCCTCAAGCATGGCTGCCAATGGTGGTGCCTGTGCGAGTCAGCTTCATCCGCCGGCACTTACGCCCGCAAATGCATCTCTCCACCATGCACCCCCATCCGGTTCGACACCCAGCCGGACACAGACCCAATCGAACCCGCAGGTCCTTAGCAAGCACCTCAGCCGCTCCGATGCCACGACCCTCTGCTTCGCCCCACGCCGCCACCCTCACGCGGCGCTCGCATCGGTCTGCTTCTTCTTCCCCACAGACCCGAGCGACACCATCGCCGACCCCACTTGCGACTTGGCACCCCCGGCCAGCTTGGACGCCACCGCGTACGACCCCCACTGGGGCTGCGAGGGAGGCGGAAGCAGCCAGGCCCTCCGCAGTGCCAGAGAAGACACCGAGCGTTCCCACACCAACACGCCCGCACTGCTCAACCGATCATCCCCCACTACTGCGCTCAGCAGACCCCTAGCACCCCCGCTATGCCCGTCGCCCCACACTCGCCCTGTCCCCTGCCCCTTCCACCCTCATTCCACGCACCTTGCTCTCCCTGCGGCCCTCGTCCCGCGCCGGCACTTCCTTGTCGGACGGTCGGCTGCTGTCGCTGGCCCCGCCCTCCTTCTGCCCCGCCAACTGAGGGAACGCCTCCTCGTACCTTGGCTCCTGTGGGGCGAGGGGAGAGAAGAGGGACGGTGTGAGTGTGGGAGTGAGGGATGGGGTAAGCTTCAGTGCGATCGCACACAGCGAGCGCAGGGTGGGGCGAGGATATGACAGGCCATGACCAAAGCATCTCATTGGCAGCAATCAATCAGTCAGGTACGAGACATGCCCACTCACCGTCTCCTTGGCTCCCCACGTGGGCCTCTCCCCCGTGCGCCCCACTCCTCCCAGGGCAGGGAAGCCGTCATCCATGTTGGGGCCCCTGCGACCCAACAAAGGGACGAAAGCGTACTCTAACTCTGTGTCTGGCTCTGCTTAGCTCTGTCGCCCAGCCCAGGGCGACAGCTTTGATGCACCGGCACCAGCTGTGACATTGCAACAGAATTGCAATCAAAACACACAGCAGTCAGCACAGGGACCGAGGGCGGTGCCACTCCACCCCAGCCGTGCAGCGGCCGCACCTGCCGGCGTCGCCCCATCCTCCAGCAGGGTCGCGGTACGCCCCATACATCTTGCCGCCGTAGAGCGCGCTGGGGGGTGGGGGCGCGCCAGCCCCACGCCCTGCCCCAGCGCCACCCCACCGCGCCATGCTGGCCTGCATGGCCTCCTCCGCCTCCACCATGTCAGACCAACGCGTGCTCTCGACCGGAGGAGCCCCAGGGGCACCGCGGCCTGTCCCCGTCCCCGCGCCTCGGCCCGCCGCGAACGGATTGCGAGGGGGCGGCGGGGGAGGCGGCGGCGGCGGCACCCGGGGGGGCGGCGCCGGGACCTCGGGGCCCCGGGGCGCCTCCCCGGAAGGGGCAGAGGCCTCTGTGCCTGGCGCAGGCTGCGATCCCCCCGTGACTGCGGGCGGTGGGCCCCCGGACGGTCCCCGCACCTCACCCCGAGGCGGCTCGGGGCGGGCCGGGGCCGCCGCGCCACCGCCGGGGCTCTCTGCCGCTGCGTCGGCGCCGTCCGCCCCGTCCGCATCGCCCTGGGCCGGCCGCCCCGTTGCCCTCCTTGCGTGCGGGGGCACGAACCGCCCCGGCGCTCGCACCACCCCCAGTCCCGCCATGTGGGGCCGGGAGTCTCCGCGACCGCGGTCGTCGCCCGCGGGACCGCCCGGTGGCCCCGCCAGCGCGGGGTAGTCCTCCTCCTGTGCAGCCGGGGGCTCGGCTGGCGCGGGGGGCGGGTCCTCCCCGCGCCGCAGCAGCCGGATGCCGCCCCGGCGGCCCTGCCCCGGCGGCCCCGCAGCCACGCCGCCGCCCGGGGCGTGGCTCGCCGCCCCCTCCGCGCGGCTCTCCCTCGCCGGCAACCCCGGGGGTGCCTCAACTGCGGATGACCCCCGTACGCCGTCCCGCACCTCGGACGGACCCCGCTTCTGCCCCAGCGCGAACCCCGGCGTGAGGGCCAGCTGCCGCGAGATCGCCTCCAGCTCCTCCGCCAGCCCCTGCGGCGCCTGGCCCCCCAGGTCATCGCGCCCAATCGCGTCGCCCCCCGCCGCCAGTTGCTGCAACACGTCGTTGATGCTCCCGGGCACCGTCTGCTGCGGCGGGGCGCCCGGCAGCGTAGCGGAAGCCGTGGCGGGCGCCGGGGCGCTGGCCCCGGGCAACAGAGGCCCGGTGACTGCCCTGGGCGCCACCCCCGCTGCGACCTGGCCCGTCGACGCAGCGGTGGTCATGCCCAGGGGCCCCATCTGCAGCATGGCCTGCTGAACGAGGTCCCATGGGACCAGCTCCCCCCGCACGCGGCCGACGCGCACCACGCGCTGCCCCGGGTAGACCACCATGCCTGGCCCCTCCACCTGCTGCGTGCGTATGGCGTCAAGGACCGAGTCGAGGGTCGGGTTGCTCAGCTGCATGTCAGGGATGCTCGTCACACTGGCGGAGACCGCGAGGGAGCCCGTGTACATGCCCGCGAAGGGGTTGGGCATGGTGAGGGGCGACATGCCCAGCGAGCCCGCTGGGAGGGTCGGGACCGACGCCAGCGGGAGCGAGAGGGGCGAGGTGCCGTGGGAGGGCGGCTGGCTGAGGACGGGGGCCTGGCTGATGGTCAGGAAGGCCTGGCTCGTCGGCATGCCCAGCACGGCGCCCGCGGAGGCTGCTGCCGCCGCCGCCGCCGCTGCCGCCGCTTGCAGGTGGCCTTGCATGGAGTGCGTGGACGAGATGCCCACGGCCCCGGGCCTCGGGGGCGCGAACGACACGGGCGTGGGCGCGGGCGCGGGCGGGACGAAGGACACAGGTGCGGATGGCGCGGAGGCGGGGGCGGCGGGCGGGAGGGGCGCAGCGTGGGATGACTCCGGAGTGCCCTCGGCCAGTCTCTCTGCCGTGTGGGCCAGCTGCCCTTGGAGCAGCGTCCGCGCCGTCTCCTCCGTGTACGGGCCCTTCTCGCACGCCAGGTAATTAACCGACCGCCTGCAGGGGGGCGGGCAGCGCCAGGGTTGCAAGGCTTTCTACACAGATCGAAAGTGGACGCAGGCAGAAGCAGGCAGCCAGTTTGCAACTGTTGGTGCACAATGGAGACGGTACGCAGCAGGCAGCACGCAGGACGCAGCAGCTGCGTCTGTCTGCCCGCGCCCTCCTCACCGGAAGGCCGTCAGCACCGCGCGCATCGACTCGAAACTGTTGACGGTGCGCGAGGGGTTCTCATTCGGCTCGAAGGGGTCGAGAATGCCGATCGCGTTCTTCCACACGGTGCCGTTCGATTCGTTGACCCACCGGCCCGTCCACACGTCCATGGCGGGCGGCACCTTGGGCCCCGCATACGCCGCCCTCTCCGCCGCCGCCACCACCACCGCCAACGTCTCGACCAGGAACGACTCAAAGAGCTCCCCGACCGTCTCGCGGTTGGCCTGCGGCGCGCCCGAGTCGCGCGGCGCCAGGATGCGCGACAGGCACTGCGCCACCAGCTCCCGCTCCTGCGACCGCGTTTGGGCGGCCTCGAGGGGCCTGGGGAGGGCCAGGGCCTGCCCGTGGCCGCCGGGGGCGTCGTAGAAGAGCTCGCAGAGGGGCGGGACGATCGGGATGCGGCGCGTTTGCAGGTGGAAGAGGGCGAGGAGCCCCAGGGAGAACGTGCTGAGGGTGCCCCGGGTCGAGTCGTTGATACCCATGCCGCCCGCCCACTTCTTGACGGCCATGACGAAGGGCTTGATGCGCGGGTCCAGGTGGCAGATGTCCCGCATGACCTGGCACTTGAGGAGCGCCCGGTTGCCCACTGACAGGTCGCACTCGACGTTGGTGGGCGCGTGGACGAACTTGAGCACCGGGACGCGCGCCCCTAAGATGGACTGGACGTTGCGGAACTCGGGATACTTGCGCATCAGGTTGCGCATCTTCCTCAGCACGCGACACTTGTCCTCCTTCTGAAGCTGGTGCAGCTGCGGGGCGACCACAATGCAAGGGGCGTCACTCTCACTCATGCACGGCAGGGTCGCTGATTGATGTAGAGTCGCATGTTCTGCATCGCCGATGCAGAGCCATGCACAACGAGGACGCCAGTCGACGAGAAAGCACCCCTGCCCTACGCGCTCCCCTCTCCCGCCCGCTCACCTCCACCACCTCGTCGTTGGCAGCGTCGCCGCCGTCGATGACCATCGTGCCGATGAGCGTGAGGTCCAGGTCGCTCGACGCGCTCGCCGTCTCCTGGATATGGCTCCCAAACGCCTCCACCCGGGCAGTCAGCTCCGGTAAGGACGATGAGGCCTGCAGGGCGATCTCGCCGACCCTGTCCACGATCACGTCGCGGGACTTGGCGATCGTGGGGCTTAACAGGTCGCGCGTGGCACCCTGGATGAGGGCCTCCGTGAAGGCCGGGGTCTGTCGCGAGGGGGCGCGCATCCACTCCGCCCACGCGAGCTGCCGCAGGGCGTCGGGCTTGACGTTCACCAGCCCCGGGGGCGCGTGGGGGAGCTTGAGCAACGAGGCGTCCAGCCAGCGCAACAGGCCCTCGGCCGGGCCCCGGGGCGACGACAGCGGCCGACCTCCCGGCACCAGCGCGCGCTCCTCGCGCCACCCCAGGATGAGCAGACCGTGTGGGTCCGCGCCCGCCACCGCGTGCCGCAGCGTCCACTCCTCCCGCGTGCACACCCGGATCGACTCCCGCGGCCCCTCCCGGCCAGCGGGGCCACCTGCCTTGGCAACGCGGGCGGGGGCAACCGAAGCCACCTCCGCCCCCGCACCCTTGCCCTTCCCCGGGCGCGGAGGACGCGGGCGCTGCGGACCCGGCTGCTGTGGGCCCAGCTGCTGCGTCCCGCCGGCAGCGGGGCCGTTCGCGGGCGCTTTGCCCCCCGCGCCATTGTCGGCAGCTGAGGTGGGCCGGGGGGCCCCCGGCGCTCGCCCTTGCTTGGGCGCTTGGGCCACGTCCGCAGCCCGGCCCTGGCCGCCCCGCCCTCCCTGAGCCTCTCGCTGGCGCGACCCTCGTCCACGGCCCTGCCCCTGCCCCTGACCTGGTTGACCGTCATCTGCTTTGCCCACACCCACACCCTGCTCGCCAGCCCCAGCCGCCCCAGCTTCCCCTGGTCGGTTTGCCGCCTTGCCCTTGGCCGGCCGCGTCGCCACGCCGTCCGCAGCGTTGGCCGCTGGGGCCTTCCCACCTCCGCCCGCCGCCTCCCCCGCCCCCGCCGGCCCCTCGGGTGCTTGCCCCGCCGGAGCCCCCTTGCCCCGCCGCCCCTCCTTCCCCCGGCTGCTCTCCGGCCGACGCTCCGCTGCCCCGGGCCCCGAAGCGACCACCACCACGCGCCGCGGTCGGCCGGGCGCCACCTCATCCCCAGCCCCAGCCGTCGCAGGCGCAGTGGGCCCGGCGGGCCCCCCCTCGCCCGTCACAGCCGCACCGTCCCCTCCAGCCCCGCCTGCCGCGCCCTCGTCGCGTCGCCGGTTGCCACGCGCTCCGCGGGCCCGGCGGCGGGCGCTGGCCGACTCCCGCTTGGCCCCATCCGGTGCCTCAGACGCCGCTCCGTCGCCTTCGCCGGCCTCACCCCCAGGAACGCGCGCTTGCGCCTTCGATTTCGCAGGAGCTGGCCCAACCTCAACCACCCCATCGCCTCCTCCGCCGTCCTCCCCCCCGCCCGTCTTCGGACCCCTGCGCCGTCGCCGGGAGCGGCCCCCCGAGACCGACTCGGCGGCTCCGTCGCCCCCGGACTGCCCATTTGCCAGGCTCTGCGCGCGGCGGCGGGGGCGTACCGTTGCCGGAGATCCATCCACTGTGCTCTGGGCTGGACAGCAATCCATCTGCATCCGCTCACCTCTCCCTTTCCCGCCCGCTGACCATCACTACGACTTCCCTTTCCCGCGCGCTCGTTTCTGGCCTTGGGCAAGCCCTCAGCCGCGGAGGGCACGGCTTCTGGTCCAGGCGCACGCGCTTCCGACTTCTCCATAGCTGCGGATCGGCCCGGGGTCACACGTCAGCGCAGCCGATGCGAAACAAAGATCTGGCGGTGTCACGCGCGCAAAAACGGAGCCCGGCGGCCGGGCGTGGGCGGGGCGGCGCGAAGTCCGTTGCCGAGCCACGCCGTTGGTTCCCCCGCCCCGCGAGCGTGGCAGAGAGGGCCCGGCCCCAACAACCGGGGCGATATGCGACAGCATGTCATGATGGCGAGAGTGCAAAGCGAGATAAGGTCGCGAGACGCCAGCGAGGAGGCTGTGCGCTGGGGCGACCACCGGCGGGATCTGTTCGCGTTCCAGCCAGTTGCACCACCGCGCCCGACAGCCAGATCAGCATACCCAGCCCACGTCGCCACCCAAGCATGGAAGGAGCGCGGGGCGGGGCCAGCAAGGGGCGGGAAATGCGTTGTTGTCGAGTGAGGCGACCGGGAGGGGCGATGCAGCGCTTGCGGGATCGCATCAATGCAACCTTTGCGCATCTGGGGATCCGCGAGCGCAAAAGGGGGGCCGGGGACATCAAGATCGCTCACCGTGAGTACTTGCGGCCCTGGGCAGCGAGTGCGGGTAACCTACGGCAGGAAAACAGGTTGGACACGCGCATGGAAGCCTGCACTTCGGCCGTGGACGGTGCACCGGCCCACGCTCGGCACCCCTGCCCCGCGAGATCGCTGATGGGGCCTAATTCGCTCGCCGGCGCCCTACTGCGCGTGTCTGGCGAGGATGGGATAGGCAAGCGCTCAAAGCACGGAGTGGAAGATCTGGCTGACCCTGACTCATGCTGAGTGCGAGCGAAACCAGGCCGCAATGCCGCTCATAGCGGCAGCTTGACGACGTCAGACGGCCGGGCGCACCGTCAGCACGCCTCACTCGGCCCACAGCGCCTGGCCGGCGACAGCGCATTTCCGCGGCTCCCTTGCCCAGCCCGCCCGGGCAGCGGGTCCGCAGCCGGCACCCGCCATTGGAGGAGGCTCAAGCTCTTGCATCGTGGCAGTTGCCGGTGACCGGATCGCGCTTGTGAGCGAGTCCCTGCTGGCCCTCGCATTCACAACTTTTCGAGGTCTGTTACGCGGGGCACGCACATCCGCGGCTTCGTTTATTGTGTCGCCGCAGAACCAGGACACGGGCGGACACGAGCGCGCGGAGAGTCCCTCAGGGAGCGACGAGCATGCGGGGGAGGGGCGTCGCAGCCCATGTCGTCGCAGGATAAGAGGCGGGACCTCGGCCATGCGCGCTCCCTGCAGGTGACACGACTGCTGCGTGCAAAGGCTTGAGCCGGCGACGCTGCTGTCACCTCCCCACACCTGCCCAGTCCCATGCCCGCAGCTCCTGGGCCTGCCCAGCGGCCCCCGGCTTTCCGTCCAGCCCCAGGCCGCGCGGGAGACGGATCTCAGCCACTCGGGCATGGCAGCGCACCTGGGTCTCCTGCAAAGGGCCAAAGCCTTCGGAGGAGGTGCCCCGTCGCTGCGGACGCGACATGCAAGCCAACGAGAGATCCCGCGGGAGGCCACGGGATCGGCGGACCCTCTCGCGCTCGTGAACGCCCTCCTCCAGCGACGCCTCAGCGCCGCGAGCCTGGAGGCCGACGCCGGTCGCCCGGGCACGAGCCCCGCCCTCCCAGCCGAGCCGCGGGAGCAGCCGCAACCCCAGGCCGTTGCACAGGCCATGGCGCAGCTGGGACCGTACGGGAAGTACTTCCCGGGCGCAGGGAGGGTCGCCGGCCCCGGCGCCCCTCCCGCCTCCACCGCTCTCTTCAGGGCCGGGTGCGTCGCGGTCATCTGTGCCTGTGTCCTTGGCCCATGTACCCCCGGCTGCGTACACCGGGTCCCCGCCCTGCCCACCGCTTGCTCACCCGCTGCTTTTCTTTGCAGACAGAGCCTGCTCACCACAGGCCGCCATGGCTCCTTCACCAAGGACTCCCCCTCGTTGAGGGCCCTGCTCGGGACGCAAGGGAACGGGGCCGGGCCAACGCAGTCCGCAGATGGGCTGGTCGGCACCGAGGCCGGGGCAGCGAACGGACATGGCAAGGAGAGGGGTGCGGGTGCCGCCAGTGGGAACGGAGACGCGAGCGGGGGTGCCGGGACACGGAACGGGGCGCCGGGGGCCTCGTCACCGTCCCCAGGGCCGCCCAAGGGCGCCACAAAGGCAGCCGGCGCAGGGCCTGGGCCCAGCCTGTCAGGCCCGACCAAGGCGGCCCTGGCGGGGCATGTGTACCAGATGCCGGCCATGGCGGGGCCGGACGCAGGCCCCCGGCCTGCGGGGAGTGTCCTGCCGCGCAGTGCGTCCCAAGGCCCGCTGACGCGGGGCAACAGCCGTGTCCGGCCCTCAAGTGCTACTCTGCGTAAGGCGCCCTCGGGGCCATCGGGGGTGGCAGGTGCTGACAGCCTGCCCCTGCAAGCGTCGACCGGAGACGGCCGCGCTTCTGCGCGCGCGGGGCCCGCCGGTGGCCCCGTGGTGCCGGCGGCTGGCGCCGTGGTGCCCACCAGCCGCGACACGTCCGGCCGTAGCTCGGCGGAGCCATCGGGGGCAGCAGAGGCCCCGGCGGTGGCGGCGAGGCAGGGCGCGCGGGCCGCGGAGCGTTCCAGGGCCGCGGGCGCGGAGTCCCCCTGGCCGGGCGCGTCGTCGACGCAGGCGCTCATCCATGTGGTGGACCAGGCGTCCAAGCGTGAGAAGGAATTCGAATGCGAGCTCGCGACGCTGACGCGGCACATGCGGTACTTCGAGACGTACCTGGAAGGCGTGGACTTGGCGGATCAGGTCGAGATCTCCGTCTTCTGCGACGTCGGTGAGCAAAGCACGTTATCATGGTACTGGCGTGGCTGTGAAACGTGCTGTGAGGTTTGTTGGCTGCTTGAGGAAGGTCCCATTCGCAGCTGAGCTATGATGGACGTAGGATCTCCGATGAGCCTCGCCCTATCCGCGCTTGCTCGCAGATGTGTTTGAGTGGCTGCTGCGATGGGCGCATGAGCACTCCGGCGAGGGCCTGCCGCAGGGGACGCCTCCCTCCCTGCTCACCGTCTCCCAGTCCGTGAGCGTCCTGATTGCCGGGCACTTCCTGCGAATGACGGAGCTCGTCAACCGTGCCCTCGCCTTCGTGTGCGAGCACTTCCTGCGAGTCGTCTTCCTGCCCCTCGACCTCACCGGCCTCGCGGACGACCTCACGCACTACCTGCAGTCGCACCTGGCCGTCGACACCCTCGAGACGGCATGGGTGCTGTCGCACGCGGCCGACGAGGTCGCACGGCGCATGCAGGCCGCCTCGGGCGCCGCCGAGCCGCCCGGGTCCCAGGAGGTCGCGGAGCAGGGGCGCCGCGTGCGCCTCGCCGTCAACAAGCTCTACCGCGCCAAGCTGCAGGCGATGGTGGCCGAGGAGGACGGCCTGCTGGCGTGCTGCGGGGTGTGTGGGTCCGTGTATGCCACCCGCCACGGCCCGCTTCTGCCCTGCCCCCGCGCGCGCATGTTCGTCGACTTCCGCGGCCGCGTCGTCACGAGGCACGTGGCGGACGCGGCGTGGACCTTCGCGCGGCACATGGCCGACCTTCGCCAGCAGCGCCTTTCCTGGCGCACCGTGTACTGGCGCACCTGGGGCGCCATGCAGGCCTACTGGTGCCGCCGATGCCAGCAGTGGTTCTCTCTCACGCACGTCGGGCACTGCGTCCACCACCCGGGGCAGGGGCTCTTTGGGCCCGGCAAGAACAGCGGGGTGTACCCCTGCTGCGGGGGCCAGGCGGCGCGGTTCGGGGGCGGCGGCGCACCTGGGTGCTGCTCCCAGGACCACCAGTGGCCGGACGACCTCGCGGGCCCGCCGGGTGCCGAGGGCGAGCCGGCACGCGCCCCGGATGCTGCGACGCTCGACATGTTCCGTCGGCACCGCCGGCTGATCGAGCTGCCGTTCTCCAGCAATGGGACTGGGCCGGGGACGGCGGGCGCGGGTTCCGGGCAGAGCGGGGAGGACGGGAAGGTGGCCATGTCCAGGTGCGGGGCAGAGCATGCGTGGGATCGATGAGCGCTCGTGGGAGGGATGCAAGCTCGGTTTGTGAAGCACCCAAGCAAGCTCAGCCCGTGCTGTCCCGCCGTTACCGCAGTTTCTCCGTCAAGGCGCACGTCGGGGCCTCGAAGCCCTCTGCTGCAACGCCGCGCGCCCGCCCGGGCGACGGTGCGGCCGCGCCCGAGGTGGGCCGGCGCTTCCCGCAGGGCTACCAGCGGTCGCCTCTGTCGCCGACGGCGCCCGTCTGGCACACGCTGACGTCCGCGGTCCTGGGGAACGCGGCCCAGCGCGCGCTGCTGTCTCTGATGAACCGGGCGAGGCGGCCCGCGGACTGCACTGACGACCCCGGCAGCTCCGCGGACACCTCGGACTCCGACGCGGAGCCGCCGCGGCGCAGCGGGTCGTCGAGTCCGGTGCGGGGCGCGAGGGACGGCGCGAAGGGGCCAACGTCGCACGCGCCAGAGACGGCCAGGGCGGCGATGGACGCGCGGCCCTTCCGGGGGCTGTGGCCCGAGGCGGTGCCGCGCTCTGAGATGACCGTGAGCCGGGAGGTCCTTCGGGAGGACGAGGCGTCGCGGATCGACGCCATCACGCATGCGCTGGTGCGCGCGCGTCCTAGCGCAGCTGCGAAGGACGCGCCTGGGGCGCCCCGCCGCGACCGCGACCGCACGCGCGCGCCCGGTGCCGGCATCGAGGTCCCCGCCACTCCGCTCGAGAGCACCCTGGGCCGCTCTGCCTCCGAGTGGGGCGCGGCACTCGCGCAGATGGCCCACGACCCCCTCCTGCAGCGGCCCGACAAGCGGGCGCAATACCAGGTCGTCCTCACGGGCGGCCAGTTCGTGGGCCACCTCGCCAGCTCGGACGTCAGCGTGCGCGCCGCTAAGTACGCCATCCCGCTCGCAGCGGCCCCGGCAGGTGCGCAAAGCCTCGACCCTGTGCTACCCTGCCCGACAGACCGGCAGTCAAGAGGACCGCAATCGGTGATAATAATCATTCCATCTCCTTCGCTCCGCAGACTCGGACGCCTCCCGGCCGCCCTCCCGGCCTCTCACGGCACGGTCGGCATCGCAGCGGCGGCCGCCCCCGCGCCCCGCCTCTTCCGCCTTTGGTGGCGCCGGGAACGGCACCCCACGCGGCCCGGTGCACCGGGCCTCGTCCGAGCGGGCTCCGTCAAGCGTGGAGCGCCGGGCCTCGTCCCGCGGCAACGGGGGAGGGGCGCTCTAAGCGCCATCGGACACTGCCATGGAAGTGCTCATTGGGTTTCAGACCCCAGTCCCTACGACGAACTGACCTTTCAACTAGCGCGGGCCCAAGCGGGCTCCTATCGAGGCAATGCGCCTCCATTTCTGTGTGCGCGCGCTCGGGACCGAGCTCACTGGTTTGAGCGAAGCAAGGCCTATTGCGTCGGATACTACATCGGTGACCCGAGCTGCGCGCTATCTCTGATCTGTGAAAGACACCATCCGCTCAAAGCTGTGCCGGTCCCACATGGCACCCAGCAACTGCCGCTGTGTATTGGGCAGTCAGCTCGCAGCAGCGGAGCCCGCCCCGCCACGCGTTCCCACCTCAGGCCCCGCGCACCGGCCCCGATGCAAATCCTCGATATCAGCCACCGGAGCTCGGTCCGCGTCACGGGGCCTCTGGCTCGTGATCGCCAGCTGCCCGCACGCTGCCGCCATCGACTGGCCCTTCTCCCGACGAACTGCGCGGCAACAGAGGTCGAGACAGGGTCATCGACAGTGTGGTCAAGCCAATCCTCAACATGCCCAGGCTGGGTGCACGCGCCGTGCAGTCGGGCTGCACTGCCGTGCCACTCACTGGTGCAGCGGATGCCAGCCTCGCTGAGCACAGCGCGGAAGGCGAGGCTGTGCTCCTCCCCCGGCGCCTCGAAGACAATGCCCTCGTCCGCCAGAACGGGGTTCCAGGGAATGAGGTTGACCGTTGCCCGGATGCCGTTGCTGGTGAGGAGGTCCGCGAGCTCCCGGGCCTGACTCAGGGCGTCGTTCACGCCGTGCAGGAGCACGTACTCGACGAAGACGCCCTGGCCCGTGGCGTCCTGCCACTCCCGCACGGCCGCGAGGAGACGGTCGAGGTCCCAGGCCTTTGCCGTTGGGACGATCTGCTGCCGTAGGGGCTGCGAGGGCGCGTGCAGCGAGAGCGCCAGCCGCACGGCGGGGAGGTCGTGCGCCAGTTGCCGGATCCTCGGGATGACCCCGACGGTGGAGACGGTGAGGTGCTTGTGCGAGACGCCAAAGAGGGTCTGCTTGGTGAGCATGCGGATGGCCTCGCACACCTCGTCATATGCGTCCAAGGGCTCCCCCATGCCCATGAACACGATGTTGCGGACGGGCGTCGTGGAGTAGAGACACGCGTGGGCCATCTGCTCGACCATCTCTGCGGACGAAAGACGAACGTTGGGCAGGTGGGCGTCGTGGTGACTGTGTAGAGGGGCGGCGCGGCCGTGGCTGGTCTCAGGCCAGCTGCGCTCACCTGCTGGGAGCAAGCTGCTCTTCAGCCCCATCGTTCCGGTAGCGCAGAACGTGCAACCCATGCTGCAGCCCACTTGGGATGACAGGCATAGCGTGGCACGAGCCTTGCCGAGGCGCTTGCCGTCCGGCTGGGACGGGTCGGAGCCCAACGAGGGGTCGTACCGCATGATAACCGCCTCGACTGTGCGTAGGGAGCCACAGCGGATGGAGCGCGGGAGGAAGCAGGGGGAAAAAGGAGCCGGCGGCGGAGACACTGACCCTGCTCTCCCGTCTGCAGCTGGATGAGCAGCTTGACGACCTCGCCGTCATCCGAATAGCGAGCTTGGACGACACGAGTGGTGAACTTGACTATTTGGGCGGCGGCGAACAGCTGCCGCACCGATGCCGGCACGTCGGGCACCTGCAGCCGCGGGGAGCCGAAGATGGCCGGAAGTGTCGCGGCAGGCTCAGCCACAGCATCCACCATGATCCTCACCTCCGACAGAGGCACATCCCGTTCGCGGTGCTTGCCCAGATACGACCATACAGTCTCCGCGTGACGCTCCTTAATCCCTTTCTGCCTAAACAGCGACAGGACGCCCTGCCGGTCGAATATGGACACCGGATCGAGCGTGCGTCTCCGCACCATTGGCTTGACGGCGCGAACAGCGCCAGGCACCCGGGACTGCGGCCCCGCACGTCGTGCAACGTGAATGTCGGGGGCAGCGGACGCTGGCGCTGTCCGTCCGGGTATCCTTTGCCACTCCTGGTTCTCTGCTGGCGAGTGAATGGCAAGTGAGTAGCTCAGGGGAGGCACGAGAGGCAAGTTAGGGTAGGGTTGAGAGTTCTGACACCAAAATTTTGTGCGAGTGCGCTTTTCTCCCATTCCCCTGTCCTCTTTACTACAGTCCCTTGCTGCCCATGTGCTTCTTGCGTGCTGTGGTTGAACACAAGTGCTAGGGCTGTGACACCTTGGCAGCTTTCTGAGGCGCAGCAGCGGTTTCAATGGCACACAGTGTTTGCTTTTGCCCAGTGAAACGGATCAGTGCCGCGGGAAGGGGAACGCAAACCTTGTGGGCGCTCTCGGGTGGCGGGTGCGTCCGAGCAAGGTGACCGGCCCCGTCAAAGCAGCTCTCGTCGCCCAGGCATCGCCGTCGTCTCCATGGCTATGACGGCATGTCTGCGGTGGCGCGCATCGCTGATCAATGCGGCTGGGTCGCCGCGATCCGCGTCTCTGGGTTGCGCAAAGTTGCTCGACCCCCAGGATGCGCGCGAAGCCTCTTTGTCGACGCGTGACCGCTCCCAACATCTGCAGGACGATCACGATGGCCGGGTTCGGGGCGGACGCGCCGGGATTACCCCCCCGGGACCCATTCCTGGACGCGGCCAGGCGCCTGGTGCCCGCGCTGGACGGCAGCATGCACAAGGGGCAGGCTGGCCGCATCGCGATCGTGGGTGGCTGCGCGGACTACACCGGCGCACCGTACTTTGCGGCCATGGCATCCATGCGCGCCGGGGCCGACCTGGCTCATGTTTTCTGCACCCCCGGCGCCGCGCCAGTCATCAAGGGGTACAGCCCCGAGCTCATCGTGCATCCGTACATGCCGGAGGCGAGGGACGACCCCGAGGAAGCTGCCGCGCGCGTCAAGTGAGGCTCTTGCTGCGCAAAGGCGGGGTGCTGGCAGGGCAGTGGCTTCCCTGTTTGCAAGAAGCAGTGGCGATGGAGGTGTTGCGAGACGTTTTGCTTCTCTGCCTTTCTCACTCGTCCGCTTCGCGAAGCATTGGGAGGCTCGCCCGACCGTGCCCCCGCAGGGCATGGCTGCCTCGGTTCTCCTGCCTGGTCCTGGGCCCTGGCATGGGTCGCGACCCTGAGATGATGGAGGCCGCGTCGCTCATCGTCGGTGAGGCTCGCGCGCCTGCAGCATGCCGGCCACTGTGCACCATAGCACGCCCGGTGTGCTATGGTCTGGGCGCGTGCTGCACCATGGCAGGGTGGTGGCCCACCCAGCGTCGCCGCGTCCGCTGCGTCCCGCAGAGCAGGCCAAGAGCCAGGGCATCCCCTTGGTCTTGGACGCCGACGCGCTGTGGCTCGTGAACCAACGCCCGGGGCTCGTCAAGAACTGCCGCAACGCGATCCTGACCCCTAACGGCGCCGAGCTCCCCCGTCTCTGCAAGGCCCTTGGCGTCAGCGAGACCTCGTCAGCCGCGCAGTTATCGGCGGCGCTGGGGGGCCCCACCGGTAAGCGGTTTGCCTCCGTGCCATCCGTGGCGCCGTGCAAGGGCATACTCAGGCCTGTCGTTACCGGGAGCTGCTGTCAACGTCGCAGTGGTCAAGAAGGGGGCGAAGGACGAGATCTCGGACGGCGCCGTGACGGCCATGTGCGACGCCCAGGGGTCCCATCGGCGCGTGGGCGGCCAGGGCGACGTCCTGACGGGCGTGACGGCCACGTTCCTGAGCTGGGCGGCTCTGTCCAGCGGGGCCAGCAAGGGCGGTACCAACGGGGCCCGCGCCCAGGTGCAGGAAACGGTCGCAGCTGCGTACGGTGCGGCACTGGTGGTGCGGACGGCGGCCAAGTGGGCGTTCGAAGCCAAGTACCGCTCCATGGTGGCGGGCGATGTCCTGGACATGGTGGGGCCGGCGGTGCACACCCTCTTCGACAGCTCGGGCCAGATGTCGGGTCGCCTCGGGTTCATCGGGGTGGAGTCTGAGGGAGGGCAGCGGTAGGGGCCGCCGCTTCAAGTTAAATGGCTCAGCAATGCATCGCCTTGGTCGACAGGTGGATCACGGCAAGGTCGGCGCCGCGAGTTGCTCAGCACCAGGGCAGCGTGGGCAGCGTGGGGGGCCTGCCTCCTGCGGCCTGGGAATCGCCGGCCCGCATGCGCACTGTCCGCCAATTGCTCGACGCTTCTTCTCGAGATCGCGGGGGCATGGAAGGAAGAGGCGGTCGCGCCTGTCTGCCACGAGACGCTCTGACGGATTGCCGCCGCTAGAACGGCCTGAAGCGCTCGCTGACCATCGATTCCGTGTCCTCCTCCCGCAACGCCGCTGTCCTGATCGCCGCTCGTTCGTTCCCCTCGAGGACCCGACGAAAAGCCATCTTGCTGGCCGAAGCTGTTGTGTGCGCCGCTTTCCGTCCAACCCTCGGCTGTCGACTGCGTGCTGAAAGAGGCGCGCCTGAACTTCGCGGCCGTCCCAACCCTTGTCGCACGTTTGGCTCCCCTCCCCCCTCGGACGCCGTCTTCTCGCCTGCGCGGCGAGGTCCACGGCTGAAGAGACGGATGCTGAAGCGCAGGGGCACGTCCGCCGTCACCGAGGCGGCGAAGCACTCGCCCAAGCGCCCCAGGTGCATGCGAACATCGGCGCGCTGCCTCTCCGCGCCGGCGGCGGCACAACCGTCACCCCGCCTTGTCGCGCCTTCTTTTCTCATCTTTCAATCCATGCGTGCCCCCGACGAACGTATCCAAGCCTCAGCGGGGCCGTCGGGCCGGCGTCTGGGGGCACATCGCACGCAGCGCATCGGTCGACGGCCCGCCTCCTGCGCGCGTGCAGGCCGACGGGGCCGGCGGACGAGCCGACCAAAGAATCTCCTCCGTCGGAAGCCGCCGCCCATACCATGCTCCACCTCTCCCAGGTGCCGCTGCGCCCCGATGGAGCGCGCTGGGGGCAGCGGGACCCTGCACGCCGCCCCGGCCGACCTCCCTGCGCGCGCCTCTCTTATCCTTGTCTCTCTCATCACTTTCAATGGATCGTCCCGGCAGCCACAGCCGCGCGCAGGGTCCCCACGCTCTCCATCCGTGACCCTCGCTACCCACGCTGCCCCACCCGCAGAAGTCGCAAACGCTGATCGAGGACTTGCGCCCGAGCCAGCTGGACGGCATCCTCAATCCCGCTGACGTGGGGCACGCGGAGAAGATCCTTTCGTCGCAATTCGAGGACCAGGTGCAGGACCCTCCGCCCCTGCACCCCACCAGCCAGGGCCCGCTGAGTCTCGGGGCGAGCGGGCAGCACCCGCCGCCCAAGTTCGCCGCCCCCGCCGCGGCAGGGCGCGTCTCGGGCCGCGTGAAGGCCGAGCCCGGCCGCCCGGCCATGCTGCAGCTGGTGAGGCCGCCGCACGCGCGTGCGGGTGAGCAGACGGGGGTGGCGCCCGCGTCGCGCCTGCAGTGCCATGCGCCCTGGCTGGCTCACAGGAGGCGTTGGGACCGCGTGGCCCCGCGGCGACTCAGGACACGGCCACGACTGGGTCTATGGACAGCGGGTCTCTGGACAGGTCGGGGCGGCGGCGGGGCGGCGAAGGGTCGGGCAAGGGGCAGCGCAGGGGGCCTATGGACGAGATGAGGCAGCTCGTGCGCATCCTGCAGAAGCTCTTCCCGGCCTCGCACGTGAGAGCGACGAGGGGGGGGCGGGCGTTGTTGGGGAAGTGCGCGTGCACGCGAACACGTGGCAGGGCTTTCCATGTCCCCGCCGTCACCGGCGCCCTCGGCTGTCCCGCAGAAATGGATGGCCGACAGGGAGGGCGGGGGCGGCAACCGGGTGTCGGAAGCCCAGATCAACACGTACCTCAAGCGGCTGCTGGGACCGGGAGCACCTCAGCCAGTGGTGCGGGGGGAGGAGGGCTCTGTTGCCGGGGCGCTCTTGGGGCGCCACATGCCGCGCGTTCGGAGCTGGACCTGGCCCGCGCCCCGGCCCCTCCCGCAGTGGGGCGTGAAGGACGGCGGCTGGCACACGTACGTGGCGAAGCTTTTGACCTGGTGCTCGGGGAAGGAAGTGACGCCGGAGCAGGCGAAGCAAGTGGCGTCGCGGCAGCAGGGGCGCAGCTGGGAGCTGAACCAGGAAATGCTCGACTCCCTGGGGTGCGTCGCGCAACCACATATGGCCCTTGCCCTCGCCCTGTGCGCCCTTCACGCCTGCCAGGTCTCGTCTGCCGTCGCTCGGCCAGACACCGCCGGCACGCCGCATTGGCCCCCGGTGCTCTTATTGTCGGAAGCTGCCTTGCCCCACAGGCTGCGGCCCACCACGTGGGAGCTGCCTCTCTCCAAGGCTGGGGCAGCTGCGGCGCCCGCGGAGCGCATGCAGATCGAACCGGCGGGCGCCGAGAGCGACGGGGAGGTGAACGAACGGCGTCGGCATGTCTTTTTTGCCCGTGTGTGTGAAGAGACGAGAGCCCACTGCACATGGGGACCGACCTCTTTGTGTCACCACCCACGTGCTGTTCCGATCGCTCCTGTGCAGGTGTGGGACCGGCTCATATCCCTGACGAACGATATGATCCAGCGGACCAAGGGCGCCCCGGCGAAGCAGGTGCGCGAAGTTGTGGTTGCATGCACCGCCATACTGCCACACCGCTGGCAGCTCTCGAGGCCTGCCGTGGCTCCAGAGCGTCGGCAGTCCCGGCGCAGAGATGTCTGTCTGAAAAAGTCACGACTTCTTGGCGCCGTGTGCATGAGGATCCCGACATGTCTGCCGATGCATGTAATACCGCGACGATGTCCAACCCTGCCGCAGGCGCCCAACGCCCAGGAGGCGGCGTTTGTGGAGGCGGCGCAGAAGCTGGCGCGACTGGTGGGGATGCCTCTGGTCGAGGCGTCGCGGGCGCAGAACTGGCCGGCGTTTGGCGGGGAGGTGCAGGGCGGGGCGAGCGCGAGGGGCGGGGCGCGGGACGGCGTGGGCGGCCTGGGCAAAGGGCCCCTGGCCCTGTTCAAGGGCGGCGGCGCGGCCGTGGGCCCGAACGGCGACCCGCCCAAGCCGGCGGCCGCGCAGAGTGCGGTGATGATCGGGAACGGCATCCTGGGCCAGGCGCCGATCCCCATTAAGCACGCGTTACCTCCTGACCTTAGTCGGCTCCTCGCGGGGCCGAAGAAGGAAGAAGAGGTCTCGGTGTCGGGGGGTGTGAGGGCCGCGAGGGGCGACACGGGGGCGGAGGCGGCAGGGCCGGTAGCGAGCGCGGACGGGGGCCCAGGGGCGCGAGAGGCGGGGCCAGCGCCGTTGCAGCTGGGGGTGGGGAGCCAAGATCTGCTGGTGCCGGCGCGTGCCGTGCCTGGGAGCCAGGACTTTTGGATGGGATCTGGGCGCGCAGGAACGAGCCAGGGCTTGCATGACGTGCCCGGGTCGCCGGACCGGAACCGGGTGCACGGCCGAGGGGGCTACGGCAAAGCGGGGGCGGCCAAAACTCTGTCGCCACGGCGGGCCCCCATCCCGTGACGCGTGAGCGGAGGGTCTCTAGTGCAGCTCTGGCGCAGCTCTCTGACGCAGCTCTGGCGGGGGTGCGGCTCGGCACGCAGCTGCTATGTGTGGTGATGACGACAGCTAGCCGACTGTGTTAGCTCGCCGACCCTGCTTTGCCTCAATACAGTCCGCCTCCTAGACTGCATGCTTGTGAATGCCTTGGCGAGGATCCTCACGCTGAATCGTCGTCGTGCTTGGGAAGCGCCGGGCGAGAGACGCGTCTGCGAGGCGCATCGCCTGTCAGCGTGGCTGCAATGAGGCCGCTCGCCGGCTTTTCGCGTCAGGAGGTCCGCGGCAGTCCCTCAGGAGCGGACGCTGCAGGGCGCCGCGCCGTGCACCACCGCCGGACGCTGGGCACAGCCCGTGTGCAAGTGCGGGATTTTTTGCGCGAAACTGTGCTCGGCAGCCCGAACGGAGACGTGGCCTCGTGGAACTACTCGCCCGAATGGTTTGGGACGCAAGGGAGGGGCTTCGGCCGTGACAACGGTGAGCCAGGGCGGAGGGGTTGGCCGTGACAGCGATGAGCCAGGAAGACAGCGGTGAGCCAGGCCGGTGGGGTTTTTGATGTGACGGCGGTGAGCCAGGGCCTGATCTCCTAACGCGCCCAACAGCCGCGGTCGTTTGCCGGCCGCGAGGCACGGGGGCATTACAAGGCCGACCCGATTGGAACTTCCGTCACCAAATTACAGCATGCGCCAATCATCGGCCGCATCGCGTTGTCGTCGAGTCGCAGGGCGGGTAGTTTTCAGCAAGGACTCTCACAGTCCCGACGGGCGCGGAGGGAACACTCATGTCGAGGTCACCGCGCACGAATCGTCGAGTGAACTGAGCGTCGACGCGGAGGCGCTCCTGACGTCGCGCCTGGGCCCCGGATGGGAGGGTTGGTTGGACGCGAGCGCTGCGACCCTGGAGTGGCGCGTCTTACGGTTCAACGGAACCACCCGACAGTCCGTGACGTCCTGCCTCTGCGTCCCCATGCGCGGGGCGGGCGCGCGCGCGCCGGAGGGCGTTCCCGGGGTCGTGCCCGGCGCCCCAGGCGTGGCAGGTGAAGCGTTCGCATTGGCCTGACAAAACAGGCTCAGGATCGGCATGGAGCCGCGTGCGGTCAGCCTCGCTCTTGTCGATCGCCGCAGTGGGCGACCCCAACGGTTTGCCTTTCGAGTACGTCAAGACGATGGCCGCGGCGCTGTTCGCTGCCCGGGGCGCATCGGGCAGTCTCGCCGGGCCGACCTGCCGACGGTGGCGTGCCTGGGCGTCGGTGGCGGCACGCTTCCGCTCTTCCTCGCCAACCGAGGCGAGTGCCGGACCCGCTCCATCTAGACAACCCACCCTTGGCACCCCGAGCTGACCCGGCCACCTCCATCCGCCGTTGCAACCAGCACCCAGCATCCGCCCGCAGGATACAGCGTGGTGGGCGTCGACATCGACCCGGTGGTGTTGGAGGCGGCCAGGTCCTCCATGGGCCTCGCGGGCCACATCCACGGCCTGACGCTCATCGAGGCCCCGGCCGAGGCATACCTCACTCAGGCGACGTCGGGCAGCCTGTCGGCGGCCGTGGTGGACTTGTTCGACGGGAACGACGCGGTCCTTGCGGCCCTTGCCGACCCAGACGGGGCCCTTCTGTGCGGCCTGGCCCACGCTCTGGACCCAGAGTGTGGCGTGACGCTCGTGAACCTGCACTGCCCGCCGAGCCGGTCGTGGTCGCTGCTGTCCCCGAGAGGCGGCGGCTTCGACGCCGAGTCGCCGCAGGGGCGGTTCGTCAAGGACGTCACGCGGGCGATGCGCGCGGCCGGACTGACGGGCGAGGACGGGTGCTGCTTCGCCCTCAAGGCGCAGAGTCAGCACAACGTGTGCCTGGTCGCCATGCGCGGCATCGGGCTCACCCCGGCGTCCGCCGACCTCGTCCTGCAAGTGGGCCTCGAGAGGTGCGGTCTTCTGCATGCATGCATGGCAGCCCTTAGCTCGCATGGCAGCCCTTTGCTTGCATGGTTGCCTTAAGAATTGCTTTGTTTTACATGCATAACACCCGCTTTCCTGGATGTACTGCAGGGAAATGGCTGAGCGGGGACAGTTGGGATTCGACGGCAAGATGCGGGTCACCAAGGGCCTGACCCTGCTGTGAAGGCCAAGCTGCCAGGCCAAGGGCCACGCACAGCTCACGCCGCTTAGACGTCTACCTGCCTGCGTGCCGCGCCTCATGTTACCGTGCTCCTAGGCCGCCTGACGCGAGCCCCCAATGCATGCGCGACGCGGCAGAGCATCTACCTACTATCCGTTCCTGTTCCTACGCCCATGGCACTCATGGCGCGAGCGTGACGCATGCTTGTGGTCTGAACCTATGCGCCCTTTCAACGCACGCTTGTCGCGACACGCGCCCAGCCCTGCAAAACTTAGCGCCCCACGCTGCTCTGCGACGGCACGCGGCCGCGCGGTGCCTCGCCACCCCCCGGCGTGGGCACGACGCTCAGTGGCGTCGCGTGGGGCGAAACGGTGGTCTGGCACTCGCCCAGCACGAACTGCGTGTGCCTCTGGTAACGGACGGCGTCTGTGCCCGGCGTCTCCCTCCCCGAAGGCGTGTCCACTCCAGGTGTGATCGCGCCCAGGCCCCTCAGCGCGTCCTCTCCGCTCCCTGCTCCAGGCAGGCCCCGGGGCGTCTCGGGCACTGCCGTCCCGTCGTCCGCGTCCGCCCCGTGCGCACTGGGCCCACCCTCGCCACCCCCGCCCCTGCTACCCCATGGCTGCGACGCGAACGCCGGCCACGGCCCATCGTGCCTCGAGTCCCCAGCCGCTCTCGGCTCCAGACCCAGAGCCCACTCGCCTCCGCCCCGTGCCCGCTTCCGCTCCCGCTCCGCGTCCTGCTGTGAGCCGGGGCCCCTCTGCAGTCACGCCACATGTAAGGTCGCTTCACTCATCACCCGCCCCTCACTGGTAAGACACAGTCACAGTCCCGGTCATCAGTCACCCACGCACGCAGAGACTCTGTCGCTCTCCCCGCGCCGCCAGTCCTCACCTTCCCGAGCCCACCGTCGCTCCCCGCGACCCCCGCCACTTGACCCAAGGGCGGCCCTGCCTCGTCTTGTGACAGACCCAGCCCCGCCTTGCTGCCGCGACTCCCCGGCCCCTCGGAACTCGTAGACCCCACCAAGTTCGGACACACGTCCGCCAGCGCGTCCCCCCGCCCCGTCGCCGCCGCCACCTGGGTCGGCCCACGGTCTGCCACCGCTGCGCCCCCGGCCTGCTGCTGCCGCAGGCGGTTGGGGGAGTTGGAGTCCTTCTGGGACTTGAGCAGCGCTTGGAGGAGTAGCTCCTGCGGCGTGCCGTTGTCTTCCAGGCCCTGGGACCCCCCCGGTGGCGGCGGGGTGGGAACGGGGCAAGCACCGTCGTCCGCTCGGGCCAGGGACCCCGAGGACGCGCCACCGGCACGCGCCGCGTGCCTGTCCGGAAGAGCCGCGGGCGCCGTTGAAGGCCCCGGGGGCGTGGGGGGTGCGGGTGAGGGTGCGGGTGAGGGTGCGGGTGCGGCAACTGGTCGGGGTGCCGCTGCAGGTGCCGTGGAGTGCACTGGCGGGGGCGCGGGTGTAGAGGCGGGCGCGGGTGCCCTCGCGGGTCCCCTCTCGGGTGCCCTTGCGGGTGCCTTTGCAGGTGCCTTTGCAGGTGCCCTTGCAGGTGCCGTGGCACGGAACGCGCCGTGCACAGACGCGGGCGCCTCGATGCCCCGCGTGATCCCCGTCAGGCTCAGCTCGCTGGGATCGGACGTGGCGCGGGCCCCGGGGGTGTTCGGAGCGGGGCTGCCCCTCCTGTCTGTCGCACTCACGGGACTCCAGGGCCGGGAGGGTCCCTCCTGGCCCCGCCTCCCCGAGCCTCGGGCCTGGCGCGCTTGCCCTGCACCCGCCGCCGGAGCGGGCCCACCAAACCCGGCGACCGGAAGCGATGGGAAGGGCGCCAGGCGGTGTAGCCCTTGCGCGGCGGCCACCAGCCCCAGCCGCCGCGCCACCTCGACTTGGCACTGGGCGAGGACGCGGCGGGATTGAAGGAGAGACTCCAGCCCAGGGACGCCCTCCATGTCGCGGAGCAACCCCATCGAGTGTTCCCTGGGAAGGGTTTGCATTGGGGGTCACACTGGTGGACAGTCAAAGGTTCTGCACCCCACGTGCAGCAGCATGTGTGACGCGCCATGCAGACCACCGAGTCCGCACCACATTGGGTGTCGTATACGCGGGCTCACCCGAGGAGCGCGGCCCGTCGGCGGACGTCATCCAGCAGCGCAAAGGCCGCATCGACGTCCCTTGATGCGTGCGCGAGGGCTTCCTGGCTGGCACGGGCCGCGACCGACAGCTTTCGGGCGAGGGAGGACCCTGGGGGCTGTGTGGCCTGCGTGGGTTGCATGGGAGCAATCAAGACTGGCGTTGCATGGCGCGCCCGCGAAACCCTCGCGACCCACCCTTGTCTATGGGTCTAGACCCGCTCACCTCTTGGGCCTGTTGGATGTGCTGCGCCTCGACTCCGAGACGAACGTGCTTTGCGACAGCGGCATCCAACGCCCTCGCTGCGGCAGAGACCTCCGCAAACAGCGCACGGTCCCGGTCCGAGCGCGTCAGGGCTGCGACGTGCTCCGCAGGCACCGTGACTGCGGCGTAGCGATTTTCGATCGATGTTACTGCGGACGCGCTATGCCGTGCAATCTTTCCGGGCGCGCGCGCGGTCAGCGGGCGACAGTCACCGAGGGGTGCGACGACCGGCAGGAAGAGGGTCGCGGGGGCAGCAAATACGTCCTCTTCCCATCGCTCCGGTGGCCCGAGTCCAGCCACGCCTGGCTGCTGCATTGACACGAGCCCCAGGATCGGCCTGCGCGGCGCAACCTTCGTATCTCGAGATGTCGGCGGTCCGGCCGTGCTCGAAATAGGGGGGACGGGTGAACCTCAGCAGCTGTCGATGCGACGAGAACCCAGAAATTGCAAATTTGGGCAGGGTCCCTGCCCCTACCACCGAGGCGTCGCGGCGGTGCGGAGAGGGAGCGTGCACAGCATGCGAGCCGAGGCTCAAACCACCCCCGTTGCGATTCCGCAGGAAGGGCCTTTCCGAGGCACTCAGCGACGACGCCATGGACTGTGCGATCAATGCCTGACCCATGAAAACGGTGCCAGCGGATGACACGGGGTCCAGGCTTGCATCCTTCGTTCAAGCTCATGATGGATGATTGGTGGCCACCACGCAACGTCTTGCGGAGAGGACTGCGTGCAAAATCTGCCTGCCGCGCATTCGCATCGCCGTCGCGCGCCCCACCCCATCGTTCGCAGTCTTGCGTCGTGCCCAATTCCCGCCACCCCGCCCGTCCATGAGCCTGCGCAGCGCTCTATGCTGCATCGCCCGCCGACTACCATCGAGCTCAAGGCCGAGGACCGACTTGAGGCGAGCCGCGCGTGGGTTTGGACTTGGAACGGGCGAGCGGCCCGCCGCAACGATTATCAGCTTCCCCTCGCTTTGCATTCGCTGAGAACCTGACACTCGCTTCACTCGTGCTACTCGCAGCTGGAGCGCATTCAGCGGGAGAAGCAGGAGAGCCTGGGGAAGGCCAAGGGCCTCGGCGTCCCCCAGGATCCACGGAGCGCAGCCCAGCGCATCGGGCTCCCGCCGCACAACGATGGTCGTCAAAGCCAAGTGAGCACTCGCGTCGGCATAGCGTCGATCTGTCGCAGAGCCACGAGAGGGTGGCGCAGGCTCACGGTCTGGGGGCGCCCGTGGTCGCAGCGACACTAAGCATGCAATGGAGGTGGAGATCAAGTTTCGGCTTGCGAGCAAGGAGGACAGGGACAAGGTGCACGAGCTCTTCCGCAACGGAGCCGGGGACACGCACGAGCAGGTGCGCAGCCGTGCACCCTGCTCCAGGGGCCCCTGCATCTGTCGACCCCGGCAAGCATCGCGCATGTTTTCTCCGCGCTACGAATGTGCAGGAGAACTACTTCTTCGATGGTGCGCGCGGGGAGCTGAGTTCCACGCGGACGGTCCTGCGCGTGCGGATTTACGGAGGAACAGAGAAGGCCACGCTCACGCTTAAGGGCAAGGCGGCCGTCGTCGACGGCGTCAGCCGCGCGATGGAGGTGGGCGCTTTTGCTTCATAGCTCGTGCAGATGCCACGTCTGGTCGTGTGGCCTGGGACGGACTGCGGCCCTCGTTTTCGCTCCGCAGCTCGAGTCAAAAATCGATCCTGAGGTGGCGCACCGGTGCGTGGCGGAGCCGAACACGATTCTCGAGATCCCGGGGCAGGTGCTGGACGCGGTGCGCGAGAAGGGCGTGGAGCAGCTGGTCGGATTGGGCGGGTTCGCCAACACGCGGCAGGAGCTGCGGTGGGAGTCGCTCCTGCTGGAGCTGGACGAGACGCGCTTCGAGTGGGGCACCGTCTACGAGCTCGAGTGCGAGACGGACCAGCTCGAGGTAGTCAAGCCGCGGCTCGAGGCAGCCCTCCGCGGGGCGGGCATCGCCTTCCGGGACGGCACCGTGACCAAGTTCGCCAACTTCGTCAACAAGACGCTCGATTAGCTCGAGTTGAAGCGCGATGGCCGATCAAAAGACTCGGTTAGCAGCTCGGCCCTGGGCCTGCGCGTCACACGCCCGCTTCAACTTGCGACGCTTTCGGCGCCACCCACGACCGCGCCTCCCTCGCTTCGCCGAGGTCCAAGTCGTCCTCGTCCGGGTCGCCCAGATTCTCCACCTCTGCATCCTCGCCCCCATCTCCCAATTCCTCGGCCCCTTCGTCCCCAGACCACCCTGCCCCTGCCTCCTCATCCCCGCCACCGTATCCCTCACCCCCCTCGGCATGTCGACCCGCTTCTGCCCCATCCTCCCTAACGCCACCTTCGGCCCCGTCACTGTGTCCCGCCCCCGTCCCTGCCCCCAACTCCCTCTCAAACCCGGTCGCAGATTCCACCACGCAACCCTCCAGTCCTCCCAGGGGGCCCGCGGGCATTGCTGCAGCACCACCCGCGCCATCTCGTGCCTCTGCCCAACGCGGCCCTGCCCCGCTCGCCCCCGCACCAGGGCCCGCCTCAGCCCCGGGCCCAGCACCCTCCTCCACGTCCCCCGCCTCTTCCACAGTCCCTAGTGCCCCGCCTGGGGGCGCCAGGCCGTAGGGCTGGGCCCACCCGCCCTGCGCGCCAGGCCGGGGACCCCCGGAAGCTGCCAGTTGCCGCTCGAGCTCCCGGATGCGTGCATTCATCCCAGCCATCAGCATGTCCATCTCGGCATCGAGCCGGTCCCTCTCCGCGAGTTCCCGCTCGTAGCCTTCGATCCTGCGCGGCTCAGACATGTGGGTAGGTGGTTTAGCACATGGTCATCGCTCAAAGGACGCTGTGGCTTGACAGTGCAACCACAGTGCCACAAGCGCTCTGGGATGCCACCCGCATTGAGCTTGAGCACGACACGCGCCCGTGCCGCTCACCGTGCCTCCATCGAAGTCTTCTGCACGTGCCAGCGGTGGACCTCTTGCTCCAAGTCGAAGATGACCGCGTTGTGGAGAGCGGACTCCGCCTCCCTCTCTCGCATCTCGGCAACCAGGCGCTCAAACATGCTGCCCACGATCGCCTGCGGAAAGGGAGGATATGACATGGGAGGTTGCTAAGGGACGCACTGGCAAGCCCACGCAACACACCGCCTACTCTTGCAAGCGGCGGGCTGTCAGCATCGAGACCCCACCCGCCGTTTTCACCTTGCTGGAGTCTTCGGTCAGCACGGCCCCCTGCGCGACCTGCATCTTGGAGTTGAGCAGCCGCACGTACTGCCGGCGTAGGTTCTCGTACTGCTGCGACCCAAGCGAGCTGACGCGCGACGCCGTGACCTTCTGCCCCTGCAAACGGTGGATAAGAAACAACTTGCCCCATCTCTGGAGCCCAACGCAGGCCTGGGCTGAGACGAGGCGACTCCCGACCGTCGCGCACCTTCGCAGCCCGTAGCTGTCGGCGCAGATTGTCCGCCGCCATCTCCGCCAGGGCACCACGGTTGCGTGCAGCCTCGAGGGCCGCCGACAGCTGCGCGATGGTGCGGTTCTTGTCCGCCAAAGCCTCTGCGGCGGCAACTGATGTGGGATTAAACACAGTCCAGGCAGGTCGAAATGACCCTGCCTGTTCCCGCGCGCACTGCTGCTCCTCACCTGCCACGTCCCCGTCCCCCTCGACGCCGTCACCCTGCTCCCCGGCACCCCTGACGTGCGCCACGACGCGCTGGCCCTTCGCAGGTCCCTTCCCCTGGGCCGTCCGCATCGCACGCACCTCCTTCTCCAGCTCCACGTTGCGGCGGTACAGCTTCTTCATGATCGTCTTGGCCTGGTCCAGCTTCTGCGGTGGAATCGACAAATGGAATGCTTCTGCTTGCGGCTCTCCGACTCAAGGCAGCGCTGGGACGGTCGCGAGGGTGCATGCGAGGTCGGCAGCACACTCGCACTTAGGAGCAGCCGGCACCCTCGCCTCCTGCAGCTGCTGCGACTTCTGTACGACCAGGACCAATGACTCCTTGGATTTGCCCTTCTTGGCCTTGGACGGTGCTTTGGAGGTGGCCTCGGCCGGGCCAGGCCCGGCACCCGCCCCGCCCTCCACCTCAAACCTCACGCCGTTCAGGTCGTTCAGCGCCTTCTCGAGCTGCTCGCGAAGCCCCGATGACAAATCCATCTTCCGGACATCCAGGTCGGCCAGGTGCGGCTGGGCTGCGGCCAGGGCCCCCGACTGGGCGGACAGGGTCCGCCCCCGCTCCTTGTCCAGGTCCAACACGGCCTCCCGGTGCTTCTCTTGCAACGCGTCCAGCTTCTTCTGCAGCTCAAGCGACTTGTCTCTGCGTGGCAGGGGACCCAGGGCTCGGTTCGCAGCAGACACGGGCGTGGCACTGTCGTGATGCACGTCCCCCGGCTCGCCTGTACTCTTCCATCATCCGCGCCGTGGTCTCCAGCTCCCCGAGTGCACGATCTCGATCGGTTAGTGCCTGCGGCAGCGCGCCGGTCAGCATTCGAGCCGCGAGGCAGCGAGGCATGCAACCATGCGGAAAGCAGGAAGGTCCTTTGCAAGCCAACCGATACTATGCCCCCCCCCTCAGTGCACCTCTGTAACGGCTCGACTCTCTCCGCTTACGGGGCTCTCCGCTCCGAGCCTAATGCCTCGCTGGCTGGTCACTGCAAATGCGATGCAAAAAGTAGGTGTGCCTCCCGCAGAGAGCCTTGCTGGCGTCTCTTCATGACAACCGCGATGCGACATGTAAGGAGGCTTTCAAGTACATTCGCGACGAGGGATGGGAGGGCCGCTGGACTCCCCGACGCGGACTCTCCCCCACGCACCCGTCATCATGCGCCCCGGCAGCCCTGGTGGGCGCGAGCGGCGGGCGGAGTCCATCTTCGACATTTGGGCAACGGAGCTGGTCCACCAGGCACGTCAGATGCCCTCTATATTTGCCAAAAGAGGGCCATCCATTTCGCGACCTGTGACCTCGTGCAGGGGTCAGCACGAGGCCCATGCATCCCGCGCGCCAGACCTCGCGAACAGATACGTGTCGCAGGCAAGGAAGGAGCTCAACGATGAAGACGTGCAGCCAGAAACATTGCAAGAAGGAACGCATGCAAGTCCTTTGCCTTCCAGGCCGCTGCTATCCCCTGATATTCCTTGAGATTAGAAGCGACATCTTCATCACCAAGCAGCCCGCGACGTCGCGTGCCTCATCCCAGCACCGATGACCGGCAGCGCCCTGGACCGTCTGCGCGAGCTCTGCATCGTCGTGGCCGACACGGGGGACATCGCGCAGATTCGCAGGTTCACTCCGCAAGATGCTACCACAAACCCTTCGCTCCTGCTGAAAGCGCTCCAGACGCCCGAGTATGCGGCCGCTATCCGGTGCGTGCGCAGCCACCTTGAGCGTGCGCGGCTGCTTCTACGCGCGAGGATAGAGGCATCGATGCGTGAAATCGACGCAGAGATACCATCGCGGAGGTGAAGAAGGCTCATCCGGGGATCGACGCGAAGGACGGGGCGCAGCTCGTCGCGGACCAGCTCGCCGTGGCCATCGCGGGCGAGATTCTCAGCATTGTGCCCGGGCGCGTGTCGGTCGAGGTGGATGCCCGTCTCTCGCACGACGCGGACGCGACGGTGTCGCGCGTCGAGCGCCTGCTGCACCTGATGGGCGAGCGGGGCGTCGAAAAGGCGAGGCGGCGGGCGCTGAACGGAGGCCAGCACTGCACGGTCGCCTCCAGTAGCTTAGGACTGCTCGCGCTTCTCGCCCGCAGAGTCGGGTGTACATAAAGATTGCGGCAACGTGGCAGGGGATTTGCGCCTGTGAGCGGCTGCAGAAGGCGGGCGTGGACTGCAACATGACGCTCGTCTTCTCCCTCGCCCAGGCCGCCGCGTGCGCGGCTGCTGGGGCCACGCTCATCTCACCGTTCGTGGGCCGGATGCTGGACTGGCACAAGGCGCGCAGCGGGGACGTCTACACGTCTGAAACCGACCCTGGGGTCGTGTCCGTGCGGGCGATTTACAAGTACATGAAGGCGCACGGCTACTCAACGCAGGTGACGCCGCACACGGCAACGGCCCACATAAGACATGCTTGAGTTTCACTCAAGCATGTGGGTGCACCCCACCACACCTCCTCAGCGCCGTGCACAACGCTCGCTCGTGGGGCCCCATATCGCAGGTGATGGCCGCGTCCTTCCGCAACACGGGGGAGATCTTGGCGCTGGCAGGGGTGGACAAGATCACCATTGCGCCGCAGCTGCTGGAGGAGCTGCAGGCGATGCCGGGGGAAGGCGTCGAGCGGGCCTTGAGCCCATCGAGCACAGATGGGGCGCCTGCCCAGGTCACGCTGTCAGAGAGCTCGTTCCTCGAGATGCTGGCCGCGGACGCTGCGGCCAGCGACCTGCTCCCCGCGGGGATTGCTGCCTTTGTGCGGGACACTGACACCCTCGAGCAGCTCATTGCCCAGCAGTGGGCCTGAGGGTTGGGGTTACCCATGGCGCACCTCTAGAAGATGCGCCTCCAGCGACCGCGTTCGCTTGCGAAATATGGCAACCTTTCTTCACACCCCTAGAACCCCTAGGCTCGGTTCGAGTGACTACAACTCGCGCAAAGGAGCTAGTGAAGCAAGGAAGTGAAGAGAGAAACTTGCAGCTAGTCTCGCATTGGCCTCAGCCGGGCGTCACGCAGGCAGGGTGGCCAGCTCGCGGCCGCTGAGAGAGTGCTGCTCTTGGCTCGACACCACTAACGTGCCCTCGCCAAAGCCAATCACGACGGGGTGACCCTGCCGCTCGTCCGACGAGCTGCGCCCGAAGCTGACCATGGACCCATACGACGCCGTGTGCTTGGGCTTGGGCGCCGCGGCGTGCGAGGGCTCCTCCTCGAGCCCGTCGCGCCAGAAACTGGGCCCGTGCGAGGCCGGACGCGCAGCGGGGCTGCCCCCGCCCAGGGCGCCGAGCGCGTCGCTCGCGGCCGGCGTGCCCGCGAGCGCCCGGTCGGGTGCCGGGGCGCGGGGGCGGGTGATGCTGATGGACGAGTGGCCGCTCGCGCTGAGCGTGATGCCGATCTCGATCTGCCCCGGCTGCGGCGCCCGGGACGCCTCCGCGCCCTCCGCTGCCTTGGCGCCCTCCGAGGCCTCCGCGCGCACCGCCGCGCGGCTCTGCGTGGCTGCGGCCCACGACACCTCCTGCACCACGTCGCCCGCAGACACGTCGATGCTGCCCAGGTCGACCACCGGCCTGCCGTTGACGGCGAAGGACCGCCGCGCGAGGTTCTCGGGGCCGTACTTGAGTAACAGCGTGTCGTGCAGCGTCATGCCGCGCTCCGACTGGATGACCGAGATGCGGCCCTCCAGGTCCACCAGCACAAAGTGCGCCGCGCCGCAGTAGGTGCACGCCGTCTGGCGCAGGTCCTCGAGGCTCCCGCAATAGCGCTCGTCGTGCCTGCGCGCGGGGACTGGCAGCCGCGCTCCGCATGCGCCGGCGAGGGCGAGGGCCCACGGGGGGCAGAGGCATGACGGCACGCGGCCGGCGCACCTGTTGCACTCCGCGCGGTGCTCCGGGAAGGTGCACAGCGGGGCCTTGCGACGGACCGTGTCCTCGAGCCCGTCCAGCGACACGCCCCGGGGCTTGCACTTGACGTCGTGGACTTCCAGCACCCACGACAGGAGGTACTTGGCGTACGCCACCAGCTTCTCCGAGCACTGCGAGACAAATTACAACGAGGGACGGGTCGGCGGCTGAGGAGCCGAGCAAGTCGCGGTCGCTCTTGACCGATGCACGCACGCTAGCACCCCTTGAATGCGCCACCCCGTGTCGCACCTGGCTTAAGCTGTCTTGATTGAGGGACTCCTTATATCTCCAGTGCGCCGCGGCTCCGTACTCCGACACGATGTGCATGTCCACGGTGCGGATCTGGACCTCAATGGGCGTCCCGTGCGCGCCCTCCACGACGATGTGCAGGGATCGGTACCCGTTGCCCTTGCTCTCGCGGATGTAGTCCTTGAAATGCCCGTCGTCCACCAGCTTGAAGGTCGTCTGCACCACCCGCAGCGCCTCGTAGCAGTCGGCCTTGGTCGGCACGATGACGCGGAGGGCCTGGGCGTCCAGGACCTGCGAGGGCTCGATGCCCTTGGCGCGCGCCTTCTTCTGGATGCCGAAGAGGCTCTTGACGCGGCCGGAGATGTCGGCGAGCGGGATGCCCGCGGCCGTCATGGCCGACTGCGTCGCATCCAGGGCCCCCTGGAGCGCGTCCTGGCGGGCCTGGGTGTGGAAGCGGCCGCGCAGGGCCGCGTGCGCCTCGGGCTCCAAGTGGTAGAAGCACAGGTCCTCCATCTCGGCCTGCGCTCGGAGAAGGCACGGAGTGTGGCGTCGAGCGGCCACTGCCCCTGAGCGCTAGCTGTTATGATGCAAACCCTGCGGGGCTGCGAGTCGCGCTGTGGCAGTCCCCCGGGCTCACCTTGACGCTCGAGAGGCCGATGCGCGAGGCGAGGGGCACCAGGATGTCCAGGCAGGCGCGCGCAAAGGCGCGTCGCCGCTCCGGGGTGCGGGCCTGCAAACGCCGCAGCTCCACTAAGCAGTCGGAGGGGCACAGGACGCATGCACGCACGTCCGCCATCGAAAGGAGGATGTTCCGAAGATCCTCCGAGGCCGCCGTGGCGCCCTCCAGGTTGACGATGCCGCCCATACGGTGCGCGTCCATCACCATGCTGCGCAAGTCTTCAGGGAACGCCCCCACGATGGCGTCGACGGTGGTGATCGGGAGGTGCTTGCGGAGGGGCAACAGCAGCGCCGCGCTGGCGACGGACGCGTCGAGGCCGAGCTCGGCCACAACCGCCGCCCCGTGCAGCGCGGCCATGATGATCGCCTCCCCCAAGTGCTGCCGCTCCTGCGGGCGCGGCAGGCAGCGGGTCGTTCGTGGGTGCGCTGCGGAACCCCAGTCCGCAGACGAGCCGCAGCGGCCGCGCTCTCACCCCCAAGGCTTGCCGCGCCGCGTTGAAGGCGCTGGCGAAGACCGGGCGCTGCAGGGCCGGGTACCTGGCCTGGAGCGCCCGGAAGAGACTGGAGGCGCGCTCGGCGATTAAACTGCTCGCGCGATTTGCGGGGGCGGACGCCGGGGAGAGCGGCGAGGGTGCGCCCCGGACGTCCAAGACCTGGTTGAGGAGGCCGCGGGGGTGGCCGTCCCGGGCGTCGGCCCAGGGCGCGGCGCCGGCGGCCGGCGAGGGGCCCTGGGGCTCCAGCGTAGGGAAATTGGCGGCGGGGTGGGCGTCAAGCTCGGCGGCGGGCACGGACACCCGTGGCTGGAAGCCGACAAAGGTCGGGGCGGAGTTGGACACGTCGCGCCGCCGGAGCTGGTCGCCGGAGCCGCGGACGAAGGACGAGGTCGACGGCGTGCGGTGGAAGGAGCGCGCCTCGTCGTCGGCGCCCATGGCCAGCGACGCATGCGACTGCCTGCGCTCTCGCTCGTGACTCGTGGGCGTCACGCCGTAGGGCACGTTCTGCGGCGGAGGCGGGGCACGGGAAGCGCATTCACGTCGAGAACTAGGTGCGTCGGCGGGGACAGCGCGGCGCGCGGGCGCCCGCATGCGGCCCCGAGGGTGCCCCAGGAGTTACGAGGCCACGCACCAGGCTCCCCGCGGGCGGCGTCGTGCCGATGTTGAGTTGCCGCGCCGACGGAACCTCCGCCGGCTTCGACTTCGCGGCCGTCGAGGGGATTCGGACGGGCTGCGACGTCTGCATCCTGCTTCCCTCCGCCCTACGAAGGGTTGGCGAATAGCCGCTCGGTCGCGCCCCAATAGCGCCGTTCGCCCCGCGTGCGGGCCGAAGTTGCTTCTGTCCTTCCGACTGCAGGGCGGGCGGGGGCGACGGGGCTTCGCGGGACGGCACACCACTTTTGGAGGTGGCACCTCAGACCCGCCGTCGCCTCGGCGCGAGTCCCGGCGGGCCGAGCTCGCGGCGTGTACCTCGGTCGCAAAGCATACTATCGCGCAAGGCGGGTCGCGCGCCGGGGCGACGCTCGACGAAACGCCTTTTCGGCCCGACGAGCGCGCGGGAGGCGCGACGACGGCCACGTGCCACCCACTCACCCGACTGAGACGAGCTGAGAGCGGGCGAGACGCGCGTTCGCCGGGCTGCGAGCTGGGGGCGCCTGGAGGGCGGTAGCTGAGACGGGGCGCGGTTTCTAAGGGCCAGCAGGCACCCTCAAGTGCAATACGCTGGCTGCAGACGATGTGAGGTGGGGGGCGGCCTCGGGAAGGCCTTGGCGAGGTGCACGGGGACACACTTGCAGCTGTCGTGCCAGGTCAAGCCTCCGCAACCGGCTCTGACGCCGAGCGACTGCGAGAGGCTCCCGAATCGATCAAGTGTGGCTTGAATGTGACCTGTCCGCGCGCGTACACCGCTCCGTACGTGAGGAATTTCTGCTTTTGACGAAGCGAGCGACCCGACGCGACTGCAGCGCGTGCCTCCGTCGCCAGGCTCTCCAGGGGCGCGGCAAGCTGACGCTGCGTCTGCGAGCTCGAGTAACTGACGGACTAGTATCCAAGGAGCAAGAGTCGGTGTGTGGGGGGAGTCTGTGGGAGCGAAGTGGCTGGTGGGAGCCCCGGGGCCGCTCCACCATGGTGCCGGGCGTATGCCTTCCTTCCATGTCGTGCACCGCTCATGCTGGGCGCGCTCAGCGGAGTTGCGGGGCATCGATCCGGCCAGTCCAGCACAGCCGACTGCTGGGGACGGATAAGCATTCGTTCGGGGGCGCCGTTCAGCGGCGGCGGGGCAGCACGTGCGTGGCTCGGTCATTCTTGGGCGTTGGTGCTCCTGAGGCGATTCTGATCGTCGGTGAGTGCGGGAACCACGGGAACGGTGGCTGGAAAGCGGATGCGGCGGTGCTTCTGAAGGCGAATCCGAATCCCGCCCGCTCGCGCTGTCCCCAGTGGTGTCACTAGCGGTCTTTGGGCCAAAGGGACTGGCGGAGGCGGCCAAGTCGGTGGGCTCGGCCTTGAAGGCCTTCACGCCCACGCTGCGGGAGGTGGCGTCCATTTCCTCCGATCTCAAGACGACGCTGGAGGAGGAGATTGGGCTAGACGACATTAAGCGGGAGTTCAACGGCGTCGCTGAGGTGCCGCACGCATAGCAGCGGCGGGTCGAGAGCACGTCTGGGAGAGCAGCGCTGAGGGACTGGCTCTCATCCGCCGCAGAGCGTGTACCGGCCCACGACGAGCGGCAGTCGGAAGGGCGGTGGTAAGGGGCTTCCCTCCGACGAGGAGGCCCGGCAGCTCGACCCCACGATTGACGACCTGCGCAAGCGTAGCGCAGAGATGGCGTGGGCGTCCAGCAAGAACGGGGTCGCCGCGACCGACGATGCCACGGAGCGCAAGGAGGAGAAGGTCAGCTCTGCGATTTGTGGTGGTGCTGTGCTGTGATGTGATGCCTGCCAGGCAGTGCTGGCGACCGTACGTGGCGCTCCCCTCCTGCAGGTAGCTGAGCGACCCGAGGCCCCGCCTGCCAAGAAGTCGCTCGCCGACCTCTCGGTTGATGAGCTGGAGGCCGAGCTGGCGGCGCGCAAGGCCAAGCAAAACTCATAACAGGCGTTTGGGTTTCACTGGCAAGCTGTCACATCGCCTGTCACAGTTGAAAGTTGCACGTTTCACGGCACAGCTTCTGAAGCGCTGGTCAAATCGTGACGTCCCCGACACCCGTATCCGCCAATCATTGGCTGCCACTGTCTGCATCAGCTCGGGGGGAGCCCTCACATTCAGGAGAACGCCCTGGGCCGACGACGAGGCGCCCTGGACCGAGATGAGTGGTTGGGAAGCATGGATTGACGCTCTTTGCGCCGAGCACCAGACCCCGGACGAGAGGCAGGAGAGCATCAAGGAGGCGGCCATCATCGGGCTGGATGGCAGCGTTTGGGCGAAGAGCGCACCGTTACCCGAGGTGACGCGTTTCACTGCCCGTAAGCGCGCCTCTCGAGGACTCTGATCCACCCCCGGGACGCGCGCGCTGCCGGCTTTCGGGGTGCACCCTGCAGTTACGCGTCGCGAGTCCCGGCGCGGCGATTCCCGCCGCAGATATCCGAGTCCGAGGCGCTTGCGATCGCACGTGGTTTCGAGCAGTCGGCACAGGTGAATCGTGCCCGGATCTCCCCCGGGACGCGCGCACAGCATTCCACGTGTCGTGCGCCAGGTGGATCCCCGCCGTATCGCACCGCGTAGGGTCGAGGACGTGCGAGGATGTGCGAAGTGCTCGTAGTGCTCCTTCCCCTCCCGCAGCTGGCCCAGCACGGGATCATCGTTGCCGGGACCAAGTACACGTTTGTGCAGGGCAGCGGAGACGTCATCCGGGGGGTGCGGAGCTACTTGGTTAGGGTGCGTGCGCGCGTGCCGTTTGAGGGGCGATGCGTGAGAGGCTTCGCAAATGCGTAAGTTCGAGGGGAGCTGCACCTCACGCTTGCCACGCAGGACGGGGGAGTGGATGAGGATGGGGAGCCCACAGGCACAAAGCACACGGTGTCATTCGTGGCCAAGGTGACGAGCCGCATGAGCCCAGCAAGCTGCAGTGCCTGATGGGGGACTTGCGGATTGCTGCGTGCGCTTGGTTGGCCCGGCAAGCATCGGCTTGGGGCCTCATGTCAACTCGGGCACGGCTCTTCTATCGACGCAGAAGACCAACACGGCGTTCGTCGTCGGGATCTTCAGCCCTGAGGACATTTTGAAGGAGACGGCCAACAACCACATCGAGACGGTCGCATCGGCGCTCATCGCGAGCGGCGTGTGAGCTGCCCAGCGTGGCTCCGTTGTCTGCCCCTTCTACGCCCGCCCCAGCATTGCCACGTACCACTCGGTTCCGAGCCAGAGGGTCACCATCGCGACCCCCAGCACCAGTTGAAGCGTGGCGCCTATGAAAGGGGGGCTGCCGTTACGCCCCTGCAGCTGCGAAGAAGCGGCTATGTCGCAGTTGAGACGCTGTCTGCATCAACGACAAGCACAGGCACAGGATGCAGCCCCCTTCACCCCCGTCCCACATCACCTGCGCCACGCCGCACGAGTGCCTGGCGTCGCATGCGGTGGGGCGATCTCCAGAGAGCGAACCGCTCCGCGCCCAAGACGTTTCCAGGTCCTTCCCGGCGCCGGCCAGCGCCGCCACCAGCCGGGCCACCTCCTCCCTCAGCGCGGCAATCTCTGCCGCCTGCTGCCTCGCCACGGCCCCGGTGGCATCGGCCTCGGACAGGACGTGGGCCTTGGGCGTGTTGCGGATCTGCTTGGCCCGCGCCCCGAAGCGCAGCGTGCTGAGCGTCTCCGAGCTGTGGAGCATGCTGGGGGAGCACGCCAGGAGCAGGCACGTCCGGGACGATCCCCCGAGGGCGTCCTGTAAAATCCGCGTGAGCTTCGAGTCTCTGCGCGGTGAGGTGGGAGACACATCACGATTCGGCGTATGGATTCTCGTCTCCCTCGGGTACAGCGAGCGTGGCTTGGCAAGGGTCGGCCACCCCAGGCCGGACCGTCCATTGCCCGCACCGGTACGGCACGTGAGAGCTGTGGCCGTCTGTCAGGGCCTTGATGACGAGGCCGAGCGTCGTCAGCGACTTGTTGATCAGCTTGGCCTCCTCAAGCTGGTCCCCCACGGCGCCCGTCTTGCCGAGTGATTCACTGCCAGCCAGGTCCACCAGGTGGAGCCTGCCCGTGGACTCCTGGCACAGGAGCACGTCACGTCGCTTGACAGCGATGACGATGCACATGTGGGATCGGGAGGACGCATCGTTCAGGCCAGTGGAGGACTGCGGGGGTAGCGCCATGGCGCAGTCGCAAGTGGTGCAGCAACGTAGCGCACTGCGGCCCAAGACCGCAGCGGCGAGGGTTACCACGCAGCGCAAGGCCATGGCTTGACTGGCCACGTCGACGAAGTGCTCCGCGGAGGTGATGGGGAGCTCGGTGGCCCCGACCACATGGACGCCACGCATGCGGTCGGCGCGGACGTCGAGGTCTGCCTTTGTCCCCGATGTGTCCAGCAGACACCGCACGCGCTCCTTGTAGATCTCGACGCAAGAGAGCTGCAGGGAGGGGGCCCAGGCTTTGAGTCGGTGCTCTGCTTGGAGATGAGCACGCGTTCCATGCAGCTGCGGCCCACCTTGACCTCGTATTCGATGCCGTCGGTAGTGTTGCCGACCGCGTCGAAGATCTGGCGTGCGGCACGGCTGATGACGCCGTCGTTCTCTCCCTCTCCTGACCCGCCCTCCATGGCCCCAGCCATGGTGTACGTCTTGCCGCTCCCGGACTGGCCGTACGCGAAGAACGTGCCATGGAAGCCCGCGAGGACGTTCTGCACGAGCTCTCGGGCAGCAGCGTCGTACACCTCCGCCTGCGACGCAGCAGGCCCGAACACGCCGTCGAACGTGAAGCACTGAGGTCCCTCGCTGCCCCTGCCCGCCAAAGCGACCGTCCTGCCGTCCGATGCGATGTTCACGCACGTTCCCCAGGCCCCCGTCGTCTCTGCGGCATGGTTGGGTGGCCGAAACCGAGCGAAGACCCTGCGGGCAGGAACGGGCGGTTCAGCCGCTCGTAAGGGCCGCTACACCTGGGCATAGAACTGCCATGGCGTGTGCAGGCGCGGGCGGGGAAGCGGGGAGGGCGGGGCCACGGGGTCGGCGCGGAAATGCGATGCTGCGCGTGAAATGGGAGCGAGCCGGCGAGCCGATTCCGTGGTCTTACCCCTCCGCCTCGGGGGCCTGCTCCCCTATCACCTTACTGCGCTTCCATTGGGACCTTCAGCCGGGTCGTCGGCCGGCTTCATCCCGCCCAGCTCCTCGGGTGCTGGGCAGCCCGTAGCGCCGCGCCCTCGACCCTCCGCCTCACGTGAGACGCTCCACCGGGCCCTTTGTTGATAACAACGACTCGCTGTCTACTCGTACCGTGCTACCGTCCCCTGGGCCGAGAGCTCCGGGGGCTTGCATCCCGGCGCTCGAAACGCCGTCGCGCCGGTACCCGGGCGCGGTGAGCCGGCGCTTCCGGTCAGTTTCGCTCCTTCTTGCCAAACCCGCGGTCGCCCGAGCCCTTGCCGATTCCCTCGATCCAAGTCATGGCGGGGGTCCCCCCGGCCCCCAGCGCCCGGGCGGAGGCACCAAGGCGAGTCCTCGCTTCTGTGTGGCGCATTGGACGCCCTCAGTGCGGCCGCGCGGCGTGCAGGGCCGCGGACCGCGCGCGCTCGCGCGTACCGTCCATCCAAGCGCGCCAGCGTTCATGGTGGGCCTGCCGGCCCGACGAAGGCTCTGACCCCCGCCTTCAGTCCCTTGCTGTGCAGACAGTGTTTCCTGCACGCCTTCCCCGCCCGTGCTATCGGCCATCACCCGCTGCCGCGTGGGCCATCGTGGCGGACGCACAGGTAGGGACACACGTGGCGTCGCGCGGGAATCCCCGGGCCCGCCGCGAGGCATGGCCGCGGGAATCGCGGGTTCGAGCCCCTTCGACAAGCACCCGCCGCGCCCGCTCGCCCGCAGGCTCGGGCATTGGCGGCCTCGAAGCGCCCTCAATTTCGTCGCCGAGTCCCTCGGCCCTACGCCGAGAATCGGGGCGTACACGTCCAAGAAGTGAGTCGCTGGCTTGGCATCATTCCATGGCGCCGTGCGCGCCTGCTTTCGGCGCCGAACGCGCAGCGGGCCGCCTCGCTCGTGTCTCCCGTTTGCCGAGCCATCTCTGTCACATCCCCGCGCGCAGCCCCATTTTCGTGGACCCGGACGGGAGCAAGCTGAAGAAGTGGGTGGTTGACAACGGAGGCAGCGTGCACGAGTCGCTGGCGGTCGCCTTCAACGCGCCCAGCGGCAGCCGTGGCGTGGTGGCCACGGCACCCATCGAGGAGGCCGGGGTGAAGCTGGTGGAGGTGCCGGAGGTGCGTTCCTGCGCACATCGACGCTTTCCTTGACGCGAACGCCGCTGCGGAGCATGTGCGGACCCACGGGGGGCATGACGACCTCCCTCCCGCGCGCTTGTCCGCAGTCGCTCTACCTCACCAACGTGCTGCTGGGGACGGACCGGTACCAGAGGCTGCTGAAGAAGAGCAAGGCGGTCGTGGACCACCTTCCGGCGTACCTGCAGCTCGCGCTGGTCCTGGCGATTGAGGCTGAGGCAGGGACCGCGTCCTTCTGGGCGCCGTACATCAACTGCATCCGGGACCAGCGGGAGCCGAACGGCTGGGCGAAGGTGAGATGTTTGGAGAGCTGCGGGCGTGGATGACAGGCTTGCAGCATGGCTGTCAACCCCAGGGGGAGGCCCACTTGTCTTTGCAGAGCAAGGAGGAGGTGCAGTATTACTTGGAGAGCCAGGGGCTGCTGGGGGAGATACCGGACTGGGAGAAGAAGTGGCAAGATGCCAAGGACGCAATAGAGGCTCAGGTGGGGCAGGGACCGGAGAGGGCGGCTGCCATGCAGTTGCGCCGCCACTCGTGCCGAACTAGCCGTGAGCTCCCCCGCAGGTGCGGGTGCTTCGGGAGGGCTGGGGCCGGACGCTGTGCATCGAGCGCAAGCGCTTCCGGTGGGCTCTGGGCCACGTGCTGTCGCGGTGCTTTGGCGACGACGACGTGGTGGGGCTGGCGCCCTTCATCGACTTAATGAACCACTCGAGCTATGCGCCGGCGCCCGAGGGCATGACGTGCGACGACGGGTCGGTCGTCATGTATGTGCCCGCCGTGTGGGACGGAGAGCCCAGGTGAAGACCGCGGCATGCGCGGGGGCGTGCCCTTTGCATCGCGGCGCTCGTCTCAGTGAAAGCGGGAGCCCTCGAGCGTGCTCCTGCTCCCGCAGGCGCATGGAGGCGGGCGAGGAGGTGTTCATATCCTACGTGGCCCGCACGGACCCCATGACGGCGTATCTGAGCTTCGGGTTCGTGCCGGAGGAGTTGCTGCCCAAGAAGATTGACACTTTCCCCTCTCTGCCCTGAGCTGCTACCACACATGCCCTTCTACCGCGGCCACGGGTCGCTGCCTAGCGTTGTTGATGGTCTGTATGGTCTGTAGATGAGAGAGCATGCGAGTCGCCCGCCTATTCATCGCGCTTTCCTTTGAACAACGAGTCATGTAGACGGCGGCACAAGTGCCCATGCCCGCATGCAGTCATGCAGCCAGTCGACGGTGACGGGCGTGGCACCTCGTGGGCAGCTGTGGGGCACTCCGGGGGCATCCACGTACAAGTCAACCCTGTTGCTACAGTTGTCGTCTCCCACATCATCAACGACCATGGCGCCCATCGCCAATGCCCGCGCCACGAGCGTGTGCCGCCCCATGTCTGGGCCTAGGTAGCGGGCAGGCACGCAAGACCTACCGAAGGCCAGGCGCTTGCCGGCGAGGACGGACCGATAATGGCGGCGCGAGCGGCCCACCTGGTCTAACGCGTCGGCGAAGGTGGTCTGCCGGCAGTCAGTCTGCTCTCGGGCCCACGTGTCCAATAGCGCCTTGATAAGAGTAAGCGCGTGAGCCAGCTCCCCTGAGGCCGGGTCCTCATCGACTGACGCCAGCGCACACCTGGCCGCCCGCACCCCGACATCGGCAAGTCGGCTCAAGTGCGCGGGAGGGAAGTAGTGATACGGGTACACTTTAAGCACCGAACCTTGGTCGGCTTCTGCCCATACCTCGTACTTGTCGTCAAGAATCAAACAAGCGCGGCCCCTGGCCTGTGTGTGACGGGTTTCTTTGACGAAGGCGCTCTCGCCGTCGTCTGCGGGCACCCAGTGTTCTGCTTGCAGCTCAGCTAGCGCAAGCACTGCAGGCGACACGGTCAAGGCCGCCGGACGCAGCGCACCTGAGGACAGCGCCTCTGCGAATAACGACCCTGACGACCCGCACAGGGGTCCCTGCCATTGTGCCTGCTCGCTGAGGATCTTTGCCATTGCAAGGACGTATTCCTTGCTGCCCCGGCTGTACAGGATGAGGTCGAACATGTGACGCGCCTCCCGCAGCAGCGCCACGGCCCCCGGCCGCACTCTCGTGACCATGCCGTACTGTCGCTCGTAGACGAGCGTGGCCTCAGCCCGGGGCTTGGTAACATCGGCGGCGAGGATGGCGCGCACCTGCAACACAGGCGAGCCACTGCTCGGGGCACCAGAACCAGCGCCGAGTCCCTCCAAACGCCACCCAGTCCAATCACGCACCTTCGTGAGATCCTCCTCATTCAGGTCGTCAAGGAATGCCGTGTCCACCAGCGTGTTGTTGAGGTCCAAGAGGAGAAAGGGCCTCTGCTGCTGCATGCGTTCGCCCAACTTCGTTACCACGTTGCTGTGGTCTTGCACTTCCCACATACTCCTCGAAAATGAGCAGCCTTGCCCTCAAGAGCCCGGAGCGCAAGGCAGTCGACACGAGGATGGCTGGCATCAGCCGTCCCACGCTATCCGCGGCCTTCGCCATGCTGTTGCAGCTCATTCACGCATAATCAAGCTTCGTCAGCCTGCAATTGAGGTCGCAGACGCACCCGAGCGCCCGGACCGCGCCCAGCAGCAGCCGCGTAGTGGAAGCCCGATGGCGGCCGCTGAGGGCAAGCAGGCGCTCCAGGCGCTGCGGGAACGCTTCTTTGCAGCGGTAGGAACAGTCCGGTGCTCTGTCTGTCCCTATCTTTTGAGCAAATGCGAGAGGAGCGGCTGAGCATTTGAAGCTCGCCTTCTCGCGCAGAGCGACGAGCTCCAGGACCCCGCCAGCCTCGACGCGGCCGTCGAGAAGAGTCTGAGATCAATCAAGGTCGCAGTCCAAGGGCAGCACGACGCCATGGCGGAGCGCCTGGCGGCCCTGCGCCGCGTCAGCGAGGCACGGGCAGCAAAGCACCAGGCGGCCTTGAAGCAGCTGGCGCACGACCAGCAGTCCCTTCAAGCCCAGGTCCAGCACACCGTGACCGACGGGCTGCAGAGGTGACGCGTCGCTCGTGTCTCCTTAAGATGACTCGCGTATACCTTGCCATGAACGAAAACAAAGCATGTCTTGGCTGTCGTCGCAGCGTGAACGACATGTACGCGACGCTGGGCGAGGACTTCAAGCAGCTCCGGCACAAGTACAAGCTCAACTAGCTTTGTGAAGTTCGGGGTCGTGTTGGGGGAACAGATGAGCCTTGGCCATGGCTCCCACGGAAGCCAGGGAGAGAAGGGTGAAAGGAAGAGACGCGAGAGACAGGATAGCCTGAGACGTGCTGCCCAGGTCTGCGGAGGGGACGTAGAAAGGGTGATGTGAAGAGATGCCTGGCAGGGTGGTGCAGGGGAAAACGCTCACACAACGCGTCGTGCCTCACCCTTGCGGATAAACAAGAGGCCGGCGTAGGTCGCTAGAAGGCGCACGGCTTCCCCGCCTAGTATGTGTGGCGCGCGGGTCCCCGCGGTGCCAGAGGGCAGGTCCAGGATGCGGGTCGCGCTTGCGACGGCCCACACGGACATCCCGACGCCGACGAGCACGGACAGGAGAGGCATGCCGCCCGAGCGCACGGCGGGCATGAAGCCGAAGAAGAACCCGACGGTCGCCGTGAACTGCAATACCGAGTGCACGTCCGCCCAGGACAGCCCAGGGAGCTCCCGAGATTCGCCCCGGCTCGAGGCCACGGCACCCGCGGCGGCCATGCGGACCATCAGGGCCCTGGCGCCCTTGCGACGCCAGAGGACGGCGATGGCGACGTACTGGTGAATCTGGTGCCACAGGGCGTTCCACGACCCCACAGGCACTTTGCGGGCGTCCAAGCCGTACACGGGGGTGCGGTCCTCGCGCTGTTCGGGCACGTACGTCCCGAACAGTCGGTCCCAAACGATGAACATGCCTGAGAAGTTCGCCTTGGGGTAGTTGCGCGCGTGGTGCACCCTGCACCGAGCGGCGGGAGCTGGGCTTGTGCGAGACGCGGTGGGCAGCACCAGGCAGCTTGGGAAGGGCATCCGACGAGAGCCCTCGCCTGTGGTTGCTGGGAGTCGAAAGGACCCAGTCAAGGGGACCGAGGGAGCCGACGAGCTCCGTGTGGGTGAGGAACTGGTACGCGGTGTTGATGCCGCTCATGAGAAAGGCGTCTCGAGGTGGGATGAGGAGGGCGAGGGGGAGGCTGAACAGGAAGCCGGTCGCCGTCTCACCCACGCCCTGCCGAAGGGCCGTGGACAGATTGTAGTCAGGACTGGAATGGTGGACGATGTGACCGGCCCACAGGATGTTCACCTCGTGGCATGTCCGGTGGAACTGAGGGAGGGAGGGAGGGAGGGGGAAGGATGACGATGGGGAAGGAAACAGCAGTCCACGCGGCCCTCTGTCCTCCTCTCACCACGTAGTACACCAGGTCGACGAGCACCAGCGCCAGGGTGCAGCTGTGCCACGACCCCGGGCGCAACCAGCGCACGCCGAAGTGGTCGTAGACAAAGACATACGGAAACACGGACAGCGCCTTCAGAACGATGCCGGCGAGCTGCTGGAGGACCCCCGCGGCTAGATTGGACTCTGCGGAAAGCACCAAGTCGCATGGATTGCTATGGCCGCGGTCCAACTCCGGCAACTGCGTCCCCGAGCGCACCTGTGTGACGAAGGGTGTAGTGGTGTCGCCGCAGGGCGACGCAGACGGCAATCTCGATGGCCACGAACACCACGAAGACGCCACGCAGTGACCCGATGACGTCCAGCGCCCTGTGCTCGGCGCCAGGGTCGGCAGCGAGCCAGCGCCTCAGCACCTCCTCCGCCATCCTCACATGCTGCAGTCGCGCTCAGAGCGATGTCGTATCCGCGCTGAAGGAAGCGCGATGAGTGCAATGCGATACCTCCTGCGCGCGTGCGGCCAGTTCTCCGGACACGCCGGTCACTGACGGACGTGTTGGCGTGTCTGGCAGGGCTTTCAGGCCCTCAAAGACCGTGCGACGACCGTCAGTGCCTCTCTGTTGATCCCACGCTGCACCCGCGCCTGGCGACGCCTCGTCAGGATGTCGAATGGGCCGCTGATTGTACGACGGGGTCTGAAGCACCGGTGGGCCCGCGCCAGCCACTGTGGGGGGCGCATTGCCTAGGCCTTCGCACCCGAGACCACTCGTACTTATAACGTTACGCGCAGAGATCCGCTGTCGGGCGCGAGCGACCTGCTGCAAGCACACCGGGTAGAGCGGCTCTTTGAGGTTGTCCTTAAGCAGAATCCTGACCCACGATTGGGATTCAGCGAGGTCCCTGAACTTACTGGCGTTCGAGGCTCCTGCAACATATACCGGGGTACCGTCGACCTCGCTCCGCTCGCCGGGAGGGCCCCCCGAGCCGCACTCACGGCCATTCCGCCCGAGCTCTTCGCGTCGCTTGGGTCTCTTCCCGCGGGCGAGGTGAGCATGGCGTCCGCAAAAGCCACGGCTTCGACACGGGTCGGCAGCTCATCCGCAGAGTCACAGCTTTGCGCTCACTCTGCTCTCGTCTGCCCGATTGGCCGCAGCACAAACTGCCGGCCGAGGAGCGCGGGGATCTGGTTTTGCGGCTCGAAGGCAAAGAAGTGAAGCGTGTGCGTGGCAAGGGCGCGGCTGGGAAGGGCGACAAGAAGCGGAAGCGCGAGGGGAAAGACACGCCAGGTGAGGCACGGCACGCACTGTGCGAGGATGCTCAGACCTTTTAATGCTATGTTTGCATGGTTGTCGATTGACATGGACCTTGCCGTGTCCGTCCGTCGCAGAGGGCTCCCAGGGCCCCTCGGCTTCCGCTGCCCCATCGGCGTCCGGGAGGCCGACGCACTCCGTGGCTCCCAGCCAAGCGCACCCGGAGGCGTCCGCGTGGCGACGTCCATAGCCTCCGGTCCATCACAACGCGGCCGGTCCTTGAGGAGAGGCGATGGGGAGAGAGAAGAGACCCGGCGCTCCGGCGCAGGGTGGAGTGACGAGACCGACGCCGGGTGGCTTTGGGGAGGGTGCCGCTCGCGCCGGGCATCGAGCCGATGCGGGCGCAGGTCCCAGCGAGACCACCAACGCGGGTCTGGCGGGCCTGAGCCGCACGAGCGTCCAGGTGGCGCTGGACCGCCAGAAACGTCGGGCGCAGTTCCGTCAGGTGCAGGCCGGTGCGGGAGCGGAGGACGGCCGCGGCAAGCGAACCCGTCGCGGGGCGCTCGCCGGGCCGGGCGCCGACGCCGTGCTGGTGGCGGGTGCACATGACACTGGTGCAGCCGGAGGGCCAGGGGCTGGGTGGCTGGAGCGTGGTGGGGAGCCCACTGCTCGCGACCGGGTGCTCCGTGCCTTGGAGCGACGCACCGAGGCCGATGACGACATGGCGGCCTTAACGGCAGAAGTGCTTGCAGGTGTGCACCTGTTCCGGGGCCCTTCGGTGCTGCTGCTGCAACGTTGCAATGACCGCAGAGTGGCATGGCAGGGGGCCCTGCGCGACACCAGCCGATGCGCTGGAATGACGTGCAATGAATGAATGACCTCCTTGGTTCCATAGGCTTTGACGACTCTGAGAGCTCTTTCCTTGCAGGTCAGGATGAGTTAGGTCACGTGAGTGCGCCAGAAGAGATGGAATGGGAGGAGGCCGGCGAGGGGGAGGCGGGGCAGGCGGCGAGTCCTGGGAAGGCCATTGGGGGCCAGGGTGTGATTGAGGTTAGCAGTGGGTCGGAGGCCGGAGGCCGAGAGTCGCCCCGGGAGGCAGGCACCGCTTCCGAGGGGCCAGCTCGCAAGCGCGCGAGTCGCGCGACGGCCCGGGAGGAGGCCGCCGCGCTCGCGCTGCACCGCGCGCACATGCTGACGTGGCTGGCCAGCGGCACGTATGCCGACGCCGGCGCGTCTGACCTAGCCGTGCAAGCCCTCGCGGTGTCCTTGCTGCCGGAGTTCGCCCTTCGGGACTTGAGCGGTCACCTGCAACCGGCGAAAGCACAGACGTCGGGTGCCGTGGCGCCGCTCAAGGCCCTCCGCACCCTCGTGCTTTGGTACCGAAACACGTTTGTGAGGCAGGTCATGGCGGAGGACGACCTGCGCCACCGCCGCCTCTGTGCCGTCGCACGCTGGGCTGTGGACTCGCCGCGCGCGCTCCGGGGCTGCCGTGGCCAGGCGTGGATGGAGGCGCTGCAAGCGGGGCACGCGGCAGCCACCCCGCCAGCTCGCCTGACACAGCCGCGCCACGGTGCCAGGAGCGCCGAGAGGGTCGCGCGCGATACCCCTGCGGGTGGCTTCCCGCGCCTGCGTCGCCTCCCGGCAGCGGCGGCGGTGGCCAATCGTCTGGCGGCGTGTGCCCTCACGCGGCGGGGCTCTGAGCGGGAGCTGGTGGCGGTGTTTCTGGCGATGCTGCGGGGACTGGGGATGTCGGCGCGACTGGTGGCCGCGCCCCGCGTCCTGCCGCGTGGGGCCAGGCGGCAGGGAGAGTGGCTCAGGGGTGGGAGTGTGCGGAGCGACAAGGGCGGGGCAGCCGCTGGCCGGGGCAGGACGGGCGGTGGCCGGACGGGCGCTGGTCGGGGCCGGTCGGCCTTTCAGCCGCTGAAGGGAGCCGGCAGGGGCCGGTTGGGCCGGGGCGGCAAGCGGGGGGCGATTGCAGCCGCGCCTCCTCCGCACGCCTGCGACGGCGCAAGGGTACCGGTGTACTGGGTCGAAGTGCTGGTCAGCGATTCAAAGGGCGGAGAGCCCGCGGGCGCGGAGGGGTCCAGGGCGGGCGGCGCGGTGCGGTGGGCGCCCGTTTACCCACTCCAGGGCGCGTTGGGCGAGGAGGGGCTTTTGGAGCAAGAGGCAGGGGCACCTCCCGGGCTGGTGCTGGGATTCGAGGGGAGCGCCCGGGACCTCACGCCGCGGTACTCGTCGGACATTCTGTGCACGCGGCGGGAGTGCGACCGGGAGTGGGTGGCGGCAGTGGCGGAAGCGATGGGCGGGGCGGGGCGGGAGGCGGGAGGGCGGTCGCTGGGGCCGCCGTCGCGGGTCGGTGTTTCTTCGGATGGGCGTGGGGACAAGGCGGCAGGGACGGGCTTCGAGGCTGAGGTCCCTAGTCGCACATCGGCGGGCGATGGGGCGTCGCAGACGCAGCACAGCAGCGTGGATCGCACGGCAGCCCAAGCGCCTGCAGCAGGGTCCGACGCCCCCGGGCCCGGCTCGGGGGCAGCGTCGAGGCCTGGCGTGGACCGTGAAGCGGATGACTTGCGCCAGCGGGAGCGGTGGCAGCTGGCTCAGGTTCCCAAAACGATCGACGCGTTCAAGGACCACCCCACGTACGCGCTCAAGGTGAGGGAATGCATAGGGGAAAGCCAGAACAGGCATTGTCACTGCTGCATTTGCCAGCATTTCCACTTTTGACTACCTTGTCCCACTTCTTGACTACCTTGTCACAAGCAAAGCATGCTTCATCACCTGCCACCCCCGCAGCGCCACCTCGGTCAGCGTCAGGTGCTGCGACCCGGCACGCGCATGCTGGGCCTCATCAAGGGGGAGCCGTACTACCCCCGCGAGGCGGTGGCAGACGTCATGGCGCCCCAGGCGTGGGTGCGCAAAGGGCGACAGGTCAAGGAAGAGGAGTTGGACAAGCCCGTCAAGGCGAGTGGGTCGTCGTGGTGACATGGGCAGGGGCGGCCACGCCCATACTGGACGCGTGTTATGGTGTTCTGCAATCGTTTCCTGACTCAGGTGCTGAAACCCAAGGCCAAGGGTCCCGCGCGGCGGGGCGGCGATACGGACGATGCCGACGATGGCGCGGACGGGGTGGAGGACGAGATGTGGGGTGGCACGAACCTGTACGCGGAGTGGTGAGTGGCGCCGGGGTTAGTGATGCTTTTGCAGGCATGGCTTAGGTCCATGCTTCGATGAAACAGAGCCGCGGGGGCATGTCAAATGGTGGCGTGTCATGTGATGGTGAGCAGACACGAGCCACCCCAATTCTTGTCTGCCCGTTCACCTCGCAGGCAGACGGAGCCCTGGCAGGCACCGGTGGCAGAGGGCGGCAGGGTCCCACGGAACGCCCATGGCAACGTCGAGTGCCCTCCCCTGGCGCCCTCCCTGCCCATCGGCACCGTGCATTTGGACCTGCGCGGCGCCGGGCAGTGCTGCCGCCAGCTGGGTGTCGACCACGCCCCCGCGCTCGTGGGGTTCGAGAGGCGCGGGCGGGGCATGTACCCTGTGTTCAAGGGCATCGTCGTGTGCACCGAGCACGAAGCGGCGGTGCGGCAGGTGAGCGCTCGATGGGACTTCAGTGTGGAAGTCAATTTTCGAGTAGATGCCATGTCTCTGCACATACAAGCGTCAGCGGCAACGGCGATGGGACTTTCGTCGCACTGCCGACGATCCACTGCCTCTTCCACAGCCTCCCTGTGTGATTCGCTGTGTGATCAAGGGCTGGCTTGGTCGGACTGACGCTGCGTTGGCGTGCGTTGGGGTGCAGGCGTGGGAGGTGGCGGAGGCGGTGCGCGTGAAGAAGGAGGAGGAGCGAAGGGAACAGCGCGCGGTGCGGCTGTGGGAGGAGCTCGTGGGGTCCGCCATCGCGAGGGCTTACGTCCGGGCAGCACAGGGGCTGGACCGCCCGAGGGCTCCGCGTGGGCGCGCGGGCCGGGCTGGGGAGGACGCGGCTGTCGGTGGTGCGACGAGGGACGAGGAGCGTGGGGCGAGCGCGGGCGGGCGGGGACGGGATGAGGCAGGTGGTCGGGGCGGTGAGCATGGCGGTGCGCTGGGCGTGGCGGAGCGGTTCACTACAGTGGAGGTCGAGGAGCTCTAGTCGGGTGTAGACGGTGCCCATGCATTGCTAGAGTTCAAATCTCTAACTCAGATATCACCAATCGCGAGACTCTCTGTGTGTCTGGACTATCAAGACATCACTCGCCGGTTGAACGGGCTGCCAGTCTGTAACCTGCCAGGGCTCGCTCGAGTGCCTGCCTGCTCTGAGTGTAGTGGTACTCGATCTGATCGTCTGAGAAGCGCATGGGGTGGTCAGGCGTCACCGCGTCCCTGCAGAGGAAAGGGCGGTGGGTGCAGGGCGTTCTGCGTATTCCATGCGCCGATGGAGTGGAGTGGCATTCACTCCATCACTGGGAAAGCATGGAAGGGTCCGATACTGCGCGTGCTCACCGCAGTGCGACCCAATGCCGCCATGCGTCCCTGCCGGCCGAGGGGTCCGCGCTCGCATCCATAGCACTTTTGAATGCGGCCTCCACGACGGCCCGACGTTCGGCAGGCACCGGGTCTGGGGACGCAGGCGCAGCAAGGGAGGATATATTAAGGACGGAGCGCGTGCATGCGGCGCGTGGGTGGTTGGGCCGCCTGGGCATCGGAGGGCGGTGGGCGTCGACTCACCGGGCACGGGGACGGGCGGCGCGGCCGTGAAGGGCACGGCATCAAAGACCAGAGCGGCGCGAAGGGAAAACCACGGGCCCGCCTGCGTGGGAATGAACGTGCGCCACTGGTGTGCACAGCTGGTCCGTGACACCGATGCTGGCAACAGGTCTGCTAGGGAGGCGTAGCGTCAAAGACACCCTACTCACAGCTCACAGCCGCCAGCTCACCAGCCACCAGCCACCAGCTCACAGCTCACAGCCACCTGACATGCCACGGCCACTCACCGACGGGTGCAATGCCAGATGCGCCGTCTCGTCGAGATACGCTACGCCCGCCGCGACCGCCATTCGCTGCAGAGGCGTGTAACCCCACCCGCTCTCCACTTGGTCTGTCTTCTCGGAGGCCGGCAGCACTCGCGGACGAAGGACGTTCAAGCGAGACACGAGACCCTGCACAGTCGGAGGCCAGGAGCACTCATGGTCGAGGGACGTTCAAGCGAGACACGAGACACTGCACAGAGGGCGGTGATGCGCATGCATCGTCATCTTCATGACCTGGTGTGCAGCCCGGCAGTCCTGCGTCGCAAACGCGCGGACGTCCCTCGCCAGCGAGGACTCGCCAGCAAGGACTCGATCGCCCTGGCCACGTATGTGTCGACCGGGTCATGGAACACAGATGGGTCGTCCGCCAAGTGGCGCAGCAAGCAATCCCACAGGGCCCGGGTGTTGCCCAGGACCACCACGAGTGCGTCACCCCGGCAGGGGCCAGCTGGCCGCAGGCGGCAGCCCGTAGTTTCTGGAATCACAGCGTTGCATAGGGCAAGGGAGGTCGCGCCAGACACGTCGAGTCCCCACTGCAGTCACCGGGGAGCTGGGGCGTGGCCTTCATGTGCGAAGCAACTGCTCTGTGCGGCTCCATCACCACCCATATTTTACCTGCCCCGCCTCGTGAGCCACAGACGACAGCAGGCTATCCATCGGAGCCCCCAGGGCTCGTGTGTCGCAAACGTCGGGCACGTCAATGCGATCCGTTACAAAGCGTCGTTGCGACGATTGGGCGAGGTGCAGTCTTTCACCAGCGTGGGGAACGGACTGCCTGGATGTTCAGAAGACTCGGAGCCCAAAAAGCTCCGTTCGTGCGCTGCAAGTGAATGACACAACTGGCAGGAGCGATTCGCAGAGAGCGGTGCCCCTGGCCTGTCCGTCATTTATTACATCGGATCTCGCACAGGCAGACACTCAAATCCATCTGGCCGCGCTCGTCCCGAGAAAGGCCCAAGCTTCGATGGCGGCACAGGGAGGCAGCATGGTGGTCGTCACCAGACCACCTTGTTTGCTTCGACGTGCAAGTCTGGGCCCATGTAGACCATGGCGCGGCCTGCTGGGGTCCCGGCTTCGGCAGAGGGCTGGAGTGGGCCAGAGCGCACGGTCGCGGGGTGTTGCTGCCATGGCCTGGGCATCCGGCACCGGCGACAGCGAGGGGCCGAGGCCTTCGGCAGGGTCAGGTCATCATCTCGCGCTGTATGTCAAGGATGGGTGCCCTCTGTGCGACAGGATGGCGGAGAAACTTGAGGTGAACAAGGGTGGGCTGGGCAGCCTCTATAATGGCAGATGGTGGCACGCATACTGTACTCCATCATGACCTGCAGGCGGCCGTGGCCGCCGCGGTGTGGAAGCCGAGCTGCCTGACGGGTGCAACGCTCGAGCTCCGGAGGTGCGAGGATGACCCGGCGTGGGGTCGGTGGGAGCTCGAGACGCCCATGCTCGTGAGGATACATGCCAATGGCGAGGAGGAATCCATCCCGCGGCCTTCGCCAAGGTGCACCGTCGCCCAGGTGTGGCCCAGCTACGCGGATGCTGCTGCAATCCTGTGCCGACGCATCGCCGCGGGGAGCGCCTCTGGATGCCCCATCCGCAGCTCATCAAGCACTTGGAGAAGCACCTGTGAGGTAGCTCGCTGAGGATACTCCACTGTTTTGAGGCCTGCTTCAGAAATCTGGGTAGGGTTTTCTTGGCACCTCTTCCTGGCTCGAAGCCTCGATGGCCAGGACATAATTTGGATTAAGCACAGTCGGCCCGCCCATTAAAAGTCGGCCAGCCCATCCCCGAGAGAGTGGAAATGCTTTGAAGAATGCCCCCTTCCCAACCTCCGCAACGGGGGGGTGGGACGAATCCTGACATCAAGCCCCTGGTTCCTACTGCCGAACTGCTTGCGCTCGCCCGGAAAAGGTGCGCCCGGCTCCTGCAGGTGCGCCTGGGAGCCCCCGGAATCGCATGCGCGACCGACCGCTGCTCGCCCCGCGCAGTGCCCCGCCCCCGTCCTCCGCAAAGCTCACATCTGTCGACGTGCTGGACCCGGAAGTCGCAAGCTTTTGCGAGCGCGAGCAGAGCAACCCGCCCCCCACCCACATCGTCGCGCTGACGCTCGGCGGACATGCGGAGCGGCAGCGCGTATCCGGCAACCTCGGCATCGTGCCCGCAGCGCGCATCGTCAGGCTGCACAAGTGGGGCAAATCTGGTGAGCGGCGCCCCGGCCTCAGCGCGGCAGTCCTGTGCTATCCTTTGCTCGTCGCTACCGCCCGCTCCTCAATCCTCTTCCCCCCGCAGCGCCGTGTCGGGCTTCGGACATCCCAAACCTCTATCCCGCGTGGCCGGTGGACATGTCCAACATCTTGGATGCGATGGAAAGGGTCCAGGATTCGTTTATGTTCAGCAAGCCGGTTGACGCCCGCAAGCTCAACATCCCCGACTACTACGTCGTCATCAGACAGCCGATATGCATCGCGGACATCCGCGCGCGCCTCCGCGCCACCGGCACGATGGTGGGCCTCCACGCTCGCAAGGGTCGGTACAAGCACCCAGGCCAATTCGCGGCCGACGTGCGCCTGATGCTCAGGAACTGGTGAGCTGCGACTTACGAGGACCTTGAACGGCGCTGGTCCCCGGGCCGCTGCAGACCCAGCACTGCGCGCTGCCCCTGCGCGCCACGCCATGCGTCGATGCGCACTTGCGTTCCGTGCCCTGCAGCGAGCTGTACAACGGGGTCGAGTCCGCGATGGTCAAGGAGACGGCGGCGCCGGTGCACATCCGCTTCATGATGGGCTGGGGGAAGTTCGTCGAGGACCATCAAATCATCGGTGAGACCCGCCATGCTGCCCCGCCACGCTGTGCCTGGCAGGCCCCTTGGCAGGACGAGCACCTGTCACGGACCGTTTGTCGTGACCCGCAGAGGACTTGTCGTGCTTCCCGCCACCCAAGGAGCAGCTCCTGGGGCGAGAGGCCCTGCTGAAGTCGACCACAGCGGTGAAGGCCGCATTGCCACCACCCCAGGTCCAGCGGGCGCCGGGCTCCGGGAACGGCACGCCGCGCGAGGTGTCGGCTGCCAGGAGCGGCAGCGCAGTCGCACCATTCTGCCTGCCATCTGCTCGCCCATCGGTTGCCCTGCCAGCGTCGGCGGGCCCCTCCATGTGCACCCTTCCAGCGCAGCCCCAGTCGCTGCCGGCGGGACGTGGCGCTCCCGCAGGCCCCTCCACGAGCGTCGCTCCGGGTCCTTCATCGGCAGGAGAGCTTGCCACGTCTCTCCACCCCACAAGCCATCAAGTTGCAGGGGGCGCCACGGGGGTCGCCCTGGGGACAACGCGTCCTGCGCAACCGCGAGCTCGAGCTCCACTCGTGCTGCTACCCCCCGCCCGGCCCCCACCGACTGAGTCGCCCCTGCAGCCACAGTCGGGTGCAGTGCCGCCGGCGTCTGCTCACGGGGTGGCTGTGAAGATGCCATCGGGAAGGCCGGACGTCGCGCACAATAATGGCAGCGACAGCGCGCGGCCGGGCGAGGGCGCGGAGGCAGTACGGGCCACGGCGGGGTCGTCCCAAGTCGCGGCGCCGACGGTGGCACCTGGGCCTATAGCGCCGGAGGTTGCGGGGGCACCGGGGGCGCTTGTCCCCGCAGCGCAGGCGCGCGCGGCCCCGGCGGCGCCCGGCGTGCGGCTCCCCACGCACTGGCCCGACGTCTGCACCCAAATGACGCGCATAGGGGATGGTCCTTGGTACGGGGTCCACGCGATGGGGTCCGGCGGGAGCGTGGCACTGGAAATCCAGATTCCCAAGTCGTCGACGGCCCGCGGCATCTCCGGCCGCTGGCGGATGGAGGGGTTCCCCACCACGGGGGCAGCCGCCAAGTGCCACGATTGGTTGGCGTACATGGCGGCCATCATCAGCGGGGGCTCGCCGGCCGCCCTGGCGCTGTACAACGACGTCCATCCGCAGTGGAAGCTCAACTTTCCCTTGAGCAGCCAGGAGATGATGTGGTGAGGCGCGGTGGGACGCTGTGGTGGGGCGGGCCATGTCAGCATTGCGTGGCGGGCCCATTGCATCGTGGTAAGCCATCCATGGCACGATGCCACATCGCATGGCAGGCCCTTTGCTGCAGCGATGCACGCCACGCCCAGCCCCATGCATCCATCGTCTCTGTGCCCTGCCGTCTATGCAGGCTGGACGGATTTCACCAGAACTTCGCCGTCCTGGCAACTGCAATCCTCCAGCAGTTCCCCGGCCTCGTTCTGCGCTCGGACGCGAAGATCACCCGCATGGGCCGACAAGCGATGCAGGGCCCAGCCGCAGAGCCCTCCCCGAAGCCACGACCGCACGACGGCGGCGCGCCACATCACGGCGCGACCCCCGCGCAGCCGTCTACGAGGGAGGGCTGGGCCGCCCCGGGCTGCGGTGGCTTGGGGCCGCTGCCGCTCTCTGGCAGCCGGGGGGAGAAGAGAAAGCGAGACGAGCCACGAGAGAGCGCTGGGAAGCAGTCCGACTGGCAAGGGGCGGGGGCGGTGTCTGGGGGTGCCATGCACGCGGGAGCGCCCATGGTTGCAGTGGCAGCCACGTCTTCAGGGGGCACGCTGCGCACCGTGCACTTGAATGGCCCCGGCTGGCCCTTCAGGGCGCCTGGCGGGGTCTGTTACAGTGACGGACGCACCAAGGCAGGCGCAGCGGCCTCAGGTGCGCGGAACGTCGCAGCGGCCCTTCCTGCTTCCCAGCTTGCTGCCGGTACGAGTGCCGCTGCGAGTGCCGGTGCTGGGCTGTGCAGAGAGAGCAACAATCCCGCACGTGTTCTCTCCCCTGGGCCCACGTGCCATTCGTGGGAGCAGGACCGGCAGACCTCGGCCGCCCGCGTCAGCTCGAGTTCCGAGAGAGCCCAGGGACCGGACACAGAAACCCTCGAAGGCCCCGCGGCGTCCGTCACGACGGGTATGACCCCAGGACGCGCGGCGGGGTCATACCCGGGTCCGCTCGCGGCGCTCTCCGCGCTCGACTTGCAGGCCTTACGCGCGGTGCACATGGCGTGCGGGGGCGACTGGGCGCAGGCGGAAGGGTCCCTGGGGTGGCTGCGGCGCAAGGGGATGAGCGGTGAGTGGCTGCGTGACGACACGTTGCATTTGGCAGCGCGGGGAAGGCATGCGATGTCACGCGCTCTTACTCTGGTAGAGTCGCGTGGCGCAGATGGCGACATCCTCTCGTGCTTCCGGAGTTTCTCCAAGCCGGTATCCGTCACCGAGTCGGGGACGACATGGGGCGGGGCGGGGGCGGGGGGCGAGGCAGGGGTGCCAACGGAGCCGACGAGGGAGCGTGGGGTGACGGGGCAGGCTCGGGACCAGGCGCGCGTGTCGGCGCCGTCGTCGGGCCGGGAGGGTCATTTGTCTGCGCCTCCCGAGACGCCCGCGGTCCTCAGGGATAGCCATGCAGGAACAGGTGGGGCGACCAGGCCTGAGCTGGTGCATTCAAGCAGAGAGGGGAGCGCGGGGGGCGAGGCGGGGGTTGGCGCGAGCAGCCGAGAGTGGCCGGCGGGCCAGGCCAGCACCGGAGGGGGCGGCGAGGAGCATAGGGGACGGGGGTTGGGGTGCACGGGTGGTGGGGAGGCAAGCGGGGCTGGGAAGGGCGATGATGGGGGCGACGCGTCCAGTGATGCGCCGACTGAGGTCGTCCCTGACTCAGGCGGGGAAGAGGACGAGTCGGGGGGGAGTCGGGGGGAGGTGCAGAGCGGGCCGGAGGAGCGGGCGGGGCAGTGAGGATGCTTGCTAGGCGGCCTGTCCTCCACATGCTTTCCGTAGCCATGCTGGGACCCTTCGTTTCAACTGTTGGGAATCAGCCTCGAGGCTTTCAACAATAAATGGCCCAAGGATGATGACGATGTATCAACAAAATGGTGCCACGTCACAAGGCCACCCTAACGGCGGACAGTATCGCCCACGCATCGTCTACAGCACGCTCTCCGAGCCTTGCACCGACGCCACGGCGAGGGGGTTCCTGAAAAAGCGCCCCATGAGCCCTAAGTACCCCTCCGGGTCCGAGCAGACCCATGCCGTGATGTCGTTATGCGCAAAGCCCCGCAGCCGTACAAAGTGCTTCGGTCCCGAAAGTGCTGAATACAGGCGTCGCCCCAGCTGGTAGGGCACGATGGTGTCGACGTCGCCGTGCATGACCATTTTGGGAAAGCCCTCGGGGATGCCCCGCTGCCAGTCGATGGATGGGAAGGGGTCGCGCATGAGGAGCCGGGAGGGCAGGTGCGGGAAGCGGAGGGCGGCTGCCTCCAGGGCCGATGACATGGGCATCTGCAGGACCATCCCGCACAGGTGAGGGCCTGCGGTGCACAAACGTCACATGAAATCTGCGCAGTGGTACACCTGCACAGCGGGCTCGATGCAGGCGCGGCAGGGCTTCAGTCAGACACGCACCGCCAGTGGCTCCGAATGGCAGCCGCCCTGGGGGCGACCCCGCTGGGGCAGTCCGCGCAACGTGCTGTGCGAGGAAGACGGCCATGGCGGTGCCCAGCGACTCCCCGACGAGAAACACCCGGTCCGCCGGGCCCAGGGGCGATCGCTCCCTGTCTCCCAGCCATGCGAGCAAACCCAGGACGTCGGACTGAAGGCCGCGCATGCTGGGCGATCCCGTGCTGCCCCCGTCACCACGGTACTCCGGGACCACCAGCCCGCAGCGGGTCCACTTGCGCAGCTGCGCCAGCCAGGGCATCCTCGACAGTCGGTTCCCCGCGTTCCCTGCAAAGCAGGGCACCTTGCAATGTGACGCCAGGGCGCTCAACGTGCTATGTGCGCCCCTGACGTGCGTCGCAGATCGCAGCGTCTCTCACCGTGCAGCACGACGGCCCACGTGCGACCGGAGGTCTCCGCCTGCCCGCCCCTCTCGGGGTCAATAATGCCCCCACCGTCGCTGTCATCGAGGTCGTCGTCAACGCCCAGCGGATCCCAGACGTATGCGCGGATGCGCTCCTTGTCCAGCGCTAGGAACTCCGCATCCTGTGCCGGTGAACATGGAGCGCATCGTTAGGGTTAGATCATGCAAGGGGGAGGCGACGCATTGTGGCTGGGCCAAGCTCACCTTCAGACCATACCAGGACTCCTGGTCCAGCTCTGACGCCCTGGGGCATGTCGGATTCGGCAGGAAGAGGAGGCGTCGCTGAACGGCGAAGACCAGCAGGCATAGGGCCGCGTACCCCACAGCTACGATGCCTGCATACTTTGCCACGACCCATGCAGCATGACGGAAGTTCGAGCCGGCGTTGACGAATTCTCGGAGAAACGCGAGGACAAAGAGCAGCAAGGCTATGAGCAAGGCAGCGCGGATAGCGGGGGCCCGGCTCCGCGCGAGCTGCAGCCCTGTTGCAAGTCTCCCCGGCGCAGTGTGCAGCCCGGTGGTCGACCGACCCTGCAGTGGTTCCCGCTCGGCCTGCGTCATCGCGACGAATGAGAACGTCGTCAAGCAATCGCCGCAAATTGCGGAACATCATTGTTTTGAGCCAGTAGGGCCCTACCCTCTCTGCACAGCACCAGCATCGTGATTTGTGGGCTCAAGCCCCCCTGTCGCTCAGTACCCCTGTCCTCAGCTACAGGGACGTCCGCGGGCCACGCATGGCAATCGTAGGGAGTTGATTACCAACCAAGGCGCATTGAAGAGAATCCACGGCAGGGTTCCAACCAGCAGTCTCCTTCCTGCGTCCCTATGAAATGACGACGGATCGCGAAGCACCGGCGTCGTCATCGAACGTGAGCCCCTGGATGAGCGGGGATGCAGAGGCGCGACGCCGCGGGCCTGTCGTGGCGTCACAGACACGTCTGTCCATGCGCAGGCATCGGAAGCCGCTAATCTCGTTCGGTTGCTGCTCGCTGACCCCGACAACGGGTCCAAGTTCGCCACCAGTCGCGAGGAGGGCGTGCGCGACGCTGTGCTCCTGCTTTCCAACGCCGTCCTCAGCGAACTTGGTCTTGCCCCGCCACAGGTCAGTACGTAGTCGTTGTGCCTGTCGTGTCACGATGTCGCGCAGCCCAGCGGTGTTCCCCGGGCCGCGCGCGCGGCAACACCTCGGGCCCGTGACATGCGTCCCTCCCCGCAGCGAGTGGAGCCGCCCCGCGGACTGTCGCGCCTCCCGTTGGCTGAGAGACTCGTGGCGGTACAGAATTACATCGAGAGCCTGCACTACAACCACACCAGCAAGCAGCACTTCAACATCCGCAAGAACCGGTCCCTTTGCAGCATCCTCGAGACGGCCCGGGAGATCGTGCGGGTGCGTGTTGCGCGCTAGCATGCGAGTGAGTTCCGATCGCGCCGCCCGGCGTCCCACACCCGGCCTCGCGGCGTCGCAGGAGTCGCTGCCGATTCGGTGCATTGAGGCCGTCTTCCTTGGCCTGCTACTGACCACGGGCTGGGAGGACCTGCTCCGGGTACCCGTCGGCTTCAAGACCAGTGTGGGCAGGAACGTGTACCGGCACATTGTCCTCATCGTGCAGGTGAGTGTTGCTGGGTGGTGCGACTCGTGAGCACGCATGCAGGTGCCACACCCCCTCCAGCGACCTCTGTTGCCCCTGCCGGCTCTGCAGGATGTACGGTCGGGTCTGTTCGGCGCCTTGGGCATCAGCCGCCGGAAGGAGTTGGCCTTCAAGCCCCTGCAATACCCACGCCTGAGCGATTTGATACGCGACTTCCTGGACAGCTACGGGAAGTGGTGGCACAGGGTGACCAAGGTGCGTGAACCATGCGCGATGGCGACCTTGGTGGTCGCGGACAGCGACTCCGTGCGTTGCTTGCTCGCCACTGCCAGGGGCAGGAACACCCGTCGCTCCCCACGCCGCCGCTCAGGTGCGCATCGGTCTGCCCGTGGAGCACAACGAGTACTACGCGGGTCCAGTGTGCTGGCGGTACTGCCACGTGGTCCTTGCGAGGCTGCGGTGGGCAGAAGCCGCGGCACGGATCGACACGCACGCGTCTGAGATGAAGCAGCGGCTCGCCCTGTGGAAGCTGGCGGGGATCAAGGCGAGTGCCGCTGACAAGGAGACGCGATGGACCACCGTTTGGTGCTCGTATTTGCCTTTTCAATGCAATTTGCTTTGCGCGGGCGCAGGAGGCGTCCGCTGGGGACCCCGGGGGGCGCAAATCGACAGCCAAAGGCGGGGCGCGCAGGGGTCCCGCCGCCATGTGGGACGGGTACGCCAGCGTCGACAGCGCGTCCAACAGTCGGCCCGGCAGCGCGACGCCTCGTGGCGCGGCCATGAACCGCGACTCCCCGTGGGGGGCGGCGCGGGAGGCTGACCCGAGCAGCCCTGCCGCTGCGGAGCCAAGCGGGAGGGGCGACGCGGGACAGGGGAGCCCCAGCAACCGGGGCCGGCCCGATGGTACGCCTGAGCAAGGAACCGGGGGGTTGGGGGGCGGCGATGGGCCAGGCGTGCCATGGGCGCAGACGCCGGACGCAATGGCCGAGAGCTCCGCAAGCGGACGGGAGAGGGTTCCAGAGTTAGGGAGGGAAGCGGAAGAGGACCTGGACCTGGCGGGGGTATCTGTGGCCACCCCTGCACCGTCCCTGGGGCCCATCTCGGCTGATGATAGCTCCGGGGACAGCAGCGAGGAGGAGGTGGGCGACGACGGCCTGGCATGAGGCACGGAGTCAGCGTGCGGCGTGCCACGCCCGCATCGTGGAAAGAGACGCGATTGATGGCTTGCACTCATGCCAAGTCGGTGTCGTCGACGGCGATTTCGAACTTGAGGCCCTCCTTGCGAAACACCCAGGTATTGTGGTCCGTGACGTTCGTGTCGCTGCATGCGGGGGCGGCAAGGGACGTGTCATGCAGCACTGCAACGCACGCGCACAGCATCTGAGCTCAAGGTTGTGATAGTTAAGCACCTGAGCTCCAGGTTGTAGAAGTCCATGTGCGGGTTGGTGAAGAGGGGCCCGGCGTGCCACGTGCCGGGGTTGAACTTGACGAAGACGCCGGGGGGCACGCAAAAGGCGTCCATGGTCTCGGCCGTCGGATGCTTGGCCACGTCCATAGTGGGCCTGCAGGGTCGATCGAGGAGCATACTTACTTGCCAAGCTCTTGGGGCAGATGCGGCTCTCCTTCTGCGGCCCTCGTCGCCGATGACGCAGCGCAACTCACTGGGACACCGCGACGAACCACGGAGCGTCGCCCAGGGTGCCCAGGCACTGGGTGCACTTCCGGTGGAATGTGATGCGGTCGAAGGTCAGGTCCTTGTCGCGCAGACCTGCAGCCGAGGACGCATCCGAGCTGTATAGGTCGCGGAAAGAACAGCGCTATGTCTGCGGATCCACGCCTCGTCGCGGCGGGGCCGGACTCACGCATGAGGTACAGACGAGGAGTCCCCGCGTCGAGGACGAGGCGCGCGTCGTGTTCGCCGAACGGCACGCCATCTTCCATGACCTCGCAGACCTGTTATTAGGACACGCGATACGTGCGACGTGGCTTCGTGGGTCGATGGCCGGGGGTCGAGCAAGTTTGTGCATCTGGTGCTCGCACGCGTCCACACCTGCCCGTAGGGCGCGAACGCCTCGGGAGTCAGCTTCTTGGCCTTCAGTTTCATGACCGTCAGCTGCTGCGAGCCGTCCGAGCTCCTGGCAACCATGCGCGGGCCAGGGCGAGCGGACGAGCGGGGCGTTCCCGCACTTCGCCCTGCTCCCCAAGACGTCCGATTGATGCTCAGCATCGCGTGCTTGCTTGCTTCGATGTGATGCCAATGAGCGGGGCACACTGGCTTCTTATGCGGTCCTTCATTCAGGCTTCCATCCGGAGTCAGGGCGCCAGTGCAGATGGTCAGCTCATTCAGCTCGTCCGTCCGATGATCGGCGACACTGGCCTAAAACAACACCCCATCCAAGGAGGCAGATCAGCACGCATCCACAGCAGGATTAGGATTTCCTGGAGTAAGCGCGATTGGTGAGATACAATGGTGTCCCAACATGCACGGAGAACGGCCGAGGGCGGCAGTTTAAGACGCTCCAATGGTCTTCGATGCATTTTTAGGGGAGTTATTGACACGAATGTGTGGTTCCAGCCACGTAGGGCCCGTCGAATGTACACTCCGTGACCGTCTTCGATGCCGCCCTTGCACACGCCCCGTTAGGCATCTGAGCGCACGATTGGCTGCTTCTCGCAGACTACAAGATGCTTCGTCTTCTACAGTATGCTCAGAACTGCAAAATTCGCGACGAAGCCGCCCCGCTGCGAAGGACCAAGGTCATCTGCACCGTGGGGCCCAAGGTGCCCGTCGAGCGCGATTGTGATGCCGATTGCAACCGCGACCGCGCGTGCATTGCACAGACCACTTTCGTCATCTGCCGCCGCAGAATGCGAGCGAGGAGTTACTGGAGCGGCTCGTCGACAGCGGCATGGACATGATGCGTCTCAACTTCAGCCACGGTTCGCACGAGTGGTTCGAGGAAATGGTGTCGAAACTTCGTCGGTGAGATCGACATAGCATGGGGGCGCGCTCTGGCCCAGGCGTGCGCGCCGCGATGCGGTGGAGCCTGCCCTGCCCACCCTGCCCCGCAGCATCCTCGCCCACAAGGGCACTGCGGTCTGCGCCATCGCGCTGGACACGAAAGGCCCTGAGATTCGGACGGGTACGATGAAGAACGGGGTGGACAGCGTGTCGGTCGAGGCTGGGTCGACGGTCGAGGTCACGACCGACCCCGCGTACAAGTCCCAGTGCACGGCCACTCACATCTACGTCGACTACGAGGACCTCTGCGAGACGGTCACGCCCGGGATGACCATCTTCATCGGTGAGGGAGAGCAGCCGTGCGAGTCAGCAATGCTCGGTGCAGCACACCATCTTCATCGGTGAGGGAGAGCAGCCGTGCGAGTCAGCAATGCTCGGTGCAGCACACCCTTGCCGTACGCTGAGACAGACCTTTGGAGGCATGGCTCGGAGTTAGCACTGCATGTTTTGCTGCCACTACGTGCAGATGACGGCCTGCTGGATCTGGAGGTCATCGAGGTCATTCCCCAGGAGCGGCGGGTGGTGTGCATCGCGCGCAACACCGCAGAGCTGTCGGACCACAAGGGTGTCAACCTGCCCGGGGCGAAGATTACCCTCCCCGCCGTGTCCGAGGCGAGAGTCGGCGCCCGCTTGGCATGCTTTACGACCGGCCTGCGAGCTCTGGGGCCCCTGGCAGGACACCCGGCATGGCATGTGAGGGTGCGAGAGCGGGAGCGTGCCGTGCCAGGGACCGACAGCCGCGCCTCATCCGCCGCCGCAGAAGGACCGCAGCGACCTCGAGTTTGGCGCGCGCATGGGCGTGGACTTTGTCTTTGCGAGCTTCATCCGCAACGCCGAGCAGGTGCACGAGGTCCGGGATGCGCTCAAGGGTTGGCCCGCGCGCATCATCGCCAAGATTGAGAACGAGGAGGGCCTCAACAATATCGACGAGGTGAGCGTGGATGGACTGAGCACAGGGGCGAGGGCATGGGTTGCAGGTGCCTGGCAGGCGGCCCGACACCGGCAGCGGCTGACGTGGCATGATGACGTGGGCATCCCTGGGGTGGATGAATGAGATGGTAGTCGCTGTGACCTTCCACAGTCCGTTCATGTGATCTCTGTACTTGTCGCCATGACTGGCGCCCGTCGCTGCGGTCGCTGCAGATCATTGAGGTGGCGGACGGCGTCATGGTGGCACGGGGGGACATGGGCATCGAGATCCCCGCCAGCGAGGTCTTTGCCGCACAGAAGATGATCATCTCCAAGGCAAGGGCCGTTGTTGACTTGCAAGAGCTGCTGGACACCAAGCCGTCGTGCTCCTGCAGGCCCGTCACCGCCCCCTGCAGCCCAGTCCACTGCAAGCACGCGTCGCTCGAGCCCCTCCCGTCCCCCCGCCAACCGCAGTGCAACGCGCGGGGCAAGCCGGTCATCTGCGCGACGCAGATGCTGGAGTCGATGATCGTGAACCCCCGCCCGACGCGCGCCGAGGTCACCGACGTGGGCACGGCGATCCTCGACGGCGCCGACTGCGTGATGCTCTCCGGCGAGACGGCCAAGGGCAAGTACCCGATCGAGGCCGTGAGCACCATGTGCCGCGTGTGCGTACAGGCCGAGTCGCTGATCGACGCCCGCAAGGTCTTCCAGAACGTCAAGGAAGAGAGCGACGGGGACATGGGTGAGTGCGGATCATAGCAATTGAGAAAGTGCTTGCCAGGGTGCAAGGGAGGGCACGATGAGACTGCGCATGGTGCATGGGACAGCACGACGCAGGTCAACCTGGTGGGCTGGGCTGAGGCAGCCCGGTGCGCTGTCGATCGCCGCAGGGCTGAACGAGGGCGTGGCGGCGGCGTGCGTGGAGATGTGCTTGGACCTGAAGGCGCCCGCGATCATCGTCATTGCCACCTCGGGCAACACGGCGCGCTTCTTGGCCAAGTACCGCCCCCCAGTGCCCGTCCTGGTCATCTGCTTCCAGGCAAGCGCTGCTCAGTCACACATTCCTTCATGCACATGCCAAGTCGCACGTTCAGCTGTGTCCCAAGCCTAGCGGCACCCCACAGCCAGCTGCACCCTGTGCCGCACTTGTCAGCCCTCGTCATCCACCTCATGCACCGCCTCCCTGCTGTGCCTCAGGAGAGTGTCGCCCGCCAGCTCCTGATCCACCGAGCGCTCTTTCCCCTTGTCATCGACATCGAGGTGACAGTCCATGAGTCACTGCGAAAGGGTGGACCCGGTTGCGTATGTGTACTATGCACCCACCATGTTACGCCCCATGCTTGCCAACATGGACTGATGGCCCTCGTTGACCCACTTTGGCCCTTCATGCCCCCAGTCGAACCCGGCCCTGTACGACGACGTCCCGGCTCTCATTGCCGAGGGCCTCTTCACCTTACGCGAGCTCAAGGTCGTGCAGCCGGGCGACAGCGTCGTGACCCTGCACTCGGAGCACGTGGTCGCGAGGCCAGCCCCGGAGCACCACGTTTTCACCAAGGTGATGGTGGCCGACGGTTCCTGTGACGCGCCTTGGTGCCGCCAATCCCACGGCTCGGCAGCCTGCACGCGCACCCTGCCACATTCGCAGCATGCCAGCCCGCCCCTAGCCAAGCCACACTCGCGGTATGCCACCCCGTCCCTTGCCGCACTGACCAGCCTCCCCTCGCCTCGCACTCAGCGGTTCGCGGGGTCGTCGGCGAACCTCCACGCGATGAACAGCCACGACAACCTGCACCGCCCGCCGAGCCACTCCAACCTGCGCAACGTCATGTCCTCGGGCGAGCTCAACAAGCGCAGCAACCCCCAGTCGGGCCGCGGCAGCATCGACGAGGTGAGGGCGGCAGGCGGCGTCTCGGCTTGCACCTGCACTTGGGCACTGGCCTCTGGCATGCGCTGACGACCATCGCTGACGTATGTTGTATCACCTGCCACCACTTAAGGCCTTTGCTCGTTGCTCGCAGCACCCCCACGACGACAGCACGGTGCCGCAGCCGCTCCATGTCCCCGTCTCGCACATCCACGCCGCCAGTGCCCGGACCAAGAGCGCCTCGTTGGTGCGGATCCGGTCCCTGAACGAGAACGAGATGCCCGTGGAGGGAGGGTCTGACTCGGACTCCACGGCCTTTGACCCCCACCACCTGACTGGAGACGCTGCGCCTCTCCACCCCAAGTGAGGGCTGAGCCCTGACCCACTCTGGGGCACGTCCCCTTCTCACATATCTATGTGAGATCCAGGTACAGCACCCTTGCGGAGCATGTTCTCATGACTTCGCTGTGCCCTCCACGCAGGGCCCTGCCCGCCCACGGATCCCTGCCCAACATCGCCGGCCGCCACCTCGCCAGCGTGCCCTCCCGCGGGGCAGAGATCTTCCGGACCATGCAGATCGTGCTGCGCGTGGCCATCGTGCCGTAGCGGAGCGTGAGGTGCTCGGGCATTGTCGCACGACCTGGGCGTACCACCCTGAAGCGCCCTGCAGTTCTCGGCTGTGCGGTGGGGGCGGGAGACCCCTCCTGCCCTTGGCTGGCGCTGCCAAAGCTTAGACGCATTGAAGCTTGCTTTGTGGTTGTAACTGGTCTCGATAACATGCCTGGGAACCTCTGGCTGACAGTCTGGAGCTTCAAAGCTGTCGGCATGGCGGCCGGCAGGGCAATGGCACGCACGGTACGCAAGAAGCGGAAAGGTCACTGCAAGTGCGCAGGAACGCGGACGCGGCGCCAAGGCCCGTGTGACGGGGGGCACGAGGGGGTGAGGCGGGCACCTAGCGGCGGCACTACAAGGGGGCGTTGCGGTGAGGACGCATGACGGGCTCGCGGAGGAGCCCTGACCTCATTAGCGGCGGAGCGAGAGCAGCGCGACGCGGGATGGCTGCGGACTGGCGCACGCGTCCGCCCTTGGGGCGAATCAACGAGCTGACTGGGCGGGCACGGTGAGAGCACGGAGCAAGCGCGAGGGGCGGGAAAAGCGGCGATGCCCAGCAGACGCGCAATGACACTAGCAAACGAAAACGAATCTCGGGAGGCCATCTGTCGATGTCCCCCGCGCACCGCCTGTGCAGGCGATGAGGCTCAGAAAAAAGGCGCAAAGCGCAAAGCTGCGGCGGTGCTGCGGGGGGACATTGTGGCAAAGCAGCAAAGTAGCAAACACACACAGGCGCAGAGTCGACGTCATGCCGACTGGACTGCGTCCCTCCCGCACCCAGCGGCTAGTCCTCAGCACTCTGCAAACAGAAGAGGGGTGTGCACGTCATTTGAGCACTCCCCAACGCCGCAGAGACCCGTTCGTGTCAGCACCGCAGCCGTCGGCGCCCCTCTCCCACCTCTACTTTGGAGACGGGCAGCGTGGGCTTAGCCACGTCGCCCACGTCCTGGAGCCACTTGTCGTCCACGCCCTCGTACATAAGCCAGTAGACCTTCTTGTCCATGCGCGGGTCGAAGAAGGGGTCGCCGAGCGTCGTGAAGGACCGCAGCGGGCCGACGAGGCGTCGCTCGGCGCGCAGGAGGTGGCGGGCGCGGGAGAGCAGCGAGAGGTCCGCCAGGGCGCCCGGCCAGGCGGATGCCCACAGGTTCACCAGGGAGGCAAGGAGCATGCCGCCGAGAGCCGCTGCGGGGGCGGGGAGGGAGGGCGTGGGGTAGCTAAAGTGCCCACATCGCCAGCACCGGGCCTGCAGTTGCGCTCATTGCTTCGTCACAGAACAAAAAGCCAGATCGAGTCTCCTCGACGCTGCCACAATCCGCGGGGTCCTGCGCGAGGCCAACGAGTCTCACCAATGACGGCCACCGCGTAGGCGATGTAGAGGACCACCGCGACGGCCTCGCTGGGGGGCGGGAGGTCCCGGACGAGGACGTCGTAGTTGGAGTCGAGTAGCAACACGTTGAGCATGGTGGCCATGGTCTCCTGGATCGACGATAGGGCCTTGGGGCTGGCGGCCGCGCCCCCGGCGAAGGCGGAGGGGTCGAGGGCGCTGCGGGCGCCGGCGTGGAGGGCGAAGAAGGCCACGGAGAATGCGACATTGAGGGCGGCGTAGGTGCCGGCGAAGGCGGCGATGCGGGGCCAGGCGAGCTCCAGGGCCCAGGCGGCCCCCGACACGAGGGGCGAGAGGGGGCGCAGGCAGTCGATGAGCGCGACCCACGAGAGGAGCGCGGCCACGCCGACCAGGGCGTCGTCCCAGAACGCGGCGGTCGCGCCCAGCGCGTAGGCCGGGTGGCGGCGGGCGAGCCACAGCCCAAAGTGCGCCACCTCCATGAGCAGGCACGCGACCCACAGGGCGTCGCGCGCCATGTCCCGCCCGCGCATGGCGCGCACGTGCGCGCGCCAGACGGGCGCCAGCACCGCGCGGACTCCGAGGGGCGCGTCGTGGGCCATCGCTTCCTGCAAAACCCGCCCCGCCTCCCCCTCGTCCCCGTCATAGGCCCCGGGGCTGGCGTCGCCGCCTTGCCGGGCGTTCATCGACGTCGACTTGCGCGGGGAGATCAAGTCGGGCGTCTCTCGGGACTTCCGCGTCCGATTGGTGGACATGCCGCCCACCCTGGCCTGCGTGTGCAGCGCTCGGTCCGGGGCGGAGGTGCCCGCCAGGTCGAAGCTCGCGGCGCCGTTGAGCCGCCCGCGGGTCCCGCCCTCGGCGTCGGCGGACGTGGGTTCGTTGGGCACCTCGACCGGCGACAGGCCGCGGTAGCTGCGCTGCGTGCTCAGCCGCGGGAGCACCGGCGGCGCCAGCACGGGCACCGAGCCGCTCAGGTTGTCGTCGGCGTTGGTGGCGGGCCGTGAGCCGGGCGTGCCGGTGCCCGAGACGTGGTCCACCGCGCGGCTCAGTCGCGTGCGGTTGGCCATGACCGGCCGCCGGCTGCGTGTCGCCGCGTCGTTCTCGGGGTCGTGGCCCATCAGCCGCCCACGGGACGGCACCGAGGGCACCGGCAGGCCCGCGGCGCCCGTCACGCGCACGGACGGCACACGCGCCGAGAGCGGCGGGGGAACGGGCGGGGCCCCGCCCGCGTGGGTCGAGGACATGGGCGTTGAGAAGGAGGCGCTGTGGCCCCCGGACGGCCGCCCCACCGCCGCCGCCCCCGGCCGCTCGTTGCCGGCGCGCACCACGGTCTCCAGCGACCTCTTGCCCTGGCCTCCGCTCCCGGTCGACCCGAAAAAGGACGACGCCGCCACCGCCGTCACCCGCGCATCGTGCGCCTCCCGGGCCTGCGTCAGCGCCTGCGTGCCTCCGCCCGCCCCCGGCGTGTTCATCATGTTCTTGTCCAGCGACTTGCGCCCCTGCTTGCCGTCGAGGCTCATGCGCTTGATCGTCGCCGTCAGCCCGGAGAACAGCCGGCCCCGCTCCTCCTCGGGGATGTTCTCGCCGGGGATTGGGAAGCACCCGGGGACGTCGGCGCCGCGGTGGCCCCAGGCGCGGGCGCGCTGGACCGTGGCCGACAGCCACGCGGCGTAGTCCCACAGCAGGAGGAGCAGGTAGGCCACCGCGACCGCGAACGTGACAGCCTCGAGCGGGGCGCGGGACCGGTCCGTCCAGCGCGACGAGCCGCGCGCCGCGACCACCGCGGTGAGGAGCGCCGCCAGGAGCGCCGTGGCGGCCGTGGCGACCGCGAGGGCGGCGGCCCCGTAGTTGCGCCACTTGTGCGTCAGGATGATGGACAGGATGTCGTCGCGGAGCAGGCGGATGTTGCGGTTGGACACCACTGCGAGACCAGAGCACGAGGGGCGCGATGACGCACAACGCAACGCGCGTGCCGGGGCACGGCAGCCCGCCGAAGCGCCGCCGCAGAGCTCGAGCGCGCCACGCACCCGTCTCGACGATGCTCATGGACGACGTAGGCTCAGTGCTGACCGAGTCGACGTCGGCCAGTGGGACGTAGTACGCCGCCACGGGCCCGTAGCTCCACAGCAGCTTCCGCTTGCGCGCGTAGATGCGCTGGAACATGTCCACCCGGCCCAAGTCCGCCGCCAGGGCCAGCGGGGTGCGGCCGTCTGCGAGGTGAGACGACCGGGGCGGCGTTTGCAAGAGTCGAGCGAAGCAGGGCGGGTATGGCAGAGCACCCACGGGACCCGACGCACCGTTGTTTCGGATGTCCTCGTCGCTGCCCATGTAGCTCAGGAGGAACTCGAACATCTCGAGCTGGTTGTGGTAGACGCACATGTGGAGGGCCGTGTTGCCGTTCGAGTCGGCGGCCGAGATGTGGGCGCCGTGGCGCTTCAGGTACCTCGCCGTCTCGGTCTGCCCCAGCGACGCGGCGAAGCTCAGAGGGAACTCTCCGTAGTAGCAGGGCTGCCCCGGCTGGAAGAAGCGGCCGAAGGCGCGGGCGTGGACGTCGGCGCCCGACTGGACCAGGAACTTCACCATGTCGGGGTCCTTGTTCACGGTGGCAATGTGCAGCGCCGTCTCGCCCTCGTAGGGACCCGGGGGGTCGTGCTTGCGCTGGCGGACCTGGTAGGGCGTGCGGACGAGCTCGGCACCGTACAGGCGGACCAGATAGCGCACGATGGCGAGGCTGCCGGGGGTGTTGGCGAGCATCGCGACGTGGAAGACGTTCTCGCCGACGGGGCCCTTGGCAAAGACGTTCTCGCCGGGGAAGAGCTTCATGATGGCGTCCAGGTTGCCCGACTTCGCGGCAAACCATGGCGAGTCCGCCGTCTGCAGGAGAACGGCCTGCTGCTGCACCGTGCCGCTGCGCGAACAAAAGTGACAAGCAAATTCGATCAGGCGGGGGCTCCGCGGGTCGGGATGCGTCCTCTGACGCGGCGGAGGAGTCGATACAGTGCAGGGCCCCTCCCACTCGGCGTGTGTCGGCAGGGGCCCCGACAAGGCCGCACGGCTGTCCACCGGGTCGCTTGTTGTCGTTATGAATGGTTCCGGTGCAGCGCCACCCACCTGGCGCGGCGTGCGTGCTTGGCCTCATTCTCGGGGGCACTCGGCGCTACCTTGGGGCTCCGCGACATCCCCGTCACCGTCGGTTCTGCGGGAATGAAAGATGAACATATGACTTTCACGATGATCCCCAAGAGACCCCGCCTAGCGTCCCGAGGCTCTCCTGCAGCTGCCCGTGGCGTGCATGCGGGAGCAGCAGGAGCGCTGCAGCCGCGGTGCCTGCTGAAGAGGCAACGGCGTGAACATCATCCGCACAACCAAGAGCAAACGCGCCAGCGAATGGTTCAGAACGCAGCCCCGCGAGAGCATCCCACCTGAACGGCACCTGAGCAATCAAGCCCCTCCGACCCACGCGGCCCCAATCCCGTCCCCGAGATCGACGGTCTCTGATGCCGGGATCGGCAGCGGCGATGGGCGAGCTGATGCGGGCGAGTCGACGATTTCCCGGCCCCTCGCTGCCCAGGGCAGGCTGCGAGATTGTCAGTGACACACAGTGGCGCGCAATCAGCGAGTAAGCGACGAGATGATCGCCAAACGCGCTTGCCACATTTGTCATCTGACGGGTTTGACCGCGACCTGAGCCCGAAAACCCGAAGAAACGCCCCTCCCTCGCGTTTATCGCAAATCAACGGCTCATCTGCAAACGCTGCGAGAGGGGAGAAGCCGCGCTTTCGCAAACCATCGCCGCTTGGGGCCGTAGGCTGCTGCGCGGCTCTCTCGGGGCCCTGCGTCGCACCCAGCCGGCGCGAAGGGCGCAGGGGCGACTTGCGGTGTCGGGTGAAAAGCCTAACAACTCCCCGCGCCGAGCTGGATGAGCTGGGCAGCCGTGGCACGGGCGGGCGCGGCCGCCGCCGCAAGGGCCGAGCCCGTGGAGGATGCCGGCGAGCGCAAGCGCGTTGTCGTCGTGGACGCCAATGCCATCATCGCTGGCATGAGGGTCGAGCACCTCGGGGAGCGCGTGGTCACAGTCTCGGAGGTGTGTGCCGCTCCGCGAGGGTACGGCCCCACCGCCACCCGCATGCGTCGTTGGGCGCTTCTACGCGATGACGATGTCATTCCTTGTACCTCGAAGAATGCGTTACTGGAAGAAACGCGCCTCTCCGTCCGCGGCTGTCCCCAGGTCCTAAACGAAGTGCGGGACCGCCACTCGCGTGCTTTCCTGGACACGCTGCCGTTCGGCATCGAGGTCGCGGAGCCTGACGACGCGTCTATGACCGCGGTGCGCAAGTTCGCCACCGCGACGGGCGACATCTACAGCTTGTCGGGCCCCGACCTGCGCCTCATCGCGCTGTGCTACATGCTCGAGGCCGAGGCGCACGGCTCGGGTGAGCGGCAGCTCGCGCTCCGCCAGCATCCGTTGTCCGGACTGCGGTACCGCGCGTGCATCCAGCGCGCCGCCTCCGTTGTGTCTTCCCACCACTAGCACCGCCACGTGCCCCCTTCGCCCATTGCAGACCATCTGCGCAAGCGCCCCGTGCGGCGGCAGGAGAAGAGCGGCCGCGTGCGCGGGGGCAAGCTCCCGGGATGGGGCGCCGTGGAGGGCGACGAGGAGTGGGCCGAAGTGGACGCCGCGGAGGCAGACACCAGCGATCCCAGGGCCGCCAGTCGCATCGCAGCGGCAGTGGCTGCGCTCGACATCGGGAAGGGAGAGGAAAGCACTGAGGTGCCTCATGCGGGTGCGGGCGACCGCGGCGGGGGTGCAGCCGGGGCTCCTGTGGTCCCTGACGCTTTGGGGGAGGCGGAGCGGGGTGGGGGCTCGGGTCACGGTGTGGGGTGCGGGGCGGACGCCGCTGCTCGGGGTGCGGAGCCGGGTGGTTTTAGGGGCAAGGAGCGAGATGCGGTGGCGGGACCTGAGGACGCAAGCGTGGCGAAGGGAGGGAGTGACGAGGAGGGTGGCGAGGAAGACGAGGGGAACGAGAGCTGGGAGCCGGGTGAGTGGAGGTCGGCAGCACAGTGTATCTACTACATGCCTCTCTCAGCGTGTGCATGTCATCCATGTGCTTGCTTGGTCTTTTCTGGGTGCAGTGATGAAGGACAACCGGCGGCGGCGACACCAGCGCAAGGCGGCGCAGCGGCGGCGGGCAGAGGAAGACGAAGCGGAGGCGGAGATTCGAAGGCAGCGGGAACGAGAGCTGGTGAGCCGCGACGTCTGACACCTTGCTAGTCGTTTGACCATGAGCGTTTGACCAATCGCCAGAGGACATGGCTTGGTGAGACGCTAACCAGGGCGCCCTCACGCCCGCTTCCTTGTGGAAATGGTTCCAGGGACTGCGACGGGAGGACGGGGAGGAGGCGGAGGGGGCGGGCAGGGCTGCGGGCGCGGATGCGGGTGCATCGACGGACGGGGAGAGCGACGATGACTTTGTGGGCCCGGCCCCGGGATTCGAAAGCTCCGTCTGCATTGTGACGGCGGACTTCGCCATGCAGAATGTCATACTGCAGGTGACGCGCCCTGTGTTTCCGCGCAGCACTGCGCAGTGGCCGCACCTTCCTTGCTCACGAGGTCACGAGAGCCTGCGCTTCGGCTTTGCGTCGCAGATGGGCCTGCGCCTGGTCTCCAAGGACGGGCTGCGTATCCGGGAGCTGGCGCAGTACGTGCTCCGCTGCCACGCGTGCTTCACGGTCGTCCGCGACATGTCCCGCATCTTCTGCCCCAAGTGCGGCAACAAGAGCCTCGACAAGGTCCAAGTCACCGTCGACGAGGTAAGCGCGAGTGCTGTTGGCATGCCAAGGCGTGCTATCCATTTTGTTGGGGCCCTGCCCACATCACCGTCCTGCCCACGGCTGCCACGGAACGTGCTTTGCAGGACGGCACAGAGCACGTCGGCGTGCGTCGACGGCACGTCCTCCGGGGCACCAAGTTCTCGCTGCCGATGCCGCGGGGCGGGCGCGAGGGGCAGCGCGTCAACCCGGTGCTGACGGAGGATGACCAGCGGCTGATGCGGGCGGTGGCGCGCAGCAAGGTGAGGCGCCCGCGCGGTCCGCGATGCCGGAGCGGGCTTGCCAGGCAGGTTCTCGATGCATGGTGGCGTGGGCGAGCTAGGGCATAGCAGAGAGCCTGGTTGCAGTGGACCTGGGCGTTGGCCGGGGTCGCTGCGGCTCATCTCACGCACTTGCTCGTGGCGCCCTTGTCGCGCAGAAGCGGGAGAGCGCGTTGGACCCTTTCGCCCCCGAGTACAACGGCGACACGTGGCTCGCCATGGGCGGCGCTGGCAAGGGTCCCAAGGGCCTGGAGCACCTGGTGGCGGGGTGGAAGAGCAACCCGAACGAGCGCAGGGCGACGCGGACGAACCGGCGGCGCAAGTAATCGCGCTTAGTTTGTGACTGTCGCGGGGAGGTCACTTGAACGCAGCACGGGGAGACGGGGCTAAAGGATTAGGAGCTAATTCACGGTGGCGCACCAGCCTGGGTCACTCTCATGGTCACAATTGCCTAGTCTGAAAGAACGCTGACTATTTGAAGCCGTGCTATGTCACGACCTTGTCAGAGAGCACGCGTCAGTAGTACTGCTGCTGCTGTTGCTGATCATATCCCCCATAGCCCTGTGTATACCCGCCCTGCTGGCCCTGCTGCTGGTCATAATAACCATTATAACCAGCCTGCTGGTCGTCGTATCCGTTGTAGCCCTCATACCCGCCTTGCTGCTGGTCGTACGCATACCCCTGATTGTACTGGTCGTAGCTGTATCCCTGCTGATACCCGTCCTGCGCGTACCCTCCCTGGTTGTTATATCCCTGGTCGTAACCCTGCGGACCGTAGCCCTGTTGACCATATCCCGCCTGGTCGGGCTGCTGCCCGTACCCGGCAGGGGCCTGCGGGGGTCACGGGCGCTCGACACGTCAGAAGAGGGCGGGACGAGTGTGGGGCGGCAGCGCAGCTCTGTGAGTCAAACAGCCGTCTCGCTTGCGCCAGAGGATGGTGGGACTGGGCGGGCCCGTACCTGCTGCGCGGGTGGTGCTTGTTGGGCAGGGGCTCCCTCCTGGGGGGTTGGCGCGTCGGCTTGCTTGGCCTGGGGTTGTTTCACAGAGGCCTGAGGACCACTCTGGGCCGGCCCCTGCGCTGCCTGGGACGGCGCCCGCGCCGGCTGGCGTGCGCTGGCGCTCGGCTTGACCCCCCCGCGCACAGACGACGCCTGCGGTGAGCACGCACAGCGAGTCGAGTTCCAAATGGTCCCATAGAACCCGCAGTCAGTGTCGGCGGATGGCTTGCGAGAGCGCGGCAGTCACCGCTCGCGCTGGTCCTCGGCCCATGGTGGGTTGGGACACCACGGGGCCACGCTTGGCGATCTGGTGCGTCTCCTCCACGACGTCGGCCAGATGCTGCAGGCTGAGCGTGCGGCACCGGTCGACGAGCTTGAGCAGGGAGGAGTCGGTGGTGAGCCGCCGGCCACCCCTCCTGCGGGCGCAGCGCGGGCGTCGTCGCGTTAATCGTCGGGTCGTCCCACCGCTGGCTGTGACTCGCGAGCTGGGTGCTTGGGGCGTGACGGCCCTCGCCTCATAGCGTCGTATTCGAGGCGCATGATGGCGTCCGTGACCTCCAGCGTCTGCACCTTGATCTGAAGCAGGGATTCCTGCAAGCGACTGGCAGCACCGTAAGTCAGTGCCAGCAACCGCCAGACGTGCCGCCCTGTGGCACCCGGCGAGCGGACGGGGCGTGGACAACACTGTCACTGGGCTCACCCGCCGGATGAGGAGGATCAGGGAGCAGCAGACGGGCGTGATGAGGCCGAGGAGGGTGGCGAGGGCCGTGAGGGAGCTGACGTACTTGCCGATGGACCCGTCAATCCAGTCGCAGACCTTCTGAGGGGCCATGTTCGCGTCGCACTTGAGCTCCAGCATCTCAAAGTGGTGGATGCCGTAGCCCGTGATTGCGCCGCCCAGCGTGCACCCCAGCATGACGTGGAGCACCAGCCACAGCGATGTGGCGTGCGCCTGGAACAGGCCTGCGGGACGCGAGAGGACGAGGGCACGTCGCGACTGGATGGCTGGGGACAGGCAGCGGCGGGTGCCCGCGTGTTTGCGGGCGTATCTGCGCCCAGTGGTCACCGACGAGGCCGACGATGAAGATGACGAGGGCGGACCCGGCCACGATGGCGCTGTAGCGGATGGCGGTGCCGCGATACACGTCGAGGAACCACACCAGCTCGAGGATGGGGACCGCAGCAGCGCACGCCAGGGTGAAGAAGTTGGAAATCAGCAGCACCCTCCTCACGACCTTGATTTCGCTAGCGTGGTTGCTGCGCCTCGTCGCCCAGTCCTCCTCATGCTTGGACAGGTCCAGCTCTGGCGGCTCCCTCGGCTGCACGGGGCCCCTTGGCGTGCATGTCAGCTTTGGGCAGGTGGTGCAGGCGCTCTAGGCCTCCAAGCGTCGTCCAAACCGCACCTCATTCTTTTCTCGCACTTTCTGAGACCCCTCGCCGTCATCTCCGCGTCCGCGCCCCTGCGAGCCGGAGCCCCGGCCGTTCTGCGAGGGCCTTGACGCCTTCTGCGGACAGGGCGCGGCACGATACCCGACGATGACCCGGTCAGACTATGCCCACGCATCCATCTCGCTTCGCACTCGCGGGCGTCACGGATTCGCCGCACCTTGGGGCTGCTGCTTGCCTCCACGGCATCCTCCTGTGGCTCAGCGCCCTTCGCTCCCTTTCTGACCGGCTTCGGACGCGGCTCCTCTAATTGTGGTTCGGGGCCAGAGTCCTCCCGCAGCACCACCTCACTGCAGGCGCGGCCAGGGTGAATGCCTCAGAGCGTGCATGTTGGACGTCGCGGCCCGCCCAAGGCCGCTGTCCGAGACCACGAACCCAGGATGACCGACATCTTAGAGTACGCCTGCGCTTATCCGACGGTCGCGAGGTGCGCGCGAGCCGGGCTGCCCCCACGCGGACCGGGTAAACGCCCCCGCGACACCCCGGCCGCTCGCCCCACCTCGAGGCCTCCTCCTCATCGGCAACTTTGTTCCTCCGCTTCAACGGCATGGCGCCTGGGGGTTGAGGCTGACGCGGCCTCCTCGACTTGCGCGGCCGCGCTTCCTCGCGAGGCGAAAATCTAAACCAGCGTCGAACCAAGCGACTTTGCGTACGAGGGACGGCCGATAGAGCACATATGCGCCGCGGGGAGGGAGAGTCGACCCGCAAGGGTCGCTGGCAGGTCAAACACCCCCGCGGTCCCACCGGCGCCTGGGCCAAGCGGAGAGGTATCCATGCAACAGGACAGATCAACACTCTGATACCCCGCTCGCATACATTCGGCGGAGAATCCTTCACACGCTGCGCAGGTTCCACAGCCCATCCGCCAAAACGTGGAGGGTCTGGACCCCCGGCCCCTTATTCACTTCCCGGATCTCCTGGGTGCTCATCAGCATCATCCCCACCGCCATGGCATGCTCCTTCCTGCGAGAAAGGCAGAGGTCTAGCCAGGTTGCCTCGCGCATGGCATCACGTCGCCGTTGGCGCAGCGTGCCCCGCCCTCACCCGTGCGCGTAGATGGCCACCGGCTCATCCACTTCCGCCTCGTCGTGCATGACCGCGTCTGGATGGGTCAGGCCAGGGCACATGATGTCTGCCCCCGACAGCACGAACTTGATGGCCCCCGCGTCCGTCCGCAGCCGCTTCATCATCAACGGCGCCTGGTGAAGGACCCTGCGGTGGCGAGGCAAGAGTAAGCGTCGACCGAAGCCGCGTGTGCGCCCTCGCCAGGCACGCACGGGCAATAACACAGGGCTCCGGACAAAGGCTCCCTCCTCGTCCAGCAGAGACGCCGGTTCGTCCGACGCCTAGCCTGGCGGAAACGAAACGATCTCAGGCTATAAACTCACCTCAGCGTCGGAATCCAAGGCCCATCGAAGTAGCTGAAAAACTTGGGGACGTTGTTCACTAGCAAGAGCTGGACGCGGTCCGCGCACTTTGCGATCCTGCGGTCCAGTGAGTGGATTCACATTGACGAGAGCGCACAGCCAAACCACACGCGGGACGCCGGCATGGAGCGACGCGGCCGAGGATGCCACACAGAGCTGTCGCCGGCAGCCAAGCGGCAGGCGGAGCCCTCGGCGCGACGAGTCGCGAACACCCGTCGCAAGTCACTTAATGTCGGCTTTCTTCGGTATGATCTCCTCGACGAGTCCGCCCTCCTCCAGCGCGGGGTACAGCTGCGTGATTTTCGCTGCGTGAAGCAAGGGCGCCGACGGCGTCATCCCAAGGTCTCGAGTGCCAGGCGAGCTCTAGGCGAGCCGACGAAGTACCGCAAGAGGCAAAGGGGCCTGAACGGCAGGCAAGGCGCTGGAGCGACGAGCGGCACACCTCTGATGGCCCTCTGCTGGGAGGACTTCATCGGGGATATGTTGGACACATTCTCCTGCTGCGTGAACTTCTTGAAAAGTGACATGGGCCCTGGCAGGCCACGGCCACCGCAGTGTGCGTCTCAGTGGAGGCGTGGATTGCGGAGATGAGCAAGGGAACCAGCGGCGGCAATGCTAGCGATCTCAAAAGGCCTCGCATGCACTGCGCGTCGAGTTCACGGAGGGGTGGGCGAGGGCCGCACCACACCGGGCCTTGAGCCAGCAGGGCTGTGTCTGGCGACTGGCGGCTGAGTGCCCGACCAGAGGCGCCAATAGCAGAACTGGTGACGTCGACGCGGAGCATTTGCCCTTCTTTACGCTTGGCCCACCACTCCAGCTACATCGGCTCACGACACCGCCCGCGATGGCTGCCGCGCTGCTTCGCTCCGCAAGGGTGACCGGCCGGGGCGGTCCCGCGCTTGGCCTGTGCCGCAGAGCTGTTGTTCAGCAATGCCGTGGCACATCGGGTGAAGCGGAAGCCAGGACGGTGTCGGTTATCAACAAGGAGGTCACTGTCATGACGGAGAGCCTTTATCGTTATGTTCTCGACCACACGCGGGAGCCGCCGGTGCTGGCCGAGCTGCGGGAGGAGACGCATCGGCTGAACGGATCCGGGTGCGACCGCCGGCAGCGTCGCTCCACGCCTGGACGACCGATGTTTGCGCGGCGTATGTAATGGAGTGTGTGAGTCTTGCCTGTGCAGGATGCAGGTGTCCCCGGAGCAGGGCGCGTTCATGCATCTTCTGACGCTCCTCACGGGGGCGCGCAAGACGCTGGACATCGGAGTCTTCACAGGGTATAGCTCCATCAGGCACGTGCGCCTACCAGCCCCGCACCCGAGCCAGACCGCGCCCTCTCCCATTGCGAGCCTGGCCCCGCTTTCCCACTCGCAGCGTCGCGCGCGCCCTGCCAGAGGGAGGCCGGCTGATCGCTTGCGACACGGACCAGAAGGTGCTGGAGGTGGCCAAGCGATACTGGCAAAAGGCGGGGGTGGAGGACAAGGTGGAGGCCCGGGTCGGCCCGGCGGCAGACTCCATGCGGCAGCTTCTCGATGCCGGGGAGGCGGGAACCTTCGACTTCATTTTCATCGGTGAGATGGGGCGCAGGGGGTCGCGTGGGCGTACGCAGCGATGACTGCTGCTGTGCAAGTGGTCCCCAGAGACTTGCTGACAATGTTGCGGGTGATGAGAGGTGTTTCAATGTTAGTGTCTCTCTCCTGTGGACCCGGCGCAGACGCGGACAAGCGGAGGTACAAGGAGTACTACGAGCTCGCTCTCCAGCTCCTCCGGCCGGGGGGTTTCCTGGGTGTTGACAACACCCTGTGGTACGGCAAGGTGCGTGGCACGAGGTAGCAGCGAACGTGCTTTGTGTGGGACACAGGAAGCTTGTGCGAAGGGTGTCGATGTATCAAGTGACTTCGCTTGCAGGTGGCGGACCCAGACGTCAACGACAAAAACACGGTGGCTATCCGGGAGTTGAACGACTGGATGGCGCGGGACGAGCGTGTGGACTGCGCCGTGGTGCCCATTGGGGATGGCATGACCCTTTGTCGCAAGCGCTGAGGCGCCCGTTGCCGTTCGCTTGCTCTGGCTTGCCAAGTGGCACACGGAACGCTGCCCCGGTCACAGTGGGGCAGCATAGGAAGTCCACACGCGGCATAGATAGGTTTTAAACCTTCGAGTCCCCCCTTCTCTAAATCCTCTAATCCACCAGACCCCACCCGCTATTTTGATATCACAGCCTCTGACCCCCACCCATCAGAGTACGCTTAGCTAAATCCACTCGTGAACAATGTACAGTCCATCACGGCATAGGAGGAGGAGGGGGTGGCGGCGGTGGGGCACCTGCCCCGCCACTGCTACGCACACGGCTCATCTGGCGCTGAGGTCGCCCAAAGCTTCCCGCCGGCGGGGGTGGAGGCGGGGGCGGTGCCCCACCCGGCGGCGGCGGCGGCGGCGGGGCGCCACCGCGGCCCATCGACGCAGCCGGTGGCGGTGGCAGCGGGGGCGGTGCGGCGGCATTGCTGCGGCCCATCGACGCCATGGGCGGCGGCGGCGGTGGTGGCGGCCCCGGAGGCGGCGCAGGGGAGGTGAACACCGCCCCGTACGGCGCCTGGCGGTGCGGGTCTGCGTCGTCCCCTCCGTGCGCCTGGCCTGCGTGCTCCTCGTTGGAGGGCTGGACCCGGGAGCTGGCGCCGCCCGCGCGCGGCTCCGGCGACGGCCCGGTCCCCGTGGACCGCCCCGGCCTATGGGCGTCCTGTGCGGGCCCGGCCCCAAGGGCAAAGATCCCTGCCGGCGCGACGCCCTGCTGCGGGACGTGCCGCACGGGTGCCTCGAACCCCTGCCCTCGCTTCGTGAGCGTCTCTGACCGCGTCACTTGGGACGGCCCCGCCTGGGCGAAGGTGCGCTGGCGGAACGACCCCGGCCGCTGGTTGAAGCTGGCGACCTGTAGGTCCTCGGCCTCCTCGGCATCTCGCCTTAGAGCAGACGGTACTTCTCCTGAAGCGCCGTGAGCTTCGACCCCATCTCCTCCTGGGACAGCTTAGGCTGCAGGGGCCGCAGAGGGCGCACGCGTTGGCAGGTTTAAAGTATCTGAGCAAGTCCATGGGGTGCCGACCCCAACAACAACAGCCGCTTGCGCCTGATGCGTGGGCCCACTGCATCGGGTGAGGAACATGCTCATCATATGATCACGCCGTCTGCATAGTCACCTTGTCACTCTGGATGTCCTGCAGGGCGTTGCGCAGTCGGTCCGCGTTCTCCTCCTGCTGCGTGGCCCTGCCCGCCATGGCCTTGGTGATCTGGTTGATGAAGGACACGGACGGGCCCAGCATCGCCTCCTCGTCCGCGGCCACGATGAGGCCGTCCTTGTGCTTGCCCTTGGCCGCCGTGCGCAGGTCCACCACCTCCACCGGCTGCGGGTGGTCAGGCACACGAGGGATGAGGTTACAGCCATCTGCCCACGCAAACAGGACGCCCTGTTTTTGGAACTTTTGTTAATCAGCAAGATGACACGCGATGCCTGGCCCTGCGTGGCCGTTTGCATCCACGACACCAACAGGGCGCCCAACTGTGTCACCTTCTCCTTGCGTCGCGTGACCCAGAAGCGCCAGGCTGCGGCGGCCACGACGACGGCCCCCAGCGACGAGAAGGTGGCTGCCAGGATCCGGCGGGCGTTGCTGTTCACCAGCTGCCGCGAGGTCGTCGCCGCGCCTTGCGTGGGCGAGGGCGTCGAGGGCGGCTGCGAGGCCGCCACCAGTTGCACGGCTGCGGCGGACGGGAGGGGATTCATAATTCACGGAGAGCGAGTCGGGACAGGCGCGCTGAGACTCGACCCATAGGTCACTCATGAGTGCGCAGGGCGTACGAGACTGTTAAGCGCCAGGCTGGTGGCATAGGCCGGTCGCCCGCTGCCTCACCGAAGCTGTAGGAGACCGTCGGGGAGGGAGTCGGCGACGAGGTTGGGGTGGGCGACGCGGTGGGCGTCGGCGGGGTGGTGGGGGCGGACGTGGGGGTGGCGGCCGCCGTCGCTTTGGGAGTCGACGTGGGCGTGGGCGTGGCTGCCGTGGTTGCGGCGGGGGTGGGCGTGGCGGTGGCCGCCGGGGTCGCCGCCTGCTGGAGGGCGCGGCGCCGGGCCGAGGTGGGCGTCCATACGAACCCGACTGAAAGGCTCAGGGGTCCGGCGTAGTCGGTAATGCAGTTGCCCTGACTGTCGACGTTGGAGCCTGGGAGCGACGAGAGGGGTGGCGACTGGGTCGGGCTGCGCATGTGAGTGTTCACGCAGGCGATGTGGCACGGGACCACGTGTGTGCGAACCCAGCACTGCTCAGGGCATGGGCCGGCAAGCGGCCGCAGGGGCAAGCGCCCCCCTCACCATATTTGGGATCGATGGGCCGGCACGGCAGAAACTGCTTCTTGATGTCGGTGGAGATGGTGAAGGTGCAGCTGCCCCCCGCGCACGTGACGGGCATGCACATGGTGGCGTTCTTCGCGGACTGGATGCAGATCTGCCCTCCCGTGATGTTGGTCGTCGCGAAGCACGAGTGGGCCGGGCAGGACGTGGCGTTGGTGAACGTCTGGTTGGTCGCCGCGCTGCTGGCCAGGTTAACGTACGCGGCGAGGGAGTTGGTGCTCACGCCGGCCAGCGCGATCGTGACGCTTACGTCCTGCGTACCCTGGACGTACCCCAGGTCGATCTCGTAGTAGACGTAGGCCGAGGGGCGCGTGGTGCCCTTGTCGCTGTACACTGACGCCGACCGCATCCCCGGCGCAAAATCGATGCGGCCGGGGGTGCTCGCCATGGACCGGCTCACGACCTGCCGGTTGACCACGCTGCCGCGGACGTCCTTCCCGAGCGTGCCGTTCGAGAAGAGGTAGCTGGGAGACGAGATGCCCAGCGTCAGCGGCACCGCCGAGCCCCCCTGCGACTGCGCGGCCGCCCCCGCCGCCGCCGCGCTCTGCACCACGATCTTGTTGTTGAGCGTCAGTTGCCCCGCGGCGTCGTACGTGTAGTTGTACGTGACCCACCGCCCGGCTGTGTCGAGGTGCAGGTTATCATTCACGTACACGTACTTGCTGGGGTCCTGTTTGTCGAGCACCTTGACCCGGTACTGGGTGTACCAAATCTGGGGCAGGTTGGCCAGCTCCGTGGGCCGCAGCGTCAGCTGCACCTCCCCTGCGGCGTCCGTCACGGGCAGCGTGGAGGCGTAGCGTTTGTACGGCACAAACGTGTAGTTGCTGAGCGTCGAGATGGCCGGGAGCGTGACCTGGTTCTCCACCGCCACCTGGTACCCCGCGAGCGACGTGATGTTGTCCTCGGCCACCATTCGCAGCGTCGCCGTCACCTCAGCCACGTACGTGACCTTGGCCTGTGAGGGGCGAGCCAAGGAACGCGCGAGGGTTGCCGAGAGCCGCGGCGCGGGGTGGGTTTAGCTTTCTAAGCTGGCAAGCTTATAACGAAAGCCGAGGAGATCGCTGCGGAGCACCAGGGGCGCGGCATGGCATGCACGGCGCCCGTCAGAGATCCCCAGTGTAAGACAGGGCCCCCGCCACTCGCCTGGATCGTGACCTGGGGATCCACCCCGACGTTGTTGATGGCCGTGGCCCCCGCGGGGATGCCGTTCAGGAAGTCGGCGATGACGACCTGGCCCGAGGGCACAGCGTCGAAGATCATGTTGGCCGCCCCGGCGCGGCTGTCCTGGGCGTTGCCGGTGACGAGCACGTACACGGTGTCGGGGGCCGTGGGGCTGCCCTTCTCGTCGTAGTTGGACACCTGCAGGCGGCCCTGCGTGACGCGGGTGCCGTACAGGTCGAGCATCCACACGTCTGTGTTGGTGGCCGTGCACCGGGTCGGGGACCCCGCGGCGCCGTTGGCCGTGTTGGTGCACTTGCTGCCGCCGAAGAGCGTGGGGCCGATCAGCGGGATGAAGACCCCGGAGTAGGACACGAGCGGGCCGGGCGTGATGGTCCCGAGCACCGAGTGCGTGGTCCAGATCACGGCGGGGCGCGCCGGGATGGGGTTCGTCGCCGACTTGGCCGCGGAGCCAATCACGGCCTCCACCAGCGCCTCGATGGCCGTCGGCACGGCGTTGTAGTGGTCCGCGGTGGCCGTGGACCGCTGCAGGGTGTTGCCCCAGCCGTCCACTGCGGTCAGGCGGGGCGTGTTTGGTCACGCCCGCACCCACACAGTGGGGCGGGTCCAATACACACACGTGACATGTACTGCGAGCACACGCGGCATGACTGCTGGCCGAGCCTCACCCACGAGGTATCTGCTGACGTCGGCGGTGTCTGTGTACATGAACATCTTGTGGAACGCTCGAAAAGGAGGGGCGACGGGGATCTCAAGCACCCACAGCACGTTGGCCTGGCTGGGCGCCTGGCTCAGGTTGGTCCGCCGCGTGCCGAACTGGGTCAGGTCGATGTAGAGCAGCCCGTTGTCCACCTGCGGGGGGGGCCCAGGGAACGCACCTCCCGCACTCGCACGCTGGAAGGCCCGAGCCTAAGGGTGCGTATGCAACCCCGCGCCGCCCCGAGCCCCACGCTACGCCCGGCACGCACGCGATATTCCGACGTGTTGTCCACGGCCGTGTTCTTGCCCAGGTCCTTGGCGGAGATGAGGCGGTACCCTCCCTGCACGATGACCAGGTCCGTGTTGACCAGCAGAGCGTGGCCGTACATGGGCGTGATGGACTGCTGCGCCAGAACCGACCCGTCGGGGCCCAGCATGCGGCCGGCCGGACTGGCCCCGCCGTTCGTCGAGTTGGCCAGGCGGACGGCCGTCCAGCCGTTGGTCTTGGCCGTGCCGCGGTACTGAAGGGGGTCGAAGATCCACAGCGTATCCGTCATATCCGTCGTGGCGTCCCCCGACCGAGTGCCACCCTTGGAACCCCCGTACACGATCATCGTGTTGTCCCAAAGCCCCGCCGCATGGCCCGTGCGGGACCCGGGGTACGTCCCTTCGTCGCCAACCACCTGCGGGGCAGGGGACGTGGCGAGGGCATGCAAGGCGAAGCCCGCACACGCAAGCGCAAGTCTGCCCGTGCGCAACAACACGGTCGCAACAAGTCAAGGTGGGGCCTCCCGGTCGACTGCGACTGAGCAGGGCTCACCAGGTTGCTCCACTGGCGTGACAGGAGGTTAAACTCCCAAAGCACGTCCTGGCAGGGAGTGCCCCGCGCCGGCTCGGGGTCCTGGGAGCACGAGCCCCCGTACATGTACGCCGCGCTGTTCACGAGCACCATCGTCCCCCAGGAGCGCCCCGACGGATACGTCTGGGGATTCTGCGGCGGCGAGGGGAGGCGGAGAGTCCCGGGCCAGTCCGCGGGGCGGAGGACGTCGAACGATGCCACACATGAGCCCGCTGGGCGGCCCCTGGGGATGCGCAGGCCCCGCACCCGCGCAATCTCCGTCGCCCCATCGAAGATCTTCTCCCAGGTATCCGTGGAGAAGGTGTACAGCCAGGTATCTTTGAGTTGCAGGCCCGTCGAGTCCTCTCCCCCGAACTCCAGCCACTGCCGGGACTGCGGGAGGTACGTCCCCATCGACCCCACCCGCGGAGGAGGCACGACACCGGTTAGGGGCACCTGCGACTCCGAGCAGGGCGGCGGGATCACCAGGCGAAACGATACAGCCTCCGACATGCGCTGCCAAGGGGGGTCCGCGCAGGGTCGCAAGTCCTCGCCACAGGGTCGCGGGACGAGGGCAAGAGCAAGCACTGACGACTCGCCTGAGCCTCTCGCGACCAGTAATTGAGCTCAGCCGCGGACGGGACGGTGCCGAGCAGGAACCCCAGCAAGGCGAGCGCGCCCAAGCGCGCAACCGCGCCCGCCGCGCTCCGACAGCCCAACATATCGCGTCCTTATTGCTGGCGTGCGACGACGGCCGCGGTTGCCATCTCTCGGCGCAACGCCCGGTTCTACACCCGCCAAGCGCGGTCAGCAAGAGCTAAGACAGCGACGGTCTTTGCTATCAAAAAGAGGATGGCCAGCGCACCGAGCGCCGGTGGGATTTTCCCACCGGACGCTCAGGACGCGGGACGTTTCGCTGGCACCTCGCTGGCCCTCGTCGATTCGCGGCATTTGAATCGCCATTTCAATCCTCTGCGAAAGTCAGGTACAGCCATGCAGCACGGTGAGCATCACACCAGCTCGATGACGGCCATCTCGGCCGCGTCCCCGCGCCTGCGCCGCGGCTCCCGCACCACCCTGCAGTAACCCCCGGGCCTCTCGGAGTACCTCTCGGGGGCCTCCTTGAAGATGGACTCCACCAGCTCCTTGTCGTAGATGAACCCCTCCATCTGCGAGCGGAGCGTAGCGGTCCGCGCGTCAGCCCCGCCACCGGCACGCAGGGCACGCCGCGGCCGCTCCACAGGGCTCGGAGAGATTCCCATTAGAAGGTCCTCACTGATCAATCGGATGTCCCTATCTTCTCTCGAAGAGTGGCTCGTCACTGCCCCGTGCAACCCCCGCCAGGCGCGCGCGCCGGCGACACGCACCTGCCTCCTGGCGTGCATCGTCCCCCGCTTGGACAGCGTGATCATCTTGTCCACGTACTTGCGAATCGCCTTGGCCCGAACCACCGTCGTCGTGATCTTCCCATGCCGCAGGACCTGCGAGGGGCACAGTGCACTTACGCCTGTGCTTCTGCCGAGCAGACACACCGTGCACACGGCGGCCAGGCTGCCGGTGCAAGTAGCCCCGGCCACCTCGCATCGCAGGGCGCCGAAGTACTAACTAAGGGCAGCAGTGCGCTGCTGCAGTCATCCATGCAGCCCACACCTCCGTGACCAGGCCCCGGATGAGCGCCTTGCGCTGGTCCGCGGGGCGCCCGAGCTTGGCGATCTTCTTCTGATGCCGCATGGCGAAGACCGTCGCGCCGTTCTGGGGACCCAGGACCACGTTGTTCGCCGCCCCTGCGGAGGCGGACCGTGGCTCGTGGGGGGGCTCCCAGGCGCGCGCCGCGCGGCTACGCCGAGATACGGACCCAAGGTCGCTAGCGGAGGCCAGCAGACGTTTGGAATCGCGCGGGCAGCTTCGGGCGCATGGATAAACGGCTGAAGGACGCGACGCCCCTGCGCCGGCCGGACCCGGGGCCAGCCTCGGGAGGAGCGACGCGGCGGTCGACACGGAAACAATTCGGGTGATGGCCGAGGACGCGGGGAAGGACGCGGAGGAGCGCGCGGCGCGTCTCGACCAGGAAAGGGCTTGCGCGACCCGGCTGACGCGAGGAGGGCCTACAAACCGCACGTCGGTGCACCCCCACAAACAATCGATGCTTCTCGTGCGTCGGGCAAGCGCAACGGGCTCCGCACGGTCCCCTGCGCTGCCGCGAGGTCCCCACCTGCGATGCGGACGGGCAGGCGCGCCAGCGACAGCCCGTTGTACGAGGAGATCAACACCCGGGGGGCTGGCGCGCAGGGGAGAGCGCCCCTGAGCGCCGACATCGAGAACGCCATGGCCTTTCGCCCCTCCCCCCACTCGGCTACAGCAGTCGAACAAGCGAACGTGTGCAATCGCGTGTGCCGGCAGAGCGACGGGGGAGGCCTCACAGGGCACCAAAGCGGGCGCACGGGCGGTGACACTCAATTCCTACAGCGAGGCCGACCAGAGGAACCCGGTCCAAGCAGCCCCAGAACAGTCCATCACGCTACCGGACTCGCGGCGACCGGCCTGCACGGGCCATCGTCTGCGCCGGGCTTCCCTTCTGGTTTCGCAGGCGTGCCCAGGGAGGACAGGGCACAGCAGCGCCACCGGGTCACCTGGTTGGGGATAGGTGCCTCTGCGTGTCGTCTGTTGCTGTACGCGCTGGCCCTCGTGCGGCCCCGAGACAGGCGGGGGCCGGGCTGGGGCGTCGGCGCACACAAACTGGCCTGAGCGACGAGCTTAAGCGTGAGCCGGGCCCAGGCTGGACGGCACCATGATCTTTACCGAGCTACACAGGTGCGGACGCGTTCCAGGGGCGTCGACAGTGGCCACACTCAGAGAAATTTTGATTTCTCTCCCTGCTCCCTGCTTGTCGCGTCGCAGCCCACCCTTTATCGCTTTGTATGGTTGATGTTTGATGCACAGTGCGGCCTTCGCGCAATCTCGAGGGGAGCCGAGGAATGGGGTCCCAACCTCGTTCGCAGGCAATTTCTGCCCCTGGAGAGCCTGGAGGAGACTCCTTCCAGGAAGGATGGCGTGTCGGCCGAGACGGAGCGCCAGCAGAGGCTGTGGGCGTGCTGTTTCATCCAGGAGGGTGGGGTGCGACTCGGGCTGCCCCAGCAGGCGATCTGCACGGCCCAGGTCCTGCTGGGGCGCTTCTATCTCAAGCAGTCGCTAGCCAAGTGAGCACCGGTGCTCGGTAACCCGGCCCCGTCCCCTCCCTGAGCTGTGCGGGCCGGTCGAGGACTCCACCATGCTGGGAGCGTGCTCCACGCGCGCTGGCTTCCCGCGCCGTCAAACCCGGAGCTTCTCTCGCCTCAAGCAGGTTCGATGTGCGCTGGGCGGCGATGGCGTGCACGTTCCTGGCCACGAAGCTCGAGGAGACGCTCATCTCCGACCCTTCCAAGGGCGTCAAGCGTCAAGTGTACACGCGGGACATCATCCGCGTGTTTCGACGACTCGTCGAGGTGCGCATGCGCCAGGTCGGGCGATCTCTCAAAGCCTGGCCGGCTCTTTCATCCAGCTGTCCTCGACCTGTCCTCGATTTGTGCCTGTGCAGGTGCAGCAGGGCAGGGAGACGACCATCCTGGACGTGATGAGCGCGCGCTACGACCGGGAGAAGGAGCAGCTGGTGCGCATGGAGCGCTTCGTGCTCCGCTACCTGGGATTCATGTGCCACGTGGAGCACCCTCACAAGTACGCCCTCCTCTACCTGCGGGAGCTGGGCGCACCGGAGCTGGCCCGCGCCGCGTGGGCCGCCTGCAACGACGCGGCCCTCACCGACCTCCCGGCCGCCGTCTCGGCCGAGGTCATCGCGTGCGGCGCCGTCTTCCTGGCGGCACGCGAGGCGCGCGTCGCCCTCCCGGAGTCCCCACCGTGGTGGGAGGCCTTCGGGACCACGTCCGCGGACGTGGCGCTCGCGTGCCGGTTCATCCTGGGCGTCCGCGAGGCCCTGGGCCAGCCGAGGGCGTACGAGCCCCTCACGGCCGAGGCCCGCGAGGAGCTCGAGAGGGAGAAGGCGGAGAGGGAGCAGGCGAAGAAGGAGCGGGAGGAGCGGGAGCGCGGGGAGGGGGCCGCGGGAGCGGAGGAGCGGGCGACGAGCGGGGGGGTGGCGGGGCCCCCGGAGGGGCGGACAACGGGGGGACGGGTGGCCGGGTCTCGGTGGTCCCAGGGCGTCAAGGCATCGGAGGGGCCGGTCGCGGCGGCAGAAAGCGAGTCTCGCGGGGCGGTGGCCGGCGGCGAGGGGAGCGTGAGGGAGCGAAGCGGGGAGCGGGAGGCGGATGGCCACGGTGGGCGCAGGGGTGGGCAGGAGAGCGCGCGGGAGGCGGGGCGGCCGCGGGAAGGCGGTGGGGGAAGGGATCGGGGCAGAGACGGGGATGAGCGCGACAGGGTGAGGGATTGGTCCCGGGACAGAGACAGGGGCCGAGATAGGGACAGAGACAGGGATAGGGAAAGGGAGAGGGATCGGGACCGGTATCGGGACCGGGACAGACATCGAGGGAGGGACAGGGATCGTGAGCGAGACAGAGACGGTCGCGCTAGCCGGCACCGGGACCGTGACAGGGACCGTCGGGAGGACCGGGGCGACAGGGGCCGAGACCGGGACCGGAGGAGCCGGTATGGGGACGACGGCAGCGACGGGGAGCGTGGGCGGCGCCGCGACGGCCGGGACCGGAGCGCGAGTGGGGACGGGCGCCGGCGGTCGCGTGAGCGGGAGCGTGGACGGAGCCCCGGGGCGCAGGCCAAGGGCGGGCGGGAGGACGGCCGTGGGCGGCGGAGTCGGACGCCTCTGGAGGGGTCCTTGCCGCCCCCGCCTCCCCCGCCGCCTCCGCCGGGGGCACACGGGGCTGGCGGCGCGAACGGGTGGGGGGAGAGCGGGCGGGCCTCTTCGCGGAGTCGCAGCCCGAGCGGCAGCCGCGGCGAGTGGCGCGGCACGGACGGGGCTGGTTCGGGCCAGGAGCGCAAGCGCGGCCGAGGGCACGAGGGCATTGCTGACGGCGGAGAGGGCAGCGAGGGCGACGAGGGCCCATCCAAGCGCGCAAGGGGTGACGAGGAGGCCGACGGGACTCCTGGGCGAGGCACGACGGAGGAAGAGCGTGCAGCGCGGAGGGAGCTCATCAAGCAGAAGATGCGGGAGCTGCGGACGGGATGAGGTCGGCGGTGTCGCAACCGCGGGGCGTGCCTTGACTTGGCGCACGCTCGGCGTCGCAGGCATGCCGTGATCGTGCGCTGCCGTAGCTGTCGGTGCGGTGTCACGATTCAATCGAGGCGGTGAACCACAGCACATGGCTTTGTTGTAATTGCATGCGTGGTCCGGCTACGAACGCCCCACTAGGTGATTGTCTAGAAGTTATCCGACTCGGCCCGATACGGCATAAGCTCCCAGCACCCCGCGGGCGGCTTCTGGTACGCCCTCTCCCGGACGTACCCCTCAATGCGCGCCACCACCGCCTCCGACCCCGCGGCCTTGCGCAGGTCGGTCAGGAAGGGCCCGGCGACGACCCGCAGGAGCTTGAAGAACTGCCGGCGGAAGGCCTGGAAGAGGCCGTGCCCGCTGGTCTGGAGCAGCGACTCGAGCGCGGCTGCCGTGGGCCGGTTTGCGGGGAGGGCGTTGAGGAGACGGGCGAGGTACTCCCACGCGAGGGTCAGGCCGGGCGGGAAGGCCCGGGAGCTCGCCATGGCGCCGAGGAAGAGGACGCAGCCCCTCGCACGGGTCACGTACGCATCGGTCGTCTCGGGGGCGCCACCGTCGTTGCCGCCCTTGAAGCCGGCCTTGGCGTTGGCAGAGGCGCGGGCCGCCGCGCGCTCCTCCTCCGTCGCTCCTTCCCTCGCGAGCGCCACGTACCACGCCGGCACGGCCAGGGAGCAGCTCCGCTGCAGCGTCCCGAACAGGACGTTCGTGAACTGCAGGCCAGGAGACGCCGAGGCTGTCGAGCCACCCCTCGCGGACGCACTCCGCTGGGGTCTGACCCCGGCAACGGCGCCGCGTAGCTCACTCACTTCGGGGAAGCGGCTGCAGACGCGGACGGCCACCTCGGCCAGCGGGAAGGCGAGCGCGGTGTTGCTGGCGACGTCCTCCTCGCACTGCCTCAGGACGCGCCTCGCGACCTCGACCATGGCGAACGAGCGCGCCGCGCCCTGCCTGGAGGCCAGGAGGGCGGTGAGCTGGCCTGCCTTGGTCTGAATGGCCGCCTGCGTCGCAGCGATCTGGATCATCAACTTGTTGATCTCCTTGTTCAGCTCTCGCCGCTCCTTCTTGATCGTTGGCTCCGCTGATGACTCGAACGGCTGCGCGCGGGAGGATCCGAGATTGGAGGTCGGCAGCTCACGACACGCGCAACGCAGTGACCAACGCCACGCTCCGCCACCCGCCCCACCTGTGCCGCCTCTTCTGCCGCCTTGAGGCACTCCGCGCACTCCCCCATCCACCTCTCCGCCCCCTCCGTGGCTCTCAAGGACGGGTCCTGCCTCGCCTTTGGCTTCGCAGCCGGCTTCTGTTTGCCCTCCCCGTCCGCAGGGGCCGAGGCTCCTGGGACCTGCAAGGTACGACCGGGTAGAAGCAAAAAGTCCGTGGACTTCTTCCCCACGCCCCGACTCTGGCGCACCTCCCTCATCAGGGTGTGCCTGTGCCTCCCCTGGCCCTCACCGGAGTCGTCGCGCTGGTCGCGGCTGCCGCCTCCCTGCGCTGCTCCTCGGCCCTCTCGCGGTCCTGGCGCTCCTTCTCCTGCGACACAACCGGACGGATAAAAGAATTTCACCATATAACAACAACTCATAACTGACAGGCAGGGTGGCCCGCGGACCCAGACCCCACCTGCTGCGCTGCCCTCCTGTCCTCTTCCAACCGCCGCGCCTCCGCAGCCTCGCGAGCTCTCCTCTCTTCCGCCTCCCTCCTTAGCCTCGCCTCCTCCTGCAGCCGCTCTTCCCTCGCCTGAACCCCCAGCGCCTCGAGGACCGCGCACGCCTGCACAGCACGGGCGGCCACGCCGTTGAAATGCAAGGATGTCCTTTGTTGCGGGTTGCTTGTGGGGCCATACACCAGCGCCTGGCCTTGGCTCTAGCATATGCCGGAGATCGCCCCTGCAGCCCCGCGCCCACCTCCTGCTCGTGCCGCGCACGCAGCGCCTCTCCTTGGACCAACGCCCGCTCCCTGGCCTCCCGCGCCCGTGCCCCCTCGCTCTCCACCAAGCTGCCCAGCGCTTGGTCCCGGTCTGCCGCCACCCGTGCCAGGGCCGCCGCGCTGTCCCCGTCCAGGTCCGCCAGCCGCGCGGCGAGGTCCGCGATGGCGACCGCCGCGCGGTTTGACGGTGCGGCGGCCCACCGGAGCGGCCGGCGCGGCCCCGGTAGTAGTGCCGGGGGCGATGGCGGGTCGTCCGCGGCCATCGCCAGCGCCCCCGCCACCGGCGGCATGCGCCTCAGCGGCCCCTGGTCCGGCGCGTCCCACGCAAGGTCGAGACTCTCCGACCTCCGGAACCCTTCTGGGACGTCCTCGTCGAGGTCAGCTGCTATGGACCACTCAACACTCCGGGTGGCCGTCGACGTCGACGTCGGCGGGGCGTCCGCGGTCGCGGCAGGTGGCGGGGTCGGCGGGGACGCCTGCGAGTAGGGACGGGAGCCTCTCAGTGACGGACCGGCCCAACGACGGAACGCCGCGGGCAAAGGCCTGGGGATGCCTGCCAGCCCGGCAGCGGGAGGGCCTCACGTCCGCGCACGCTGGGGACCTCGACGACGACCAGAGAGGCCGGACGCGCTGCGGGGGCGGGCGCAGAGGTGAGTTATGCGGCGGCCACGATGGGGCGCGGCCATCGGAGCGCTCGCGAGACGCACCGTCAGCGTGAAGCGTTGACGACGGACGAGCAGGGCCAGGTCGGACGCGCGTCGGTCCTCGCGGCTGCCCAGCGACCACCAGAGGACCGCGAGAAGCCAGACGACTGCGAGTGGGCCGGAGAACGGGGCTCGGTCTCGCGGGAAGTTAGATGGGAGTTCCAAAGTGTCGACCACCCCATAGAACCGCACCCGCCGCGAGGCGCTGCACCGCCGGAACGGCCAGTGCGGGACTGAGAATAAGGAAGACGCCGAGGGAGAAGACGATGCGACCAGTCGTGCCCGGGGAGAGCCAAACGCGCTCCATTGTCGTCCCTGGCCCATGTGGCGCCGCGCCCAGCCACGGGAGTGGCACAGCGCGGCGCGTCGAGGTCCTGAGACCGACACGCTCGGGCAGACGCGCTCGGATAGCGCCTCTTGGTGGCAGAACCGCGGTTTGTCCTCAGCACACCGCGTGCCGTGCCAGCCGCGCGAGTCCAGGCGCCGATGAGCGGTCCCGGAGGTTTGCCGGGCCACTTCCAGCAATCCAGCGACCCGTGGCAGCGCAGGGACGGCCGGGCGCGGACCGTGGCGCATAACGGGCCGGAGACTGGCACGAGGTCTCGACCCCGTTTTCACCCCCCGCGCGCCCCGCGGTCCCATCGCACGGCCGCTTCGCTCCCGCGATCTTGTTGAGGCGAGCGCTGTCGCGCAAGGGGGCGGCGAACCGGCGGGGGCCATGGAGGCGCTCGGGAGCCCCGAGGACGTCTACGAGGACTATATGCGACGCCGCTTCGGCATCCTGAAGGCCCTGACGAGCGAGTGAGTCGGAAGGGGGGGGCTTTCCGCGCACGCGGGCGCTCGGGCGCCACCGCGGAGGGTGGTTGGGGCGCCCGCGTCGCGACGGGGCGACCGGCGCCGCGTAACGCGCCGCTCGCGATGCGGGAATTTCAAATTCTGTTTTGCGGCCCCGCCCCTGCCGCCAGGGCGCCCGTTCGGGCCCCAAGGAGAGCCGGTTGGGAGGAAGCGAAAAAGCGCGAACCCCGGGACGCAGTGTGGACGCCTTCTACAGCGCCTGCGATCCGGGGAAGGAAAACCTCTGTCTCTACGGGCATCCGGACTCGTCCTGGAGCGTGAGCCTCCCGGCGGAGGAGATCCCTGCCGAGCTCCCCGAGCCGACGCTGGGGATCAACTTCGCGCGAGACGGCATGTCGGTGAGGATCGGCGCGGGCCCCTCGCGGAGCGGGGGGGAGCGGGCGCGTCGGGCCGGGGATGGTCCCCGCCATCCCGCGCCACCCCCCCCCGCCTGGCTGCTTGCCAGCGTCTCCGGGGTGTTTGACGTCTGCACATCGGCGAGGACGCGCTGCCAATCGCCCGGTCTGCCCGCAGAAGCGGGACTGGCTCGCCCTGGTCGCCGTGCACTCGGACTGCTGGCTGATGGCGGTGGCGACCTTCAATGCGGCGCGGTTCGATCGGAAGGGGAGGTGCGTGGCGCCGCGCGCGGGCAGGAAGTGCGGTCGAGCGTCTAGCCCAGCCGGGCCCGTCTCTGCACGGCGCCCTGGGTGTCGGGCGCATGCCGCGTCTCGAGCAGGCGCAGTGGGAGTCCGAGGGCGCCCCGGCGCGCGGGATGGACGCTGACCAGAGTCGCCCACCTTGCGCCCTCCCCTCCGCCCTGCGCAGGGCCAGGATGCTGGAGCTTATAAATGATTTACCGACGGTGTACGAGATGGTCAGCGGGAAGTTGGAGAGGGAGCAGCAGAGCCGGGCGAGCAAGGTGCAGCATGCGGAGCGGCGGTTCTTTCCCCTGGCGCCGCGCCGGGCGCAGCGGCTCGCCTGCATCTGTCCCTCTCGGTCGTTCCCGCAGCGGACGCGGGTGGACGACGAGGAGGGGAACGCGGAGGGGGAGCCTTGCCCCATCACGCATCGCCCGTACAAGTGAGTGCTGGGCCTCGCGCGGGGCTGCCGGGCGCGCGCCTTTCGCCTCGCCGGCGCTCGCAGAGGCAGGCAACGTCGTTCCCGACGCCTCCGCAGGGCTGGGGAGTTCTGGATCGCGTGCGACAAGTGCGACAGGTGGTTCTACGGCAAGGCGGTCAACATGACGCCGCAGAAAGCCGAGGCGATGAAGACGTGGGTGTGTCCTTTTTGCTTCAAGCCGCACTGAGTTCCCGGTGCGATACGCGGCCCCCGCGAGGCCCGACAGCCGCCGCGCCGGCGCCCGAGATGGGTGCCGCGCGCCCCGGCCGCCCCCTGCATGTTGCGATGTGTCGACCCCTTGGGACGCAGCGTTCCTGCTGCCGCGCCCGGCGCAACCGCCGTCAGTGCGACCGCGGTTGTCGTGCTTGTTCCTGTCTTTGGCTTAGCGTCGAACGCATGCCTGGCCCGGAGAGGCCCGCATGTGCTAACCCTACCCATCCCCCGCCGACCCTGTCGCCCTATTGGTGTTGGTCGGAGCTCGCATAGTGAGGTTCAAGAAAAGGCCAGACACGTGCGGCGCGCCTCGCCTTACGACCCGTCGTTTGCCAGCGACACAAATGCCGCCACAAAAACAGAGGCCCGGTAACCGGACCCCTCAGCCCGGCGGCCGTCTCTGCGGACCGTCTGGTGCCTGGGGGACTTGCTGCCTTGCGAGGAGGGCGTGCTGGCTGCTGACGCCCCGTGCCATGGCCATGCGCTGGGTGTCGGCCTCGAGGTTCAGCGGCCCCGACGGAGCGCTCCCGATCTCCACCGGGCGCCCCGTGAATCCCGGCACCTGCAGGCTCCACCCCCGCATGGCGTGGAGCGCCATGTGGTGCGGCTCGACCGTGTCCTCCCCGCAGCGCTTGGCCATCGCCGCCCCGAACGCCAGCAGCGACGTCAACAGGTCCACCGATATCTCCTCCAGTACCTCCCGGACCTCCGCCTCCAGCCTCTCGTCCGCGTGACCCATGATGTTCAGGAGACGACGTAGGCTGGGGGCGCAGACGACACACAACTTAAGTTCCCACCTCGCCAGCACACAGCCGGCGCCCTTCCCTACGCAGTCAGCCTAGGCATCGCCGTGCGCGCTTCATGGATGGCCGGGTGGCGCCCCACACCTGTCCTGCGAGAGGACCTGCTTGAGCCCCTGGTTCCGGGGAGCAGACGGCGTCCACACGCGACCCGCGCCATACGCCGATGCGGCTCCGCGAGAAGCTTGCACCCGCTCGGCGCCAGCCGCCATTCCCTGGGCCGAGCCCATCGCGGCGACGCGGCCCGGGTTCGTAACTGCGGCATAGACCCCCTGCGCCCCCCCGTAACCAGGCATCACACCTCCCCCGGCGGCAGCATGAGGGACGCCGCCCGGCGCACTGGCCGGCGCCACGCTCTGCGCGAGGTGCTGGTTGTACTGGGAGCAAAAGGCGAACCGTAGCCCTCTGAGTCCCTCCTGGAAACAGCGACGGAAGAACGGCCTAAACAGGATCGCCTCTTTGCTCGTGTGCGGCTCACCTGGGCTGCGGAGGTCGGTAAGCCTTGCATCCAGGCGTGCCCGGCCTGAGCGAAGTGCTGCTGCTGCGCTACCGCCTGTGGGAGCGCGCCTGCCCCGTACGATGGGTATTGTGCAGGATGCTGGGGCTGTGCGGCCCCATCAGGCCGCCGCTGGTTGGGGTCCATGCGCCCGCCCCACCGGCGCAGGTCCCGCCGCTCGCTGCCCAGCGCCCAGGCACGATTGGTCTACGCTAGGTTGCGGAATGACTCCTCCGGATCTTGCAGGGCGGCTGAGGAGCAGCGCGGACGACGCACACACAGAGGCTTGGACAGGGTGGGGGCGCTTCAGAGGATAGCAAAGCTGTATTGGCACGTCCTGGCGACAGAGTGGGGCGCAGTCTTGCCGTGTCAACCCACAGTGCAGTCCAGGCGTCGCGAGACGCCGCTGGAAGCCCGAAACTCCGTCCGTCGGCGTGGCAGACGCGCCAGAACACCTGGCAAAGCGCACGAAGCGCGGCCGCCGCTGCCGGACGCGCGCACATGATTGGGAGGTCGTGAACGTGAGAAGCAGCGAGGGCACTTGGGGCAGCATCACTGGTGCAATCGTGCTGGGGCCTGGTGGGAGCGCGCCCTGAGTTTGGGGACCAGCTGAAAGAGAGAAAGGATGGAGGAGTGCTGCGTGGTCTGCGCGGAGCCGCTGCAGTGGGTGGCCGTCGGCCACTGCGATCACAAGGAGGCGAGTTTGCAGGGGCCTCAGGTTCTTCGTCGAGGGTCCTTGTTTCTTGCCGACCCGGCAATGGCATGTTGGTTGGTTTCATGCGGCGCTTTCTGGCCTGGCCACCGGCGCCGACGGCGCGGCAGGGCGGGCGCGGCCTGTGCTTCATCCGGGGTGAGGCGCAGCAGAGGCCCCGTCCGAGATCCCTCGCCTTCTTCGTCGGCGCAGGTATGCTGGAAGTGCGTCGTCAAAATGCGCTTTGTCCAGAAGGACAAGAAGTGCTGCATCTGCAAGCAGGAGCTGGAGATGGTCTACTGCACTCGGGCGCTGGGAAGCTACACGCCCTCCTTTGGGTGACTCGCGACTGTCATCATCCTGAGCATCTCTATTTCCGTTGCCGTGACAGCTGCACACCACCTGCCTCTGCCCAGCTCGCCGCCTCGTCTCTCCAGCCACGCAGTAATTGCGCTCCCATGTCGCACGCAGAGGTTTGGAGGAGAGGCGGAAGGCTGGCGACCCGATGCGGTTTAACGACCTGCTCGACGCGTGGATCGACGACGACGGGCTCTACCAGCAGCTCCTGCGCTTGACGTCGCTGCACTGCCCCACGTGCACACACCAGCGAGGGGAGGACGAGGCGCCTACGTTCAAGTGAGCCCGCCAACGAGCCTGCCCCGGCCTGCTCAGGATTCGGGACCTGCCGTTCATCTTTCTGCCGTCACCGTGCCCGGCATTAGTACTACTCAACTTCACTGCAGCAGGGTGTTATCGTGCCCCACCCCTTCTTCCCTCCCGCAGCTCCCTCGGCCCGCTCAAGCGCCACCTCCGCGAGGCTCACAACCTTTTCTTCTGTGAGCTCTGTCTGACCCACCGGCAGGTGTTCGTGGGGGAGCAGGAGCTCTACTCTAAGAAGGACCTGGATCATCACATGGCCCAGGGAGACAAGACGGGGTCTCTTTCAGAAACGGCATTCCGGGGGCACCCCGCGTGCAAGGTACGACGCTAGGGCGCCTTGCGTCCCAGTGGGCCCCTGCCGGCCCGGTCCTGGGCGCAAACGCTAGCACATGGTGCGCGTCGCTTGCTGCACGGCGCAGCTGGTGGATTCCGCCCCGGAGTCCTCCTCGCCCGCAGTTCTGCCGGAAGCGCTTCTACGATGACACGGAACTCTTCCGCCACATGGAGCGGGACCACGAGCACTGCCACCTCTGCCGCCGCCGCCAGCCGGACCGGTTCGTGTATTACAAGGACTACGAGGAGCTGGACCGGCATTTCCACAAGGTGACGCGCGGAGCAGTTGGCCTGAACAACGCGGCGGGATCTGGTATGTATTGGAGGTGGGCCAGTCGCTCTTCCCCACCAGTGACGCCCGGCACGCGCATCGGCACCTGCAGGAGCACTTCTGCTGCGACGAGCCGCAGTGCCTCGAGCGCAAGTTCGTGGTCTTCGGGGAGGAGCACGAGCTGCGCGCGCACATCGCCAAGGAGCACGGGGACCAGATGACCCGGGCGCAGCGCCGAGCGCACCTGACCATCCTGCTCACGCTGCAGTACCGCAGCGGGGACGCGCGCGAGGACGACGGGTCGCAGACGATCCGGGGCGTGGGGCAGGGCGCGCTGCTGGGCGACAGGAGGCCGCAGGGGGTGCCGGTGGAGGCTGCCGCGGGGCGCAATTGGGAGGTCGAGTTCCCGTCGCTGGCGCCGGGCGGGGGCTCGAGCACGGCCGGCGCGGGGGCCCGGTGGGCGTCGGCGACCGGCCTGCAGCGGGCGGTGGACCCGAACGCCTTCCCGAGCCTCCGGGCGACGGTGGCGCCGTCGGAGGGGCGGTTGAGCCGTGGGCAGAAGAAGAACCTCAAGAAGAAAGAGCGGGCGATCGCGAGGGATGCGCAAGCGGCGGCAGCTGCGGATGGCGCGTCTGAGGCGTCGGGCTCGGCAGGCTGGGAGGGCGGCGTGTCGGGGTCTGGCGAAGGGGCACCTGTCACCGGGCTGCGGCAGGAGGAGGCGTGGCAAGAGGTCCCGGCGGCGCCAACGCGGCGACAGGTGAGCGTACGCGTGCAGCGCCGATGATGTCGCTGCGCCGCAGTTGACCGTTTCATGCGGGTGCTCTCAAAGCGCTCGTCTTGCCGCAAGCGACGTCTGTACGTGACACCGCTATACTCCCTTTCTCTGCCGTCGCAGGGCCCGATTCCGGGGCCGTCGCCTTCCATGACGTCGGCCCCGGCGCCGACCCCAATGCCGGTGCCCGTGGCCCAGGCGGGTGCCACGGCGGGGCCGACGCTGGCGCAGCGGCTGGCGGGGGCAGGGACGGGCGCGATCCGCGTCGTCCACCGCGCCAACGCGAACGACGCGCGGCCGCCGAGGCCCCTGGACGATGCAGAGGCGTTCCCGGGTCTGCCGACTGGTGCTCCAGCAGTCGCTGCGGGCCCCGTGAAGGGCCGCTGGGCCAAGGGGAGCGTCGTGCCTCGCGGCACGGCCGCGGTGGCCACGGGGCCGGCGCACGGGGCCGGGTTGGCAGCGTCGCGGTTCGCAGTGCTGTCGGAATCTCAGCACGCAGCCACCGGGGGTTCTGTGGGAGACGGGGCGGGCACAGGGGCGCGGCCCGCGCGGCCGGAGACGGCCGGGAGGGCCAGTAGCGCCGCGGGCGACCAGGCCGGCCAGCAGGGCGGGGCAGCAGGCGTGGGGACGTCTGGGGGTGCCTCGGTGGGAGCCCCGCCCAAGAGCGCGGTGCAGGCGCTGATGGACCGGGTGCGGGCCATCGCGGGCATGGAGGGGTTACGCGAGCTAAAGAAGGAGAGCGCGGCCTTCATGGAGGGCCGGCAGACGAGCGATTGGTACTACGCGGCATGCGTGCGGCTGGGGCTGCAAGCGCTGGTTCCGGAGCTGGCGGCGCAATGTCCCAGCGAGCAGCACCGGGCGGCGCTGATGGAGGAGCACCGGCGCGCGGTGACGCGGGCGCCGGCGGGGGACGCGGGGAAGGGGGCGGGCGGCGGGCACGCCTCGGCCGTGCCGTTGGGCATGTGGGCGTGTCCCGTGTGCACTTTGGAGAACGAGGACAGCGCCGTGCACTGCGACGCGTGCGGGACGCTGCGCCCGGGGCTGGACACGGGGGCAGGGACGGGGGGCATCTCGGGATCGCACACCGCGAAGGTGCGTGCTGTTTGTTTTGGCCTTGCCAGGGGCCAGCCGTGACGGCGGATAGCGTCGACGTGTCAATTGCATGGTCTGCGTCTCGTCTCGCTCGCAGGGCAAGAAGAAGGGGTCCTCGCGTGGCGTGGCGATGAGCCTCTCGGCGGGCGGGGTCACGTCGTCGGGTGCCGGGCAGCAGAGCGGGACGCGGAGCACGGGCGCGTGGGCCGACGCGTCCGAGCGCAGCAGCGTCGGCTTCCATTCCCTGGCGTCCATGGCCGCGACGGACGAGCTGGCAGAGCCCTCCACGGACTCACACCGGTCGGCCAGCCAGGCGGGGCGGTCGCGGGCACCCGTCGCGGAGGACTTCCCTGGGCTGCCCGTCCGCAGCGCCGTCGTGGCGGAGCAGGCGGCGCTCCTCGAGTCAGCCTCAGCGTCGGCATCGGTGTCGTCCGCCGGGGGTGGCACCCAGGACGGGAACAGGGCGGGGGGCAAGAAGGGGGGCCGGAAGGGCCGCGGGGTGCCAATCCAGCTCACGGGCGGGCACGGCTCGGCGGAGGCGAGGGATTTCCTGCGCCCGCCCGAGCGTCAGAATGCGTGGGACCCGACGGGGGAGCGCGCTGCGGGGTCGGTGGGCGGCGGAGGGTCCTCGGATCCCAAGGGGTCCTGGTCTCGAGGCGGCGGATCGCGTCTCGCGTCCGCGTTAGGGGCTGTGCAGGACGCGTGGGTCAAGCGAAGTTGACGTGCGGTACGTGCTGTGCGTGCTATGCGCGAGCGTTTTCAAGCCGTGCGGTGGGCTAGCGCCTGCCGCCTGAACTGCGTGAACGCTGCACTCATCGACGATTCAGCGGCACAGACCGCCTGACAAAAAAAGAGAAGAGAGGAGGTTGGAGTGGAAAGGGAACGGCGCCGTGCCATGCCCTGCATGGATGGCGCTTAGGCTAGAAGAGGAGTCAGGAAAACATTCAGTTGCAAAACCCCCAAAAAGAAAGCTTCAGTGACCAAGGTGTCCCCCAAAAGCGTGATCACAATGGGCAGGCGCCTGGGTCCGTGCCCAGCCACCCAGCGCGCAGGCCGGTGCCCCGGCAGTGCTTGCATGGCTCCTCCCCCGTTCCCTGCGAGTCACCGGAACGGCGCTAGGTGGAACGGCGCCTTAGAATGCTCCTAGGATGCACATCGCCTGCATGTGCATGGGCCTGCTGCCGTCCGCATCCTCGCCTTGCACACGGGACATGAAAGGGCCCTCTCGGAGCTGGGCTCCCGGATCACGTGGTCACCGACGCTGAGGAAGCCCGTGGACCCGCAATACCCGCACTCCCGATGCCCCTTACCCTCACAGCACGGGCAGCGATTGGGCCGCTGCACTGCCTGCGGGCGGGTGCGGCCAGCATGGATCGAGGGCGACGTTGCAGCGTTGCATGAGCACCGCACGCGACCTGCCGACGCCCGCGCGCACCTGGTCCCCGCTCCTGACCCTCCATGCAAGGTCCAGCGACGCTGCCCGGGACTCTGCCGAAGTGCCCTTGTCCCCCACGATCTGCGCCAGCTCGTGCGCGAGATCCTCGTCCATGCTTCCCGCGCTCAGTTCGTGTGGCGAGGACGACGACGAGCGTGCGACAAAACGGGCCAGGTGTCGCGAGCGGGCCCAGGAAACGCTCCTTGAATCGACTGCGGAGGGATCACGGTCGCCATCGACGTCGAAGCTGCAATCGTGCTCGCGCGATCCCTCGCATGACGTGCGGCGGGCGGGATTCGATGGCGGGCAGAAAGGCAAAGCAAGGACATCGAACGAGGCATCGGACGGCCTAGGCCCCTTGCGCGCGGGGCAAACTTACCACATGGGGACAGAGAGACGGCGAGCATGGCTGTCCGCGCAGGCCGTCGAGCCAATTTAGCCCAAACTGGTCGCGACCTGGTTGCGCCACACGCGGCGAACGTGGTGCTTCTCATCGTTGCCATGAAACCCATCTGCTTGCTCAGTATGGTACGACGGTGGCCACGGGTTTTCGCAGAACGCGGCCCCCGCGCCTCTCAAAAAGCCAGAACACGCCGTGTTCTGACGTGGGACAAGGCGCCCGTTTTCTCGCTGTTCGCCGGTCGTGGCGCCCTCGTCGCTGTCATCAGACGAACAGCTGGCAGACAGCATCTGCCCGGTTGCGCTTCCCCCGGCCGCGACTTGGGTTTCCGCGCTCCGACACAGGCAGCGCGCTCGTCGAGCGCGCGCGGATCCGTCGCTCCGCCATGATGTCGCTGGCTCGCTTGGCAGCGGCTGTTGGGATAGGGGGCGGCGCTGTCTGGATGTACTCGACCATGGAGCCGAGCCACAGCCCGCTGGACCTGGACGTTGGCAGCCCACCCCCGCCGCGGGAGCGGCAGATCGAGGCACTGAAGGGCAGCAAGGACAAGCCCTTCGACGTTCTTGTCGTGGGGGGGGGGGCGACGGGGGCAGGATGCGCGCTGGACGCGACGACGCGAGGCCTTCGGTGCGCGCCAACTGTATGGCATCGCTGGCCGAATCCTCCCTCGCGGAGCCGACCTTCGCCGGGGACCCAATCCTGCTAGGCCGGCTGCGATTCGCGCGAGCTCTGTCTCGCGCCCGCAGCACGGCGCTCGTCGAGCGCGAGGACTTTGCTTCGGGCACGTCCTCTCGGTCGACCAAACTCATCCACGGCGGCGTGCGGTACTTGGAGAAGGCCGTTTTCAACCTCGACTACGGTCAACTGAAGCTAGTGTTTGAGGCTCTGCAGGTCCGAGCCGCGGTCGCGCGCGGGCCGGGCCAAGCGAGGCCCCTTTGGCAGACCCCCGCATCCAAGCACCCCCGCCGGGTCTTACCTGCAGGAGCGGAGGGCCATGATCCACAACGCGCCGTACCTGAGCACGTCGCTTCCCATCATGACCCCCTGCTACTCGCTGTGGGAGGTGCCTTACTACTACATGGGCCTCAAGATGTATGACCTCGTGGCGGGCTCCCGCGCCCTCACCTGGTGAGCTAGTCGTCGCTACTGCTGACAAGCGTGATTGTCTATGATCCGCTACTTTTGCGTGGATTGATGCATCCAGTGCTCGGCGGCTTCGCCGGGAGGGGTTGGGCAGTTGCGCTCAACGTCACCTTACCTTCATTGCCTCTTCTCCGCGACTTCCAGGTCGTACTTCATGTCAGCGAAGGAGTCACAGCGCCTCTTCCCCACGCTCTCCCAGCAGCGTAAAGACGACCATCGCTCGCTCAAGGGCACCATCGTGTACTACGGTGAGCGGGCGAGCTGCGACGTTCGCAGCTGCGACCGGGCTGCCGCATAGCAGCGGCAGTCAGCAGTCAGCAGTCAGCTGTAGTGGGGTTGTTGACGAAGGCGAGGCTTGGGGGCAGGGCCTGGGATGAGCTTCGTTGGGGGCCCTGCGCCGCAGATGGCCAGTTCAACGATGCGAGGATGAACGTGGCGCTGGCGTGCACGGCGGCACGGGCGGGGGCCACCGTCCTCAACCACGCAGAGGCGAGTCGCAGCGATGGTCGGCAGGGGTGGCGGTGCTGCGGTGCTGGTGGTAGCGGCACTGGTAAGCTGTTGCTGGCAGTTGCGGTGCAGGTGATGGCGCTAGTTATAAGGAAAGCAAGCGCATCTCATGTTCATAGCAGTCTCAGTCCGTCGCAATGTTCGCAGGTGACGGGCCTCATCAAGGATGAGCGAGGCAAGGTGGTGGGCGCCAAGGTGCGGGACGCGCTGACGGGGTCCATGTGGGACGTGCACGCCAAGGTGGTCGTGAACGCCACGGGGCCATTCTCGGACGCACTGAGGCACATGTCGGACCCTAAGGCATCTAAGATGATTGAGCCGAGCTCGGGCGTGCATATCACGCTCCCCGACTACTACAGCCCCGAGAACATCGGCATGATTGTGCCCAAGACCAAGGACGGCCGCGTGGTGTTCATGCTGCCCTGGCTGGGGCACACGATCGCCGGCACGACCGACGCTCCCACGGACGTCACGCCGAGGCCGCAGCCGACGGAGCAGGAGATCCAGTTCATCCTCGGTGACCGCCGCGGCGATGCGTGCGTGTCTCTGCGCCGCAGAGCGCGCAGACATTCTTGCGTTGCTCTCTTTGCCACCGGCCATCCGCGACAGCTCACCTTTGGCCACCTTTGGAGCATCTAAGGAATTCATGTCACCCACTGCGCCGCAGACACGCTCAAGGATTTCCTGACCGTGCGCGTGCGGCGCTCGGACGTCATGTCGGCTTGGTCGGGCATCCGCCCGCTGGCCGCGGACCCCACGGCCAGCAGCACCGAGTCCGTCTCCCGGGACCACGTGGTCTGCGTCGAGTCCGACGGCCTCGTGACCATCAGCGGGGGCAAGTGGACGACGTACCGGAGGATGGCCCAGGACACGATTGATCTGGCAGCACGCGTCGCGGGCCTCAAAGCCGGCCCATGCATCACCGAGCGCGTCATGGTGGTTGGATCTAAGGGATGGTCGCCCAACACCTTCACGGAGGTCGCGCAGAATTACGTGGTCCCGCACCGCCCCGGCGCCATCGATACCCGGGTGAGTTTCTGGCAGCCGTGATGTCAGAACCACCTTGATGGGGGCCGTGCAGACAGGGTCACGAGGCTTTTGGTCAGAAGTGAACATCGTTCACGACGGGGTGCCATCGAGTCAGGAACTGGGGCAGCAAGTTAGGCTGCCAAGCAGGGAGCGAGTTGGATGTGACGACACAGTGCACTTGCCCCCCGCAGGTGGCGATCCACCTGTCGAACAGCTACGGCACCAAGGCGTTCGAGATCACGCGGATTGCCGAGAAGGAGAAGCTGGGCAAGCGCCTGGTGCGGGGTCACCCACTGCTCGAGGCGGAGGTGGCGTACTGCTGCAGGAACGAGGTGAGGGGCGCCGAGGGCCTTTGTCACTGGTGCGATGTGCGGCCGGGCTGCAGAGGGCTCTTGCATTCACACAGTCCTCTTAACCTTCGGATTGTGTCGCTTCTGTCGCGACTTGCAGCAGCACCTCCAAAAGCAGCTGCGGCTTGCAGCATCGTAGCACCGCAGTGGCACGCGCCATCCGCGCCGCCCGCAGTACTGCGAGACGATCGAGGACTTCATCGCCCGTCGCACCCGCCTCGTGTTCCTCGACACGCTGGCGACAAGGGAGGCGCTGCCGTGGGTCGCCGAGCTGATGGCCCGGGAGCACGGGTGGAGCGACGCACGCCGCCGCTCGGAGCTCCAGAAAGCGGAGTCGCTTCTGGAGACCTTCGACTCGACTGAACGTAGGAACATGGGCAACACCAACGCCGCACCCGTCAACGCCTGACGCACACGATGTGGAGTGGCGCTGGAGCCGCCGTCCAGGCCCGCGGCAACGCTGTTCAGTGCCTGCTGCTGCGAGGAAGCGCGCCATTGGGTACCGAGCGCGGTGGCTCGCGTGCACATCCACCCAGCCTTCCTTTCGCTTTCCTTCCCTACCTCCCTCGTGCCCCACGAGGCCTCTTGCGTTGCTCGCCTGTCCCGGGCATTGTGACCGCCCCTCGTCATTCAATACTAAAGCTTCAGTACGACTTGAGCGCGAGGTCATTGACGTCCGTGGGCATCCCCATCTCCTTCTGACGGCCCACGGCGTAGCACAAGTGCGTCTGGTGCAGCCACTCGCTGAAGTCCCCCAGACCAGCCATCCCCGCCACGTCTGCCTCCCAGCGCGCCAGGCTCTCTGCCTCGCGCCGCCTTCGTGCCTCCAGCACCCCCGTTTCAAACACACCCTCGTCCGACACGGCGACAAAGTCGAGAGCCATGCAGCCGTGGCCGTCCCGCTCCGCCAGGCGCGCCAGTGCCACCCAAATCGCCCGGCTCCTGCGGTGGCAGCGACTCCGGGGCTGGTGCCCAGTCCCAGCAGAGTGTGAGGGGCGGTAAGTGTCCGTCCCAAAGCATCCCTAAGTCCCCAAGCCAGGACGGGGGCTTACCTGGGCATGTGGAAGTCCGAGGTGACGACGCAGAGCCGCCGCCACTTGCGCGGCAGGGCGTGGATGGTCAGGGCAAAGTAGGCGTTCCCGATCGTATCGTAAGACGAGACCTCACGGAGGAGGTGCCGTGGGTGGATGCCGTGATGGTCCATCAGATACTGCAGGGTCTGGCACATCGCATGCACGTGACGCAGCGTCGGCACCCTGGGCGCTCTCAGGAAGGCAGCAACACTCGCGCTCGCCTGTGCGCACGAGACGCTCTCGTGGATGACGAAGCCGTGCTCGTTGAGGTGCGGGGGCTTGTGCGGCGTTCCGCCACCCGAACACACGATGTAGGCGCCCGTTTCGCGGTGGATGTCCGCGCACTTGTCGAGCCTGCACGCCAGGAAGCACCGCAGCATTGGGAGGCCTTGCCAGGTGAGGATGCATCGGGAGCAGCGTTGCTTGGGTGCCGACCTTCGCGTCACCCACTCAGGGTTGCTCCCGCCCGCAGTCTGGCCTCCAGCGAGCACCACGACGGCGTCCAAGCCATCTTGCGAAGCTGTTGCTATTGGACGAGCACGACGAAGCGCACGACATGTCCTATGGCCGATCAAGCCGCGCATGTGCAGCGTACTAGGAATGCGCTGCGCCATGTTTGCACCGGCGATGAAAGGAGCGGTGGCGCGCGCTGAAATGCAAACGCAATGCACAGTGTTTTGCTTTGTCTTTTTGGCTACAAGATGCGTATGCCAAGCGTAGGGCTTCAGCGTCACAGTCATTTACGGTTCACCTATCGCTCTGGAGATGCGCCGTCACGGGAAATCCCTTCTGGCCCGCTGTGTAAAGAAACACTTTGTCAAGCGCCCTGACTCGCGTGCGTCTCGGGTGCTGGGTATATGCGCCTGTCCTTCGGCCAGCAGCGTTAATGCGAACCATGTCTTCTGCTGGATGCCGTCACTTGTCTTGCTGGCCCAGCGCGCTGGCACCCGCCCCTTCTTTTGCATTCCACTGCCCTCCCGCCCTCTCATCGTGCCGTATCCCTTTCAGCGTTGGCTTCACCAATCATCAGTTTCAGTATGCAACTCATTGCAGGAAGAGGGCCAGACGAACACTTGCCAGGGCCGAGAAGCAGCCATGCGCAGATGTCTTCGATGTTTGCCGTCAATCTGCGCAGGGAGTCGCTCTCGTCTTCATCTGTGGACAGCTCACTGGCCTGACAGCAGTCGCACTGTGAGGCTCGGCGCGTGGTAGGCGTGTCGCTGTCGCTGGTACCGACGGCTGCGCCCTGCCAAGGCTTCTCTGCTGCCTCCCTCACAGGTCGGGTGACGTGGCAACGGTGTCTGCGACCGACCTGGCCGCCGCGTCCCTCCTCACGCAAACGGGGCAGCTGGCTGGGGCGCTGTGGCTGCTGGCATCGACCGAGTTTGACCCCGGGGCTTCCCTGGGCCAAACCCAACGGCCCAGCAACATCCTCACCTCCGTTGGTACCGGGGTCATATTCGGAGGTCTGGCCCTCTTGAGCGTCTTCATCGCCACCTCGCTGGCCAGCCCGGGCCCTGCCGCCAACACCGCCGAGGTCGCAGGCGTCGTTGAGCAGTTGCCTCGGGCCGGTGTGACGAGCCTCTTCCTCAGCACATGCGTCCTGGGACCCGCGTCGGAGGAGATCGTCTTCCGCGGGATCGTGCTGCGGGTATGTGTGCCATGCTTGCGCGCGAGGTACCGATGACCGCCAAAGTCGTGTTGAGCAACATGGGGTCACTCTCACCGTTTCATGCATTTGCAGGGCGCCATGGCCGTCGGGATGCGTCCGCTCCCCGCCGCAGCTGTGTCCACCGGGGCCTTCCTGCTCTTGCATCCGCATGTCTTTGACTGGGTGGGGCTCGCCCCACTCAGCGCAACACTGGTGAGCCGCAGCGGGGCAGGTTGCGCAGCATTGCACCTACGTCTAGTACCCACACGCATCCCTTCAACGCTCCCGGTCTTGCAGGCGTCTGCTATGCTCGTGCCAGGCGGTGGGCTGCTATCCGCCACCGTAGCGCACGCCATGTACAACACGGTCATCTTTGCCGCGGGGCTTCGGTAATGCACTACACACTACTATGGGTCCACAGCAGTGAGGCCTGGATTGAATGGCTTTCGAGGGCAGGTGGCATCACTGCGCTGCCTGCGGCTCTTTCTCCGAGCCCGCTGCTAACGCCTGCTCAAGCTGGTCCAGCTCTCTCACCATGTGAAGCGGCACGGTCAGACCGTAGACTTTCAGCCACCGCCAAGTACCTTGGACGTCATTGTGGGCGCAGAGCGGGGCGCCTCGGAACTCCACGTCCACGCGCCGCCAGGGCAGCGACCGCAGGCGCAGGAAGGCGTCCCTCCTGTGCGCAAGGCGAGCAGGTGTCGAGCAATGACCTCGTGCAGCTGCGAGGTCGCTCGGTGCCATGCAGCCCAGCACTCACCGCAGCTCCGCCAGCTCCGTGCCAGGAGGTAGGGGGCGCTTGAGGCCGCGCTTGGCATCGTCTGGGGAAGCACAGGCCCCAGGGGTGCACGCTGCACCTCCATCCACGCCCCGCGGCTGCGTGCACAAACGACTGACACTGAGCGAGGCCCAGTTAGCGCTCCGCCAGCCCACCGCGCTTCCTCCGCCACACGCATGCACCCGGGCTGGGTCCGTCTCCCAAAAGGCACAGGCGGGCCGGTCCTCATGAATGATGGAAGAACCCACGAGAGCAGCGGACGAGGACCCATTCAGTGGGGTGCTGGTGCTGCCCCCCTTCGTGGCTAGCACCGCCGCACCCTCGCCACCCCTGCCCTCCACCGCCACCGCTGCGCCGCCCTTCCCGTTGCCGGACGCCAAGACGATGGGTTCGATGTTGTCCACACGTGCACCCTTCTTGTGCACCGGGAGCTCGGATGCGTCACGGATGCTGGCACCCGCCCATGCCACAAGATGGTCTTCACCCGTGTTGGCTGCAGCGGCGAAGGCACACGCACAACGGTCGGCCTCTACGTCCAGGAGCGCGTCGCAGCCATGGGGCTTGCTGGTGCTGGTTCGGCACCCTCACCGTAGGTGGTGCGCGTGCGGAAGGCGCAGAGGGCCGAGTAGAAGTACTCTTTGCTGTTTGGATGATCCAGGGTCATCCGGTATAGCAGGGGCTGCTGCCGGTCCCCTGCATGCCATGGCGGGTGCTGTCGTGACCCCCGCCCAGTGGCACAAGCGCATGTGTCTCTCGCGTGTGACCCCTGCAACGCACCTCCATCAGCCCACAGGAACTGAGAGCCGGCCAGGCCGATGGCGGCGCGAGCCACGATCGGAGAGAGCGCACGGACGGGCTGCAGGAGGAGGCTCACGCCAGGGAAGCGGCCGAGCCACTCGAGGACGGGGAGGTCGTGGGGGCTGCCGTGCGTGGCGTCCACGCCCATGTGTGGCGTGGCCATCGTCACAAGGTGACACGGAGCTAGGCCCGCCATCGTGCCGCGAGAGGGGTCCAACAGGACGCCCGCGGCGTGTCGGGCAATGAGGCCCCCCATGCTGTGCCCCACAAAGCTGATGCGCTTCAGGTCGGGATTGGCCCGCGCCAGCGAACGGACTTCATCGGCCAGGCGGTGTCCGCACGCCGCGACGCCCTCGAAGGTGGCCGCGCGCGACGACGCGGTCGACACGTGCACCACGGCAGCGCTCTTCACGTGGCCGTCACTTCGGGGCAACACATGCTCAATCAGGTTCTTCCAATTGAGCGGGGACCTGCATGGTGGTGTGGATGCGTCATCGTCTGGAGGGAGGAGCTCGTTGCGGACTCTTGTGGCACAATCATCACGCCAGCGCAGTCACCCGAAAAGACCATTGACCAGCACGACCAGGTGATCGCGTTTGGGATCGTGTATCGAGGTCTGCATGGACGCGCGCGCCACACGATAACTTTGCAGCCGAATTCTCCCTTCCCCGGCCCGTGCTGGCCCGGCCGATTGCGGCGGAGAGGAGGCAGCTTGAAATGTTATATCGCTGAAGATAGAACGGCGCGAGAACGCGTGGCGATTCGAGGAGGGCCCAGCGTAAGGACCAACAGCACGGCAGCAGTGTTTCTGAGCGCCGTGGCTCGATGATGGCCCTCGGGTCATTGAAACGCTACTCCATACTGAAGGAGGCACAGCGGGGAAGTGCCATTTGTGGGAACAACGACGGGCAAGAGAAGCCGGCCGTGCAACGACATCGCTGGCATACAGCTGCGGCCGATTTCGGCATCGGAAGCACCGGCAGCTTGACCCTGCTGCCACGAGCGGCGGCCTGGCGCTCACTCCCCTCCCGCCTCTGCCTCCTGCGCCTCCTCGGCTTCCCTGCCCTCCTCCTCCTCGCCCCCGCCAGCCTTCTGCCTACTGCACTCCTCCAGCCACTTGCAGTACACGTCGATAGGAGCGGAGAGCTTGTGAATGGTGGAACTGAACGACGCTTGGCACTCGCTGCGGCGACAACAAGGGCGAGAGGTTGCGCCGGGCCGGTGTGGGAAGGCGGGAGGCGTTCATCCTGGCTCCTAAGGAAGTGAGGCATAGCATACAATGAAATCGAGCGGAATCGGATGCCAACAGCCGAAACGCAGCCCTCCTGCTCGTCGTGGCGCCAAGCACGGGCGCTTGTCAGGACGCAAGGGCCTCTCACGTACACTGCAGCCTCCCGACGCCATCCTCCATGTCCATCTTGACGCTCACACACTTCTCGTTGTTGCAAAAAGGGCAGTTGAACTTTGCTGCGGGGGATGGGCGGGGAACAGGTTCCCGGCCTGAAGCAGCTCAAATGCTCGGCGATGGCGTCGCGATTCGGCACTCACTCTCCACCTTTGGCCGCTTCTTCTTCGGAGGTGGCGCCTTTGTTGCCTTGCGCTTGCCCATGCTCGCAGTCCGGCGTCCGCCGGGGTTGCGGGGCCGGAAGGAGAGCTAGGTTTGAGCCTCAGCTAGCAATGCACGTCGTTCTCCTTCTAGGGTGATACGGACCGCAAATGGAGCTGATTAACGCGAAAATGGAAGGGAAAGCCGGCTCAAAATACCCAGCTTTTGACACGTCAGAGGCGCTGCGGCACGCCGCGTTCACAGAACAGCCCACCGCCTCTCTAGTCCTAAGGTCACGCGGCGCCGACAGTCAAGCTCGCACGGCGGGCTGGGAGGTCTCTAAGGACGCAGAGCCTAAGGCGACGCGCGGCGGGGCGGGCGGCGAGGCCCCTCCTGCGCCCTCGTCGCCCTCCGCCCCAGGCATCGCCATGCTCCGGGGCATGGCCGCGGCCTGCGCGTACTTGAGCGCGAGGGACCCTGCGCCCGCTGCAGCCCCCATAGTGTCGGATGGCGACCCCGTGCGACCGTCCCTCCCGCCGCTGCCCCCCTGCCCCGGCAGCTGCACGGTCGAGCGGAACGAGTAGCGCGTGGACCCGACCGAGTAGCGCCCCAGCTGCGCCTCCGTGACCTGCGCGTTCAGCCACTGGATCATCTGCTGGTTGCTCTCCAGCAGCGCCTGCGACTCGTCCAGCTTCTTCTGCTGGTCGGCCGCCCGCGCCTCCAGCACCCGCCGCGCGTGCTCCTCCCGGTCCAGCGCCTGCTGCAGGTGCAGCGACTCGCGCGTGACCTTCTCGAGCTGCCCCTGGCGCTCGTTGAGCAGCGACTCCTGCTGCGCAATCACGGCCGCCTTGAGCTTCATCTTGGCGCGCGCCGCCTGCGGGTTGGGGGAAGTAGCGAGGGTCGTGGGCGCGGGCGGCCGGCGGCGACAGCAAGCTGCGCACCTGACCGCCGTCTCGCCTTCAGGTCCGCTTGCAGGCGGTCGATGATCTGGTTGCCCTTGTCCACCTCGGCCGCCGCCGCGCCCAGCCGCGCCTCCAGGGACCGGTTGGCGCTGCGCACTTCCGCGAGCGTTTCTGACAGGGACGCCCGTGCGCCCTCGGCGTCCGCCAGCTGCCGCCGCAGCGTCCCGACCATCTCCTCTTGAGCCTTCGCCTGCACAGGAGGACAAGTACGGCGCATCATGATCCGCCAGCGAGAGCAGATTGCAATGATGGGACCCATGCGCCCACCGCTCCGCACCTGCTGCTGGAGGGCTGCGACCTCGACCCGCCTCTCGTTCAGCGCCTTCTCCAGCTCCACGCGGACCCCCGCAGCCTCCACGCCGGCGCGCTGCATGCGGTCGGCCTCGTCGCGCAGGGCGCGCAGCTCGCCGTCCGACGCCCCGAGCCTCGCCGACAGCTCAGACACGCGCGCGTCCAGCGCGTACTTTTGGTCCTGCAGCTCCCGCCGCTGCCGGTCCAGCTCGGACCCCTTTCTCTCCAGCTCCGCCACCTGCGCCCGCAGCCGCCCCTCGAGCTCCGCCTTGTCCCGGTCCGCCCCCTGCCGCACCTCCTCCAGCTCCCGCAAGTGGGCCTCCTTAGCCTCCGCCAGGCGCGCGGCCAGGTCCGCCTGCCACCGCACGCGCTCCTTCCCGTACGAGTCCCGCTCCTCCCGCAGCTCCGAGCTGCTCGCCGCGGCCGCCTGCTGCGTACGCTCCAAATGGCGCTGTGCCTCCTCCAGAGACTCCCTGGGGGCGATGGGAGACCGGCGGGGTGTCTCAAGAGAGTCGAGATAACCCAGGGTTACCAGCGAGCGCGGGCGGCGACCCACCGGAGGCTCGTGGCCTGGGTGCGCGACTCGGTGAGGCGGGTCGCCAGGTACTGCTTGACGGCGGCGTCGCTGCCGGGCCGGAAGCCGAGGGAGATGTGCGTGATCTGTTTGAAGAGGTTCGTCTCAATGACGCTGAGACGGGACTCGGAGCCACGCACGGCCAACTCGGCGATGAACTTGGCGGGGTCCTCGCCTCGGGCATCGATGCAGAGCTGCGTGAATGGCGCGACGCCATGGGGTCGCTGCGCCCCGAGAGCACGCCCACCAAGAGCATCGCAAAGAGGCGGGTCTGCCGTGCGGGGCCGGCGGTGCGGGGCGGCGATGCGCGGGCGCGGTGGGGCGGGACACGTGCCTGCAGAAGCTCGGACAGTTTTTCCGGGAAGGCGTGGAAATCCACGAGGATGCCCTGGTCGACCTTCAAGTGCTGGAAGTCGTCCTCGTTGACCTCGAGCGTATGCAGGAAATAGAGGTCCCCGTCGCTCGAAACTTGGATGACGAGCACCTGCACGCGCCAAACCCCCCGCGCCGTCAAGCGGGGGCGATGGGCCGCCAAAGCAGCTGGCGTCGACGTCGTTACTCATGTGCGCGACGGCGGCGCGAATCGCCAGCAGCGCAGGGGCCTTCTGCGCCGGGGGGGCCCGCGACGTGCGCCGACCCGCGGGGCCCTCTCCGCCCCCGGCCGCGCACCTGGACGCCCCTCCCCTCCTTGCTCCTCCCCAGCGACATGCGGACATTCACATCCTCGACCCGTTCCGTCTTGTCGGGCGCGCGGATGCGGACGGGCACGCGCTCCTCGTAGACGATGCGCAGCGAGTCGTAGAAGTCCGGGATTTGAGCCCACGACATGGTCGCGGCGAGAGCGGGCGCAGGGACGAAGGAGGGAGGCGTGGATCGCTCCCGAGCCCGCGGGAGCCGCCACTTGCGCGCGGGGGGCGCGCTGCAGGTTCGAACTGTCCAGCGCGGGAAGCCAACAACCCGTGGGAGTCGCGTGGAGGGGCGGGGACCAGCCGCAGCCGCCGACTTCACGCGAAATTGGGACCCTGAGCGCGCGCGCCCGGCCCGAGTCGCCGTCCTGGCCCCGCCCGGACGTCAGGCTCCGTTTCTGGTGCTCGGGACCGGTGCCGCGCCCTCCTCGCGCCCGCGTCGCATTCTTGCCCCAGATTTGCGTTCCACATCGATCTTCGTGAGGGACCGTCACCTTACCGTGAAGCCAGAGGCTCGATAGGACTGGGGAGCATGGCGACCACCAGCCAGGCGGTCCACGCCCGCCATGGCGTGCTCAGCAGCCTGAGGGGTTATGCGCGGAGGGCGAACGCCGTCCGGGCGGCGCTCCTGGGCCCCAAGTCGGTCCGGAGGGGCCGGCAGCCCCTGCTCTCGGCCCGGGCGCAGGTGACCGCCGCTCCCGGGCCCGCGAATCGCTTGAATCGTCGACGATGATGGCTGTCGAGATCGCTCTGGGGGTCGAGGGCCTCTCTTTTCGGCGCCTACTGGTGGCCACGAGATGCAGCGCGCTCGAGGCGTCCTCGATTCGCCACCTCGCGGCTCTGCGGGGTCATTATCGCTATTGCGAACTCGTTCCTGGCGGATAGACGCCAGGGGGGCCCCGGGGGGCCACGCACGCGACCAGTCGCCCGTCGCCCACCTAGCAAACCTCTGGGGACCTCGCCCGGGACCGCCAGCGTGCGATCTGACCATGCGCTGCCGCCCGTCCCTTCCTCGCAGGCGGAGGATGTCGCCGTCGAGCTCGTGAGGAAGCTTCCCGCGGCCGCGCTCGCGGGCGTGATCGCGTCGCTGGCCACGGCCCAGGACGTCCAGGCCGCGGACTTCGCGCCGCCCCCGACGGACGACAAGGTGTTCGACATGCGGAGGGAGTCGGCGTCGTCGTCCGGCATGGAGAACCTGAGCGCCCCGGCCGTCTCGGACCGCCTGCCCGAGGGCAACCAGTGGCGCTACAGCGACTTCATCCGGGCGGTCCAGGCGGGCAAGGTGGAGCGCGTCCGCTTCTCTAAGGACGGCACGCAGCTCCAGCTCACCGCCGTGGACGGCCGCCGCGCCGCGGTGGTCCTCCCGAACGACCCGGAGCTCGTGGACATCCTGGCCAAGAACGGCGTCGACATCTCCGTCTCCGAGGCGAGCGCCGCCTGCTGGCCCGCCGCTCGCCGCGGCATTGCGATGGTCATTTTCGCGAGCCCCCCGAGGCGTCCCGCTGACGCCCCCTCGCCTTCCCGCGTCGTGCGCAGGGTGACCAGCAGGGCAACTACGTGGCGCTCCTCGGCAACCTCCTCTTCCCGCTCATCGCCTTCGCCGGCCTCTTCTTCCTCTTCCGGCGTGCCCAGGGCGGCCAGGGCGGGCTCGGCGGCGGGCTCGGCGGCCCCATGGGCGGCGCGATGGACTTCGGCAAGTCGCGCACCAAGTTCCAGGAGATCCCGGAGACGGGCGTGACGTTCGCGGACGTGGCGGGCTGCGACAGCGCCAAGCTGGAGCTCGTCGAGATCGTCGACTTCCTCAAGAGCCCCGAGAAGTACACGGCGCTGGGGGCCAAAATTCCCAAGGGCTGCCTCCTGGTGGGCCCGCCTGGGACGGGCAAGACCCTGCTGGCCAAGGCTGTCGCCGGCGAGGCCGGCGTGCCCTTCTTCTCCTGCTCCGCCTCCGAGTTCGTCGAGCTCTTCGTGGGCGTGGGCGCCGCGCGCGTGCGTGATCTCTTCGAGAAGGCCAAGTCCAAGGCGCCCTGCATCATCTTCATCGACGAGATCGACGCCGTCGGGCGCCAGCGCGGCGCCGGCATGGGCGGCGGGAACGACGAGCGCGAGCAGACCATCAACCAGATGCTGACGGAGCTGGACGGGTTCGAGGGCAACACCGGCATCATCGTCCTGGCCGCCACCAACCGCCCCGACGTCCTCGACCAGGCGCTGCTGCGGCCCGGCCGCTTCGACCGCCAGGTGCGCGTCGCGTGCGCCCCGCCCGCTGCACCCAGCCCGGCTCCCTGCTCTACGCTCGTCTTGCTGCCCTTGCCCAGCTCCGCCACGCACCCACCACAGTGCCCCTTGCGCTGCCTCGCAGGTGACGGTGGACCGCCCCGACGTCCAGGGCCGCGTGGAGATCCTGAAGGTGCACTCCCGTGGCAAGTCCCTCGACACGGACGTGGATTTGGAGAAGCTGGCCCGCCGGTGCCCGGGCTTCACGGGCGCCGACCTCCAGAACCTGATGAACGAGGCGGCCATCATGGCGGCGCGGAGGAGCAAGAAGACGGTAGGGCGCGAGGAGCTGGACGACGCGCTGGAGCGCATCGTGGCGGGCCCGGAGAAGAAGGGCGCCGTGATTTCCGAGAAGAAGAAGCGTCTGGTGGCGTACCACGAGGCGGGCCACGCGATCGTCGGGGCGCTCATGCCCGAGTACGACCCCGTGACCAAGATCACGATCGTGCCGCGCGGGCCGGCGGGCGGCATTACGTTCTTCGCGCCGTCCGAGGAGCGTCTCGAGTCGGGGCTCTACTCGCGCACATACCTCGAGAACCAGATGGCGGTGGCCATGGGCGGGCGCGTGGCCGAGGAGCTCATCTTCGGGGAGGACGACATCACGACGGGCGCCGCGGGCGACTTCCAGCAGGTGTCGCGCATCGCCAGGGCCATGGTGACGCAGATGGGGTTCTCGAAGGAGCTCGGGCAGGTGGCGTGGAAGACGAGCTCGGGCCCCTCGTTCCTGGGCCAGGAGGCGGGGCAGCCCGGGGAGTACTCGTCCAAGACGGCCGACGCGATTGATGAGGAGGTCAAGACCCTCGTGGAGCGCGCGTACCGCCGGGCCAAGGACCTGCTGCAGTCCAACATGGACGTGCTGCACGGCGTGGCCGACGTGCTGATGGAGAAGGAGACGATCGACGGGGACGAGTTCATGCAGCTGGTGCTGTCGTCCCAGGCAGTCCAGTACCTGAAGGAGGACGCCCCCGAGCTCAGCATCCCCTACCAGCGGGCGTGATGCGCGTAGGGCCGAGTAGCGGCCGAGCCCGCGACGCCTCCCCCGCAGCTGCCCCGTTGATTGCCCCCTAGCCTCTCGCGCACGGTTCCCGTGCGGGCCCGTAGACGCCCCATTGCCTACGCCCCACGCCTAGCGGACTCGTCACCCGTCCCAGTTCAATCACAGCGCACTGATGCGCCCGTGGACATACCCCAGGCACTCGTTGCTCGCCACGTACAACAGCTCCTCCTCTAGCGCCGAAGGGTCCGTGACGTCGACACAGGGAATCGAAGACCCGACCTCCTCCGTCACCGGGTGGATAACCTGCAGGAACAGTCACGATGGCCCCACGAGCTTCCCACCAGTCACCCTCCGCCATCCTTCACAACATGTTTAGACACTTGCAGAGCCTGGCACCGACTGCAGCGCCCTAGGCACTGCGTGACGAACAAACATGCTCACCAGCCGGCCTTGGTCCTCTGTGATCGCCCCCACTTGCCCGTCCCCTGTGGCGAAGAACCCCAGGCCTCCCACCCCACCGCGCCCGTCCGTCGACGTCACCGGGCCCCCGAACGCCACCGCCCAAACCTCCCCCGCCCCATGCGCTCCCGACGCTGCTAGCGGCTTGGCGCCGAACCGCATGTCCCACAGGGCGACTGCGGGCGCGAGCGTGGTGGGGACAAGGGTTGCAACACAGAGCAAGTCATCACATGGAGCGAGTACAGTCGCGCCGGGCCCCACAGCGCACCCGTGCCGTCCAGCGACCCCGACAGGCACGTGTTGGGCCGGGCGGGGTGGGCCGCTACCGAGCACAGGCGCCCTCCCGCCCATCCCGGGGGCGATACTTGGCACAGGCGTGGCCCCGCGCGGATGTCCCACACCTCCAGGTCCGCCGAAGAGCTGCGAGGAGCCGTCGGGTAGCCTCAGATGCCACGTAACGTAGCAGGGAAGGGCATCTAGCACTGCAGGGGTCTCACCTGGCCGTGACGACCTCGTGGTAGCTAACCCAGCACAACGCACGTGCCGTAGCGCCCTTCCGGGGCGGCCCCTTGCTGGTTCCGGCTGGCTCTCCCATGCGCCGCATGTCGTGGAGGTGGAGAGCGCCGTCAGCACCAGCCGTGGCCAGCCTCAGCTGTCCTGCATGTACGTCCGCCGCCGTGACGCCGCCCGCGTGCAGCACGTCCGTCTCCTGGTAGGAAACCTGGCGGCCGTCCTCCGGCCCCGATCCCGGGTAGCGCGGCACGACGAGTGTGAGGACGTGGAGGGTGCCGAGAGACGAGCCGCTCACCACCGCGACCGTGTCGGTGGCCACGTCGCACGTGGCGAGGCAGGTGGGGGCGCCATGGTGGATGAGTGAAAAGAGCCGCTCAAACTCCACGGCGCGGGAAGAGCCCTCGCGATCGCGCGCGATGCACAGGTTGGCGAGCAAGAGGACGTTCTGCTCAGTTGAAGGGTCGTGTCCCGAGGCGACGACGAGGCGATGGCCAACCAAAGTGCCATCTGGACTCTCACCGGCCGGCTGCGGGGCGCAGAGACGGTGGGAGCGAGTGCGCGAGCGAGCTGGCGGCGCACGGGCCGGGCGAGTGGCGCGAGCGGCACGCTGGCTGTCCTCACCGCAGCAGGAAGCCAGCGGACCGAAGCCGGCTGTATCCCCAAGTGATGCCGGCTGTGATGCACGATTTCCAAGCCCATCGCCGGAGATTTCGGTTGGGAACCAGGCAGGAGGCGGTTTGAGTCTCAGGAGTGTGAAATTCGTGTGGCCGATGGCGTGTCTCACAACGCCATCGCAACGTGAGAGCTGGATATGTGTGCCACATGATGCCGGGATCGCGGCAGACCACGCATTTGGCGGGATGCGCACTGGCGCAGGCGTCGCTGGCGTCGGAGAGGAGCGCGGTGCGCTCGGGAAGCCGTGGGTGCGAACGCTTACTGTGGCGCCGCATTCAGTGGTCCAAGAACTTGTCAGGCTGTCGTCGTTTCGCGGAGAGGCGGGCAGTGGCATGCAGGGGTGTTGCTGCGCCCCAGTCACCCGGTTTCCCGGTCTCCTTTACGCGACCAAGGGATGTCCGTCTCGATTTGCAAGCGTAGCAAGCCGATGGGAGGCTGACTGGCGCTGCCGAGGCCACACCAGTCAGCGTAGGGCGCGAGACGCGAGCTGTCTCGCCCTCGGCCGGGAACCGACCGATGAAGGGCAGTCTTCAGCGATATCCTCATCCTTGGATCCCAAAGAACAGCTCGCGACTCCTGAAACGCCAGGGAAGCCGCTATTGGAGACGCTCCGGGACCTCGACGCAGCCCTCCTGGTGAGACGCCTGAAATCCATCCCGAAAACTTCGCCACGTGGCCTCCCCGGCCACCTCAACAATCTGCCTGCTGACCGCAGGCCGGGGACGAGAGCCGGGCAGTGTCTCTGGCGGCAAGTCTGCCCTACTTCGGTCGTGGGCGTCAGGTCGGCAAGCGGCAGTTCGCGCTGGCCGAGGTGCGGCTCAACGGCATCGAGCCAGACAAGCTCTTGTCCCCCAAGGACGCGACACTGGAGGACGTGCAGCGCAAGCTGCTCCTGGTCGGCGCCGCCCTGGCAGCGACCGCAGCGTACGGCCTGCATGTCCCTCCCGAGTCGCTCTTCTGGTCTGCCGTGGGCCTCTCCTTCCTCGGCGTCGTCGACCAGGTGGCCTGGAATGGAGGCGGGTGGTCGCTCGTACTCGACGCCGCCGGCCGCGCCCTCCGCCCCGACTACGCGCAACGGTGAGCGGTGCACCGAGGGGCTGACCCCGGCTTATCTGCTAGCCTCAAGCACCCAAGTAATCCTGGCCCATCTGCTGGCGCCGAGCAGCCGTTTTCGTTTATCATCCCCCGGTGTTGCTCTCCCCCACAGCGTCGCCATGCATGAGAGCGGGCACTTCCTCGTGGCGTACCTGTCGGGCCTGCTGCCGCGGGGCTACACGCTCAGCGCCTTTGACGCCCTCCTCCGGGCTCGCGCGCTCAACGTGCAGGCCGGGTGCAGCTTCTGCGACGGTGCTTTCCGCGCGGAGGTGTCGTCTGGCAAGGTCCAGTCCGGCAGCATCGACCAGTTCACGATGGTGGCGCTGGCGGGCGTGGTGTCAGAGTTCCTGCGTTTTGGGGTGGCGGAGGGCGGGCTGGGGGACATCCGGCAGCTGGATGCGCTGCTGCGGGCGGTGGGGTTCTCTCAGCGCAAAGCAGATGATGAGGTCCGGTGGGCGGTGATCAGCGTGGCAGACATGCTGCGGAGGCACCGCGGCGTGCAAGGGCGCCTGGCTGAGGCCATGCGGCGGGGGGAGTCGGTCGGGGCTTGCATCGGCGTCCTCGAGGCGGCGTTCGCGCAGAGCGACGATGTCTGAGACCACGTTTGACGGCTAAGGAGGTGTTGCTGCCAGCGGAGTTTTGAAGCGACAGCGACACGGCACCGGCGGGCATCGGCATCGCAATGCCCTCCCTCAAGCTCCCTTAGTGCTACCCTCCCTCATGCTACCCGCGCGCCCCTCCCCCTCCTTGTCAACCTCTTTCGCGGCCTCCTTCGAGACCGCCTCTTTCCCACCCTCTTTTGCTGTTTCCTTTGCTGTCTCCTTCGGCCCCTTTCCACCCTTGTTGGCCCTGTCCGCCTGCGCTGCCTTCTCTTTCTGCAGGCCAAGGGATGGACATGCCCAGTCACGCTACTTCCCTCGAGGCCCCACGCCCCTCACCCTCACTTCATGCACCCACGCCCCTCACCCACGCCCCCACGCCCCTCACCCCCACCCAATGCCCCCACGCCCCTCGCCCTCACCTCGAACTTCCGCTTCCGCTCGACCTTCTCCTCCTCGACCCGCGCCCGGATGCTTTCTGGCAGCATGTCGGGGTACGTGTACTTGACGAGGTCCTCCAGGTCCGGGTTAATGCCCCCGATGGGGAGCGCCTCTGCGGGGACACTCCCCGCCACGTTCTGCCGGGTACGGTTCAATGCCCTGCAGAGGTGCCGGAGAGCACATTTGTGGCAATGCTCATAACCACATGCGCGACTGGCCACTTCCGGTTGTCGCTCCGATGGGGCTGCTGTGGCCATTCATGGCCAAGCTCATTTGCCACCAGCGGGAACAGCGAGCAGAGACATGTCCTCACCGGAACGCCCGCCACTTGAACGTCCCGTCGGACTTGAGCCGGGACGACTCGGGTATGCCCATGTCGGGGTCCATCTGCAATGCCACGTCCTGCATCAGCGACGTGAGGCCGCGGCTGTGGCCCCGGGACTCCGCGGAGAGACCCTCCAAATTATCGTCCCACAGATTCCACAGCTCGTCGAGTCCCGGCGCCCCCAGCGACACCGCCCCGCCCTCCCCCATGCGCACGCGCTTGAGCGGCGGCACGGTCGGCTGACCGGCCTCGGGTGGCTCGATGGGCGGCAGCGGGGCGCGGTGGAAGGTCGCGCACCCCTCGGCGGCCTTCTCCTCCTGCGCACGCGCGGCACAGGATGGCGTGTGGTAAAAAGCACAAGCGCAAAACGCAGCAAAGCACAAACCGCGACGGCGGAGCACGGACCGGCGGAGCCGTGCACCCCATGGTGCATGAGCGATTGTGTCTTTGCATCCGAATCGTCGCTACTTGCCTTGTTCTTCGGCTTTGGGGGGTTCTTCCACCTCATCCACACGTCCTCCCTCTTAAGCAGGTCCCGCACGGCCGCCACGAACTCCTTGGCGTGCGGCGGCGTCGCAGAGAGTTCCCGGAACACCTCCTCCGTCACTGCCTTGAAATCATCCATCTGCTTCGGCTTGAGCTCGTCCCGCGGCTCGCGCGGCATCTGGTACCCTCGCAGCAGGAAGAGGCACTGCGGGTGCGGGGCGAGCGAGCGCGGGATTTGCACAACACAAACGTGTACAACACCATAAATCGCAGTGGATAGGGATCGCGTTGCGGACGCGGCGATTGCCAGAAGCAACAGCGCGAGGCGCGCGTGGGGAGCAGCGGTGCGCGCGCTTGGCACCTGGAGGAGGAAAATGCGACGGAAGGCAGAGTCGCGGAGCTGGAGGCCGAAGAGGTGGGGACTCGTGAGGTGGGCCACGGTGACTTCCGAGGAGGCGGACTGGGTGCCCTCGGTGGTGAGGGCGATGGAGCGGGTGCGGAACTCCTCCAGCACAGCACGAATGTCGGCCACAAGCGTGCTGGACGCCTTGACGCTGCTCACGCCCGCGGCGGGGTCCTGGAAGATGGCCTGGAGGCCCCAGAAGCGACGGTAGAAGGCCGCGTCAATGGGGTTGCCCTGCGCACGACACGCGAAGGGCGCGGGGTGAGGTGACGGTGCCCGTTTACTGATAGCAAGCACTGTGGCACACCACGCCTGGCCGCGCGGGGAGTGGGAGCACGGCTCCACAACCTCGCTTCGCCTCGCCTCGCCTCGGGCGCTTGCATCGACTCACCATTGTGTCTTTCTCGCCCTCTTGAACGTCGTAGAGCAGCACCGGGTGGTCCTTGTTGGTGAGGCCCGTCGGGTTGAGGCCCGACTTGTCGTCCAGGGGGACCAGGCGGATAAGGAAGAGGAGGATGCGGCCACTGCAGGCGCAGGTGGGGCGGTGGGTGTGAACGTCGCCATCTGTGAGGGTCGCCGTCCGCAAGTGCCAATGCATGTTTGTGATTCACATCGTCCCCCACGCTGTCGCTCACCACAGACGCGTCCCATCCGCCTTAGACAGTCGGCGGAGCAGCTGGTTGCAGGTGCGGACCGCGATGAGCTTGCCGCGTGCGAGCATGTCCGGATGCCCGAGCTCCTCGGCATGGCCCTCGATCCAGTCGAACACAGATTCGCAATCGCTCACCATGCATACCTCCACCAGGTCTTCCAGGACTGCGAAAGGGGGCCGGCGCCGCAGCACATCAACTCGGGGCGAGCCACGCGCTGCAGATGCCGTCTCCTCCGCGCCCAGCATCCCCCGCACCCGCACCTGAGAAAATTAACCCCGGCTCGACGGCTTTCCGCCGCCCCAGCGTCAGCGTCGTGTCCAGGAGCCCAGGAATCCACGGCCCCTTGCCCGCTGGAGCGAATTGCATCAGCGCGGCCCCCGACTGCGCCGCCTGGCCCGCCAGTCGATGCGCCAGCACTCGCGTCCCATCCGCAAGCGCATTCCTCGTTCCCTCCTTGGCCGCGTCCGAGGAGGACTCCTCAGGTCTGCGAACACAGCGTGCCACTGTCTCGGGCGCGACCGCTCGGATGCGTGATGTCCCGTGAGGCCACCCACATGATACGCGTGCGTCAGAGGGCGCGATCGACAGCGCAGCTGAGCGCGGCTCACCTCAGCTGAGCCCATTTCGCGAGAATTGCATCCGCTGCAGCGGCCCCGGGTGCCTCCGTCTCCACGATCTCCTTCAGCAACTCCACGGCCTTGGCAAGCGTGACCTCATAGTCCGGCTGCACGGGCATCTGTCGCCAAGCAAACCCGTGGAGCGCGGAACGGCGCTGAAGAGCGCGTGCCCCTGGAGGCCGGCGCACACGCCTGCCCGCGCGGCGCGAGGCACTGTGCTTCCTGTGCCGGGTCACTAAATGCAAGTGTCAGAGCCCCGACAGCGAGAAGGGCGGCAAGGAGCTGGCTGGTGCAGCGGTGAAAGCTGTGCGGAGAAGTTTGTGGGCCTCAAAGCGCAAGGAGGGGTTCCTGTGGACACTACTTCACGTGGAACGAATGACTGGCAGCAATCGCCTCGCAATCGCTTGAGCATCGCCGTCAGAGGCCCGCCAGAAGGCGCTTTGCGTGGCCGTGCATGTTGATGGGTGGCGCGCGGTGCCTGCTCGCCACCAACTCTGACCTGGAATAGCACCGGACTTTCCCAGTGTCTGTTGGAAGTGGCCAGCCGAGGACTTTCTATGCAGGTTTGCACCACGGGCCCGGCGGCCCTTGCGGGCCCCGTGGCGCGCCGGAGCGCATGTCGGAGCGCTCCGATTGCGGCTCAGCGGGTGCCCCTGGCGGGTGCTGCGGTTGTGCAGCGGGGGGGCCCGGTGGCGCACGCACCCTTGGTGCCGGCGAGGACATGGGAGGGGGGCGCCAGGACCGCGGTCGTCGCTGCTGCGGCCGCTGCAGGTGACGATCGCGTCTGGCTCCAGCTCTGCTTGGGATCGTGGGGGCCTACGGAGCCCACGGCTCGCAGAGTGGTCGGTGCCAGGGCCGGGGGAACGATACACACGGCAGTCCCCGGCACTCTGGGCATTTCTACCGTCCATCGGGCTTGCCGGATGATAGATTATAATTTGAGGGTTCCAGCATGCCGCGGACATGGCCATGAGTCTTCGCACGGCGCGCGCCTGGGCCCCCGGCCGTAAACCCGAGTCTGTGCCTTGCCTGCTGCCCCGGGAGGACCCCGCGCAGGATGTGAGTGTCGAGCACTGTCTTCGCTGCAGATGCCGCTGAGAAGAGCGAGGGGGGGCTGGGCAAGACGCTGGTGCTGGGCGGACTCTTCGGGGCTTGGTATGCGTTCAACATCTACTTCAACATGTGAGTGGCGGCCGCGCGGACTTGCATTTTTCATCATATCATTTCAATCGCCGCACATCGGGGCTCAGGAACGCCCTTCATCGGCCCCGTGTTGCCCGGGAGAAGGGGTGGGAATCCCCGCATTTCCGCGACGCCGCCCGGGCCAGGGGCCGTATTTTGCCGGCGCTCGTGAGTTCCGATTAGCCTAATTTCTTGCACCACACCGATGGCACAGCGTGCGGGCCGTCGCTGTCGCGGGATGGCCGGCTTTTCGAGCGTCTCTTCGCCTGCCCGACCCGCAGCTACAACAAGCAGGTCCTCAAGGCCTTCCCCTACCCGATGACCTGCACCACCATGCAGTTTTTGGTAGGCTCGGCCTTGGCGGGCCTCATGTGGCTCCTGCGCCTGCACCCCGCGCCCGTCCTGACGCGCAAGGGCGTCATGTCCGTGCTCCCCCTCGCCGTCGTGCACACCCTCGGCAACCTCCTCACCAACCTCTCCCTCGGAGCCGTCGCCGTCTCCTTCACCCACACGATCAAGGCCATGGAGCCCTTCTTCTCCGTGCTCCTCTCCGCCATCTTCCTCAAGGAGGTCGCCTCCCCCGCCGTGCTGGCCACGCTCATCCCCATCGTGGGCGGTGTCGCCATGGCCTCCGCCTCCGAGCTCTCCTTCTCCTGGGTCGGCTTCCTCGCCGCCATGGGCTCCAACGTCACGTTCCAGTCCCGCAACGTGCTGTCGAAGGTGAGCGGGAATGAGGGGCGTTGGGGGGCATGTCCCTGGCTGTTGTTCTTGTTCCTACATGCTTGCTCACCGACATACTCGCATCGTCGCCCTCGTCAGCGCCCCTTGACGAGCAGTGACATGCAGCTTTACAGCCATCGCCCCACGTCCTGGCCGCAGCTGCTGATGAAGGAGAAGGTCTACGACTCGATCAACACCTTCTCCCTCATCACCGTCTTCTCCGCCCTCATCCTCTTCCCGATCAACCTCGCCCTCGAGGGCTTCAACCTCACGCCCGCCGGCCTCTCCACAATGGGCGTCGCCGACGTCAACACCGTCCTCATGAGGCGAGTTCCAGAGAGCCCAGAGTCCCTGAAAGCTCAAGAGGTCACTTGAAAGGCTTGTTGCTACCCCTGAGCCGTGTTGCTACCCCTCAGCCACCCCTCCGCACCTCTCGCAGGGCCTTTGGCGCTGCGTTCTGCTTCCATGCCTACCAGCAGGTCAGCTACCTGATCCTCCAGCGCGTCTCGCCCGTGACGCACTCGATCGGCAACTGTGTCAAGCGCGTCGTCGTCATCCTGGCCTCCATCGTGGTGTTCCAGAACCCGGTCACGCGGCAGGGCGCCATCGGCACGGCCATCGCCCTCGCCGGTGTCTTCGCCTACTCCCAGGCCAAGGTGAGCGCGCTTCGGACAAGGAGCGGTCGGGAAGAGCACGGGTGAACGGCCGGCACTTAGCAGTCGCCCGTGCTCCACGCCCCCGCAGCGCCTGGGCAAGAAGGGCTCTGCGTCGAAGGCCTCTGCCGAGTGACCGGAGACTCCCGTCACACCTGAGGTGCGCCTCAGAGACTCGCTTCGGCAGCTGGAAGCCATGATAGGGCGGCACCAGGATGGCAAAGCCAATTCAAAACGACGTTCGCAACAGCACCAGCCACGCGCGACAGCCGTGCCACAGTCGCACTGCCTTGCGCTTCATTGCTTCTCCGTCACTTCTTGTCCTCGAGGCCGAACACCTTGGGCAGCTCGCCGCTGTTGTGCATGCTCATGAGGATGTCGGAGCCCCCGACGAACTCCCCGTCCACAAACACCTGAGGGATAGTCGGCCACTGCAGGAGGAATGGGGCATGGCATGAAAGAGAGACATCTGGCGTAACATCGTATCCTAGACAAGGCCCGCCGACGTGCCTGGGTGAAGCTCTTGATGCCCTCCCGCAGCTGCGGGTCCGCCAGGACGTTGGCGGATCCATACTTGACGCCGTACGCGTCCAGGATGCGGCACGCCATGTTGGAGAAGCCGCACATGGGGGCATCCGGCGTCCCTTTCATGAAAATGAACACCCTGTTGTCCTGCACGTCACGCCACACTGTTGGCGAGGCTCAGCGGCCATTTCCTGGACGAGGGGCTCGCCCACCCACCGCCCAGGCACAAATCAGAAACTCACCTTGATGTACTTCTCAATCGCCTCTCGTGCTGGGCCCGCGTCCGGCTTGTACTGCGGCTTGAAGTCGTCGTGAGAGTCGTCTGCCACCCAGCGCCGGCTCAGTCCCTGCGGGTGTCCGAGGCCCCATATAAATCTCTTTCTCCAGCGCTGAGCAGCGCGAGCAGGGGTCAGAGGGGGCCCAGCCACGCAAGCCAACTGTTCTGAGACGTGCAGTAGTTGGCGCCGAACATCCGTGCGGGGACACGCCTCACCAATGCAGCGCGCTGCTCCAGCGCCCACGGACGACCCGCCGCCACCGCCGCGGCCCTCCTCACGGACGCCAGCATCGTGGGCAACGAGCGTCCCCCAAAAAGTGCACTTCACAGCGTCTACAAGCAGCTACAAGGCAAGGACGCTCACGATACAAAGACAGGCTGACGCCACAGGAGCGGAAATGACGCCCCGCGTTGTTGGATCGACCCCTTTTTCCCTGATGCGTAGAGGTGTCAGTGACGCAGCCCTGTACGCCGAGAGAATGAATCGTTAGGAACGCAACGACGCTCCATCCCTTCATCGGCGTCGAGCGTAGTCTCCCCTGTGGTGTGCACCTTGAGCTCTCAGCTTGCTTGTTGTCCCAATCCGCTCCACCTGCCACGCCTGCAGCGCAGAGCCCCGCGTCGGCGATCGCCATGTTATCAAGAGTCGTCGTAGATATGCCTTTGGGCCGGCCACCGGTGCAGCCCAATCTCAGTCTCCACCGCCGGGCTGTGCAGATGCGAAACGCGCCTCACCGGTTGATCCTGACCAGGGGGGTGTCGGCGGGCATGGAGATCGCTGGCGTGTCGATGCGGGTCACGGATGACCGCCTGGGCTTTGAGCGGGGCGCCTTGGAGGCGCTGGAGCGCCACTGTGGGGCGAAGCCCGACGCGTCCCACGCCGAGCAAGTGCTGCTGGAGGCTGCAGCCGAGCGCAAGCTGCCCCACGAGGTGGTGACAGGTGCGGTCTCCTCTTGGGGTGCACTCAGATGTAGTGGCCCCCCTGCAGGGTGCAGCATCATGCGTCATGGACGGGGAGAGTAGCTGCCTCCAATCTCTTCTTAGCATTGGCCCAACGTTGCACGCTTCTCGCAGGTGCCATGCGGCTCTTGGAGGACGCCTCTGGCACCCTGAAGCCGGAGGCACGAGCGGGAACGCTGGGGAGGTGGCGGCTCATCTATTCCGACATCGTCAAGATCAAGGCGCTACGGTACATTCCCTTCGACGAGTATTTGACCATCGAGGACTCGGATTTCGTCCTCGACATCCCCTTCGGTGACAAAACCTGTGGCGTGGCGCGTGGGTGTGGGTTGGGTGCTGTGGCTTGCGCTGCATTCCGACGCCCGGTCGACCCTGCGTCTCGCCCCTCAGGACCTCTGCAGTTCAAGTTCGCCTACGGCTACGAGTGGGTGGACGACGCGGCTGCCGCCAAGTTCGGCCTGCGGCGCTCGACGGTCAGGCTCCTGGGCCAGACCGTGCGGGACTCGGAGGCCCGGGATGGCAACAAGGATCGCGTGTACGCCTTCTTCTACGTCACCGACCGACTCGCGTGCCTCCGGAGCAGCGCTGGCGGCTACACGCTCATGGCCAGATGAAGCGCGATGAAGCGCGACCAGCCGCCGCCAGACCGGCCCACTGAATTGTGCTATGATGGCCCGCGACCCTCACCGCCGCTTCGCCTGCCCCAGCAGCCAGTCCACGGCTTCCCTCACCCCCGAGCCCTGCAGGGCGCTCCCCTTGGCGGCCACCACGGTGCGCCCCTCGCGCCGCAGCACCTCGAGGTCCAGCTCCGCCTCGATCTCCTCGAGCGGCCTCGCGTGCGCCGTGTCCTGCTTGTTCGCGAACACGAGGACGGGGGCATCCCTGCGGGTCATTCAGGAATAAGACTTGTCATAAAAATATTCCGGTTTCAGTGTTTCTTTTTTTGGGCCACGAGACCATGAATGTCGTCACGCCCCCACGCTGTCAGTGTGACTCCCGAAGTCTCTAAGACCCAGAGACGGGCGCTACGTGCCGTAAGGGGCGCAGACGTTGCCGATGCTGTCGCTCACCGCAGCGCCGCGTCCCGCACCACCTCGTGGAGCACGCGGCGCGACTCCGGGAGCCGCTCGACGTCCTCCGAGTCGACGACGTACAGCAGCCCGTGCGCCTCGTCGTAGTACTTGCCCCAAAGAGCGCGCAGGGCGGCCTGCCCGCCCAGGTCCCAGAAAATGCTGACGGTACGGCCCCGCTCCACCTGCGGGAGCCTGGCCGCGGCTGCGCTCTCGTCCTGGGCGCCTCTCGCCGTTGCACCCGGTTTCAGAGTCGCGGCATCCAACTCTCACCCTGCCGATGTTGAGCCCGATTGTCGGGACGATGCGCTCGGGCGGCAGCGCCTGCTCCCCGGTGTACGTCTCCTTCACCTTCTCGAGGGTCGTCGTTTTCCCCGCGTTGTCCAATCCGATGATGAGAAACCTTCGTCACAAGCACAAAGACGCAACGACAGCTCAAGCCGACCGCTCGTGCGAAGACCGGGCGCGGCGAATGGCCACGCGCCTCCCAGGAACGCCGCGCGCTGCACCTGTACTCTGTCTTCCGCAGCAGCAGCTCTAACAGACCATAGATGAGCGTGAACATGGGAATGGGAGCTCAGGATATTGCGCACAGGGCCCGCCTGCGTGTGCAGAGGCCCTGCATGGCCCCCAATCAGAGATCCGGGGCAGGCGATGTGGCGGCAAGGCGATGCGCGTATGATGAGCGTTGGGCAGGCGCTGGCAGACCACCCCTGTTTTGGGTCTTGCAGCGGACCCTGGCGCGTCGCGTGCCAGGGCGGCTGTCCGCGCGTGATACGTGCCTTACCTCCCCCCGTCCATCACACGCGTGGAGAAGGACGCCAGGGACGGCCTAGAGTCTGAGGAGCTCCAGCCAGGCCTGCTAGCCCGCGGGAGTCTGGGAATCTCCTGAGCTCTGCGCGTGCCTGATTGGAATAAGGATGCAGGTCTCCGCGGGGCTCCGCGCGGGGGCCGCGGGGGAGCGGGCGGCGCCCCGGCACGTCGCGGCCAAGGTGGGCCCTCGCTGGATGCCCACCCGCGCGCCCGGTTTCCCTGGGGGAGACCGCATGGCCTTTCCCCAAGCGCGTTGGCGAGCCGCGAGGCCCCATCGCCCTCCCGATCGATGCCCCCCGTACGGGATATTCGCGCGCGGAATGCAACGGTTTCCGCGTTCACCGGGCCTCGAGATCGGTCGCCCCGACTGCCTTTTCGTGTTTAAAGATCGTTGGCATGCGAGGGCGATGGCGGCTTGCGCGGCGAGAGCCCGCTGCGGCAGATGTTTGGGCGGCTTGTTCCTGGCCGCGCACGCGGCCTGGGCGCGGAGGGCAGTGGGGCCATCGCGAGGGGCTCTAGACGGGCTTCCGACGCGGCTGGCAGCGCGCCCGGCGCGGGGGAGAGGCGCGGGCTCCAGGCGCGACGCTGTGGCGACGGGGCCTCCCTGCGTTTCCCGCAGGCGGGGACCGTGATTCAGCCTCCCAAGGACATCCTCATCCCGTCTCAGTACTGCGAGTCCACGTTCCAGACGCGGGTACGGCCACAGCGCGATGCACAGCATGCTTGGCACCCCGGCCCGTCTAGGCCCGGCCCGTTTCGTCGCCGGGCCCGACCGCAGCGCGCCCGTCTCTCCCCGCAGCGCCGTAAGACGCGCACGGTGTGGGCCGGCAAGGTGCCGATTGGGTCGGAGCACCCGATCGCGAAGCAGACAATGACGACGACCGACACGCGCAACGTGGAGGCAACGGTGGATCAGGTCATGCGGTGCGCGGAGGCGGGGGCCGACCTCGTCCGGCTGACGGTCCAGGGGAAGAAGGAGGCGGAGGCTTGCTTCAAGGTGAAGGACCGCCTGCTCCAGAAGGGCTGCGACGTGCCGCTCGTGGCCGACATCCACTTCCAGCCCGCGGTGGCCATGATGGTGGCGGACGCGTTCGAGAAGGTCCGCATCAACCCGGGCAACTTCGCCGACGGCGCCAAGAAGTTCGAGACGCTGACCTACGCCACGTGAGCGCACGCCCGCTGCCCCATGCGTGTGTGCCACTGGGCTCAGATGCGCGGCCAACCGCGTCGACCCGATCCCTGGACGCCTCGCGGCCGCAGCGAGGACGATTACCGCCGGGAGTTCGAGTACATCGAGGAGGTCTTCACCCCGCTCGTGGAGAAGTGCAAGAAGCTGGGCCGCGCCATGCGCATCGGGACCAACCACGGCTCGCTGTCGGCGCGCATCCTCTCCTACTACGGCGACACCCCGGCGGGGATGGTCGAGTCGGCGTTTGAGTTCGCCCGCGTGTGCCGCAAGCATGACTACCACAACTTCCTCTTCTCCATGAAGGCCTCCAACCCCGTCGTCATGGTGCAGGCAAGCGAGCGGCTCATGACGTGTATGAGTCGACACGCAAAGGGCTCTCTGCCCACAGACGCATGCCGAACTGGGCGTCTGGCCCACACTCACGCCGGCACCCAGGTCGCGCCGTGTCGCTGTGCAAGCGCAGAGACGTTGGCTTCCGCTTTTGTAGCATCGCCGCAGTCGCTCGACGTCCCCATGCCCCCATAACGAGACCCTGTGCGCGGCATGCCCTCGCAGGCCTACCGCCTGCTGGCGGCGCGGATGTACGAGGAGGGCTGGGACTACCCCATGCACCTGGGGGTGACGGAGGCCGGGGAGGGCGAGGACGGGCGCATGAAGTCGGCGATCGGCATCGGCGCGCTGCTGCTGGACGGGCTGGGCGACACGATCCGCGTGTCCTTGACGGAGGATCCCGAGTTCGAGATTGGGCCGTGCAGGTGCGGAGATGGAATGTCAGGCTATCATGGAAACGCACAGATGCTCCGCGCCGAGACGCGACGGGAGGCACCGCAGCACATGGCCCTGCGCTCGTCACGAGCATGCGTGGTACCAAGCGACGCTCGCCTCCGCCTCTGCAGTTCGCTGGCCCGCATGGGGGAGACGGCGTGCCGCGACGGGTGGGGCGTGGCGCCCTTCCAGGAGCGCCACCGCGACTTCTCCCAGTTCAACCGCCGCCAGGCCGTCCTGGTGGAGAAGAAGGAGTCGGACGCGTTCGACTACGGCGCCGTGTGCCACCGGGACGGCACCGTGTTCAGCTCCGTGACCCTCGACAAGCTCTTGGCCAAGCCGGAGCTGGTGTACGCGCAGCTGGGCTGCAAGATGTCGGTGGGGATGCCCTTCAAGGACATCGCCACGTCCGACTCCATCATCCTCGACCGCCTCCCGGCCGCCGACGACGCCCGCGGCGCCGTGGCGCTCAAGCGCCTGCAAGAAGTCGGGGTGGGCGTCCTGGCTCCCTTGGCGGCGCTGAAGGCGAATCCCCGGGCGGACGCGGTGGCCATCGTGTCGCCGAAGGAGGTCGCGGGGCCGCTGCCGGCCGGGGTGTCGCGCGTCGCCATCGAGCTCACGGGGGCCGAGTCGGAGGAGGAGGTCAAGGCGCTCGCGGGCGTCAGCAACGCCGTGTGCCTGCTCATCAACGTCCCGGCGGGCGTGTCGCGCCTCCACGCCCAGCGCCGCGCCATGGACCTCATCATGGAGGCCGGCATCTCCCTGCCCGTCATCAACCGGTGAGTGCACGCGCGGGGGCGACGACTGCTCGGGAGGGACCGCGGGCAGCCATGCGCTGGCCAGTGCAGGGGCGCAAGCTGACCTGAGCGGCGCACGGTGGGGACTGAGACTCTGTTGCGGCGCGTGTCGAGCTTTATCTACTTACGCCCCTGCCCCCAGGATCTCCTTCCCCGAGAAGGTCGACCGTGATTCGGTCATCCTCACATGCGGCGCCGAGATCGGCGGCATGCTGGTGGACGGCCGCGGCGACGGGGTGTGCATCGACGCGCCGTGGGAGGACCTCACGTTCCTTCGCCTCACGTCCTTCGGGCTCCTGCAGGGCTCCCGGATGCGCAACACCAAGACCGACTACGTGTCGTGCCCCTCCTGCGGCCGCACCCTCTTCGACCTCCAGGTGACGCGAGCGCCGCTGCGGATGGTTCCTCAGATGCTTATGGAATGAATGTGACTTGTGCTGTTAGCTGGGGAGTGGCGTCACACCAATGCGGTCGAGGGCTCGCCATGTCAAGGGGCTGTGCGCTTGCCTGCCCGCAGGAGGTGACCGAGCAGATTCGCACCAAGACGGGTCACCTGCCGGGGGTGTCAATCGCCGTCATGGGTTGCATCGTGAACGGCCCTGGCGAGATGGCCGATGCGGACTTTGGTTACGTGGGCGGGGCGCCGGGCAAGATCGACCTGTACGTGGGCAAGGAGGTGGTCAAGAAGGGCATTGACATGGAGACGGCCCCCGATGCGCTCATCCAGCTCATCAAGGACCACGGGCGCTGGGTGGAGCCCGAGCCCCAGGAGCAGGAGGCACAGGAGGCGGTCAGCGCCTGAGGCAGACCATGATGCTTGTTGCCGTTCGTGCGTTCAGCGCGTCCCACCGCGCCGCGTGACGACTATTTGAAGAAGGGAAACGCAACGGGGATCTGGTGAAGGACACCTGGGCTTCTGACACCCCACTGTCGTGTCGAGATCGTAGGACAGGTCACCCCGCGCGAGCAACGCGTCGCCTGCCATTCCGCCCTTTCTGTCATCGCGAGGTGCATCTCTCCTGCCCCGAGTGTATTGCTCAGAGACCTGCTCAGGCATATCAGCGACTCAACCCGGGGATTTCGTGCAGCATTTGCTCTGTCAGCGCACCCCGCGAGGTCTGAGCCCTCGGTAGAACCGCGGCTTGGAGGCTGGCGCCTTCCTACTGAGCGGGGGTGGGGCGGGGCCCCGAGTGTCGCATAGGATTGGGCCGCGATGACGACGGACGCGCCTACAGAGCCGGACGTCGAGCCGTCCGAAGCCGGGGAGGAGTTCGCCGAGAGTGCCGAGCTTATGGTTGAGGCGGCAGCTCACGGGGACGTCGACACGGTCAGGAAATGCATCCAGAAGGGGCTCACGCCCCTCTCGTCGGGCCGCGCCGCTCCTGGTTTCACTCCCCTGTAAGTGTGACGTCAAAGCGATGTCTTTGAGAATCCCATGTGGCTGCATCACACTTCTCGACGGGATTGTCGCTGTCCGCAGCAGCTGCGCATGCAGGCACCAACCGGCGCCTCGGTCGGCCCCGTCTTTTGCATATCTTTCTCTCATGGCAGCCTTTGTCCCTCTGTATGCGCAGCATGGCCGCGTCAAAGGCTGGGAAGCACGAGGTGGTGGCCTGGCTCCTCCGGGAGTGCCCGCAGAGGCCCGGGTGAGTTCGCTGGGACCCGGCAGCGCGCGAGATGCGGAATGCGATACATGTTTGCTCAATAGCTTCCGATTGTGGATGACGCGGACCCGCGCCGGCCCGCAGGATACGCATGCGGAGCCAGACCGGCGACATGGCTTTGCATTACGCCGCCATGAGCGGGGACCTGCTGACGCTGAAGATCCTTATTGATGAAAGCGCTCCCATTGATGAGGCGGGGGACCTCGGCAACACTCCGCTGCACCTCGCCGCGGCGTACGGGCACTCCAGTGCCGTTGCGGTGAGTGGGCGCCCGTAGGACCGCCGGCCGCGCGACGCCTGCCGCAGTGCGTATAATGCGACGACGGGAAACTAAAGTATCATCGTTTTGGCCTCCCGCAGCTCCTGGTGGCCTCCGGGGCCCCGCTGCAGGCGCGCAACGCATACGGCAACATGCCGCTGGCTCTGGCGACGGACGTGGAGGCGCGCTCCGTGCTCAAGAAGGCGGCGACGGGAGGCAAGGAGGCGCTGGACGAGATACGCGCGCAGGTGGAGGAGGCGTTGTGGGAGGCCTTCAACCACAGCGGGGTGGCCATGCCCACGACCCCTGCCGGCAAGAGCATCGGGTGGGGCACCGTGATGCGCCCGCCCCGGCGACCAGAAGCTGTGACGGGGGATGCGGAGCCGGACGGCGGCCCCGCGGAGACAACGGAGGAGGACCGCGCTCGGTTGCGGAGGTGACAACTGCCTCCCGCGTTAGCTGCGGCAGCAGAGGACCTCGCTGCGCCACCCTGGATGCGCAACCTGCAGCGGCGGTGCGCGCAGGAGGGAGGAGGACGTGGAGGAGGACCGCATCGACGCGGAGATCGAGCGACTGAGGCGGGAAGAGGAGGAGCGGATACGAAGGGAAGAGGAGGAGCGGCTCAGGCTGGAGGAGGAGGAACGGCGCAGGTGAGCGACGGAGAGAGCGCCGAACGAATCTCCTGATCAGGTCCAAGAATTGGGTCGGGCTCCCTGATTCCTGTTTGCTTCCTGATGCTCTGCGTGTTTGTGCGGTCGGATTTCGTGCTGCGTCACCGCACCGCTGTCCCGCTCTGGCTTGGCACGCAGGCTCGAGGAGGAGGCGGCCGCGAAGAAGAAGAAAAAGGGGAAGGGCAAGGGCAAGGGGAAGGGCAAGAAGGCCAAAAAGTGATCACTTGTGTCGACTACTTGTGTTGATTCAACGGAACCCTGTGCTAGGGGTTATAGCTAGTGGAACGCCTAGCAGCCTTGCATGGAGCGGCCTTGACGGACCTCACGTACGTAATGAAGGTGCGATGGGTCGGCACGGCGTGGAGCCTAACGGTCGCTTGGCAAGTGCGGCTACGTGGGGCGCAAGACATGGACGCGGGACGCAGGAAAGGGACTGTAGGAGGAGATGGAAATGCGCAGAGAGGGCTGAAGGGCCCGCCGCAGAAAGAGCAAAGGTGGATTGTGTCCCTTGCTGCCCTAAACGGTGTGGGGGAGAGCGCCGAGAGTGGAGCCTGACAGGGCGCCGGTGCACAGGGCGGGATCCACGCCAAGGCACAGCGGCGCGTGTTCCTGTGAGCTCAGTGAGCAAAGGCGACAAGGACACATGTTGGTGCAATAGCAGGCCGGCGCACGTGGCTGATGGAAAAGGCGAGGGTCGTAGGGGTTAGGGCACTAAACGTGACAACAGGTGTGTCAGAAAGCGGGTGGCGCCGAGGAAGGCGCGCCGTCCGCGAGGTGGGAGCCAGCAACAGTGCCGCTCACGGCAACGGCTGGCGCCGGCGTGCGCGGACAAACGGCGCGGCAGACGCAGCGAGGGTCCCCTCGCCGCCACCCGCCGCGCTGGCCGGCGCCGCGTCTTCGGACCCGGCAGGCAAGTGCACTTTGACCAGCTTGGGCGGCGTGCGTACATGCGCACCGTCCACGCGGGCGTACCGGCCAAACGCGCCTTCCGCGCCGTCAGCACGGTACCCGTCCGAATCTGATCCGAACCCGAACCCGGCGGGCTGCGGCTTTGAGGCCTGCGGACGAGCGAAGGGTGCAGCGCAGCTCAGCACTGCTCCACGCATTGCGTGCAGCGATGCTCCAGCAACCGATACGCAGCCAACAAGAAATCGTGTTACTCACCGGTCGCACGGTGCGCTGCGTTGTATCCACGGATTCCACGACCTGCAGCTCCCAAGCAGAGCGCATGTGCGTGCGCTGCTGGGCGCCGCCTGTGGGCGCGGCGTGTGCTGGGGACGTGACCTCTTCCCCAGAGCTGCCGCCCGACGCCTCCGCTTGCGCCCGGAGTTCCGGCGGCAGCTCCTGCTGCGGGCCGCGGGCCCTCGGGCCGGGCCCCGCCACGGCTGGCACGGCCGCTTCCACCCGCTCCACCGGGCTCAGCCCCGTCCCGCCCTCGCCGCCTCTCCGCCCGCGCTTCGCCTTGTGATCTAGCAGATGCGCCGTCGCTGGCGTGTCTCCCGGCTGGTCCCCTGCCTCCGACCCCGACCCATCGCCCCTGCCCGCAGCACCCCGGTACACGGGGGCGTCCCTCCCATCAAACGACCCGCGGGACTCCCGGTCGTCGTCCTCCCCGGCCTCGTCCACGCGGGCCACCGGAGCGTCTCCCGGCACCCTCGCGCGGGCCCACGAGTTGCCGCCGGCGTGCGCCCCGAGCGGCGATGGGTGCGACGCGCCCGACACAGACGGACTGGGGCCGCCCTGGTGGCCCGGGCGCAACCCGCCGGGCCGCGAGCCGGGCGTCGGGAGCGACGACAGCGGGCGGCTGGTCACCGAGTCGTCTGAATCCGACCCCGCCGCGTCCTGGGCCGCGCGAGCCACAGCACCGACCGAGTCCGGGCTGTGGGGCCGCTGCGTCGGCATAGCCCAGGTCCCGCCCCGAGCCGCGCCCTGCCCCGACGATGGACGTGCTTCGGTCGTGGTTCCCTTGGGCTTTGTCGCGGTCGCCAGGGCGTTGGCCGTCGACGGCCTCGTCTTGGGCCCGAGGTCCTTCTCGCGCACCTCTGAGGTGGCCCTCCTCTCGCTGTCACCATCGCCTCCTGCGCGCACGCCGCAGTGTGGGACGCTTCACTCTCTCCTCAGGCAAGGGGCCATGCACCATCCGATGGCCGCGCCCACTTGGTGCATCCCCCGCAGCGGCCTCACCCGCGATGGTGGCGGCAGCCAGGTCCTCCGCCAACGACCGCACTTCTTCGCTCACGTCCCCCGACCGCCCGGAGCTCTTTGCGTCCTCGTGGATCAGCGCCAACCGAATGGGAAGCGCAGGGACGCGCGGCGGCCTCTCTTCCCTCGGCTTGCCCTGCGGCCGCCGCGCGAGGCCCTCCCCCGGCCGGTTGCTACGCTCGTCCTTCCCCCGCGTGCGCCCCTCGGACGTGTAGTCGGGCATGAAGCGGCGCCTGCGTTGCGCGTGACGAGTGGACCTGGTCATACGGGCGGCCTAGGAGCGGCGCATGCGATGGAAGGAAGCAAGAGCAACAGGCGCGTGGAGAGCCAGACGGCCGCGGGGGGTCGCGGCGGGCCCTCACCGGTCCGATTCCCGGTCCCTGGGTGCAGCGCCCATGTCGCTGGACGTCCCCGCTCCCCCCGGGGCACCCTGGCCGGCCGCGGCCGAGTCTTGGCCCATCTCTGTGCCGAAGGGCGTCACGATCGATTCCGGGATGCCGCGCGAAGACACGGCGTCGTCCTCGAGGACCCAAAGCCCCGCGGCCAACACGTCGCGCTTGTCCTTCGCGATCAGCGCCTCCCGGTACTGTCGTATCCGCTCACGTCTGCAGGAGCAAAGCACGGACAGTTGGAGACGCTCACGGGCCACGCGCGCGGCCGGGGGCCATTGCGCAAAGGGCGAAAACCATGCTACGGTCTGCACACCCCCCGCACGGAGTGGACGATCCCGTGCGAGGTCAGAGAGGAGCGGCATGGAACATGCTCAACATATGCGTCCACCGACCGCCCGCGCACCGTTCTGCCGCGTCCGACTCCTGCTCGCTTTCGAACTCCAGCCCGCGGCGCTCGATGAAGACGGGCACCTCCTCGGCAGCGCCGACAGGCTTCATGGTCGGCCCCGAGGGACTGTAAATTGTACCCTCGGCCTCGACCACGGGGGCCGACGTGGGCAGGGACAGGGCCGCAGCATCGCCCGCGTCCGGCACCGGCGTGCTGTCCGGTAACCGCTCCGAATGCTGGCTGGAGAGATCGACCTCTGCGCGGATGTCGCGCTCCGATCGCTCGCTCTTGAATCCTGCCGACAGGCCGGGGCTGGTCGCCCTGCCAGAAGGGCTGAGCGGCGTGGGGCCCAGACGCCCTGCGCGGAGGGGCCGGAGACCAAGTGACCCAGCTGGTCTTTGGACAGAAAACGTGCTGGCGGGCATCAGCTTGCATCCCTGCCGGGCCAAAAGCCGGTTCACTCCGCAATCCGACCGGACCACAAACCACCCCCGCGGGCGGCGAAAGCAGCGCATATGGATAATAAGGAGCCTGCTTACCTTTCTCTTTCGCTTTTGTGGCAACTTGGAGACCCTGGCTCGACGTCTCCCCGCTGCAAGAAGTGTCCCACTCGCCTGTGGGCAAGTCGTGGCGTGAGCAGGTCGTCAGCGGGCCGGTGCTTCCCGCGCCGGGCAGCACGTGATTTGCCGAGAGGGCAGGCATTCGCACAGGCAAACGGATTTTCCGCCGCTTGGCCGTGCGCGCCGCGATCGGGCACAGGTGCTGTTCAGGATCGCACGCAGGCTGCAAGCCCCCCGGCGAGGCCGCTGCTCACGTGTCCCCTCGGAAGGCCTTCCCGAAGCGTTACTCTTGCTCCCCAGCCGTTTAGATCCAAAGCAGTGCAGGACGAAGCCCACAAAGCTCATTCTTCTGCGGGCCGCAACGCCGCACTCGAGCGACGACTCCCCGCCCCGCCCGCTGGGGGAGGCCACTCGCAACCACTGCTGGGACCCTTCCACCGCAAGCGACGCGCGTGTTCCTTTCACGGGCCTTTCCAGGTTATCGCTAGCTAGACATGGCTCGGCTACAACAACGCCGGCGCCCGGACGCTGCTGGACATGACATGGGCGAGCACTTGTTCAACGCGAAGCTCGCCGAGGAGTGAAAGGGACGCAACACATCTGGCAGAAACACCTCTGGCAGAGCACGGTAGCGTCGCTAGGGCTGCAAAGAGAACGCCCGCGCGGTGCCGTCATCGGAAGCCGTAACGCAAGCGCTGCCGTCTGAGCTCAGCGCCAGGTCCATGATGGGCTCAACGTGGCCCTCCCGCCGGATGACGCATGTCGCGGTTCGGCAGTCCCAAACGCGCACGCAGCCGTCTGCGAACGAAAAGGAGACCAGCGGCTTCGTACTCATCAGCGAACACCTCCAGATGGCGACGTGACGCAAAGCCAAACCATTCTGCACACTTGCCTACGCACGCCGTGACGGCCAGGGGCGCGCTCGGGTGCCAGCGCAGCCGTACGACGGCCTTCCCCTCCGGATGCGCGCAGACGCCTCGCATCTGCATGCTGCCCATGTCCCACAGGCACAACTTCCCTGCAAGCGGCAAAGAGTGAGCGCCACGTTGGGAACACAGCCAAGCACCGCCATGCCCCTTCCCACAGCACCGCGTGCCTCCGCGCACCCGTGACGTCCCCAGTAGCCGCGATCGGCAGAAGAGGGCAGAACCCGGCTGTCTCCACGGTGTCCTCGTGCCCTCCCGCCAGAGAACCCAGCGGCCGGCCCGTGGCGAGGTTGCTGACAAACACAGCCCCGTCTTCCCCGCCCGTCAGACACGCCTGTCCATCCGCGTGGACGTCGAGACACAGGATGCCGGCCTCGTGGAACGGGGCAGACGACCGGTCCACCATCTGCGCACACTCCCCGGTCCTGGGCGTCCACACCCGCACCGTGCCGTCCAGAGACCCCGTCACGGCCGCGCGGCCGTCAGGGACGAACCGCCCGCAAGACACTGTGGCGGGGAAGCGAGATGAGATGGTGTTTTCGGACGTGAACCGACACACGCGCCATCCACGCGACCCCCGCCAGCCTCACCCGCATCGCTGTGCCCCGAGAAGACCTGCATGCAAGTCCCCGCGTCCGCGTTCCACATCCAAGCAGTGAAGTCCGCCGAGCCCGCCAGCACCACGTGCCCCTTGGGGTGCCACGCCAGCCACTCGATGCTGTCGCCGGGACCGTCGCAAACGGACTGCGGACCAAAGGGCTCTTTAAAGGATGTGAGTTGGCTTGCGCGTCGCAAGACGGGATTCCAAATGGTACCTAGTTACCGCTAGGAGGGCGTGCCCCGTCCGCACCTTGCGGGCGCCCGTGGATGCATCCCAAACCAAGACTCGGCCGTCCATTCCACCCGTGGCGACAAGCGCGCCATCTTCAGAGAAGGCCGCACACGACACCGAGTCGGAGTGCCCGGCAAGCTCGGCACACGAGGAAGGGTTGTCGGCTCGCCAGAGGAAGCCCCGGTCGTCGCCGCCCCCGCTCACAACTGCGCCGGACACCGGTGACCACGCGACGCAGTAGACTGCCTCCCCATTCTGCGGGCACTCGGCAGTGCCGGGCCGGCGATCTGTGGCCGCCGGACGCCGCCGGCAAAACAGGCAGGGCCGGCGCGTGCGCTCACGTGACCAGAGAAGACGGCCACGGCGTCATCGCGCTCAGGAACGGTAGAAGGACCCTCCTCGTCATCGTCGTCCATCTGCGACCGTGGCATCGTCGAGAGAGGGATCACATAAGTACAGCGCTTTGTTCTGCGTGCCACCCGAGGCATGAGGTGGCGCGGTCACCTCCTCATATCCTTCTTCACCGTCGTGGCCCTCCTCTCCTGCCCCTGCGCAACAGGCAGGTGTGGAAGGGGTGCCAGCAGTGTGTGAGACGCTGGAAGCGTACAAGAGAGCAGCAATGCACTCCTCGGGTGCCGGCGTCACACCTGTCAAGTCATGGAGCACCTCCCCATCGACGACGCCCTCGCCCTGGACGTTTAAGAAGTCCCCGTCCCCACCGTCGTCACCGGCCTGCATTCTCGCGACTGTATAAGCAGCTGTGCCTTGCGCTCTCGCTTCCTATCCTGGTGAACAGCAACATGGATTCCTGATCCGCTGCTACTGTGCTTTCGTTCGCTGGCAACGCTGCAGAACCCTAGCAGGGTCTTCCCCTCCGCATTGTCGCAATGAGTGGCTGGGCAACCGCTCCTCCTGCCCTCATCTCGTTGCCACCGACTGCAGAGTGGCTAGGCGATTATTGGACGACGACATATTGACGAGAACGCCGCGCACGCAAGGCCAGCCCATGGCACGTCGCATGTCTGGTTTGGCTGAAGAATGATAGCGCTGCACAGATGTAGGTTTGTCGATTGGACGCCCAGCCCGGCGGTCGCCGTCGCGTCCTCGTCCTGCGGGTCTTTGATGGCCGTCGGGAGGGAGTCAGGTGGGCTCCGCGCGCTGTCCCGATGTCACCGCTGCCCCGCGTAAGCTGCCGCTTGCCATGCTCATCCCGTTGCGTGTGATCTTGTAGCGGTTGGCCTCGCAGGAGAGCTTGCCGGTCGGGCAGTCCGTGCGGCAGCCGCCCGCGTTTGCACTCCCCGCTTGGCCCTCCAACTCGACCCGACTTGATGCCGATGTGATCTCCGATAATGACGCAGGCGATGTCGAGGTTTGGGACGTCGAGACGTACCACTGCCAGCACAAATTCGCTGCCTGCGCGGAAGGCACGCTGTCGTCCCTCGCGTTCGCGCCGCCGGCGGGACCAGGCGCGCCGCACACCCTGCTTATCGGCGCTCTGGATGGGACCATCAAGCTCTGGCCGGTCGGCTCCGCGCATGCCGCGTGCGTCGCGGACTCTATGGGCGGTGCAGTGTGGTCCCTCGCCGTCACTCGAGGTGAGACCTCACGTGCGACCACGCATGTTGCCTGCCCGGGCCTGTTGCAATTCACAGTCCGCGGACCTACCCTGTCTGGCCCTGCAGGTCCTGCAGAGTCGCGAGGAGACACTCAAGCAGATGCCGACGCGCCACCTGCCGAGGTGCATGTGGCAGCAGGGTGCGACGACGGCTCGGCTCGCGTGTTTGAGGTCGATGCCGTCGCGGGCGAGCTGCGGTACTACCGCACCACGCCGCGCGTGGAGGGGCGGGTGCTGGTGAGGGAGGGTGGCACACTGGGCTGCTCCCTGGCAACCCAGCCACCCGTCACCCGCGCTGGCGGTTGGGATGTGCCGTGGCAGCAACCCCAACCGTTTATCTCTACGCGCCGCGCGCAGTCTGTGGCGTGGCACCCGTCGGCGTACCTCCTGGTGGCCGGCACAAGCGAGGGGGCGGTGCACAGCTTCGACCCAAGCAAGCAGCGCGAGCTGCTCCGCATGACGGTGGGCGGGGCCACGCGGGAGGGCGCTGCGGCGGTATGGGCCGTCGCAGCTCTTGCGACGGGCGAGGTCGTCACGGGGGACTCCCACGGCCGAGTACGGTGGTTTGACGGCGCGACGGGGGCGCAGACGGCGTCGCTGGGCGTCCACGCCGCCGACGTCCTCGCGCTCGCTGCTTCTCGCGACGGCCGGAGCGTGGTGGCCGCGGGCGTGGATCACCAGGTCGCGCTCTTCCGGTGAGCTGCAAACGTGCTGTGCTGCAGCCCGCGGGAACGTGATGTGCAGCGCCGCGTCCGGTCACTGACTGGAGCGTGCCGGCCTGGCGTCGCAGGTGCATCGACACCCCCGCGGGGCCCACGCAATGGGTGTACGTGGCGAGCAAGCGGCCCCACACCCACGACGTGCGCGGACTTGTGCTGCTCCCCTCGCGCGATGGGCCCGAGACGGACCTCGTTGCGTCCTGCGCCAATGATGCCCAGGTCGTCCTGTACAGGTGAGCCTGTCCTGTGACACTAAACCCGACCCACTCGCACATCGAGCCCCATTCCTCGGTCAGGCTATGGGACTGGCCATAGCTTGCTACCCTCGCAACGCGAGCCGTACTCGACTGCACCCTATCGCGGCCACTGCCTGCCGACTCACTTGGAGCTGCTGCCCCGCCGTCGCCCCCGCAGCATGGCTCGATTCGAGAAACAGCACCCGTCCCGGCTGACCACTGCCCCAGATGCGCCGTCCGTGTCCTGCGTGCCGGGGCCCAAGGACCTTCTCCTCAGCAGGCACCGCGCGCACGTGGACCTGTGGCACCTGCCGGCCTGCCCCACCCCGGATGCGACGACCCCGGAAGGGTCGCTCCTGGACGTGGATGCGGCTCCTGAGCTCCTGTGCCGCGTGCGGCTCAAGACGAGCGGCAGGCTCCTTGCGGCCGCGTGCAGCGCCGATGGGAGATACGTGGCGGCGTCGGACGACCGATCGACACGGGTGTTCCTGGCGTCAGACACGGGGGAGGCGGCGCGCGTCCGGGAGGGGCTGCCGGCCGCCTCGGCGCTCGTCTTCTTGGGGCCGCAGCACTTTGCGCTCGCTGGGGTGTCGGGGGGGCTCTGGGTGTATGACTTGGGTGCCGATGCGGACGCACCGCCCACCAAGCTCTTGTCGGGTCCCAAGGAGGGTGCCAAGCGGGAGGACCCCATATCGGTGCTCGAGACCGACGGCGCTCTGCTGGTCGCGTGCGCCCGGCGCCAGGCTTGGCTGTTCGACTGGCCGGCCAACAAGCAGCGCCACCCAGTCCCGGTGCCCAACGGTCCCGTCACGTGCGCGTCTGTGAGCAGCGCTCACGGCCTGGTGTTGCTGGCGACCGCGGAGAACGACGTGACCCTCTACGATGTGGCGTCCCGCAAGGTGACTGGGGCTTTAGGTTGTCGATAGTCGGGGCCTGTCCTGGCTTTTGCAACCACCCATGCTAGTGTGCGCATCGCCTCGCTGACCACCCCGGCTGGTCACTCGCAGGTCGTGGAGCTCCCCGCGCTGCCGGACAGCACCCTCAGCGACCGCCTGGCTGCCATGCCGGGGACCATCCACTGTGCGGCCCTCCACCCCACCTCGCGGGGCGTGGCTGTCCTGGCCACCTCGTCCGCCTTCTGCGTCGTGGACTTTTTCAAAGTATCGGAGAAGGTGAGGAGTCGCTCTTGCCAGCGCACCTACCCGTGGGCCCCCCAGGCGCAAGCACTTGCGCCGTCACTCCGGCTGCGATCGACGTGTCTACCGTGACGGCCCCACTGCAGAAGGAGCCGCGTAAGCGCCGCCGGACGTCAACCTATCGTCCACCGGACATGCTCGGGGGGCCGCGGGACAACGGCCGGGTCCTGTTGCTGGAGAACCCCTGCCTTGCACTGCGGTTCCTGCCCAGTGGCGCGCTGGCCATGGTAGAGAAACCCTGGGCAGACGTGCTGCTGACCCTGCCCGCACCTCTACACCGCAAAACCTTCGGAGAGTGACGCTGGCTGCGGCAATTGTTTGGGCTGGTACGCTATGAACCTTGGTGCAGCTGCACGTTTCGACGCCCAGGTTGGGACGCCCTGTTGCGTGCGGCGTTCAACTGGTGGCCCATTCGCATGTTGGGGACCTCCAACAGCCAATTCGCTTTAAACCTCCGAGGCCTTCGGGACCCGCTGCGCCCGGTACAGCAGCAGGTAGGCCATGTGCCAGTCCCCCCCGCCCGCGAGCGCCAGAATCTCCTCCTCCTTGCGCACGGTCAGGTCGTCGTCGTCGTAGAGCACCCAGCTCCCGTCGGCCTGCTTGCACCACGCCACGTAGTGACCCGAGTCGGCAGAACGCCCCTTGTGTGTCAGGACCGCCGCCAGCTCGTACCGCCCCGTCATGCGCCCCTCCATCGCCACCGCCTCGACGCTCAGCTCCCCCGGCGCCACCCCCGCCGCCGTCGTCGCGCCCTCCCCGCCGCGCCCCCCCTCCATGTCCACGTCTCCCTCCTTCGCCGCCCCCTCCGTCTTGGGCCGCTTCGCCTCCCCTTCCACCGCCTCCGCCGCCCCCGCCTCCCCCTTGGCCTCCGCCTTGCCCAGGTTCTTCCGGTGCACCCGCAGGTCCTCGACCTCCTTGAGCGCCGCGCGGGGACCGTCCAGCTCCTTCTGCACGGCCTCGGTGCAGACGTCGTAAAGGTCAAGCACCACGGGGAAGCCGACCTTGCGGAGGATCTTGGCCTTCTGCTGCACGTCGACTTTGTAGAAGAACCGGACCATGTGCACCGTCAGCCAGGGCGGGAGGCGGCTGATGCGCGACTGGCCCTCCCAGTCGGCCGTGCGGCCCAGGCGCTCGCTCGCACGCTCCCGCTTCTCCTCCAACGCCACCTTGATGCCCTCCAGGAGGTGGTTGACCGACTGGTTGATGTTGCACTGCGAGGGGGCCGCACGGGTCGGGGACTCGCGCACTCCGAAGCGCCCACACACCGCTCCGTGTACGCGTTGCCACGCCCGGCACCGCTGCGTGCCCCAAGCCCCACCTTGAGCATGAGCTGGCTCGTGCGCTCCTCCCACGTCTCGCCCGTCCCCGCGCACGTCAGCTTGGCCTCGAACCCGATCTCAAACAGGCCCCTCAGCGGCGGGGCACCGTCTCCCATGTGTGCTGCGTCGACGCGCTGGCTGAGGACGTTCAGCAGGCCCGTCCAGCACTCCTCGGCGTCCTGCTGCATCGGCATGCCCTCCGCCCCGGTCTGCGCGAACTGCGGGAACATGTCCCGCAGAACAGCGAGGAAGGCCATGGGCGTCACGGGGGGTCCCTTGGAGCTCTCCAGCGCCTGGAAGAGGCCGCGCGTCGAGAGCGCCATGCGCTGCAGCGAGCCGGTGGCCCCTCCGTCCGTTAATCCCTGCAGCGCCTGGCGCAGCTCCGGCACGCGGAAGAGGCACTGCACGGTCGCGTTCATGTAGCACGTGTTGCCCAGGTTCGTCAGCCCCGCGCCGTACGCCCGCGTGTCCTGCGCCGCCTGCTCCGCCTCGGGGAGGTCCTCCACGAACTCGATACGCTGCTTGGGCGCCTCAATCGGCTTCTCCGCCGTGCCCATCATCATGAGCTTGGCGCCGTCCTTCAGACCCGTCGACGACCAGTCCGCGTCGTCGCGCAGGAGGCCGCCCTGCGGGCACGGCGAGATTCCGGCCATCGCAAGCAGCCTTCACGCGTGGTCCGCGAGCGCGATCCCCCAGCGAGGCCCACGCACCTTGACCATGATCTTCTGCCGCTCGGCCGGGACGCCCGTCAGGGACTCGAGCTGCGCCTTGAACAGGGCCGGCGGCTGCGCTGTGTCCACCTCGATGTCGAAGGTCTCCTTCTGCCATTTGACGGTGACCTTCAGCATGGTGGCGCGCTGCGGGGGGCGCCGGTGTTGAGGTCGCGTTTTTTTAAGATCCCGTCGACATAGGAAGACCCATGGCAGCGCGTCGTCTAGGGTTGGACGATACAAGTCTCAGCAACGCAGTATCCGCGGCCGCCATGCTCAGAATCGCACCTCGTGCCGCTTGTTCGGTGTCCCGACGCTCCTAACGCGCAGACGCAGCGATGATGCCCCGTCCTTCGTACACAGCAGTTGTAAGGAATGTGCGTTGCGGTGGTGGATGCGGTGGCTGCAATGGCAGCGAGCCCCGCTGGCGTCAGGACGAGTGCGCTGGCGCCAGGACCGTGGCCTCGTGTGAAACGTGCTTACAGCTCGCCGTCCTCCACAGGGCAACATACAGCGACACATTGGTGGCTCTGCACTTGCGCTGAGGAGCTGTGAGCCGGGTCTTTGCGGGCCTTGCTTTTCCCCGGGCCCTCGGCCACCACCCAGGAGTGCTGGCGAGCGGCTGTTGTCGCGAACTTCTTAGTCTCTGCTCGCCATGGCGGAGAAGGTCACTCGCACGGACGATGCGAGCACGAATGATGGGGTGGGTCGCGTGGCGCCAGCCGTGTGGGCGTCTGCTGCGGCTGCGGCTGTGAAATCACACTTCGTTGCGTGTATGCTTGGCTGGCGAGCTCACGCGCGGCAGGGACGGAGGGTGTGGGCTCACGAGCGGGCTACATGTCGCCGCAGGGGTCGGGGCGGTCCACACCCACGATGCAGCCCAAGCGAACGCTGAGACAGAAGCTCATGGAAAAGCTTTCAGCGGCAACGGAGGCGTCCAATGTCATTCAGACCCAGGTGCGCGCCGCGTGAGGCTCAGCGGAAAGTCGAGAAACGTGTCCTTGCTTCTTGGCTCGCCGAGTCCCGAGCCGTCCCGTGCAGATGCCGTGTTTGGCACTTGACTCGTTGTTGTCGGTGCAAGACTTGCCAATAACGGCCGGCAGAGTTTGCGCAGCCCGCATGACCTGCAACGCGTCTCCCTTGCTCCCCGCCGCAGGTTTTGACCGTGGACCGCCGGACGCTGGCCATTGAGATGCTCGTGAAGGGATGTCCGGGCGCGTACATCGACTTTTTCTTCCTGACGCACAAGGACCTCATCGAGTCGGAGCGCCCGTCGGACGCCGAGCTCATCGCGCGCGGGATCGACCCGGAGAGGCACGAGGTCCACAACAACATGTCTCCGGAGGCGATGCGTCTGCTGCGAGAGCACCTGGTGCAGGCGGAGGCCTGCCAGCGCGCCGGGGATGTGGAGGGCGTATACGCGGCGTGGGAGAAGGCCGCGCAGTACTTCGTCGGGACCCACGAGTACAAGACGGGGGCGTATTTCTACTCCAAGTGTCTCCACGTCGCCGCCTCCACGGGCTGGGTCCACGGCGAGATGGACGCCAACCTCAACCTGGGCCTGGTGTCGGAGCAGCTGGGGCGCATGGAGGACGCCGTTTCGTACCACGAGCGGCACCTGCAGCTTGCGAGGCAGCACGGCACCCCGGGCGACCGCGAGCAAGCCGAGCGCAACCTGTTGGACCTGTATGCGCGGCAGGCGGACGCGGCACACGCACGCGGCGACTTTGCGGCCGAGGAGCACAGCCTGCGGCAGATGGCGCTCGCGGCGACGCTGGCGGGCAACCGGTCGGCGGAGGGCGACGCCGCGCTGCGGATGGGCCAGAGCTTGATACGCAGCGGACAGCTCATCGAAGCCCTGGAGGTGCGTAAGGGATGACCCCTGCCCTGCCTGCCATGCAGCAATGACGGCACCGGGAGCTGTCTGTGGCCTTCGGACGATGAGAGCCGCGAGCGTATGCGTCCTCTCCCGCGCAGTCCCTTCGGCTGGTGCTGGACATCGCACGGGAGCTGGGCAGCGTGCGGCGCGAGGGTGCGGCCCACCACTTGATTGGGCGGTGCCTGGACCGCCTCAAGCGCACGGACGAGGCCATGGCAAGCCTGGATGAGTTCAGGTAAGAGGACGAGTGCTCGAGCTGTGGGTGTTGTGAAGGTGCCTCGCCACGGGCAGTTCGAGAGCTCGGCCCAGGGACACCCGAACGTGCCTCTCGCGCGTCGCTCGCAGGCGGCTTTCCTTCCTGGAGGCGGAGGGCCCGGGGGGCAAGATGGAGCCGGACTACGCGGGGGTGGCGGAGGCGTCGTGTGAGATGGGGCACATCCGCTTCCGTCGTGGGGAGTTCCGGGAAGCCGCGGTGCATTTCGCCGAGTTCTACGCCATGGCTCGGCGGCTCGGGGACGTGCGGCGGTTGCAGGCGGCCAAGATCAACCTGGGGGCAGCGCGGGCGATGGCGATGCGAGGGGCGTTTCTGGGCAAAGTGCGCGAGGACCTCGGGGCGGTGCTGGCGTGGAAAGCGACGCGAGAGCCTTTCTGCGGAGAGGACGAGTTCGTGCCCCTCACGTCCGCGACCGAGGATCGTACGCTGCGGGAGGCCATGTCGGTGGTTGACGACGCATGATGACCGTGCATCGTGACGTGATGTAGCGTGATGACTGCGCTTCAAGCGCTGTGCAACATACGCGGAGCTGCACTGGCGCGCCGATGCGCGGCTGTAGAGAGGACGTCAGGGTGGTTACATGCGGTGTGAACCATGATGATCAGTGTCCGTAGTTGTGGCCTTTGCCCTCCAGCGTCACGGGAAGAGCTCCGCGAGCGTGCAACGCACGCCGCCGCCTCCGAGCTCCTCCAGCGTGTCGATGGGCGCGTGGTGGATGGCCGCCACGTGCCGCAGGATCGCCTCCCGCTGCTCTGGGGTGAAGGCGTTGTACGATCGCGTAGACATGGCCATCACGGGCAGGTTCCACCGGTTGCGGACCTCAAGCACGTTGCCGCACTGCGGAAGCACGAAAGCAGCAGTCCGTGTTCGCGTCGCAAACGCGGTGCAATCATCATGGCCAGCAAAGGGCCCACCCAGATGCTCCGTCACGGCCAGCTCCGGCAAATGACTCTCTGCAGAGTCGCTGCTCGCAACAGACTTCCACCCCCCCGCGTGGCTCACCAGTGCCTCCATCTGCGCGGCCGTGATGTCGACGACCTCGTGCCGTCGCGACAGGCTCGCGTGCAGAGCAGCGCGCTCCGCCGGGTCCGCCACGCTCTCCAGGCACACGACCGCCACGCCCGTGCCCACGGCCATCATGACGTTCGTGTGGTAGACGGGGCTGCCCCGGTTGGTCGAGTGGAACGTCACGAGGTCGTACCCCATGCGGTCCGCCCACTTGGCCGCCAGGGCAGCGTCCGAGCGCTCTGCGGGACATCCAGCGCCACACAGTGAGGCACTGCTACGAGGACGCATGTCGTGACGAACAAGACAGGGCCAAGCGCAGGGGCTCGCTGGCGCAACCAAGCAAGCGCCTGCCGCACCGGACAGGGCCACGTAGGCGACGCGCCCGGGGCGGTCCAGAACCAGAGACCCCGTCCCCTCGAAGTACCGCCCCTCGCGCTCCTCCTTCGACATGTCGACCACGTTGGCATACCGACCCAGGCCGCGCACGTACTGCACCAGGTCCGGGCGGCGCTCTCGGCGCCTGGGAGCACAGCACAAAGTGGCATGGTACGGAGGTGGGGTGGTGCGGTAGAGACTATCGAGGGTTGCACGCTCGTTAGCACCCGCGTGTGGATTGGACAAGGAGAGGCGTCGTTCTGGCACTGCTATAGGCACCTGTTCTCGACCTTCATGGGGTAGAAACACAATGTGCCCCCCGGCTGGCTTCCGACGAGCTCTGCCGCCGGGTGCGTGGAGAACCAGTTGTTGGGGAAGCAGGCGTCGGGCGTGTCGTGCTCTGCAAGCCAAGCGCGGAGCGCAGCCTTTGATGTCCCAAGGATCGCATCGCCGGTCCCCATAGTATGCACTGTCCCCATACTTCTATGCACTGCGCCCGCCCTGACGCCCGCAATGGCTCGCTCACCGATCCCGTGCTCGAAGAGGTGGACCTTGACCCCCGCTCGGTCCCGCAGCTCAGACACGAGACCCGCGAACTCCTCCAGCACCCGCTGTGTCGGGGACGCGTCACCCCGGCGCATGAACTTGTTGTCCTGTGCCGCAGGAGGGCCCCCCGGGTGTCAGAAACCCACCCAGGCGCATCCGAGCGACAACAGCGGCACTGCTTCCGGGCATAATCAGAGTGCAAGAGTTGTTCGGCAATGACAGGCTCACCTGCGCGGCCTGCTCGTTGAAGACGAAGGCGGTGGGCGAGACCATGAGGACCTCATTCGAGCTCTGGAGGGCCCGGGAGGGGAGCGGCTGGGCGGCTGCCGGGTCCGGGCAGACGTTGACGACGACGCCGGCCGCGTGGAGCGCATGGAGGACGTCGACGGACGCCACGTCGAGGTGGAGCTGGCCGGTCGGGGAGCGCTGGTAGAGGTTGACCGTGACACGCCCGGCCGGGCGGCATATCCCGGCGGCCACGGCCACCTGACCGGGGCCGATCTCGCGAAGGATCGAGGAGAGCTTCACGGGTGGCGCGCCGTCCGCGGTGAAGGGCTGCCGCACCACCGCGACCGTGGCGGTCCCTGCACGCGACGCGAGGCAGGCGGGGATCGGGGGATCGGCGCGACCGGCGCGGCGCTGCGGACTTGCGCGGCGCTGCCTCCCGATGGAATGGCGCACGAACCTGCGACTTTATGGCCGTTGGGCACCTCCAGCGTCGCAGGGTCGAGGGTGACGGACGGTCCTGCGAGCGACGCGATGAAAGCCGCGTTTCCGCACCACTTGCACCTTGAGATGGTTGGCCCTGAGGCAGCTGCGGAGAGCATCGCGGAAATGGTGCGGGATCCGACCCGGGAGGGCTCACCGTACTGCCGTTGCTTGGGGGCGTGGATGGCGATGGACTTGACCTTGCCGTGGACCAACAACACGCCCGTGTCCTTTGTCTCATTCTTCTCCGCAGTCGAGGAGAAGGCACCGGAGGATATGCGCGTCAGGGACGATGCAGCCGCCCCAATCCCGCTCCTTGCCGCCTCCCACGCGGAGGACAGCAAGGAGCGCCTCAAAACTTGTGCAGACATTTCAGCTGAAAGCAGCTGCGGTCCGTGAATGCAGGAAAATGGCTGTTGAAGCTCGCCCTGTTGAATGCGACGTGCAACTGGCGCCTTGCTGTAGGTCCTTCTGGGCAGTGCCCGATATCGCGCCCCGCATCTCCCACCCGTGGCATCATGCGTGCAAGTCGATGGCGCTACCACTGCCCGCAGCGCGTGCGCTCGGCTCAGCAAACTCCAGGGGCGCGCTGGCGCACGAAGCGTGTTTAACCGCATGAGCGCGCCTTCCTAGCCTCACGTGGCTTAGCGCGGAGCTTGCGCGGAATCGGCAGGCAGAGATGGCCGCCCTGCTGGCTCTCAGGGTATCGATTCCTCGGCGTTAGGGTTAGGCGCACATACGCGTTTGGGGCCCGCATGGTGCGTCCCTGGGCCTTGCACCGTGCAGTTCTCCGGGTTTGGCGCTAGGCGGGGAGTTTCAGCTGGCGCTGGTCTCGGCCACGGGGAACCTTGAAGGGTCTGAAGTCGTCCCATGAAGTACCTCCATGGAGCTCCACTCCTATGGTGGTGCTCCACGGTATGACTCCAAGCCCTTCGAGGTGACGACCCCTCGCACCATGGCCATCTCGTTCGCCCATTTGGGCCTGCCAGTCCGTCCTAAGGAGCTTCAGCGGGCCAAGTACCTTCGCCTCCCAGTGCAGGTGCCAATGTTTTTGCTTTTATGGAAGTGTCGGCGAGGCCATATTGATGCACGGCTATTGCAAGGATAAGAAGGGCGCCATGTGCACGTGCATGTACACGTGCGTGCGCGCGCCCTTCTCCCCCTTGCAATCTCCGTGCACCACCATTGCCTCGCCAGGCACCTCCATGAAGCAGAAAGTTGCCATCTGCATAGGGAGGTGGCGGACAAGGGAAGTACTCGGCCTGCTTCAGCTCGTTGGAACGGACTGGCAGGCCCAGGCCCAAACAAGATGGCCATGGGGCGAGGGGGGTCGTGATGACGGAGGAGGCCACCAAAGAGCCTCAGAGGGTATGCGGGTCAGTGCAGCGGCCAAGCCGTGTCACAATGCGTTTGATCCGTGGGCACCCTGCACACTCCCCCGTCACCGGAGGGGTGCCTGCACTCTCACGTATCCGCCACTACCCTCCCCGCACCAACCGCAACCCCTCGCCCATTCACCGCAGCCCCACAAGGAAATTGGGTATCCCCGCCCCGCCGTCCGCTTCCGTCGCCTCCGCCCCCGTCCCCACCGCGGCCCCCGCTGCCCCATCCCCCATCACTGTGTCCTCCTCCCCTACCCATCATTCACCTGCACCCTCCCTCATTCGCAAGAACCGAACGTCCTTGCCACACTTACCATGCCTCCAGGTCCCCCCGAAATGTTCGTCAACGTGGCAGTCGTATAGCTGCGCTGCGCATATAACGACACATGTGCGCCATGACTTTGTAGGTGGGACACAGCGCCTTCGGCACGCCACTGTTGCGTTCCTCCTGCCGCTGTGCCCCTCCCATGAGGCCATGGTGCGTGTGTGCCATTTTATGCGCCGCGTAGCTTTACGACTGCCACGTTGACGAGCATTGGGGGGGGCCTGGAGGCGGCGGTGGGTGTGGCAGCGATGCTCCTTTGCTGAAAGAGGAGGTGGGTGCTAGGCTTCTCGAGGAGCTTGATATTGGCGTGCTGGGGCAGAATGGGGAGGGTGAGGAGGGTGGGGGGAGGGTGGGGAGGGTGTTGTGTGCTGTGTAGTGGGGCAGGCTAGGGAGTGTGAGGAGGGTGGGGTCAGTGAGGGGAGGGTAGCAGGGCAGGCTAGGGAGGGGGAAGAGGGTGGGGTGAGGGGGGGAGGGTAGTGGGGCAGGCTAGGGAGGGAGGGGAGGGTGGGGAGGCGCCAATGCGATGTGCCTTGCGCCTGGCTCGCTGCGGCAGGGCTAAGACGCGCGTCTGCGTGGCGGCGCGGCGCCGTCATCTGTGGCGATGCCGGGAGTGTCCACGGTTTCGGCTTGCTCGTTGAAAGTCATTCTATGACCTTGAAGGGCCCTGACGGTCCACGCTCAATGTGCGCCCTGTCACAAGGCGAGGTCAACCCCGCCAGTTCGAGTTTAGAGTAAACATAGAACATATTAGTTTCTACAGAGTTACACTTTACACGTCAGCGCCGACAGCAGACGGGCGAGGTGGGCCCCGTCGACCCACGAGGCGACGCGAGGCAGAGAGCTCTCTCCCAGACGGCGGTCTAGCTGCATGTCGTGGCCCAACGCCCCCTCGTCCAGCTCCTCGCAGCCAATCTCGCGCAGCTGCGAGTAGAGCGCGGCCAGGGCCGGGGCCGGCTCTCCCGAGGGCGCATGGGACTGACCGGCGCGGCCTGGGTGGCGCCTGGCCAAGGCGATGAGCCCCTTGCCGCCCGCGAGGCAAGGGCACACGTCGTTGGACCCGTCGCCGACGTAGACGATGCGGTGGAGAGGCCCGGGGAGGCCCTGGACCACCTCCCGCAGGATGTCCGCCTTGCATTGATTTCGGGGACACCTCGGGCAGCCGTGGAGAGGGCGATCAGTCCGCGACTCCCACGGCACCTCCGGGCCTGCGTCCGCCATTGTGCCCGCGTCCGCCACGCTCGGCTCGCAGCCGTCCCTCGCCATGTCCGCCAGTCGCCCGCAGAAGGGGCGGACGCGCAGGGCGGCTGGTGCGCCTCCTGCTCCTCCCACAAACTCGGCAGGGTTTGTCAAGACCCTGTCGCCGAATGCCTTGGACAGCCCTGGGCACAAGAGGAGGTCTCCTGATGCTGGGCAAGGGGCAAGAACTGACCAAGTCTGCCTAAGGACCCAGGAATGCACCACAGCCAGCATTAGGTCCCTGCAGCATGCTCGCCGTGTTGCTCCAACACATGGCGGATGAAGAGGGAGTTGGCGTCCGAGGCGAGGGCGAAGACGACACCGGCGTCGGATGCATCCCGAATCGCTCTGGCCACGTCGCGGTGCAGGGGCAGCGCCCGGCACGCACGCTCCACGTTAGCGGGGCCCTTCCCGCGCTCGCCCGTGGCGACACGGAAGCAAAGGTCCATGAGGACCGTCCACTGGAGGTGCCTGTTCTCCTGCGGCCGAGGTCGCTCGTGGCAGCTCGGCTCAGCTCGTGGCAGCTCGGCTGGTGGCAGGCAAACGGGCGAGGCAGCGCACCTGGTACACATCGGCCACCCCGAGCTCCTGCACCAGCCGCGTATCGCTGTTGTCGTCGATCAGCGACCAGTCAAAGTCAAACATCACAAGCAAGGGCGCTCTTGCGGGGTGCGACATCGGATTGAGGCGTTGGCGCCGCCGCCAACGTCCCTTTAAATGCCTGTCGCGCCGAACAAACATGCATATCCCCAGCGTCATGACAGCCTCGGCGGCTTCGTCGTGCTGCCGAGCAAGCGCAAAATGCACGACTCTAAGAGGCCGTCGGCGCGCATGACTTCGCATGCCAGTGGGAACGGTGTCGCGCGCTTAAAAGGAGCTCTGGGGCCGCGTCGACGCCGTTGATGTTTGCACGGATCCACTCTCCATCATCTCACTGCGCCACAGTCACGCCCCACGCTTCGAGGAGCTGCAACGGAGGAAGGGATGCTCGCGCAGGTGCGCGGAACGGCTGCAAGCGCATCGCTCGATTGCGTTGCATTCTTTCGCATCCTGTCGCCCGGCCTAGCCCCATGCCCGTGCGCGCCGTAGTGCTCCCGCAATGGCTGGCCGCAAAGTGCGCCACGGTGCCCCCGATGTGCGCCTTCGTCGTGGCGCAATCGCCTCCTCAGCCCAATCCGTGCGTTTAGCTCCTAGATATCCGATGTGGCCGTGCCGAGAGCTCCCGTGCGAGCGGCCTCGAGGGACCCTCGCCCGATGTCGCGGATGGCCGGGGACCCGCCACCCGAGCTGCACCATCAAGCTCTTTGTAGCCGTTTTTAGACCCCGGCGTGCCCCCGCGCCGCATTCCGACCCCCGCACTGCCGCCCCGGCCCGCTGCGATCCTTTGGTCCCGAATCACTGGGCCGTGCGCCGCGCCCCGCCTTCTGCAGCGGTGGTCGCGGCCGTTCACACCCCGATGCGGCCGCTAAGGCCCCGACCGCGCCGGCCCGCTGCCCGTGAAGAGCTCCCCGGACACGCCTGCGCAGGTGCGCCTGTCGGGCCTTGCGGCTCCCTGCGCTACGCCGGCGCGCCGGCCTCGGGCGGTCGCGGTGCGCGCCGAGGAGAAGGATGCCAACACCACGACGTCGGAGGGCGGGCCCAAGTTCTCCTTTGAGATGAACAAGCTGGCGGGTGCGGCTTGGCACGAGCACCGGCTGCACCTGCCGCCTGCGAAGCGCCCGCGGCCGCTGAGTCACCCCGCGCCGCGTGCCTCGACGCAGGGGTGGGCTACCAGAGCGAGGACTCGGCGGGCCAGCAGAACATCTTCGCCGTGGAGCCCAAGCAGTACGTGGCGCAGGACAACACGGTGGGGGGCGGCTCGCTGGTGGGCGTGGGGTCTCTGATCGCGCTCGCGCTGCTGGGGGGTGGCCTGACGGCGCTGATCAACACGGACGGGGGCGCGGCGGAGGATATGTCGGGGTACAAGACGGCCACCGAGTACGCCCAGGCGTTCCGGGCAGCGGGCTCCGCGCCCTCCACGCAGATCTGACGGGCGCCTCTGTCACAGAGACGTTCCGTTCGTGTTTCGTTGTCCCCGTCTCGCCGGCTGCTCTGCGCCTAGCCGCGCTCCCTCCCCAGCTTGCATGATGTCAGGCTCACTAGGGCAGCTCCCTGCCCCCAGCGCTACCCTGCGCCCTCGCCGCATTGAATGGTCATGCCCTCGTCCATACGCGTGGCATAGACAGCAAGGCATGGCCTCCAGATGGTATCTGTTCTATGCCTCAAGATGCCGCAATGCAAGACGCCGCAATGCAGGGGCCAACGGCCGTTAGCCCTACTCGGCATTCTCTGGCACGTCCCCTCACTAGCGCGCCCCTTCCAATCCCGACACGGTGTCCGTCAGGGCTTGGTGGAAGGCCGTGGCGTGGCCCACGCGTGTCTCCCACGACGCTGCCAGCATGCCGTGGATGCGCACATGGGGCAGCCCAGACGCAGAGCACATCGGGACCCGCGACACCTGCGCGGCAGCAGACGAGGGCGGGAGTCGGCTGCAGAAACCTGCCTTGCTAAGCCGCGTGGAAGTGGGAGTGCAATGTGGTTCGGTCACATACCAAGTGCCAGGCAGCCGCATCGCTCCGTGGGACGCCCACTTTGGCTCACCTTGGCCCCGCAGAGGTGACAGAACTGAGAAGGCCGGCCTCCCTGGAGAGTCCCCACGATGCGTACCATGGTCCCTAACGCAGGCGCGTGCTTGACGACGTCTTTTTCGTCGATCACGAGCCCGGGGGGCGGCGGCGCGACCGTGAAGGGCCGTGCACGGAAAGCCGACACCCCATCCACCGTGCGCGCGCTCCAGGGCCGGGGCTGCCGTACCCCGTGGCCTCCGTGCGCCCCGTCGCCGTTTGCCAGAGGCCCTCCGTCCCCCGCTGCGTTGGCGGCGGCCTTGGACCCCGGCGCGTGCGCCGACTGCGGACGCTCCGCCCGCCGTCCCTTGCCAGCCACCTGCGGCGTCCACACCCCCGTGGTGCTGTCCACAGCCGCCGGCCTCGTCGTCGGCGCCAGGGCGTCCTCGGACCGCGACAGCGCCAGGATGCTCGACCGACCCGCTGTGCCGGCCGGCGTGACGGGGTGCGTGGGGGCCATCGAAGCCGACGTCCGACGTGCGCGAGGGCGACTTGGGGCGGCCGCGGTAGGGCACGTCCTTGCTCAGGGCCCTGCGGAGCATCTCCTCCGCCTCCGCCTCACGCACCGACCAGTTGCCCAGCGCGGGGTGCCGCAGGGGCTGCGCCGACAGGGGCAGGCCGTCGGGCCCGGGGCGCGCACCCTCCACGACCGAGGCGCCAGACGCGCGCGCGTGGCCCAGCGCGCTCGGGGGCCGCGAGCGCGAGCGGGGCGACACCCTTCCGATCGCAGGGACCTCGAAGTCGGCACCCGCCAGGCGGCCGAACAGCGGCGAGATGGGCTCCCGCTGGGGGCTCGGCGCGCGATGGGCGCCGGCTGTTGCGCCGCGCGACTTGGTCACGGGGGCGCTGCCGGGCCGCGCGTCCCGTCGTCGGCCAGGGCGGTGCGCCAGGGCCGCAGGCGCGGCCGCCGCATCGGCAGCGAAGGGACTGGGGCTGCCCAGGATGTCCTGAGCCCCCCACTGTGCCGCCAGCCCCGGCGTCTCTGCCCAGGCCATCGGCACCGTGTCGCCTGGGGTGCCCAGGACGGCGCTGTTGCGCACCGTGGCGGCGGCGCGGTCGCTGGCGCCGCTGCCGTGGGGCGCGAGCCCGCGGGGCCGCGGGGGGCTGCTGGAGACGGGCGTGGCGACCCTCCGGAGCCAGCTGGCGTCGTCCTGGGTCGCGGTCATGTGCGCGGGCATGGATGGTCCCTGGGCCGCCCATGCGTCCGCCACAGCCTTGCGGGTCATCGCCGACGACATGCGCGCGAGCTCGAGCTGCCGCTGCGCCGTGCGCCGGATGTTGCGCAAACGCCGCTCGCCCTCGTCCGCCCCGGGGAGCTTCTCAGCGTACGGAGACACCCCCGAGGGCTTAGAGCCTCGTGGACCCTTGGCAGGAGGTGACACGAGCACCTCGTAGCCGGCGGGAACGGGGGCGGCGCCCGACGGCGGCCCATGCTCAATGGCGAAGGGGCGTGAGTCGGGGCGCCATGCGTCGGGCATGGGGCGCGATGCCGAGGGGGGCCGGGCGTTGCTGCGAGCGGAGGCAGGGCGCCTTGGAGCCCCGCCGGACGCCGGCGCGGGTCCGCGCGGGGCCTGGGGCCCCTTGGCGCTCCTGGGCCTGGGGCGGCGGGTGGGCGACGGGCGCTTCTCCCGCGGCGACGCCTCGTCCGGGCCCGCAACGCCCGGTGCATAGTCCCAGTGGCCGTCGACCGGGGCCCGGGGCGGCGAAGCACGGCTCGCGCTGCCGTCCGCGGCGGGCCACCCCGCCTGCCCCAAGCCTGGCCCGTCCGCCGGTCGGGGCGGGGTGCGCCACTGCGGCATTGGGCCGTCCCGCGCCTCCGAAGGGGGCGCGCCGGGACTCCCAGCGTCCGCTGCGGTCCCGCCCCGTCCCTCCTGGGCCTTGAGCGCCTCGCAGACCTTGACGTACCGCCTCATCTCGTCCTCCAGATGGCTCCGTGCCTCGAGGATGGCCGCCAGCCTTGCCTCTAACTGCTCGAGAGGCGACAGGCTCGACGCGGGGTCGATGAGGCTGTCCAGGTCCGCGGCAGTGCCCCCGGAGCCCTGGGCGGGCGCGGGGGTCGCCGCCGCATCCTCGGGGTCGTGTGTTGGGTCGACCCCCGCAGCTGGGGCAGGTGTCTCGGCTCGGGCCCGCTCCCGCGCGGCGCAGTGAACGACGCGGTGTCGGAAGAGCCCGGCGTCGAGGCAGGCGTGGGAGCAGAAGAGGGACTCCCCGCAGTCGGGACAAAGGCACGGGAGAGGGAAGCCGGTGGCGCCGCACTCCCGGCAGGCGCCCTTGGCCGCTCGCTGCTTCTCCATGCGGGCCTTGACGGGGCCCACGCATCTCCGCGCCTGCCGCCCGCGCTCGAACGCCTGTATCTTAATTGCGGCCGCCACCTGCGCGTCGGCACGCAGCCGCATCTCCATCTCCCGCATCGCCTCGCGGGCCTGCAAGCCCCGCTCGAGCACCTCCGAAGCCAGTCCCGCGTTCTGCTGCGAAGCAAGAGGCGACCGACAAGCGCTCAGCGGCTCAGCGCCACCCTCCATGCCTGTCGTCTGCACCCAGCCCACACAACTGCCCTACATCCTGCGCGTATCAGCCAACAGCACCCCACGCGCGCTTGCAATCAAGCTTTGTTTAGACGAGACCCTCACCTGCCCCTCCAGCGACTGCCGGAGCTGGTCGATGCGATGCACCTCCTTGCGCACCCGGTCCGCCCGCTTAGCGATCTCCGCGGACAGCTTGCGGGCCGCGTAGCCCCTGACGTGCTTCTGGATCAGCACGGCGGCCGCCTGGCGCCGCCGGCTCTCGATGCGCAGCGACTGCACCCTGCGCCGCGCCAGCATCCCCCGGGCGTGCGACTGGATGCGCGTGGCCGCCACGACCCGCCTCTTCGTCTCTGCGACGCGCTGCCCCGCCCGGCGACGCGCCAGGGCGCCGTGCGCGTGCGACTGGATGGACGTCGCCGCCCTCTCGTCCCACTCGCTCGCCAGCATCTCTGCCCGTCGTCGGCCCATCACGCCCCGCGCCAGGCCTTGCAACAGCTCCACTGCCCACTCGTCCTCGACATCGCCTGCGTCGTCCGGGACCCCTCTCTCCACCTCACCCATGCATGAAACCACCTCGAGCTCTGCCGCCCCCGCACCCAGGCCGGCGCTCGTGCCAGACACCTCCGCGCCCGCACCAGGCAATGCAGCTGCGTCCGAGCTGCCCCCATCCACCCCCGCCGTCGCAAGCGCCACACCCCCGGCGCCCGCTGCATCCTCTGCACCCCATTGCCCAGGCCCTTCCCTGTCCTCGAAATCGTCGCCGTAGTCATCTTCATATGCCACGCCCTCCGCTACCGTGGCAGCCACCTCCAGGGCCCCCGTCTCTCGGCCACTGCCACTGCCGCGACTCCCCGGCGCGTCCTCCTCCCCCCGGCTCTCCTCTTCGCGCGCCAGGGCCTCAACCAGCTCCTCTGTGAGGCGGTGCACGTAAGCGGACGAAGGCGCAGACGACAGGCCCCCGTCGCTCAGGCCCTCCAAATCAGCCGCCACCGCCTCCACCAGCGCGTGCACGGCGCGGTGCACCGCGACTGCCGATGGGGCAGAGGACAGGTCGCCCCCTGCCACCTCCGCCCAGTCAGTCACCGCGCCACCCTCCGACGCCCGCGGCGCCCCAACAAGCGCGTCTGCGGCGACACCCCCCGCAGCGTTGCCAGCCACCCCACTCGGCAGCCGCGTGGCGGTCGGCGACTGCGGCAGCGGCGTGCTCTGCGCCGCGCTCGGCAGCACGGAGCCTTCATCCTCTTCCGACGCCCCCGGAGGCACCGCGCCCTGCCCCTGGGACCCCAGCCTCGAGAAGCTGCTGACGCCGAACAGCGACTGCCGCACGCCCCGCAGCATCTCCTGGATGCTGCGCACGGCCTCGTCGATCGCAGCGTTGCTGTCGTCCTCCAGCATGCTCGCGCGGGACCACTTGCTCGCCAGGCACCCGTCGCCGTCCGCGTCCGCGACCGGGCCCGCGCCGCCCCGCCCGCTGCCCCGCCGGGACCCCTGGGGATCGGCGGAGTCGCCGCGGCCGTCGATGAAGGCCCGGACCAGGGCCTCATCCGCATCCGCCATGGGACCCGAGGACGTCGGCCCACCGACCACCGCGGTCTCGGGAATGGCGGAGAGGACCTCGCCGGCATGGTAGCCGCCCGGGATGGCGAAGCCGGACAGGCGCAGGCTCGGCACGGCCGGGTGCCCCTTGGCCCTCGGGGGATCCTCCTCCTCAGCTGTGGTGGCCAGCGGTGGGGCGTCCTCAAACGACTCGGAATAAGAGGAATAGGAAGAGGACGAGGCAGTCGACGTGCCGTCATCCTGGCTGGCAGTCGCGCCCTCGACAGGTGCAGGGGCGACACCGCTCTCCACAGCCTCCCCGCTCTCATCAGCATTCCTGCCCCCACCAGACACGAACGCTCGCAGCTGCTCCACCGCCCCCCCTGCGCCCGCATCGGCCCCCGCAGCCCGCCCCGAAGAAGCCCGCAGCGCAGCGCGGGTCTCCAGGTGCGTGGCCGTGAGGTCGCGGAGGAGGTCCGACTCGAGCCTCTCCAGCCTTTGCCATTCGGACCCCTCCCCCGTCGACCCCGCGAAGCTGTCCTGGCCAACCAGCGAAGGGTGCCACGGCAGGGCCCACGAGGGAGGCGCCTCGATGCCCTCGTGTGCTGGCTCAGTAGGCCCAGAGGGTGCAGGGGCGGACTCCACAGAGCCCTCGCCCTCGCCCTCGCCCTCTAGTGCCGGGGCAACCGATGGCACGCCTTCTGTTGCAGTAGCATCGGGGCGCGGATCCTCGACCGCGGGTGCGTCAGCCACGGCGGCCCCCGTCTCCGCTTCTTCCTCCACTTCCTCGAGAGCAGCAGGCCTCACGTCTGCCGACGCCTGTGCCGCACCGCCCCCCTCCTCGTTCACTGCCCTTGCGGTCAGCGACGCGGTCCCAGCGCCCGCCTCCTTGACCCCCGCTCCTCCCGCACCCTCCCCAACATACCCATCGGCACCCATCCCATCGCCCAAGCCCTCGGCCCCGCTTCCATCCCCAGGCGCCTTGGCGCCGCCATCGATAGCACCCTCGGCCATTACATCCCCACTCTCATCGCCGTTCGCACCCTCCGTCGACAAAGGCAGGGCCTCAGCCTCGCCCGGATTGGTGTCCCGTGGCGCTTGACCCGGCATCGCTACCCTCCCTTCCCCGTCGCCCCGCCCGCTCGCGCCCCGTTCCGTTCCATCGCTGCCCCTCTCGGCGCCTCCCGCCGCGGCCCCCAAGCGCCAACTGGGCTGCTCGTCGCTGGCCGTCTGCCGCAATGCCCCGTCCGCATCGCCCGCCGCGGAGCCGTCCGCTGCGGACCCGGCGCCCGTCCGCAGCGCCGACTCTGACGTTCGCGGGGCCGCGTCGGCGCCGGGGCGCTTGGCTGCAAAGGTAGGGAGCTGCAGCTGCACCCATGGTCCGGTCGGGAGCCAGGGTGCCCCGTCGGGGTGGGAGGAGATGGGGCTGGGCGAGAGGTCGTTGGAGAGCCGGCTTGACGTGCTGAGCCTGGGTTTAGGGGAGAAGATGCGGGGGGTGAGTGAAGAAAGGCATGGGACATGCAGCAGCAAAGCACAGATGCTTCGCAACAGCGGCAGCATGCAGCGGATGTGTCTGCGTCAGCAATCTCTCACCTGGTGTCTCCGGGAGAGAAGACGGGCATCTGGGGCATGACCAGCTCCACCGACGATTGGAAAGACGACTCGCGACCCGGGGTCATGATGCCCGCTGGCATGGGAAGGTCCATGAGAGGGTCGTCGACAGTGCTGCGGTCCGTGTTGCGGCTCGTTCTCTCGGGGCCACCGTGCCGGCGCACGGCCGCGCTGCCTGGGATGGAGCCTGGAGGGGGCGGCGAGGTACACGTGTCGGCATCAAGATCCGCCATGCGAGGATGCATTGCTGGAGATGTGACAGAAGAAGGCGTGCACATGTACTGACGAAGTCGAGGCACTGCGCAAGGCCAGGAGAGCACAAAGGAGCCTGTCTAAGTCCAAGCATGCCTGCGACCCCTCACCGGAGCTGCCCTCGTCGCGCGAGAGGAAGAGCAGGTGCTGCGGGGCCCAGGGTAGGCGGGAGTCGGCCGCATGCGAGTCCGGGGGGCTCGACACCCCTCGGCCGCGGCCGATGTGCGACTGCGTGGCCCCGGCCGCCCCGTCCGACGTCCGGGGCGACGGCGATGCGTTGGTGTGGTAGCTGTTGTCCGCGGTGGCTGGCGCGAGCCTGCCGTCGGGCAGGAGGTCGCGCCGGGAGCCCCGCTGCAGGTCCCGGAGCCTCGAAGGGCCCGCGTGGGGGCTCGGCACGGGCGCCACCGCTGCGCTTGCCATGTGCCGGCTGGACCGGAGGACGAGCGACGAGACGAGCGCGTCGTCCCTCCACGCGAACGCGCGCGGGCCCCCCGGCGCGCTCGCCTGGCTGCTGCTGGAGTGGCCGGACACAGCCGGGCGGCGCCCGTCCGCACTGATGCGCGTCCTCTCTTGCGCGCGCTGCGGTGTCACGTCCGTGCTGCTCCGCTTGACCATCCGCTGCACGCGCGGCGTCGTCTCCTCCTCCCCGAACGACGCGTGGAGCACTGGAACCGACCGATCCGCCTCGGCCTCGGCCTCCACCGCCGCCCCTGGCGGCACCTCCTCCGCCCCCGCAGCCCAGTCGTCCCCCAGCGCCTCGCCCGCGCCCACCTCCCCAGTCGATGGCTCGCGCAGGGACGTCACCAGGGTCGTCTCGTGCTCCTCATGGACTGACGAGGGCCCTGGCCCTCCCGGCACCGAGCCCTTGGGCTCCAATGCCTCCGCTGGGTCGTCGGCAGCGCTCCGCTGAGCAACGGAGTCGCTACTATCCACGGCATTGTTCCCTGGCACCTCGGGCAGCAAAGACTCGGACACGGGCGGGGGAATCGTCACGTTTCCCCACGGGCTGGACTGATCCAGCTCTCTGGGCCGCGAGCGGTTGGGGAAAGACGTGAGTGAGTACTCCGAGTGGCGAGACGACATCCGCGCGCTCGCGCTCAGCGCAGACCGCGCGAACGAGGCGCTGGGATCCTCGCGTGAGGCGCGTCGGCTGCCGAGGAGCTGCGGGCGAAGAGGGACCGCCATGGGATTGGGCGCGTGACACACTCAGTCACTCGCGAGCGGCAGGAAGTGCGCGCCTCGCCAGAGCGCGCGGAACCGGCTCATTCCCAGCAACGCAGCATGTGATGAGACCCAGGCGAGCGAGGCGTACCTTGGAGGCTTCACTGGCGAGGGCATGACCTCTTTTCTCGCTCGAACTGCGGGGACAGCGGCAGGGCCGAACATTGGCTGAGCGACAGATGTGCACGCGCAATCCAGATGGCCCAGTCGTCCCGGGGCGATGCTCCCGGGATCAGTCTGCGTCGTTCCAACAGCGGAATCGTCGGCGGTCGCTAAGCAGTGGTTGGGCCAGCCACCCATCCCTTCCCGTTCCCTTGCCTGGAGCCCACGCTCGTATTCACTCCCAAAAGACGGCCGGGGGAGGCAGGCACGGAGGCTGACTGCATGGTCACGCGCTTCCTTACGTAGCTGTTCAATCAGCCCCTGTCCCGCCCGTCCCCAGGCCACGCTAAGCTCCCCGCGTCGCACCGCATGCGAAATTGGCCTGCACTGCCCACGCCCCGGACAAGTAAGCCTCCAGTGGCTGGCCAGGGATATCGAGGAGTGCAGCACGGGCAAGAACGCACGCGCATTCCTCTGCCACGCGATGTCTGACTGGGTTGACTTGCCAGTGAGCTCCGGCCTGTCGCAGCGGGCCACCAAATGCCGCCGCGCTCTCAGCCAGGTGACGAGTTCGGCCGGTGTGACCCCGGTTTGTGGCCCGCCGCTTGCCGCCGACTTCGCCAGGGAGGGGAACGCAGCCATGCGGTGCGCAGCGGCCGTGGCGGTGGCGGCCGCAGTGCCGTCGTCTTCGTACAGCGCGGGTGAGTGTGTTATGGGCTTCCCAGGCAAGGCCCACTGCGCTCAGGGCTCGCCGACAGCCTAGTCATCGGTCGGCGTCCTCCCTCGCACTCCTTTTTAGGCGCCTATGCCTCGCAAATGTTTTCGGGCAACGATTGCTTCGTCGCTCCTGCGCCTCGGCCGGAACGACTGCGCCGGCGCGCAGGGCCGGGCCGATTGGCCTGCTCTTTGGCTGCGGCGCCGGGAGACGAGGGGGACCGCTCAGAGGCCGCTGGGGCGCGATGGGATTGCTGGTTGACGGTCTCGACCTCGTGGTGCCCACGGGCCAGCGTAGCGCCCGCCTGCGGCGCGAGGGAGGGGGCTACCTGGGTGTGGTAGGTCGAGCGCCCCCCCTGCGAACGTCCCTGCCCGCTGCGTGCCCCTGCAGGGACCAACAGGATGGTGTTCCGTCCTGACACCCGCGCGACGCTGTACAGCGGGGCGAGGCGGTCCCTCCGGGCGCTGGAGGTGTCGGCAAGCAAGGTGAAGCAAGCTTCGCCACCCTGCGCGAGCCCCGCGCCGCGCGCGGCCCGCCTCGCCTCACGTCGCGTACTTATCGCTGCAGGTGGCCGTCGGGGCGTTGCGGGAGGAGGGCGACGACGACGGGGCGTCGTGGCCCGTCGAATCCGGGGTCCAGTACAAACGAATCATGCTGAAAGTGTCAGGCGAGCGCCGCCCGTGCGCCGAGCCTCGCTGCGCCGCCGGCGCGCAGCAATCGCGAAGCGCGCTCGCTCCCTCTCGCCGCGCAGGGGAGGCGCTGCAGGGCAAGATGGGCTTTGGGGTCGACCCCCAGGTGCTGCGTAAGGTGGCCATGGAGATTGCCCAGGCGCACCTGGCTGGCGTCGAGGTGGCCGTGGTCGTCGGCGGCGGCAACTTCTTCCGGGGAGCCGCTGCCGCGGGGGACTTCCTGGACCGCGCCACAGGTGGGGGTCGAGCCGGCGTGCTCTGGGTGCGGCATGTGCGCTGTGCCCCGGGCGCCCCGCGACGACACGGGCGGTCGTCGCTGCGTCGCAGGGGACTACGTGGGCATGCTGGCGACGTGCATGAACGCCATCATGCTCCAGAGTGCGCTGGAGCGGGAGTTCGCGGTCCCGTCCCGGGTCATGACGGCGATTGAGATGAAGGAGGTGGCCGAGCCGTACATTCGCCGCCGCGCCATTCGGCACCTGGAGCGCGGCCGGGTGGTCATCTTTGGCGCGGGGACCGGCAACCCCTTCTTCACGACGGACACGGCCGCGGCGCTCCGGGCGGTCGAGATCGGTGCCGAGGTGTTCATGAAGGCCACCAAGGTGGACGGGGTCTACGACTGCGACCCCAAGAGCAACCCGGGAGCCTCCCTCTTCAAGCGCGTCAGCTACGGGGAGGTCATGAGCCGGGGGCTGAACGTCATGGACGCCACCGCCATCACGCTGTGCCGGGAGAACGACATCCCAGTACTGGTGTTCAACCTGTACACGGAGAGCAACGTGATTCGGGCCGCGCGGGGTGAGGACGTGGGAACTCTCGTTTCGTCCGACTGCGAGCCGGGCATCAAGAGCAAGGGCAAGCTGCAGGGGCCGGGGCCGGCCGCCGGCGCCCCCGTGGCGTGAGTGCGCCTTGGGGAGATTTTCGATACCCGGCAGGGTAAGAGGGGTCTTGGCGCGCAACCTCTGCCGCTGCCAGACTGCCCTCGCCTGCGCTCGATACCCTGGTGTGCTCTCAGTGTACCCTGCAATCGATGTCCCGTGACATCCTCCGGACTTTGAACAGAAACAACCCGCACATCGCATGTCGTCCTCTGGCACGCCAGAGCTCCAATGCGTCACGCAAAGTAGATCTGCCTGGCCTGGCCGGGAGTGCGGCAGATGGGGCAGCGGCCGTCGGGAATGCGTGCCGCACACGTCATGCACAGGGCCAGGTGGTTGCAGGGATGGAAGGCGTGGCTGCGGGGGTTTGAGAAGCACACGCAGCACGACGCGCGCATGTCGTCTCCTGCGTTATCGTCCGCGCTCTGGCTCTGCGGGGCGGCCTGGGGTGGCGCCGCGGGACGAGCACGCTGCTGCGCTGCCCGCGCTGCCTTGTGCTCCCGGACGAACCTGGCAATCATCGCGGGGTCCTGAGGACACCAGTAGTGGAGGGGTCTCATGTTAGTCGGTGCCTGTAAGACCCAGCTGAGGCCGACACTTGCCAAGAATTGCACACGGCTCACCATGCTCCTATACAGCTCCTCGTCGATGTTGATGCCGTCCACGTGGACGGTGGGCGCGTTCATGACCCTCCGCTCTGCGCGGGTCGCGAGGTGGGCCTCCACGTCCGCCATCGTGAGCACGCCCGACTCGAGGCAGGCGCGAATCTCAGGGTCCAGGTTGTCCAGAGGAGACGGGGTACGCACAGCCGGCCTTAGAGGCGCCGAGGGCTGAACCTCGTCACCCTCATCGCGCACCACTCCCTCCGGCACCTGCGGGACAGGACGGTGCTGACTCTTGATGACCAACCAGCAAGGCACCCGCTTCACCGGCGAGTCGTGCGTCGGCGGGCCTGCTTGAGTCTCAAAGGCGGCACCTGCAAGGGGCCTCCCCTGCCCGCTTCGCCAGGCGTGCGGAGGTAGTTGTCGATGTCGGCCGGGTTCACGAACGGCAGCGGGTCCGCCGTGGGCTCGACGAACCGGTTCTGGTCGTGAGCGTCCCGGATACGCAGCTCCTCTCGGAGCTCCATCAGGCGCCGCTTCACTTGGCGCTCCTCGTCTGGCGTCTGAAACTGCACCGACCGCAGCGCCGCCTGCACCGCCTCGGTCCTGTGCGTGAGGGGCGCGTCATGGCATGCAGTCATGGCACGTATACGGACTCGCGGACGCTTGGCCTGCCATGCTGTCTCCCTTCACTCCCACCCACCTGGCCTGCAGTGCTGTCATGATGGCCCGTTCCACCGGCGCGTGGAGCGCATCGGACAGTTGGTCCGCCTGCACCGCACCCGCGGCAGAGGAGCTCCCCATGGCGGCCTGAATCTCCGCCACCTTCTCCGCCACCGCGCGGATCTCTCGGGACAAGTCGCCTGAGACAGAGCAGAGCACGTGTCATCGCCAGGGTGCCTTCAGTGCTGTTGAAGAAGGCAGAAAGCTGCTGCAGGGAAAAAGCTGCAGAGACAGCTGCGGAGAGCAGCTACGGCAGGACAGGGAACGCCTCACCGGTGGCCTGCGAGCCCGTCCCTGTCCTGGTCCCCTTGGCAAGCATGGCCGTCGCGCATTGGCCGACCACCTGGTACAGCGCCGCTTGATGCTCCCCGTTCGAGCGGATGGCTCGCACGAACCCGGGCACCGCTTGCTCGATTTGCTCCAGTACCATGGCCGCCACCGTGTCCCTGTGTGGATGAGATAGGCGGAAGGGTTGTGGAGTTGCACGGATAGCGCTGGCAGTCATGCACCGTCTCGGGACTGTACCTCCGCACAGCTACGTCGTTACCATCGCCTGCGCACCGCCCACACGGACTCGACACCACGCACCTGAGCCCGGCATCCTCCTCGTGCAGTGCAGACACCACGCGGTCAGCTGCGTTGTCGACGGGGAATGTCATCGTCCTGACATCCTGCAGACGCGGACGCGCCCCGGAATGCCACTGTAACGTCAAGTCTTGCGCAGCCTTGAGCCATGAGCCATGGCCTTGCGGTGGCTCGCCTGCAGCGTCTGGGTGTCGACTTGGAGCCCCGCCGCGAGGAGCAGCTCCATCGCCGCCTGCACGCGTGCGCGCGCGCTCTCCAGATGGTCGCGCAAGGTGTTCCTGCCACATGCACGGAGAGACGGGTTGGTACCGCCCATTCACGCGCCATTCGCGCGCCCAAAGCTCAGCGCCCGCACTCACGCAGTAAAAGAGCTGCGAAGCGCCCTAGTAGAGCCGTACTTTTGCACGAGCGCCCTGCACTCCTCGATTGCCTCGTTCGCCGCTCGCAGGGCGGCGGGGAACGAGGGTGGGAGGACGACCTGCTGGCCTGCGCCGTCGAGCTGCTCCGCCAAAGCTTTGGCCAGCTGCCCGACTTTCTCAAGAGCCGGCTTGTTGGCCCGATACTCGTCCACCATCCTCCTCAAGGCGATGCAGGAGAATTGCGCGAACGCGATGTCATTGTCCCCCGTCATGGCGATCAGGAGCACACCTTGTAGGCGCAGGAATGAAACCAAAGCGAGGGAGGACGGGCGGCCAGAGCAAGCGGCCGTGGAGGTCGGGGAGCCGCTAAATGGAGTAAAATGCAGAGCACAGTATCGTATCCCGCACCTACGCGGCGCGACAGGTCGCAGCGCTGGGCTCCCAAGCAAATAATGGCGTCAGCAACAACGATGACACCCACTAGCCCGCGGGGCAGACACCTCCCAGCCTGCAGAGCCTGGCGCGAGGTTTTTCCCCTGGTTCAACCCTGCGTCTTGGTGCTGGGCGACTGGCCTTTGCCGCGCAGATAGACTGCCTATCAGCGGCGTGCGACCGGTCGACTTAGAGCAAAGCTGCGCTCTCCTACAGCTCGTCAAAGCGCCGCTTCGCGCCCCTCCCAGTCCCCGCCACCTCCCCCGCGGCGCTGCCGGCCCCCGCGTCGGCCCCCGCCCCCGCGAAGAACGGGTGCTGCAGCGCCTCGGCGGCCGAAATGCGATCCTGGTGGTCGTAGCGCAGCATGCGGTCGAGGAGGTTGATGGCGGCGTCGGTCGCGAGTGCGCTGTTGGAGTCATCCACCATCGACGCCCAGGGCACCCGCGGGAGGTCTCCCATCGTCGCCCGCACGCGCGCGTATTCCGGGTTGCTCACGCGGTACTTCTCGACGTACGCGTCGAGGTCCCGCGTCCCCAGCACCCGCGCGATGCGCCGCAGCTGGCCCCAGTCGTCCTCTGCGCGGAAAAGCTGGCTCTTGCGGAACATCATGGCCCCAAACACGCAGCCGAGCGACCAGATGTCCAGCGAGTAGTCGTAGTCCCGAATGCCCAAGAGCAGCTCCGGGCCCTTGTACGCCCGCGTGGCCACCCGAACGGGGTACTCCTTGCCGGGCAAGTAGAAGTCACTCAAGCCCCTGCAAGGGAAGCCACGAGTGACGACGCCGTGCCAACCGAACACACACGCGCGCGCATGGGGCAGGGCCATGACAGCGAGGGCCCGGCTGCGTGTTGCTCACCAGTCGATGAGCCACACTCGCCCCGTTCTCTCCTCCACCAGGATGTTGCCCTTCTTGACGTCCCGGTGCATGATGCCGCGCGAGTGGGCGTGCTCGAGGGCCTCCAGGACCTGACGCATGTACGACCGCATCACCTCCTCGTTGGGCAGGGTCGTCGTGTTGAGAGGGCCGCCCGGCACGAGCTGCATCACGAGCGCGTACGCGTCTCCCTGGGGGTCGTGGACGACCTCGTGCAGCTTGATGACGCTCGGGGCCCCCTCCATGTAGTGCAGAATCATCACCTCCCGCTGCAGCTTCTCGTACTGCGCGGGCAAGGGCTGTGAGGGCCACGTTGGCGCTGCACGCGTGACGTGGATGCGAATGGCGCGCCCTGGAGCCCTGGCTGCTCGCCTTGGGGTCGTCTAACACCTTGATCGCAAAGTGCTGCCCTGTTCCCGTGTGATGGCCCTGGTAGACGTCCCCGTACTTGCCGCTTCCCAGGTGCTCCGTCGTGTGGTATGGCAGGGGGCTGTGGAGCTCCAGCTTGTAGCGCGTGTAGTCGTAATAGGAGCGCGGCTTGCTGCGGGAGAAGCGACCGTGCTCCGGTTTGACGCGGATGCGAAGCCAGGCGGCGGCCCAGGCTGCCCGGACCCCGCGCGCACCTGGACGCCGCATCGCGATGGACCCGGGCGAAGCTAGGGACCTGGTTGGTCCTCCTGTACGACTGTGTGGGCATGTCGGAATCGTCGTCGAAGGCGTTGAAGGTGTCAGCGTCGTTGGTGGGCCCGCGCGCATCGTCCTGGAGGACGGCCCATGAACGGCGCAATGAAAGAGCTGCGGGGACAGCGTTGCGGTCTCCGATGCGCCATTCGATTGCACCGGAACGCTGGTGTATATATGAACTACGAAGACGGAGCATGCGACACGAGCGCGGGCGCCGCGCCTGGCGGCGGGCTGCCCGCGTGGGGAAAAGTTTGCTGTGGGGCGCCCCGGGCCCTCCCCGGACCCCCCAACCGATTCCGTTAGCTGTCACCTAAGAGGAACGCAACGATCGATAAGAACGTTCTCCTTCTGCCGCACTTGACGACGGTCATGAGAGGCACGGCCCCACTTCTTTATTTCGTATTTTTGGGAACCCGCCCTTCTTCACAATTCCATCCAATCATCGGAGCGTCGAGCCATCAATGCATTTGTCGACGCATAGTGGGCTCAGCTTGCCCACTTAGCCTAGCTTGCTATTGCCCTGCCTGCTGCAGCACAGAGTGCAAAGGCCCAACAGCGCCTACACGCATCCTATGAAAGCACATTGAGGCTCAGAAGTAGTGCTGCTCTTCGAGATCCGCGGGATACAGGTCCATGAGGCATTGCTGCAGCCCCGCCACGCACAGCGTAGTCCTGCAGACAACGCGACGGCAGAGCTGGTGGGCGGCTGCACGTCGCTGCCCACAGCCACAATAGCAGCAGCGGAGTCCTCCCAGCAGCACTCGCCGTGCGACCATCAAGCTCCAATCGTCCCACGGCGTGCCCCCGGGCTCTGCAGAGCCCACGTCCCCGGTCCCGGCCGTCCCTGACGTTGCGACCTCTGCAGGCACCGTAGCCGGCTCGACCTCGCCCGAGGCGGCACTGCCAACCCCGCTCAACGCCGGCCAGCGACTCACCGTACAGCGTCCTCCCGTCCTCCGCCGTGGTCTCGAGCAGCTTGCGGAGGCGTGGCCCCAGCACGCCCGAGGCACCCGCCTTGAGCGCAAACTCCCTCGGCAGATACGTGAGGAAGTCCTCCAGCCGCACCACCTTGCGCCGCGACCAGGCCTTCGACTTGGGCTCTGAGCCAAACACCTCCTCGATCAGCGCGTCCACCGCACGCTCCGCCTCGGCGTCCACGGCGACGACGAGGTCGAAGAAGGCGAGCTCCCCCTCGAGGCACGCCGCGTCCAGGTCGCGGAAAGGGGCCGCGAACAGCCGCGAGTCGAGGCCCAGCGCGTGGACTTCAGGGAGGAGGGACCCCAAGCGCCACGTGCTCCACCCCGCTTGCAGCGGCACGGCGGGCCCCTCGGCATCTGCAGCCACCCCGCGAGTGGCCCCCAGCGGCACGACCCCGGCGGAAGCCGGGTACAAGGCCTTGGCGCACCCATTCCACGTCGTGACGGCGTCAAAGACCCCCTCCGCCAGCCGCAACTGCGACGGTGCGATGCGATATGAGAAAGCGCTCGCTTGCGAGACCTGGAGAAGTCTCGACGCATCGCGAACTCGCCTTCACGCCGTGCGTGGTGTCCACGAACAGCAGCTGGAGGTGGAAGCGCCCCCAGTCCAACGTGGGGAGGCGTAGGCCCGCGTGCATCGCGCTGTGGAGTCTCGACGCGGCCCCCAGCTGTTGCCGCATGAGCAGGGGCAACGCGCTCATGTCCTCGTGACGGAACCGCTCGCCTGCGGTTGGAGTGGCGGACAAAAAGTTGTCGCTGACTAGGGTAGGGTGGCGAACGGCCCCCCGCGAATGACGCATTCGACGGCCCGCGCTTTGCTTACCGCCTTCGGATTCATGGCCGCTCGCTCCCGCCCGGACGCCCACTCGTCGACGCCAGCGCGCCTTCGGAGAGTGTCCTGCCAAGCACGTGGCTCCGAGAGGGCCGAGAGGTGAGCTTCTGGGCCTCGACCTAGGCACAGTCAGCGCACAGGCTACGTTCAAATGCAGCGGGGGATAACCCGCACGCCAACAATAGCTGAGGGCTGCAGGCAGGGGCGGACACGCGTGGACAGCCCCTTCCGCCGTCGACACGGACATTTGAGCCATATACACGCAGGACCGGGACATGCACCCAACACCGGTCTCCAATCTGTAAAGAACGAGGGGCGAGGGTGGCGGAACTCGACGGAACGCCCATGACACCACCAGAACTCTGGCATGTCCTGAACCGCTTTGCTCTCGCTCGGAGCCACTTGAACTATCACTGGCAAGAACAAAGGCGTCTGCATCTGCATCTCAGGGTCTCAATGGCCCAGGTCCCTCGTGTGTCGCTAAATGCATTGCTAGCGCAGCATCTGGGCTCTTCAGCCCGTCACCTCATGAGGCTCGATGAGGGCTGCGTCCAAAGAGGGTCTGAAGGCCTCCACCAGGTCCGCGGATGATAAGCTCTCCGAGAATGGGAGCGGTGGGAGCGGGGCTCGGGCGCCCGCTCACCCTGAGTTGATACTGGGCCTGGTCCTCTTCTCCGCGAGTCTCTGGCTTTACGTCCGCACGCTGGTGAGTAGCACAGGCGGCTAATGTGCGGCGGGTTGGAGCCAATCACAACCACAACCAGCAGCGGCTGTTTATCCCCCTGCTGCGCAGTATCCCACGATCGCCGGTGGCGATGCGACCGAATTCGCCTTCCACACGTGTCAGTGGGGAGTCCCGCACCCTCCAGGGTACCCCACCTTCGCGATCGCTTCCAACATGGTCAACATGCTGCTTGGGCCGGTTTTCCGCGCGGCCGGCGTCGCCTCGAGCCCCGCGCACCGCGCGAACCTCACCTCGGCGCTCTTTGGAGCGGGCGCCAACGTAGGCGTGTTCCTGGCGGGCTGCGGAGTGACGGGATACTGGGGCTACGCCGCGGCACGCAAGCGCCCCGCTTCGGCAGGCCCCCAGTGGCTGCACCCAGGCCTGTGGGCATCCTTTCTCTGCGCGTGCACCTTCGCCATCTCTCGACTTCACTGGTGACTCCCCCTGCCCAGTGACTCGGGCGTCCTCGCCGCCCAAGGGACGGACTGCCACCGCCACCATTGCTCGTGCCTGCAGGCATTACTCTCTGCAAAGCGAGGTCTTCTCCCTCAATGCCCTGTTCGCCGCGGCGCTCTTCCTGATCAACTCTCGCCTCGAGGCCACTCGCGACGTCTCCTGGGCCTTCGTTGGCTCCTTCCTCTCAGGGCTCGGGCTCACCAACCAGCACACGCTCGCGCTCCTCGTGGCCCCCATCTCCGTGCACGCCGTCGCCAGGCACCCCAGGGATCTCCTGTCGCCACGCGGACTTGGCAGGTGGGTCAAACAGAGGGCTGCGACAGAGACGGCCCGATGACCTGGGTCCCAGGCAGACGTCGCTCGCGCGCGTTTCTGCATCGGAGACTGCGTCTTTTCCTTCATGCAGGCTGTTCCAGCTGTTTGGCCTGGGCCTGTTGCCGTACGCGTACCTGGTCCCCGCTTCCATGGCACGTCTGCCGGGCTCTTGGGGTGACCAGACCACCGTCACTGGGTTCCTGAGACATTTCCTGCGACTGGAGTACGGCGCCATCACCCTCTACTCGGGTGAGCGCTTTGCGGAGGACGCGTGGTGGTATGTGGTCGCAAGTACGGCGCTGTGACTGGGACTGGTGTCGATGCGCTGTCCATGCATTGCGATGCAGGGCTGGACGGCACTTCTCGCGGGCAGTTCTTGCTCCCGGCGCTGTCGCTGTATGCGAGGGACCTGAGCGCAGACACGTGGCACGTCGGGTGGGCGCTGGTACTCCTGACGGGCGTGGCTCTGGCGCGCCACGGCACGCGCCGCTGGGTGAGGCACCGAGCCCGCCCGTCGGAGCATCGTCCATGTCGTGCCCGGTGTGCTCGTCGCAGTGCAACTGACTGGAAAACCCACTCGCGCATCTGCAGCCGGGCGCCACCATCGCTGCCATCAGCTGGGTCTTCTCCACGTCTCTCTTCCTGTACCTCGCCAACCTGCCCCTCACGGATGGTCTCTACGTGGGCGTCCTGGAGCGTTTCTTCATCCAGTCCCACACCACGGCGTACATCGTCATGGCACCGGGCCTGTCAATGGCCCTCAACGCGCTGGGCATGACGTTTGCGGACGGGGAGGCTGCTATCGACGTGGCCAAGCTGGCGGAGGAGCCCAAGTCGAAGAAGCGGGCGAAGGGGCCGCGGTCGGATCCGGCGCGGGAGCAGAGCACGAAGGGACGAGGGGTGGCAGACGCACCCCGTGAGGCGGCGACGGCGAAGGGCGGCGCCGGTGCGGTCCCGGCACAGTGCGGCGGGGGCGAGGTCCGTACCGTGACGGCGGCGGCGGCCGTGGTGGCGACGCTGTCAGTCGTCGTGTGGGCGGGCATGGCGCGGCTGCCAGCAATGGACGAGTCGCAGAACTGGGCGATATACCGTGGCGTGGCGCACGTGATGGCGACGCTACCCCCCCAAGCTCGCCTCATGATGCATGGCGACTACCGCAGCAACGGCCTGCGCTACCTGCGGCAGTGCGAGGGGCTGCGGACGGACGTGGAGCTCCTCGAGATCCAGGTCAGCGTCGCAGCCGCGCATGGCAGCTCCGATCGAGCGCCGATGCCGTCTTTGCGATGGCAGTGTCATGACAACGGGTGTCAAGTCAAGTCAGGGACGCCGCGGGGTGCGAGGGATGACCTGTGACATTTGCTGGCTCCTGTGCGCAGATGTCTACGTATCCATGGTTTTGGAAGATGCAGCGGGGCAACGTGCCCTCGTTCGTGCTGCCCGAGGGGACGGCCATGTACCATCCCCGCAAGGCGGGCGGCTACTCCATGGAGACCTTCGTCAGAAACCAGCTGGAGGCGCCCCTCGTGTACCAGTGAGTGGCGTGGGACTGTTGGGACACCCAGCTGTCGTGTCGCATCCCCTGGTGGCCGTGTCTGCCTTCTGCCAGCGCTATAGCTTGCTGATGCCTCGTTAAGCCAGCTTCACTTGCAGGGACGCCCCGACTGGCGAGGACCGCGTGCGGGGCCCGCTGATGCTCACGGGCGGGTGGCACGTGCAGGACAGCACGCAGGCGGGTCACTTCACGGCGCTGCCGTGGGGCGGCACGGACCTGGTGCTCCCCGCGAGCGGCACCGTCGCTTGGTTCACTGCGCACCCAGGGCACCTCGACGCGTGGGTGCGGCGGACCCGGGAGCTCTTGCCCCCGCTGGAGGACACGATGTTCGGGGTCGCAACGGTGCGGGATGACCTCGGGAGCCAGGAGCGCCGGGAGCGGGCGCTCCGCAAGCTGGCTGCGATGCGAGGGAAGACGGAGCCGGGCGGGGAGGATGGGGACGGGTCGGGGTTGCCAGAGCGGCCGGGTGCGCGGGCCGTGGTGCATTCGACCGAAATGTTCACGGGGCCTGTGGGCGAGAGCACGCCTGGGGAGGCGCCGCTCGATCGCCTGGAGCGCATGTCGTCGTGCGTGACTTCTGAGGGCCGGGGGAGCCTGGCGACGCTGCGGGGGTGGCGCGTGGAGCAGGGCGAGGCGCGCTTGTGGGTGGGCGACCGGCGGCGCTGGGAATGGCAGGCCGAGGCCGCGATGCTGTCAATGCACCTCGACCGGGCCGCGTTCATGCTGTCGTGGGTCGAGCAGGGGGCCTGGTGCGTGCGCGCATTGCTTGCAGCTAGGCGTGGCACAGGGCGCTCAGAGCGACAGCTTCTTGACACGAGGAGCGGGTCTGCTCTGTTCGCAGGAGGACGGAGGGAGGGGAGGACTTGGCTGTTGACGTGCTGCGGGAAGTGATTGCGACGTTCGAGGCCCTGCTGGCCCTGTGGCCCGACGGGGCCCGCCACAACAACGGCCCCGTGTACATGTTCTACCGCAGCCTGGGATCGGCGTACTCGCAGCTCCGCTACATCACGCGGGACAGGGACACGGAGAACGACACGGCTCGGGCGATGAGGGCGGCCTACGCGGCGTACTCGGCAGGCCTTGACGCCCATCCCTTGGCGCCCAGCGATCCGGTGCTGAGGGAGCATCTGATGGAGCTTGTTGAGGGCAGGGTCCCTTGGTAGCCATTGCAGCGTCTTGCAGCGCCACCGCTAGAGCACAGGAGTGCGTGAAATGTGACGAGCTTCGTTTCAGCCTAGCTCGTTTTAGTCTCAACAGACTTCAAGTCCCGTGCATCTACCCTATCCGCTTAGCCTCTTGACGTCCTCCCTGGTGAAAGAGAGACGTACGAATCCCCGAAGAACTCTCGCAGCCCTTAATAGCTCCTGAGCGAGTCGTGCAGCGCTGGGTGGTGGCGCGATGGCTACGGGAGCTCAATTACAAAATGTCGCGCGCACGAGATCGCACGCAGCGTGCTCCTGTCGGCCGCGGGGCGCGAGAACAGTCGCACGTGCCTTCAATCTCAACATCTTCGCCAAGCAGGGCGTGGCCTCGCAAAACCAGCAGTTCGGGAGCTTGAAGGTGTCGCAGATCGGGCTAGGGACATGGTCATGGGGCAACAAGGTCCTCTGGGGATACGATGAGTCGATGGACGAGGAGCTCCAGGAGGCGTTTAACCTCGCCTCAGCGCAGGGCGTCAATCTCTGGGACACGGGAGACTCGTACGGTGTAGGTACGCACCTGGACCGGGGCATTGACTGTCTGCCTTCGCCCGTCGAGAGCATGGGCTGATGACATGACGCTTGCGTGCTACCGCAGGGGCCCTGAACGGCCGGGCGGAGCAGCTGCTGGGCAGGTTTGCCGCAGCGTCCGGGCAAGCATCGAGCACCGTGGTGGCCACGAAGCTCGCGGCCTACCCTTGGAGGGTGACGCCGGAGTCGATGGTGTCGGCCTGCGAAGGGTCTCTGCGCAGGACGGGTCTGTCCCAAATGCCTCTGGTGCAGCTCCACTGGAGCACAGGTGCGCATTGTGGACGGAACACAGGGAGAGTGCATGTGAGCGCAGGCGCGTACCCTCTGGATGTGGCCCCGGGCTCACACGCAGAGAATTACCAGCCGCTTCAAGAGCGTGCCCAGTGGGAGGGGCTGGCGCGGATATACGAGCGGGGGCTCGCGAAGGAGGTGGGCGTGAGCAACTTCGGGCCTCGGCAGCTCGAAAAGATCCACCGCAGGCTCTCCGAGGAGCGGGGCGTGCCCATCGCCAGCGCACAGGCGCGTGCCTGACACAGCTGCCCGTCTGGGCTGCCTGCGCACGTCGTGGCGGCGTGCGCGGCGTGACTACAGCGAACGTGTCCCCCATCCCGACTCCGATGCAGGTGCAGTTCTCCCTGCTCTCTTACGGCGCTCTGCAACGTGATGTGGTGGACACGTGCCGAGGCCTGGGGATCGGGGTCATTGCGTACAGCCCGCTGGGGCTGGGGATGCTGACGGGCGCGTATGACGTCGAGCGGGGGTGGCTGCCTCCCGGGCTGCGCGGGCAGCTTTTCCGACAGGTGCTGCCGAAGGTGCGCCCTGTGACGGAGACCCTGGGGGCCATTGCCAGGGAGCGGGGACGGGACCCGGCGCAGGTGGCCGTGAACTGGTGCATGCGCAAGGGGACGGTGCCGATCCCGGGGGCCAAGAGCGTCAAGCAGGTTCGGGCGAACCTGGGGGCGTGCGGGTGGGCGCTGAACGCTGCGGAGGTCGAGGAGCTCGACGCGGCCGTCGGCAGGTGCACGGGGGGCATGGTTCAAAACATATTCAGCACCAAATGACGGCGGGGGGCTAGGTCTTGGCCGCCGCTTTGAGGAGCTGTCGCATCTGCTCTTGAAACCCCTCGATTTTTAGCTGCGGGGGAGCGCGGGAGGCGCGGTCGGTCGCGGCGTACGGTCGTCAATACGCTACATTTGCGCTTCCGATGCTCGGCATCGGACAGGGCCGCGCGGGTCACCTGCACGAGCTTCAGCAACTCCGTCTCGGCCTTTTCCCACACAATTTTGCTGTTTTCCTCGACTGTCGCCTCGGCCTGCAGCTTGGAACGCCTGCGGGAGGCGACGCAGACGATCGCTAGTGTCACCGTCGGACGCGTCGCGCGCTCCCTTCCGCGTCCAGCGTCCGCCGCATGTCCGACCTTAGTCCCCCCTTCGGGGACGTCGGCGACTGCATCCCAGCCGCTGACGCCACGATTGTTGCCCAAAGATGTGAGTGATTCTGGGTGCAGGCGCAGCGATGCGCTGTCGGGCCTGGAAACGCCTTAGAGTGTGTTGACGTACACTAAATGCGTGGGAGAAGCCGCGGTCTGCAGCTATCGACCGTTGACAAGCAAGACTCGCAGCACCGTTACATAATCGCATAGTTCGACGTCATTTCTGGCCGTCGACGATGCTCTGCGACGCGCTCAGGAGCCGCTCAGCAGGCGTGTCGCCGACTGGCACCAGGTTTCCGATTTTCCTCGTTAGCAGCTCGCCGGGGCACCCTCATGCGATTGTTCCCGAGCTGTCTCGACATGCGCTCTGCTCCCCTGTCCATTATATAAGCGCAATTTCATGACCCGCTTCTACATCCACTTCGCCGACCAGACGTACCCAAGCTTTTGCAAGGCATACGATCTCAGTCGCCTGCCGGACGACGCGACCGTGGCCGACGCGGTGCTCGTGTTCTGCCACGCCGCGGTCGCCAAGCACGGTCCTGACCATCCCCTCTGGCTGGCCGCGGAATGCCTGGAGCGCGCGGTCCGCGATGACCCGGGAAACCTGCAGGATATCAGCCAGACCGTCCAGGTCATCGATGACGAATCGTGTGTGCTGCACCTTCGCGAGCCTCTCTCGCGCCACATCAGCGAGGGGCACCAAGACCTCACAGTAATCCTCCGTGGGGATCGCTTGCCCGATGGACGGGGTGAGACGACTTTCCGGGTAACATGTCATGGCCAGCGAAAGCGAGCTTACGCACCCAGACGGCCCCTGCGTGCTCTGCAGACCTGGCGCGCCAAAGGGCCAGGATGGTGGGGACCCAATTAGAGGCCATCGCGAGGAGTCAGAGAGTGCGCACTGAGCTGGCGGGGCCGGTGGAGGCGTCGACGAGCGGCTCGTCTTCTGATAATGAGAAAGGGTGAGTCAGGCACGCAGACCGGGCCACTTGCTGGTGACAGTAATGGCGCCTTCATGCTCAGCTCTCATCCTGGCCAGCCCTGTCACCTGCCGCTGCTGGGATCCCTCTGAATGTTCTCCTGTCTCACAGGCACGAAGCCCGGGCGCCAGCACTCCAGGGCCCCACGAGACAGATGCCGGGCGGGGTGTCAGGGATGAAGGGCGTTGGGGCGGCTCACAGGCATCCAGCGCCGCGACACCAGTCAAACAGAGCTGCCGGCTGGAAGGAGCGTGCAGACGAAGGAGCCGACGTGGCCACCTTGGGCGTGGACTCGTTTGCTTGGAGTGCCGACCAGGCTCGTGCAGTCCACATCACGCCTCTCCAGCGCCTGGCCTCATCCGATCCAGCTCTGCCCAGCAGCGGGCGGCTGCGAGGCGGCACGTCCGCGGGGTCGGCTAAGCACAAGGCAGCCTTGCTGCGGGTTCCAGAAGGGTCGGACGGTCCGGCAGACGGGGGCGACGGTCATCACGACAGGTCGCCGGCAGCAGACCTGCCGAGTAAAGAGCGGGATGAAGGAGGAAACAAGTCAGGATCTCTCCTGGCTGAGGTGCTGGCAGCCCTCGGCATGCCTTTGAATCTCTTGAGCGATGCCGCAACGCGTGCCGAGGGCGTCGAGCGGCTGCTGGGCGTGGGGACTGAGGCCATCAGCGCCAAGCAGCCCCGCCGCGCCCTGGCCGCGTTCTCTGCCATCCTGCAGTCGGCCCTGGACGACGCTAGGGCGCTGGAGGGCATCGTGCGTGTCTGGTGAGTCACTCCTGTTGCAGCGAGGCTGGTGACCTATACGCACGGCCATTGGGTGAGCCAGACACGACAGACGTGGCAGGGCTAATTACGCCTCCTGTACATGCTGGCAGGGTCTGTTGAACTGCTTGCGCTTTCGGCCGTGAGTGCGCACTCGTCGCTAGCGACACTTGCTTGTCGCCCCGTCGCACGCAGGCTCGAGGCAGGCCGCACGCAGCGCGCATGGGACTGCGCCGAGACAGCTCTGGAAGCGCACCCTGGCTCCCTGCCCCTCTTCGTCGCACGTGCCGAGTGCCTGCACGCCATGGGCCGCCACCGCCAGGCGGCGAGGGACCTGGAGGAGGCCCTGGAGCGCCTGCGGCTGCAAGGAACCGTGAGCGCAGGTGACGCATGCAAGATGGTTGCTTTGGGCAGCCAGGCCTGACTCAGTGCAAGACCCCGACGCGCCAGCGTACACATGCAGACGCTTACGCCCCGTTTGCTGCCCGCAGCTCCCGTCGGCCTGCGCGGCCCGTTGCGTGAGACGGATCTGCACGTCGCATACGTCCGTGCCATCCGGGCCGCGGGGGCGCCGGCCGCCGCCGTGTCGCATGTCGTCATGAGCGTTGTCAACAGCGACACGCAGCATGTGGACGGTCTGATTGAGGTAAGGCGTAGACGTGCCAGTGGAGATGTCAGTAACATCCTTGTGCACTCTTCCCATCGCTGCCAGCCATGGTGCCACCCACCCACCTGCCCACAGTATGGGCGACTGGCATTGGGGAAGGGCCTCGTAGCACAAGCGGTGCAGGTGGCGTTGAAGGCCCTGGTGCTCGCGCCCAAGTCGGCCGACGTCAAGGCGTTTCTGGCAGAGTGCCTGGAGCGCGAGGGAGGCATAGCGGGCGTGCGAGCGACGGTGGATGGGGACGGTGGCATGCAGGCGGCCGCTGCGTTGGCGTTCGTCGCGACGGCTGCCAAGGACCCGGGCGCCGTGGACGCCGCCGTGGAGCTGATGCGCGACGCCGCCTCTATCGCGCCGGGGGTGCCTGCGTACGCTCTGGCGTTGATGCACACCCTCGAGGCGCAGTTCCGATACACAGGTGCGTGGGCGGCGATGTTGACAATGACTGAGATGTTAGGGTGACTTTGTCAGGGGCCATGGGTGGTTGGGTCAGCGTCCCATGTATCCGACGCACAGAGCTGCGAGTCACTCAAGACACTGCTCGCCTTGCTGAGCATCGGTGGGTCCCCGTCGTGACCTGCAGAGGCCATTCGCGCGGCGCACGCGATGCTCTTACACCTGCCGGGGCTTCGTGTCCTGGGCCAGGACGTGGGTGCGCTGAGGGAGCAAGTGGAGGAGATCCTGGGCGAGATTGACGGTGGGGAGGTCTTGGCTCCGCCAATAACCCCCGCCCTGGCGGCGGCCGCGTGTCGGCGCGTGGCGGCTGCCCAGTCCTTGCTCGATGAAGAACGGGTCCTGGATGGCTTGTCGAGCATCCGCGTCTCGAGCGGTCTGGGAGGGTCGGGGGCGGGGGCTGGCGACGCAAGAGAGGGTGCAGAGACCTCAAGGGAGGTTCTGGAGGTGCTGGCTGCGGTGCAGACGTGCGTTAAGATCCTGTACATGTGCGGGTGGCTCGACTGGGCGGCGAAGCTCGTCCCGTCCGCCGAGCGAATGCGTGGGGCCGCTGGGGCTCAGCTGCACACCACCCACATCCGCAACGAGGTGCGTGGTCAGCGGAGCGGCGGTAGACGGCGCGGCGAGCCGCACCTCGCTGCCTCCACCGCCGCAGTGCCAGTTTGTCGCCCTGCCTTTGCCTGCAGGCCGCATACCAGGCATGCGTGACGAGGCTCCTGGCGAACCACCGCTTTGACACCGACTCCTTGCTGACCGTGGCTCGCGCCCTTGAGGATACGACTACTGAAGACCAGAGGCAGCCGGGAGGACCGGGGCCGGGCAGCGAATCCCAGCGCTCGCCACGCGACCCACCCATCGTGCTCATCGTCGGCGACTCCCACATCGTGCCTTACGCTTATCGAGCCATCGAGACGAGGGACGGTCCCAAAGTGCTCATCCCACTGCTCGTCACCGGTGAGTGTATCAGTTGCTTTGCCATGCATTGGCGCCGCTCACATAGCTTGCTCTGAACCCCTGCACATCGCCGGTTCCGCAGGTTCCAAAGTCTGGCACCTGCGGCCCCAGTCGCGGTTCTACCCAAAGCACAACTTCTGGCAGGCCATGCGCCTTGTGGCTCCCGGCCGGGCGTGCCCGGAGCTGGGACTCCCAGCGATGAGCAGCGGCCAGGGGGACGCCAGGGGTGCAGAATCTACGCCCGAGAGGCACGACGCTGCAACGCTGTTCAGAGGTGTGCGGCACCAAGCCCAGCTTCCCAGCTGTGCACTGCGCAGTGAGCCAAGCAGCTGCCCCTCCGTTCCTGTGTCCCGTGCATGCGTGCTCACCTACATCCGCGTTCGTTTCCCGACTACCTGCAGGGAGGTCCGTGCCCTGGGAGCCCTGGCGCACCCCGCCCGTCATGTTTCTGCACGGAGAGATCGACTGCCGGGAGGGCATCCTTCGCGCAGTCGACCGACTCAAGTACGACTCCTTTCCCGAGGCTCTGCTCGCCACCGTCGGCATTTACCAGGCGTTGCTGCAGGCGAGGACGCGGATGGGATGCATAGGCACGTTTCTTGTGCTGTCTTGCACCCTCTGTGGCGAATACTGCCAGGGCGGTGTTGGTGTGCAAAATGCAGTGACCAGCAAAGATTCGTTTCGCATGATGCACTTGCGGCATCAGTGACCGCGTTGTAAGCCCTGTTGCTGGTGCAGGAACTGGCTCACAGGCAGGGACTGCGTGTGCTGGTCCACCCTGTCCCACCTGTCCTCGACGACACGCGAGGCATCGTGCTGTGCTTCAACCACGCCCTGCGACAGGCTCTGAGCTCGTACCCCGAAGCGGGCGTGCCCATCCAGTTCCTGAACATGCACTGGCGCCTGCTGAGCGTTCGGGGGGCAGATGGGGACGTGGATGAGGGTGGGGCCAGCATGGGTGGGGGCAGCGTGGGCGGGCGGCCTCTGGCTGATGTATTGATGGACCAGCGGGTCATGGACGCTCTCGCGAGGGACATTGACGAGGGTCGGCTGTGGGGGTCGGGGCAGTCCGTGGATGTCCGGGCCCTGCTTCTGCAGGAGGGCCTGGACCTGGATGGGACGCACTTGACTCCCAAGGCGCTGGGAGCCTTAGCTGCATGCCTTGATGACGTGCTCTGCCGTGGCGGGGTGGCGCGCTAGGGCAGCCGCTCTGGCGCGCTTCGTGCTGCACGTGAACGCCGCGCCAGAATCTTCGGTGAACGCGACTCAAGGGTCCGAGTGGATCACATGGTACGCCTGACGGGCTCGGCAGCGCCAGCCTTTGCTACTCCTGTCCACTGTGGCAGAAGTGTTGCTGCCCCGCTCCGGTTGTGGCTCCTGGCGTGGCTGTCGTCCCCTCGCGCTTCCATTTTGGGACTTGGGAAGCGTAAGGCGCGATGTCGCAAGCCAAGGTCGATCTCGCCGGGCTCCGGGAGTCGTTCAAAGCTCAGGTGCGTGCATTTAACGCGGGAGCCTCGCCGGCTCAGCCGCCACAGCCCCCGCGAAACAAGTGCATCGCAATATGTATGATGCACCGATGGCGACGAGAATCGGCCTTCGACCAGCACCGGCGAGGGCACGGATGTGATGGGGTTCGAGCCGAGGAGGGACGGCGTGTTCTCCCAGGGGACGATTTGCCGGCATCGCCGTGCTCATTCGCATCTTCTGTGAAACAGCGCGCTCCTGTCTCGGCGCGGCCCCACTTTGCGCTCCCTGCGGCGTGCCCAGGGCCCGACAAGCCATGCGTCCCTTTCTCACAGACCACCGCGGTCCAGAGCGCGATTGCCTCGCTGGTGGAATGCCAGGACTTCTTCAAGGAGCTTAAGATGAACTCCGAGTCGCTGTTCCAGGTTTTCGCGATGCAGCGGCAGAATCTCCTGCAGGTGAGAGAGGCCACGCAGATGGCCCTTGGCAGCTCGTCCGGGTCCTTCCCACGACGAGGGTGGTTTCGCACGACGCCAGCAAGCGCGGCTCGCTGACCCTCCCGCAGGGCATGCAGAGCGACGACTTTGATCAGGTCAGCTTCGCGAGCCTTGATGGGGACAGTCCACCGGCGTCGGGACCGGCCAGCGCGGGGCCTACCAGCATGGACGCGATCAAGATGGAGCAGTTGCAGCGGCAGGTGGAGGCGCTGAAGCTGCAGAACAAGAAGCTGGAGGCGGCGACCGCGTCGAGCTCGGCGAGCCGAGAGGTCGAATGGCTGACGGAGGAGAACCGGAAGCTCAAGGCTCGCGTCGCGGAGCTGATCGGCAAGAGCCAGGGCGCGTCGGACGAGGGCGCGGAGCTCCAGCAGCGGGCCGCGGAGCTCGAGCGGGAGGCTGAGTCGTTGCGGCGGAAGCTGGACGAGGCCGTGAGCGCCAGGTGGGAGGAGACGGGCGGCCGGCGGGACCCGGATGCGGTTCTTGCGGTGCCGGGCTAGTAGCTGAGCGAGCAGGCGCGGGCTGTGCACGCCCGTGGGGCGTGTGGCAGGCAGGTGTCGAATGGGATGCTTGGCGTTGGTCGCAGGGAGAGGCTGGAGCGCGAGGTGGGCGCGAATGCGGAGCAGGGCCGGTCCGAGGCGACACAGCTGGCGGCGGAGGTGTCGGAACAGCGGCGAAAGGCCGAGGATTTGGGCTCAAAGGTGCGCGGAGGGTCCCAAGCGCATGCAGTGGTCCTATGTGTCTCTGTTCTGTCTTTGTAGATGTCATGCGTGCCGTCTGCGCTCGCGCAGGTGGAGGCGCTGCAGCGACAGGTGCAGGACCTGACGGGGGAGCGGGACACGCTGCGCGCGAGGGCGCGAGAGCTGGAGGAGTCGCAGGGCCGGGAGCTCGCGGATCTGCGGTCGCGGGCAGAGACGGCGGAGCGGGAGGCCGCGGAGGCGCGGAGCGACCGCGACGCGGGGGCGGCGCGGGAGAAGAAGAACTCGCTGCAGCTTCGGATGAAGCAGGCGGTGGGCGTGGCCATCATGGACGAGCTGGCGGCGCGGTGTCTCGCGGATAACTTCCGCCAGATGGCCGAGGGCGTGCGGGCGCAGCTGGAGCAGGAGCTGACCACGGACGTGCTGCGGAGCCTGACCGCGGCCCTGAGTCAGGTCGTGCAGCACGTGGCCATGGGCGAGTCCGCCAAGTGGCGCGAGCTCTACGGCCACGAGCACCGGTGCGCGTGGCGCGGGGCCCTGGACCCGGCCGGCCCTTGCTACCTGTTGCCATGGCGTGCCCTGGATGCACCTCTGGGTCTCTCGCCCCGTCCCTGCAGCGCGCGCAAGCGGATCCACGACGAGCTGATGGAGCTCAAGGGCAACATCCGCGTGTTCTGCCGCACCCGCCCCATGGACCAGCGCTTGGAAACTTTGGAGGGCCACTCGGTGGCGGTGCAAGTCGTGAACGACATGACGCTGCGGGCGGGCGAGAAGGGCCAGGCGATGCGGTCCTTTGACTTCGATTGCGTTTTCGGACCGGATTCGACGCAGGAGCAGGTGTTTGAGGAGGTTCAGCACCTCGTCACGTCCGTGCTCGATGGGTTCAATGTCTGCATCATGGCGTACGGGTGAGGCGGCACACGCACGCGCAGCTCGCGCGGTTGCGTGCGCGCTGGGACGCGTTCGGCTTGTCGCTCCTGTCGACCGGATGGACAAGGCGGTGGTCTGCTGCATCTGTGCGCATGCGCGCCTGCCCCGTGCCTGCACGCAGACAGACCGGCTCTGGCAAGACGCACACCATGGAGGGCCCTCCGGAAAACCCCGGCGTCAACCTCCGCGCCCTCGAGCGTCTCTTCGAGGTGCGGAGCGCATTTGCAAGGCCGCTTGCCAGATTCCATGCCACTCGCCTGCACTGCCGGGTGACCCGGCACGTCGCTGCCCCGCAGGTGCGCGCGGCCAGGCGCGGGGCCAAGGAGATCGCCATCTTCGCCTCCGCGATCGAAATTTACAACGAGGCGGTTCGGGACTTGCTCAGTAAGGACCCGCAGGTCAGCTGCGTCGCGCTCACGATCTGCACGCCGCCCCGCTTCCCTCGCCTGCGCGCCCTGCGCTGACAAACGCGGCCCCTCGCTGTTCCGCGCGCAGAGGAAGCTGGAGATCAAGCAGGGTGCGGACGGGATGTTCGTGCAGGACCTCGTGCGTGTTCCTGTGGAGAGCAAGGACGACGTTCTGGCGCTGATGGCGCGTGCCAAGGGCAACCGCGCTACGTTCAGCACCAACATGAACGAGCACTCGTCGCGTTCGCACAGCATTCTGACCGTGTACATCGAGGCGAAGGACCAGTCGACGGGGGAGCAGACGCGGTCGAAGCTCCATTTGGTCGACTTGGCGGGGTCTGAGCGGCTGTCCAAGACGGGGGCCACCGGGGACCGACTGCTGGAGGCGCAGGCCATCAACAAGAGCCTCAGCGCGCTCGGGAACGTGATCGAGAGGCTGCAGCAGAAGCAACAGCACATCCCGTACCGCGACTCCCGCCTGACCTTCCTCCTCCAGGACTCCCTGGGGGGCAACTCCAAGACGCTCATGATCATGGCGGTGGTGAGTGCGCGCTTTGCTCCGCCTTGTCGATGTGCACGAGGGATGAGCTTGTGGGGCGCCGGGGGGTGCGCCACCCGTGCGGGCTCATCTGGAGCTGCCCGACTGAGAACGGATCTTTTCCGCCGCAGTCCCCGTCGTCGTTCAATGCCCAGGAGACCTTGTGCACGCTCAAGTTCGGGCAGCGGGCGATGAAGGTGGACCTGGGCAAGGCGACCAAGCGTCGTACAGCCCACGACGTCGAGCTGACGAGTGACGCTGCAGTGCGTGGCGAGGCAGCGAGCGGCGCCGACTGTTGCCTTGAATTGTGATGGATGACTGCTCAAGTCGCTCTTTGCGACACCGTGTGACCCGTGACTCTGACACAGTGGTTTCAATGGGGCCTTTTTTGAACATTGTGCTGCACCGAAGCTGGGTACAGGGGCCAGCAGCTGCTAGCGGGCAATGGGCGCCGGCAATGCCGTGCGCGGGGCAGCCGCCGCGCGTGGCAGGTCGCAACCGCTGGGCGCTCGCTGGAACGTCAGCCATGCCGTGTACATGCGAGAATCCCTATGCTGCACTCGAGTGCGCGTGGAATGGGCGAACAGGGCGGCGCGGCGCGACTGCAGAGGCGGCGTCAGGGGAACCCCGCGAGCCGTGCGAGAGTCCCACCCATGGACTGCGCAGTCATCGCCGCTGCGAGGCGATCAGGCAAGGGTAGTTCCTAACCCGGCGCTCGGCGCTCTGCGCTCGTGCCGGCGGGGGTGACGGGCCGGTGGGTCCGGGCAAAGCGTCAGGACCCCGAGGGGATGACAGCGCCCGCATGCATGGAAGGTGCGCTGCCAAACGCCTACGGACCGTCCTGAGGATGCATGAGGCCTTGCGGAGGCATGGACATGGGCAGGTGCGGCAGGCCTGGCCCTGCAGACGTCCCCACACCCAGCGGCAGTCCGCTTGCAAAGGCGTCCGACATCCCGGGTGCAGACACCGGCCCGGGCATCCCTGGCTGCGGCATACCCTGCGGGAAACGTGACACAGCGGGCGCTTCCCGAAAGAAAGCCTCCCCGGCACCCTGGGTTGGCATGATGCCCACTCCTATGCGGTCCTGACACGAGCAGGGGCCCACCTGCAGGTCCCCCATCGCTCCCATGCCCGGCAAGATGCTCTGCGCGGCCCCGGGCACCATCTGCGCGTGAGAGAGCCCCGCCGATCCCAGCCCAGGGCCAGCGCCGATGGCGTCTGGGAGTGCTTGGTAGGTGGAGGGGTGCGGGAAGGGCGGCTGCAGGCCGGCGTCCGTGAACGCCTTGTGCGCCTTCTCCAAATCCATCTTAAGCATCTTGTTCTCGTTGCGCTGCGGGGAGGGTCGGCAGCGAGGTGCGGAGGCCGTGCGCACCCTGTGCAGCTGCACCGCGAATGCCCGCGCCCCTGCCGCTGACCAGCATGTGGAGCTCCGTGTCCGGGCCCTTCGCGTCCATGCGCGACCGCATACTTGCAAACTCCTTTTCCCGCAACTCGAGATACTCCCGAATTTCCCCCGTCGCCATCGCACGCACAATCTTGGCCAGCGTGTTCCGACTTTGCTCCCCGCGCTTTCCCCTACCCCCCTGCGGAGCGCTCGGAACGTGCGTGCGTCGCGGGAAGCCCCGAGGGGTCGCCGATGTCCCCCTGGCTGCCATGGGAAGCACGGGCGTTAAATGGGAGCTCACCAAAAGCGGCCCCAGCAGCTTGCACTCCGCGACCAAAGCCTTCTCATGTTCCTTCGTCTCCAGGCGTCCCGAGAAGCGGCCCTGCGGGGAGCGCCGGTGCGCAGGGTCGCTGGAATTCTTCCCACCAGGACCGTCCCTCGCACCGCGCCTGTGGCGGCCCTCCGACTCCCCCAGGGCATCGAATATATTGTGGCGCTTGCAACGCAGAAGTCAGCGGGCCGAGCGCGGCCCTCGCCGTCCGGGGAAGACAGAGTCGGACACGCTGACCACCGCGCCGGGCCCAGTCACCTGGAGGTGCACCTTCTTCCGGGCGCCCGCGCGGCGCTCGTCGTCATCGTCCGAATCTGCGGTAGAAAGCGATTTGCGCGGGGATCGGCTCCCTGGGCCCCCCGATGGCCCCCGCGCCGGTGCAACCCACGAAACTCAAACACCGAGGACGGGGACCTGTGGCAGCGTGCGGCGGCCCTTGGCGCGGCGCGCGGGGGTCTGCGACATCGACAAAGCCCAACCCGCACCCACCGTGAACCCCGCCGACGCTGCCGCCCAGCAGGGAGGCCGGTTGCTGCCCATGCGACGGGATGCCCGCCCCCAACATATTGAGCGCCTCCGGCGTGTGGAAGATGTTGAAGGCCGGGTTGAAGCCGGGGAACAGCCCCATGGTGCCGTAGTGCAGCGGTGGGATGGGAAACTGGCCCTCCCCCATGGAGGACGGGAGAGGCATGCTCAACCCCGCGCTCTGGGCTCCAGGCAGGACCCCGAAGGACGCGAGGGGGGCGGGCGCCGCGGATCCGGGGGCGATCCCAGCCGACTGCGCCTCCGTCCCGGGCTTGGCCTCCATGGCGGGCCGCTACCGGCCCCCGCCGGAGCCAGGTCGGGCTGGGGAGGGAGGAAATTGGTCCGACACGACCCGTGCGACGGGATGCAAGGTCCGCGGCAGCCGCGATGCCGACGAGAATGTGAAGGCTGCCCATCGCGCCCCCCCCGGCCAGCCGAAGTGACCGGCCGGGGACGCCAGAGCCCTCTGCCCGTCTGCTGTGTCGCGGGGGGATCGCCGATCTCGCGGGACCGCCGCCGCGCCCGACGCCCAGTGTTCGGGAAGCGCGTTGCGGTGTCGGGTAGCGCGATCCATCATGTCGGGGCTCCTCAAGCAGGTGGCCCAGCAGGCCGCGCGCGGCCTGGCGACGAAGGGCTCCAGCGGGTCGCTGCCGCCCCGCAAGGTTGCCGTGTTGGGTGCGGCCGGCGGCATCGGGCAGCCGCTGTCCATGCTCATGAAGGTGGGGAGCGGGACGCCAGGCGACTCGACCCTCGCGCGCCCCGGGCCCGCCCCAGCGCTGCGGAGAGGGACGGTTGCGTTGATGGGTTGCACTTGCGGCAGGCATCGCGCCGGAGCCGGTGTCAACGCGTGCACGCCCTCGCTGTTCCCAGATGAACCCACTCGTTTCCGAGCTGGCGCTGTATGATATCGCCAACACTCCCGGGGTTGCGGCGGACGTGGGCCACATGAACTGCCGGGCGAAGGTCACGGTGAGGCGGGGGCCCCTTGCGCGGGAATCGCGCCCTCAAGCAACGGTACCGTTGGCCGGCCCCGGGGGACCCGGCGCGGGCCCCTGAGCGCGCGATCTCCCGGAAGCGGACTCATTCGTATCACATCAGCGAATTGGCGAAGGCGCGAGGCGCCTCACGCCCTGGCTACGCCCCGCGACGCACGCTCCCTCTCACTTCCCCTCTCCCGCGCCTCCCGGCGAGCCCCAGACCCCATGGTTCGTGTCACGTGCAGGGGTACGCGGGCGACGATCAGCTGGGCGCGGCTCTGAAGGGGGCGGACGTGGTCATCATCCCCGCCGGCGTTCCGCGCAAGGTGCGTGCGCAAGCAGTGGAAAGCCTGTCCCCGCCCCGCGCCCCGGCGCCGGGCGGTCGGCGAGGCGATCCGCTACTTCTCCTTCGCAGCCGGGCATGACCCGCGACGACCTCTTCAACATCAACGCGTCGATCGTGCGCAACCTGGTCGAGGCGGTGGGCAAGCACTGCCCCGGGGCCATCATCAACATGATTTCCAACCCCGTCAACTCGACCGTCCCGATCGCCGCCGAGGTCCTCAAGAAGATGGGCGTGTACAACGCCCGCAAGCTCTGCGGCGTGACCACGCTCGACGTCGTGCGCGCCAAGACCTTCTACGCCGAGCGCAAGGGCCTGAACGTGGCGGAAGTGGACATCCCGGTCGTCGGCGGCCACGCCGGCGTCACCATCCTGCCGCTCTTCTCCCAGGCGACCCCCCTGGTGCAGTTGACGGCCGAGGAGCGCGCCGAGCTGACGCAGCGCACCCAGGACGGCGGCACGGAGGTGGTGAACGCCAAGGCGGGCAAGGGCTCGGCGACGCTGTCCATGGCGTACGCGGGGGCCATCTTCGCCGACGCGTGCCTCAGCGGCCTCAACGGCGTGGCCGGCATCGAGCAGTGCGCGTACGTCCAGTCGGACGTGGAGCGGGTACCGTACTTCGCCTCCAAGTGCACGCTGGGCCCCGAGGGCGTGACCAAGGTGCACCCGCTGGGCCCCCTCCACGAGTTCGAGAAGCAGGCGCTCGACAAGATGATCCCCGAGCTCGAGAGCTCCATCGCCAAGGGCATCAAGTTCGCGCGCGAGCCCTGAGGGGCGAGGGGTCTTCTAGGGGCAGTCTCTCGCTCACGGGGCGTCGCAGCCGCAAGCCGTTGAAGAAAGGGAGAAAACCTGGGCGCTGCCTGGCACCGGCGGGGCACGGCTCAGTCGGTCTTGTCGGAGCGGCGGAGGAGGCGCCGAAGGTAGACCACCGCCCCCGCGAAAAGTCCGTAGAACACCCAGTGGACGACGAAGAAGACGGCGAACGTCCACTGCGGCGCAGCGGGGGTGCAGCGGGGTCCGGGAGCATTGCGCACCACGCTTCGGGGGGTGCTGGGCCACTGCCTGCACGCCGCTCACCCGCGCGTGTGGCAGCTCGTGGTCGAGGAACACGTAGATCCACCACCCGTGCCGCTGCCGGAACCACATGACGAAGAAGGTGTACGCCGCCGAGTAGAGCGACTGCACCCCGAAGAAGAGGCTCGGGGACAGGGGTACGTCCGTGAGGACGGCGTCCGCGAGGAGGAGGCCGAGGTTGCCGCCGTGCTGCAGGTTACTCGTCCAGTTGAACAGGAGCTGCTTGGCGACCCGCGTGACCTCCGGGTCTGCGTGGTTCCGGAGCATGGGCCACAGGAGCAGCCATGTGGTGAGCGTGACGTTGAGCGTGCTGCAGCCCAGCATGTTGAAGAGGGCCGTGACGGCGAAACCGAGCCTGGACATGTCCTTGGGCGGCTTGGGTCGCCCTTTGGCGTCGCCTTCCTTCCGTGCAGCGGCCGCCGCGTTGACCCTCCCCAAGTACCGCAGCGTGGCCGTCGCGGCCAGGAGGAAGTAGAGCGTCATGCAGCACCACGTGAGGACGGTGAAGTACTTGAGCACAGCCGTCCCCCGCGCATAGAGCTGCAGGGCCACCACCGCGGCCCCGAGAAGGGCGCAGCAGGCACTGCGCAGGGGCAGAGAGACATATGAAGGCCAGAGATTTCGACGCATGCGATTTGGCATCTCCGTGCGCCATCCTCACCGGTACACGAACACATACTCGGGCTCCACGGCGCGAGACTCGGCCACCCACGCCTCCGGGTGCCTCCACACTGGCCCACTCCGCGACACCTGCAGTCCCAGGACCCACGCGCCGTGCCCTCCGCCCAAAATCAACGTGGCCCAGCGCGGCCCGACCAGGCTAATATCGACAGGCATCTGCTTCTGCAGCGACACGCACGGTGAGCGAGCACACCGCGGACTCTGGCCAGGCCGACAGGCCACCACCCTGCTACCACGACCAGCAGCCTACTCTGGCGGCGTCTGGCCATGGCAAAGGGGCCTTCCGGTGTTGGTCGAAAACACAGTTCTGGCGTTTTCTGACGCATTGCCAAGCTCCCTGGCTTCGTCCGTCCATGCACATTCCCACTTTGACATGCTCTCCGTATCGCTGGAGGCTGCTGACGGCGATTTTTCCTCCCCTCTGCTGCCGTGGCGCCTCGTCGGGTCGTTGACGGCCGATATGAGCGACATTCAGAGCCCCATCGACGTGTATCTCGTCGTTAGTCGATGGGGTGTCCTCGCGGTGGCGTCGGCGATGTCGTGGCGCACGCTGTGGGCAGCTCAGCGTGTCGAAAGTTTCCACGCGCGCCCCGTCGATAAGGTCAGGGAAACGGGACAGTTTCAGTATCGATACCTCAATATACACGCGTGGGTCGATCCGAATTGGCTTTGCATTGGCTCGTTGTGCGGCCCAGCGGTCGCCTCGAGAGGCCTGCCTCGTCGCCGGCCTAGGTCGCGAGCTTAGCCGGGGCTGGCGCCCTCGTCGAGTCGTGTGATTCTCTCCGTCTCGGTCAGGGTCTCAAGCTCGCAACTTGGCCCCCCCCGCGCGCAGGAAGGCCCTTGCTTGCCCTTGCTTCTCACGTGGCGCCTCGCAATCACCCTCGTCGCTCTGAGCTTCGGAGTGCATCACGTGTACATCAAGTGAGGATCAGCTTTCTGTCCGTCCGCGAAGCGGACCCTAACGGCGCGCCGGCGCGCGCGACGGGGCTACGGTCGAGTGCGCCCCACGGCGATCTTTTGCTCCCGGCCGAGCCCTTTGCCGCCGACCCTATCGCGCAGGGGCCCTCACATTCTGGTGTACTTCACCTCGGCCGCGTGGTGGGCACTGACGGGCTACTTCGCAGTCGCCGCGGTAGCGACGATGCTTCGCATCCACGCTTGCCGTCGGGAAGCGAACCTGAGGGAGATTCTCGGCGTGAGCATCCCCGAGCAACCAAAAACCGCTGTCCCGGCCCCGAGCCTGCTGCGCGTCGATGAGGAGGGCGAGTGGGGCGAGGAGACGCCTTTGGGCGCTGAACTGGGCGCCCTCAAGTCGCCCTCGTCATCGTCGGCCCCGACGCTCAAGAACAGGCGAGCGCAGCGCCGTAACCTGACGCCGTTTCTGCAACCGCGCCCGCCCGCGCTCCAGGCCAACCCACCGCCCCGGCCCCTTTGCTGTGCAGTTTGGTGGGCTCGAGCATCCCTACGCCCCGGCTCGGCTCCCAGTCCCGTGCGCCGTCCTTGAGAGAGGAGGAGGTCTTGGATCTCGACGTCGACGTCGACATCGGCGTCGCGGAGGACCAAGGCCCCGCGAGCCCCACGCAGGCCTTCACAACCGTGTCGTTACTCTCGCTGGGTCTATCGGGGTCGCGGCCGTTCAGCGCAGAGACGCCACGGGGGACGCTCACGCTCGCGGGCGCTCCCCGGTGGCGCGGCATGGGCGTGGGCGGCGGGGCGCACGGCGAGGTGCTGTGCGCGCCGAGCGCCGGGGCCGGGATGGGCACGTACCGTGTGCTGGACGAGGCGACGGGCGTCGAGGTGGAGGTGGAGCTGACGTCGGAGGATGTGACGTTGATCCGACGGGGGGTGCTCCCGGAGGGACTGAAGCGGCGTTTCGGGAAGCAGGCGAGGGCGCGGCGGGCTGGGCAGCGGCGCTGGCCTTTCCGAGGTTCGATCATTTGATGGCTGACGGGATGACCCTCACGTGGCCGCAGTGGTCGGACGCTTGGCGGTGCCTGCGTGCGGCCGTGGGCGAGCAGCACCGCCGCGGCAAGCGCCTGGTTCACGCGGTGCGCGCGAGGCTGCCTGTGCGGGGCGTCGACTTGGCAGAGGCCAGCGCCGTGTTGCTCTTCAACATGGTCGGGGGCGTCGCGGTCATGGTGACCGTCCTCACACGGACCCTCTTGCTGCCCATGGTGAACGGCATGCCCGAGGGGAAGGAGAAGGCCGATTGGCTCGCTTCCATCTTCAACGTCACCTCCTACATGCAACACGGCGGCAACGTGCTCTTGCTCCTCATCGACGCGTGCCTCGCGCCCACCATGCCCACCAGGTACGGGCACCGGCGTCACCGGTATCAGTCGCACTTCGCCCCATCCAGCACTTTTCCATCGTCAACCGAGCCTGCCCGTCTCGCACGCAGGTTCGATCTGGCCGCCAGCGGCGCGCTCTTCACGTCCGCGAACGGCGTCTTCATGATGATCTACATGGCCATCAACGGCGTGTGGCTCTACCCTTTCTTCGACCACCGGCTGCCAATTGCCAAGGTCGTCTTCCTGGCGCTCTATGCCGGGACCTGGGCATTTGTGGCTGCCTTCTTCGCCAAGGTCTGGGTCCTCCGTCGCGCCATCAAGATCGCCGCGTCCTGGGCCTCACGGACGGCCCTGCAAGTCACGCCCCCCGTCGCCAAGCCGCGACACCCCACCCTCGTCAAGGCTGCGTGAGCGCCCAACAGTCGCACGCGCGCCATCTGCCACGTACTCTCTTCACCTAGCATGCACCGTAGGCGGCCTGCCCCAATGGCGCCCCGTACATGCATCTCTCCGCACTCTGCCCATCTCAGGGGCCCGACCCTTGTGCCCGAGCTACGCAGGCGTCGCACTTGTGCACTGCGCGCCGTTTCACTCTCCTTGGTTTTGCCTTCCCTGTTCTATAGAGCTACCGCTCTCCTCGTCACACACTCGCACTTCATCACTTAGCTACCGCGGCGTACGACTGCACCTCGTGCTCTGGCGTGGCCGGCGTTGAACTGGCGCCGCCCCTCACTCGCTACCCTCCTCGTCCTCAGAAGCGCCGCCCTCGTCACTGTCGCTCCCGCTGTCCTGCGCCCGCCTCTGTTGCAGCAGAGCCGCGATGTCCACCCCTGCCCGGCCCTCATCCTCGCTGTCGCCCTCGCTCCCATCGCTGCTCGCCGCGTCGCTGGCCACGTCGTCCGCAAAATGGCTCCCCGTGCGACCACCGCGGTCCTCGAAGAACAAAAAGGAATCGTCCACAGCCCCACCCTCCTGTGCCGCCCCGGCCTCTGCCACCGCCCCCACCAGCGACCCCTCGCGCGCTGCCCGCAGCAGCGCAACCAGCTGCGCCTGCGCGAAAGCCACGCCGTGGCCAGCGTCGCATGCTGACGCAGCCCACATCCGCTCAATGCGCACAAGCATTCCCTGTTAGGGACAGCAAAGACCAAAGGTGCGCATCAAGCACCAAAGCGGCACGCGTCCCCGCACCTCGGAGATGACCTCGGCACACGTGGCGTTGAAGTATGCGGGGGACGCGTCCAGGTTCTTCCCCAATGCCTCCACTACGCCCGACGGCGGCTGCCCTGCCAGCCACGCACGCATGTCCGCGGGGACGCGGGAGGAGCGGAAGGCCCGCAGCGTTTCTGCCGCAGCAGACGCCCGGCCGCGATCGCCCAGCATGCGTGCGGCCCGACGCGCCGCCATCGCCGCCGTGAAGTACGCCGGCAGAGACCTGCGGGTGTGAGAGGGAGCGAAGTTGCATGGGCGCGACGCCACCCCGTGTGGGCCGGTCCTTTGTGGCATGCCGCTCCGCTCACCGCTCCCCCGCCGCGTCCCCCCTCGCAGCCGCGGCAATGTCCCGGGCAGGAGGCGGCTCGAGCGGCGCCAAGACCGCGCAGGCGTACAGGCCCAGCCACAGGTCCTCTGCTTGCGACGCGCGGGCCGTCAGCCCCTGCAACGCGCCCTCGTCGACGAGCGCAGCCAGCAGGGCGTCCACCACGCCGGCGCAGCACCGGAGGGTATCGAGGTCCGCTCTCGTTGCGGCCTCGCAGGCCGGGCCCCACCCCTTAAGCGCGACTCGCAATGCTGCAGAGAGCACGACCAGCCGGGCCGCGACACGTGCTGGCGGCGGGCACTCCTCGTCGCCGGCGCCCTCGGCGGCGGCAGACGGGCCCGGGAGCGGGATCGCAGCGCGGCCGTCGTAGGCGCTCCGCAGCACGTTCGCGTGCCTCCGCGCCACCACAAGGGACGCCATCACGGCGTCGATGGCGCTCCTTACAGCAGCCGCGTCCTCGGATCGGATCGCTGGAGCGGCTACCGCGGCGCAAACCGCGAGATCGCATGCTTGGACGGCAGGCCACAGCCCTGCGATCGACGGAGGGAGAGATGGGCGGTGCGCGAACAGCACGGCAGAGGCATGGCCCATCACGGCTTGGCGCTGCTCATCGGATCGGATCTCTTACCCCCGACAGAGGCGTCCAGGGCCTCGTCGTCTGCCCCCGCCACCACGGCCGCCAGCGCAGCGGGTCCCGCCGCAGCCGCGCAGAGGCGCGTGGCTTCGGACGCGTGCGCGGCGGCAGATGAAAACGCGGGTCCCGCGTGCGGAAGGCCCGCGGCGGCACGGAGCGCGGCGGCGGGAGGTGGGCATCGTGCCGTCGCGACGGCCCGCGCACTGCCCCTGGCGGACGTCCCTGTCCCCGCCGACGACAGGCTTCGCAGAGCCGCATCGTACTCGGCATCGATGAGAAGGCCAGCATCCTTCGCCGAAAGCCCCGCGTCTGCCGCCGTGCGGGTCGCTGCCTGGGCCTGCACGGCCTTGGGTTCCTGCGCCGGGAAAGACCACAGCAACGCTGAGCAGGCGCGGGCCTGCTGCAGGATTATCGCGACGGACATGGTGTAACCGAACCATCTGCACACCTTCCGGGCCGAACGGGGCTTCGGGGCCACGCCGAGGAGCTTGCCAAGGGCAGCTGCACTCTCTGCGAGGTTTTCCGCCAGCGAGGCCTTGATGGGCAGACGGTCATCGAGGCTGTCGACGGCACGGGCAAGTGCGTCCGCGACGGTATCGTCCTGCGGCTCATCAGGTTGGGTTGGAGCGCAGTTGTCCGGGGCGGGTGCGGCAACGCTGGGCAGTCCAAGCCGGCGGACGGGCTGCGCGTAACCGCTCACCGTCAGGTCCTGTGCATTCGTCGTCTCTTTCAGCACCCCTGCTAGCTTCTTCAAAAACTTCTGGACTCTCCGCTCATCGCCGTGGGCCCCCGCGTGCTCGGCCGTCCGGGCGCTCCTCTTCCCACTCGGCGCGGCATGGGCGTCGTCCCTCGCACGCTTGGCGCGCGGACCCGCCATGGGAATCGAAGCGCGTCAGCGGCAGGCGCTTCCGCTGATGCCAGCGGCGAGGCGGGCTGTCCGCCGCAGCCGACCTACTGAAAGGTCCTCGCTGAACAAATCTGCGGGCTCCAGCGCTAGCGAAAGCGACGGAGAGTGAAGCACGAACAACGAAGTCCGCGTGCGTGCGTAGAAATGCTTGTCCTCAACTCAGCTCAGCTAAGCTCCAGCACCCGGTCTGGCGCCGTTCTTACTCGCACGTCGCCCGCATTGTCAGCAGCTGCGGTGAAGTGCGCGCGTTGAGATTGTCGAGCACACACCGTCGTCGGGCTCGCTTTTGCCGCCTCTTGTCGCCAGCGCCGCACTCGCGAGCAAACCCTAGTGGCGGCCGTCGGCCCGGCCCGTGTCTCTCGGCGTGCAGCGCCCCGAGCTACTCTCTAACAGCATACCTCTCTGTCTGAACTGCTATCAAGTAGCTGCGCGTGCCGGAAGAAAGCTTGACCGCGAGCGGACGGTGCAGGCCGGGACGGCCCCAGCTGCGATGGCGAAGGAGAGGCGGGAGAAGGCCGCCAATGGCGAGGACTCGGCGGCGAAGAAAGAGAAGAAGCGATCGCGCCACGAGGGCGAAGATGTTTTCAACGGCGTGAGCGAGGCGAGCAGATGCAGCCGAGCGTTGTCTGCGCCTCCCCAAGCGCACTGGTCAGCGCGACGCGACGCTGTCCCCGCCACGCTCCTCGCAGGAAGAGGCGCGACGGGAGAAGAAGCGCCTGAAGAAAGAGAAGGCGAGATCCCTGCAGCACAGTTTACGGGCACACCATGCCGACCCAGCTCATCCTCACTCTGCAAAGCGGGATGCTTGGCTGCCACGCAGGCGCCGGTGACGTCGCCACCACCGCTGAGCTGGCCGTCTGTTTGATTCCCGCCGCAGAAGCGAGAGCGGGCCGAGGGGCGCGAGTTGAGCGACGGCGCTGCGCCGGCGGGGCAGGAGGGGAAGGGCAAAGAGGGCAAAGAGGAGAAGAAGCAAAAGAAGAAGAAGGCAGCGCAGGCACTAACGGAGTCCCAGGGCTTCAACGCCGGCGCGCGTGCCAAGATCGGGGACCATGACCTGGCCGACGCCCGGCCTCCCATCGTCAAGGCGCTCTTCAAGGAGCACCCTGACGTGGCGGCCATGTCGCAGGAAGACGTGGACGAGCTCATGTCGTCTCTGCGGTGAGGGGCGGCTGAGGTGCCCAGGCACTACAACAGGCGCGGGCGCGGATGGTGGGGCTGCCGGCCATCGGGGGCAGAGGGTGCCTGGATGGCTGAAACTGGACACGCGGCGACGCAGCAGGGATACAAAGTTCACCTCCGTCGCCGCCTGTTGCCTCTCTCGCCTCGCAGCTATCGCCATGGCTATGACTGCTATGGAAACCGTGGCTGCTCTTCTGCGGCCCATTGCAGGATCACCGTGGAGAACTGCTCGTCGCGGCCAGTGACTCGATTTGACCAGTGCGGCTTCACGCGTGGCGTGCTCAAGTGCACTGAGGCCTTCCTTCGGCCCTCGCCCATCCAAGCCACGTGCTGGCCTGTGGTGCTTTCGGGCAGGGACATGGTGGGCGTCTCCGCGACGGGCTCCGGCAAGACCCTCGCGTTCGGCCTGCCGGCCCTCATGCACATCCTGGCGCAGCGCAAGGCCGGGCTGGTCCAGGGAAAGAACCCCAAAGTGTTGGTCCTCTCGCCGACCAGGTGCGTTGCCATACCGTGACGCGACACCCGCCATACAGGGGTCTCTTGACTCGGTTTGGACATCGTTGGCACCCTTGCAACGCAAGTCACAGCTCTGTGCGACGACACGCTGCAACACACGAGGGTGGCCTGCGTGGGCAACGCTACGGGTGTGATGCGCCCTCAGGGAGCTGGCGATGCAGATCGCGGAGGTGCTGACGGAGGCGGGAGAGCCCGAGGGCATCACGATCCTGTGCTGCTACGGGGGCGTGCCGAAGCGAGACCAGCAGCAAGCGCTGCGCAAGGGTGTCGATGTGGTCGTGGGAACGCCGGGGAGGCTGCAGGACCTGATTGAGGCGAGTGGCGGCTGCCGGTAGTCGATGGATAGCACCGCCGGCCGGCGGCAAGCCCAGGGACGCTTTGCATGGAGCGTGGGGAGTGGCGGTCCTGGCCACACCCGTCGAACGCAGCTCCGCGCCCGTCGCGTCGCAGGACAGCTCGTGCCGCCTGTCGGGCGTGAGCTACTTCGTCTTGGACGAGGCGGACCGGATGCTGGACTTGGGTTTCAAGCCGGCCATCGAGGCCATCGCGCGGGGGGTGCGCGCCGACCGTCAGACGCTCATGTTCAGCGCCACGTGGCCCAAGGAGGTGCAGGAGCTCGCCAACGACTTCCTCTCCAACCCGGCTAAGGTCGTCGTGGGGTCCCAGGACCTGGCCGCCAACCACGCCGTGCGGCAGGTGGTGGAGGTGATTGATCCGGAGCAGCGGGGCAAGCGGCTGCTGGACCTGCTGGAGGAACACCACGGGAGCAAGGGCCGGAAGAACCGGGTCATGGTTTTCGTGCTGTACAAGAAGGAGGCCTCGCGAGTGGAGTCCTTCTTGCAAGGGAAGGGGTGGAAGGCGGCAGCCGTCCATGGCGACGCCAGCCAAGCGGAGGTGCGGCGCCGCGAGCGACTCCGACATTGCGAGAAGTGTGCGCGGTGCGCGTGCGCGAGTGACGCTCGCCGGTGTGGGCCTGCGCGCAGAGGACGCGGGCAGTGGAGGCGTTCAAGGCGGGGACCGTGCCGCTGCTCATCGCGACGGACGTGGCTGCGCGGGGCCTTGACATTCCCGACGTCGAGGTCGTTATCAACTACGCCTTCCCGCTCACGATCGAGGACTACGTGCACCGGATCGGAAGGACGGGTGCGTGGCCGTCACGGGGAGCTGAGGGTGGCCCCAGTGATGCCGGCAGTGTGCGGTGCGTTGCGTCACCCTTTCTGGCCTGGCCACTCGCAGGGCGCGCGGGCAAGACGGGAGTGTCGCACACCTTCTTCCAAGCGGTCGCGGACAAGGCGCGCGCGGGCGAGCTGGTGAACGTGCTGCGGGAAGCCAAGCAGGCCGTCCCGCCGGAGCTGCTAAAGTTCGGCACGCACGTCAAGGTGAGGCGTTGGTCGACGGAGAGCGCGTGTCGTTGTGTGGCTCGCGTGGCGATTGACCGCTGCGTTTTCGCCATGCGCGCAGAAGAAGGAGAGCAAGCTGTACGGAGCGCACTTCAAGGAGATCGACACCAGCAAGAAGGCGCAGAAAATGACGTTTGACTCTGACTCGGAATAGCGGGCTCTGATTGTGAAAAAGCGCGGATTGAGTGAAACCCGATGCCCCGGCTGGGTCAATCGCTGACAAACGTCGTTCACGCGACTTCTCGCCTCGGTTTGGGGCGTTCATGCTCAAAACCGTTTGTCGACGACGCTTTCGTCACGCCAGCACTGTGCTTGGCCCCCGTTCCGTCCCTCTTCCACGAGTCAGTGCGCGGAACAGCAGCCACCATTTCTGCCGCGCCACTCCGTGGCTCCGTTGTGGAAGTGTCGCGTTTGAAGGGCGCGGACACGAATTCGTGGCTGAGCTGTCGCGGCTGGGCGGCGCCGGCGGATGCAGCTGTATGGTGGGGAGGGAGGGGGCCCAAGATTTAGGGACAGGTTCGTGCCTCTGCGCACGCGGAGGTATGACATGCAGCGCAAGTTAATCAGTTTACCTGGCAGCAAACACCGTGCGGCGTACCTGTGGCCCGCAGGCCTCGCCTGGACCCCCTCGTCTATGTCGCCCCATCAGGGGAGAAAATTGGGCAGCTGCCGGGCGTGCAGGCTTCGCGCACGCGCATTGAGGTCCAAGTCTCGGCGAGCTTCGCGGAGCTGATGCGGGCAGGGAGCTTGCGGTCCAACAACCATCATCTACCTGAGCTGGAAGGGCCCCGGGGACCCTTGCCGGGCCCCTTGCCGGCGCGGACCCCGAGGAACTGGGCGGCGGACCTGGCAAAGCGCGGCATCCCAGCCGGGGTTGCTCGGCTGGGCTCCATCGAGCGCGCCAGCCCCCGGGGCGGGCCGCCGACCGTCGCGAACGACACGTCGTGGCTGACGTCGGCACCCGGCACGGCCATGCAAGGGTGCGGGCCGCACCGACTCCGCACCAGCGATTCTCGATGCAGCCGCGTGCAGCTTCGCCGACCGCCCCCATCCAACCCCCAACTGCAGGCCCCAGGAGAGCCGGTACGTGACGGTGGCGCAGGGAGGGGCCATCGACGCGCACTCGCCGGGGGGCCGCGGCTTCGTGACGCAGGACGGCAAGCTGCATCGGGAACCCACGCTGGGTGTCCTGCAGCGCATCCAGGGCCGGGCGGAGCAGGTCGCGCGCACGCAGCAGGAGCGTCAGCAGGCGCTTGAGCTGAGAATGCAGGGCACCATCGGTGAGCTGCAGCGGAGTAGCAGGTACATGTCGCCCGGCGATGCATGCGGCATCTGGGCAGAGACCCTCTCTGCCTGTTCGTGCCCCGCAGCGCGCAAACGGGAGCAGCGGGAGCGATACTTTTAGGGCGTGGCTCTCGATCGCGCGAGAGCCAAGACGCCGAACCTCGGCATCAATCGGGCCCGGGAGCGCAACGACATGGCGTACGGAGAACGCAACTTGCAGCGTGTCGGAACCAAGCAGTGACCAAGCATGTGTCATCGGTTGACACATGACAGGATAGCTCAAGTGCACAGCTAAGCCCCGTTTGATTTCCTACATTTGCCGCCACCTCTCTCCATGTTCACTCGTACCCTCTTGCCCGTCTGTGTATCCCAGAACCATCATGGGGCTCGTTGCCCATGATGGCTCGCCGACGCTGTGGCAGGGATTTCAACAATTGGACTCAAACCCACATGGCGACGATCGCCATCGTGATGAATCCCAGCAGCAGCAGCACTACCTTGGCCAGCTTGCTCGGGTCACGGCCTTTGGAGAACTCCTTTGGGATTACCTCCTGGGGGTGTCAACACCCACGTGTGGATGATGTGAAATTGTGATGCATGCCAAGGCCAGGGAAGAGCAACCCCGCACGCCGCCGGCTCACCATCATCGCCACGTACATGAACGTGCCCGACGCGAGCGCGGTGGCTGCCGAGGATATGACCGAGCTGGCGATGGCACTGATGGCGAATCCCAGGAAGATGCCCGCGGGCGTCGCTGAGGCGAAGAACCAGACGACCGCGTTGAACCGGTTGACCTTAACGTTCGACTCCAGGAGCGTGGCGCCCAGTGCGTACGAGGCCAGGCCCTTGTGGGCCAGGATGGCGATGAAGACGTCAAACGAGGACTCGAGACGCTTCTGCGCACCCATGGCGGCGCCCTCCAGGACGCTGCGCGCGCGAGCGAGGGGTGGCTGTGAGTCGAGAGGCCCACAGTCCCGCGGTGGTATGGGAGGGGCCACGGCTGCACAATGCGACTTCCCGCATCGCGCCGCCCTCGCCTGTGCACGCTGAGGGCGATGGCGAGGATGAGGGAGCTCGTGAAAGTCACCGAGTGCCGCCCCACGGCCGCTGCGGCGCCGCTGTTGCTGGGACCCAGCAGTGACGCCCCTTCCGACACCGCAGGGACAGTGCGGTCCTCCTCCGCACTCGCCCGGGCCGACCCCCGGGCGCCATGGGCCGTCCGATGCACCGCGGCCGAGTCCACCGGCGACCCGAACGCCCCCCCGCCGTCCCCCTCCGCGGGTGCTGCCGAGCGCCCCGCGTGCGCGGCCAACTCGACCTCAGCCGGGGCTACGTGCCCGCCGCCCTCGCCGTACGCGGCCGCGACTTGGTCGGCCAGCAGCGTGACGAGGAACCCCACGCCCGCCAGGAGAGGAGCCATGGGGTACTCGAACAGCGGGCCCATCTCACGTGCCGCCTCCCCCAGCAGGTGGCAGAAGCCGGCCCCGAGCATGACGCCGCCAGACAGGCAGTTCCCGAGTTCGAAAAGCATGGACGTGGAGGCGCTGCCGCTGCGCGCGCGCCAGGACATCAGGAGCGCCGCGTAGGCGCCCCCGACACCGCAAGCGAGGAGCAGGGCGGCCGTGAGGACGTCGAAGACGAGGCGGTCGCTGACGCGGTCGTCGTGGGCGACCAGGTCGCTCGCGGCCAGGACGAGCCGCGGCATCGGCAACGGTGTGTCACTTGGTCGCCGTGGCGAGGCCCAAGGTGTCGTCCAGCTGACGGAGGCGGTCCTGGCCCTGCCGCAGCAGGTGCTTGAGCTGCTGCTCGTCGGCGACGCGCTGCGACCGGAACTCCTCGCGAATGTGCGCGACCAGGGCGCCGCGGGACTGCGGCGGCGCGGCCCGCGCGGTGCGGAGGAAGCCGCGGTAGAGGGCGAGGACGTGCGAGCGGAGCAGGAACGAGCGCAGGCCGGGGCCGGCGGGGCCTGCCATTCCAGCGACCGATCAGGAGTAGAAGAACCGGATGATGAACGTGAGGCCGAAGACGATCAGGACCGCCGTCCGGGACGAGATCGTCCCCTTGTACACGAGCCCGGCGAAGGCCGCCGCGACCAAGACCAGCGCGGGGATCACCGTGTACGGGCCCAGGTACCGGCTCTGGATCTCTTCCCAGCTCGGGAAGGTGGACTCCGCCTGCGTCCTCTTCGAATCCTTGATGTGCTGCGCGGAGGAAGGGACGAGCGAAAGTCATGAAAGCTTTGCGCGGAGCTGCGATCAACTGCCCGGTAGTCGTCACGCACGGTACCTTCTTGATGGCCCTGGCTTGTGCCCCGCGCGGCATGGTTCCAGCCTCACAGGCTCGCGATTTGCGCCGCGGCGAGAAAGATGAGCGAGAAGATCGATTTAACTCTGAAACGGCTCCGGATGGACTGGCTGGGTGGCAAGTGCGCGGACGAAGCGCCGGATTCGCTGTGCGCGGGGACGCTGCCGCCAAAATGAGAACCTTGCGGCAGTGACGCTGCCAGCCTACCAGACCGTGGGCCCGCAGAACCCCTGGCGGCCTGTGCTGGCGACATCCATGTCAACACATCACCTTTGCAAACCCCACGGTGCAAGGGATCGCTTCCGCGGGTCACCATGGGCTCGCCAACCCAAGAGATTGCCGCTCGCCTGAAGCAGGAGTGGCAAGACGGCACGACGCACCCCTTCCTGGACGGTGACGTAACACATCAGTCTTCTGATTCACTCACCGATGCCAGCCGAACGGTCCTGATGGCGGTTTCCTTCACAACCGCAGGGTGTGCCGATGGCTCGGTGTCTGCCAAACAGTTCGGGACGTGGCTTGTGCAGGACTTCATGTTCGTCCTCGCCTTCACCCGGTTCATGGGCAGCGTGCTCTCCAAGGCCCCCGAGGTGTGCGCGCCTTGATACCTGCTGAGTCTGATGAAGCCTGCCACAGCCTGCACTCTACTGCCCTGCCCAACCCAAACAGCGCATGTCCCGCAGAGCCACCTGCACGTCTTGCTCGACGGCACCAAGTTCATCCAGGACGAGCTGACGTGGTTCCGCGCCAAGATGGCCGAGCGCGGGCTGGACGCAGCGTCCGCGCCCCAGCACGGCACATGCGCGCGCTACTGCCGGTTCCTGGACTCGCTGGGGTCGCGGCCGTACGCCGACTGCGCCGTGGCCTTCTGGGCCATCGAGGCCATGTACCTGGAGGCCTGGGCGGGCGTGCTGGCGAAGGTGACGGCCATGTGCCTGGAGGCCTGGGCGGGGGTGTCGGCGAAGGCCACGCCTCTCACACGGGTGCCGCACACCGGCCGGTGCCATCTGGGCCATGAAGGTTCCCGGCAAGCTTCTGTGCCTCTGCAGAACCCTGAGACGCCGTACAAGGAGTTCGCGATGCGGTGGGCGAGCGATGGCTTCCGCGCGTATGTCGCGCAGCTGCGGCAGCAGGCGGACGAGGCCGTGGCGTCGCTGTCGAGCGGGAACTGGGCCGCGCAGGCGGAGGACCTCGTGCGCGACATCTGCGTCCTGGAGAAGGAGTTTTGGGGTATGGCGTGGGGAGCTTGACGCGTCGTCGGATGCTTGACGTAGTTGTGCTGCGTCTTCAAAGAAGGAGTTGAGGAATCATGAAGGCAGTGGGATGCTTCTGTTGTGCTGCACTTGCCAGGTCGGTACCCGAACGCTGTTCTTTCTGACCTCCCGCGTCGCCAGCATCACGAGCATTTCATGCGGATGGCAGATTGAACATCGATTGTGGTTTTGAGGCTGCAGCGAAGGCGGGGACATCTGAGGACATCTCGGCGAGGGTGACTGGCGCGTCGTGTGCCGCCCGGCGCTGGACCGCACGCGATGTTTTCATGAGATCGACCCGCGCACCGCTGTGTGGAGCGCAGATGCCGAAAGACGCGTGAAAACTAGCTATTGTGCTCTGCATGTCCAGGGACGGCGTCGTCGTTGGGGCGAGCCAGGGTCCGCGGAATGGACGCGACCCCCCCCGCACTGCCTCCTGTACGGCTGGCCGGAGGGCCCGTTCGCGCCCCGTCCGCCCGGAGCGTGGAGCCTCTTTTGCGAATGCGCAGCAACAGAGTCGCGCCTGAGCCCCAGGGAGCCCAACAGCCGCTCGCCAATGACGCTGGTACATCCAACGCGGGGTCATCTGGCGCCGGGCCGTCGGGAACCGGGCCGTCCGGCGCGAGTCCGAGCAACGCGCCTTTGTCTCCGGAGGAGGAGGCGCGTCGCGAGCTTAAGAGGCAGAGGAAAAGGGAGGCGAAGAAGAGGAAACAGGAAAGGAAACGGTTGGAGCGAGAGGCAGCCCAGGGAGGCAACGCGGCAGCCCAGGGGGCCAACGCAGCTGGGCAGGGGGGCAATGCTGCCAGCCAGGCACCACAGGCTGCGGCCAGGGCACCGCAAGACGTGGCCAGGACACCACCGACTGCGACCAGGACGCCACCGGCGGCGACCAGGGGTTCGCAGGCTGCCAGCAGCGCCGGGCCCAGCGCCCCGTCAAGGCCTGCACCGCCACCCAGGCAGCCGGAGGTCCCACGGTGCCACTCGACTCCGCCCTACGAGACGTTTGTGGGTGCCAGTCGCAAAGTGGTGGACGCCTGGTGGGACAGCAAGGCGTGCCTGCGGAACCCCATGCTGCCCGACTCGCTCGGGTCGCGCCGCGTACGGATCTTCTGGTGAGGAGCGCGCGGAGGGTGGCAGTGGGTGGTGCACATGCCCATCACATGCCCTGTCGGTGCCTGGGGGAGGGTCCCAGCGCGCTTGCGTGTGTGCCCGACCTCACCCACTCGGCGCAGCATGTGAGGGTGCACATTCCACACCCTGCAACACCCTGTGTTGCAGGGACATGGAGAACGTGCGACTCTATTCGGACCAGGAACACGGCTGCCATCCGCACCAACAGTACGACGCACTCGTCCGCCGGCTGGGGTACAGCGGCAGCAGGGACGCTCGCGTCAGGTGGGTGCTGCATGCGAGCAGGTCTCTATGGGGCGAGGAGAGGAAAGGCAGAAGAGAAAAGAGCACTGCCTTTTACACCCGCAGGCTGTATGCCTACACGTCGGACCAGCACATCAGGCCTGGAAAGGACTACACCTACTCTGAACGGGTCATAACACACGTTCGTAGGTACCACGAGCACGTCAACATCACTGTCGCTCTGGGCTCGTTTGAGGACAAGCTCTCCACCGTGGACGCTCACATGAAGGCGGACATTCAGTGCTTCATGCGCGATTCGGATCGTGGCGACGTGCTCGTCATCATCACGGGCGATGTCGACTTCCGGGATGTCCTCAGGCACGTGTGCGCTGGTTCCCTGTCGAGACTGGTACGCGCGTCACCGGCCCCTCGTGCTCCAACCCTGTGCTGAGACCGTGATTGTGCAGGAACGCCATGGACATGGGCCTCTACTGCGTCCTGCTCATCAACGACGGCACAGTGAGGGACGACCTGCGCAAGGCCTGCCACTGGTCGGGCAGGTTCACGGACTACATGCAGCAGGCGCTGCAGGGCGACGACGGCGGGTGCGTGATGCTGCGACGGGAGGCTTGACACCTCTTCACCCATGCCCCGTGCGCAGTGACATGCCGATGTGTTGCCCTGAATTGCAGGTCACCCGAGGAGCCGTGGCAGGCGCTGCGGCGGGAAGAGGACCAGCGGCAGGCGCCCACACAAGCTCAGCAAAACAACCAGCCCCAGCCGCAGCCAGAGCCGCGCTCGGATTTGGCCACGCAGGAAGCCGACTCCCCAGAGACACGGTCCGTGGCACCTGCCGACCCCACCGCGTCATTGGCGAGCAACGAAAACGCCGGGAGGTCTTCTGATGGGGACAAAGCGGCCGGCGACGTTCCCCGCAAGCGGCGGAGCTGGTTCGCGTGCTTCCGTGGCCACTGAGGACAATTCGATTGCATACCCCCGCCTCGTCATCAATGCTAGCGATTCATAGTTGTGTTACGCGAATACCCCGCGATCGTGATCCTAGTAGCACGTGATCCTAGCTGGGCATGTGATTCCATGCCGCTTGTGCTGCATGTGCCTCACCCCTGTTATCCAGCCTAGCCGCCAGCCGCGGCGCTAACTCCGCAGCGCCCCGAGCCTCCACCGCTGCCATGAAGCCCCAGCGCCAGTGCCCGCGTCTGCGGCATGCGATGGCTGATCCACGGATGGCACAAGGTGTGCCAAGAGACCCGACCCCTTGGCACCTGCGCCCGCCTCCCGCTCCCGCTCGCGGCTGTCGGTCGCCGCCCCGCTCCGCTCGGAGTGATGCAAGCCCGACGAGCCCCGCCCGCCCTGGCCCTCCGCCTGCACGACCAGCGCGGGCACCGCGGGCGCAGGCAGCCGCATGAGCCGCTCTACGGCGGCCTCCGGGCCCAGCTGCTCGACCAGCGCCGCCGTCTCGGCCCACTCGGCGTCCACCACCGCCGCCGCCCCGCGCTGATCGTACCGCAGTGACCCAGGCCCCGGGGTGCGCCACACTCCGCCCAGCAGCCCATGGGGCACCTGCCCCTCTCTCAGGAAGGCCGGCAGCAAGCCACGGTCCGCCCATGCGCCCTCCGCTTGACGGGCCGTGTCTGTGCCACTTGCGCCGAGCCTGGCACTCGCGACCTGCACTGGCGCGATGCGATAAGCGTGCACATGCCGAGGGCAGCCAAGCATCACCAGCTCATCAAGCAGACCTCACAGGTCGTCCGAGGTCAGCGTCGATAACACAACAAGCGCAATGCCAGCGACACGGCCAGGGTCACTGACCTCGATCAAATCCTGGGCGTCCAGTCCCGTGCGGGCCCCAATCTCCTGTGCAACGACGGCCTGCACGCCCGGGTGAATGCCCTCTCGGGAGAACACTTGCAAGACGCCCGCCGCCGCGCGCACCGGGCTGCATGGGCGGAGAGCGGGGGCGGTCAGCTGGCGATGGCAGCTGCATGTCAGCGAGCATCAAAATGCACGATGCGCAGGGCAGAGAGCGGCAGCCGCTCACCCACGCCTCGCCAGCACGCCGCCCAGAACGCCCGCGTCACGAGTCAGCGCCGTCCGCAGCGCGGGGCCGACGCCCTGCGCTGTCGACAGGCGCCCGACCATCACGGCCGCTGCAGCCAGCTCAGCGCTCGACAGCCCGCCCCGCCCTGCTCCGAGACCCTGGCTGCCCTCGCCGGCGTCCTCCCCATGCGAGGCGATGCCCGGCACCGCAGCATCGTCGCCCGCAGTCGCTCCGATTCCCACAACGCGCTCCTCGGGACCGGGGTGGACGGCCGCCAGCGTCAGCAGCCGCGAGGCCTCGAACACGCGCTGCGAGAGCGGGTGCCGCTCCGGCACCGTCCCCAGCTGGGCGAACGGGTGCCCCGGCGGGAGATGGGCACAGCACGATACGGCGCGCAGCACGCCCCGCAGGAGGTCCAGGGCGTCCTGCGGGGACGCGCCCTGCAGCACGTTCCCGAACACCACCGCCTGCGCCGCCCTCTTGAGCAGCGTCTCGGCCGCCGGCGCGTGCGGGCCGGGGACGTCCGCCGCGACTGCCGCCATGAAACGGCCCAGGGGCCCCGCCTGCCCCTCGGCTCCCAGCGAACCCTTATGGACCCGGGAGAGCACGAAGAGCAGCGCCGCACGCGCGCTCTCGGCCTGAGACGGCGCGCGGGTCGATGGGTCCTCCGCCGGGGGTGCGCAAGCGTGGGCGATGAGCCATGGGGTGGCGACGTGGTCCAAGAAAGGACCCAAGGGGAGCCGGCCTTGCTTGAGCTGCCGCTCCAAAAAGGCGCGGGAAGACGGCGACGGCGCTTCATCGGCTGACAACGCATCCTCCGGCATCACGAGCGTGTCCCATGCTGAACCGGCGAGTAGGGCGGCGCCCTGCGGGTGCACGGCACGCTGGCGGGTGCGCAGGCGGCAGCGACCGACGCGGATCCCCGTCGCAGGTGTGGCGCAGAGGCGGGGCGAAGCGAGGGAGGGAAGAAACAGCATACGGCGCTGCGACGGCACATGCGCCATGAAATGAAACCAAGCGCGCCATGTCACCTCGTTGGCAGCGCGCCGGCATAGCCGCCCGAACGCAGCGTTGTCCGGGCCGATCCCCACCCCAGCCAGGTCCCGCACGGCGCCAAGGAGGCTCAGAGCCGACGCGGCCCCTCCGCCACCGTCACGGCCGTCCGCCAGCCGCGCCACCAACGCATCGGCGGCGTCCGCGGGGCTCCCGGAACCGTCGAGATAGCGCGTCGCGCTGCTGTCTGCGCTCGCACGGTCTTCGTCGAACAGCCGGGCAGCGGCATTGCCCAGCAGACGGCTGCGGAGTCTCGCGGGTCCCTGCGCCACCTGAGCCCCTGACCCATCGCCCGCCCCGTCCCTCTCGCCAGGTAAAGAGTCCATGTTTCCAAACCCTTTCCGCCGCAGCGTCGAGTCGACCCCCGCTGACAGCAGCAGGCGCAGGGCCCGGGCGCAGTCGTCGCGCGGCAGGAGGGGAGCTGCGGCGTGCAGCATGGCGCTGACGGTGCCCAGGGGAGGGTGGCTGCTCAGGAGCAGCGAGAGGGCTTCGAGAAGGGCGAGGGCCGGGAGATGGAGGGCGGGGGGCATGTCGACAGACCTGGGTGCAGCTGTGGCGGGCGGCGTGGGGGCGATGCTCGCCAGCACGCCTGCAAGGCCCGGCAGGCGATGGACAGGCGGAGGCCGGCAGCGGTCCTGCACGCGGAGCAGGGGGGTCAGCCATGACACGACGCCAGCAAATGCGCTGTGTCACACGTGCCCTCGCTGCCGATGCTGGCGGCTGCGCACCTGAGTCAGGCGCCACTGGCGGGCCAGAAAGGCCTCCAGGTCCGCGGCGGCCCGAGGAGAAAGCTCTTGTCCGCCCTGCCTCGCCGCAAAGGCGATCTCCATCACGACTGCGGCAGCCACTGCCAGAGGCCCCTGTGCCTCTCTTTGGAGTTGCCAGTCCACGCGGCCAGACGCGGGGCCCGCCTCGTCCGCGGCTGGCGGCAGGACAAACGACACTGTCTCGTCACCGCGTGGGGTGCCCGGCAATGGAGACGCTTCCGGCACTAAGGGCCCTGCCGCGAGGCACGAGAGCGCCTCCTCGATGTCCAGTCGAGACCCTAGGCCATCGTAGAAGGGCGCCAACGCCTGCAGTGCCGCCCTCGTCGCCGGGGCTGCCTCTGCCAGCAGCTGCCGCACGCTCCCGCCCTCCTCCGCACCCACAGCCACGGTTCCCAGCACTCGTAGCGCCTCCTCCGCCGCTGCGACCTCCGCGGGGCCCCGCTCGCTCCCTCGCGCGGGGTTGTGCCAAGTCAGCTCGTCCGCACCCTCATCATCGATCGCAGGCGTGCGCATCTCACACGCGGCACGCATGACAGCATCGAGCCCGGCCCATGCCGGCGATGCAGACCGCGGTCCGTGGCTTCCACTCGCAGCGCTGTCGCTGCCGGGCAAAGCCGAGCCGCTCAGCGCGGCCACGGCGGCCTCTGCATGCACGCCTTGCAATGCCTCCCGCAGCCGCGGCCGGTCCCTGAGCGCAGGAAGCACGGTGGGGCTGGGTTGGGTGCTGACACGGTTGCCGACAGCAGGCGGCAATCTCTCCATGACAGATATAAGCAGGAGGTCGGGTTCAGGGACACACAAGTGTGAGCAACCACACGTGACGGCCCTTGAGGGTCACTTCAGAGAACAACAGTCGCCGCTGACGTGGTCACCTGATGTGGATCTCAGTTGCCACGGGGCCCGACTGCGTCGCCGCACCCACAGACGCGTGGCTCTGACGCTCGCCCACCGCACTCTGCCGCATGACCAGGTGAGGGTGATCCCCAGACTCCAGCGTGGGCGGCCTGGAAGGCGGGAGACCCCTGAATCGATCGAACCCGACCCTGCCCTCGTGTGTGGAAGCCGCGTCGCTTAGTTGCGCGTGGAGCTCGCCAAGACACTGCGGGGAGAAGGGCGGGGAGAAGGGACATGCGACGGTCCATGCCCGTCACCAGCCCATCATATGCATGAAAGAGAACTAGACTCGTCAAAGCTGCGGATTCAGTGACGCCGCGCAAGCATCGAATGTCATCATAGCTAGCCATGGTCATGGCTATCGATGCCAGCATGTCACCTCTAACGCCGCCCCGACCACGGCATCGGCCGTGAGCTCGGTGTCGAGGGTGTCGATGCACAGGACGTTCATGAAGGGCCGACGAGAGCTGCGAGCGAACAGAGAAAGACTCTCTTGCTAGCATAGCTGGCTGCCCACGCGTTTGCACCCCCGCCCGTGATGTCTGTCGAGCGCCCGGCTGGCCGCGTCTCCCTCGCACCTGGTGATGCCGAACTCGGGACACTTCATCCCGCGGTCTTCCAGTCGTCTTCGGACGCTCTCCGCCAGACCCATGAGGTGCTGGCCACCATTGGCGCGCAGCCACCGTGCCGACTCGGCAGGCACACGCACCCGCGCACGGCGGTACTGGGGCGCCGCCCGGTGCAGCGTGAAGAGGCGCCCGGTGCCCAGGAGTTCCACCGGCGGGCCCAGCAGGCGGGCGATGTCGGAGGAAAGGAAGCACAGGGCTTGCTCCAACTCCGCCTCCGCCGCCAACAGCGTGCCCAGGCCGCCAGGCGCGGGCGCCAGCCGCTGCGCGACGACGCGCCACGCCATATGCGGCGTCCCCTCACGCTCGCTCCGCAAGAGCAGGTCGGAGCCCATGCGAAGCCCCAGCCGCGCCGCCACGAACTTGACTAGGCCCCCGGCCGTCTCATCGCCCGGAGAGCCGAGCAGACGTTCCAGCGACGGCATGTCCAGAGCCCAACGAAGCGTCAACGTCGTCGGAAGAAGGAGAGGCGCGGCCGATGCTTTGCGCGGCGCCCCGAAGCCCGTGTGCGTTGTGCCCCGCTCTGTTTGTTCCGCCGCGCCGCGTGGTGAGTCCGATGAAGCGTACCCGCGAACGTACATCTCCAATGGAAGAGTCCAGACCGCCGGGACGGCCCTGGGCGAGCCAGCGGGCGGGAACCACGCCGCCACCTTCGCTGCGCCCTGCCGTTCACCCTCCGGATTCGGACCCAATGCCGGGGCCATCCCAACCACCTTCCAGGCGCCCCGTATGTCCATATCCGCCTCGTCTGAGGCTTCGGATCCGCCTGCCAACCTCGCCCTGCCACGCGGGGAGCCCGACCCATCGCGTCGCAGGCCCCGCTCGCCGAACCCGGAGACGAACCGAACATTCAGGGCATCGGCGTGAAGACACGTCGGAAGGAGAGCCACGTGCAACAGGGAGCCGCGAAGACGGCCCCGCAGCGGGGCCAGCGCTGCCATCTCAGCGCCAGCGCAGGCCCAGGCACAACATGGCAGCAGTCGCGGAGCTATGCCGGCCCCGACACTAGGGACTCGCGGGCGTAAGGGTTGCATCGGCTCCTATCAACCAAGCAGAGCGAGACTGGCGCCAGTCCGCGCACAAATCGTGCTGTGGCATCACAGCTCCTCCGCAGCTTGCTTTTGGCACAAGTCCTGCGCAAGGTACCCCCGGAGCATCTCCCGGGCCTCCGGAGGCTTGGTCTGCGGCACCATATGCCCGGCGCCCTTGACGGTCACGTACTGCAGGCCCTTCCACGTCACACAGTACCCCGCGACCTGACCGTCGAGCTCCCAGGGCGCCCACTCGGCCACCAGGTCCAGCCCCCGCTTCCGAGCGAGGTCGCGCGTCCAGGCCTCCGACCCCGTGTGCGGCACGGCTGCGGGCGCCGCGGAAGTCACTTTCGCCATCCATCGACCCCCAACTGACCCAGCGACACGCCTGGTTCTCGCGCGCGATCCTCACCCATGTCGTGGTCGCCAGAGTAGACCAGTGCCCGCAGCCCTGCCCCGATGAGCTTGGCGTGGTAGGGGAGCATGCTTCCCAGGTCGTGGCGGTAGGAGAAGTTGATGCCCATGTTACACAGCTCCCACTCGCCGATGTCCTCCACGGCACGTGCGTGGATGGCCTGGCGGACCGCGGGGTCGTTGAGCCAGCGCGTCGCCAGGACGTCGTCTGTGCAGGGCACCGTGGGAGCCCCGGCTTGCCGGGCGTACCGCCCCCAGTGATGCACGGGACCCGGGCGCACGACAGGGCCGAGGGGCCACCCGATCGGACCCACGTCCGACAACGCCGCGAGCGACGCGGCCCGCGCCGTGGCAGAGCCGTGGTAGCAAGGCAGCAGGACGTCGTACACATCCAGATCGAGCAGGTCGTTGCGGACCTGCAGCACCAGCTCCGCGCAGGCCTCTGCGGCGACGACGTGGGACGACAATGTCAGCTGTCACAGGTGTGGAGCTGGTCATGGTGCGGAGCAGTCCTGGGTGCGGAGCTGTCACTGGTGCAGAGCTGTCAAGGGTCATCACCTGCCTTAGTAAGGGACGGGGGCAGCGGCACTCACCCGAGGTCGGGCTGTAGATGTCCTGTCCCTTGCACGCCTTGGTGGCTCGCTGGTACAAATCTTGGGAGATGAGGGACTTGCCCACCGCGAACGGGAACAGGGCGCGCGAGTCGTATTTCTCGTCTGTCACGCCGTTGCCCACCACGTACCCCTTGAGGTTCACATTGGGCTGCAGCCCCGCGTGGTTGCCGTCAAGCAGCGCCGCCGTTACTGCGGGAAGCGAAGTTGGCTGTCTTATTGACTGAGATCGCAAAGCGTGGCTCCAAGGGCCCAAGTGGCGGTTGTACAGAGGATACCAAAGCGTGGCAACGCGACTACCATCACTTGCACACACATATGGGATGACCCATCCATGCTCCCATATTCATGCTCACCCGTGGGCACGAATACCCCCGCGTACGACTCCCCGGTGATGTAGACGTCGTTGTCCTCGAATCCAAAAAAGTCCACGAGCATGCGCACGAAGAGCGACATGTCCCTCGCGACGGTCGAGTCCGTGCTCTCCTCGCAGCCCACCGCGTCGCAGTAACTGAGGCCGACACCTGCGGACAAGGGATGGCTACTATGCAAGGTGTCCGCTTGCACTTGCCACGCTCGGCCTCATGCCATTAGATAACGACAGTGTGATTAGTGTGATGCGAGGTGCACCCTTTCGAGGCGCGCAGTCAACTGACCCTCCTCGACATGCGTGGTTTTGATGGGTTAGGCCGACCCTGATGATACATATTGCGATAGCAGCAGTCGTCACCTACGGGGTTGTCGACCCAAACCACAGTGGCCTCCTTGGTCCACCCGTGGGGGTTTACCGAGAGCACGGGCAGGCCGTCAGGGTCGCTGGGATTCTTGCTGAACAGGTAGGGGCCGTGCTCGTAGATGAAACCCTCCATGGAGCTGCACCCGGGGCCTGGGAGAGCGAGGCAGGTGCACGAGCGTCGATGGGCTGTGCGCTAGTGGGTTGCATCAGTGGGCCAGGCCGGTGGACCCAAGTTAGTCCACGGGCCAAGTCGCTGGTCAGCTTGGCGCGCACACCTCCGTTCATCCAGACCACGACGGGGGCGGAGGAGGCGTGGGAGGGGTCCTCCTTCAGCTGCATGTAGAAGAAGACATGGCGGTCCTGCGCCTCGTCGACCGTGATGTAGCCCGAGTACGTCTGCCCGGCCAGCTGAGGGGCGCTCAGCCCAGGCAGGTGGTCCACGGGGTGGATGTCATAGACGTCCACGCCAAAACGACGAGGTCCTCGCGGCCAGGCCTCTCCCGAGGGCTCCACCCTCGCCGGGTCGAACAGCCGCCCGGGACGAACGGTACGGGCGCCTGCGCGGGCCATGACACGGTGTGGGTCCTCCGGGAAGCGGGATCGAGCTCCGCACGAGTTGTTGCGGGGGAATGAGGTCGCACCTGACGAAAGGGACGCCGTCGCTGCCAACGCGACAATCAGAAAAGCGATTTGCATGCGGGAGAGCATCGCGGCCCCGCGCACGAAGCTTGGGTGGCGAGCTAAGCCCTTGTGTGTGTCGCTAAGGCAAGGTCCGTTTTTCGCGTCTGCTGTTGGCGATATTCGCCAGCTGCCACTCGCGATGCGTTCCTCATGTATGATTTGTGTCTGACACGCCCCCGGCGGGCCAGCTCATTGCTTGAGCGAGGACTGGCAGGGCTGACACCAGCTGCAGTTCGCGGAGATCGGGGCATCCGAGCCACGGCGGCCGCCATCTCTGTGGCCATCGAACCGATCGGATGTTGACGTGACGCGATGGCGGCAATCCACTCCCTGAGCCCTCAGGCGTCGCTGCCGTTGTGGAAGAAGCGCGTCCTCGTCACGGCGCCCCGCCAATACGCCCCTCGTCTCATCAGCGCGATCATTCAGCGAGGCGGCCTTCCAGTGTGGCTCCCTACGATCGAGGTCTGCGACCTGGAAGAGACTGACCCTTTGGACAACGAGGTGCCTCAACGTGCGCACGCTGTGGCGCACCTGTTCCTCCCGCCTGGCCCCACCGCGTTTCTCCTCCCGGATCGTGTCCCCAGGTCCGGCGCCTGGTGGATGGTCACTTCACGCATGTCTTGTTCACCTCCCGCAACGGCATCGACGCCGTCATGCGCCGCGCCGCGCACATCCTAGGGGGCGAGGTCGAGGCAGCGTCGGCGATCAACAGCAGCGGGGCGCGGGTCTACGCATTGGGCGCGGACTCCAACGTGCTGCGGGAACTGGGCGTGCTGTGCGCCACGCCTCGCGAGCCGAGCACACAGGCGAGGACAAGCCAGGCGCCCCTGCCCTGCCGGTGCTGGTCAACCCATGTCCGTACCATACAACCCCGCCCGAAATGTCTTGTGACAGTGCTCATGCACTGTCGCACGAGCCAGCACCCAACGCCCACGCCACCCTCAGGGCTTGGTGCGAGACCTGGAGGAGAGCGGGGAGGCGTTGGCTGCCGTGGCGCTGTGTCCCGTCCCGCGCGTCACGGGCGGCCTCACGGAGCCTCCCGTGGTGCCCAAGTTCCTGGCGGGATTGGAAGCTGCGGGGGCGAAGGCCGTCCGCGTCGACGCCTACGTGACCCGGGCAGGGGCCGCCCCGGGAGACTTTGCGGTGGAGACAAGCCTTCTCAAGGGCGGGGAGATGGACGTGGTGGTCCTGTCGTCGACGGTTGAGGCGCAGGGGCTGTTGATAGCGACGGGCGGGGCGGATGCGCTCGCGAGCGCGATAGCCAAGGGGCTCGTGCTGGCGGCGCACGGGCCCTACACAGCCAAGGGCGCCCAGGCCGTGCTCGGGTGAGGGCAGGGGTGACAGCCAAGGCATCTCTCACTGCCGTGGTGATTGTTGGGCTGACAGGGTTTCTCAAGCCATAACGTGCTCTGCGCTCCTGTCGTCGTCGCAGGTACGAGGTGCCGGTCGTTGGCCAGAATTACTCCACCTTCGACGGAGTGTGCGAGGCGCTATCGGCGCACTTCAACGGGGAGGGCAATTTGAACACTTGACGACGCCTATGTGAGGTCCCATGGTACATGCATAGAGGACTAACTGCCAGAAACGGTTCCGTCACATATCCTCCTTCTCCCTCAGTAAGACGGCCCAGAGTGGCGCAGGGGCGTCGGTTGCCCCGCGAGCGCCGCCACTGCCCTGGCCTTCTCACCCTCAGCCCAGCAGGTCGGCGAAGGGGTCCTTTGCCGCGGGCGCAGCTGGCTGACTGCTCACGCCCATCCCAGCGCCCGTCCCCACGCCCATGCCCATGCTCCCCATGCCCATGCTCCCGGACGGGCCCGTCCACTGGCCGTTCGCCGCCATCCCCATCACAGGCGCTGCGCCGTTGGCTCCCATGCCCATACCCATGCCCACGCCACCACCCATGCCCATGCCCCCACCCATGCCCATGCCGCCACCCATCGGGGGTACCTCCGGCACACCGAAGATGTCCGCCGCCAGCGGGGCCCGCGTCGTGGCCGGCTTGGCCGCCGGCACATCCGCCCCAGCGAACGCGTCGAAGTGCCCGCCGGACGCCGCGGGAGGCTTGGCCGCCGCAGGCTTGGCGTTGAGCGTGTCGGCCCCCGCAAAGGCGGCCCATTGGTCACCGCCCCCCGCAGGCCCCGCGTCGTGCGTGTCCGCCGCGGCGAACGCGTCCCACTGGTTGTGACCGGCCGCGGTGGGGGCGGCGGGCGCGGGCGCGGGGACGTCGACGGCCAGGAGGTCGTTCAGGCTGTCAGACGGGGCGGGGCTGGCGCCAGCGAGGCTGGCGGGCTTGGACGAGGTCGAGGGCGCGAGCTTGATGTTGGCGAAGGACGCGGCGATCTTGGAGTCGACCTTGGTGCTGCTCAGCTTCTTCTGCGGCGAGCGGCGGCACGGTGCGCGGTGCGGCACGGGGTACATGTACAGGGACGGCCCATGCACCGCCACGTCTGGCGCTGGGCACGGCGCGGGTCTCGCCCCGCTGCCTGCCGGCGTCGCAATCCGCGCGTCACCTTGGCTTCCGCGGACGAGAAGGACGGCGGGTCGTTGGCGCGGAGCTTCTCAATCCGCTGCTGCGTGGCGGCGAAGGCGTCGTCGCTGCCCGCGTAGCCGCTCCCGCCCTCGAGCGCCTCGCTCGTGATCATCTTGTCGGGCGCCTCCGAGGTGACCATGCCGCCTGTGTCGAAGCCAGAGGCCTTGAAGGCGCCGAAACCGCCCGCGGCCGCCCCGGCCCCACCGGCCTTGCCGAAGCTGCGGGCGAGGAAGGGTCGCAGCGTCGCGGGCTCCCCGCAGCGTGTCGCGCGCCCGGGGCATTCGCTCCCGGCGCCGGCGCTCGCCTGTAGGAGCCCTCCGAGGTGGTCCCGTCCGCCGCCACGTTGTGCATGCGGCTGGCCTTCTCCCGCTCGGCGTGGATGCGCTCCGGGTCCCGGATCAGCGCCCCGAGCTCCTTAGCGCGGTGGCGCACGTTCAGCCCGTGGTCCTTGCCCTTGGCGTCCACGTAGATGAAACCGTCCCGGAGCTTGTCGATCGTGTCGACGTTCCCCTGGAGCTCGTTGACCACCACCTGGGGCCCGTTCTTCAGAAGATGGTCAAGGACAAGCAGGGACTTGTACACCTGCCGCCACTTCTCCCCTGCGAGCGGCGGCACGGGGCGCTGCGTGGGGCCGGTAAACAGAAGCCCCCCTCGCGCCCGCGCGCGGGCCGGGACGGCGGGCGGACCGGCGAAACGGGCCCTCGAGTGATTTTGCAGTGAGTTACGACGCGCGCGCGCAGCGCACCCTTCTCCTGCAGCCTCCGAGCGAGGACCCCCATGATCTGTTTGTAGCCCTCGGGGTCGAAAGACATCTCTGCGATTTCGTTGAGCAGCTGCCCGTGGGGACCCCAGGGCTCCGCGTTCGTCGCCTCCTCGACCTGGGGACGGCGGAGCGAAGCGCCATCAGCGCGCGGGGGGACGAGGGTGGGGCTCGTGCCGCCCTAGCGCGCGCCCCCAGATGCGCGCCGCGAGAACGAAATACGGCCGCCGGGGGTATCCACAGAGCATCTTCGCGACAAATGCAGAGAAAGGACGCAAGCTCGCTGCCCGGGGACCGTCCGACCGCGCTGTGGCCCCTGCCCGCGCCGTGCCTTCATCTCCAGGTCGCTCAGGGAGAAGGCGTATTGCTTGGCCTTCCTGGCCAGGTTCTTCATCCTCTCCTTGAAGTCCATCCTCGCGAGATCCGCACGCACAGGCCTCTTCGGCGAACGAGCGGTGCGCGAGCAGAGAAAGCGGGTCCTCCCGGCGGTGCGCTGGACGCGATACGACGCCCGAATGACTTGAAATCCAAAGCCCCGTTGCAGATGTTTGCTGAGTCCCAGCGGGGAAGGCCCTGTCAGACAGGGACCCGAGCAGTCGCGCTCCCGCGCCACGACAGCCGCGGTGCGCGGTCGGTCCCGAGCAGAGCGCACGCTTGTTCGCGCGGCTGCAGCCCGTGCCCAGGCGGGCGGAGCGCAGGGAATCGGTCCGAGTCGAAGCGCGCGCGCCCGGCGCAGTGGGGCGCGTCTCGCCTCGCGTGGGCATTCTGTCAGGTGATATGGGCGCTCGCGAGAGGCTGGGAGTCCGCGGCGTGCGCCGCAGTGCACGGGAAGCGCGCGATCGCTGCACCCGCGATGCTCCACGCCTCCGCTGCGGCACCATTCGCTTCGTTCGATCGATGTAGATGTGTTGGAGTGACACCCCGGAGACCTCGCCCTTGCGCACGCCGTCCCACCCAGCCACCGTGAAACCGCTCTCATCGCGCGCGCTTGGACCCGTGCAGCGCGCTTGCAGCGCACGAGTTTGAGGCTTGTGTCCCTTTGGTTGCTCCGCCGGACGTCGGGCCGGGAATGACGACCCCCGGCGTCGCGCAGGGCTTGCCGGGGAGGGAGGGCGGTTACGCGGCCGCCCGCGAGCCTGGGGCGTTCGGCGTGGACGCCCGCGGCGCCGGATCGCCAGATTCCGCGATGAATCACGCATGGGCGGGGCCCAGCCCGGGCCCAGACGAGCATGAGGAGGAGGCTTTGGAGGCGCTCGCTGCGCTGGCTCCAGCCCACGGTGCGGCCGCGCGCGGGAATCGCCTCTGCGGAACGCGATGCGATTCCGTCGAGGATGCGCGCACACCGACCGCGGCGCGCGGCGGGGCACCCTTCGCGCGCCCCCTGATACCCTGAGCCGGTGCCCGCAGTGTCGACGTGGGGCTCGGGCGGCGGCCCCATCCCCCATGCGGCGCTCCCTGCGGTACCGAGCGAGTTTGCGATCCCAGAGACCATGCTGCTCAAGCGGCTGATGGAGTCGGGGGACCTGATTGCTCTAAACATGGCGAAGGCGAGCCGTCCTGCCTCTTCCCGGCCGCTGCACGCGCCGCGCCGGATCCCTGGCCTGTTGCGACGGACTCCTCGCCGCATCGTGCGCAGGATGGCATCTGCATGCGCACGAACGGCAAGTCGTGGCGCTGCGCCAACCCGCGCATGATGGGTAGCCGGTACTGCACCAAGCATGCGGACATGGAGTCGAAGCGCAACCATCACAGCCGCAAGAGGGACTGGATCGGGCGATGGCGGGCCCACAACAGGGACAGGTGCGAAAGGCTCGACTCCCGGCAGCGTGTGGAGTGAGCGCCCAAGCGTGGCGCCAGCATTCAACCGGTGCGGGTGCGGTCGTTCTCAGGGCGGGCGTCGCGGACGCCCCGAGTGACGACCCGGTTCTGGAGACGAACGCGGCACTGCGCCCGGCCCCACGTAGGGCCGCAGCTGCCCGTGCGAACAACCTGATCGAGTCACTGGCGGCCGCACCGGGCAGGCAGGTGGGCTACTCGGGCCGCTCGCACCACGTTCTGGCGGCGAACCAGCACCCGATGTTCGCGGGGCAGCGCCGGATGGACCGCTCGCGCATGGATGCGGACGTGATTGTCATCGGGGCGGGGCCCGCGGGGCTGGCCGCGGCGCAGCGCTTGCGGCGCGAGGGGCTGGAGGTGGTCGTCCTGGAGGCTCGGCACCGCCTCGGCGGGCGCTGCCACACCGTGACGCTGCCGGCGGTGGAGGGGACGGAGGGCTTGCTGCCAGAGGTCAGCGTCGACCTCGGGGCGAGCTACATGCACGGGTGCTGCGACGCGCAGCCCGTGTACCGGCTCTCCAAGGACCTCCGCGTCGATTCCGAGCCCGTGGACGACGGTCTGACTGAGGCGAGGGGCGCGCTGCAGCAAGGGTCTCCTCACAGTCCCTGCCGGCGTCGCTGCACGCTTTGGCTCATCATAGCAGCAAATTCCGATTCCATCGGACGATCGAGCAGCGCGCGTGCGGCGCCACGCAAGCGCTGCAGTGCGTGTGGCGATGGCCGCTTCCCTTGTACCTGCAGAAGGCGGCTTGGTACGCGAATGGGGAGAGGCACCACATCTTCAAAGTCAAGTCCTTCCACGCGATTCTGCACGCCGCGGGGTCCCTCCTGATCCACCGCACGCGCGCCCGCAAGGAGGCGGGGCTTGAGGACGTGCCCATCGCCGCCATGATGGAGGGGTGCCTGGCAGACGCGCTGATCGAGCGGGCGCTGAAGAGGCTCCCCATGGAGAAGAAGAAGGTGGGTATGCGGTGTCATGTGATGGGAAATGGGTTTGCAATGTCAAGAGCAAGAGATGGTGGGCGCAGGGTACGTGAGCTGCACCTTGGTGTGCGCTGAGCTTCTGGGCTTGCGAGGGCTTACCTTCCATGTTATGTGCACAGAAACATCTTCGTATGGTGTTTCTCTTCGCAGCGGATGGCCCCCGGTGTGCTGGAGCGCATCCGCACGATGCGACCCCTGTTAGAGGACACGCCCACTCCGTCGCCCGCACCGACACTGCCGCCCGCATCTGAGGAGCGGCACAGGCAGGCGCGGGGCCATGCCTCGCCTGGCAAGTCCCGCACCCCCAAGGGTGGCCATGGCCACGCAGCGGGCCGCAAGCAGGCGGACAAGTCGCCCCTTGCGCCGCACGCCGGCCAGCCCAGGTGCGCGAGCCCCCGGCTGGTTCCGGCAGTTGCGTGTTGAAAGTGGAAACCTCGCTGTGTCGCTTCGTCTTACATGTTGTAACACGAATGAGTCCAAAGCGCTCCCCTATTGTTGTCCCCCTGCAGGGAGGGGAGGGCGGGGCAGGCGACGAGGCATTCTGGCAACGGGGCAGGGACGGGCGTGGTGGGCCGGGACGGGGCTTCGGCAGACGCCTCGCAGGCGCTGCAGGAGCTGGCGCCCGTGGCTGTGCTGCAGCGGGCGGCGCTGCACGCGTCCGAGGCAACCAGGGAGGCGGTGGCGGCGGCTGGCGGTCTGCGGATCTTCGCCGACGAGGATCCCATGATGCGCGACCAGGTCCGTGCGTCTGCGGGCGATGATCTGACTGGGACTCGCTCAGAGCCGGCGCCCGTGCCCTGTCGGTCTAGCCGCGTGACACCCTATGTGCCAACACTCGTGCCAACACCCGTGACTGCGTGCTCACAGGTCCTCGTCCTCTCCTTCTGCGCCGTGGGGGGCTTCTGCGAGCCCGACGCGGCCCGGTGGGGCATACCGCCCTCAGACGAGGCGCCGTCGGTCAAGTTCCCAATGCTGGGGTCGCAGGCACTGGGATGCTCCCGCAGCGCCGAGCGCGTGGCGTCGCCGATGCTCCAGGAGGTGCTGGAGGGGTGCACGGAGATCCTGCGCAGGGCGCGCGGGCCCGGGGCTGTGGCGGCGCGGGTGCTGGGGACCGGGCGTGACGCAGAGGACGGGCCCCAGACGCTGCAAGAGCTCTTGGGGTCAGTGACGGCGGCGGGCGACACGGCGCCGCTGCGGGCGTCGTTCCTCCGGTCGCTCCGCGCGCAGCAGGTGGTGGCGCGGTTGCAGGCGACGGCTCACGTGGTGTGCGCGCTCGTGGACCCACTGCTGGCCTTCGCGCTCCTCCACGCCTCCGTCCGGCAGCTCCGCAATGTGCTGGCGGAGATCTCGGTGAGTCCCCGGCACGCCCTGCCACAGTGCCACCTCCCTCCTCTTTCGCTCTCCAGCCCTTGGGGTAACGCCGCTCTGCTCTGGCACGCTTGCGAGCAAAGAGTCCAGCTCTGCGTCTCCCGTCGCAGGCGAACCGAGTCGAGCCGGCCATCAAGGCGGCGTCGGCCACGTCTGCAGAGGGCGTGTGGGACATGGTGATCGGGCAGCTGTCGCAACGGCTGGCGGGAGGTGGGCTGGCGGGTCTGCCCCTCCCGGGGGTACTGTCCCGCGCCCAGCGCGCCGCGGGGTGCCTCCGTGGCATGGCGGTCTCCATTATGTCCGCCAACGCCGTCGCCGTGCTCCACGCTTTGGCTGCTCGGGACGAGGATGTCGCAGATCCCCACCTCGCACCCGACCTGTGGCCCCTCGGCCCCTTCACGGTGCGCGCACACAGCTTGCGGCTGCTTTGTGGTGGCTACGATCACCCTGTGTGTCGCTGCACTCCCTCTGGCGTGACTGGGACGGCCGTGGGCCCGGCTGGACCCCGCAGCATGTGAGCACACACACTCGACATGACATCCGCATCTGCACGACAGCCCTGCCCCGTCCCACCCACGCAGACCCCCGCGATCGAGTCGCTGCAAGTCGAGGAGGTGCGCCTGGGCACGCGGGCGTCGTCGGGCGCCGTCAGCCGCCCCTTGGCAGGCGGCCCTGGGGGCGATGGGTCCATGAGCAATGGGACCGCCGTCCCTGGCCTGGCACTGAGCGATTCGGGAGAGGGTGTCATGGCGTCCGCTGGCCCCTCCACGCACGTCGTCGCCGTGTCTGACGTCCACACCCTCCCTGTGCCTTCCATTCGCCCGGCTGCCGTCCGCCACGCCCACCTTCCCGAGCGCCCCATGGCAGCATTCCCGGACTCCGCGCCGGGCCACGCCGGGCTAGCAACTCAGGCGCTTTTCCCGGGTAACGCTGACGCGGCTGACGTGGCGGGCGCCGATGCGAGGGCTGCGGGGTCGGAGGGGGTTGCCCAGGCGAACGGCGATGCTGGCCCAGGCAACCACGGCCCTACTCACGCTCCGGTGGAGGTCATGGAGGTCGATGTGATCGATGAGCGTGCGGGAGGAGCGTCCCTGGTGTCTCAGTCCTGTCCTGATGGCGGGGCTGGTGGGGCCGACAGCGGCACTCCCACCCCAGGCACCTCCGCCGTGCCCCAGTTGTCTTCAGAGGAACTCCACCGCATCCAACAGAGCCTCGCGACCGCGGAGGCTCCGTGCCTTGCCCCGGTGTCCGTGGCTGGCTCTGCGGTGCACGCGGCGGTGGCGGGCGGTGGGGCGGTTGATGCGATTGGCACAGTGGGACCGCCCGTGGGTTTGGAGGGCGGAGTGGCTGAGGCGGGCAGCGAGACAGATGCAGAGAGGGCGGAGGGGCTGCTTGATGGGGCAGGTGCCGGTCATTCAGCAGGGGAGGTGGGGTCGCGTGCGGCGGGTGTGACGGGTGATGGCGACGCAGTGATGCAAGGAGGTGCGATGGGCGAGTCGGGTGCAGCTGCCGGGGTGGCTGGCGCAGCGAGGGTGGAGGAGAGGGCTCCGAGCGCGAATGGGCACGGGGGCGATGCAGTGGACGTGCCTGGTGGGGCTGGCGATGCGGGGCAGGGTGCGGATGCTGAGAACGATGCTCTGGGCGGGAGTGCGAGCGTTTTTCGGTGGGGCCTGCGGCAACGGAGACCTCGAGGGAAGGTGCCAGAGAAGGCGCCAGAATCGCCGGCGCTGAAGCGGGCCAGGCGGTCTGCGGAGGAGACCCCCGGGCAGGGTGGCAAGGTGAGGGGCAAGCAGGGGCAGGGTGGGAAGGTGAGGGGCGACGGCGCTGGTTGTCAGCGAAATGGATGAATGCAGCTTTGCTGATTGTCAAGACGCAAACGTGGATGTACTCCGTGCTTGTATGCACCATGCGCTGTTCAATCTCTCACATCAGCTCAGCGTCGCTGCTTGTGTGCATGACCGCAGTCGCCCTCGGTGGCCCCGGATGGGGAGGCGCCGTTCACCCTGGGAGACACCACAGTGGCCGGGGGACCCCTGGGCACCCCTTCCCTGACCGTGGTGCACCGCGCTGTGCAGCGGGCGCAGCGGGAGCTGGGCCTGGACACGCCAGACGAGGTGCTGCCTGGGCTCGACTGCGCCATGCTTGCGGGCGCCCTGTCCCGGTCGTTCGGCTACGTGGCATCGCTCTCGGAGCTCTCCACGATGGCGGAGCTGGCGTCTGCGGACGAGGTGGCGATGATCGACGGGGCGGCCAGGGACGCGGAGGGACGCGACGGGCGCGGGGCGGCCGGCGAGGGTGGCAGGGGCGAGGGCGGCCGGGGCGAGGGTGGCAGGGGCGAGGGCGGCAGGGGCGAGGGCGGCAGGGGCGAGGGTGGCAGGGGGGATACCCTGCTGGCCCCGCGGCGGGGGCGCATGGCGGGCGAGAACGGAGGCAGCAACGAGGCAGGCGGGGCTGCAGCGGGCGCGACTGGGGTGCCTGGGGGTGCCAGGGCTGCAGGCGCGTGGATAACAGATGGGGCGCGTGAGTACATGGGCGGCGGTGATGAGGAGAAGGAGAACGGCGAGAGTGTTGCGGCGCGTGTGGAGCGGGAGCGTGCGGCGCTCGAGCGGGAGATGCGGGAGCGGCAGGAGATGCTGGGGTTGGAAGGGGCGGTGGGGTTGGACCGGTATGTGAAGCCGGGGTACGGCCCTTTCCTCATCCAGCATTTGATGCAAGGGTTAGAGGACAGCGTCCGGCTGGGTCACGTGGTGCGCAAGGTGTCGTCCAAGCTGGGGGGCGTGGAGGTCGTGGTGGAGGTACCCATGGCAGACGCCGGTGAGTGGGTGCGGGTGTGGGTAGCAGTGTGGGTGTGGGTGCAAGTGCGGGTGCGGGTGTTTTTGTGAGTGCTAATGACCGCTGTGTATGTCCCTATATGCAGAGGACCAGGACTGCCCCGTGTTTGCGAACAAGCCGGCAACCAATGGGCAAGGCGTGCACTGTGCTGTGGACAACCCCCTCCCCGCCCAACTGGCCATCCTGGAGGCGCGGTACTCTGCGCACCGTCACGCCGTGCGGCCGTGGAGGGCCAAGTTCGCCATCGTGACAGGTGAGGGCCCGGGTCGTGTTCGGGTCACCCTGCCACAAGCCACCCTGCCTCATGCCACCATCTCGTCTCACCCTGCCCTGTGTCCACATGCTGCATAACGCTTCTCCCTCCGCTACGACTCCCGCAGTGCCCGTGGGCGTGCTGAAGAGCAAGCACCCCCGCAGCGCGATTGAGTTCGACCCGCCTCTCATGCCCTACAAGCGTGCGGCCATCGACACCCTGGGCATGGGGTGCGAGAACAAGATCGTCCTGCGATTCCCCCACTGCTTCTGGAACCCCACCGTCCCATTCTTCCTCACTGGTGAGCGCGACGGCCCTCGCCATTGTGTTGACTTTCATAAGCTGCCATCGCCGCTGCTGTTGCCGACAACCGACTGCCTGGCCTGTCTGACCCTTGCCACGAACACACCTCTGCTCTCAAGTAACCGTTACCACTGACACCGCCCCACCTGCCCCGCCAAGTAAGCCACCCCCGCAAGTAAGCCACCCTCGCGCCTCTCACCTCCCGCAGACGACCCTCGCGTCCGATTCGTCAACCTGCACGCCTTGGGCAAGGAGAACGTGATCGTGGCGCACGTCCCTCCGCCTTACTCGTACTATTTGGTCAAAGGCCAAGTGCCGCCCGTCCAGGTCGTGACCAATGCCACGGCGAGCGACAGTGACGCGGGCCTGTCTAATGACGGTGCAAACGGCGATGCGAACGGGCAGGGGCATGCGGAAGGGAACGGTGTGGCGGGGGACGGTGTGGGTGGGACTGGCGGGGTGGGTGTGGGGTCGGGTGGGACAGAGGTCAGCGCAGAGGCCAAGGTCCTTGCAGCCAAGCAACTGGTGATGGAGATTCTGCGCAAGAGCCTTTTTGCGGGGGAGGACTCGGTGCCGGAGCCGCTGCAGGTGACGGCACAAGCGTGACTGAGGGTGACTGAGGCGGCAGTAATTGTGGTCTCCTCCACGATTGCACGATGTGTTCTCATCGACCTTTGCTCGCGCCATCTCCATAAGTCCTTGCACACTCGTCGCCCACCTGCCACCATACGCCCTCTCGCAGGTGGTGGTCACCACGTGGGACGCGGACCCCTTTAGCCTCGGGTCGTATTCCTTCATGGGAGTGGGCGCCACGGCAGGCATGGTCCTCGACCTGGCTGCCTGCGAGGGCCTCCCCGGCGAGTGCCGCGTCTACTTTGCGGGCGAGGGGTGCTCTTTGGAGGGCCACCAGTGCGTCCACGGGGCCTACGACACGGGTACAAAGGCCGCCGAGGGCATCGCGCGCCGGCTGTTGAGCCGAAAGGACCCCGGGGTGCCTCAGCTGTTTGAGTATGGCTCGGCGCACACCGTGTACCACATCCAGTGCAAGGACTGCGGGCAGTGGCGCAAGCTGCCCCAGGGGCTGTCGCCAGAGAACCTCGGGGTGTTTGCGGCGGACGATGAGAACTGGACCTGCGCCAAGGTGACAAGCGGGGTGGGCACTGTTCACGGGGTGGGTGCAGTGCGCTGGTGTAGTGTGTGGGTGCGGGCGGGGCACCAGCTTGTCAGTAGGCAAAGTGCGATCGATGCTCGCTGCCCGCCCTCTCAACAACGCCCGCTGTTCTTCCCAACGACCTCGTTGCCCTCCCCGCAGTGGCACAAGTCCTGGGGCACCCGCACCTTCTGGGACCGATGCACGGCAACGCGCGCCACGACGTCCGACGGCGGAGCGACACCCGCCACCGCCGCCGCCGTCGACGCCGCCGTTTCTGGCCCGGCGGCGCCCCTGCCAGAATCCGCCCGCGACCACGAGGCCAAACCGGAGCTTAAAGATGGCCCGGCCAGGGCGCCGGAGCCCCTCGGGAGGCCGAGCGAGGCTCCGGGGCAGGTGGCGGTGTCGGGCAGGGCGGCTGAGGTCGGTGGCCCGGCCCAGGCGGCCGTCCCCGTGCCCCGGCAGTCGGACAGTGCGGGGGCAGCCTGGGGTGGCGCCTCTGTGCCCGTGGCCCCCCTCGCGCGCTGGTCGGACGCGGGGGTCCCGGGGAGCGCACCGCAAGCGCAGTTCCCCGTCAGTGGGCCCACGCATGCCACGTCCTGGACAGCGCAAGCAGAGACGGGAGGTGCAGGGTACGCGCCGGGATACCAGCTGGGCCCGTCTGCCGCTTCCCAGGCGCGCGTCGGGCCCCTGGCCGCGTATGTCCGGGGCGGAGAGGCCGGGGGAAGTCACTCCGCACCGCCCCCCGCTTGGGCCGCGCATGCTGTGCCTGCTGACCCCCGCGCGCCGTTCCAGGGCGGCGCTTACGGCGGCAGCGCTGCGTTCCCGAGAGATGACCGCGCGCAGAGGAGCAGGTGAGCGTGGGTGGGAGGAGATCAGAGGACGCCCCTGCGTAGGGCCTGGGCGAGTGGTGGATGGCGTGTGTCGGCTGTCGTGTGTTTGGATGACTGGTAGAGGGCTGCAGTGTTTGGTGGCCGTGTAGATTGGCGGCGCGGGCAACACCCTGGCCCTCCACGCTTGCAGGGACGCCCCGCTGCCGCCGCACTCGGGTGCTGAGGGGCCTGGGGTGGTGGCGGGGGTGGACACGACGAAGGGGCTATCCCGAGAGGACCGCATCCGGCAGAGGGAGGAGATCAAGGCGAGTTGAAGGGAGGGGCTGGGTGGAGTTGATGTGGGTAACACAGATGACGCGGAGTGAGGGTGGAGCCAGGATGCACATAGCATGGATGACCCACTTGTGGTGACTGCCACCGCGTGGTGCGTCGGAACGATCAGCAACGCGTCCCGTCGCCGCAGACCAAGATCGCAGAGCGGGTGGCGCAGGGCGACAGCCGGGCCAAGCGCTACAACATGCCAGGCAGCGGCCTGGTGCGGCGCCCACCCAACACCCGCTGCCGGTTCTGCAAGAGCAAGCACCTGGGCGGGTGCGGAACGGACGAGGCGCGGGACGGGTGCCTGAAGCGGCCCCGGAAACCTGGGGACCCAGTGCCACGACCGGGGCGCATGAGCCGTCGGCGCCCGTCGGCGTCTCAAGGCCCGGGGGGCTCCATGAGCGGGGACTATGGGGGCTCCGGGACGCTGGGGGAGGGCTCTGAGAACTACTCGGGTGAGCGGGGAAGGCGGCTGGCTAACCGGGCACTCTGGACAGGCGGGTGAAGGTAGTACCGAGTCGCGACGAGCGGGGTGCGTACCCTCACCCTGCGTGTTCCTTGGCGTGACTGCAGGGGAGGCGGATAGCGTCATGGACGGCTTTGGCCCCATGGAGGGAGGACTGATGGGAGCAGGCACCACAACGACCCTGGCGCAGCTGCCGGTGCCGGGGCCGCAGTGGCGGAGCGGGGGTGTGGCGGACGCGCATGCGCACGCCGCCCCCGTGCCAGTCGCGGTGCCAGCTCCGGCGCCGGTGCCCCCGCCGAGCACTGCCGTGGTCGGGCCCGCGCGCCCCGTGCCCACGCGCATGCCGGGCGTGAGAGCCGGGGCCGCCATGCCCGGCGCAGCCACGCCAGGTGACACACAGCACGCAGCACGCGGATCGCAGCGAAGCGAGGTTTCCTGCATCGATCCAATGCCCGGCCTTGATGATGTGCGCATGCTCGTGGCTGCCACTGGCACTGGCACTGCATGTCAATTCCATCTGATGCCCACTCACTCCACCCCTGAGCCACCCATGCGCGCCCCTTCCCCGCAGCCGCGCCCCTCGCGCACGCTTTCCAGGCCTTCGCGACGCCGGGTGCGGCCCCCGACAGACGCGCGGCGCACCAGGCCTGCCTGCCATTCGCCGCGTCTGCCGCCCTGCCGCACCGAGCGTTCCCGCCCAACTACGGTCCGTCGGCCTTCGCTTGGCGCCCAGGCATGCTGGGCCCGGGGGCCCAGCCCAATCAGCCGCCCGTGCCGCACGCGTCGGCGTTCCGACCCCACGAGCAGGGCGGCGTGCTGTGAGGGTGCTGCGACCGTCACCCCGCAGCAACCAGCGCCCCGCACCTGGCCCAGGGCGGGAGGCACGTGGCGGTGCGCGCCCGGCCCGTTTGTTCGCGCGACGCTTTCTCATAAGCGGCGCATTGTAGTTTCCGGGGAAAGCGATTGCTTCCCACTTGACGAGCAGCTGTTTGTGCAGTGCAGTCGCAGAGGTGCCAGCCGCGCTGGCTGGCCGTTCGCAAGGCGCAGGTCCCATCGGGCGTTGCGGAGGCGGCGTAAGTGCGCGACCTATTTGCGGTGGATGCTAGCCCATGTCCTGCCGAGTGAGAGCTGTCTCAGAGCGGTGCACGCCCCGTCGCCATCCGTTGACCCGTCGCATGTGACGCAGATGCTTGCCTTGGCTGCCATGTCCGTCGGCGGGCGCGCCAGACTGGCGTCCGCCAGCCCTGCCCCCTCTTGCGCGCCCGTTGGCCCATGACCCGCTTGCTTTGCTCGGCCCAGATCAGCAGTTACGACAGTGGTGTTTGAACTGTTTTGCGACAGCCAGAGGGCCACAAGCCAGCCACACTCGATCGTTCCCGTCCCGACCGCTTCAACCGGCCTGAAGCGGCCCTCTATCTGAGCTGCGGCAATGCGGGACCACCCCGCCCGCCGCAAGCCCCCCCGGCCGAGCCCCGCGCGGCGCCAGCGGCCCGGCGATATCGAAAAGGGTGGAGGCCACGTGAGGGGACCGCCCCGGCTCAGGCGGACTTCCAGCCGATGGGCTTGTAGTGGGTGCGCAGCATGCGGGCCGCCTGCTTGCGCGAAAGCTTGGGGTTCTGGTGGTCCAGGGCCTTGGCCACGCCCGCTTCGGGCTCCTTGAGCACCAGCTCCACGTGGCAGGGCGACGAGAGGTAGGGGTTGACGCGCCCGTGCGCGCGGTACGTCCGGCGGCGGCCCTTCATGGCCTTGTTGACCTGGATGTGCGACACCACCAGGTTCTCCACGTCCAGACCCCCCTCAGCCTGCGGAGGTGCGGACGAAGAGCGCGCTCAGCTGCCCGGAGGGTCGGCAGATGCGGCCGGCGCGGGGAAAACGCCGGCACCCCCCCGAGCCCTGGCCGACCCGCCCGCCGCGACGCGCGACATCCCCGCCGGCCCAGCCCCTCGCCTCGGCGTTCGCCACGGCGTTCTGCAGCAGCGAGAGCAGGAACTTGCACGACTTCTGGGGCCACCGACCCTGGCCCGTCGTCGACCCCTCCGTCTTGGCCTGCGCCGTCCTCCCCACGCCACCCGTGAAGCGCGTGAACGTCACGCAGCGCTTATGGGCGATGACATCCTCCAGGAAACGCTTGGCGTCCTTCTGCTTCAGGCCCATAATCGACTTGGCCGTCTCCCGGGTGTTCTTGAAGTGCACCCGAAGATGGCTCCCGCGGGCCTGCGCCAAAGAAGCAGGGGAGACCATCGGACGGCGCCCGGGCCGCACCGGCGAGCCGGCCCGCGCCAGTCCCGACCCCGGGGGCAGCCTTGGGGGCCTCCCGAGCGAGAGATCGATCGCTCGTTCATTCAGGACAATGCCGGGCATCGTGGGGGGGCGCGCATCGGCCCGCAGAGGATGCCCGGTCCCTTTTGGCAGACGCCGAGCCGTCCTGCCCGTGTCCCAGCCGAGAGGGGCATCCGTGCGCGGCGACGAGACGCAAGCGCGATAGCACGCTTCCGACCGGGCCTCCGCCCGCCCCCCGCGCCGCTCGGGGCGCAAGCCGGCAGGGGTGCCGGGGAACGGACGGAGGAGGTCTCCAGCCCCGCCCAGGCCGTCCAAAGCGCAGAGGAGGTGAATATCCAACGACGTGCGCCCAGTGCGCTGTCGCGGGGGCCCCCCGTCACCTTGGCCACGCGGTCGCTCTTCGACGAGAGCTTCTCGTAGCTCGGCCTTTTCGTCATTTGGGCCCCTTCCCCTACCCCATCGAGAAAGGGCGAGCAGGGGCGCCCGGGGCCCGGTTTCTGCAGGGGGGCCGTGAAACGCCCGATTCTTGCCAGAGACACGCCACCGGCGCTCTTCGCCTGCAGCATGCCAGCCCCCCGCGCTTCTCAGAACAGCCCGCACGGTCGCCCGCAGTGCCGCGCTTCGCCCGGGACCCGCCGGTGGGCGTCATGTCCTGCGTGCAGCACGCGCCGCTCTCTGGGCGCGGGGCCCTCCTCCGCCGCGCCCTGGCGGGGAGCTGTTCGGCCCCCGGGGTCGGTAGCGGGCTGCCTTTCAATAACCTCGTCGCTTGGGGGCGTGGCGACGTCGACGCGCCGGGTGAGGAACCGCGGCGAGAGGCACGTGCGTTGGGCGCACAATCCCAGCCCAGCCGCGCGAGGGACGACCAGCGCAGCTCGAGCGTGTGGTGTCGAATGCGCGCTATGATATGACGTCGCTTGCTGCCGCCGCGGGGGTTTGTCGCGTCCGTCCCGGCGAGCATCGCCTCAAGGACGCATCGCGCGGACGGGCCGCTTGCGCCCGCCCTCCCGCGCACGAGCGTCGCGACGAGGCCGCGTCCCGCGTCCACTCGACGCAGGCTATATCGGCCGATGCGCCGTGCTGGGAATGGCGCCCCTTTCCCTCGCCCGCCGCGCGGCGGGGCGCGCCCACGCGTCCCCGTCACAAGTGACCACGGAGGCGCGGGTGCCGCCCCGCCTGTCGGGCCAGGACATCCGCCGCAAGTTCCTGCAATTCTTCGAGTCGCGCGGGCACCTGCGCCTGCCCTCTTCCTCGCTCGTCCCGGAGGACCCGACGGTGCTGCTGACCATCGCGGGGATGCTCCAGTTCAAGCCGGTGTTCCTCGGCCAGCGCCCGCGGCCGGCCCCGCGCGTGACGACCACGCAGAAGTGCGTCCGCACCAACGACATCGAGAACGTGGGCGTCACCGCGCGCCACCACACGTTCTTCGAGATGCTCGGCAACTTCTCATTTGGCGACTATTTCAAGGAGGAAGCCATCGCCATGGCCTGGGAACTCTCCACCAAGGAATTCCTCATCAGCCCTGAGCGCATCTGGGTGTCAGGTGGGAGGGGCTTTTAGCGCCCGGCAGGACAGCGTAGAGGGGGCATGGGATGCCGGCACCACTCAGCGGCAAGCCCGGCGCCCACGCAGTGTACGAGAAGGACGACGAGTCCCTGGCCATCTGGAGGGACAAGATCGGCGTGCCCGCTGAGCGTATCAAGGCAAGTTGCTGTGCCTACCAACGTTGCCCAGCCACTGCTGTGCTTCGTCACTCCACCCCCCGCCCGTTTCCGCAAACCTCGCCCCACTTCCCTATCGCAGCGCATGGGTGAGAAGGACAACTTCTGGGCGTCGGGGCCCACCGGTCCCTGCGGCCCCTGCTCTGAGCTTTACTACGATTTCCACCCCGAGCGTGGCGCGGAGGGGGCCTCTCTTGAGGACGACTCCCGGTTCATCGAGTTCTACAACCTCGGTGAGAGATTCCGATTCCGATTCCGATACCGATTCTGCTTGGTTGTTCTTATACAGTCGTGCCCAGAGTTGTCACCCGCGGCCCCCACCCGCCCGCACAGTGTTCATGGAGTTCAATCGCGACGCGGAGGGTCGCGTGGCTCCCCTGGAGAAGAAGAACATCGACACGGGGATGGGATTGGAGCGGATGGCGCAGATCCTGCAGCGGGTGCCGAACAACTACGAGACGGACCTGGTGCGGCCGCTGATGGACGAGGCCGCGCGGCTGGCCGGCACGGACTACGACGCCGCGGACGACCGGCAGCGCCTGGCGCTGAAGGTAATCGCCGACCACACGCGTGCCGTCACATACCTCGTGTCGGACGGGGTCACGCCCTCGAACGTCGGGAGGGGCTACGTGGTCCGCCGCCTCCTCCGCCGCGTCGTGATGAAGGGCCGGCTGCTGGGCATCCCGCACCCGTTCCTCCCTGCCGTCTCCCGGGTCTCCATCAGCCTGTCGGGGGACTGCGACCCAGACGTCGCCCGCAACGCCGACCGCGTCCTCGCCGAGCTCGAGAGGGAGGAGATGGCCTTCGTGGTGAGCAACGGAACTCCAACCATGACCTGGCTATACCTTGCCCCTCTTGTCTTGTCTCATCATCTGCTATCTGGGGAGCAGGGCTAGCATCTCTCCATATGACACCCGACCACGGCTACCATAGCTCAACACCTTGTTACCCAGGCGACGCTGAAGAAGGGCGAGAAGATCCTGTCGGACGTTCTCGACAAGGCGGTGACCGCTAATTCGCCCGTCTCGGGCCCTGACGCCTTCCTGCTCTACGACACGTTCGGGGTGCCCCTCGAGTGCACGGTCGAGTGGGCAGCCGAGCGCGGGGTGGGCGTGGACGTGGCGGGCTTTGACGCGGAGATGGAGCGGCAGAAGCGGCAGTCGCAGGCAGCCAGGGAGGACGTCGACCTGACGGCAGACGCGGTGCTGGGAGAGGTGCGGGCGGAGGCGGGACCCACACAGTTTTGCGGGTACGAGGACCTGCAGCTGTCGGGCGCACGCGTGGTGGCGCTGCTGCGCGAGGGCGCGCGTGTGGAGCGCGTGGGGGCCGGGGAGGAGGCCCAGCTGGTGCTGGACCGCACGCCTTTCTATGCGGAGTCGGGTGGCCAAGTGGGCGACCGGGGTCGGTTGCGGGTGGAGGGCGGGGGCGCGGAGGTGGAGGTGGTCGACGTTCAGAAGGCCGCGGGGGGCGAGCTGTTCGTGCACAGCGTGCGGGTGGCCGAGGGGAGCGTGCAGGTGCGGAGGAGCGGTGGGGCGACACTCGTGTGCATGAATTCTGGCAGAGTAGCATGGGTGTCGGCTCTACTATCGTCATGTGACTTGTTTTCGCAGGTCGGGGACAGGCTGGCGGGCGCGGTGGACGAGGTGTCCCGGGGTCGCATCCGCGCGAACCACACGGCGACCCACCTGCTCCAGAGCGCACTGAAGGCGGTGCTCGGCCCAGACACGTGCCAGCAGGGGTCGCTCGTGACGGCCGAGCGCCTGCGTTTCGATTTCAACTCCCCCAAGGGTGAGCAGGGCGCGTGCGGCGCTGCCCTCGTAACCTCGCCTTGGGCTGGCGCGGCGCCTCACCTGACCCGCACCTCGTCCGGTGTGCCGCAGCCATGACTCAGGAGCAGCTGCGGGAGGTGGAGGACCTGGTCAACACCTGGGTGGGCCAGGCGCATGCTCTGGAGGTGGAGGAGATGCCCATTGCGGAGGCCAAGGCCAAGGGAGCCATCGCCATGTTTGGCGAGAGGTGCGTGGCGCGCCAGATGCGCGAGAGGGCGCACCGCTAAGGCTGAGGAGTGAGTGAATGCGAGGGTGAGCGAGTGAGCGACTGCGGCTGGCCCTTGCAGGTATGCGGACGTCGTGAGGGTTGTAGATGTGCCGGGGGTGTCGATGGAGCTGTGCGGCGGCACGCACGTGGGCAATACGTCGGAGATCCGCGGGTTCAAGATCCTGTCCGAGGCCGGCATCGCGTCGGGCATCCGTCGGATCGAGGCCGTGGTGAGTGCTTCATGCAGGGGTCATAGAGCGCCAGGGACGGTACCGTACCCGGCCACTGCGCTGCGGAGACTCGCCGAGGGCCTTTGGGGATCGAAGAGAGCGGATCCCGGGAACTATTTGAGGAACTGCGCGCATTAGCGAGGACTTTCGTGCACTTTCCCGCTGCAGACGGGCGACGGGATGATCGCGCACCTCAACACCGTGGACGGCATCGTGCGGGCGCTCGCGGGCGGCCTCAAAGTGAAGCCGGAGGAGCTCGAGGGGCGCGTTCGCGCCATGCAGGACGAGCTGCGCGCGGCCGCCAAGGAGGTGGCGGACCTCAAGTCGCAGCTGGCCCTGGCGAAGGCCCAGGCATTGCTGGGGCAGGCGGAGGCCGCGGGCTCTTTCCGCCTCCTCGTGGCGCGCTTGGACGGAGTCGACGCCAAGGGCCTGCAGGACGCCGCGCTCGGGCTGCAGCAGAAGCTCGGGGAGGCAGGGGCCGTGGTGCTGGGTTCCGCGTCGGAGGACGGGAAGGTGTCGCTGGCTGCGGCGTTTGGGAAGGAGGCGGTGGCCAAGGGGGCCAACGCGGGCAAGTTCATTGGCGGCGTGGCCCGGGCGTGCGGCGGAGGGGGCGGGGGCAAGCCAAACGTGGCGCAGGCGGGGGCTAAGGACGCGTCGAAGCTTGATGAGGCCCTCAGCCAGGGGAAGGCCGAGCTCACGGGCACCATCATCGGGAAAACCGCGAGTCTGGCGTCAGTAGGATCATCCCCGTGATACCCAGGAATCGTGGGGATCATCCCGCTGATCCCGGGGTATCAGAGGGATCATCCCAGTGATCCCACTGACGACACAGACTGTAATGTAAACCCTCATTGAGCCCAGTGATTCCAGCCGCGCGCCCGATCTCCCTGGGGAGGCCGTTTTACGCGGCGCGGTTACGGCCACGGCGCACCCGGGATGCGAGAGGCCGCTGGGAGCAGTTTCGCGGCATTTCGTCGTGGTCGGGGATCGCGGGGAGCGGGGCCCACTCGGGAGCGCAGCGGCGCCGGAAGCGTTAGCCGAGGCTATCCCGCCGCCTATCTTCCTTCTCGGCCGCGATCAGACCTATCTTGATCGCGATCGGACGCATCTTTTGGGCACGCGCGCTCCGGGGCCCGCGCGGCCCGGGGGGCTCCGTTCGGCCCGTAATCGCTCCCTAGCGTAGCTATTGGTATTTCAATCCCTACGCCGAGGTTACATGACCATCCGTGACGCTCTAGGCAACGCACTCATGCACGCACATGCAGCCGGACTCGGGCGGCCGCAGGCGCGACGGGAGCGCGCAGCGACCACCGCCAGAGGCACCGACCGCTTGTTCCGGACGCTGCCGCTCCATCGGGGAGCGGCGCTCCGGCACTCGGGCCAGGCACTCGGGAGATGGTGGCGTGCGCGACTCCGCCGTGCCGACGGCCGCCCCAGGAGTCGATGACCACCGCTGCGGGGCGCCGCGGACGCCAGACGACAGACAAGGGGCATGGGTCGGCGGACGAGCCATGGCGGGCCCGGCCAGCACCCGACCAGCGCCGGAACTTGGGACGAGGTGGCACGTGCGCCTGCGTGCTTGTTAGGCGAAGTTAGAGTCAGTCTCGGGGTGAGAGAGTGCAGGCACGGTGCCAGGTACAGTAAGCAAGTACAGAGATACCACGCTGGCGGACCAGCCCTTCGTCCCTCCCAGCCAACCAACCCCCCCTTGCACACCTGACCGTGTCGCAGACCCCACCGGTAGCGCAGCAGACCAACCGCGCACCTCGGGGACAGCGACAATGTCCGACCTGATCTAGTCATGCGTATGCTGCATCTCACCTCACGGGAGCTGGCCCCTCCCCTCCCCAGCCACGTCAGCACACCTCGCAGATGGCTCAGCAGCAGGCTGCACTCTCACCCTAGAGAGGGACGATGATCCAGCGCTGTTCGCACCAGCAGCGCCGAGCCTCGCCTGTGCGCGGTGCTGTCGCTGCAGCCCTGCAATCCACCCCCGCTTGCCTGGAGGACTGACGACCCCTGAGCCTGCCTGACCCACAGAGCGCGCGCTGGACTTTCCTCACCTCCGCTTCCACGCCCTCACCATGCCCGCCTTGAACCCTGCATCGCAACCTGCGCTGCAGCTCACCATGCTCGAATGCGACGCGTGTGGAACGCAATTCGATACCCCGGCCAAGCTCGCCCGGCATCAGCAAAGATGCCCTGCGCTGTGGGGCTGGAGATATGGCGAGGAGAGCCGCCAGGAAGCACCCCGCCCCGCCGCCCCACACGAACACTATGTCTCTCCGTCTCTGCGAGGCTCGGACGGGCTGGCACGCGACAGCGCCAGCGCGGGACCAGACCAAGAACTGCGGGAGGAAGACGGGACGGCGGACGTTGCTGCGGGCAGTGATGGCGAGAGCGAAGATGTAGGACTCGCGTGGCTCCACTACGCCGACACGGACGTGGACATGGACGTGGACATTGACTCGGAGAGGGGTGAACCGCCCGAGAGCGCCGGAGCGCATGATGCGCCCCAAGAGGACGCTCCTGGAGTCTCCTACCTTCCTGCGCCCGGGGAGTACGAACCGCTGAAGCTGCCGGAGGACCTGGAGGCATGGCGGGCCAGGAGCAGGGACAGTGACGATGAGTACCTGAGCCAACTTGAAGCAGGGGCGCAGTTCATGGCATCGCTGACGGCAGCGCATTTCGATTGCTTCGTGAAGCTGCGCCCCGACATCCGCGACGACCTTCTCGACCTCGGGCGCTCCCACCGCACGTTCCACACCTCACTCAACAGCATCCATGGCCAGTACGAGGTGCGTCACGCCGCGGTGCCGCTTGTGTCGAGGGCCTCGGACGCGGCCGAGGGGGCTGACGCCAACCAGTGCACGCACGGCCTGCAGGTTTTGCAAGAGGAGGGCAGCACAACCATCATCTACCAAACGATAACGGTGCTGAGGGACATGCTGGTGCACGCGGAGCAGATCAAGCCCAAGACGCTCGTTAAGTTGATGCGAGACTTCAGCGAGGCACGGGAACGGTCACGCCAGGCGCGGGCGAGACCACATGAGACGCATCCCAGCATCCACGAGAAGCTCACCTTCTCCCGGGCGAAGGGGTATAGCGACATAGCCGAGGCTGTCGCTGGCAAAGTCCGCCCCGAGCTGCACGCCCGGCTGCTCCTCGTGCCCGTCGCGTACAGCATCGACGGGGTGGAGATGACCAAGGGCGCATCGACGACGCCCATCCACATGCACCTCCTGTCGCCTTGCAAGGCCGTGAGGACAGGGACGCCGCGAACCGTGGCCACCGTCGAGTCCATGAAGGCGAGAGGAGGATTGCCGGCGTTGCAGCCCACACGTCCACCACCACGCCGCGTGTATGAGTTGTCGCTCGAGGCCCCCGCAGGTGTCCGGGATCACTCCGGGGTCACAGGCAGACCTGAACAACAGAGAGGCCATCCAGCGGCGGCTGGCTGCCGTGGACCGGCAGCTGATTGGCGTGGCGAGGTCCGGTGGGGTGTGGATGACCCTCCCCGACGTCGGGAGAGTCATCGTCTTTCCCGTCTTGGCGGCGCAGCTGAACGACATGATGGCCAACTCGTCCACGCTGGCCGTCAGGTCGTGCCCGCTGTGCCTCCAGGATGACTGCCGCACGCCTCGCACCGTCGCGCTGCATCGCCTCCAGGTGCAGCACATCCTGCGCTTGAGGAGGGACGTGGGGACGGCCAGGGCCAACGAACAAGCCAGGGAGAGCAAAATTCATCCTGTGGTTCCTGCCCTGTCGTACTGGGACGAGTTCGGGTCGGACTTGTATCAGGGCCAAGCACCTGACCCCATGCACACCGTGGAACTGGGAATGTTGGGCAAGACTGTTCCCTTCTGCATACTGACCGTCCTCTACAACAACGCGGCAGCGGGAGAGTCTGCGACAAAGGCAAACGCCCTCTTGGCTGCGTTCGCATCGATCATTGCGGATGCCAAGGTGAGCTGCAGGTCAGGCAATGGCGTGCGTTGCCTGCAGTGGCGCCGCAGCTGCTCGGTATTCACCTGGCATGTCCATCGTCGTGTGGGTGGAGCGCAGGCCCCGGCATGGATCCACGCCCGTCCGTGGGGCGAGACCTTCCAAATCGTGCTGAGCCTCGTGGACCCGTTTGGGAAGATAAAGGCGTACGAGGCGAGGTTCTTGATCCAAGCTCTGCCTTTCGCCCTCGTCGAGCTCTTCTCTCGAGGCGAGGCCGACAGTCAGCGCTGCGAGGGCATCGGGAGGAGCTGCGGGTATCGCGATGCGGGCCGGGGAACCCCGGGAGTGTTTCCCCACCACCACATCCCTTGCAGAGCCTACGGGCAGCAAAGACGTGCACGACGAGAGGGTTGGGCTCGTGGCCGTAGCCCTGGCATGCCTTCAGCTCTATGCCGAATGGTCCCTGGAGAGCGCCACCATCGCAGGGGCGCAGGCGGCGGACGCGCAGCTGAATAAGGTCCTCCACGTGAGGCCTTCTCCAACACCAGCCCCATCGTTCGCTGCCCCTTACTCACTCTGGAAGCCTTGTCGCTGCCGTGTCGCCGCAGGTCGTGCTCAAGACGCTGCTGCGTGGCCACGAAATCGTCCGCACGGAGAAGCCCCTCTTCAGCAAGATCGAGAACAGCCAGAAGTGCCACGCGCTTTCGCATTTCCCTGCAGTGGTGGCGAGGAACGGCTCCATCATGTTGGGCAGCATGAACGACGCCGAGCGCATGCACAAGCCCATTGCCAACGCGCGCACGAACGGCAAGGGCGACGTGCAGGTACAGGCAAGAAGCGCCGCCCAGCGTAGGCGACGCGGGGAAGCCCACGCAGGACGCGTTTCTTGCGACTCACACGTCTCGATGCGGTCGCACGGCGCTCGACCCGCGTGCCATGCTGAGCCGCGCTGGACTGACCCCCGAGCCCTGTCGCAGGCGAGCACCCGCGTCATCTCTCAGAGGGCGGCCTCCGTCATCAAGAGCCGGGCGAGGGCGGAGCAGCCGGTCCCGTCCCAGCCCGAGGACCAAGTGAAGGGCGTGAAGACCGTCCTGAAGAAGAACGACCTGTGCAGCGAGGGACGCGCGGAAGACTTCGTTTCTAAGGCGGACCTCCTGAACGCCCTCAAGGGCGCGGGGCTTCCCTGCCACGTCTTGGGCGAGGTCGCGCTGACCTCCACGGTCGAGATCGGGACGGCCAGCGGGGACCGGGCCAGGATCGTCGCCACCGACGAGACCCTGTCCTTCGTCGAGTACCTCCCGGACAGGGGCACGCTGCAGACGGGCAGGGTCGTGTGCGGGGTTGAGGCGAAGACCAGCTCCGGTGCCGGGACCTTCCTCTGCGCCCTGGTGGCCCCGGTGCACAGGGCCCCATGCGACCTGAGGTACCTGTCCAACCAGTGCTTGTCGTTCTACACCAACCTGGGAGCGCTGCAGCCTCCCCAGCTGTCGCTCCTGGAGCCTGCGGAGGGCGAGGCTCTGAAGTGCGTGCCCCTCCGCAACCTTCGGCGGCAGCTTCACGCCGTGAAAGTTGCTGGGAAGCTTCTTCACTGCGGCCACGTGCAGCAGGTCTGGGAGCACCACGCCAGCGGCGGCGAGGAGTAGGTGACCCCAGGAGCTCCCCGATGCTCGCGGTGCCAGGTCCCCGACGCCGGCGATGTCATCTGTATCGAGATAATTCTCCGAAGCCAGCCCCGCGCCCCCATCCGCAGCGCCATGACGGCGGGGACGGCTCACCTCCCATGCAGCAGCCACCTCCGTGCGGCGTAGCCGGCAAAGGCGCCGCAGCTAGCGAGATTTAGGTCACCTCAATCCATAGGCCAAGCGCTGCGTGCCCGATCGCGGCCGCGGCGGCGGTAGGCCTGGTCGAGCACGGGGACCTCCCCGGCGCCCCCGGGGGCCCGGCGAGCCCGCGAGCTCCCGCTCATCGCATAGATATGGACATCTCACGTTGAACAGCGGCGGCGCAGGGGAAGCGGACCCCGGATGCGTCGACGGCCCCCGTCTGCATGCTGGAGCAAGCTTTAGGACGCGAGAGGGGCCTCCGAGGCAGTCATTAGCACCAACTAGCAAATGTGCGGTCTCTCCGCCTCCTCTCGAGCCCCCTGAGCAAACGCGGGGGCGCGCACGCGCGTCAGGGCCGCGGCCCGGGATCGCTGGGATCACTGCGGCAGTGGCGGGGATCGCCGGGATCACGGGGATGATCCCGGCGATTCCCGGGGATCACTGGGATGAATCCAGTGATTCCCGCGATCCTTCTGATCCGAGTGACGTCAAATCGCCGGGTTTTCCCGATGACACTGCAGTGACGGAATGCCTCAGACACGGCCAGGACTTGCAGTGACAGAAAACTTGGGGCCATAACTAGTTCTTTTCAACCTTTGATCCTGGCAAGAGATAGTCAGCAAAGGAAAGCGTAGAGATCGCTTGGTGTTCTTGGGATCCATCACGCGTGCGGTGACCTCACGGACATCATGGGGCTTAGCGGATCTCAATAGTGGAATTGTGAACAGTAGATGGCGCTGAAAGCCATTCTGGGAGGAGCCCGGTCCGCGGCCACTGGGCTGCGCGGCCCGGCAGGTGCGGTGCGCGCGTCGGCTCAGGCCAGGTGCTGCCGCGAAGCAGGCAATGACGATTGGCTTGCATCGCCGATGCCAGCAGGCCAATCGATCTCGGTTACGGGAGCTGCGCTTCTGTCGCGGCGCTTTGCCGATGAGGCCGAGCCGTCGGGGCAGGAGGCGGACCTCCCCCCCTACATGGGCCCTTATGAGCGCGATCTGCACGTTCAAATCGCCCACAAGCGTGGGATGGACATTATCGGAGATCCGATTTTCAACCGGTGAGTCTCAGACGTGGCAGAGCGAACGGGGAGCTCGCACGCGTTCACAAGAGTTGCATTGGCCAACGGACCTTGCCTCTCCCTGCCCTGGTGCTTAGGCTGCCCGTCGTGCCTCCGCGGCATCTACTTTGCATGCCTCTCTCCTCCTGGCACCGCTGTGACGCATGTCCGCGACACCGCCGCGCCGCGGCAGGCCATCACACATCGATCACTGACTTCAGCCTGCGCGGCCGTCTGCCGCAGGGGTACGGGCTTCAAGGAGCACCATCGAGAGCGTTTGGGACTGAGGGGCCTGTTGCCGCCTTGCGAGACGACGCTCGAGACGCAGATGGCGCGCCTCATGAACGTCTTTCGCAACGGCATCTCCACGCCCCCTCCGCCCGAGCCCATCACCGAGCAGCACATCCAGCAGTGGCTGTTACTTAGGTGACTGCCAAGAGCGAGAGTCGCCCGCTTCCCCGCGTGGCCCGATTCGCTGCCAGCTACCCCAGCGATCGCATCGTTTGCTGATCGATGCGCCCCGCCACTGCCCGACGTCGCCCGCTGCTCTTGCAGGGACCTCCACGACCGCAACGAGACGCTCTACTACGCCCTGCTCGTCAAGCACTTTAAGGAGCTGGCGCCGATCGTGTACACGCCCACGGTCGGGTGGGCCGCGCTGAACTACTCGGTCATCCATCGGCGCCCCCGCGGCTTCTACTTCTCCCAGAAGGACAGGGCCCACTTCTCCTCCATGCTCTGGAACTCCCCGCGGATGGAGGTCGACGCCATCGTCGTCACGGACGGGTGCGTGGGGTGCACGGGCGTGGGGTGCTCCGTCTTGGCTAGACTAGCCTCGCTCTTCGACGTGCCAGGCTGCCCTCGTCGCGCGCAGGTCCCGCATCCTCGGCCTGGGTGACCTGGGCATTCAGGGCATGGCCATCCCCATTGGGAAGCTCGACTTGTACGTGGCGGCGGCGGGCTTCCACCCAGACAGGGTCTTCCCTTGCATTGTGGTGAGTGCATGCCATGGTGGGTGTGGTGGATGGCATTGCAGTGAGGGCATGGCGTGGTGGGTGTGTTCGCCTGAGCCTGCCTGGCGTGTGTTGCGATGCAGGACGTGGGGACGGACAACGTGGACCTGCGCAACTCCACCGAGTACATCGGGCTCCGGCAGCCGCGCACCAAGGGGAAGGAGTACTTTGAGATCATGGACGAGTTTGTGTCGGCGGTCATGGCGCGGTGGCCCAACGCGGTGCTGCAGTTCGAGGACTTCAACACCAAGGCGAGGAGAACGCAAGCGGGGTAGATGCACGGGGTGGTGGGGCTGGCGTGAACGCTCACAAGTGATGCAGATGCGGGTGCCTGGTGCCAGCACCACACCGCACCACACGTCACTGCACACCCTCACTCGTTGCTTGACTAGCCCGTGTCTGCAGGTGGCCCGCACGCTGCTGGAGCGGTACCGCAACCACCACATCGTCTTCAACGACGACATCCAGGTGCGGAGATGCAAGCGAGCAAGCAAGCACGTAGACAGCTGTGCAGCATGGCTGTCTCTTGTTTCATGCACGCGCCAGCAGCAGCGCACCATAACACGCTGTGCTCTCTTGCCCAACTGACGAGCCCAGCATGGCACAGCTCAGCTCACGACAGCTCAGCCGCAGCAACCCGCGACGCCAACAAGCAGTGCGAATCGTGTCGTGTGCGCAGGGGACGGCGGCGACGGCGTTGGCGGGGATGTACGGGGCCATGCGGGTGCTGGGGAGGCCCAAGCGCGCCATCACCGAACAGACCTTCGGTGAGGCCTGGAGCGGTCGCGATGCTGTACTGCAAAGCCCTTCTGGATTGCTCGGGCGTTCATGTGTTTAGCTTTGTACTGCGGAGCCATTTTATGCTACACTAGGTCTTGATGATGACTTCATGCGTCTTCTCGCTCTCTCTCACCCGCAGTGGTGTGCGGTGCAGGGTCGGCGGGCATGGGGGTGGTGGAGATGATCGCGAAGGGCTTAGAGCGGCACGGCCTGCCACTCCTGCAGGCCCGCAGGCGCTTCTGGCGAGTGCCCCTGCAACGCGCATGATGCGATCATTGCAATTCCTGCGACGTGCCCACCACATGCGCTCGGCCTCTTACTTTGAGCATGACCATCCGCTCACCGCCCTTTCGATTAACCAGCTATCAACAGCCCTTGTTTGTGATCGACGCATCGCCTTTCCTGCACCCCTGTCCCCAGGATCTTCGACCAGGACGGCCTGGTGACGACGCGCCGGCACGGGCTCGACCCCTTCGTGATGCAATTCGCGAGGCCCGAGGAGGACATGGACGGCATGAAACTCCTGGACGTCATCAACCGGGGTGCGTGCTGCTGATGGGACGGCCAGTGTGACCATTGTCCATGGCTGTGGATGTGCGCATTGCCTTGCAACACGTCGCGTCGGCGGTGGCGACGGATGCGACTGCGGAGGGTGTACAGAGCCCCGTCCGCTGCGCCTTGATAATTTATCATCCCCGTCGCCCGCAGTCAAGCCGACGGTGCTGTTGGGCCTGACGGGCGCGGGCAAGATCTGGAGCCGGGACGTGCTCCGTGCCATGGGCGAGCACAACGCCCGGCCCATCATTTTCCCCATGTCCAACCCCACCAGCAAAATGGAGTGCACGGCCAAGGAGGCACAAGAAGCCACGGGTGAGTTACCATGCATGTTTCACCAACCGCGCTCACCAAAACAGACGCTGCCTTGTACACGCCTAGTAGCCATGCATCAGAAACGCATCCCTGCCCTATAGGGTGCCCCTAACGCTGCCCCCACCGCTTATCCCTACCGCGTATTGAAGGGTGCCCTTGCCGCTCACTTTAGCGTGCCTCACTACCACCCATATGCCGCGCAGAGACGCTGACACGCTCCTCCCACCCCCACCGCAGGCGGCCGTGCCATCTTCGCCTCGGGCTCCCCCCAGGACCCCGTCAAGATCGGCAACCGCATGGTGGCGTCGTCTCAGGCCAACAACATGTACATCTTCCCGGGCCTGGCCCTGGGCGCCCTCCTGGCACGCAGCCGCGTTTCTGACGCCATGCTGACGGCGGCGGCCGAGGCCATCCCGGACGTGCTGCCGGACCGGGTGGTGCAGCAGGGCGGGGTGTACCCGGAGGCTGATGACATCCGCCTCATATCAGCCCACGTCGCGCTCGCGGTCATCAAGCAGGCGCACATCGAGGGGCACCTGAGGGACTCCAAGGTGAGGGGTTGGGGATCATTGTATAGCAACACATGTGAGAACATTGGTAGGGCTCTAAGGTGAGGAGTAAGACTCGGGCAGAGCAGGTGGATGGGCAGGGGGGAGGCGCCTCGCTGGGCCATTCAGGGGTAGTAGAAAGTGTGTTTCTTGAGGCACGATCCTCGTGCCGTGCCCCGCAGCTGGAGTTCCGATTGGAGAGGGGCGACGAGGCGGTGCTGCAGTGGATATTGCGCACCATGTATGTGCCGATGTACGGACCGATCGTGACCCTGCCGCCCGGGGTCGCAGAGTGAGACTGCCGACTGCTGCAATTAGGTCGAGGTCAATGTGCAGCAGAAAGACGCTGCGACTTGGCTCGCCTGCGACTGGGCTCGCCCGTTCCCACGGTTGCAACGCACGGGCCATCCAGACATCCTTCACTTGAACAAACCGACAGCCAGGCACACCGAGGTCGAAAAACCAGGGACAAGCCAGCTAGTCTATCGAACTGCCCGACATGGAATAACCCTCCCGCAGCGTCACTCGCTCGCGAGCCCCTCGCCCCGCCCATCCGTGCCTGCCCGTGCGCCCTCGTCGCCGCGCCCCGTCTCCGCCAGCGCCCGCTTCCGCAGCCCCTCCTTGAACTCCCTCCGCTGCCGCGAGCTCCGCATGCGGGCCGCGGCGGGGAGCTCGCTGTGAAGGAGGTCGACGAACGTCCGCCACTGTGACTCGCCTCGGTGCAACTGCTCCTGTACCGGCAACCCCGGCATGAGCTTCAGCATCATCCGCACCGCCCGGTCCGCCGCCACGTCCGCCTCGGGCTCCGTCAGCAGCCCCGGCCGCATCTGCAGCACAGCCGCCAGGTTGGCCTGCGGGAGCACCTCCTTGAGCCTGCAGGGAACCGTGCAGGGGAGCGGCGTCACGTGCAAGCGTGCCTCGCGACTGCGAATCCTTCCCGCACCGCAGCACACGGCCCATGATACAGCATATCACCCATCGCAGCACGTTCATGAACCTGAGCACGCTTCCCACAACGCAGCACGTTCACCTGAGCACGCGCCCCGCCAGCTCGTCTAGCGCCGCCAGCGCCACCTCCGGTCGCTCCCACACGACCTCGACCGTCTGCAGCGGCGACTGCAAGCCCAGGACGTCCGTCAGCGTCGCCACCCGGTCCGACAGCTCTTCGTGCTGAACGGATGCCAGCGCGCCCCACTGCAGACAGGGCGGGCGTCGAGTTGATCACATTGCCTCAAGACGCATCGCCGCATTTATGAAGACACCGCGGGGCTTTTCGCACGGCCCTTGTGCATCACCCTCACTCCCACATACCATGCAGCCATACAGCCACCCCATGCCAGTGCCAGAATCATCGCGTGTCCCTTGCCTTCCCAGGTTCCGTCTCAGCCAGCTCCTGCAGGTGCTGCAGCAGACGACCCACGGCGCTCTGTGCCGTCGTGTCAGACGCCCACGTGTCCCGCCAAGACGCCTCGCTTTGCCGCCCATGCCAAGACGCCCGGCACCTGAAGCACCCCGCTGAGCGCCGCGAGGCCCTCACGTCCGCACCCCGCGCGGCGCTAAGCACAGCTGACGGCGTAACATGACAACGGCGTAGCCTCAGCCCCTCCAGTGCGACGCACCGCACCATAGCACATTGGGACCTGTGGCCCTGGCTGGCCCCAGCAGCCAGCCAGCTTCCCACCACCGCCGTCGACATCATCAGCCGAAGATGGAGCACAGAAACACCTCCTCAGCTTTTCGCTTGGCGAGCCTCTCGTCCCATCCGCCCGCGATGCGGGCCAGTCTCTGCGAAGGAGCACGCTGCGGCTTGCCACTGCGCCATCGCGAGTCCCCGCATCCCTGCAACTCCGCGATCGCCTAATGCAATCACCTCAGCTTCCTCCGCGGGAGTCTCTTCGACGAGGCGCTGAATCTCCTCAATTACTCCCGCGTCCTCCTCGGCCCCGTTCCCGTCCACAGTCCCCGCGTGCGCCGCTGCCTGCTCCGCGCTGACACCCTCGAGACCCGCTCCCTGCCTTTCGTTGAGTGCGGCGACGGTCCGCCGCAGCTCCCGTGCGCGGTTGTCGTGCTGATATTGCGCGATGCGCGCCTCCGTCTGCGCCACGTCCTTGCCCTCCACCAGGTTCTCGACTGCGGGCCGAGCGTGAAGCAACATGAGGTTTTAATGAGGATGAAACCATCGCGATAGCGCTTGCGCACCGAAGGATGCCCCTCGCATAGAACGAGCGCGCTCCACGTCCCTGCGTGGCAAAGTGGTATCGGCAGTGCTTACTTATCGTCTCCCGCTCCTCTTCGTAGTCGTGCCACTCCTCCGGGTTCGCAAAGTCGTCCTCCGTCTTGCTGTAGCTGCTCAGGCAAACCAGGGAAAAGGCTTCTTTGCAATGTGGGCTTGACACAGCGCCTTCGGCCTTTTGCTGACCAGAACAAGTGGCTTACATGTCGAGAACTCGCTTCCGGATGACGTCCTCGCGATCCATGGTCCGGGTGGCCAGTCCTTAGCTTCAGCCAGCAGCGCCACTGGACGTCAAAGCTAGCAGCAGGTTGCTAGTGCCGTCCGTCCGTTCCCAGGGCATGGCCGCAGGCTGCTAGGGCTCGTCCTGCAGCTGTCGTGGAAGGAGCTGAGCGTAGGGTATTCTGACACGAAAGCCAGAGCCCTCCCTGTGCATTCTTGGCTCCAACTACGCAGCCGAGCCACACTGTTGGATCTGTGATATCCTTCTAGATCTATGACGTCGCGCTCAAGGTGGCATTGCCTCAGCGCACCCCCCAAAGAGCTCTTGGACCACTTTCACTGTGCATTCCAGGTTGATATCTGACTCAGAGAGGCTGCGGCCCGGGTTGTTTGTGTGAATACCGTCACTCCTGGAAAGGGAGCTGGGCTGACGCAGAGGGGCGAGATGCCTCCGCGGGAAGGTGACGATTCCGTGGCGCCAGCAGCCCGCGTTTGCTGCTCCCAGCTCTGTTCACTGCACAGCCCCGTCAGCGTCATGGTATGAAGTGTATCTGGCACTAGCGATGCGCAGCACCGTTCTTCGCTCGCGCATGGGGGACTTTGGGCGTTGGGCAACGCGGCCTTGTGCTGGGCCCCGAAACTCGTCGGCAGCCGGGGCGCCAGCCGATGAACCAATCCCGATGCACGCAGCCAATGGCGGAGGACGGGCCGCGCCCGCCGCGTCCGGGGGGACGGCGTCGGGGCTTTCGGACGAGGAGGTGTATTCGGATGTGGAACTTCTCATGTCAGGTGCGCCCCGACGCCCGGGCGATACTTTATGAGACGGCTCCGTCGCTGTTCTCGCTCTCTAGTCTTTGCGCGGGGGACATTTTGAGGCTGTTCCGACGGCTTCGGAGGCTGCGCGCGGGGCTCATCAGGCTGGCCCGCCACGCTGCGCGCGAGCGGCGCCATGCGCCCCCCGGCGCAGACGAGGAGGGCGAGGACCTGTTCGGAGACGATTATTTGCACGACTACCGGGCCCAGCCGGAGCTGGACGTGTACGAGCGCCGGGGACTCGATGAGAACTACGTGGAAGAAATGGACTTGGCGGAGCAGCTGGCGGCAAGGAGGGCGGCGGACGAGGAGCTGGACATGAGGTGATGACTGCAACGGCGTGAAGGGGACGGGCGCGTCGGCAGGGCCGGCTGCTGCATCAGAGGCACTTTGCTCCCTGTGCGCCGGCATGCATAGCCCGGACGCATGCAAAGACTACTGACCAAGGTTCGTCGTCGCAGGGAAGAGGACGAGTTCCTCGAGGGCCGCCGGGGTGTCGTGCGACGGCTGCCTGGGGCGCTGGCCGACATTGACGGCCCCGCCCGTCGGCGTCGCGTCCCCGATGCCATCGAGGAGGTGAGAGGGGCTGCCACGGGCACTGTTGTTGGTTGTTGACGCCGTCAGCAGTGTTGACCCGTGACTGACGTGGACCTGGGGCGCCGCCCTTGCGGTGCATGTATCCACAACTTCGGTCACGACTCCAGTCGAGGTGGCACCACATGCGGCATGTGTGTGTTCCGAGCCAACCACGCGCGTGCTCGTCCGCTGCGCAGGACGAGGAGCTGCCGGAGATCCGCATCAACCTGGAGCAGGAGCGCGGTGCCCTGCGGGACTTTGTGATGGAGGAATCGGTGCAGCAGGAGGTGGCGAGGCGATTCCAGGCCTTCCTGAAGACCTTCGAGGGGGAGCGGCCGGGGGAGAAAAAGTATCGCAAATTGATCGAAGAATCGGTGCAGAAGGCGAGGCCGGGCGCGCTGCGATAGGGGAGAGGCTGCATGTCTGACTGGTGGCAGGGGGTGGGACGCATACGTGCTTTGCGCCCGCGTCGGCCGCGCGGAGCTGAGACGCCGCCGCGGCGCACATCGCAGAACCGAACTTCCGTGGACGTGTCGTTCGGGGACCTCGCCACGGCCGAGCCCACGCTGGCGGTGTGGCTTGTGAATGTGCCGCGGCATGTTCTGGAGGTCTTCCACGACACGGCCTACGACGTCGCGCGGGAGCTCTTCACGGACGTCCAGGCGCTCGTGCCGCACCTCTTCGTGCGCATCCACGGCCTCCCCGAGTCGGACTGCATCCGCGACATCCGGTGTGTGCCTAGAGTGGCGTGCCAAGAGCAGCCGGTGCTGCCAGCAGCCTCGCAGCCCTCGCAGCGATGCCCCCACCGCTTGCATCGTCCCTCCTGTGTGCTTATCCCGCTCCCTGCCATGCCATCTGTCCCACGTCTCGGTCCCCAGCCGCGTTTGCCCCACACACTCCCATCATCCCCCGCAGCCAGCACCACTTGGACCAGCTGGTCAAGGTCACGGGCGTCATCACGCGCCGCACGGGGGTCTTCCCACAGCTCAGCACGGTGTACTACGACTGCATGCCCTGCGGCAACCGCATGGGCCCCTTCATGCAGCACAGCGAGGTCGACACCGTGAAGCCGCACCGGTGCCCCTTCTGCGACGGCAAGGGGCCCTTCCAGGTCAACATGCAGCACACCGTGTACCGGTGAGTGATTGCGGACCGCAGCACGCGCTTTTGGAGTCCCACTGCCACAACGCGAGGCCCCCGACGGCCCACGCGCACCCGGCCCTGACATGCCCGACTGCCCCGGGCCTCGGTTGTCTTACAGGAAGTAAGTAAGCGTTTCAGTTAAACATTCCAACGTTACATATATGATGCTCGCGTGACGCAGGAACTACCAGAAGGTGACGCTGCAGGAGTCGCCAGGGACGGTGCCCGCGGGGCGCCTGCCGCGGAGCAAGGAGGTAGTGTTGCTGCACGACCTCATCGACGTCGCCAGGTGAGCGATCGGTCGCAAGTCATCGCAGTGCGCCGCAGCTGCAGTGCCCGCCCCTGCGCTGCTTCACGCGTGCCTTGCCTGGGTTGGGCCATCGCGGTGCAGCTGCAGTGTACTCTCCTGCTCTGCGTCACCCTGCCGCACCTTGCTACACCTGTTCCTCCCACTTCACGCCTCGTCTCGCCTCGGTCCCGCAGGCCCGGGGAGCAGGTGGAGGTGACGGGCATCTACGTGCACTACTTCAGCCGGGCAATGAACGTGCAGGCGGGGTTCCCGGTGTTCCCCACCGTCATCGAGGTCAACAACGTCGTCAAGCAACAGGACCGATTCTCGGGTGAGATTGGGAACTGGTACACACTGGATTGGCGAAGGGGTGATAGGTCGCTCAGGTGCCGGTCAGCTTGTGCAGTAGCATACGGTGGTGCTCATGGAGTGCTGGTTCTGCAAAGTCGCTGCCGGAACTGACTATCTAACTCCGTTCTCGTCACCCCCCCAGCTGGCCGGCTGACGGACGAGGACAAGCAGGCGATTATGGCCCTGGCGCGTCGCCCCAACATCGCCCAGCGCATCATCAAGTCAGTGGCACCATCGATCCACGGCCACGCGGACGTGAAGGAAGCCATCGCCCTGGCCATGTTCGGGGGGCAGCGCAAGGCGAGGGGCTGGGGTTTTGCTATGCAATGTGCTGCTGCGGACGGTGCAGGTGGCTTAGCCTGGAGCCACCTGCCGTGAACTGCTTGGCATGGGTTGGGGTCACCTGCCGTGAGCTGCAGCTTTTTGCTCTGCAAACTGCACCGCGTGAGCGCGGTGCATAGCATGACACAAGGCTGCGTGGATGCACGTGGAATTGCTGTGACGGTGCGTGCATGTGACTTGCCATCTGCACCGCCCATCTCACGCAGGCGGACGGCAATCACCGCCTTCGCGGGGACATCAACGTGCTTTTGCTGGGAGACCCGGGCATGGCCAAGTCTCAGTTTTTGAAATACGTAGAGAAGACGGCGGCAAGGGCCGTGTACACGACCGGCAAGGGCGCCTCTGCAGTGGGGCTCACGGCGGGTGTTCATAAGGACCCCGTGACCAGGGAGTGGGTGCTGGAGGGAGGGGCGCTGGTGCTGGCGGACCGGGGAGTGTGTCTGATCGACGAGGTGGGTGGCGAGGGGGGTGGTGGGGGTATGCAGAGGGGTGTGCTTGGTTGACGAGGTGGGGCTGCATGTGCTGTATGCCGACGACCACAGTAGCAATACAACCAGATGGCGACCAGCGATAGCACAGCTGGCCTTACCATGGTCTTCAGCACGGTCATACCACGCGTTGCCCTTCGCGTTGCTTTCAGTTCGACAAGATGAATGACCAGGACCGCGTGTCGATTCACGAGGCCATGGAGCAGCAGAGCATCTCCATCTCCAAGGCAGGCATCGTCACGCAGCTGCAGGCCCGGTGCTCCGTCATTGCTGCCGCGAACCCGGAGGGGGGGCGGTACGGTGAGTGGTGGTGGGGTGGGGTCTTGACAGCAGGGGCAGTGCGGTGACGGGTGGTGAGCGGGGGTGGGGTGGAGGTGGTGGGTCGTGAGAGGTGGTGGGGTGGTGACAGTAGTGTGAGTGGAACAGTGTGGGGTGGTGAGGCGGGGTGAGGTGGGGTGCGGTGGTTACACCAGGGACGGTATGATGAGCAGTGGTGAGGTCCTAACCCCATCCTCTCCCCCCCCCAGACCCCACCCGCACCTTCGCCGACAACGTCAACCTCCCCGACCCCATCCTCTCCCGCTTCGACATCCTCTGCGTCATCCGAGACATCCCCGACCGACTGCGCGACCAGCAGCTCGCGGAGTTCGTCGTCGAGTCCCACTGCCGATCCCACCCGCTCCTCGTTGACGCCGCGGAGCAGGAGGCCTTGCTCATGGTGAGACGAGCGACGTGCGATGTGCGACATGGGAGATGCGATGCGCGATATGCGCACGCATGTGGCTGCTACGTTGCAAGCACAAGCACACATTGCACCGAGCTTGTGCACGTCATCTCATTGCTATCCACGCTCCCTCACCACCCCCCGTTGCGCTTCGCTCTCTGCGTGCGTTCTCTTCGCGTCTGCGTGCCCCGCCCCTTGCACCGACCCTCCCGCCCCTGCGCCCGTCACCCCGCAGGAGCAGGACCCCGACATCATCAGCCAGGACATGCTGCGCAAGTACATCACGTACGCCAAGCAGACGTGCCGGCCCAAGCTGGGCGCCACGGGGTACGACAAGCTGGCCCAGGTGTACGCGCAGCTGCGGCAGGAGAGCGTGACGACGCAGGGCATGCCCATCGCCGTGCGCCACTTGGAGTCCATGATCCGCATCGCCGAGGCCTTCGCCCTCATGCACCTCCGGGACACCGGTGAGGGCCGCGCAGCACAGCACGAGGCATCGCGTGTGTGACGCACGGGTGCATGCAGAGGGGACCCTTCCCATTGCGAGCGCCTGGATGCTGATGTGCTGATTTGCTGATGTGATTGGATGCCGATCGTCGACGATTGCGCATGCATGCCTCCTGCATCGCGCTTCACCCCTGCACCTCGCCCCATGCCTGGGTCGGCCGCAGTCGAGAACCAGGGATGTCGGCACGGCCATCCACAATGCTCTGGAATTGCTCTTTAACCCCTCTCCCTGCCCCCTGCTTGCCCCGCAGTGGAAAACCAGGACGTCGACACGGCCATCCGCGTCATGCTCCACTCCTTCCTGGGGACGCAGAAGTTCGCCGTGCAGCAGCAGCTCAGGTGACGGGCACGCAGACGCGCGCCTGCGTGTCATGCCCTTGTGCTCCACTCGCCGCGCAGCGCTGTTAGCTGACCTAGCGACCCGCACGGCTGTTGCCCTGCCCGCGTCTCTCTTCGCCTCTACAACAACGCTTGCCGTTCGTCGTCACCGCAGGCGCAAGTTCCGATCCTTCCTGCGCGAGCCGGGAGAGTTCCGCGACCTCCTCATGCACCTCCTCGAAACGTGCTTCCGCGAGGCCCAGGTATGCCCTTGGTAGCCCCGGAGCGTGCTTCGCCAGACGCAGCCCCCGCGTGCGGCTACGCGAGAGCTGTTATTGCATTTTGGACTCTCCTTTCGCCTCCCCGCAGCGCCGGGCCGAGGTGCACGGGCCCCTGCGCAACCAGCGCTACAACGAGCTGTGCGTGGTGGCGGCGGAGTTCGAGGAGCGCGCGCGGTCGTACCAGCTGCGCAATCTCGACGAATTCTACGCATCCACGGCCTTCCTGTCCCGCGGGTTCACGCTCGACCGGGAGCGCGGGTACATCGTGATGCGGACGCAGGTGCGGCGCGCTCACGGCACGATCTAACGCACCTCGCCGGCTTTTCTGTACCTACGATACTCAGTCAATTAAGCACCAACACTTAATTCGTCGTTTCACCGCAGCCCGTGGACGCGGACGAGCTTGGATTCGAGGCCATGTATGCGGGGCACGAGGCGATTGTCGTGTGACGGTATGACGCTGCGCTGACTGGGTCATGGGTACGGGTCATGGGGGCCGTAGAATGCGCTGCCTGAGCAGACTGAGCGGCTTATGGGTACGGGTCATGGGCACCGATGTGGGTGCTACTGTGGATGGCACATGGCTATGCTTGCAATGCCGTTGATGCGCCAGGGTGGATGGATGTGCGTTGCGCGGACAGTGGCTGACAGTGGTAACACGGTCGCTGTCTCTGCTTGTTTATATGTAGAGTATGCACAGCCGTGCATCGGGAATGTAGCTAGCACTGGCGTGCCACTTCTCTCGTCATCGTGACTAGACTTGCCTATCGTCAACTTCAATGGGAAGTCGACCGTGAAGCAACAAGCATACAAGCACCCCGTGACAGGCGGCGCCTGACGTACCAGGGCAACCTCATGACACTCTTTCTACTCTGTTGCTGTCGCATCACACTCGCCCCCTCCGCCTCACCGCGTCACGAACGCCCCGTTCCTGCAGCCACGCAGACGCACCCTGATCAATGCGCTGCCACATTGAGTAACGCACCCTTTGCACCATTCTGCTGCTGCCCGTGAGCCACGACAGGCGCTCGTGCAAACCGAGAACCAACCATGATCACTTCCGCGCAAGACCCTCTCGCCCCGCCAACTCGCCTCTTGTTCCTCTCGATCTCCTTACGTCTCCGGGCGTCCTCCAGGACGGTGTCGCGCACGAATCCCTTGAATGTCTCCCAGATACGCACCACCTCCAGCTGACCGAACAGCGCGTCGTCACCCGCACCCGTGGCCTGCGGGGGCACGAGAGCTGAGCCATCGCTGTTCGTTCCATCGGGTCCTGCCCAGCGCAGGAGTGATGCAGCAGCACAGCCCAGCCCAGCCCAGCACAGCACAGGCCAGCGTCATCAACCCCACCTCGGCTCGCTTGGTGAGTTGGGCGAGCGCCCCCTCGGGCAGCTTGGTCACGAGGTCGACCCTCGAGAGAACCAGCGCCTCCACGTGCGTGTTGGCCACCACGCTCGCCCGCCGCGCCGCGCCCGCCAGGACGGCCGTGTCGCCGAAGCTCGAGCCAGGCCCCAGCCGGAAGATCTCCAGCTGCACAAAGCCAGGGCCCTCCGCGACCTGCAGCGCCGCCTTGGCTCTGCGCATTGAGCCGAGCGGGGCCGTGGTTGGGTGGAAGACTTAACGCGGAGGCTGTGGGTGCTAGCGGTGGCTCGTGCATCAAAGTCCAACAACAGCGCAGTCGGCCCCACGCATAACTCACCTGACTCGACACCGCCCTTGCACATGCCATCACGACCATTTCATCTGACTCGACACCACCATCACACGTCACATCCCGACCATCTCACCTGACCGAGTTGGTCGAAGTCTTGAGGGTCCTCCCGAACGCGGCCCCTCTCGGCCCCGCCACAGTGCTCTCCAGGGCCTTCCACTCCCGGTCCCAGCGACCCAGCACCGTCTCCTGTGGGCACGACACGATGCGAGCAGGAGTCACACGCCCACCCTGGAGTCCCTCTCCCTCACCACAACCCTCCACCTCTCCCTCACCACCACCCTCCACCCCTCACCGCCGCCCTCCACCCCTCACCTTTTCCTTCTCCTTTGCCTCCGCCCTCTGCGCTGCCCTGGCCTCCGCCTGCGCAGCCGCAGACGTGCCCTCCATCTCGAGCCCCAGCCCCCCGCGCACGTTGATCGCCGCGAAGAGGGCCGGGCGCGTGCCAGCCGGGGTCGTTGATGGGCGGGACGGCGTTGGCGACTGGGCTGCCTGTGGGGAGGGCAAAGACACGGGAGGGATGGAGGTGGCAGGTGGGGAACGTGAAGTGCAGAGGGATGCAGGAGCAGGAGAGGGGAGAGGTGGTGGGCCGGTGGAATGCAGAGTGGGCGTGAGAAGCGATGTCGTGAGGTGCACAGCAGAGGGATGCGTTTGTGCACGACGGCCACCTTGCAAAAGGCCAGTCTCTTCTCAGCGATTCCTTGACTCACCGCCGGTCCCCGCAGCACCTCCTCCTGGAGCTGGGCGCGCAGGGCCGCCAGCGACGGCAGCGACGGCGTCGCGGGGTCGGCCGGGGGTCGCGCGCGGGAGGCAAAGGCGGCGGCAGTCATCGCGGCCGCCATCTCTGCGCTCGTCTGCGCCGGGCGCGGCAGCAGGGCGAAGCCTGCCGCCACCTCTGCTGCCATCCCTGTTGCCGCTTTTGCCGGCAGCTCTGCGGTGTCCTCTGTTGCACCGCCCGCCTCTGCCTCTGGGACTTCCCTCACTGACCCGTTCCTGTTGTCCTGTCCCGCCAGCGCCTGCAGGGCAAGCATCGATCGTGTCGTGAGACTCTCTCCACCACCACCCGCCCTGCAGAAGCACCCGCAGCTGCCACGCCTCGTCTCGCCAAGCACCTCACCTGTGCCGATATTCGCACCCACACAGCTGCCACGCCTCGTCTCGCCAAGCACCTCACCTGCGCCGATATTCGCACCCACACAGCCGCGCCCCGCCTCACCTGCATGGCCGCCAGCACCGAGAGGCACGACGTCGACCTCTGCGGCACGCGCATCGCCAGCGCGGACGCATACTTGCGCACCACGGACCGCTCCGGCGTCGCGGCGTCCAGGAAAGGCCCCGGCATGGATGCCTTGCGCTGCCGCGCCTGTCGGAACGCGCCCGGAGCAACCTGCGAGGTCCCTGCGACACCAGCCCCGTCCGAAGGCATCCCGGCACGTGCACCGGGGGCGACTGCCGCCGGGGCCGCGGCCGAGGCGCCCGCCTTGCTTTCCCTGCCGGACGGTGACCGCGCGACCGCCTCCAACCCGGCCGCTTTGGGCAGCCGCTCCCTCGCGCTCTCCCGATCTGCCGCGACGGACTGGCGCTTGGGGGATGCGACGCACAGCCGGGACTTGCTGGGGGAGTGGAGGTCCAGCGCCGTGCCCCGGCCCTCTCTGCAGGGGCGTGGCGCGGGTGCCAATGAGCAGCGGAACAGCGGCGAGGAGCACAGCACAATTGCCAGGCACAGCAAGGGTGATCGAGATGCCGCACGCATGCGTAGCAACACATCATGACCACCACCAACAGCAGCCCAAGAGTGCAATACGACTTGTCGCATCACCCATTGCCCCCCCAGCCCAGCCCAGCCCAGCGTCGCTCACCGGGCGGACGCCCACGAAATGCGCGGCGACCCCGCGGGCAAGCTCCCCTCCTCCGCCGACCCGAAGAGCCCCCTGCGCGCCTTGGCACCCCTCCCTGCCAGCCCCGCCACAGGCGACGCCCTGCCACTGCCGCTGCCCGGCGGACCCACCAACCCCGCGACCGGAGACACCCCCCCGCTGCTCCTCCCCGACCCCGGCCCCTCGCCTGCCACGCCGTCCCGCGTCCCATCCCACGCTCTCGAGTCCGACCGGGCGTCGGTGGCAGCCTCCCCGGGGCTGGGGTGTGCCGGCAAACTCCGGCGGCTGTGGGGCGCCGTGTTCAGGGTTGCCCGGGACGGGGGCGCGGAGCTGAGGCGGGAGGGGGTGGAGGCCAGGGTGGGGCGCGCGGAGCGGGTGGGGGGCGAAGGGGCGGCGGAGGGGCGGGCGGTGGTAGGGCGCGTGGGGAGGGCGGCGGCGGGATTTGAAGACGTGACCTCGTCGATGAAAATGGACAGCTCCGGGGCAATGCGCATCACGTCTTCGTCCGTGAAGGCCGCGCTGCGGGCGGGGAGGGCGGGCGGTTATTGGCCATTAACTGGGATGCCATGGCGACGCGGCGCCTGGCGTTTCATTGGTTGTGTTTCTAACGGACTCTGACATCACCTGAGGCCGTTCCTGACGTCCGCGAAGTGCTGTCGGACCTTCTCGTTTGAGAACTGCTTGAGGATCGACGCCTCCCCGCTGATGATGACGTAGAGTTGGTCTGCGTGGGCGGGTCGACCGGCACGACGGACGCTAAGGGTGGGACCCACATGAAGTCCCTACCAACGACCAGCGTCCGCCTCCGCATGACCCAACCCACACCTATGTACCACACCACTCCGCAGACTCCGTCAATGCTGCAGCCCCGCTCCCGCCTCACCTGACGGGTCGCCCTCCCTCACGATCGTCGCCCGCGCGGGGAACCTTAGCGTAGTCGCACAGTAGGCCAAAGCACGCACGTCCTCGTCGCCCAGGTCCGCCATGATGGGGTGCCTCCTCAGAGCCCCCATCTTCAGAGACAGGCCTCGCTCATGGTGCTCCCACAGCAGACGCTGATAGACGGCACGGTCGATGGACGCGACCTCGAGCGGCGTGTAGCTGACCACGGAGGCCATCGCGCGGCCACCCCGCCCGTCCATGCAGGCCTCCCCGAACCCCCGGCCCGGCCGCATGGTCCCCACCACTTCGAATTTGCCACGGTACTCGAGGCGGGTCGTGGCGCCCCACTCTGCGACGATGAGGTGCGACACGTGAGATGCGGACGATGTGTTTGGAATGCACGGTGTGCGGCAGATGGTGATGACTAGCATCAGCGACCAGCAGGTGCGCAGGAGTCGTGTCATGACCTGAGAGGCCTGTGTGCGTGTCACCTCGGATGGGCGATCCGCCCAGCGGGGATGACTTGAAGTGCCGCAGCATGAGGGCCACGTCAGCTGCGTCGATGAACTCGCACACGAGCGTGATGCCGGACAAGATGACGAAGTAGTGCTGGCCCACCTCGCCCTGCAGAAGAGAATGCCATGTGCGGGGATGCTTGCAGATGCGCGCAGCAGGCATCTCCAAACAAGCGAGGCAGTGCAAGGTGTGGCATGGGTGCGAACCGTGGCATGGGTGCGAGACGCAGCAAAGCGTTCTCTGCAATATTCCAGATTCCCCGCACCTGCAGGATGATGCTCTCCATCGGTCGGAAGGTGCGGTACGTGACGTGGCGCAGCAGTTCGCGCTGTAAGGGGGCGTCGAGGGACTGAATGAAGTCGACCTGACTCAGCACGGGGGTCAGGTTGTCGATGTCGCGGCTCGTGCGGGCCTCGGGAGCGACCTGCGGGGGAGGGCGACGTGCTCACTTGCAAGTGGACGCATGGCTGCCAGCCACTCCAAGCGACCATCGCGGCAGGCCCAGCCGTGCGTGAGATGGGTCGCGCACAGACAAGCAGCACGCACGCTGTCGACACTGCCACTGCTGCAGCATCCAGGCAGGGTGTCATGTCACTGCCTCGCTGCAGCACGCGTGCAGATACAAGCCCCGTCCCCGGTCGCGACTCACCATGATGGCATCGAGGAACTGATTGGCGGTCTCGTCGCCTAACACGCCGGAGACGAGGCTCGGGACGTGGCTGTCCTTCGGGAGCGTGGTGGCGGTCGAGTTGCGGATGGTGGAGGCCACCTCACGCGACCCCAGGACCGTGTAGTCGTTGCCGAACTTGCTCTCGTTCTCACGGTCCGCTTTAAGCTCCATTTCCCGTCGCTTCTTGGCCGCATCGCGCCACCTGGAGGGCAGAGCAGGGTGGTTAGGAGCGAGTTGGCTCACGGAGCCGTGCTGGGCGCTAGGGTCTGCAATGCAGCTCGGATGGGAGTCCAGCAGGAGAGGGAACGCACCTCCGAATGATGCCTGCTGCGCCAACGGGGATCTTGGGGGCGGGAGGGCGCGACAAGTCCTGCGGGGGAGAGCGAAGCGCACTATGAGCTAGCAAAAGACATCCAAACATTGGGAATATCGGCTATCCAGGGAGCTTGCTGGTACGGGACGCTCACTCGCGACCTCATCCTTCGTATTCACTGTTGGCCCGCCAAGAGAGCCCCGCCTGCGGGTGCGGGCGCGGCTGGATAGTTGCGCGCATGTGCTCGTCAAGCCACCAGCAGCCGCGTCTCCAGCGGTGACGCCCAGGGCCACCACAAATCCGTCCATTGCAGAGCTGTGCATGGATGCCCTCACCCGCGGGCTTCAGGCGCAGGGCGCCCTCATCGTCCGCCATCCTGTTACAGAGCTGAAGAGGCCAGCATGTCGCGAGCTAGCTTCCCCACCCCGAACTGGGGGATACCGCAGATAAAGAATAAAGTCAATGTCACCAGGATGTCGCTTTGATGCCCCAAGGCCTTAGAGATGCGCCACAATTGGCTGCAGTCCGTGAAGCTGAGAACACGCGCGCTTTCGACTGGAGAATCGTGTCTTTTTGCCAAGGCGTGTGCACGGTGCATCGCTTTGCTTTCTCTGGCACGGCCTCCTGCTGAGGCCAGCGAGCAGCAAGAGTCTACTAAGATGGCAGGACGTCAGATGCGGAGTCAGAAAGAGCCTGTTGTGCCCGGCTTTCACTGAAACCACCCCATTCCATCTGGGTTGTCATTCTCTAGCCAGACAAATAGGCTGGGGGAGCTGGGCGACAGTGGCGCCAGATGTCAGCCCCCAGTACATGTACCGCAAGCTGCCACAGGCAGCGACAGGCGCTGGAGCAGAAACTAGAGCTGTTAGAGCAAGAACTCGGGGCAAAGACCATGGCAATTCTGCAACAGGTGGGTCGCGCGATGAAGGGGAGGCGAGTCGCGACTGAAAAGGATGCGCCGGTTTTCATCGCCCCGTGCGTCGCGCGCAGAGGCAGGAGATCGACGCTTTGAAGCGCGCGCTCCAGGAACGTGAGCAGAGATCCGCAGGAGCGACTCCGTCGGGGTGAGAGGCTCATCCCGGGGCCAGCATGCATGCATGCATGCCACAGCAGCAGCAGCATGGCATCCTCGCGGGCGCTTGCAGGGCCAGCGATGCAGCTTTGACATGGTTCCGGGGCCAAGAGGGCGGCGCGGTGGTACGGAGGACCAAGGGGCAGCGGGACCAAGAGGGCGGCGGGGTTCTGAGGCCGCTTCGCAGTGTGGGGATGGAGCGGGAGGTGATTTCGTGCAAGAGCCTCCAAGCATCCGCGTCTTTCAAAGTCGGGAAAGGGTAACTTACTCGGTTCAGACTATGTTCATGCAAGGGACTCCCAGCAGGAGTGCCTCTGGGTAGAACATGTATAAACGACACGCGAACAGAGTGCGAGCAGAGGGAGTGGGCTAGCTTCGCTATCTCTGAAGGGGCGCCCAGGCGTCCCCCACAGGCTTGCGCTTGTTAGGCTGCGTGGCGGCGAGCTGCGCGGTGTGGTACCACTGCATCTGCAGCCCTGTGATGGGATCGATGCCCGTGGAGTTGGCACGCGCGTTCCTGGGCCCCTTGAGCCACTGCGAGTGCGGGTGAGGAGCCAGCCCTGAACGTACGCACACCCAGGGGCAGCCACGGGGTCACCGCAAGATGCAGGGCACGGCGGGCCACGGTGGATTGAAGCCACGTGCACGCCGTTCGACGTACCTGCGATGCGTGGTGCGGCCCGTGGCGCTTCAATGGCCGTATTTGCGTCCCCGCCGCGTCCATTCGACTGGGGTCCACTCTCGAGGCAGACTCGCACACCTTCTCGGTCCCCAGCCACTGCGGCAACAACAGGGTTGCTGCTCAGACGGCGTTTGATGGCGCCATGTCTGCCGCGTGATGTGCCAACGAGCAAAGTCGAGATGCGCACCTTGGGCTCCTGAGAGCGCCGCACGATCGTGGACCGCTGCGCCCTCCCTTCGGCCTCCAACGTCTGCAGACGAACGCGACGCTCGCAGCCTCCGGCACAATATCTGGCACAGTCTCTGTAACAGCTGGCACATCACGTCTTGAGAGGACCAAGCCTCGTGCGCTTTGCTCTCACACGTCGCTTCCGCTACCCTCACCTGAGCGGCATGCAGCAGGCTCCCTTTGTCCTCCGCCAGCACCACCCCCATCTCCCCCACCGCCATGCGCTCCTTCAGCTCCGCAATCGCGGGGTTTGCGTCACGGGTGCGCCCCATCCGCTCCTGCAGGCACACCCATGGGGCCGTCCAGTGCACCTTTTGCCCACCTGGTGCCCACCATGCTACCCACCATCACCATCCACCACCCAGCCAACTGTTATGATGATTGGTGTCATCGCAGACACCCTCATCTCTCCCCAGGCACCTGCACCGAGGCCTCCACAGCCCGCTTGAGCGTCTCCAATGTCGCCCTGTCCACGGTGCGGCTGTAAGGCAGCGCAAAGCCCCTGCCGTTCGTGACAGGCGGGATCCAGTTGTTCTGAGCCGTGGCGAAAGGGGCCAGGGGCTCTGGCCGACCCCCACGGAACGGCGAGGGGCGGTAGTGCCGCAGGTAGGCCAGCTGCGGGGGCAGGGCGGTGGCCGCGTCACGTGGCACGTTTGCACGGGTGATCCAAGCTAGGTCAGTAAACGCGCCCGCACCTCCTGCATCTCCCTTGCTTCCTGCACCGCCACGGCGCTCCTCGTGACGTCCTCGCAGTTGTCCGTGACTTTGATCGAGACGTCGCGCTTGCGGCCCGGGGGCCCTAGCGCCGCAGCACGCATCTCGGACAAGCGGTGGTTCTGCAAGTCGTTGTCAGCCCGGCTGTCGCACTCGTACGTCATCCCAGGGCGCCAGGGTGCCTGCCCAGGGAAGACGCGCCTGGATGACTTGGACGTCGAAGCCCCAGGAGCTGCGAGGGACGCGTGAGGAGGCTCGTAGCACGCCTTGCAGGGGGCTCGGGCGGTGGCGAAAACGTCCGATTTTTCCTCACCTTGCGTGGAGAGATAGACCTGCTCCCTGCGCACCGTGTCGACCAGTGCCCGCATGGATGCATTGTCCCACGGATCGGGAGAAACCACCTGCAATCCAGCCGCAGAAGAGCGCGTGAGCAGCAAGCGCAGAGTGGCCTCTGCATTGTGTTGGGGAGGCATGTCCGCCTTACCCGGCCGCAGTACGCCATTTTCACCGCCCAGCTGGTGGCGCGATAGATGCTTAATTGGCGAAACTCTCTTCCAGGCCAGTCCTTTGACGGAGGCGCAGCAAGGCGGTCCTGGGCTGGGACCCTACGCAGGTTGCGCGAACATCGCCCCCCGCGAGACAGCGCGACGCGTGGTCCAGAGCTCCAGCGTCATTCACCACGCAGCGCCTGGTCCAGAGGCGGTCTTCTTCGGGGTCCGAACGCAACCGCCAGTGCTTGCAGTTGCGCCGCAACCATGTCTCATGAGTCTTTGCGCCCTGCGCCGCCCAGGAGTCCGGGGCTCGGCAGGCTTGACCATGTGGGTCTTCAAGGGCGGGAGCGATGCTCCCATCTACCTCATCGCCAGCCATGGGGACTACACGCTCGGAAGGAATCCAGGCTCGGCCCATGGGGCGCGCTCCGACATCTATGTGAGGCCGTAGAATGTTCACGATGCCCTGCGTGCATGCTAGGCTTGCTGAGCTATCGGCACGTTGCGTGCATGCTAAGCTCGCTGCGTTCACATCACGCTGCGAGCGACGGGCGTGGGACCTCGTGTCGCGCCGCAGATCCCAGCGGAGCGTGACGCGGGGCTCTCACGGAACCACGCGGTCCTAACGGTCTGCGGCGACGGCCTGCGTATCCGCAACCTCGGGCGCTACGGCACGCGCGTCGATGCCCAGTCCCTTGGGGAGGGCGAGGAGATGCTGGTGCGCCACGGCACGTCCGCGACGCTGCTGTTCGGTCGCGAGGTCCAGCGAACGGTCGAGGAAGTGCCGCTGGTGGCGTGCGTGAAGAAGTGAGCGGGCGCAGCGCTGCGCTCGCCGTGAGACCAGCTTGCCTGGGTGGGTTGACGGGCTCGCGCAACCCGCCCGCGCAGGGGCCACGAGGGTGACATCCAGCCGGAGGCGGACGAGGTGGGGGCGCGCCTCGTGCACCGGTGGTCTCCCGCTTGCACCCACTACATCCTGCACGACGGCGCCGACGACGCCTGGGCGGGCCGCGCCGCGTCACGCCCCACCATCGCGGCGTCTGCGTTCAAAAACGCGGTGCGCGCCCGCGACTTCGGGCGCCTCCTGCATCCCAGCGACCATGGACACCCCGCCACCCCCACCGTTTCGGGCCCCTCAGGTACGCATGCATGCCTGGCAGCATGAATGATGAAGCGCTTAACTTGTCTGTAGGCTCTGCGCTGCGGACCTTGTTCGGTTGTGAGTGGAGTGTTACATGCTTGTGATGTGTCACTGGGTGTCGTGATGTCATGCAGGTATCAGCCCAGCAAGGATCTCACCGGGGGTGGTGCAGGGCGGTAACCGGGGCCATGGGAACCCCAGACGAGAGCAGCTGGGCAGCAGGGAGGGCCGAGGCGAGGGCGGGGGTGCAAAGCGGCGCAGGGAGAGCGAGGGGCCTTCGCCCATTGGTGGCGACGGGAAGCGGCGCAAGGAAGGCCATGGGACGCCGGGCGGAGCGGGTGTGGGTGTGGGTATGGGTGTGCGCGTGGGTGTGAGTCCTGGGCCACGAGGACCGGTGGTGCTTGAGACGGGGAAGGGTGATGGGGACGCAGACGACGTGGTGTTAGTGCATGGTCACGCACAGGACCTTGTGCCACAGAAAGCGGGCACGGAGGGGGTTTCTGAGGGACGGGGCGGCTTGGGCAGGGGCCGCGGCAGTGCTCCGTTAGGCGAGGGGTGGTGCCGGCACAAGGGTGGGGCAGCAGAGGTGGGGGCGGAGGCTGTCACGTCCAGGTGACAGAGACAGAGAAATGGGTGGAATTGTCACTATGTCTGGCGGTACGGTCCGCCGGTGCGTGCTGTGGGCGAGTCTGCGAGTCTCCGCCCCTCTGTGCCCGGTCTCACCGCAGTCAGGAGAGGGCGATGGGGGAGGACGGCACGGAGTACGGCCGGGTGCTGCGGGTGCGCATCGACGGCCCGGGGACGCCCGGCGAGCCATCACGCAGGGTCAGGCACGGGCCACGGGCCATGGGGCGCCAGCCAAACTTCAAGGTGTTTCGGAAGAAGGGCCAGTTGCCAGGGATGGCCCAGATCGAGCCCCAGGTGAGGCGTTGGCATCAGTCGCTCTGCACACCCCAGCTGGGGCGACGTCTTCGGCACATTGCGGTTCAATGGGCCCTCCCCTCCCTTGTACCGCAGCTGCGCATGACGACGTTTTGCTACCACTCCGGCATGGAGGACGTGGGCGCATAGAAGAGAGGTTTTATGCATCGGCAATGACGGGGCTGCTGCGTTGACAAGTCGAGATATGTCTGAGACCGGGACGCCAGCGCCACACTGCTTCACACGCTAGCTCTACCGGCATGCCAGCCCAGCAGCGGGCCGCGCTCCTGTCGAACGCAGCCCCTTTCGCGCACCCACCCCATCGCCTGTCTCGGCAAGGACAGAGCAGCTCAGGCCTGGAAGGTCATCTTCTCGCACTCGTCGCGCGTCGCGGCGAACAGGGCCGAGGAGAGGTAGCGCTCGCCGAAGGAGGGCAGCACGCACACGACGAGCTTGCCCTTGTTCTTGGGGAGGGAGGCGACGCGGTTGGCGGCGACCACCGCGGCCCCCGACGAGATGCCGACCAGGAGGCCCTCCTCCTTGGCGAGCCTCCGCGCCATCTCGATGGCCTCGTCGGAAGTCACCTTCTCCACGCCTGGGAGGAGTGAGGAGAGAAGTGCGCGGTCACGCACGCAGACACGCATGGGGACGAGCGCTCGCGTCTTGACAACACCGCACGGCGCGTCATGGCGCGTCATGGCACCCCTCTCTGCAGGCATCGCGCCACATGCACATGCGGGCGCACGCGGGTACTCACGGTTGACGATGGAGGTGTCGAGGTTCCCCGGGATGAAGCCAGCACCGATACCCTGGATCTTGTGGGGCTCCGGCTTGCCGCCCGAGATGACGGGGGACTCCTCGGGCTCCACCGCCACGAGCTGGATGTTGGGGTTCTTCTCCTGAGACGAGTAGATGGGAACAACTGCTTTTGGCTCAGCCAGAGGTTGGGTTGGGTCGGCGAGCACGACAAAGCCCACATGTGCGCGAGTGCGTGCGACTGGCGCTCTACCGAGCAATAAAATGCACGGCGTCGCGTGCGGGGGCTGTGCGAGCGAAAGCGCGCTCGCCTTGAGGTAGCGGCCGGATCCGGTGATGGTGCCGCCCGTGCCGACGCCGGCCACGAGGATGTCGATCTTGCCGCCCGTCTGCTCCCAGAGCTCCGGGCCTGTCGTCTCGTAGTGGATCTTCGGGTTGGACGGGTTCTCAAACTGCGACGTCCCGGGGGGCAGTCGGGTCAGGCACCGACTCTTACATTCGTGCGTGACGGTCGGGTCAGGCACCGACTCTTACCAGTGTTCATGACTCATGCATATGAACTCATGCATGTGAGCACAGACACGACCTGGCGAGCGGCGAGGTGCATCATGCGCCCTCTCCGCTGAGAGTCATCCCTCGCCTGGTTGGGGATGAACGAGTCCTTGATGGAGGCGGCAATCTCCTCGGCCTTCGCGACCGCGCCCTTCATGCCCTTGGCGGGGTCGGTGAGGACGAGCTCCGCGCCGAAGGCCCGCAGGAGCACGCGGCGCTCGAGCGACATGGACGCAGGCATCGTGAGGATGAGCTTGTAGCCCTGCGGAGGCACGGACGGGGCATGGCGCTGGGCGGCATGCCAGCCGCTGTGACGGGCCCGATGCGCGGGGTCCGCAGGGGAGCGCTTCAATGCAGTCGCGCTGCTGCTCGCAAAGCGCCCACCTTGGCGGCGGCGATGAAGGCGAGGGCGATCCCGGTGTTCCCGGACGTGGGCTCGACGATGGTGGTCTTGCCGGGCGTGATCAGGCCCTTGTTCTCGGCGTCCGTGATCATGGCGTTGCCGATGCGGTCCTTCACGGAGCAGCAGGGCTCCATGATCTCGAGCTTGGCCGCGACGCGGGCCTCGCACCTGCCTGCAGCGGCGAGCGGGCTGGGTGATAGGCGCACGCGACCGCGTCCGCCGGCCTCTCAGCACGCCACCGCGCAATATGGTCGCTCCACAAGCCATCCGTGCGCACTGCAACCCCATCCGGGCCGCACCAGAGACGCGCTTGAGGTACACCATGGGCGTCTTGCCGATGAGGTCCGAAACGTTCTCCGCGATGTTCATCTTCGCAAGATCGGCAGCGGTGACGGCAGCCCGGACGTCGCGCTTCGGATAGGCGGTCGCGAGGCGCAGGCCACGTGCGGGAGTCTGCGTTTCGAGGCACGGCAGTTGCGGTGACCCCATCCAGGGCCCGAGAGGGATCAGCGCACCGTCGGGAAAGAAAAGCTTCCTTACCGCAGTGGAGTGCTGGGGAGCGCGGCTGATGGCGCCGCGAGGGGCGGCCTGGGCCTGTACAACACCCGCGAACATGGGACGCCTGGCCAGCGAGTTGCAGGTCGGGTAACTCCACGTATGCGAGCGGATCAGCCGGGGCGCAGGCCGCTTGCCGTGCTTGGTGCGCCGGACCGTGACGTCGAGTGAGACAGACAGGGTTTTTACGGACTGCCGCATTCGAGTGGATTTCACGAGCCCGAGAGCTCCTCGTGCCAGGAAGTGAGGCAATTCGTGCGTTTCCACCGGTGCATCGTTTCGCAGGGACGCGGGGACTCCTTTTCTCTCGTCGAAGGAATTTCATTGCTCCAGCGTCTGAATTCGTGACCTTTTTATTTCGGAAAGCCGTCGGTTCCGCGATGGGGTGCACGGGGTCGAAGGAGGCGTCGGCCGCGGTCGATGCTGGGTCTCCGGTGAAAACCAAGCCGGCCCACGGGCCCCACGAGGACAAAGCGGCGACGGAGGTTGCAGTGACGCCGGCGAAGGATGAGGGGACCGAGAAGGCGGCGGACCGGGGGGGGAAGGACACGGACGCCGACAACAGGTGCGAAGCGTGGACGGAGGGGCCTGCGCGGGGCCCGGGCGTGTCGCGGATTCCGCAACTCAAGCCATACAGCTCAGCGAGGCGCTGTCCCGATGACGCAGGCCATCGGAGGGCGAGGAGGTGCTGACTCTCGACGACGCCAAGCCAGAGGCCGAGGCGCCCGGCGTCACCGACTCGCGTGGCTCTGTTTCGCCGCCAGTGGAACTCAAGGCGCGCCAGGCGATCCTCAAGGTGGAAGCGACCGTCGCCTCCGTCGCGGTCAAGCCGGAGCCCCCAAACGCCACCTTCTCCTCCAGCAAGGACTCGGCCAAGGACCGTCCGAAGGCCGCCGACGCCGACTTTGAGGGTCCCGTGAAAAGCAGAGCGAGCGGGCGCGGGCCGCAAGTGGCGGTGAGGCGGGTGTCGTCGGTGGCATGTTGCACGCCTGGAACATCGAAGTCCGGCTTTACCGACGCCTTCCCCGCCATCTATGCAGTCGCTCGCCGCTCTGTCGGCAGTAGCGGAGGAGACGGGCGCTCAGAGCGGTCCGCCCAGCGTGGAGCCGGCCAAGTCGGACAGCACGCGCATCGACGAGTCCGTCGCCGTTTCCCCGGAGACGAGCCATGCCGCGGTCGTGGACGCCGTTGCTCACAGGCGAGTTCCTCGCCATTTATTGCGCTCGCTGGCTCGAGCATTCGCATGTTGGTGCGTGCTGCAGGCAGGGGTCGTCGAAAACCGTACCATCGCCCGCTGCCACCTGCAGGGATGCCAGTGGGCCTCGCTCTAGCGGGCAGGCCACGGGCCCGAGCACAGCAGCGATGGGTCCTAGCTCTGCGGACCCTTGGGCAGCCCTGCAGTCCGACTACGGAGCCTCGGTGAGTGCCACTCTGCTCCGGCATCCTGCTTGCTGTGCGTGTCTTGTTTACAAGCACTCTCTGTCGCCGATGCTTAGCACCGCACCGGGCGTTTCCTGTCCTCCAGGCGGTGGGGAAGGCGGAGGAGGAAGGCATCGCTGCCACGCGGAGCCAGGGCGACAGCCCCGGGCCGATGATGATGGTGGACGATGAGACGGGGGATGCGTCGGTCATCGCGAGCACCGCAAAGGGGTCCCAGCGGGGCGACACCCCCCCGCGGGGCGCACAGGCCCCGGGCAAGGTCCGGCAGGGCAACTGGGGGCAGGGGGAGCTGGCCAAGGCCGGGACGGGTGAGGGGACGCCGAGCTCGCGCCCTTAATCGCGCAGCCGAGGGCTTGTACTGACAATGTGGCGAGCGCCCGCACCCGCAGTGATGACGGACGCGGGGACGGACGAGGGGGCCTCGCCCGAGTACGTCGCGGATGCGGACCCGTCCAAAGAGGCGGCGGCTGCGGCTGCGCAGGAGCTCGAGATGCTCGACCTGGACGACGTGGAGGACCTCGACGCGATGCACGCTCAGGGGAACCACACGGGGCTCAACGACGACTTGGCAGCCAAGCTGGCCGCCTTTGAGGCCGACGAGGAGGACGAGTGACGCGGCCGGCCTCGCCAGAGGCTCGCGCGGCCGGCTTGCGCACGTCTCGGGACGAAGCGCACATTTGAGGACCCCGTTGATGGTTCTCCGTGACACGTGTTTCTTTTCACAACTCATTTCCTAGCGGTGCCCCCATCGCGCCAGCACCCGTAAGCTGCTGCTCGTCTGAATAGAGCGGTCATGCTAACGAACTGGTTCAGCGCCACAGTGTGACTCACAGGGGGGAGATGACCTGCGGGGGGGGGGGGGGGGGTACATAGGCATGGCGTGGCGTGGCTTGCCGTCATTGCAGCCTGCCACGCGCCCTGCCCTCGCCGAGCAACTCGCCTGAATGATATCGGGCTTCGTTTCCGCCACCAAGTAGGCCACGGCGAGGATGCCAGGCGCGATGGTGTAGTGGAGGAAGGGCTTGATCTGGAGGAGCGGCCGAAGCGGTGCTGCTGTGGCACGCACTCAGCCTAGCCCAGCGCGTCTCCGGGTCACACGGATGCGCAGCACTTGCCTTCTTGAACGCGGCTTGCGAAACGCTGCCCACGTCGTCGAGTGCAGTGAAGAACCGCCCCACCAACGTCGCCTTCCCCTTGTCCGACGCGCCGTCCCTCGCCATGGCTGCTCGCCGACGGTGTAGCGAGAAGTCTGCGACCACGAGGACTCACACAGCGTCCGCCGCTGGCGTCCGCGGCAGGCACGGAGTGCTGGGCCGCCAAGCAGCGTCGCAGCTTGCTCTACCCCGCGATTCCCGACGCTCCGACTCTCGATGCGCTCTCCAGATCGCGTCCATCACCCGCGTCACCTGTCCTCTTCAAGGAGAGCTTGCTACGCTCACGAGATGAAGGGTGGTATAAAGTGCCCAGACAATCGCGCGTCCTCCTGGCCTGGGGTTGTGAGTACGATACAACTGCGATAGGGAGCCTGAGGATGGGATGGGGGGGTCATGAAGGGCCGCCTCAGGCGCCGTCTGTCAGGCCCCCCCGTTAGGTCCGCCATCGTGCTTGCCAAAATCTCAGGACAATCCTTGGGACTCCATCTCAATTGTGCAGCAGCGGGTATCCGCGAACTTCGTCGACGGCTTCTTCCCCCTTTCCGTGCAAATCATAGCGCGCGGCAGGACCCTCGGCACCGCGCTTCGCAGCGCTTTGAAGCCCCCCGGGCGGCGGGCATAGATGTCGAGCGTGGCTCGTGCTCGGCTCGCCATGGAGCGGAAAAACTTCCGCAAGGACCATCCGTGGGGCTTCGTGGCCAAGCCCTCCACACGGCGTGAGTTTGCAGAGTGCGGCGAGTCCCGCAGGCTTGTTCGCACCGCCTCCGCCCCGCAACCGTCCGCTCGCATCGCTCGCAGCGGAGGATGACGACAAGAGTCAGAACCTGATGCTCTGGACCTGCCGAATCCCGGGGAAGGATTCCACGGAGTGGGAGGGTGGGAGCTACCCGCTGACTCTGGAGTTTTCCGAGGACTATCCCACGAAGCCGCCCATCGCAAGGTTACACTTGGATACAAGAGACACATGGAGATGCACCGGGACACGCCGCGTCGCGTCGAAACTGAAAAATCGCACTGCGTATGCGCCTTTCCCCAGGTTCGAGCAGGGTTTCTTCCACCCGAACGTCTTCCCGTCCGGCAAGGTCTGCCTTTCGATCCTCAACGAGGAAAAGGACTGGCGGCCCTCCATCACCGTCAAGCAGATCCTCTTAGGCATCCAGGACCTGCTCGCCAACCCCAACGGCGAGTGCCCCTAGGACAGTGCCCTCGGGTGTCCCATCACCGGGACATCGATGACGTCGTGATCGTGCGCGTCGGATGGCGCCCGCCGCGTCGCGCTGTGGGGTCACCCTTTGCAAGTGGAGTGGCCCACACGCCCCGCCCAGCCCCGCCCCTCGCCCCCGTGCTGCAGAGAACGACCCTGCGCAAGAGAACGCATACAACGTGTTCCGCAACAACAAGACCGAGTACTCGAACCGCGTGAAGGAGCAGGCACGGAGGTATGCGGCCTAGGCAGACCAACACGTCGTCCGGGCAATCGGCCTGAGCGGATGGGGGGGTGCGGGTGGCGCCAGAGGGCGTCTTTCTTTAGCAGGGGTAGGATTGGCAGAGGGGAGCACGAGCACCTGTGGCAGCAGCCGGCGCGCTGGCTTGGCGTCTGCTGCGCGCGCGACGGCGTTTCTAATTCTGACACAGACGTGTTGAACACGCTTGGGCGTGGCACGAGGGGCGTGGAAAGGCTTGTCAATGCCAATGCAGTTCAGGGAAGCTCCGTGCAGCAGGCGCCCTAGGATGCGGCGCTGCCCACGGGAATTGTCGCAGGGGAGCCGCTACAGTGCCAGGCAGGCCGCCAGAGCGTGCCGCCAGAAACATAGACCTTTGCGGGGGTTGCTCCTGACAAAGCCCCTCAGCCGGGGCGGGGTGGGGTGGGGTGGAGAGCCAAAGGATCGTGCAGGGCGCGGTGGGGGGCTGGCACAACTCGGTGCGGCACGACGCGGCGTGCGCAGTGAATACCCACGCGCTGGCGTGAGAGAAAGGGTCGGCTCTATGGGGACGTGCCCGGGACAGGAACAGGGAGCCAAGCAGGCAACGGAAGGGTCCAGCGCCAGGCACGCTCCCTCCAAGACATCCAAGCCATCTGCGTGGCCTAGCGAGCGCCATGCGGGTGCGCGGCGCTCATCACGGCCACCGTCGGCGATCGAGTCGGGGCGGTGGCGGCGGCCGGAAAGCGACCGCGGCTGGGCTACATGGGCTACATGGGCTGGGGGCCGTGGTGGCGAGCGCTGGGCCAACAGTGTCGCAAGGTCCAAGCACAGCAGCTGTTTGCGCAAAGGGGACCGGGGGGGGGCTCTCTTACTCTGAAATCACCTGCGGGCGGCTGAACGCACGAAGCTGGGGTGGGGGGTTGGGCATAGGGGTGGCGCGTGCTGCCCGTCGGGCCGGGCCACGCGTGGGTGTGGCGTGCCGAGAGAGCACGGCACGCAAATGGGGCTGGGCTGCACCAGTCGACCGCCCGTGGCAGTCTGAGGACTGGAGGGGCGGAAACGGGACCTCACTACTGTTTCCTAGCAACGTGCATCCAGGGAGAGGGTCGCAGCCAGGGCACACCGTGGCTTGCGGGGCGAGGGTGCCAAGCAAGGGGCGTGCAGGCGCGGACGCCCTCTCCCCGGACGTGACAAGCTGACGGCTGGTGGGGATGCTGCCCGTAGCAGCGCTGTGCATGGCGCTGGCCCCGGAAGTCGCGGCATCGGGCGCGCCTGTGCCGACGCACGCGGCCCCTGTGGTGCCGGCACAAGGGCACTCGGCGCCACGCGCCCGCCCGGGCATCCAGAGCTACGCACGCCTCCACCGGCGCGTCAGTTGGCTAACTTGGCCGCGATTCCTTCCCGCTCGCCGGCCGGTCCCATCCCGGCCCCGCCCGTGCCGGGCCGGGCCACGAGCTCATCCACGGACGACAGCGCCCGGCCCTCCCCCTGCCCCTGCTTGGACCTGGAGTTCTTGCGCGTCGAGCCGGGGGAGGCCGAGAGGGACGCCCGCGACTGGTCGATCGACATTGTGAAGTCCGTGCCGCCCAGGCTCTCGGGCATGTCGTCCAGGAGGGGGCTGAAGCGGTAGCACGTCATGACCCCCTTGCCCTTGACCTCCACCACGTGCCGGCGGCGGGCGAAGATGCTCTGGTACGCGGGGGACAGCTCACGGTACGTGTCCTGGGTAGAAAGGAGCGGGGGCGATGGTGGTGGTGGTGGTGGTGGTGGTGGTGGTGGTGGTGGGTAGAGGTGCGCCAGGCCAGGCAGGCAGGACCGGAGAGGCCATGGAGCAGATGGGAGAGCATTGGACGGTATCCAGGCAGCACTGGCGGGTACTGCTGTGCCAGAGCGGCGCTGGTGGGCTGGCAAGTGCGCGTGACGCCCCGCATGCCCCTCGCGCCCCTCGCCTCGGATATCTGGATGGTGTTGGCCTCCGAGGTGCTCTCCATGCGAGACGCTACGTTGACGCTGTCGCCCAGCAGGGTGAACTTCTTCCGCACCAGCCCCACGACCCCAGACATAACGGCCCCTGTGTGCACCCCGACGCGCACCGCCAGGGGCACCCCGTCCGGCTGCGGGGTGGGGAGCGCCAGCGCGTGAGGGTGCCAGGTGGGCCGCGGCACGCTGCATTACCCCTCCCTGCCTTGTCATATGTCGCCTCGAAGCAAGGGCGGACGTAGACCGCACCATGACGGGGCCCATAGCGCCGTGCGGCGCGACATCCGTAGTACTACAACGGACTCTCCCACCGCTGCCGCGTCTCTCGCCTGCATCATCGTGACGGCCTCGGCGACGGCCCGGATGGCATAGTCGACAACGCGCGTGGCGTGGCCAGGCTGGCCGTCCAGGCCGTCCAGCGCGATGTAGCAGTCGCCGACCGTGTCGAGCTTGTAGATGCGCATCTTCAGGCACATGCGGTCCAGCGTGCAGAAGAGCTCGTGCAGCATGTAGGTGATGCTCTGCGGGTCCACGCTCCCTGCGCAGGCACAAGGCGGGGCGCGGGTCACCGCGTGGCGTGGCGGGCACCCGCGGTGACCAGAAGGTACGGCCGAGGCAGGGGAGGGGGGCTCGCCAATGTGCAGGGAGGGCGGCGGTGGAAGAAGAGCCCGCTGTGCAAACGGTGCGCCATTCAGCAGGGGTGCGGCGTGCAAGGGTGCGCCAATCAGCAGGGGCGCGGTGTGCAAGGGTGCGCCAATCAGCAGGGGTGCGGTGTGCAAGGGTGAGCCAATCAGCAGGGGCGCGGTGTGCAACGGTGAGCCAATCAGCAAGAGTGCGCCCGGGCGGCTCTCGGCTCTCGGCTCTCACCCGACAGGCTTGTGAACTCGACGACATCCATGAACATGATGGTGCACGCGGGCGCGAACTTCTGGTGCGGGAGTCGGCGGGCGTGGGATCGGAACTCGATCACGTCGTCCCGCCCCGTCCTAAGCAGCTTCGACACGTACGAGTGCACGCTGCTGCGGCCCAGGGCCAGCGCCACGTCCTGCGGGGGTCACCCGAAAGCCGCGTCGTTTCGCAAAGAAGCACATCGAGACAGAGATGGGGGGCTGTGGGCCGGTTGGGACGCTCCCATCGCAACTGAAGGTGGCGACTCGCCTTGGGGTAGAGGTCTCCGACGATGAGCTCCTGCTGCTGCTTGTTCTTGTGCAATAGGTACCCCATGCCGAAGTTGAGGAGGGCGAGGACGACGTTGAAGCCGGCGTTGAGGGGGTACTGGGGCGTGGCCCGCTGGGTCATGAACATGAGCTCGCGGTAGATGGTGCCCAGGAAGGCGAGCAGCATGAACCAGTTGGACTCCATGACGCTCGGGAGGATGGCGACGGACACGAACACCAGCAGCTGCGGGGGCGGGGGCACGCGGGGCGTCGACCTGTGCAGCGGGGCGTCACATCTACGGGCGGGCAGCACCGAGTCCCCGTCCGGGGGAGGTGAGGGAGGTGGAGTGGCGGTCACGCTGCGGTGCTCGCCGATCCCTCACCATGCTGCAGTACTGGAGGGTGTGGTTGCCCCCGATGACGGCCGCGGCCACGTCCGGGAAGGCGCCCTTGTGGACCACGTCGACGCCCTCGACGACGATGGACGCGGCGAAGGAGATGAGGAGGTTGACGAGGGTGAGGACCGAGTCGTTGTGGTTGAAGAGGCTCAGGATCTGCAGGACGCCCATGTAGAGCGTCTGGGGCATGACGACCGAGTCGGGGACCGGGAAGGCCGACACGCGCATCTGGTAGACCGTGTTCACGGTCGCCAGGTTGGCCAGCGTGATGAGCACCCACGCGCGGGCGCGCGTCGGGCTCCGGCTGAGGATCAGCCAGGCCAGGGCTGCGGGCGGGGCGGGGCACGCGGGCTTCGCGGGCGCCTGGGCGGCGCGGCGGGCCGCGGGCGGGGTCGCGGCGACGCGGACGCACCCGAGACGAGGCCGTCGACGAAGAGGGAGAAGGCAGCGACCTGGCAGGCCCTCCGCGGGTCCAGGACGAGCGACGTGAAGATGAACCAGGGCGAGAACAAGAGGTCGACGGTGCCGTTGAGGAGGAGGCCGACCCACGCCTGCTCCGGAGCGATCGTCGTGGGCCGCGAGGGGACCGCCGGGCGCTCCGCGATCGCCTCCTCCACCTCCTCCGGGTGCGCCAGGCCCATGATCTGTTTGAGCTTCTTCAAACGCTCCCCGTCCCGGCTGTTGCGCACGCGCTTGACGCGAAAGATGTAGTGCTCCGGGTCGGCTGGACCGTACTCCGACCCGTCCTCGCTGCTGCGCGCGGGCAGGGGACCAAGGGATCGCCCTCGCGCATCCCCGCGCCTCGTTGCGGGCGCGCAGGACCGGGCAGGACCAAGTCCAGCTCATTACATACGAGACTCCGTCGCGTAGATGCAGGCGGGGCGGCGTGCGGCGCGGCCGGGGCGCCGGCGTCATGCGACAACATGACCACGACGCCGCGGGCATCCGGGGGCCCCGGGACCGGCTTAAGCCCGTCGCCACGCGCGGGCTCACCTCATCCTCTCTGCCTGACTAGCCTGCTGCGGGTCCGATTCCATGCTGTCCCTGAGAGGGACCATTTTCGACGAAACGCCGCTCGCGGAGCGCACCCCGGGCCGCTTGCGCAGAGCGGGGCGCCCTTCATCTGCAAACATGAAAGACCGGCAAGTGTGATCGGCTTTGCCGCGTTCTTTCACCCTTGTAGGCCTGTCTCGGTGTGGGAAGGCCCGTCCCCCTGCGAGAAACGGGCCGGCGTCACGGTCGCCGACTCCCATTGTCACAGAGGACCCGCGCACGCACCGAAAGCGGCGACGTCTTCCTCCATGGCGTTCGCGCGCCCCCAAGTTCGGTCCCGTGAGGGAGGCGAGCCCACGTTATGGACGCTATATCCACCGATCTATCTAGCAGCCACGAGGCAGGTCGGAAAGGCGAGGAGAAACGCCAAATTGGTTTGACCTTGCAAGTGCCCCCCGTTGACCAGAGTTCTCGTGTGCTGATGGAGGGGAGGAGTAGAAAATGCTGTGATTCCTAGCGACTGTGTAGCTGCGCGGCGCGGGACGGGGCGCACAGGTCGCTCGTTTCTGACCAGTTTACAGTTTGGCCAAAGGCCCTCTTTCCGCGTCTCCCGCCACCTTCGTGACACTCTGGTTGTTTGGAGACTCGAGGAGGTTCCTCTGCAAGGATGGTGAAGGCCAACGCAGAGGCCGTGAAGGTCGTGGTCCGATGCCGGCCGATGAACCAGAAGGAGCTGGACGATGGGCGCAAGTCCATCGTCCAGATGAACCCGGCGACTGGGCTGGTGCAGGTCAACAACCCCGAGCCATCGGCGGGCGACGAGGGCGTCAAGAAGTTCACCTTTGACAAGGTCTTCGCCCCCGACGTGAGTTTGTGAGCGGCGTTCTTTAAGTGGAGCGCTGCGCTGTGGTCTTTAAGTGGAGCGCTGGTGTGTTCTTCAAGTAGAGCGCTGCGCGTGGAGCGCTGCGCCCGCCCCCGCGGCAAGGATCCCCGTCACATGCGCACGGGCGTGGGGTGCGCCGGCGCCCCGATGCAGGGCGCAGGTGACCGTGCCTGACCGTACGAATGCAGGGATTTGTCCTCTTATCGGCATGCAGTGCACCCAGTACGCCATCTTCGAGGAGGTGGCCAAGGCGCAGGTGGACGCGTGCATTCAGGGCTACAACGCGACCATCTTCGCCTACGGGCAGACGGGGACGGGCAAGACGTACACAATGGAGGTGAGAGCTTGCTCGGCGGCGATCTCCCTGGCCAAGCGTGCACCAGGCGCGGCTCGCAGGGCAGAAAAGAGCCGCCGCCGCTGCTTTTCGCAGGGAAAGGGGGACAAGGAGACCCAGGGCGTGATTCCGAACGCATTCGAGCATATCTTTGAGTCTCTGAAGGCCGATATGTCCGGGCGCGAGTACCTCGTGAAGGCGAGGGCACCGCAGAGCGCGCCCCTGGCCTGCCGCGCCGTATCCCTCCGCGAGACCCGCCCCGTTCGCATCCCCAGGTGTCGTATCTAGAAATCTACAACGAGGAGGTCCGCGATATGCTCGGCAAGGACCCCAAGGCCCAGCTCAAGCTGCGGGAGGACCAGAGCGGGGGCACGTATGCGGACGGGCTGAGCAAGTTCGTGGCGAGCAGCGCGGCGGACATGTTTAAGTTCCTCGAGATCGGCCGCAAGAACCGCGCGGTGGGCGCCACGGCCATGAACGCGGGCTCCTCGCGCTCGCACTCCATCTTCACGATCCAGGTGGCCTCGTCGGAGGTGGACGAGCGGGGCAACGAGCTGTCCCGCGTGGGGAAGCTCAACCTGGTGGACCTGGCCGGCTCCGAGCGCGCGGCCAAGACGGGCGCCACGGGCGAGCGCTTCACCGAGGGCGTCAAGGTGAGGGAGGCGGCGGCGACCGTGCAACGGACTAGATGGGCCTGCAGCCCCTTTCCCCGGATAGCAGCCCGCGCACACTGACCAGCGCTGTAATGAATGCTGTCCATGTGTCAGCTGCACCCCCTTGCCTCCTCGTTACGCAGATCAACATGTCCCTCACCGCCCTCGGAAACGTCATCAGGTGACGGGGCAGCAGGGACGAGGGAGCTAGCTTGAACTAGGTTAAGGGGTCCGTGCCTGCCAGCGCTCCGTCTCATGCAGCTCCCAGCTCCACGCAGCGCCCCACAGTCACCAGCACCCATGCCGCACCGGGCCCCGCATCGCACCCATCCCCGCCCCCGCCCCCGCAGTGCCCTGGTCGACGGGAAGAAGCACATCCCCTACCGCGACTCGAAGCTCACGCGGCTGCTCCAGGACAGCCTGGGCGGCAACAGCCGTACGGTCATGTTCGCGATGACGGGGCCGGCGGACTGGAACTACGATGAGACGGTGTCTACGCTGAGGTACGCCGATCGTGCTAAGCGCATCAAGAACAAGCCGACGATCAACGAGGACCCGCGGGACCAGGCCATCCGGGAGTACCAGGAGGAGATCCAGCAGCTGCGGTGAGCGGCAGGGGGGGTTGGGATGGTTGGGTCGGGCGTGGTGTGGTGTGGGTGGTGTGGTGGGGAATGACGACCACTGCGTTCCTTCCCCAGTGCCACTGCTTGCCATTACTGGGACTGTCCACTGCTCACTCACTCACTCACTCACTCACTCATTCACTCACTCACTCACTCATTCACTCACTCACTCACTCACTCACTCACTCACTCACTCACTCACTCACACTCACTCACTCACTCACTCACTGCTTCACCTCTCTTCTGAATGGCCTCAGGGAGGCCTTGGCGCAACTCAAGGCCGCGGGTGGCGGCGACGGCGCCACCGCGGGCGGCAAGCGCTCGGCCTTCATCCTCCCGATCCCCCTGCGCATCCCCCGCGTGACGCCCGCTCCGGCGCAGCAGGCGCAGGGCACACAGAGCGACGCCGCCACGGAAGAGGCAGGCGATGCGGCGGCCGGCGGCGCGGGTGGCACCAAGGTCCTGAAGGTGCCCATCCCGGTGCCAGTGCGGATCCAGGGACAGACAATGCAGACCGAGGCGGCGCCTGAGCCCGCCCCGGCCGACCCCGCGTTGGTCGCCAAGGCCGAGCGTGCTGACCAGCTCTCGGAGGAGCTCGTGCAGACGGCCAAGAAGGCGGACGAGCTGTCCAGCAAGGCGAGTTTTGATGTCAGCTACTGTTCGGGAGCCCGCGCCACGTGCAGGACCCTGCTAGGCTGTCCCTGCCTCAGCCATCACCTGGCTTTCACCAACCACCCCACGGTGCCGTCCCTGCCTCAGCCATCGCCTGGCTCAAGCAATAGCAACAAGTCACCCCGCCGTGCCGTCCCTGCCCTCAGGTGGCGGACCTGTCCCACGACGTCCTGGAAGCCAATCGCCGTGCAGAGGAGCTCGCGAGGGGCAACTCGGACCTCGGGGCCCAGGCGGAGGCAGCAAGGGAGAGGCTCAAGGCCACAGAGGAGGCGCTGGTCGCAGCGAGGGAGGCGATGCGGCAGGCGCGCGACGTGGCAGGGAAGGCCCAGCAGGAGGCCCTGCAGCTCAAGGCCGAGGCAATGGCGCTCAAGATCGCGGCCGAGCGCGCGCAGCAGGTCGCGCGGCGCGCACAGGACGTGGCGCGCGCCGCACAGCACGTGGCCAAGAAGCGCCCGCCCCGGGTGCGGTTCGTGGAGTTCTACCACGGATGGTCGTCCTTCCAGCGCTTCTGGTTCAAGCTCTGCTTCACGGGGTGCAGTGAGTCGCAGCGCGCCGTGGCAGCGGCAGCGGCCCACTGTAGGGCCAGGCATGGCACCGTCGCACAAAGCATGGCACACGTGTCGGGCTGCGTCAAGGAGGGTCAAGTGTACATCTCGAGACCTCATCCTGCGCCCGCCCCCGCACCCGCAGTGCCCGAGATCACCCCCCGCCGCCACCCGATGCGCCCGCCGCGCCCGGCGGACGCCAAGCGGACCGAGGAGGCGGCGCGGTACCTGCAGAGCTTCTTTGCCATGCCCGAGGACCCCAACATCCCCGACGACATCAACGACCCGAAGAAGGCCGAGCAGCGCGAGCGTCGCCTCAACGCGTCCACCAGCGTCACCGCCGACCGCACACTCGACCCGGAGGCAGACACGGTGCCCTTCGTGTGGCAGGTGTTCCACAGCATGTGATGAAGGGGTCCATGGCGACACGGTGCTGCTTGTGTGGAAGGTGTTTCAAAGCGCTTTCTGTGACGTGATGCATGTGACGCGGCCCTGCCATCGCCAGCTTGTTGTGTTTCTGTCTGCTCAGCCACCGGTGCCCCGCTGCGCCGTACTCGTCTCAGCTCAGCGCCCACAACCCCACGCTACTTAGGTGCCAGCGTTGATTGACACTTGTGTGTTTTGATACATGTGTGTCTGTAGGCCAGCTCCTGACCCTGTCCAGTGCCGTTGAAGGCGCGTCCCGTTCAGGAAAGCTCGTTACGCAGCCATACAGTCATGCAGTAGCCAAGACCCCGCGACACGAGGGTGATAACAGCACCCGTCCCAAGAGAGCCGACCGTGGTACGACCACTGGCTATGGTGCACTGTGATCTGCCACAGCGTCTTGGTAGCTCCCATGCGTGTTGGCTGTCTCACACGTAATAGGTGTGCTTGGACTTTTTCTTGGCCTGCACCTGGGTGATGCCCTCCACGAAGTCCTCGTGGTTCACCACCTCCGCGTCCCTGCAAGTGACGAGAGAGGGGTCACGTGGGATCCATGACACCAACCCCCCTGCACCAACCCCAGCGTATCGCCACATGCCCCGCTGGCTCAGACCCTCGCAGTTCGTGTGGCCCAAAGCGACGCAACACACAGCACCGCATGCCCCAGCCAAGGCGCCTCGTGTGACATGATCCCAGTCGCCACGCCCCAACACAACACAGCACCCCATGCAAGTAAGCATCACTTACCAAGACACCACTTAAAACCTACAGCACAACCCCACCCCCGCCACGCAACATGCAAGCACCACTCCGCCCCCTCACCTCCTCAGCGCGAGCATCCCCGCCTCCACGCACACCGCCTTGAGCATGGCCGCGTTGAAGTCGTCCGTGGACCGCGCCAGCTCCTCGTAGTTGACGTCTCCCGACACATTCATCTTGCGCGCGTGGATCTTGAGGATCTTGGCCCGGGAATCTTCGTTGGGGTGCGGGAACTCGACCTTGCGGTCCAGCCGCCCCGACCGCACCAGCGCGGGGTCCAGGATGTCCGGTCGGTTGGTGGCCGCGATGATCTTGACGGCGTCGGTCGAGCTGAAGCCGTCCAGCTGGGAGAGCAGCTCGAGCATCGTGCGCTGCACCTCGCGGTCGCCGGAGAGGTCGCTGTCGAAGCGCTTGGTGCCGATGGCGTCGATCTCGTCGATAAAGATGATGCACGGGGCCTTCTCCTGGGGTGGGGTGAGTGAGCGGGGTGAGTGGGGGTTGAGTGAGCAGGGGAGTGGGTGAGGGCAGTGCGGCAAGCGGTGGGGTGAGTGCAGGTGAGGAGTGGGGCAAGCTGTTGAGGGTTCGCAGTGGGGCATGCTGCACACAAATGCGATGGCAAGACACGGTCGGCGTTTGTTCCAAACGACAGCGCCCGCCGGGTCCCATGCGCACGCGTCACGCCACCACAAGGTGGGGCAAAATCCCACCTTGGCCAGCGCAAAGGCGTCCCGGACGAGCTTGGCGCCGTCCCCGATGAACATCTGCACGAGCTGCGGCCCGGCCAGCTTGAGGAAAGTGCAGTTGGTCTCGGCGGCGATGGCACGGGCGATGAGGGTCTTCCCCACTCCGGGGGGTCCGTACAGGAGGCACCCCTTGGGCGCCTTGATCCCCAGCTTCTTGAACTTGTCCGCGTGCGTGATGGGCAGCGAGATGGCCTCCTTCAGCTCCTGCGATGCGGTGAGGGCAGGCGCGTGTGGGTGAGGGTAAGGCCCAGGTCACATGATGGGGAGCGAGATGGCCTCCACCACAACGCCCTCCCATCGCTCGCCGCCTGCCCGCCTGCCACCATGGCACCCACATGCATGCACAACCACACCAATCACACAACCACCCACCCAGCCAACCACCCACAATCAACTCACCTGGATCTGCTTGTCGAGCCCCCCCACGTCGATGAACGTCTCCTTGGGCTTCTCGTCCACCTCCATGGCCTTCACCCTCGAGTCATACTCGGCGGGCAGCTTGTCGAGCACCAGGTACGAGTCCTTGTTCACGCCCACCAGGTCGCCGGGCTTCAGGTCCTGCTGGCAAGGGACCGGGGGTGAGAGCGGGTGAGGGCGGGTGGGTCAGGGCAGGGTGAGGGAGGCGACAGCAGGTGAGAGCGGAGGCGGTGACGATGGCGGGCGAGGGCGGAGGGTGTGATGAGGGCAAGGTGCCCTGCGACGAGGCCCACCATACATGATGTGTCATTTTCATTTTCCCTATATATCTCCTTATCCACTCGCCTTGGGGTCCACGAGGCCCACCACGGGCAGGAAGACCGTCTGCCGGGTGGAGGTCTTGAGCACGACCGCCTTGCCCTTCCTCTGCGCGTCCAGGTCGATTGCCCCGCCGTCCTCGTCCTCCTCCGGGTCCATGTCCAGAATCTCCACGATGTTCCCCACCAGATAAGGCAGCTGGTTGTTCAGCTTGATCTTCTCCTTGTTCTCCTTCACTCGATGGTCCAGGCCCTTCAGGTCGTGCTCCAAGCGCTTGCCCTCGTCCTGCCAAATCCGTAACTCGTTCTGCGAAGCGGGAGGCAAGCCGGTCCGGCGACGCGGGGCGCCAGGAAAGCGCAGGGAGCGCGGACACGGATGCAGAGAGCCCTGCGGCGGGCCAAGGCCACGGCAGCGGAAACGAGGGCCGCGATGCGCACAGGGGGCAGTATCGGAGCACTGCAGGGACCGCGGCTCGCGTGCCCTTCCACAGCGGGCGCGGCAGGGTCCCCGAGACGCTTCGCACGAGGGACGCAGCGCGCAGGGCCGCCGCGGGGGCGCGAGTGCCACCCTGTCCGCAGATCTCCACTATGATGACTTCCACGAGCGGCGCAGGTTTGGCGCGCAGGTACCCCACGGCCCCTGGTTCCCATTCACGACATTGAAAACCTGCCCCTGGCCCCGTCCCCGCCAGATCTACTTCCTCACTTGCAAAAGCCTCGTCCTCCTCTCAATGTCCTCCACGGACATGGTCGTGAATTCCTCAGGGAGCTCATCCTGCCCCTCAAACACCGCCTGCTCGATGTCCATCCCCGCGTCCCCCAATGCCGATGGGCGCCGCCCCGCGGATAGTCTGGGCCGACCTAGGCCACTGTACGTGTATACTCCACGGCCGGCGGCACTCGAACCGTGGTTCTTGGAGATTTACAGACCTAGGGACCGCAGAAAACCATCAATGGTCGCGTGGGCTCGTCAGCTGCGTCGTCATAGAGAGCAGTATGCGAGAGGATCTCGAGAAACGCGACTCAGGACGGCCCAGGCGACCTCTGACACCGCGCGTCGCCAGTCGGGTCGCGTTGCGCCCACAAATGGCCCGCGGGTGGACCTGGCTGCCAGCAAACCGCACGGCTCGTTTCGCGGCTTCCTGGCCGCGCCCCTTACGGCTGCTCGCGGCCGCCGCAGGGGGTGGGTAGCGCAGCGCAGGCAGCCACCTGGCCATCTGTGGGAGAAGAAGTCCAAGGTTGCAGTCCCGTTTGCATGCATCCGCTTGTGGGTGCTCCGGGTGGGCAGAGGTGCATCCAGAACTCCCCTGCGCGCGGATCTGGCCATCAAGATGGAAGCAAAGCCAGCCGCCAAGGCCCTGGCGGTGCCGCTCCTGTCAGAGCACGAGTCGTCCGCGATTATCAAAGCACTGCAATCGGGCCGCGAGAAGGCAAGCGTCCCCCGCGGCCTGCGCGCGGCGCTGACAGCACTCTCCAACGCGGACAGCCATCCTGCCCCCCGCGCACCGCAGCCCCTCCGCGACGCGGTTCGGGACGCGCATGACGTCATCGCGGGCAGAGGCTACCATGTGATGTGCATGGCGTTCGCGTTCCTCGCCTGCAATCTGCCGTCCCTTCGGTGACAACCCGCGCGATCCGCGCCGCAGCAGCCCGCGTGGCCCCGCAGCTCGCGCTGCCCTCGCCGCGAAGACCCTTATTCGCTTGCTTGCTTTCACCGCAGAGACCGGCTCTCGTGCACCTTCGCCCTGCATGCGCTCGCGTGCCAGGGCCCCGCCATCCAATCTTCCGGCGCCCAGAGGGCCAGCGGCCCCCTCCCTGCGCCTTCCGTCCGCCCCATCTCCGCAACCGCATGGGACGCTCTGCTGAGCCTCATCAGCGACGCCAGGTAGGACCTGGGGACCAACCATGCTGTCCGCACCAGCCTAGGTGTGCTGCAAGAGGCCTCTCACGTGTCATTGACGCGTCTCTCGCCCGCAGGCGGCACATGATCCAGCGCGCGCTGGCGTACAAGCTCCTGCGGGATGACGGGTGGGCCCAGGCGATGGGGTCGCTGACGTCCCGGGAAGTGGAGGACACGGTGGCGTCGCTGGGCACCGTGGCCATCCCCAGCGATCCCCACGCCGCGCTGGGGTCGCTGTGGGTTTCTGGCATGGGGCTGGCGTCGGGGGAAGACAGCCTGGCGGCCGGGTGAGCGGGGCCAGTCCCGCAGCTGCCTCGCCAGGGCCGCCGTGCGTCGCCTGCGTTGCGCTTCGGGTTTTGCAGTTACTCGCCATGCGGCATCGGGCAGCAGTGAGGGCGTTGCGTTGCCAGACACCCCAAGACGTGCTGCGGTGCCACGCAGGAAGGTCACGCATGTGTTCGGGCCCCCTTCCCAGCCCCATTCAACGAAAGGCGGTGCGGAGAAGAAGGGCTTTGCTACTCCGGGTGGAGGACCGGGCTTGCGGACTGACGGGCCACAGGACCTGGGTGCTCCTGGGACCCCGGCCTTCGGGACCCTCCCCTGGCCATTGAATGCGGGGGCATCCCATGCGCAAGAGCACCCGCATTCCTCGGGTTTCCTGGCGCGCGGGCCGCTCTGGGGAAACGCCGGGGCGGCCCCGGCTGCACCACCAGCGGTGGAGACGACGCGGACCGTCTCCCTCACGCCTTGCCTGGCCCGGCCCCGGCCCCCGCTGGTGAGCGCCGGTGGCGAGCGGGGCTGGCATGCCGCGCGCGACTGGGCCGTTGCGGCTTTTCTGATTGCGTGTGTGCCTGAGTGGGGTGCATCACCGCGTTTCCCTGGTCCCGCCTGTCCACCCTTTCTGACCCATGTCATTTCGCCCGCGCTTTCAGCTGCCGGTGACAGCGCGGGAGAGCCTGGCTCTCCTGGCGGAGTGCTGCGAGCGCCCGCCCCCGCTCTCCGTCGACCCTCGGTTGGGCACCGATTGGGCGGACCTCAAGGCCCTTCGCTCTGCCATGGCCAAGGCGCTGGACACGACGCTCCTCCCGAAGGGCCAGGCGCTGCTGTTAGAGCAGCTGCAGGGATCCCCCGACCTGGCATCCCAATGCGGCCTCACGCCTGCCAAGGTGCGCCTGCGACTCTGGCGGCGGTTCGCTGCCCTTGACGCTGCCCTTGCTAGACGCAGTGGACAGCCAGCGCGTCCCGGGCCGCGGCCACACGCGCTCGTTCATCCGCGCCGCAGATCGTGGCGTTGGTGGAGAACAACCCTGCGCTTGCGATCGAGGTGCTGCGGCTGATGACCGCGGAGGCGCGGGACGCGGGGGTCCCGGAGCGCATGGCCCCGTGGATTGAGCGGCTCGTGGAGGCGGACATATCGCTCCATTCGATGGAGGTCATCAACTGCCTGGCGGGCGAGGGCGCCCTGAGTCGCGACCAACTGCGGCGATTCGTCTCCCACTGCATCAGCCAGGCGCGTGCCCGGGGCGCGGAGGTTGCTGTTCGCGACAAGCGCGCCGCTCCTCGCCCCTCGCGCCGCTCTCACCCCCGCCCCCGCTTTTCGTGCCCCAGTGCGAGCGCGTCGACGAGCGTCGCCAGAACCGTCTGGTGCGACTCGTGTGCGTCTTCCTGCGCACGCTCATCAAGGCGCGCATGCTCGACGTCGACGGGCTGTTCCTTGAGGCCCAGGCCTTCTGCATCCTATTCGCAAGGTTCAAGGATGCTGCCACCCTGTACCGCCTCCTCAAGGCGTCGGGGAGCGCCGCCACGAGCCCGCGCGAGTCGCAGGCGCGGGAGGGAGAGGGCTAGCAGTGGGAGAGTGCGCTTAGGCGATTGGAAGGAAGGCCTGGGAGGGGATTGAAGCGAAGCGGGACTCCCATCACTCAGCAACCGGCACGGCCACGTGGGTTCCCTGGCCCTGGCCCGCCCCCGCCTTGGAGCCCCCCGCGGGTGCGTCGCCCTTCTCTTCTCCCTCATCCCCGTCCCCGCCCGACCCGTCGCCCTCCCCATCCTCGCCCTCCATGTCGCTAAACGCGTCCGCGGCCTCTATCAAGCTCTGCTCCACGCACTCCTTGACCATGCGGTTGTACTCGCGCCGATTCTCACTGCGACCGGAACCGAAGCGGCTCGTCGCGCGGCGGCAGGGGGGTGAACGGGAGGCGCTTGCGATGGGGCGCACGGCGAGCGCACGGCCCTGACCTGAACAGCCGCGCGGCCTCCGTGTTCGCCGGCGAGTTTGGGTTTGGGTCCGATAGGAGCGATTGGATGGAAGTGAGGATGCCGGAGACGTCGTAGATGGGCGACCACTTGTTTTGGAGGATGTCCAAGCAAATGCTCCCGTCCGCGTACACGTTGGGATGAAAGAGCTTGGTGACGAACTTGACCTGGAAGTATTAAGCGGGAATGCAGTGAAGGCCACGATGGCCACGAGCCAGGAGGCCCACGGCAGGGCCAGCTGTGTCACAACGCTCCAGGGACGGGCAAACGCGGTGCTGTCAAAAGCGTAGTTAGCTGAGACACGGAGAGCGACGAGCGAAGAGCCGGAAGGTCACCTTGGGTGGCTTGTTTGGATACTCCTCCGAGAACTCAATGGTGAGGCGGAACACACCCCCGTCCCTGCGCGTCCACGGCAGCGAGGCTCGTATCGTTATCTCCGGAGATAAGGTGCAACATCTGGCAAGGCGCCGGGCTGCGGCCACGCCGCCTGCCGCGAGGAGAGGATATCGGGCGCGGCGCCGACCTGGACTCCCCCGTCGCCCTCACCAGCACGTGTCCTCGGGCCCGAAAATGATCGCCGTCCATTGCATAATGTTATTAGGATCCGGACTCGCGTTCACGCCGATGGGCGGGTCCTGCTGCAGCCGCTTGAAGTCATTGACGAGCCTCTGTGGAAAGGGAGACGCAGCGACGACGTCGAGGCGCCGCAGAGCGGTCGACACCGAGGACAGCAGCAGAGATCACAAGAGAGCCCCATCGTAGACGCCGCAGGGCCTCCGCGCGCGCATTGGCGCTGGAAAGAGCGCACCTTGCGCGCCTGGGTCGACATGGCGACCCATGCACCCTGGGAGGCGACGCACGCCGGTGAGGTTCTTAAAGCGCAGCTGCAACGATAACCGTGGCCGAAGCCAGGCTGCGAGACGCCCTGGGAGTGCAGAATGGCTGAGGAACAGCTAGGGTGGACAATATGCAGGTATGTGCGTGGGGCGGATGAAGCAGGAGAACGGGAGGCGCTTTGGAACCATCGCAACGAGGTACCGAGAAGCTGAGGATGCGCAGGGAACCTGAAACCCGCCCGCCAGAGAATGAAGGGTCTTCCCTGGACGGGGCCTCCGGGGCCGTGAGTTTACCCAAGTTCCTGACTGTCCAAGTCCAAAGTCGCTGTATTGACTGTTCAAGAGGCAGCGCGATTGCTCTTTGCAATCCAAACCCAGACCCCAACAAGCATGGGCTGCTATGCTAGCGCCTTTTAAACCGCCTGTCCTCATGCCCCCCTCGACCCCACCAGCCCCACCACAGCCACCGTCCTCAGCCAAACCACCGTCCCCAGGCCACGCCAGCAGCTATTGTGCCCGCAGCTCCTGCACCTTGCGCATCACCCGCCCCGGCTCCCCACCGGTGTTGACCAGGTCCGCACCGCGGTCGGCCATCCGCAGCACAGCCCGGGCAACGCCAACACGTTTAGAAAGCGCAGCAACGTATATGGGCGTCAGTCCCCCATCGTTTCGGGCCTCCAGGTCGGCCCCGGCGTCCACCAGCACATCCACGCATGCAGCGTGCCAGGCCCAGTGCAGGGGTGTGTTGTTGTGCCCGTTGACAGTCTTAACGTCCGCACCCGCGGCCAGCAACAGCCGTGTCACCTCCGCAGCCACCCGCTCATCGATGGCACGTGCCATGGCGTAAAAGAGAGGCGTCTGAAGGTCGTTGGTTCGATAATGGACGTCCGCGCCCAGGTCAATCAGCGCGCAGACGGCGTTGACGCGACCCTGGCTGCAAGCCAGGTGAAGCGGCGAATGGTTGCCTCCGTCGCCCTGGACGCTCACCCCACGCGCCGCCAGCCACCGCACCGCCTCCCCCGTCGCAGCGCTGTGCATCACGGTCCATCCCCATCTGTCAGTACCAGTCACGTCGGCCCCCAGCTCCACCAGGACCTTCATGACGGCCACATTGCCACGACGTGCCGCATTAGAGAGGGCCAGATCTGCACCAGACCCGCTCACTGCGGCACCCGCCTCCACCAGCCGCCTCACGATGCCCGGCGTCGGAGAGCCAGAGCAAACCCTAGCCAGGGCCTGGTGCCTGCCATCCGACCCGACCGTGGCTGACGCCCCTGCCTCCAGCAGCGCCTCCACCACCGCCTCGTGACCATGCCTTGCGGCAACCACAAGCGCGGTCTCCCAAACGCAATCCAAGTCGATTTTGTAGCTGCGAGCGCTACACGAAGCGTCCACCTCCGCCCTCGCTGCCAGGCATGCCATGACCGCCGCCAGGCAGCCCCGCCCCGTGCAGTACGTCATCAGCGGCCATGCCATGTACAGCCGCCGGTTGACATCCGCCCCCATCGCCACCGCCACCCGCACCGCCCGCGCCACCTCGTCCCCCAGCGCGTACGCCCACTCCACCTGGCCGTCCGCCCCGCGCCCCACTGGCCGCCTCGCCCGCACCGCCAACATCAGCGGCGACTGGTCCGGGTGCGGGTCATCAACAGACCCTGGCTGGTCATCAGAATCGTCATCTGATGCTGGCTGGTCATCAGACTCGTCATCAGACCCCGGCTGGTCATCAGAATCGTCATCTGATGCCAGCTGGTCATCGCAGACGTCATCCAAGCTCCAAGAGATCGCGTTAAGGTCCGGCCCCTCCGCCACCAGCAGGGCAAGCCACCACATCCCCAGGCTCGCCAAGTGGTGCGCATGGGACGCATTAAACGCGTACACCGCCAGCGGACCAAGGTTGAGCTCCATATGCAGACAACGTTGTCTGACATGCTTGTGGATGGCGCCCCGCTTGTCCTCCTGCGTGGCCCGGATGCCCCACGCGCTCCACACCTCGTCCACCTCGTCGCGCATCTCCCGCGACACCCCCCGCGCCGCTGTCACGTCGCGCAGCGGCACCAGCCGCAGGATCTCGCGATGTAGCTCCCCGGGCAGGTCGTCCCACCCTGCGCGCGCGGCCGGCCCACGCGGGATGCCGCAACGAGGCGGTTGCACCACTGACATCACCAAGCCCTCCCTCTGCGCGCCCCACCCTCGCGCGGGCCCCTCCGCGTGGCCCTCGACGCTCGCTTGACCTTCGCACCGCCCGGCATCGCGGCCTCGTCTGCGGACACGGCTCCCGCGCAACGTCCTTGGAGCCGGACGCTTGTTCGGCTCCCAGCGACCGCAGTCGCACCGTCCGAGCCCCGGACGCCTGCTACGTGTTGTCACATCGCTACATGTCACTCACTTGTTGAATAGCTGGCCCGGCCGGCCTCGCACGCGACGAGGCTGATGGGACAGGACGGAACGTGCTGCTGGTCCGACCAACGCAGCGCTTTCCAATGGCTCGTATGCCTCGCGATGCCAAAAAAGTGAGTGTCCTGTCGCGTTTGCCACAGAACTCAACCGTGGGAAGCTTTAAACTTGCAGGAACTCGAGGAAGACGCAAGACGCAGTCAGAGCACAGAGTGTCACAGCCGTTGTAGCCCTCCAGGCACCCGTGTCGGGCAGAGATGTTGGAAAGCGAGGTTGCTTGCAGCGCGGCTTGCTCGAGATGCAGCTTCAAAGCCATCTTTGCTTCGCTGGATCGCAAAAATGAAGGCCTAAGAGCCTTAGATTAGACGCCTGTCGACTGTCGGCGCGTCACTTTCGACGACCCTTTGCTGGCGCCGAAATGAACCAGGTGGGCGGACGCGGCAGTGATGCGCACTGCTTGAACGCGGCCGCCCGCAGCTGGGGTGCACGCTGCCGCCCAGAGCCATCGCGACGCTGCGATTGCGCCGCCATCTCGCAGGCCCGACAGACGCCGGTCGGCCAGCACCGGTCGCCCGCAAAAACGCCCGCGACGGGGGCGCTTGGCCCTGCGTGCTCTGGGGAGGACGAGATTGAGCCGCCCTCGCCCCCGACCGTGCAAATTACCGGACGGAACGCTAGTAGAGGAGTCGACTATGCGCCTGTCGACGCTGCTCCGGGCGCATACTCCTCGGCGCCGCGCCCCAGCCAGGGTGCGGTGGGCCAGGGTGGCTCCACGCGCAAAGCTGCGACCGGCGCCCAGCCGCGTCTCGCCCAGGTGCCGATTCCCGACCCATTCGCGCGTATTGATCGTCGCACCCCCCCCCCCCCCCACCCGCCGCAGCCTCACTTCGTGACCTCGGCCGCCCCCGCAGCTGCAGCTGCAGCATGCCACGCCCGTCCCGATCCATTTCCCGCGTGACAGCGCTTCCCCGGAGCCGCCGTGCGCGACCCCCGGCTTTCGCTCGCAGCCGCACGCGCCCCCGGGTCCGGCGCCTGACGCCCGGGGTCCCGCCAGCCCCGGCCGTTGCGGTGAGGCTGGGGGCCAGGTGGACTGTCCTGGGATCGACGCATTGGGTCTCAATTTGGCTGACGAGGGCGATGAGTCGGACAGCAATTTGGAAAGTTTTAATGGTGATGATGACGGGGATGGCGATGGTGATGGGGATGGTGACGGGGCTGGGTTGGGAGGTGGGGAGGGCGAGTCGCCGCCTGGGCCCCTGGTGCAGCCGGGTGATGAGACTGGGCGTGGGCAGGGTGGGTGCGGTATGGGGTCTATCGTAAATGTTTTGAGATCCAGAAATGGACGGCCGGAGGTGCTGGTTGTGCACGATATTTACGATCTACGGTCTGTCTGGGTAGATGATGCAAAAAAGGGCAAAGTAAGCAGTGGGAAGGAGGAAGAGGTGGATGATGTAAAGGAATGGGCGTTGGGTAAAGCCTGGCTGGCAAGGATGGATTGTGCGAGGCACAAAGGGGTTGATGCTGTAAACATGGGGGCGGGTGATGGGTTGCTGATAAATGGTGGTGGTAGAGGAGAAGGGTTGATGGATGACGGGAGGCAGAAAGGGGTTGATGCTATAAACAGGGGGCTGCTGATAAATGGTGGTGGTAGAGGAGAAGGGTTGATGGATGACGGGAGGCAGAAAGGGGTTGATGCTATAAACAGGGGGCTGCTGATAAATGGTGGTGGTAGAAAGGAAGGGTTGGGGAATGAGCGATGGCTGGCCAAAGAAGACGATTTGGATATAGGATTACAGGGGGGTGATGTGGGCCAAAAAAGATCCAATGCTGTTGTCAGGGAAGCTGAGGGATATCATCATAGTCATCATAATCTAACTACAGCACATAAAGTGGGTCAAGGAGCTATGCCATTGAGCGTGGAGTGCACAGCTACCAAGGGTGGTGTGCAGAGATTGTGCACTGGAGTGAGCGGGAGTTTTGCAAATAGGGTGATTGAGCAGGGCAGCAAGGGTGGTGGCAGCGATATCGCAAGGCATGGCGTGGCTGGGTGCAGCGGCGGGGGTGCCCACATGGGGGTGGCAGAAGTGGGGGAGTTGGGTCAAGGAGATGGGTTAAACAGCCAATCGGATGGGCGGGCTTTGATGGGTGGAGATGACCACTGGGGCGGTGCGTGGGGCGACGGTGGCGGCTTTGGTGGCGGCGATTTGGGAGATGGGCTGTGGACTGATGAGCGCTCGGTGAGGGGCGCCTGGGTGGCGGAGTGAGGTATTGGGATTGGATGCCCTTAAACCCTGACTGTCAGTCGTGTTGCCGTGCTCAAACTACTGCTGTCAACGTCCATTCACCTGCATGGATGGCCACTTCACTTGCATAATCCCCACACCTATGCTGTCACTGTCCAGTCATCTGCATCCATAGCCACCTGCATATGCAACCACCTCAGTCCCTCTCGCTCACTCACCCTCCCCGCCCTCCGCGCAGGTGGACACATCAAGCCCCCACCAGCCCAGCGCGGCTGTGGGCCCTAATGGAGGGGCGGGCTTGAGGCCGCATGTAACGCCGCCACCTCTGCGGGGCAGCAGCGAGGCGGGCGTGCACGGCAGGGCCCTCGCCACACCGCACGCGACATGCGCCACGAGCAACGTGCATCGATGGGGCAATGACCTGCTCGGCCTGGGCCTGGGCCTGACTCAGGCCGACGCTGGGGGCGCCAGCGAGGGGTCCGCGTCGGATTCTGACAATGCCGACATGTCAGACTCTGGCGCTGACTCCGGCGCTGCGTCAGAGTCCTGGGACAGCGAGGGTCTTTACGGGGACTCGGAACCCGAAGCAGACGAGGCGGTTTCTGACAAACGCGAATGTGGGAATGGCATCAATCGGGATGGGTTGAGTGGGATGGGGTCAGGCGGTGCAAAGGGCGAGGGTGTGCGGGTGGGGCTGACGTCACTGGGGATCGAAGGGGCACTGCGGAAAGAGCCAAAAGGCGCGGGGAGGGTGCTGTGCATCTCTAGTGACGACGAGGGGGAGGGCCGCGGGGTGGGGAGGGCCTGGGAGCGTGCGGGGGTGGCGGTGGCACGCGGGGCGGGTGGGCCGGCGGGTGGCGGTGCGGCGCAGGCAGCGCCAAGCATGCACATGCGCGCGCAGCAGCCGAGCGGGCGGGCGCGCCAGGCGATGATTTTCGGGGAGATCGGCGCCGCGAGGCCCGGGGCGCCCCCTCAGGCCCCAGCGGGGGGTGTCAGGGCCACCCCTGGTGTCGCTTCTGTGATGGGGCGTGGGGCGGGGTGGGGCGCGAGACCAGGCCAACCCACGGCGCCCCCGCCCGCGGCTCCGGTCGACGTCGATGACGATGACTATGACGCGGACCTGATGGCTCAGCTGGACAGGCCACTGCGCGCCCGGTCAGCCACTGCGCGCCACAACCACAGCAACCGTGGCACGTCTCACGCCCGCCAGTTTGGCGGCGGTCCCGGGAGCCCCGGGCGCGCGGGCGGCTTCGATCCGGCGGCGTTTGACGCGGGTGATGACGAGGATGAGGACGTGCCTGAGGCTCTGAGGGGGCTGGCACTGAGGGCGGGGGGTGGGGGTGGCGGTAGGCGAGGGGCGGGAGGGCTGTTGGGAGGGGCGAAGAGCGGGCGGTGGGAGAAGCGCGGGGACAAGAACGTGTTTATCCTCGATACGGGGGTGGAGCTGACCGGGCAGGAGGCCTATCGCGCCCACTTGCGGCTGAACAAGGGCGGGGGCGGGCGCAAGGGCCGAGCGAGGGCGGGTAAAGGGAAGGGGGCCAAGCGGGTGGCTAAGGAGGGCAAAGCGAGGGTGAAGAAATAGGGCAAGGGAAGGGTGAAGAAGGAGGGCAAAGGCAAAGGGGCTGGGGGGGAGAAGGGGGCCGGTCGCAAGCGCGCGGCGGCTCCCGACGGTCAGTGGGTGAAGCGAGTCAAGCGGGAGTGAGGGCTGGCAGACGGGGATGGGGTGGGCTGGTAGAGGTTGCGCTGTGGTTTAGTGTTGCTGTCCTTTTTGCTTTTCTTGAACAAGCGGTGGTTTCTTTGCTGAAGCAGTGCTTGCTCATGCATGAGCGTGTACAAGCGACACGGCACAGTCATACAATCATAGCAAAGGAAGGGGCTACCATGCACGAATCAGCTGCCTCTCAGCAACGCAACACCCACTCCCGCTCCCGCACCCACTGCTCTCCCACCCACTCCTGCCCTCGCACCTACTCCCGCTCCCGCACCCACCCCCACCCTCGTACCCTCACTCCGCCCTCGCCCCCCGCCCCAGCCGGAATCGCAGCGGACCCCGCCCCTGGCCCCGGCTGCTCCCCGGCAGGTCCCTCAGCCCCCCCAAACGCACATGTTGCATGTCGGCGGGCAGCGGTGGCAGCGGCGGGAGCGGCCCTAATGCAGGCGTATTGTTACTGCTCTCCCAGCCAGCCCCGGCAGGCGCTTGCAATAAACCAAAATCCGGCAGCGGCGGGAGCAGGTCGGGCGGTAAGAGCTGAGTTGCGTCACCCAGGCCGGCCCCATGCAACCCCACCGCTCCCGCCCCCGCCCCCGCCCCTGCTCGCCCCCGCCTGGCCGCCCTGCGACCCCACCCTGCACCCCACTCTGCCCCTTCGCCCTCAGCATTCCCCTCGCCATCCCCGCCGCTGTGCCCGGGACCCTCGGTGCCGCGGTGGCTCCTGGTCGGCGCGTCGTCCTGCAAAGCACGAAGCGAGGTGCGCGACGTGAGAAGCGAAGCACGATGTGCACAAGTATGGCACTTGTGCACACATCGGTGCAACCGCACTGCGCACCCTCCTGCCCACAAACACGTCACCACAGCCACCCATGCGGACACCCCACCCACCACCGCTGCACCGCCCACCCAACCCTCACACCACCCCCCTCGCCCAGCCCCTCACCTCGACGCCCCGCCTCGTCGCCTTCGTCCCCCGCCCCTCCCACTCCTCCTCCGCACCCTCCGATTCTGACGCCACCGCCGCCGCCAGAGCACGGTTCGCCGCCTCCCCCGCCCTCCTCCTCGGCCGCCCATTCCCACCCACACCCCCACCCATCCCATTCATCCACCTCATCCCCATTCCCACCCCGCCCCCGTCCCCACCCATGTCATTGCCCAGCCCCCCATCCAACCCCGCCGCTCTCCGCCGGTCCCGACGCCCACCCCCGGCCCCGCCCAGCCCCGCGCCCGCCACCCTCCCGGGCATGAAGGGTGCGTCCGGCTCCCGCAGCATGTTCTCAGGCGCACTCGCACCCCCGCCCACACCCCCGCCCGCACCCCACGCCCCGCCAGCCCCCGCGGCACGTGACCGTGTCGCCACCCCCACCCCAGCACCCTGCCCAGCCCCGCCCCTCGCCCCCCGCCCGCCCCGCCTCCGGTCCCTTGCACGGCGACTGTTCTTGCGATTTGAGATGTCGGAATCTGACGTTTCAGTGAACGAGTCCTGGCGGCCCCGCTTGCGCCCCGGGCCTCTCTTGCGTTTCGCATGATCAGACGATGGCTCGGATGCGCTGCTGCCGTCGTCCATTTCCCCCGCGTCCGGGACGTCGCTGAGATCGGAATCATCCCCCGAGGCATCGCTGCGGGAGAGGGAGGGGTGCAGGTGTGAGGTGAGGTGGGTGTGGGTGAGGTGGGGTGGGTGCGGGTGAGGTGGGTGCAGGTGGGGTGGGTGCGGGTGAGGTGGGTGCTGGGTGAGTCGGTGAGCCGGCACAAGCAGCTTAGTAGCCAACGCCCTCTGCATGACCACACGCCCGACGCCCTGCCACCGCCTTTGCATATGAATGACACCCAATCGCCTCTGCATTCAAACACAACCCCACGCACCTCTGCCACGCCGCCCCCCTCCTCGCCCTCCCCCGCTGCCGCGCCCCCCTTCCCATGTCGCCCGGCGGGGCGGGGGGCGGGGTGGGGGCCACCACGGGCGCTGGGCCCGGCAGCTGCCCCGCCTCTGCCTGACGCTGGAGGTCCTGGGGGGGCGTAGAGGGGCGGTGGAGGGTGTTGAACAGAGGGAAGTGATGGAGAGACGGTAGAGAGCGTTGAGAGGTGTGGTGGGAGCGAGTGTGGATGTGCACGGATCGCTGGGTGAGACACATGTTGGCGATGCGCACACACACACACACGCATCGGTCAGACATAGCTCGCCACCTCCCTCACCCGCAACAGTGCTGCCCACCACCTATCTCACCTGCAGCTCCCCCACATCCACCTCCCTCACCCACCCACCCACAACACCCCACCATCTCCCTCCCTCACCCGCAACTCCCCCACATCCACTTCATCCGCATCTCACCTGCAGCTCCCCCACATCCACTCCCCTCCTGGCCCCCGCCTTCAAAAACGTCGCCACCGCCCGCGCCGCCGCCGCCAACTCCGCCCCCCCCCCCGCCACTGCCACCAGCGCCACGTTCCCCGCCAGCGTGTCGCAGTCGTGGTCAAACGCCTGTATTTGGCGGTAATACCCCGATTCGATCCGGGACCTGATGTCGAGCAGGCCGAGGGGCAAAGGGACCGTGCGGTTGTAGTAGCGGCCGCGGGTGGCGTCCCGGCCGGTGGGGAGCCACGTGTCGAAATCGGGGGCGGTTAAGAAAGCGGAGAGGTGGGCTGCAAGGAGGGAAGGGAAGGGTTGAGGTGAGTGATGGTGGTGGTGAGGGGATAGGTGGACTGGGACTTTGCCATGATGTACAGATCATAGTATTGATCATAGTATTACTACCACCAATGCACGCCTGGTCATACAAGTCTCACCCGCGAAGGGGTGCGCGGGGTCCTCGGCCAGCGCAGTGAGCTGGGAGATGGCCGCCAGGGCCCTTGCAGCTTCGGGCAGACGGGTGCAGGGGTGGGGTGGTGCGGGGGTGGCAGCGATGGTGGTGTTGGCAGTGGTGGCAGGGGTGGTGGTGTTGGCAGTGGTGGCTTGGTCGGCAGTGGTGGCAGTGGTGGCAGCGGTGGTGTTGCCCGCATCAGTCGCATGGTCGGTTGATGCCAATGATGCGGGGAAGAGTTCCCAAGGCGAGTGCATCTCCTCCTCCCAATCAGACATGTCCACGGGACTGCGGTGATGATAGAAAGCGGCTTATATTACTGTCAGTGGGAGATGTGCAGGAGTGGGACTGCGATGGCAAAGATAGAGGACCGAACACGCCCGTGCACACACCGATCATCCACCATAGTGCACCCGCTATCACATCACCTCGCTGACGCTATGCACAGCCTCATTCATCCACACCCACATGTTCACCCCCCACCCTCACCTGCCCGATCCCACCCCAGCTGCCCCGCCCTCCCCACCCCCACCCTTCTCCCCATCTCCCTCCTCTCCCTCTCCCTCTCCCTCTCCCTCTCCCTCTCCCTCTTCCTGCGTTACACCCTCCCCTGACTCAGGGAAGTACCGCACGCGGCAGGTGTCCCACAGGTTGGCCCCCGGGTCCCCCAGCCCTGACGTTTCGGCCTCCGCCAGAACGCCCGTGTACAGGCGACCACTGGGGGGGCAGGGGAGGGCGAGATGCGTGGGTGAGATGCAGTGGTTTGTCATTCACTATAGTTACAAGATATGATATGTGCCAATTGTGAGGGACCTATGCAGGACGTGCGATGTGAGAGCGCCGCAGCTGACGTGCTGTGCGCTCCCTGCCACATCGTGCTCCGCTCTCGCCTGACCGGGTCCTCCGGGTCGAATTCCTCGTCGATGGCGAAGGTGGCCACCCTGGCGCGGCCCACACCATCGCGCATCACAGATACCCCATACTGCGACAGTGGGGGACACGAGTCGTGTGTGAGCAAGGATGGTGACGTTGCATGCTGCGAGGATAGGGGACACGAGTTATAGGGCATGCTACTATACATACATCTACACACACAAGATGACATTGCATACTGCAGCAGGGACACAGCGCTACCACTCCCCTCACCACCATCAACACACCCACCTCACCCATCCTCACCCTCACCCCCCAGACCACCCTCACCCCCACCCCCGCCTCCCTCCCCATCACCTCGTATCTCTCCACACCCACCCACTCCCTCACCTTGTATCTCCTCACCAGCACCACAACCATCCCACCCACCCTCACCCTCACCCTCACCCTCACCCTCACCCTCACCCTCACCCTCACCACAACACCCTCCCCACCATCCACCCTCACCTCGTATCTCTCCACCAGCACCACAAACTCCGCGCACCCCCCCAGCAGCGGGTGCGGCACGGGGCACGTGAACCGCCTCCCCCTCAGTGGGTGCCCCTCCCCACTCAGCTCCAACTCCACCACTGCCACCGTCGTGTCGTCAGCCCCGGGACCGGACGATTTGATATCGTACCGCATCCCCACCACAGTGCAAAACTCCGTCGCTCGCATGCCGGGGGTTTGTATTTGTGTTGGCGGTGCGGGTGGGCGGGATGCTGTTGCAAACGCGTTTGCGTCGCCAGTCACATCCCCGCTGAGCCCGGCGGCTGCGTGGGGATGCGCGGAGCGGGACCGCGTGGGGATGCCTTGCTGTTGTTGTGGTCGGGCGTGGAGGCGGTCGATGGCCGCTTGCACTCTGGCGCGGGTGGGTCTTGCCCCGGGCTGAGTCAGGGCCGAGGGGGGCCAGAAACGCTCGGCGCCGGGGATGGGGTCCAGGAGGGGGACGCCCAGCTGCTGCCAGGGCTGCGGGGGGGAGGGGGTGGGTGGGTGAGTAAGTGAGTGGGTGGTTGGGTGGTGGATGGGGTGAGATATGGCAAGGGCATGCTCAGCTGCTGCCAGGGCTGCGGGGTTATGAATGGGTGGTGGGTGTTGGCTGAATGGACTGTGGATAAGCCGATTGCAACTCAGTGAACATGTGGATTGGGAATGGACGGTGAATGCATGGATGGGTAACTGACTACCCCCCCCCCCCCCCCAACCCTCACCAGCAGCGCCTGCGACCCCTCTTTCTTGCAGTGATATGCCAGATGCCCCTGTGCCAGATACACCACCCGGTCGCCCACTTGAGGGACATACACAAAGCGGGGCTGGCGGAGCACACGCAGCCAGGCGTACTGAAAGAGCTGCCGGGGGCCGCGGCGGGAAGCGGCAGGACCGAAACGGACGCGGCTGCTTGCATTTGCATTCGCATTTGCACTTGTACCCACACCCGCACCCGCACCCTCCCCAGCCCCGCCCGCACCAGCGCCCGCTCCCCGCCGCTGCGCACGTCGCTGCCGCTCCCCTCCCGCCCTCGCTGCCGCCCTCGTCGCCACCCTCTGCCGTGACTGCAACTGTCGCCTTTTACTCCTCCCACCCCTCCGCCCTCTCCCACTCGACTCGCTATCGCTCCCCTCCATCACACTCGCGTCCTCATCACTGGTACTCGACTCATTTGCATCAGACCCATCCCCAAGCCCCTCATCGCTCTCATCACTCACCACTCGCCGCACCCCACGCCCACCCCTCACCCCCACCCCCATCTCCCCACCACCACCATCATCACTGGAGTCTTCCTCATACCCCACCCGCACGCCCCGCCTCTCCCCCCCACCCCCGCTACCCACAGCCACCCCATCGCTGCCATCCCCACCCCCACGCCCCCTCAATGCACGCCCACGCCGCTCCGCCCGCCCAGACCGCCCCTCTCCCCGCCCATCGTCCCCATCTCCTTCATCTTCATGCAAACCCTGTTCATCCGTGTCACTGGTATCGTCCTCCAATGCGTGTGCTTGTGCCCGGGTGCGGGTACGGGTGCGTGGTCTGAGTCGTCTCCTGGGCAATGCAGTGGTCGCTGTTGCAGTAGCACCTGCCTCTGCCTCTGCGTCTGTGTCGGTGAGGTGCGGGCGTAAGCGGGAGGAGCGGCGCACGCCGTCGGCTGCGGGGGCGGTGGGGGCGGTGGGGGTGTGAGGGGCTGGTGGTGATAGGAGGTGGTGGGGTGCAGAGCAAGCGAGGTGTTGATGTGTGTTACTATACTGTGCAAACCGCGTTGATTGTGCAAATCTCTGCCATCCTTGTCACCCCACCCCGCCCCTCACCTCCCCTCTCCCCCTCCCCCTCTCCCCGCCCCTCACCTCCCCTCTCCCCCCCTCCCACACCACACCCCACCACACCCCCGCCCCTCACCTCCCCTCTCCCCCTCCATCTCCCCTCTCCCCATCTGCCGCAGCCGGGCCGACCGACGCTCGCCCTCACGGCCACCGCGGGACGACCTGGGGTGATGGAGCACAATTGGTAATGGTAGATAGTCAGTTCGCTGTTACAGCATGTCACCATGGAATCATCTCGTCATCGCACCCACCCACTAGGGCTCGCGACACCATCACTCCAAGCCAGTTCACCCTCACTCACCCTCACTAACCACCCTCACCCACCCAACCCCACCCTCCCACCCTTCTCACCTCCCACCCCCACCCCCACCCTCACCCATCCCTCACCTCCCACTCCCCACCCCTCACCCTCACCCTCACCCAATCCCCTCACCTCCCCACCCACCCCACCATCTCACCCCACCCCACCCCTCACCTCCCACCCCCGCCCCCCTCATCCGTCTCGTCACTCCCCCACGCCCCCTCCCCATCCTCATCCTCATCTGCGGCATCCATCTCAGCCTCAGAAACCACGAAATCCTCATCCATTACATCCGCCAAATCCAACTCCACATCCCCATCCACCCCACCCTCCCCATCCCCCTCCCCCGCACCCATTGCCGCCCCCCCCGCCCCGCCCGACCCTGACTCAGCCCTCTCGCTGTCTGTCAGAACCACCAAATCGTCGAATGGCAGCGGCAGCACAGCCCCGGCCGGCGCCCCGGCCTGCCCCCCACCCCCCACACCCACCCATGCATCGTCACCATCATCGCCCATACCCATAGTAGTACCATTGGTGTTGATACCCATACCCATAGTACCCATCGTACCCATACCAACCCCATCCCACCCCGCACCCCCCCTGGCATGTCTCCTGGCTTCTGCCTCCAATCCCATGGCTATGCTGCCCGCCCTCCCCGTCAGCCCCGCCACTCCCCTGGGCATGCGGCCGCGGGGGGGCAGCATACCATTCACCTGTGAAAGGGGTGGGGGTGTTATGATGAAATTTCACATGTAGTTGTTTGTATGTAGTGCAGATGCATGAGAAAGGGCAGCTTCCCATTGACCCACACTGCTAACCCCCACACACACACCTACCCTATCCCCCCACACACCCCCCCCTCTCTCTCTCACCAACACTGCCCCCAGCCCCGTGCACTCTCTGTCCCTCACCATCAACACTGCCCCATCCCCATACATGCACGCCCCCTCACACTCCCTCTCACCGACACCGCCCCCACAGATCCACACAACCCCACACCCCCACCCCCACCCACCCCCACTCACCGACACCGCCCCCAGCCCCGTCCCCCGGTGCTCGGCCCTCAGCTGCCCCGCCCGCCACTGGTTGTACCGATCAAACACGGCATTCACCGCCCTCTGCACGGCACGGTCGTCGCCCCCCATCTCTGCGGTGATGAAGCAGGCAGCGGCGACCACCGCGGGGGCCTGGGGGGGGGGGTGAAGGGTGAGGGTTAACTGTTGGTAAGTCAACTGAGTGAGGTAAATGGGTGGGGTGAGTGGGGTGGGATGAGTGGGTTGAGCGGGGTGAGTGGCAGTGGGTTGAGAGAGGCGAGTGGTGAAGGTTTGGCCGTCTCTCAGCCAGACATCCAGCCCTGTCTCGCGCAGTCTCCCACACACAATCACTTCTTCTGTAATCAATCGATGCTTCGCCAATCACAGCTTCTCACCATGTTAATGACGGATGGCACGGGTGGCATGGGCTGGCCGGGAGGGGGGCGCTCGTGGGCACTGGGGGGGGGGCAGAGAGAGGGAGATGACTGACAAAAGCAGTACTGTACATGTTGCGTGACGCACAGCACGTTGATCGGTGCACGACTCGTCGTTTGCTGCAGCATGTCGCATGCCACACATATCAACGTGAGGACCTCAACCTCTTTGACAGCTACCCACCCCCAGCCCCTTCACCCCAACCCCTCTCCCACACCCACCCTGTCACACCACCCCTCTCCCTCACTACCACCCACCACACCCCCACCCACCACAACCAACCACCCCTTCTCCACCCCCACCCCCCTCACCCCAGCAAGGCCTGCAGTCTCCTCTGCCCGAATGCCCTCTGGTACGAGTCAGGGTAGGTCTCCCCCATCACATCCGTGAGGCTCTCGCAGCCCACGCGGCTCTGCAGGGGAGGGGAAGGGTGGGTGGTGAGGGTTGCTGATCGGTGAGCGATGATGAGGGGTGGGGTGGTGGGTGTGGGTGTGGGTGAGGGGCCCTCACAACACGCGGCTCTGCAAGAGTGGTGATGTCATCTTCATATTGTTGTTAACCCAATCACTCAGTGACCCCAATCCACCACCCAACCACCCCCACCCCCTCACCCTCGGCGGCTGCAGCGAGGCCGCGTCCACCACCGCCCCATCCACCTCCTCAACCACCACCTCACTCAGTGCTATAATCACCCCAATCACACACCGCAATCACACACCGCAATCACCCAACACCCCACCCATACTCCCTCACCCTCGGCGGCTGCAGCGTGGCCGCGTCCACCACCGCCCCATCCGCCTCGACCACCAGACCGTCGTAGTCAGATCGGTAGAACTGGTCGTAGTGAGCGAGGGCCATGATGGATGCGGGTCCCTGACCGTACAGCAGCAGCTGCCCGGCCCCGTCTGCCAGGGCCAGGCGAGCGCCCGAGGGGGCAAAGCGGCCGTCCAGGATTTGAATCGCGTCGCAGCCGCCGCCTGGGGAGACGTGGTAATATGTGGTGTGGTTTGTCAAGATGCGATCAAGGTATTACTAAGAGATGGAGACAGGTACAAGCAAGACCATGACTCGCATGGCGTCGCAGCTGCCGCCTGGCTGCGCCATACTCGCAACTACCCCATCCACTCCCCCCCACCTGGCTGGCTGTGCAGTGTGTCGATGACCCATACACACACTCCCATCCCCACTCTCATTCACCTGGCTGGCTGTGCAGGGTGTCGATGACCCTCAGCCTCTTGCCCCGCGCCACGTCCCAAAACACCACGAAGCCATCGTAGCCGGACGTCACCGCAACGCGAGGGTCTGCGGTAAATGGAGATGGGTGAATGGATATGGGTGCATATATATGAGTACGAGTGTGTATGTATGGGTGCGTGTGCTTGCTCGTCATCGCACACACCCACACACCAACACACACACCCACACCCTCACCTGTCGGGTGCTGCTGCAGCACTTGCACACTTCCACACACACACCCATACACACACCCACACCCACACCCTCACCTGTCGGGTGCAGCTGCAGCACTTGCACGCTGTGCTCGTGCCCCCTCATCGCGTGCCTCTGCGCGCCCGTCTCGCTGTCAATCACCCGCACCGTGTAATCCGACAGCGTCAGCACCAGGTGCCGCCCGTCCGCCGTCAGCTCCATGTGAGTGACCAGGAGGTGGGGGGCGATGGGCTTGCGTCTCGCTTTCTGCGGGAAGGGACACGAGGGGTGGTGAGACTCGTGATACTCGTGATGTGCGATGATGTATATGACTATATGGTATTTGAGTAACCCTGTCATCTCTACTTGCCGCGCCACCCACCTCCGCGCCACCCCTCTCACCTGCCACGCCACCCACTCCTCGTCGTGACTCAGCCCCGCCGCCATGCGCCGCGTCCACGACACCGCCCCCTCCCCCGCCCCCACCTCCCCGCGCAACCGCCACCCCACCACCTGCCCATCCCTGCCCGCCGTCCACAGGTCATGACCGTCCCGAGAGAACACCAAATGCAGAGCCGGGCCGTCGTGGGCCCGCAGAGCGTCGCAGGGGATGGGGCGCGGCCACTCGCTGAGACGGCTCGTCACTTGTGCCGCACCCGCACTCGCACCCGCGCTCGCCACCCCGCGCGCAGCGCTGCCCCGGGCGCCACCCCGCGCCCTGACGCGCGGCTGCCGGCCGCGGCCCGACTGCCCTTCTCCACCGCGCGCCTCCTCCCCAGCACCACTGAGGTTGTGTATGGGCCTCAATGCAGACACCCCGTCATGCGTGTGTGTGGCGGCCCCACCACTGCTGCTGCCTTCCGCACCCCACGGCGCGTCCCTCTCTGTGCCTCTATTGCCCGCACTGCCACCCGCATTGCCACCCGCACCGCCACCCGCACCACCACCCGCACCGCCACCCTCGCCAGCCCCGGGCGCACCCACCATCGCCCCCAGCCTCGTCACCTCTGCCTCCCCCTCCCACAGCCACACGCACACCAGGCCCGTGGCAAACCCTGCCGCAATGAACCTCCCGCACGGGCTCACGCACAGACCCATGCACTCATTGCGACCGGAGCCATCTGCCGCACCCGCACCCGCACCCGCACTGCCACTCACACCCGCACCCGTACCCCCTCGGCCCTGCCTGCTGGCGTCCGCCCCAGACCCACCACCACCCGCAGTGCCACCTGCACCGCCACCCGTACCACCCGCACCACTTATGTCCCCGAATGGCCGGAGTTCGATGCAGCCGTTGGCCTTGTCCAGAGCGTCCCACAGCCGCACGGTCCCATCGGCACCGGCGCTCACCTGCGACCCAAGGGCATCAATGGGCAGTGATGGGCATTGCTAGGCGTTACATGGCATCGATGGGGAATGATGCGCATTGACGGGGCATTGTTCATGGGCACTGCTGAGCGTCATCGCAGGGCATTGGCAGCTGAGGGCATTTGTAGCTGAGCATTCCTTAGCACCCGTTGGCATCGCTGGGCACTGCTGAGCGTGCCCGCTACCGCAAATGCTGGGGCACGGCGCAGGGGTCACTCACGAGCACTCTGGGCACGTGGGGATGGAACGCCAGGTAGTTGACGGAACCCTCGTGTCCCTGCAGCAGGCCACGCAGCTCGCCCTCCCGGCCAGGCGAGAGGTCCCACAGCGCTGGGGGTGAGGAGGGCATGGGAGGGCATGGATGAGATTAAGCACACGCGTGCTGTAGTGTCAAGAAGGACAACACAGTCACGCAGAGCGACACTGTTGGCCCCCCACCAATCACTTGTGCAGTCAGTCACCCCACCGCACCCCCCCTCACCGATCCTCGAGTCGACCAACGCCGATGCCACCCCAGCACACCCCCCACCACATCCCTCCTTAAACAACATCCCACTTCATTGCATCTACCCTACCCCACCCCACCGCAACCCCCCCTCACCAATCCGCGAGTCAACGGACGCCGATGCCACCCGCCGCCCGCACGGCGACACCTGCAGGTCATTGACCTCCGCCGTGTGGCCCCTCCCCGTGGCGATGAGGCACCCGGTGATGGCGGACCAGAACTTGACCAGACCGTCGTCCGCGCCCGTCATGACCACGGATTCGTCCCTCGACCACGCCACGCAGTAACTCGCCACGCTGCGAGCGGTGCAGTGTGGGCTCGGATTAAGTCGCAAAGGCACTTAACTGGGAAATGCTTAGATTACGGGGTCACACGATCACCACCCGCCCATGCACCCGCATGCACACACCTGTGCCCCCGGAAGGTCCGGTGGTGCCGCAGGCTGCCGACGTAGGCCTCCGGCGACAGCATCCAGTGCTGCTGCGGGCGGCGGGGCGCGCGCCCGACCTCGCGCCCCGCTGCCTTGCGGTAGGTCGACCCCCGGGTGTAGGGGTGGCGCCGGTGGGGCGGCATCCCCGCCGTCACCGACGCCGCGCCTCCGGCATCTGCGAGCGCACGCAGCGAGATGATGTAAAAATAGAGATATCGCCGGGCGCGTCAGGGTGCAGCGGGCCGCGCAGTGCGCGTCAGACTCACCGGCGTCGAGAACGGAGAAGGGCGGGGGGCACAGCGGCGAGCAAAGGGACGCGCGGCCCGGGAGCCTGGTGCCCGGACCCGCGGCCTGCCACGTGCGGAGGAGGGCCGAGATGGCGTCGGGGAGAAACGCGCCGGGCCGAGTCAGCGTGCGGGCCACGTCAGACGGGTCCTGCTGGTGAAGCGCCCCGGACAGGCCCATGCGCAGCGGCAGGCGTTTCGCGCCGAGAGTTTCGCGCTCGAAGACCTGCGCGGGCGAGCCGAGGGCGCGGCGTTGAGGAAGGCGCGGCGGGGCACAGCGCAGCACGTCGGGTGCTGCAGGATGCGCGGACCCACCTCGGCGGTCTCAGAGTGGCCGGCCCCTTGCAAGTAAAGCAACACGAGCATGTTGAGATCGCGCTCGTCGATTTGCAGGGCCCGGGCGCCCGGACCGGCGCCACCGGGGCCTGTGGCAAGGTTGGGATGCTGCGCCGGGCCCGAAGCGATGGCACGCGGAGACGGCGCCACCCCCCGACCATCGCCACCCAGTGCTTCTGCTTTGTCACCCGCCCCGCATCTGGCCACCTCCCGCGCGTCGTGGGCGCTGCCCGGCGTCGCATGGCCAGCCAATCCCACACCAGACGGGCCCCCTGCGTCGCCATTCCCGGTCGCGCTGCGCGACATCACGGCCACACGCGGATCGCTGATGGACCCGCGTCCTCGCGCGCTGCTCTGGGAGCTGAACACCGCTTCCTGCGACGAAGGGAGATGAACATGCTCGTTCCCGGCATCGCTTGCGCCGGAGCCGAGAGAGCAACGCATAGAGTCCGATGGGACGGCGCGCGCAGCAGCGGCCGCGTCCCCCGCGCCTCAGTCCGTGGGATCCGGCACGCGCTGCAGGCCGTGCCGCCCCGCCACCCCCTCCCGCCCGCCCGCCCGCCGAGCGCGCGCCCGCGTTGGGGAGGTCCCTCCCCGCGTCTCGCCACCTGAAATATCGCGCTGCTCCGGGACGGGTCCGGCGGGAGGCCTGGGAGGCCTAGAGGCCGGCCCAACCCTGCCTTCCTCCTTGGGCCCCGTCTGCCCAGCCGAGGCTGGTGGGCACGGGGAGAGCCGGGCTGCGAGGGCCCGCGAGTCCCTTGCTCTGACCACCCGTCCCTCGAAACGCAAGTTCTTTTCTTCCGCGCAAGATACAAGCAACCGACGCGCTGGATTGCGGGCGGGAGAACCGCAGCCGGGGGTCGAGGGGTGCGCTGTGAAACCCAATTCTGACTACTCAGGCTTTTCGCGCTCGCCGCCAGGCCAGAGCTCGCAGTTCTCATCTGCATTGTCGCTATCGAATCCGTCAGCTGGCCACCTGCTCGTCACGTATCGCCGCCGACCATGCCCGCGATCGGCCTGACTGCTGCACCTTGCGTGTGCCGCTCCCAGGTGAGCAGGGGGCTGTATGCGGCCCAGTTTCAGCTGCCTTCCTTTGCATCTGTCTCCCGCAAATCGCTTGGCTCTGCCGCACCGTGCGAAGGCCCTCCCAGCCCTCGCGCAAGGTGCCGGGAGTCAACAGTCTCGACCCTACCCGCGCCTGTCCAGGCTGTGGGGTCACTCTCCGCGCTGCCCACTTCGAATTTTGCTATCCTACGCGCGGGTGCTTGTAAGCGCCTGCCCGCCGCTCTCTCTCGCCATAAAACGCCCGCTCTCCGGTCCCCGCAGGCGGCTTGGGCGCGGCCGGCGCGGCGGGCGGTTCTGAGGGCGCACGCGCCGCGTCAAGTGGTAGCGAGGGCGCATGCGGAGGCCCAGGAGACGGCCGGCACGGGCGCCGAGCAGGCGTCCAGCTCCGGAAGCAGCGTCAATCAGTACCGCCTCAACTTCCTTTGGATGGAGCGGAACGTGGCCGTCTCGGGTGCGTTGCGTCCGCTGTTATGATCGACACATTTATGGCGCTCGTCCAACCGCCCCCGTCCGCCGCGGAAGGGTGTTCTCAGTCTGCGGCGCCCCGCCCGCTGCCGGGTGCAACAGCGACAAGGCATTGGGTTCGATCCCTCGCAGTGGACCAGGTGTTGCCGTCCGGCGTCGTGACGCCGCTCACCGAGTACTTTTTCTGGCCGCGGAAGGACGCGTGGGAGGAGCTCAAGGCGGCGTTAGAGCGCAAGGGGTGGATACCCGAGCGCGACCGGGTGGTCCTCCTCAACCGGGCCACGGGTGAGAGGCGATCACTAACTCACCGGAGAGTGCATTGCAATACGCGGTCGAGTGCATGCAATGTCCGTGACTGTCATTGTCATACGGCCATATGACCAATGCCGGCGACATCACGTACCATGGTACGAGGTGGGCTAAAGCAAAGCAGTCGTGTTCCTCGCTGCCTGCAGAGGTGATCAACTACTGGCAGGACGACGAGAGCAGTCACACGGTCGAGGATGCCAGGAAGCGGTTCCCCGACTGCACCTTCGCGGGGGCATAGGTCGCCAATGCTTGGTCCCGACAAGTGGCCAATGCTTGGTACCAAGGCTTGGCCAATACTCGGCCCTATGAGTGGCTACTGCTTGACCCCACCAAGTGGCTGCTGCTCAATCCCGTCAAGTGGCCCGAAATATCTTACTGCTTGCCACTGCTCGACCCCGACAGGCTGGCTTCTTGCACAACAACGTGCATGGCCGGCTCATGCTGTTTTCTGTACCTGTGACGCCGAGTCTCGGCTGTCAACTCGACACAAAGCCTCAACCCGGTTTGAAGCATCACGGTTTTAAAGGGCGGCCAGCCGCAGTCAGACGCTAGCATTTGACGACAGCGTCACAGACAGTTAATGCTAACGAACAGCGTCGGAGTGGGTCAGGCCCTTGACAGGGCACCAAAGGGTATGTCGAAGCGGGGCAAGTCAGGCTGAGGAACGGGGTGACGTCACGAAGAGCGCGCTCGCCCGCAGGCGGGCAAGCAGCAGCTCGCCGAAAACACAAAACACACGCCAGATGTCGGCCCTGGTCGGTGGTGCGTCGCATGTACGCTGCCCGCCTAGGCGACGGCGGGTGTCGGCTTCCCAGCCCTGCTCATCCACCGCTTGTAGAAGACGGGGAAGATTGCCGCGAGCATCATGACGACCATGCCGAGGACGGTGGCCGGGGAGTAGAGGTCCTTCATCTGCTTGATGCTCGCGATGGTGCTCCCGGCCTTGACCAGGAGGAGGTTGCCCGGGAAGAGCCCAGCGAAGGTGGCAATCGTGTACGTTGTGAAGGGTACCCTGCGTGCGAGAGGCGGGGGTGGGGTAGCTTGGCAGGGATCGTGATGTGCTGTGCTGGACTATGCAGTGGGTGGGTACGGGCGCCAGAAGTCGAAACGTGCTGTGTCAGCAAGTGGGGTGCTCTGGCCATGGTACGCACCCGACGATGGGGGAGGCGAGGTTGATGAAGAAGTTGGGCGCGACGGGGGACATGCGTATGGCGACGATGTAGCTGGCGAGGTCGGTGCGGTTGTGGGCGACGGTCGCCGAGAACTGCGTCAGCTGTCGTGGCCAGAGGGAGTGGGCCAGGTCCACCAGGAGCCACGCGGCGAGGCCGTAGGCGATGCAGGACCCCAGCGTAGAGCACGCCTGCACGACGGCGAAGGCGCTCCAGAAGGGCAGCAGGGACCCGGCCATGGGGTTGAGGAACAGCACGCCTGGGATCATGAAGGACTGCATGACTAAATAAAAGGCGACGAAGAAGGACGTGACGCGGCCGGGGGCCACGGACTGGAGCACCGACAGCACCGCCTGCATCTCCTGGGCGTCGTGGAGCGAACGGGGGAGGCGGAGGAGCGACCCGCGGCGGAGGGCGGTGGCGGCGCGCAACGCGAGGGCCTCGCGGGCGGGGTCAGGGACGGTGTCGAGGAGTTCGGGAGCGGCGGCGCGGAGGGCCGCGTCGGTCTCCCCCGGGGGCCCGGGCGGCAGGAGGCCCCCGGCGCGTGCCAGGCGGACCTCGAGGGACAAGCGCGCCGCGAGTGGGAGGTCGTCGGCGGTGGGGAGGGAGCGCGCGAGGGCCCAGACGCCGAGGCAGGAGAGGAGGAAGAGGGCGAGGACGGCCGCGAGGGACGCGGCGAGGTGGGTGGCGTGGAAGCGCCGCTTGCGCCGCGCCGCCTCGGCTGCTGGGACGGCGAGGTACTTGGGGAAGCCCAGGACGCGGCGGGGGCGGACGTCCTGTGGCAGAGAGGGATGAGGGAGGTGAGTGGTCGGGAGCCTTGGAGGGTGGAAGGATGGTCGCAAGCGGGTGCAGTGGCTGGGGCGGCTCACCTCGACGGCGAGGGAGCGCAGCCAGAAGGAGGCGGCCGGGGCGGAGGGCGATGCGGTGTCGTCGCTGGACAAGCTGCCGTCCTCCGCCGCGTCCGGGTAGGGCGCGCCCTCCACGTCAACGGTGGCGTCCGTGCCCTGGCTCGACTTGCCGACCTTGCGGGCCAGGATGCTGGGGCCGGGGGGGTCGCGGGCGGCTCCCGACGCCAGCGCTGAGTTGTCTCGACGCAGTAACCCCCCCGCGGAGGGGCCGTGGGTCGGCGCGACGCGGTACGCGGAGCTCTGCCCTGCCTCCAGCTCCGAGGCCGCGTGCTGGCGCGGCGAAGCTGCTGTGCAGGCCCGGCCGGCCAGCCACCGCATCAGGAACCCGCCCTGCGCCTTGCCGGCTGCGCGCGGTGTCCGGGGCGACGCCGGATGCCGCAGCACGGCCTCGCTCGGGTGCAGCTCCCTGGGGCCAAGACACGTGCTGGGTCGCTGCGGCGCGCGGGCTCGCGACCGGCGCCCCGCGGCGATTGCAAATGTGTCCTCACCTTCCACTCGCGCTGCCCCAGGTCACGTCTTCCTCGCCCGCCCGTCCCCTTGCGCTCGTGGGGCGCCCGGAATGTCGCCCGAGATGGCCGCCCAGGCCCCATCCGGGCCCAGTGCGGTTGGTCCTGCATCGAGAGGATAGTGGGAAATTCAAGTCTAGATCCCCGCGAGCCGCCCTCGCCGGCCCCCGGGGCGCCAGGCCCCCCGTCGTCGCCCAAGTTGGGCACGTGTGCCGCGGGCGCGCCGGGCTCACCCGCTGTCAACATGCGGGTAGCCACGCTCCCTCTGCTCAACGTATGAGACGTTGGGCCGCACGCTCGGGCCTGGCGGCTCGTCCTGGCCTCCCCAGCCTCTGCCCAACATCTCCTGGAAACCCCCGCGGCGATCCGCCACGGCGCCTTAGGTGCCGAGGTCTGAATGCGACGCTTAGCACAAAGCGCTGTTCTACTGCGAGACAGAAAATCGAGGGGAAAGGGTTTACGCATTTACGCAGCCACCACATTTGTGATAGCGGGACAGGTTTGCATGGGCAGCGGGCACGCCAACTGATGGCACGGCTCCATCAAGCGTGCGATGAGAAAGCTCTGCGGTGAGCCAGGCCCCGCAGCCCTATTCACATAAGCAACGCGGCCCGCCCCACGGCATGGGGCGGCGTGGGGCGGGTCCGACGACAGCATTCCCGTCGAATTATTCAAACGCAATTACGAGCAGCATGAGGAGCGGTCACCTTCTTGGGAAATAAAGGCCAGGGACAGAAGCTGCACTCGTCCTGAATGACTTAAAAGCCATACGCCAGCCTGCCGCGCGCAGTCAAGCGTCAACATCCACATGTACACGGCTTCACGCTCGGGCGCGGACGGACGTGGTGGCAACCTAAAATCTGGCGTGCCGCACGACACTTGCAAGCGACTTCTCCCGCTGCTCTCACGCGGCGACCGGGAATGCCGTCTCCAAGCACCCGACAGGCACCCACCCGCGGACCGCCTGCAAGCGGGGCGGGACCGGGAACGATGGCAGATGGCAGACCTCTCCGCGCGACGCTGTGCGTGGGATGCTATCCCACGCATGGCTGGTCTCACCAGCACCACCTTCGCGAGAGCCGTTACTTCCTCGGCCCCGCTGGATCCTGCAGCGGACGCCCAGTCCTGCAGCGTGTCGGCCAGCTTGGTGCAGAGCGCAGCACCTGCGCCCTGCCACTCTGCGTGCAATTTGCAGGAAGCCACGGTGACCACAGCCCACCTCCGCGCATCGCCAGCGCCTCGCTGCCGGTCTCACCCGAGGTCCGCAGCAGCTGCACCAGCGCCCCCGCCAGCAGCGGCTCCCCCGCGACGCCGACGGACGCGCGGCACGCCGCGTGCGCCTCGAGAGGAGCCAGCGTCAGGGCGCCGAGCGCGGCGCACGCGAACATCGCCACGGCGATCATGCCGCCCCGCCGCTCGCTCGCGTCCTTCGCCCGCAGCAACGCCGCCAAATCCACCACTGTCTGCTGCTGAGAGGCCAGCGGCAGACCCGAAACGGCGAGGCCCAGCCAGGACAGGACCTCCGCGCCCGCCCCGCCCCGCACCACGGCCCGCGTGGTGGCAGACAGCACGTCTGGCCCCAGCGCGCCCGCCCACACCAGCACGGCCGAGCAGAAGGCCGCGGCGCCCGCACCCGGGGCGCCCGCGCTCCCCCGCACGCACGCCGCCAGCAGCGGCGCCAGCGCCGGTGCCGGCAGACGGAGCGTCGCCTGGGCCACCGCTCCCCACAGCTCCCTGTGAGGCGCGCTGGCAGGCCTGGGTGCGCTGCTGGTGTCCTGTGACCCGTCAGGATCAAGCAGACTCGCCAAAGTGTCGGGAGGCGTCCGGCACAATCCCCCCGGGCCGGGCTGTGCGGCGCCGCGCGCTGCAGTGGCAGCGGCGATCCACACCCCAGGGTCCGCGGGGGGCAAGGCGAGCAGGGCTGGGGAGGAGAGGGCTTTGATGAAGGCATCCACGGCGGGGGACGTAGAGGGGTGCGTCACGGCAGCCATCCCCTGCAAGAGCGCCACCAATGCCTCGGTCCCTGTGCCTGGGTCCGTGGGCGGTGCAGGTGCGAGGGCGAGGTGGAGGGCTGCGGTGTAGAGATCACCGGCTGTGGAGGATGCTTGGGTGGCGGCGATGGCGGGCACAGCCCTGCGGGGAGGGACAGGGGCAAGGTGCATAGCCGTGATAAGTGCTGAGTGCAGATGAGCGTATGATCGTGCTTACTAGGCAGCTGCGAGCCTCGCCTGATGAGGGCAGAGACGGCGCGACGTGACAGGCCCGATTTGTACGGGTCCGACGCCAGAATCTCCTGCACCGCCGCCAGGCAACCGAGGCGGAGGTCCTTGCTGCGAAGGGGGCACACGCTGGTGTGATCGCATCACGCATGTGTAAGGCTCATGGCTAGCCAACCATTGAGCATCAATCTATTCCCAATAGGTGGTGGCTTCAGTCACAAAATCTGTATGCCACTGAAACTGCACAGGCCCTCACCTGTGGGGCACCAGAACCCCAATGCAGGCCTCCTGAAGGGTCTCGCTCGCAGCGGTGCACTGCGCCAACCGCAGCACCGCCGGCCCGAGGCTCAGCGCAGGGAGCTTCCCGGCAGCCGCCGCGGCGCCCAGGCAAGCGCAAAGGAGCGGGCCCGAGTGCGCCCCGCCTGCCGCCGCCGCCAGTCGGAGGTCTGGCGCCGACGCGATTGCCAAGACATGACTCAGGGTGGCGTGCAGAAAACTTGACTCCTTGAGACCCCGGAGAGGCGCGGGGGGTGGAAAGCCCGCCCCTGCGCCCTCCTGCGCCGCTGCACTGATAGCGGTACTGTCCCCACTGCCGCCATCGTTGTCGCTGTCGGGCCCCGCAATCAACGCTACCGCTGCACGCAGCCCCGCGCACACGCACGCGAGGGACCGGGCGGCCATCGCCGCATCCGCCGCGTCGCAGTGGACATCCCCAGCGGCGCCCGCAGCGGCCCGGCCGGCGGTGGGAGGGAGCACGTTGGTGGGCGTGGCGGCCTCCAGCCCCGCCGTCCGCACCAGCGCCAGCAGCGCGGCGCGGCACAGCGCCGGCCCCACGCCCGCGTCCGCGCAGAGCAGCAGCGGCCGGGCGAGGAGCGCGCCGCGCGTCTCATCCGCGCCCGCCTCCGCGCCCACTCCGCCCACCCCCACTGTTGACCCGCCTCCCCCCACGCGCGCCCACGGCACGACGCCCAGCCGGTGCGTCCCGGTCAGCAGCAGGCTGATGCCGGCAGCCGCGGCGGATCGGTCGAGCGGGCCGCAGACGCGGGGCAGTGGGGCGCCCGAGTCTGGGACAAGACATGCGGTGGGGCTGCCTGCGTTCGACTGCCCCATCAGCAGCCTCCAGAGGTCGCTGCTGGTCGAGGCGGAATGAGGGGAATCTCCCAGGTCCTCGTCTGCGGCCTGGCGACTCTGGGCTGCGATGGTCTTGCGGTACGCAGCCACAGCTGAGGGCGCCAGGTCCCCACTGCCGACCCACTGGCTCCGGTTGAGCATCGACGCTGACAGGGACACGATCAGAGAGACCTTGTCTGCGCGCAGTGGAGAGAACGGCACGTGCATGTCACTGTACTGCGGACAGCAAGGTAAGCAACAGCCACAACGCAGCACGCAACCACCACCCCGCACCTGTGGACAAGGGTGCCCCTGTAGACAGCGCAGCCGCCGCCACAGCCGAAGCTGCCAGGAGGACTCGCGACAGCACACGCTCGGGCAACCCAGGCCCCTGCAGCGACCCACGCGCCAGGACGGCGCAGAGCTGGCCCAGCAAGTCCCCTCCCGACGCCTCCGCCAGCCCCGCCCGCTGCGCCAGCGTGAGCCAGCACGCTGCCTCCAACTCCACCATTCCGCCGACCAAGGCTTGCTCAATCGGCCCCGACAGGCGTGGCACAGACGACGCCCCACCCACCGTCGCCCACTCCCCCAGCCTCCTCTCCACCGCTCCCCGGGACGCCCGCATCACCCGCAACAGCGATGGCTCGGCCGCAGTCGCTTCCACGGCACCGCCACCCCCCGGGCGTGCCACCTCCACATCTGCCGCAGCCGCGCAGGTTGCCACCCCCGTCATCACCGCCCCCAGCAGCGCTGCACGGTCATCGGGGGCGAGCGGCAGCGCGTCTGATCCCGACCCAGCCCCGTTGCCCCACTCCACGCAGACACCCCATTCGCGGGGCAGTGCGGTGGCGACCGGTGCCAGGCATTCTTTCCATAGTGCCTGTCCCGAGGGCCCCAATGCAGCCGCGGCGGCGTCGAGCAGCGCGGCCCAGCACTCCGCGGCGAGGGAGGCGTACTTTGCCGCGAGGCGAGCCCCTGCGACCCTCTGGGTCCCTCTGGCCGCCCCGCACACCTGGCCCAATGCCACCGCCGCCACCCCACGCACCGACAGGGCCTGGTCGGGGGAGCGCAGCGCCGCGGCGTAGGCGCGAACGGCGGACTCGAGAACGGGCAAGTCGGGGGCGGGCATGTGGGAGAGGGCGAAAGCCGCGGCGGCGAGGGCCGGGCCGGTGGCAGTCGGCAGTGCCGACGCTGCACAGAGGCGAGAGGACTGCGAGGGGAGGGGCAGGGAGCAGTGAGTCATGTCGAATGAGATGGCGAGAGATAGAAGAAGCACGCTGAGGCAGGGCTGTGACGGAGCAGCGGTGCACGGAGGCACGGAGCGGGGTCGCACATCAAGCACAACAAAGCGGTGCGTAGCCACTACCATGTCACCTCCAGCAGCCCTTCGACCGTCTCCTGCCCCACCGCGACGTCGAACTTGCCCGCCACGGCCCCAAACGACCCCAGCAGGCCAAGCGAGTTGCACGCCATCCGCGCCCCCGCACGCGCCTCAACCCGACACTCCCACACAGCTGCGGATGGCCCCGGCTGAGCTACCCCCGCGTCCCCGCCTTCCGCGCCCATCGCTGCCTTCGCCAGATCGCGCAGGAAGCGAGCCAGGCTGCGGCAACAGTCCGCCTCGACACCTGCCAAGTCACCGCCATCCGCACCCGCGCCCGCATTGGGAACGTGCAGCAACACGCGAGTTGGTGCTGCGCGCCCCTCCGCCCCCGCCCCACCCTCCGCCCGCACCGTCACGGCCAGTGCCCTGGGCCACAGCGCCCGAGGGCGGCCGGCAACCCCACTGAGCTGAGCACCCGGTGGCCCCGCCTGTTCGGCCATGCTGTGCCGCACGTGGGCTGCCATGGCAGAGACGAGGCGCTCCAGGATGGGGCGCAGGCACACCAAACACTGCTGCACGGCCTCCGGTGGAGAAGAGAAGTGCAAGAGGGCGCTGTCCTGCGAGCCAAGGTTGGAAGCGACCGCTTGCAGATGACCATGGCGCATGCAGGGTGGCACGCGGCACATCTGTTGCCACTTCAATCAACAAGTAACGATCACATTCACCGCACGTGTCACTGCAAGACGTCACCCCACGAGAACATCCCTCCTCCCTCACCAGCGACACGGCCTCCACCAGCGCCCCCACATACGCCAGAAACGCCCCCGTCGCCCGGGCGTCCGAATCCTCCCTGGGCCAATTCCCGGGCGCCACCGCGTCCAGCGCGTCCCTCGCCTCCCGGGGCCCCACCCGCAAACAACCCCGCCCCTCCAATCCCACCGCATGCGTTGCCACGCTGGCAGCACCGCCACCGCCCCGGCCAGCCAGGGCGCGCGGGAGCCCGCCGGTCAAAAACGCCACCGTCGGGTTGTCCTCCGCCAGCCGCAGCGCCCCCGCAAGGCGCCCGCCCTTCCCCGCCCCGGGCCCCCGGGTCCGCCCTTCAAATCTCAGCACCGTCACGATTAACGGCTCCAGTGCCTTCCGCACCCGCGGGTCCTCCTCCGATGCCAGGAGATGGAAGATCTCGGATCCGGGGCGCATGCAGCACTGCTGCTCCATCAGCGCCGGGTCTGCGGGGGCCGATGCGGGGAGGAGGGTGCTGCGTGAGTGGTGGTAAAAAAGTGGTGGTAAAAAAGGTGTGAGGTGTGCGTGACATGAAAGCAAAGAGATCGGTTCGGCAACATACACGAGACGCAACAAGCAAAGCACATACATGTGCAAGGGCAGGGTTGTGCACTGGGCGAGCAGGGGCGTATGCAGGTCATCGGCGGGGCTGCAGGCGCCATCATGACGCACCGTACTGGGCCAGGCACGCGGCCGCGGCGGCCCGGACGGCCGCGTCGGTGTGCGCAGTGGCCCTCCACAAAAGCCTCAGCACGAGGCCGGCTTGGTCCGGGTGCAGGTGGGCGTCATAAGACCCACACCGCAGGAGGCTGACCCAGGCCGCAGCCAGGCGAGGGTGAGACGGGAGGTCCGGGAAAACGTCGAGGACGGCCCTGCGGAGTAAATAGAACGCAACAGGTCATTGGCAGTGAGTATAGAGGTGCGAGACAGACAGGCAAGATGAGTAAGGTCGCCAATTTTCTCCGACGCTCTGATCAGGCTCTGCGCCCGCATCTACGCCCATCTCGTCGCTTTCTCGTTGATATCGAACTCATTCATGCGCAGCGTCACCTGACGGACTTGAAGAAGTCGAGGCAGTCCTGGTCGCACAGCGTGGCGACCGTCTCCAAAGCGAGGGCGGCCACGTAAGGGTGCGGGTCATGGAGCGCACTCTGCAGCGCGGGAAGCAGGTCCAGGCCCCGACCGCCGTCCTCCGCGCAGATGTCTCGCACGCACAGAGCACGGGTGAGCCTGGAAACCGCGAAGAGAGGGCTACTAGTCTGACGCAGTATAGCGCGGCAGCAGGCCCCCCCGCGACGCATCCGGCGGTTTACATGGATCGCAGTGCCTGTCTGCGCTTGCCTGAGAGACAGCGGGTCCGAGTGCAGCTCCATCGGGGCACGGTCGCCCAGCAGGATGGGGAACACGGAGCGCCACGACGCCTTCCCCACGTTCCACATCGCCGCCAGCACCCGCAGCGCGCAGGGCCTGCGAAAAGGAAGTTGGGAAGACTAACGAATCAGCGAGCGTCACTCCGACTGCATTGCTGCCCTACGCGACACGCCCGACATTGCACCGCACGCACTGTGGTCCAATGAGGACGTCCCAACTGAGCCCCCGGTTGCATTACTGACGGAGCAACTCCTCACCGCACCACAGCGGCGACCTTCTCGTCCAGACCCGCCCCCATTGTCAGGGGCACGAGCGCTTGGATGGCCAGGTCGGTGGCCGAGGGATGAACACACAGCGAGGGGACAAGGTGGAGCAGAGACACCGCGCAGAGGGCCGCGTCTTGCGCCTTGCGGCTATCGTCCCTGCGACCAAGGAGCTTGCGCTAGCAGAATTGGAGCGACCGGCATCGATCCAGCACCAGTTGGGCAGCACTGTCGAGGCCGACCATGGTCAAACTGTGTACTAATATACCAAAGCCGTGTCACCTGATATCCCTCGCGCTCTCCGCGACGGCCCGCACGCGCCATAGCGCCACGGGCAGGAGTGCCAGCGCCACCCCCCGGAACGTCCCCGCGAAGGGCGCCGCACGCGTGCCTCGCTGCCGGCCCTGCCTCACGAGCGCCCCCGCGCACCGGCACGCGGCCTCCACCACATCGGGGCACGCGTGGCAGAGGAAGATTCCCAGGACGCTCTGCGCCTCGTGGAGCTTCGCCAGGACACGATTGGGAGCATCACTTGGGACCTCCATGTCCAAAGCAGTCCTGGCGGCATGGGATGCGCCCTTGGCACCCTCGGGGCAAGCGAGCCCGTCCCCTGTGAGACAGTTCTCCAGAGACTGCAGGAGACTCACACACTCGTCGCGAGACGCCTTGTCACCCCACGCACCGCCGTCGCCACCCCACGTGCCGAGCGGCTGCCGCGCCCCCTGCCCCGCCGACAGCACGCACCACACCACTGCGCGCGCCACCTCCCGCGATGCGCCTCCTCCTGCAGCATGCTCGGCACCCGCCCCACCCTGTGCAATGCTCCCGGCTTTCAGTGCCTCGCAAAGGGACCGCAACGCAGCGATCGCTGCGACCTTGGCATCCCCGGGCGGCAGCAGCGAGGCCGACTGCACGACAGGAGAGACGAGAGAAAAGACGTTTGGCCCATCGAGCGCGATGGCGGTCTTGTCCCCAGACCGGGCAAGTGTCGATGTGGCGGGTGTGCGTGCTTCGTCGCCGTTGCTGCGCTCGCTCTCGGGCGAGAGGTCGCGGGCGACGATTGCATGGAGCACCGCGGCGTCTGCGTCGCTGGCGGCCAGGGCCATCAGAGCGAGGGTGGGCGCGTGCGGGCGCGTGCAGGACGCATCAACCGCCCTCAGCCGTGCCAGCACTATGGGCCAGGATGACAGGCCCGTGCCGATGGCCACGCTCTGCGCCGCCGCAGACACGCAAGCGGACGCGAGCTCGCGGGCCCAGGGGGACACGCGGCTCTCTGCGAAGGTGGCAAGAGGTGCCGGCATGTGTCCGGGATCAGCACGTCAGGTCGCCAGTACATCAGCCGCCTCCACTGTGTGCATCCCACCAGCGCCACGACCGTGCCAGTTCGCGAAATCAACTGCAAGCACCTCACCTGCCTCGCCGCTCCCTCCTGGGCCCTCCCAGTCATCAGAAAGGCAGTCCACGACGTCAAGGGCGTCCGTGGCAACTGACGCACAGAACGCAGCCTCCGCCGGGGCGCTCGGGGAGGCGGGCGGCACGCCCCGCAGCGCATGGGAGAGGAAGCGGGTGAGGAACCGCAGCGCGGGCTCCGTGGCTGCTGGGTCCACGCACGCGTGGCGGATGAGGGACGCATGCACGGCACGCCGCAGTGCGTCCGGGGCTGGGTTGTGCGCCGAGGCGAGGGGCGCGAGGTACACCTGCGATGGGTTTGGGGAGGAGGCCGCTCTTTTCTGTTGACAAGCGATGCAGGCGGGAAGGAAGCATATGGTACCTAAGCAGCAAGGGCGCAGTGTCTGCCGCTCGCCTGTTGCAGGACGGGCTCGATGCCCAGACTCCAGAGACGATCGGCGACCGCATCAGAGGCTTGGCAAACCCCTTGCAGGGTTTCGTCAAAAGCGGCGACCAGGGAAGGGAGGGCCTCCAGTCGGACGCGCATCGCGGAGAGGAGCGGGTGCGAGCCCCATCCCAGGGACGCGGCGGGGTCGTTGCGATCGTCGCGGGCGGACTTGGCGGGCTTGGGTGCCGCGGCAGCTTGGGCGAAGGTCGCGGGAGGGCGGGCATCACTGGTCAGCATCGCTTGGAGCTCCAGGTCGGCGCCGGACAGCGCCGCGGGCGGGGCCTGCACCTCCGGTTGTGCAGCTCGAGATGCAATTACCAAGGTCAGCCGCCCCAGCGCGGCGCAGAGGGGCGCGGCGCAGGGCAGCGAGCACGACCCGAGGGCGTCGAGCATCGGGCTCGCGCACGCGCGCGGGTCCACGAAATCGGACGCCGCCGCGGATACCGATGCAGTGCATGCGACTTCCACCACGTCGGCGTGCTGCGAGGACATCGCCTGCCGCACGGCGCTGTCCCAGAGAGGCCGCGCACTCGACCCATGCTTGAGCTGCTCCACGAGGCCCCCGAACAGCGCGTGCGCTGTGTGCTTCCTGCATTGATGAAGGGTGAGGTCCACGTGAGGTCAAGGCTCCTTTGGCAAGATTCAGAGCAGGGAGGGGGTCGAAACTTTCTCTGCCAAGGCATGCAAGCGTGCGTGGCCGAGGACGGCTCATCGCCGCGAGATCCGCGCGGAGAGGCAATGATAGGAACGAAGAAAGCCGCTGGTATCAAGATACGGGTGCGAGGAGCAGACGACGGCGCCTCCTTCGCACGCAAAGTGCCTCACCGCACGGCAGGCACCGGCTCCCCCAGCCGGCTCGACAGATCGTCCAACCTGGCCCTGTCCATTTCTAGTATCACAACGGAACAGATGACAAGAGCGCAGCGGCGATGGTGCTCCCGGTAGATCTGCAGACCACGCAAGCCCTTCTGCAACACGAAGCTACTCGCGCTTTGTCCTTCCCAATGCGATCCCGACTATGTGATGTCAAGGGAACTGCAGGGAGAAACTCACTGAGTCCAACGGATGGCCTGGCCCGCCGTTCTTGCCGAGACTGGCGAAGCACGATGTGCGCCAGGGCTGCTGTCAGGCCCTTTCGGTGCCATCCTAGGGCTTGCGAGCCACCAGTCTCCATGCTGTTGCTCGTATATCACTCGAGGACTGCTTAGCTCGTCTTGACGCATCGGTTGACGACACAACCCTGAGCGCTGCCCGCCATCTTCAAACCCGCCCTTGCCGAGAGACCCTCGCTGCTCTCAGCTGCGCTGACGATGTCAGATTCACCAGTGCCGAAGCGGAGGAAGCTGGGGGCCGCCATCCCGTTGGAAAAGTTCGCGACGGCAAAGAAGTCGGTGCGGGCCGCGCTTTGTCGTCATGCTGGTGTAATCCTGGCTCACAGCGAGGCTCTACAGACGAGTTTGAATTGCCTCATGTCCTGACGGACTCTATCGCGCGTTAGTATCGACGCCTTGCGCGTCGCAAACGCAGGGCTTCGACAAGCGCAAGGTTCTGGAGCGGGAGCGCAAGCTGAACGCGAAGAAGGTCAACAAGTTCCGGAAAATCATGAAGCGCATGAGCGAGTCGGGGGAGACGAGGGCTTTGCGTCCGTGGGAGCGCGGGGAGGACGCGGCCACCGGCAGCCCGGCAGAAGCCAGCCCCTCCGGCGACGGGGCAAGTCGAGACGCCGGCGGCGGGCCGGGGCGGATGCGGAGGGATGCGATGAATGACGGGCGCAGCGCCGCGCGGTCCGGTCGCAAGCTGGAGGGCCCTGGAACGTCCGGGAGGGACGAGGGGAAAGGGCAGGGGGCTGCGGGCGAGCGCGAGGGGACGCGCGGCGGCGCCGGGGCCGGGGCAAGCGGGAAGAAGCGGAGATTCAACGCGCTGGAGGCGGAGGCGAAGCGCGTGGCTGCGGAGCAAGCGGACCGGGCCGCGGACAACGCGAAGGCGAAAGAGGCGAGGCCGGTTGTGCCGGATGGGTGCTGTTTGGAGCAGCAACCTGCTGTGCCTTGCTGCCATTTGTCAACTGACATCGCTGTTTGCATCTCCACAGGAAGCGGAACGGGAGCGCAAGGTGAAGGCGCGCCGCAAGTCGAAGAAACTGTTCCACAAGGTCACCAGGACAGGGCAGCCCTTGCTGAAGAGCCGGATGGAGGTGCTGCTGGGCAAGATACAGGGCGGGACGGCGTGAGGGAGCTTGGCAGGTTGCAGAGCCCTGTCTTACAAGCTTCATTTCATTCTACCCGTCTTGTTGCTTACCCCTGGCCAGCCTTTTCCCTAAGCTGCCATTAGTTATAGCTTGACAGGATTCCCATTGCTTCGTTCACAGCATGTGCCATGTGCTGTGCATTCCCTTCCCCAATCGCGCATCACATTGCATCTAACGCACTCTGTCTATGGTCATTCCTCTCACATCGACGCCATCCATGCCGTCCATAGATGGTTCATCCATAGATGGTTAAAATGCGAAATCCTTCACTGGCGCTTGGGCGCGGTCCACGGCCGACGCCAGGAGCCACCGATAGCTGACCACCGGGACACCCTGGGCTGACAGCTCGCCGATGGTGGTCTGGTCCCTGAGAGCGGTGGAACACAGGCGACACTGTCACAAGCACCACCAACTAAGGCCTTGGGGAAGGGGTCGATGTCAGCGTGGCGCGTCGCGATTGCCACGACGATGTCACACTTGCTAAGACTGGCTTAGGCAAGGCGACGAGGCCGAAACAGCGCAGGTCGGTGAGTTATGCGACGTGCCCCGCCGCGGCTCGCCTGGTGCGGAGGTTGTCGGGGTCGCATACCACGACGGCATCAGTGCCTGCCCCCGGTGCGACCGACAGCACCTCGCCCCCCAGCAGCTCCACGATGGCCTTGACGTTGCGGTTCATGACCGGGCCCGTCTTGAACTCGCCCAGCACGTACACGCCCCGGCCACGCAGGCACCCCTCGGATGGGCCCTCTCCTGTCCGGGCGCTCTGCAGAGGGCGTACATGCGTACATGCGTAAAGCCGGTTCAGTTCATCACAAAAGCAGGCGAGGGTATCGAGGCCCACAAATGACCAGAAATTGGTCCAGGGAGGAGACAAAGCAGCACAGCTTGCCGTACTGGTGTGCCAGGGGTCCCAGCGCACCCCTGCCGTCTGCTCTGCGCCAGCTGCGCTGTTGCATGCACCACACAAACCGCACCTCCGCGGCGCCGAAGCTGCCCTCGGTGTCGCCTTTGACGAAGAATGCGCTCTCGTCCTGCGGTGCGCCCGCCTTGGACGTAGCCTGGACCCACTCGGGGGTCAGCACCCACGCGCCCGACTGCGGGTGGGACCATGTGTCTAACCATGTAAGGTGGTGGCAACGCGTTGATGGACACTGTTGCATGCATCGCTGCGATGAGCACCTCCCTCGCCCAACGTCACCCAAGCGTCACCCAGCATGCGACAGTCATCGACACCCCACGCTGTTGCATGCACACACCCACACTCATAGAAGCACGCACCAGCAGTCCCAGCGCGTACTTGGCCGTCCGCTTGGCTGCCCCCTGCCCGTCCACCCCGCACACCACGTGCGTCACGCCCGCGTCCCACTCATCCACGTAGACGCACCCGAGACGCTTGGCCAGGGCCTCCAGCGACCCCCGCTCCTTGCCGCTGAGGCCGGACCCCGTGATGCGCCACCCAAGCGACGCCATGCGCCCCCGTGCACCCCCGGCCGCCTTCCCAGCCGCCTTCTTCCCGCCCTGCCCGCGCCCCGCTCCCTTGGCGCCCTTGCCGCCCTCCGCCCCTTCGCTCCCCGCCTCCTCCAGCCGCGCCAGAAACGTCGCGCCCCCGTCGCCGTCGGCAATCCCCTCGCTCGCCTGCTCCGGCGTCGCATTGGCCGTACCCCGAGCGCCCTTCGACCCACCCCGGGGCTTCTTGGACGCCCTCGCCTCCTTGTCGGTCCCCACCCCGCTCGGACCCGCACCCGCACCCCGCTTCGCCCCGCTCTTCGCCCCGCCAGCCCTGCCCGTGGCCACCCCGTCCTCGTCCCCCTGGTCCGCCCCACCCTTCCGCTTCTTGCCCCCACGGGACTTGGCCCCCACCCCCGTCTCTGCAGCCCCGTCCCTCGTCGACTGAGACGCCGTCAGGATCGGATCGATCTGCTCCTCCAGAGCCTTCTGCTTCAGGACCACTTCCTGCAGGGGTTCACGAGCACAGGCGTCAGCGGCAACAGCGACATGGCCATTTGCAAAAAAGGTGGTGGTGCTGCGTGAACAGGGACGCAATGCTGCCGGTAACCCTAAAGTTTCCACAGACATCACGAGGTGGCAACCCTTGCAAGGAAGCCACCTCCTCTTGCCAGTCACATGACCCCCACGCACCTCAGGCGGCTGGTCGGCGCCCCGGGGCACACGGCACACGCGGCATTCCTTGGCCTTGGCCTCGTTCTCGAAGGTGCAGGCCGAGCAAGCCCACGGAGCGTGGCGCGCGGAACCTCGCCGCTCCGTCGCCGGCGTCGGTGCCGCATCGGCGACCGCGGGTGCGCCACGGGGTGGCATAGAAGCCCGCTTGGCGGCCCGCCGCGCAGCCGCAGCACCCATGCCCCGCGGTGCAGTTGCTGCCCCCTTCGACTCCGCCCCAGCGTCAGAGACCCCCGCTTCCAAGGCGTCAGCAAGTGGCGCCCGCTCGCCGCCCTCATCGCGCTGCGCATGACCCGAGCCCGTGTAGTTGTACGGGTCGCTCTGGCGCTTCGTGGCATCGCCCTGCGCCTTCTTGCGGCCCGCGGCCTCATCTGCTGCGTTTGGAGGCGCTGCTGAAGGTCTGCCTTTGGCCCCGCCCTTGGCCTGGGTGCCAGCGCCCTCCTTGGCCGGTGGGGTCGTCAGCTCGATGTCCTCGCCGGGGGTGCAGAGGACCGCAGCGAGCGCCGCGGGGTCCGCCGCGGTTGCCATGGGCGGCTCTGCTTCGTCGTCGGCCCCTCCAGCCATGTCCATGTCAGGCGGCGGTGCGTCTGCGTCGCCCGCCTCTTGCGGGGCGCCGGGCGAGTTGGAGCGCCGCAGGGGCAGCGGCCCAAACTTGTCGTGGGAGCTGCGGTGACAGACATATGAGGCGTGCTCAGCTCTCTGTGAAGGGCAGCGTGCGACCTGGGCTGGGCAACCCACATGCCAGCATGATGAGAGGCGCCGTTGCTTTGCAACCCGTGGCGTGTGCCGCAGCGTCTCACCGGGACGCAGATTTGGCGGACGACGCCACGGACTGCCGCTTGCAGCGGATTCCCAGGGTGGCCCCGCGCCTGCCCTGCATGAGGAGCCGCTCGCGCGCCGCGTCCTGCACCAGGTCGTTGCGGGCGCGGTCGGGGGTGCGTAGCTCCGGGAGCTGGCTGCAGTGCTCCTGATGACCCGTGAGCGCCTCCAACATCGCGTAGTGCTGGGAGATGCGGTGCAGCTTCGCGTCGCCCTCCTGGCCCCGGGAGATCCTGCGGGCATCGGGCGACCGGACGTCGGGACGCGAGATGCAAAAGGTTGAGGTGAGAATGCTCAGGCGCGCGCGCGAGCGCACTTGACGGGCTGCTTGCACGTCGGGCACTCCTTCTTGGCCTTAAGGTGCTGCGTGAGGCATCCCCTGCGCGGGGCGGGAAGAGCGGGCGGCGATATCGAAGAGACATGGGTCATGATGATACCAGAGGGCACGCAGGGCCTCAGAAGCGCGCAGGCGCGCCGCTGCGGGGCGGGGCATGCACAGCGTGTGGCGGCGCTCACGGGCAGAAGTAGTGGCAGCATGGCGTGCGGATGGGCGGCTCCCGGAAGATGGACAGACATATGGGGCACTTAAGCTCGGTTCCCATGTTCTCCAGGGCCTGTAAGGCCGTGGAGGGCACCTCCAGCGTGGGCATCGCGCCGCAGCGATATCAAGAGGGCTGGGCGGGTCACCCTCAGACGCAGGCACGAAAGAGCGATACAAAGGCAGCGTATTTGTTGTCGTTGTCCTCCGGTGATCCTTCTTTTGAGCTCTCTGGCGGGTAGGGTTGCGCGTTGAGGGCTTCCCCGTGGCTATGAGTCCCCGCTGGCCAAGAAACGCGCGTCAGTTTGTCGGCTTGCGCGCCCCGACTGCCTGCTCAATCCGCGCAGGGCAGCCTGGTCATGCAGCAGGAGTTCGCGTTCGTCCTCAGCGCTTGAGCATGTCGGAGCGTGCCGATCGCACCGCGGACGCCTCTCCATCTGCTAAGGAGCCCGAGCTCCCAACGTTGCTGGCCACGTCTGGCCGGAAGAGGCAAGCTGCAGTGGGACGTGCCCTTTCGCAGAGCCTTTCCGCGTCAATCCAAGCCTCTGCTTGATGCACTGGAAAGCATGTATCCAACTGCGCCCTCTCTGTGCGTCCAGGGGCTCCCGGAGCTCATCGCCCAGCACTACCTCCGCACCCGGGCTCGCCATCACCCGGGACGACGAGGAGCTCCCGGTTCTCGACCCCGTGACCGACTATGAGAAAATTGGGCGTGTCGGAGAGGGCACCTATGGGTGAGGCAGCGGCTGGGATCGATGCCCAGACCGATAACGCATGGCCCATCTCTCTTGCGCCAATCCCAGCGTCGAGCCAACCGCAGGGTCGTCTACAAGGCGCGGCATCGCGTGACGGGGGAGGTCGTTGCGCTCAAGCGCGTGAGGATGGAGCGGGAGAAGGACGGGGTCCCCGTCACGGCCGTCCGGGAGCTCCGTGTGCTACAGAAGTGCCGCCACCCGAACGTCGTCAACCTTTTACGCGTGCTGACGGGCGCCAAAGCCGACTCTGTGTTCTTCGCTTTCGAGTTCTGGTGAGCGGCGCCGGAGATAGAAGAGCGGCTGTGCATGTGCCTTGGCCATATCCGCGCTTCCCACGATGACATCGGTCATCTGCCCCAACTGCCCCTTCTCCGCAGCGAGCACGACCTCGCCCGGCTCATCGACTCCCTCCGCACCCCCTTCACCGTCTCGGAGGTCAAGTGCCTCATGCAGCAGCTCCTCAGGCACGCGACGCGCTCCCACGCCTACCCCTGGCACATGCGCACCTGCTTGACACAGCTGCACTGATCCTCTGACACTCCCGTTATACACCTCCGTGGTTCATGCCATGCCGCGCGCCCTTGCCTCCAGAGCTGTGGCCTTCCTGCACGGCCGGTGGGTGGTGCACCGTGACATCAAGCTCTCCAACCTCCTCCTGACCAACACGGGGGAGCTCAAGCTGTGCGACTTCGGCCTGGCGCGCTACTTCCGAGCGTACCAAGTGGCCTACACACCTGGAGTGGTCACGCTGTGGTATCGCGCGCCAGAGGTGAGGCCCACCGTCACTACTCTAGCCTGAGGTCTCTGCCACACCTAAGGGCCTGTGTTGGGGCTTGCCAAATATGCACGGCCAAACCTCTCTCCTTGCACCTCTCCTTGCAGATTCTGTTGGGCGACGACAGCTACACGGAGGCCATCGACATGTGGGCCGTGGGGTGCGTGCTGGGGGAGCTGCTGCAAGGCTCGCCGCTCTTCCCGGGGCAAACAGAGCAAGAGACCGTGTCTCGCATCGTGGCACTGCTGGGGCACCCCACTGAGGTGAGAGCGCGGAAGACAGTGTGGGAGATGGTGCGGGAGGGGTAAACAGGGCTGCGGTCATGGGCGAGTGCGGGAGAGAGTGCGTGATGGACAGAGCGATCGAGGTTGGGAGACGGGGTGTGACGCATTTGCAGTGCTTGGGCAGCCAGCCCGGGTGACCAATAGCTGGCGGCAGGTTGTGCCGGCAGCGACTAGACCCTGGGCGGACCTCGTTGCTCCCCGCAGGCCATCTGGCCGGGCATGTCGTCCCTGCGCCACATCAACAACTTCCGCATGCCCCGGCAGCCCTACAACTACCTGGCCCGGACGTTCCGGGACCTCAGTGAGACGGGGATCGACCTTTTGGGGCAGCTACTGCTGTACGATCCGGAGAAGCGCATCAACGCGAGGGAGGCCCTCAAGCACCCGTGGTTCACGGAGCACCCTCTCCCGAAGGCCACGCACATGATGCCCACCTTCCCGTCCACCCAGGCGAGGAGGCATGGGTGCTTAAGGCGTCAGGTTGTGCGGCATGGGTGTATGAGGCATGGACCCAGGGATGGGTGTCGTACCTAGTATCTTGCATGCATGGTACAGTCAGAGGGTGGATGATGCCTGTTGATGCTGGCGGGTGTCTGGCGTTTGCAGGCGAAGGAGGCGGAGCGCAACAAGCGCGAGGGGCAGCAGGGCCAGGGTGCGGCGGGCGGGGGCGCGTTTGGACGCGGGGGGGCGGGCGCGTATGGTGACGGGGCTGGCGGCAAGGGTGGCGTGTCCAAGGGGGGCATTGCGCTCGGCAAACGGCCCCGGCCCTAAGCGGTATGGCTGGCTCTGGTTTCATTATGAATGAGTCCGCTTTCATGGGGACTTAGGCGCCCTGCCAGCACTGATGAGAGGTGCTAGGCCCACTACGGCAAGCCCCGTGCAGAGTGCACCGGCTGGCCTTTGCACACGATCAGCCCTTTTGTTGAAACATCCGCGCCGGTCCGGCTAACCCAGTCTGCCGCACCACACCGCGACGGCCGCCAACTGTGGGACTCGCCAGTCTGGCATGTGTCAGTGTCCAGCGTCAGTGGTCGTGCTTGGGCATTTCCCGGCGCATGTACGTCTTCCACCCCTCCTCGCGCGCCTTTCGGTCGTTGCGCTGCCTCTCCTCCAGATCCGCCTTCCACCTGCAATGGAGCAGAACACCAGCGCGAGGCATCGGACAACGGTGGGTGTGCTGAGCATCGGGCACCGGCGGGCATGCAGGGTGGGTCGGCCGCACATCGCACATCAACACCACCCCGCTCACTTCTGGCTGCCGGCCTTGTTGTCCTTCCGCAGGAAATCGAGGTCTTCCCGGAAACGCGAGTCGCTCGGCAGCGCCGCGTCCTTGGCCACTAAGAGGGCAGAGGAGACACGGGCAGCGTCGCGATGCACCGCAGTCTTCAGTGTCGCGCCGCAGGGTCGCCAGGCCATGGGATCCCACAAGCGGTCGGTCGCACAAAGCAGCCGGAAGCAGCCGGGGCATGCGACAAAGCAGCAGTGAAAACGGCAACGTACCACCAAACTGCCCCAGCCACCACACTCGCCTTCCTTCCACCCCTTCCACCCGCCCGTCACTGCCTCGTTCTCTTCATGGAGCGTCCAGTACCGCACCCCGTCGAAGTCCGCGTGGCTCAGCCAGTTGCCAGAAACGACGCTGTAGATGCCGTCGCCCTTGGGACGGTGGCCCTTGCGGAAGCTCTTGCTCTTCTGCGACCAAGCGAGGGGGCGACCGTTTGTGCGACCACCAGTCCGCAACTCGCCTCGCCCCGTGGGCGTTACATCGACACCCTCAGGTCGACAAGCAGGCAGGGAGCAGGCAAGAGCCATGCCAGGGCATGCGCAGAGTACATGCAGCAGTATTGATAGCCCAAAGCAAACGCCAGGGCTTGCAATGCACCTTGAGCATGGCCCCGTCGTCCCTGCCCCTGAACCACCCCTTGCTGCGCCCCGTCTGCACCCCCTTGTCCGTAATGCCTCCCCACAGGGCGTCCTCCCGAGCGAGGAGGTGGTCGTCGTCGCCCTGCGTGCCAACAGCCGCGCCCGGGGTCACGCGGTCATCACCACCGCTGTCGTCACCGCCGCCGCCCTGCCCGAGGCAGTGCAAGAACAAGCCACCGTCGGGTGTCGCACAACCGCGCGTGAGGCAAGACGACTCGCCTTGACGGGTGCGAAGTGGATGACGCCCTCCAGGTTGTTCTCGTTGTCGATGAAGCTCATCTCGCCCTTGAGGAGGCCCTGGGGCGTGCCCCGGATCACGTTGTTGATCACGTACGAGGGGAAGTGCAGCTCGATGCAGCCCTTGTCCCGGGGGAACTCGATGCGACGGAAACCCGAGGGAATCGTGGTGAGGGAATTCCACTTGAACGACACCTGAGGCGCCATGGGCGGGGAGGGTGAGTCACGGTGGGGCCGGGGCGGGGCACGGTGGGGTCGGGGCAGGCCAGGCAGGCCATGCTGTGCCGCGTATGGCGGGCGGATGGCAGGGGAGGGCGCCGCACATGGCGAGCGGCGGCAGAGTGGGAGTGCTCCGCAGCTCGTATACATGCTCGCCTGGGGGTTGGACGTGCCCACAAACCGCCAGGAGGGTCCCTTGGACTCCTTGCTGTCTTTGGCCTCCATGTACCACGCGGAGACGGGCGGGTGGTGGGAGATCTGCTCGAGGAAGACCGTGGAGCCGTCCGACAGCTCGCCCTGCCACGTCTCGCCGAGGATCGGGTTGAACGGCTTGGCCCAGGTTGCGAAGACGTGCTGCATGCCCGCGATGAAGAAGGTCATGACCCACTTCATGCGCTCCACGGGGTCCGCGGACTGCGAGCGTGGCAGGGGGGGAGGGTCAAGGGTTGAGCACCGCGGGACTTGGAAGCTGTGCGTCCGCGCAGGCACGCGCAACGCCGCCCGCGGCTGCGCCAGTGCGCTCCTCACCGCTGCAGCTGCCTTGTCGAGCATGGCGGGGTAGATCCAGGGGTCGGTCAGCTTCTGGAGGTAGCTTCGGGCCTCGAAAAAGGTCACGGGCATCGACACGTTGATGAGGTTGACCTGTCCCTTGAGCAGGTGCCTCCCCATCTCCCGAATCAAGTCCGAGATGGCGCGCCGCTGCCTGCGCGCAGATCGGAGCGCGCGCAGGGGTGCGCTGCAGCTTCGAGCCATCTTGGCAACAGGCGGCCCCCGCGACGGCCGGCGCTGCCCCGGCCCCCCCTCCCCACCTCTGGACGACCTTGAGGTCCACGCACGTGATGCCCCCGCTGTCATTTGCGTGGTCGTGGAGCAGGGCCTCCGCGACATCGTAAAAGTAGACCCCGTCGCTGTACGTCGGGGGGCTCATGATCACCGACCCTGCGCATGCCGGGGAGGGAAGGTCAAGTTGGCGAGGAACTGCTGAGCAGGACCATGAACGGCTGGACGCAGGCCCAGGCCCAGACGCAGGCCCACTGCGCCCATCTGTCAACGCTTGGCGCCCGCGCAGGAGATCGAGGCTCAGAAGAGTGGACAGAATCCGGTAACCACAGCTCCGCTTTACAAACGCGGCTGCTTCGACGGAACAAGAGATGCCCGAGCTTTAGGGGTCTGGGAGTCTGATGCCGCGCGGAAAGCGGGTTACGGGTTCCAGCGACGCCATCATACTTGCAGGGATAATCTGGTATACGCGGCGGGGGCATTGTCGCGCAGAGGTACGTGCTGACCGGGTCCCAGGCCCAGCGTGCGTCGAGCGCGAGCTGGATCTCACCTCCTCCCGCGCCGGGCACCTGCCCGGGGGCCCTGCGACACCAAGGATGAAGAGGGCTATAGAAGAGCGCAGCACTGGGCGGGTTCGCTCGTGTACTGCGGCTGGGTCTGCTGAATGCGTTATTGTCCTGCCTGCCAAACAGTGGAAGCAAGCAGAGCACGTAAATTGTGTGGTCGAGGGCCTGATGCACTGGATATCTTCCGCAGCGCTCGCACCGCTCGTCTGGCGGGTGAAACCATAATTCTGGCACCAAGAAGTCTGAGAAGAAGGCCTTCAGCGTTCCACAGGCGTCTCTGAGAGGGTCATGCATTCCGCAGGGTCTGAATTCTGTCCCTCTCGCATCGCCTGCCCCCTCACATCGCTTCCCTCCCCACGTGTGCTGCTGTGACCAGTAATGCTTGAGGCCTAGCCATGATGCGCGCCATTTGGAGAGCAAGATGGGTTCTCCCAGCCCGACAGGGCATGTCACGGCAATGGTGGCGCAGATGGGCGTCTGAGCAAGGCCGTGGACGGGACGCGCGACCCCGCCGCGCGTCCAGGGGATTTGTTCAGGCCTGCGCCGGTCTGCACTTGAGAGAAATGAAGGAGGAGGGAGGCGTGTACCAGGAAGCGGCAGGTATGGCCGCGTAGGCATCAGAGATGAGCATGCCACGCCCGCCAAGTTTCGCACAAGCAGTCGTGCAACATTTCCCGCTTTCTATCGCACCCCCAGGCGCCGTCTCCGATTACAGCCGGGCGGGGGAGCGCATCACAGTTCACACCGAGCTGCTCCCCGGGCCCAGGGTGAGCCTGCCAGCGGTGGCTGCCTCATGCACTACGTCAGCAGACGCCCACAGACCAGCCAGTCGCCAGCGTGTGCTGCAGGTGCTCAGGCGTCAGGGCTCCCACCCGCGGGTCACGCTACTGTGCCCAGCGTGCGCGGCCCACTTCACCAAGGCAGCCTCGCTCCGGCAACACTGCGCGACGTGCTGCCCGGACCTGTTGGCTGGCACGTCCTGGGACCCGGGGGACCCGCAAAGTGCTGCAACTGTCGTCGACGAGGACGCCGGGAGCGTGGCGTGCCCGGAGGCTCTCGCTGCTATGGCTGCGAGGGAGCGCGCCAACTGGTACGCCGTACTGCACCTGGCGTTCCGGGCGGGGGAGCGAGACGCGAACGGCAAATCAAGACAGAGGTGGGAGCTTGGTTTGGTATGGCGCTGCTGTATCCGTGCCTCATGACTTCCCCCAAACCAGCCCCGTGTGCCGTTGCCGGGATGCAGGACGGAGGCTGAGCTCGCCTCGATGCTGGGCTTGCCCGAGCCGCGCGTGTCGCTCATGCTCAAGTCCGCCATCCGCGCATGGCCCTTGGTAATGGACAGGGAGCCAGTTGAGGTGCTGTATGAGGTGAGTGCCTTGGGAACCTCTGCCTGCTCACGTCACCCGGTCCTGCCCCTGAGCACGGCAAGCAAGGCCGGAACATGGTGCTGTTACCCCATCATGACACGCAGGACGAGGACCTGGTGGCGCTGAACAAGCCGCATGGCATCTCGACGGCCCCCCGTAGCCGGCACGAGGGCGGCACCCTTTTTGCTCGTGCGTACGGCCACCTGGGCACACCCCCGCTCGTCGTCCACCGCCTCGACATGGACACCTCGGGGCTCGTGGTCTTTGCCAAGACCAAGAGGGCTGCAGCGGGGCTGGCCATGGAGTTCCGCCAACGCAGGGCTCAGAAGGAGTATTTGGCCATCTGCCAAGGGGCCCACTGGGCATCCCGGGTGCGTGCGAGGAGTGGTATCTGCCGCGGGGGAGGCATGCCATGGCACCTCCCTCGACCTGTCGCCGGGGGTGCTGTCTCGGAGCCATGCTGTGGTTGTAGATGTGCGTATGTTGAGTCACACGAACGTCCCGGCGCTTTCAGGAGGTTGACGTGGACGCGCCGATTGGGTCCCACCCCACGCTTCAGGTGGGGCGGCGTGTCACGTGGGACGGGGACGGCAAGCCGGCATCGACAGGGGTGCGCGTGCTGTCGACCTCGACGACCGCGGGCCTGCTGACGGAGTCCCATCGCCCGGGAGAGATCATGGACCCCAAGTGGCTGGCCCCTGACCATGCGGCCGGGGCAGCGCTGGTGCTCTGCTCGCCCCGCACAGGTCAGTGACGGTGGCCGCTTTGCAAAGCGCTGGCTTGGACATGATCGACTTGTCTCTGCTCAAAGCGCGCGTGTCGCCTGTGCCTCTGCAGGCCGCACGCACCAGATCCGGGTGCACCTGGCGCACCTGGGCCATCCGATCGTGGGCGACGACCTGTACGGCCTCGTCGGGCCGTCCATCCCGCGACAGGCTCTGCACGCGTACCGCCTCCGAGTGCGGCACCCCACGCGAGGCGACGCGCTGGAGCTCACGGCCCCACCCCCGGCTGACATGCTGGCGTGCATGGGGCGCCTGGGTTTGACGCACGACATCGCTTGCTAAGACTTCAAGCCGAACACACCGCAACACGTGCGGGTACGACGCGGCACATGCCAGCCAACGTCGGCCTGAGATCGCTAGGGAGGGACACCTCGCCCCTCGTAGCATACAGAGCAACACCCCAGGAGGCGTGGGCGCCTCACAGGCCTGCGAGCGGGGCGTCGACCGGCCATGAGCGCGAGCGAGGCGACGCGCGGGGCCAGAGCATTGACGGCGAGCCGCGGCGTGGCCTCACCGGAGCGGCCCCACACCACGAGCGACAGCGAGAAGGAGAACATCACGCACGTCGCGGCCCAGCCGATCTGGACGATCGCGGGCTCCCCTTCGGCGAGCATCATGGCCTCCGTCGCCGCCTGGGCGGCGGGGGCGAGGGCGAGCGCGGCGCCGGCCACGGCCGAGGCCAGGGCCACCTGCGAGCGGGTCGGGGCGGCCGGCGGTCGGCCATACGAGCGCGCGGGAGCGGCAGCAGCCACAAACGGGGGCAAGGAACGCGGGGAGATCCAAAGTCGGGGCGTCCGCGCGGCGTCGACCGGGCATCGCGCCAAAACTCGAACCCCCCTCCTCTCAGCCGCTCGGGGAGGGCAAGGCAGACGCGTCCGTACGGCGCCGCATCCCCCAGCAAGGCCTCGACAAGGAGAGCGGCAGCGGGGCGCAGGAAAGGCCAGATTTCCTCGCGCGGGGTCGCGCTGCGCCTGACCGACGTCCCCCGGCAAGGAGCGGGGACAGACGCGCGCGAGGAGTCCAGCCTGGCGAGGAGGCATTGGAGCTCGCCAGGGGAGCCCATCGGACCCCCCACGACCGCAAGCGTCGGGCCGGGACGAGCAATCCAGGGCTGGGGGGGCTCCACCCGCGCGCGGGTGAGGCTCGCCCCCCCGGATGCAATCTTCGACCCCCAACGCAGGCCGTGGCGCTGTCGGGCCGCGCCCAGGGAGGGGAAGCGGCAGGCACCAGCGGGATGCGTGGGGCGGACGGGCGATGCGCGTTTCCGGGGAGCGCGGACGCGTAGTGTCACCTTCTCGGGCTTCCGCGCGGAGGCGACGACCGACGCGCGGCGCGCAGCGGGCGTGCGGGCGGCACCCGCGACGCGGAGCCCCTTCGGCACGGAAACGACGGAAGAGAGCGCCATGGCTGCGATCCACCCACGTCGGAACGCTGAAGAGATCTCGGTGGGGGGGCTGGCGCGGTCCTGCGGAAGGCTGGCCCAGGTGTGTCACTGGCACGCGAGTCCAGCATTTTCAACAAGCCCTCTCCTGCGACGAAACCGGTTGAACTCGAACAACGGCATCACATGAATGCACCACACAGCTGGTGCTCGAAGTTGTGCTGCCTTTCCTTGGATTATATAGAAGTGTCTTGATCCCGCTCCTTCGCTCATACAACGATGCCTTCGATCACGTCGAGCCCGGCAGCGCCGGGGAGATCCCTGAAGGTGCGCCTGGTCGCGCGTTCTGACGCGCGGTGCACTCGCGGGTGGTTGGCCGACTCGCGGCTCCGCGAGGCGGCGAGCGGCCCATATATTGCAGCTATGAGCAATGTCATCCGGTTCGCGACCGATGGGCGCCCCGCCAAGGCGAAACGGGCCTTCTGCGGCCCCTGCAGGCCCGTGCGCCCGCAGTGGAGCGGTGCTACGAGGACCTCCAGGCCTTTGCTGCGTCCACGACGCTCGGCGACCTCCTTCGCTCTGCCAGCTATGCGAGCAGCAAGAGGCGCACGACGCCCGTGGTGGCGGTGCACGGGGAGCAGGCGGTCGCGGACGTGCTGTCGGTTTTCTTGGAGGAACAGGTGGTCGCGGCGCCCGTGTGGGCCGCGGACACCGAGTACCAGGGCTTCGTGGACATCTTCGATGTCCTGGACGCCTTCATTCGGCTCCTCCGGTGAGCACGGCTGTGGTGGAAGCACGTCGGCCCATTCAGGACTGCCACACCGCGCCCCCCGTCCCCTCCCGCAGCCCGGAGCTTCTGTCGGCGCAGTACCTGCGGGATCACCGCACGGCCGCGATGCACGAGCTGAACGAGGCGGCGCGGGCGTTCCTGGCCCGTCCGATTGAGACCGTCGCGTGGCGCAAGGACGGGCAGCTGTGGTTTGAGGACGACTGCGGCTTCAGCCTGCGCGAGGTCATCAGCCAGGGATTCATGCTCCCCCAGGAGCCCATGAGGGCCACCCTGGTGAGAGAGCTACGGGCTCATGATCAGGAGCAGCGACCGTGCCTGCGGCACTGAGAGACTAGGGACCCCCATGGCACACCAACCCGTCGTGACACCCCCCATCTCACATGTGCCTCTGATAGCCGACCCGACTTACCTCAACCCTGCCCCACGTCACGCCCGCAGCACCGCATCGGCGTCTTTGCCTTTGACGCGGCCCCGGAGCCCGAAGGTGCCCCCCTAAAGACCCGAGAGCCCAGGCAGCCTGCCAAGCCATTGGACGTCGCACCTAGCGATGCCGTGGTCGATCAGCCAGTGGCAGAGGAGGGGTCCAAGCAGGCGCGGTGAGTGAGGGACTGGGAGGGTGCGAGTGTTGCATGTTGTACGTGGGGTGTGCTGCAGCAGCTATGCTTCTTCGACTTTGCTTGCGGAAAGGGGGCTGGCCCTCTGGCGCTTTCATCCCTTCCCTTCACCTGTGCCCTCACCCATCTTAACAAGCATGGACACAACCTGCGGGCAGGCGTCCCTCCTCACACCCGCGCCTCTCCCTGCCCTCAGCGTCGACACCTCCCACGCCCTCCGGTGGAGCATCCGCCACGTGGTTAGCCAGTGGGACTTCGTGTGTTTCCTGCACGAGGCTCACGCAGAGAAACGCCTGCCCGCCCTCGACGGCATCGCAGGCGAGCACGTGTTGACAGGTGTTGACAGCGGCCCCTGTTGGTAGGCAGGCATGTAAGGTAAGCATGTAAGGCGATTGTCACTTGTGCCAGCACCCTACTCCCACCCATCTCTCCCCCCTCGTTCTACCCCAACTCCCACCACCTCCCTCTCAGCTTCGCCCCTGTAACCCTCCCACCAATCCACTCCCATCTCCCCCCCCAGTGTCCGACCTGCCCCCGTCCACCCCCACTACCGCCCCGTGCGACACCCCAACGCTCCCCGCCCTGCACTCCATCGCCCGCCTCCGGGTCTCGGGCCTCGCCCTCACCCACCCTGCCTCAGAGTCCACCATTATCGGCCACGTCTCATCGACAGATTTCCGAGGTCTCACTCCCGAGTGGTTCGCATACCTGACGCTGCCGATCGCAGAGTTTGCGGCTGCGGCTGCGCGCGCGGGCGGGGGGCAGCGGGGGTTCAAGGAGGCCTGGGAGGGGCAGCGCGGGGTGGCGGCTGGCGAGGGGGAGCGGTGGGAAGAGGTGAGGTGGGGTGGGGTGGGGGAGTGAGTGTAGGGTGCGGTGAGGTGAGGTGGAAGAGGTGGAGTGAGGTGAGGTGGGGTACGAGAGGGATGGCTGGAGCACTGTGCAGATGTCGCAACCATCACAGTGATTGCACCCGCCGCATGCGCAGTTGCTGTCCCACTGCCGCCCCGTGTGCTGCACCCTCGGCGACCCCCTCTCGCTGGTCGTGCGTCACATGGCCACCCTGGGCATCCACCAGGTGTGGGTGGTGGACGACCGCCAAGCGCTGGTGGGCGTCGTTACGCCCTCGGACATCCTCTCCTGCATGGCCACCTGCGTCGGGACAGAGCACGCCATCCGCGACGAACAGGTGAACGAGCGATGGAGTAACTGGTTTGATACTTGACAACACTGCTGTTGTACGCCATGCGCCGCCCGTCTCGTGTGTGATGCGGGGCGTGTTTCCCTGCGCTGTGTTATCTCGCACAATACCCCTGCTAGGGTGAAACTACACCTAAACCGTCTCGTTCACCCCGCAGGACTTTGATCGGGAGCTGACGCGGCTGCGCGCCGACCAGGGCAGCACCCGACTGCGCGCCTACAACACGCCCTTCCCGGTCGAACAGGGGAGGGCGCTGGAGGGGCGGATGGCAGAGCTGGCCGGCATGGGTGGGTCGACCCCTGGGGTAGGCAAGGAAGGGGTTGGGAGCGGGGGAGCAGCTGCGTCCCATGCAAGGGCGGACGTCAGTGCAGCCCCGGGGGCAGCGGGCGAGGCGGTGGGCGAGGCAGAGAAGGGCGCAGCTGCACCCCCGGCTGGCGATGTGGCGTCTAACGAAGGTGGAGTGGAGGAGGCGGGGAGTGGCGTGCCGCGTCTGTCAGCGGGGGCGTCTGAGGAAGGCGTGGGCCGGGTGCGGCAGGAAGCGCGAGAGGCGATGGCGAGGGTGCTGGGGGGGCTGACGGTGGAGGAGGCGCTGCGGGAGTTGCCGGGGCAAGAGGTGTTTGCGGTGGAGGCGTCGAGGCCTTGCGGGGTGGCACTGCAGGACATGGCCAGGGCAGGGCGAGACTCGTGCCCGGTGGTGTGGCCCGGGGGGAAGTTCAGGTGGGGGCTTGGGGCTGGGGTTGTGGAGGTGCATGAGCATGACAGGTGGGGCTTGTGGGTGTGGAGGTTGCATGAGCATGACATGACTTGACTGGCGATGTGTGTGATGGTAAGTACGTGCGATGGGGTGAGGTGCCTCTCTCATATAGTGCGACTCGCGGCATGCGCAGGGGTTACTTTTCCGTTCTCGACGTCTTCCGGTCTCTGCTTGATGCCTTGGAGGTCGAGGCGTCGCTGGAGGAGGCGGCCGTGAGGGTCACGGTGCTGCCCGTGGCGTCGCTGGTGAGACACAGGGTGTTGTGTGTGGGTAGCGATGTGGGTGTGGGTATGGGTAGCAGTGTGGGTGTGGGTAGCAGTGTGGGTGTGGGTGTGGACGTGTGTTCTGTTTGCACAAGAAGGGCAGTGGGTGTGCACGATGAGGGGGCGGTGTGCGTGGCGAGCATGGTCACCTGATGGTCACCCGCCCGCCCGACCCCACGCAAACGCTCAACCCACCCGTCGCCATCCCCCTCAGATGCGGGCAGACACGGACGGCGCTCGCTGGGACGACCTGGGTGCCTCGCTGCTGTCCCTGGTCTCAAGGGGCCTCATGCGGTCGCAGTCGGCGCCCCACTTCCACCGCATCGTCGTGTGCGACGCGGATGGCAGGCCTGTGAGGGTGGTGTGCCAGGTGGGCGGGGTGGGAGTGGGTCACGTCTGCTTAGAGAGATCCCTCACACTTTGTCTCTTGCACTGCCATCTCTTACAACCCATCTCCCACCCTCCATTCCCCATCGCAGCTGGACCTCGCCCGCCTCCTCCTTTCTCACCTGCACTCCCTGGGCCATTCGGTCCTCTCCGCCACTCTGTCCCAACTGGGCCTGGTCACCCCGCACGTCTTCACCGTCCATGGCAACGAGCCGGCCCTCTCTGCCCTCGCGCGTGTATCCGAGATGGGCCTGACAGGGGCCGCGGTCGTCGATCCAGCCACGGGGCAGGCCGTCACGCATGTCACGCTGGCCGACCTCAGGGGCTTGACGGCCAAGGACATGCCGGCGCTGCTGAGGCCCATTCTCGAGTTCGTGCTATGCCGGAGGGAGGCCGGGGCTCGCAGGGCCCATTGGGGTGGATCAAGGGGTGAGCGTGCGACTGGCACGGGGGGGGATATCGATGCAGGCAAGGAGTCGCGAGAGGGGGCGGCGGCGGCAGAGGCGTTGGGATTGGATGCCGGGATGGGCGTGGAGGTGATGGCTGCGGTCCAGACGGGGCAGGCGGGGCAGGCGAGGGGCACAGGCGGGGGTGGGAGCGGGAGGGGCGGGGAGGGCGGTACTGGCGGGGCGCATGGGATGCAGAAAGAAGGAGCGAAGGGGTGGGTGCCGGAGGAGTTGGTGGTCTGCCACCGGGAGACGCGATTTGAGCAGGTGAGGCTGCGGGGGTGTCACGGTGACGGTGTTGGGGGCGGTGGTGGGAGCGTGAGCGAGCTCTGCTCCCGCTAATGCTGCTTACTGAGTGGTGTTGCTTGGCATGACCCAACGCTTTGCACGCACACTCTGTCCACCCCTCCCATCCTTGTTTCGTTCCCTGACATTCACATTTGCTTCTCCATCCCCGCAGCTGCTCTCTGTGATGGCGGAGGCGGGGGCTCACCGAGTATTCACATTGGACGCGGGAGGGCGGCCAGACGGGGTCGTGAGCATCACGGACGTGCTGCGGGAGGCGTGCTGTGCCTGAACGCGCTGTGGGGGCACGGCGCGAGGTCCGGAGCAGGGGCTGGCTCAAGGTGGTGTTTGGTGTGGCGGATGGGGTGGTGAGGGTTTGGCTGGAAGTACACACAGTGCCTTTTTAAGCAGACGAGGGGCACTGCAAAACATGCATCTGCACTGTGCATTGGCCGCTCTGTGCTTTGTCTCCACGCTTTGTGTTTGCATCGCTTTTCATGCCTTGGCGTGCGTTGAATGCCCCACATTTTATCAGCGTGGTTCCTTCAACCATGTTCCGTCACCCTCTCCCTGCTACCATGCCTCCTCCCGCCACAGTCCCACCGCGCTCAGCACCCAACGGTGTCCCTACCGCATCGTAGCAGTGGTGGGGCACCCATCACTCCCTCGTCCCTTAGCTCGCCATCGCCTGGTCGCCTTGTTACACCCATCACTCCCTCGCCCCCTTGCCAATACCGGTCAGTGCCCCTCAGGCCCCGCCAGCACCCGTCCACCCCACCCCTCACGCCTGCCCACCCTCGCTCCCCCCCACGAACGCGTCCTCTGCCAGGTCAATGGCCCTCGCCAGTGCCGCGGCCTTGTTCACCGTCTCCTCCAACTGCGGTCAGAGAGTGCAATAGAGAAGTGTTCAATCTCTGCATCTCTGACCCTCACAGCTCAGCCACCACCACCACCATGCCTGCCGTCTCGCCCCTCACTTCCGCCTCTACCACTCCCACCCCCACCCCCATTCCCACCCTCCCTCGCCCCTCAAATTCCCGTATCCACCCCGACCCCACCCCACCCCACCCCTCGCATCCGCCTTTACCACTCCCACCACTCCCACAACCCCCACCCCCACCCCACCCCACACCTCCCCCCTCACCTCCGCCTCCGGGCTTGAGTCCGCCACCAGCCCCGCCCCGGCCTGGATCAGGAAGCGCCACTCGCGCCGCGCGTGGCCCCACTCCCCGGGCGGACCGTACTTGTACACCGCATCCTCCTGGGCCGTGGGCACCATCATGGTACGCAGCGCCAGGCACATGTCGAGCTCGCCCGTGAAGGAGACGTGGCCGATGCCGCCGCCGTAGGGGCCCCGCTTGGCCACCTCCAATTCGTCGATGATTTGGAGGGCGCGGACCTTGGGGGCGCCCGAGATGGTGCCGGCGGGGAGGGAGGAGCTGCGGGGGTGGGGGTGGAGGGGTGGTGAGGGTGGTGAGAGGGTGGTGAGGGGGTGAGAGGGTGGCGGTGGGGGTAAGAGTGGAGAGGCGGGTGAGGGGATGGGAGAGTTGTGAGGGGGAAGAGGGTGGCAGTTGGGGTAAGAGTGGCAAGGCGGGTGGGAGGGTAGCAAGAGGGTGGAGATGTGTCCAGGGGTTGGTCGCGGCGGCTACTGGGCACAGTGGCATAGTCATGTCACAAGTGTGCCGGGTCTTTCGTGCCACGGCCCTGGCCCCCGCCCCCCGCCCTCACCGCAGTGCGTCCCAAGAGGTGAGCTCCGGCCTGAGCTTCCCCGTCACCGTGGAGCTGATGTGCATGACGTGGGAGTACCTTTCCACCTCCATGAGCTTGTCAACCGACACGGTACCCATCTCCGCCACGCGACCCACGTCGTTGCGGCCCAGGTCCACCAGCATGATGTGCTCGCATCGCTCCTTCTGGTCCGCCAGGAGCTGAGATTCCAGGGCCAGGTCCTCCTGGGTGTCCACGCCACTGAGGGGAGAGGTGGGGTGGGTGTGGGTGCGGGTGGGGGTGGGGGTAGCAGTGTGGGTGTGGGTAGCAGTGTGGGTTTGGGTAGCAGTGTGGGTGTGGGTGCAGGTGTAACTGTGAGTCTGCGACAGTAAATACGCTTCTCCACCCCCATCGCTTTCCCCCACCACCCCGCCCCGCCCCTCACCGCCTCCGGGTGCCGGCCAGGGGTCGGTTGGTGACCACGCGGTGGCTGTCGACCCGGCAGAGGATCTCGGGACTAGAGGCCACCATGATGCATCCCCGGCACTGCATGTAGACCATGTACGGGCTCGGGTTGACCACGCGGAGGGCGCGGTAGACCTCGAAGGGGTCCGCGTACGTGCGGCGCTCGAACCTGGGGGGAAGATGGGTGGGGTGGGGGTTTGATGTTGTGTGGCGGCGGTGGGGTGGAGGGTGGTGGAGGAGGGCGGCATATGTTGTGTGCATCCGCTGCTCAGATCGGGGAGGTGGGGTGGGGGTAGATGCTGCGTGGCGGCGGTGGGCGGGCAGCAGCGTGGCCGTGACAATGAGCATTGTCGGTCAGAGCCATCGCCCAGTGCAGCCAATGCGCTGCAAGCCACCCAACCCCATTCCACTAAGCGTCACCTCACCCACCCCGCCCCACCATCCCACCGGCCGCGACCTCACCCACCCCATCCCATCCCACCACCCCTCTGCCACCCTCACCGGTGGGAGACATTGCCACCCACCCAACCCCATTCCACCATCCCACCTGCCCGCATCGTCACCCACCCCCCTGTCACCCTCACCGGTGGGAGAGCACCAGCTGGAAGACGTCCCCCGACAGGATGTATTCCTTGGTCCTCTCCACGGCCCTCTTGTACTCGTCCCGCCCCATGTCAGACTCTGCCGTTTCCGACCATGCGCTGCGCTGCGTGGTGGCCAGGTCCACCGTCCCCACGCGCATCTCCGGGGGCGCCTGGGTCAGCCGGGAGACCAGGGAGGCCAGGCGCGCGGAGCCCTGGCGGTAGGCATCCTCCAGGGACGGCGCGGCGGCTGCGGGGGGGGGTGAGGCGAGCGGGGTTAGGGTGCCATGGCAAGATGTCAGGTCGCAGAGTCGCAACCACAGGCCCGACCACAGCGTTGATGGAATGTAGTCGACTCAAGTATGCATCCACCCCCCAGGGAGCATAGGAACTCTGACAGACACGTCCCCCATCCCACGTCACGCATCGTGTGGCCTTGTTGCGCCCTTACCGGTGTCGACCCAGCAGACGACGTAGGCCAGCTTGGTGGCCTGGTCGAACACCACCACGTCGTTGTACAGGGCCAGGTGCACGTCCGCGAAGCCAGTCGTGTCGGGGGGGGCGCTGCTGAAGGGGATCTTGGAGGAGTAGACGTACCGGACGGTGTCGTAACCAGTGAAGCCCACCTGCGGGAACAGAGGAGCGCGGGAGACTCGCAGGAGTGGTGGTGACAGCTGCGCCTGCTATGTAGTCAACACAACCGAGGCTGTGTACCCATCGAATGGGGGTTATACATGTCCCGCTCGCCCCACCACCTCGCTCACTACCCTGTCCTGTCACGCCCCGTCTAGTCCCGCTAAGCGTCCGAGAACCTCACCCAGCCCCCCGTGAAGACCTCAGGCAGCCCCTCGACCCGCACGGGCCGCCACTCCCGCGACCGCGCCTCGGGGACCGACAGAGGGTCCGCCTCTTTGGTGTGCGTCCGGGTGCCCGCCGCGTGGTCCAGCACCGTCACGTCGTTGCCGCGGGCGATCACCTCCACTAAGGGGACGAGGCAGGGGCGATTGGGGCATCAGGCATCCAGGTGCGGTGTCGGTCGGGGTGAGGTGAGGTGAGGTGAGGTGCTGCTGTCGGGGAGCAAGCGGGGGCAGGGGACAAGGAGATACAGAAGACAGTAGCTGAGCGCGACTCACGCACGGGTCTCGCTCCCACGAAGGAGTACCGCCCCGTCTGGGTGCCCCCGACCACGGACTCGAAAAGGAAGGACGGCGACTCCTTGTCGTCCTCCGCGACCAGACAGCGGTAGGCCTGGATGGGGCTGCAGAACAGACGCAGGCAGATGGAAGGTCGCGAGATGGGTCTGCCACGGGCGGCCGGGGTCGGGAGGCGCGGGCGCGGCTCCTGCCCTTGCGCTTCACCTCATCTGGTCCGCCATAAGTCGCCGGAAGAGCGGCACCAGGTTACCCTCCTTCGCGTGCTGCACGAACTTGGCATAATGAGCGTCTGCAGGGGATCCCGCAGCCCCGTTCGCCGTGGAGTGCGGAGCTGCGGCGACGCAGAGATGGTGGATGTGCTGCTCAGGTGGCGCACTTGCGTTGGGAGCGCGAGGGACGACCGCCAGGCTGCGACTGCAGTCGGTATACCTATTCGCTCGCCGTCAGCGGGCTCGAACGCGAGCCAGCCGCGGCGGACGTGGGGCTGGCCATCGCTAGGCTGCACGGCGGGGCGAGGCGCACAGACGCACCGTGGAGCACATCCTTCTCCGCCGTCGCTGCGCGCGGTGGCGCATGGACTACGCATCGAGTCAATCCCCCGCCCCCGAAACGCGGGATCGGGCGTCCCTGGTGCCGCGATGGGCCACAAGCGTGCCGGCTGGGCCCCGGGCGAGCCAGCGCCGACATGCCGCCCCCCCGTCGATACGAGCTCGCTCCACAGCTAGTCACGCGGCACCGGGGAACCGGGAGAACGCCCCGCTTCCTTCGCCTCTGTGCCTGGGACGCCGCGGTGACCCCTGAGCGAGCCCGCTGATAGTTTCGGATGAGCAGATGGACGCGGCAGCGCTCCTAGCCCAGTCTCGATGAGACGGCGACGCAGCCGAGCCAATCACTCGCTTGTTCCTGCTGCCAGTCCCGTGTCAGGGCATATCCACCTGCCAGCGCCTGTTGGCTCGCGCCTGCGTCCCCCCGCCGAGCAGAGCAACCCGTCTTTGAGATAACACGCGCATTCCACCCACGGAGATCCGTTCCCGTGGCACGGGTGTGGCGTTTAGGTCGAGTCCGCGGGAGGCGCGCAGTCAGGGGCGAGCGATAAGGGCCTCACTGCACCCTCGCAAATGGGCCTGCCCGCTCTCGTCCTGGGAGGCGCGCACTCGGCCCAACCGACGGTAGGCAAGACTCTCAAAGCCAAGGGCGGAATCGGGGAGCTGGGAGCGCGCGAAAAGAGCACCGGAGCCGCGTCGAAGGTCGGTCGTGTCCCAGATGAGGTCCGGGTGAGCGCGCGCACCCGCGAGGGGGTCAACGGGCCGCCCGCGCGCACCCGGGCACATCTGCGCCGAAAGCGGTGCTGTGCCGATTTGACTGCAAGCGATGAACTCGGTCGCGCGCTGGCGCCGCGTCTTGCCCGCCGGCGAGAGGGGTCCGGCGCGCCATGGGAGAGATTCGCGTGCATCTCCAGTATATTCGCGACCCCTAGTCGAGGAGGTGTCGAATACGCATTTTCGATGCGAGCGCCCGCACGCTGGAGGCCCTGGTGGCCGCCACGCAGGAGGGGGTTGAATGCCATTTCAACCGCGGCGAGACTGCACGGCCGCTCTGGACCTGTCCCCGAGCCGCACGCCCGCAGGCGATGGTGGATAGGCATCTCGACGATCTCGTCGCGAGCCCGGTGACCCTGCGTGCCACCCCCCGCCACCATGACGAGCGAAGAGCAGCCATGCCCGGCAACCCCGTCCTCGTCGCGGGGGCGTGCGCGGTGATGGGGACCCTGGTGAGATGCTCCGCCGCACGCGGTCGCGCATCCGGCCCCTCGCGTCGCGGCCTGCGCAGTAGCATGCGCAGATTCTCAGGAGATATGGCCCGCCCGCCGCACCGCGAATCGCCGCCGGCCGTCCCCGGCCGGGACATTTGGACTCATCGCGGTCGTTTGCGCTCGCGCGGCGCGCGGGAGGGGCTCGGACGCGCACCGCCGGCGCGATGCTCATTGGGCGACGCCTCGGCACTTGCGCCGCAGATCCCTGCGGGCGCGGCGCTCGCGGAGGAGGCGGCGACTGCATCCGCCGGCAACGCGGCCATCTCCGCGCTGTTCGGGGCGGCCGTGGTCGTCCTTACGGTGCTGACGGGGAGCGTGGGCTACCTCACCTTCGTCAACGTGAGCCGGCTCCCCGCAGCAACCTGCCTTCCCTCCATGTGGCAGGCATTGCAAGTCAGCCAGGCGCCCTGCCGCCCCGCGCGTTCAACCACCGCTGCCCTTCTTCCTTGCAGTGGCAGGACAGCCGCGCTGAGAAAGAGGAGCGCCGTCGGTTCGAGCAATCGGAGAAGGACAGGCAGTACCAGCAGCAGATGGCGGCGTACAAGGGCGACAAGAAGAGGGACAAGGAGAGGAAGAAGGCGACGGGGCGGGGGGGAGGGAGCGGGTTCGGGGCATGAGGCCAGAGGGCCGGATGTATTGTCACCCCACGCCACCCCACGTTTAGGCCCACACACGTCGTCACGTGTAGGAGCGTCGATCGACGCGGGAACGGAGCAATCGACGCTCCCGTCGCCCCGCCTGGGAGGTCCCAGGATCGATTCCTTTCTGTTTCGAACATCCGTGTCCGAGCGCGGGCGCCGGAGAGCCGAGGGCCGCCCTGGGCGGCATCGGCCCCCGGCCTGCGTCGCTGGTAGCAGGCGCGGCGCTGTCCGCCGCCTTCCACTTCCCTTCGCTACCCTCTCTGCATGATGACGCGTCCGGCGCGGGCCGAGCAGGCTCTGCTGCCGGCCTTTTCCCCCTTTCCCTTGGCCAGTCCTGGCTAAGATGCGCTTTGGCGCCCGTTTGTGCCAGTCACTGCCCTGCTTCGAGCCGCGTCGAGGCCGATCTCGACTCGCTCGGCGAGCCTAGGGCCACCCCTATGAACAACAAGAATGGCGGTGTGACAAAACGTGCTTCACCGAGGCATCGCGCTCAGGACGCCGGGGCAAGCTCCAGTGCCCGCGCCTGCGCCCCGTACGACGTCGCGTTGTCGACGTGCCTGCCCCCCAGCCACTCCAGGCCCTTGCCCGTGGCACGGGGCGTCAGGCCCAAACTCGCTAGGTACTCTGGCGAGTGGAATTTGCTCAGGTGGCGGTGACCGCCGTCGCACAGCACGGTGACGATCACGTGGCCGGGGCCGAGATCCCTTGCCAGCTTGGCAGCACCCACTGCAGATGGGAGGCGCGAGGCGGGATCGCCGTGGCGCGTCGGCTGCCGCTACGCTGCAGCAGCTTGCGGGCAAGCCACTCGCCGCAGTTCATCGCGGCGCTCGACCCTAGGAAGAGCCCGTCGTTGCGCATCAGGTAGGCCGCCATCTCCACGCACTCCTGGTCGGTGCCTCGGAACGCCCCGTCAATCAGTGCGGTGGCGAAGTTGGCCGTGAGCCGGTTCAGGCCGATGCCCTCGGTGACGGTATCGAAGGGGTTGCGCAGACGGCGCCCCTCCGCCTCCACCGGTGCGTACAACACCCCTCGCTCGACCTGCGTGCGCAGTTGTCGCAGCCGTACCGTCGACACGCCCGCCCGTTGCCATGCAGCTCACTTGGGCAAGGCTCGCACGCACCTTGTTGTACAGACTGCTCCCCGGCGGGTCGACCAGGTAAACCCCGATGCGGGGGTCCAGGGCCTTCAGTGCCCGTGAAACGCCCGCCAGGGTCCCGCCCGTGCCTGCGCCGCATATGAAGGCGTCCAGGCGCCCCCCGGTCTGCTCCCAAATCTCCCGCCCCGTGTCGTGGTGTGCCCGGGCGTTTGCCAGGTTCTCAAACTGATCGGCAAAGACCGCACCAGGGAGCTCCGCCGCCCGGCGCTGCGGTCGGTGGGCAGGAGGGGGCGCCGTCGCAGGCGCCCAGAGACGATACACGGCTGAAATGGCCGTGACGGCAGCGCTCAGCTGCGAGCCATTGTGAACGCCACCCTGTGCCCTAAGCTCAGGTCAGAGTGACCCGGCTGACACTTGCCCCCGCACCTTTGCCACGTTGACGAAGTGGTCCGGGTGCGCGATGGATACGGGACGGAGTCGCTCGACCGTGGCCCCCAGCGCCATGAGCATGCGCGCCTTCTCCACGGCAGCGTCGTCCGGCATGCACACGTGGCACCGCACGCCCACGGCGGGTGCGACGGTGGCCAGCGAGACGCCGGTGCTGCCTGCCGTGCCCTCCGTGATCGTGCCGCCGGCTCTGAGGACCAGGGCGCGGATGCGAGCCCGTCGCTATCCGGCCAAAGACTAGGTGTCGCACCGAGGAGTGCAGCGGGCCGTGCCTGAGCGCTCCCGACGCCAAGGCCTCTTGCAGAATCCGCAGCGCCACGCGGTCTTTCACCGAACCCCCCGGGTTCAGGAACTCGGTCTTGCCCAGGATGTCGCAGCCTGTGGCCTCAGACAGCGACCGGATGCGCACCAGCGGCGTGCGACCGATGAGCCCCTGCGGCACATGGCGGGGCGCGACATCGCCGCGCGGGCATGCCATGCATGTACTGACGTCAACGCACGCCACCGCATCGCCACCTCCAGCCCATCGACGATCCCTGGGCCCCAACAACTCGAGGAGGCGTCTGTGCCACTGTCCGCGCGCTTCTGGCCGCCCCCAGGCTCCGTTGCGCTGGTTCCCGAGTGACGCTTGGCAACTCCGAACGCCGCGCACGCCAACAACACGCCGCAAGCGGCGACTGCGGAGCGGGAGAAGGGTGGACGATGGACGGAGCCTGCCATGGCCCAATGTCCGCGTTTCCCCATCGCCGCGCTTGAAGCATGGTGTTCACCACTCGCTCCGACGATCGCGCCGCTCAACCAGTCCCTTCCCGCAGCCCTTGCTTCGGCCATCGTCTGCGGCGGCCTTCAGCAGCCTGCAACCCCGCCTTCATGCTCTCAAAACCTGCGCGGCACCGCGCCGAGCGACTGACGTCTCCGAAAGACGGGCCGTGGGTCGTTGCTGCGCCATGGGACGCCCGAAGTTGACGTCATTGCCAGTCAGCGCCATGAAACCCTCAAATGGGTGGCCCATGGGCGCTCCCCTGGCTGTTCCGCATTCATCCTGACGCAGTGCCCAGTCCGGGTCGCCCTACATCGTCCACACGGTGAGCGTGCCGGGGGTGCCGGCGCCAACCTCGTCGCGCCATCGCAGTTGAGGCTTTCTGCGCGGGACCGAGGGCGATTTCGTCGAATTTATGGCTTTTGGGCTTCAATGTAGCATGACAGCCAGCGCCGGATGTCCCTGCGACGCGGCCCGGGCCCGCGGGACTTCGATGCCTGCCCCCCGCGGCTCGGCGCGACGGCCACCGATGCGCGTCTGCTTTGCATGCGTTGACGCTTGTGCGTGCATTTAATGGTCACACTGCTCACGAGAGCGCCCATCTCGCTCAGGAGAAGCGCATCGCATCGCTCGCAGGTGCTCGCAACCATGACGCGCTCCCAGATCGCCTTCGCCGCGCTGGCCCTGATCCTCGGGTGAGCCGACGACTGCAGATGTACTGTGTCCACTAGCAGCGCGTGGCGAGCCAGCAGGCGTGGATCCATGCGTCGCCTTGCGTCCCGCAGGGTGTCGGCGGGTGCCTACGCCTCCACCGGCACGGAGACCCCGGCCGCGCCCGTGGACACGCCCGCCGCGACCGTCATGGCCACCCCCGCCGCCACCATGGCCGGGGCCACCATGCCGATGGACACGCCCATGGCCGGGGCCACGGTCACGCCGACCATGACCCCGACCATGACGACCGGGACGATGGCGACGCCGATGAGCACGACGGCGGCGGGTGCCACGGGCGCCGCGCCCGAGTCCATGGCGACCGGGCCGTCCACCCCGATCTCCTGCGGGAGCACAGGCACGCCACTCTGGGCCGAGATTGTCATGCAAACTTTTCCTGCACCAGGACACGCACTAATCCGTGCTAACCCACCCCGTCCCCCCCCCCCCCTTTTTTCCAGGGACCCCTTATACCGTTCAGCCCGGCGAAGGTCTCGCGCAGATCGCTGCGGCCAACAACACCACGGGTGCGTCGCGTCCGCGCGTTGCGTCCGTGCGCGCCGCGTGGCCCGGGGCCTGGTACGGGGCTAACACCCCTCTCCGCCTGTCTTCGCAGTGTCCGGCATCCTCGCCAACAACCCGCAGATCACCAACCCGGCCACCCAGGTCGTGCCCGGCCTGCAGATCTGTCTGCCCAACCACTGAGCATGGCACAGCAGCGCACAGCAGTGCAAGCTGGGCTAGAGCTCTAGGGTGCCATCCCATCGTAGCCGTCGTTCGTTGAATGGCGGCTCACCTCCCGTACGGTCGATCTGTGCACGTCAATGCCAGCCAGCCACCCAGCTGCGCTGCCCCCGCGTCTGGCAGCGTATGGCAGCGCCAGAAAACGCAGCCCAGGGCGGGGGCCGCTCGATTTTCACCCGGCCTGGCCTCCTCACCGGCTCACACACGTGCTCGGAGGAACAAACGACTCGCCCGGGGGCTTTGCAATCCACTGCCTGTGCGTGTCACGTGGCCTAGCCAGTCTCGCTCCCGGAGCAGCTAGCTCGTAACATCAGGCTCAACCGCTGCGCAGCGTGCTGCGGGAAGCAAGACATGGGGCGGAGATGCGGGGCTCAGCGACGGGCGTGAACAGGTTCCGGGGCGCTCAGTGTCGCGAGCCACGCTTCGAACATGGCTGCCCTCCTGCGCGCGGGCGACGGCCCTTGGCGTCCCGCGCAGGAACGCGGGGTTTGCGGATCACGCGTCGCTTCCCGTGGACGACGAGAAGATCCTGGACGTGGTCTCGCGGCGCGTGGACGACCTGCTGACGTTCCAGGCAAGTGTGTGCACCCGCTTTCCGCCCTTTGCGACGCCCTTTTCTCCCCCGCTGCGGTCTCATTTACGAACTATGTTTTGAGTCCTTTCCGCGCAGCACCTGGAGAACGTCAAGAACCAGCGGCACGAGCTGCTGGGCCGCATCGAGGAGCTGAAGGGGGAGCTGAAGCACTGGCGGGACAAGCTGGCCCGGCAGCTGCGGTGGGTGACGCGCCGCTTGTAGCTGAGAAGCGCGGGAGGCAGGCCTCGCTGCCCACCCGCCTCGGCTCCGGCTCCCTGCAGGCAGCACGACGCGGAGCTGCACGAGCTGCAGGACGGGCTGCAGCACGAGGTGGACCGTCTCAAGGTGGAGTTTCAGGACATCAAAACCATTCTCGGGGAGCAGCTGGAGAAGGCGGGGGAGTACAACGCGCATCTGATGAACCTACGTGATAAGAAGGATGTCCGCATGGCCGACGCTGCGGACGAGCACTTCCGGTGCGCGAGGGGCTGTGCTGGCGACGGCAGGTTGCGTGCAGTGGTGTGCAGCGAGAGATCGTGAGCCGTCTTGTTGCACCCAGGGCGGCCAAGTACGTGCGGCGGAGGCGGGGGTCGGAGGACGAGGTGGAGGAGCGCCGCAGCGAGTCGGGGCGCGGGTCGGACGGGGACATGCGGGGTAGCTGGCTGAACGCCGCGGGCGGTGGGGACGACACGGGGGATGAGGGCCCCGGCGGGGCGTTGGGGGATGGGCTTGGCGAGGGCTGACTGACGTGTCACGGGCGGTGTTGAAGAAAACAGGACACAAGGGAATGCCACAGCCGCACTGGCCGCAGCATATATGGTATATGCTACCGCTGCACCTGCCCCGCCCCTTTCTGTCATCACTTGAGGGCCCACTGGAGCCCCTGCAGCGTCATGCGGATGAACTCGTCGATGTTGATTCGCCCGTCGTGGTCCGTGTCCACGTCCCGCATCACCTCCTCGAACTGCTCGTCCGTCAGTCGGTCCTGGCCCATCATGGTCAGAACGCGGCGGAACTCGTCCCGCTCCAGGAAGCCCGAGCCGTCCTTGTCGAACCGCCGGAACGCCTCCCGCATCTTTTGCTCGGGTCCGCTGCCGCTGTCCAGGTCGTGTCGGATCTTGCCCACCATGCTTTGCAGGAACTCGAGGTACTGCTCGAACGTAACTGCGTGCGTGGGTGAGCCAGCGTGTTTGTTGTGCAGCTGTCGCACAAGAGCACCTACAGGTCTCTGTGCGCAGCATCTACCCCCCACCTCCTCCGCCATCCTTAACGTTGAGCGCCTTCATGACGCCCTCCACGTCTGCCTTGGACGGGTTGAGTCCGGCCGCCCGCAAGACATCGGCCAGCTCGTCCGCCTCAATCAGACCGGTCCCGTTCGTGTCGAAGATGTCGAAGGCGGTCTTGATCACCTCCCGGGACTCGTCGTCAAACTCAAAGCTCGGCATTGCGGGCGTAGGGACGCCGCAGCCCAGCCGGTGGCCTGGAAGTCCCTGCGTGGGCGGCAACAGAGGGAATGCAAAGACAGACAACCGAGCATTATTTCCTGAGGACTAAGACCCCGCGTTGGAGCGCAGAGCCCAGGTACAAAGGTTAGCATGCGAACACCCCGGCCTCCGCGGACCGCAAGGCACAGCCCGACCAGGACGCGACCAACCTGCTTCTGTCAACGCGAAGTTCACGGCAGGGGATGCCTGAGCTTTCCTCGTGACTGCACGAGTACTATGAGATCTCTTCCAAGCAAGTCACACGCGGTGTCTATCTCTCAATGCTGTGGCGCTCCCTTTCGCGAGCTCTACTGGACGCGAAATCCTCCTGCACTCCAGCCTAACTGGGCGAGGGGCTGTCACACAGCGGTCAGGTCCTGACGTGCGTCATGACAAGAAAGCCATGCTGCATTGGAGTGTCCCGGAGAGCTCCTGTATGCTTTGAATTCCAGCTTCCCCTCCGCGTAACAGCGCCGTTCAGACCTCAGCGCTGCCTGCGCTCGCGCGCGTCGGTCCCCCGGCCTGCTGGCGGCCACCACGCCGCGATGGTGGAGCAGCAGGTCGCGCTGGTCCTCTCCCGGGAGCCGGAGGGCCGTGTCCTGGCCGTGGACATGCACACGGGCGCCGCCGTGACCACGTACAAGGGGTGCTGCTCAGGTCCGCGGTGCATGGCCCTGGTGGGGGAAGACCAGTTTGCCGCGGCTCAGAGCGACAAGCGTGCGATCATGGTGTGGGCATGGCACAAGGACACGCCCGTGTCGCGGTCGTTCACGGCCGAGCCCGTCGCCGCGCTGGCCGCCACGCCGTGCGGCACGATGCTGGCCGCCGGGGGAGCCTCGGGCTTCCTCTACCTGTGGGAGACGTCCACCGGTCAGCTCTTGAGGTAAGCGTCCAGCAGCCCGGAGCTGGGCGTCCTCCGGCCTCGCAGCTCTTCGCCGGCCGCCCTTTGCTGACCGCCTCCCTCCGGCGGTCACGCGGCCCCGTCTCGTGGACCGCAGGCAATGGCCCGCGCATTACAAATCTGTCTCATGTCTCCGCGTGTCGTCGTGCGGGCATTTCCTCATATCTGGCGGCGAGGACACCCAGACGCACGTCTGGGCACTGCTCGACGTGCTGGATCCCGCCACGCCGGAGTCGCAGGCGCCGCAGCCGCACTGGTCGCACTCAGAGCATACGCTCTTCGTTGCGGACATCGCGGTGGGCGCCCCGGGCCCCGCCGCGCTGTTCGTGACCTGCGCAGGGGACGCGCAGTTCGCGGTCTGCTCCCTCGGCTTCTGCGAAGTCCTCCGGTGAGCGCAGAGTCTGGATGCGAGACCTTGAGCTGTCGCTAAACCTGCCTGCCCCCTCGGATGGGCCACTCCCGCCCTGCGTATCTGCCTGCAGGAAGGGCACGCTGCCGGGGGCCGCCACGTGCGCTGCCCTGGACCCATTTGAGCACGCGGTCTACTTTGGCTCCGAGGACGGCTCCGTGTACTTCGTCGACCTCCTCACCGGGACCCCGGCGCCGCAGCTCGAGGTCCGCCGCGCGCCACCGTTGCTGTGCTTGCGTTGATGCCCTATGCCCATGCGGGCCGGCCATCAGCAGCAGCACTGCGCGGCTGACCTGCGCACATCTCCATTCCACCTTCCGCAGGCGGGCAGCGACCGTGCGGACGCGACCGCGGTGCGTGTCCACAAGCAGCGCGTCAACAGCGTCGCTGTCAGCACGGACGGGTGCTTCCTCGTCACCGGCTCCGACGACGGAACCATGCGCATCGTCGGCGAGTCCCGCTGCCTCGCTTCCATGTTCTTTGCCCGCGTGCACACCCATGCAAAGCGCCACCCCACCCATCGCCACCGCACCGACCTCGGCCAGCACCAAGCCTGCCCTGCAAACGCCCCTCCCGCAGACATCCAGAGCCGGCAGGTCCTCCGCGACGTGGCGCACCCGTCCCGTGCGGCCGTGACCCACGTGGCCTGCATCGACAGGCCTCTGTTCATGATCAGCGCGGGTACCGAGAAGGACGGCACGACCAGGATGCCCTCCCCCCTCGCCCACGCCCCCTCCCTCGCCGCGAGCCGCCGCGGGCCTCGGCGGTCCGTCCCCGTGGCGCCCTTGGCCAAGTTCTTAGGCCCTGTTTCTGGCTCCCAGCCCTGGGAGGGTCCGCTGGCGATGCTGGGGTCCAGGGAGGCGGCGCATGGTGACCCCTCGCCGCTCGTGAAGGCCGGGGTTCTGCGCGGCGCATCGGGGGGAGTGGAGATGATCGGGGGTGCTGGGGCGAGCGGGAGTGGGCAAGCGAGGGACCGACTGGTGGAGGTCGAAGGGCAGGTGGAGGCGCTGCGGGAGGTGAGGGGCTGCGGGGAGGCTTGGGTGGTTGGGCTGGTCCATACTATGGACATGCGCTGTGGAGCGCGCTTGGGCTGGCAGTCCTCTCAGCGGTACTAGTGGGGTGAGGCGATGTGCATTGTGCCACTCGATGCTACTCATGGGATGGCGTCCATGCACCTTCAGGAGCTGGCAAGGGCGACGCATGCGGCCGAGCAGTGGAGGAGCCAGCATGCAGAGCTGCACGCCTTCTGCGTCGAGGCTGTCCTGGCCCAAAGAGGGTCCGCGCGGTCGGGCAAGGGGTAGCTGAGAGGGCAGCGCCTGTTTGGGTAAATGATGCTAGCGGGCGGGTGTAGCGCGGTGTACGTCCGCAGCTCCTCTTCAAGACCCGTGTCACTGAACACGCTATCATTGGCTAGATAACCAAGCCACTGCATCCATATATCCAGTCACTCGTACGAGACGTCTAACTCCGCCCCTCCTTCCCCGTCGCCATCCATCCAACCCACGCCCTCGTCGTCCGCATCCGACCCCGCGCCAGCAGTCGAGAGCCGCGCTGACCCAGCACTAGGCCTGACTGGCGCCTGTACAGCGCCCCAGGTGGCCCCCAGGGCCCCCCGGGTCGACCCCGGCAGGGACCGATCCCTCGCTGACCCGCTCCCCGACGCTGCGTCCCACCCAGCCACGTCACTCGAGAAGCGCGGGGCAGAGGCCGCCGGCACACCGCGGCCGCCCGAGCTGCGCGCTCCAGACGAGCTGGGCGGCGGCGATGGCGTGCCGCTGTGCGCCGTGCTGCGCCATGCGCCGCTCCCGGGCCCAGCCGCAGCCACCGCGGCCGACCCGGCACCCGACCCCCGCCCAGCAAGGCGCTCGCTCGTGGCCCTCCCAGCTCCACTGCGCTCATCCGCACCCTCATAATCTCCCTCCACACCGTCATAGTCCCCATGGCCGCGCCTCCCATCCGTGCCTGGGCCAGACTCTTCGTCCATCGACGTGCCGGCGCTGTCTGACGGGACCATCGCGGGGTCAAGCCGCACCGACTCCAGCACGTTCTCCCATATCGTGCCGTGGGCGGAGTTCGACGGCCCGGCACCCAACGCAGGACGCATGCTGGCGCCCCGCCCGGCGCCCGGTGCTGCGTTTGTGCCAACACCGGGATCATCGTCCGCATCCGCGTGCCCCGTCCGCCCCAGCGCGCTGTCGTGCGACCGCAGCAGGCCCGCGATGAGCGCCTTCAGCTCCGCGCTGCCGGAGAGGGGCTTGGTGTCGTGGTCATCCCAGAGCACAGGGCCGCTCAGGTGCACGGCCTGGGCCAGCAGCGACGAGATCTGCCGCTCCAGCCGCGCCGCGTGGCGCTCGAGCTCGTCGTCCTCGTCCTGGGCAAAGGCACAGTGCAGGGCACGTGGGTTAGTCAGCAAAAAGCAGGGAACACGCTCTGCATAGGCCCGGTGCTTGTGACCAAGTCAACGCCCCCTCACCTCGTCCCGCCTGGCGCGGATGACGTCGACAGGCGCTTCCGGTGCCCAGCCTGTGCGCCCCGCATCCCCCGGCCTCCGCGACTCCCCGCGCCCTGCGCCGTCTCGCCCCTGGCCACCCCCGCTGCGTCCCCGGGCCCCCCGGCTGGCAACCAGGTCCCGCAGCCTCTCCAGCTCCCGTCGCGCACGTACTACCTCCTCCTCACGCAGCCGCTGTGGAGCGAGGGGCAGCGAGGCAAACTTTAGGTGTTTGATATCCTTGCACATCATCACTAATCCCAACATACGGCACCTACTGCCACCCACATAGCTCTCGCTGACACGCCCGCCACGAGTGTCACCCACACCCATGCCCATCGCCCTCGCCCCTCACCTCCGCCGTGGCCGACCCCTCCACGACCCGCTCCAGCCGCGCCGCGTCCTTCCTCGACTCCTGCAGCTCCTGCTCCGCCCTGGCCAGCGCCTCCATCACTCGCTCTAGTTCGGATTGCATCCCCGCCACGTGCCGCCCCAGCGCCGCCACAGCCCCGGAGTCCTCTCCCGCGCTCGCGCCGCGCTGACCGCCGGAGACGGGCGCGGTGGGTCCCGGCGCGCCGTCGCCGTCGAGGGGGATGCCCAGCAAGGACAGCCGCACGCGCATGGGGTGGTCCAAACGGGCACGCTCGTGGGCCAGGGCGTCATGCGACCCGGCATGCTCACGCGCTGCCTGACCCGCGGCCCCGGGGGCTTGGGCCTGCTGCCCGTCCCTCACTGTTCGTGGCTCAAGGGGCTGCGGTCGGGGCTGGGGCTGAGACCCCTCACTGCCGCCGCCAGCCCCGCTCACGCCCGCTCGGCGATCCACACCGGTCTGTCCCACGTGTGCAGGTCCGCGCTGCAAGCCGCCATCCCCCGGCGGCACCCGATCCGAGCTGCGTCCGCGGCCCCCGTCCCCCGCAAACTTGGCCGCAAGGAACACCGGGGAGGTGTCGAGCAGGAGGCGCTGCTGCTCCGCGACGATCTCGCGCAGGATCGCCGCCCTGCGCCGCTCCCTCTGCAGCTCGGACGTCAGCTCTGCGGCCGCCTCCCCGCCGGATCTGCGATCAGTGGCGAGCCCAAGCGCATGTCAGTGTTAGCGCCAAACACCCCACAAACACCGGGCGCCTGTCAGCAACCCCGCCTCTGTCCCCCAACACACCTTTACTGGCACCCTCTGCCACTCAGCACATGCCCTCATGCCCTCTCACCTAAGCGCCTCCTCCAGCCTCGCTTCCAACCCCCCCAGCCGCCCCAGCACGCGGTCCAGCTCTCCCTGCTGCCGCGCCGTGAGCTCCTCCAGAGCCCGCACCCCCTCCCAGTCACTCCCCGCTTCCACCATCTGTACGCGCCCGCTCAGCTCCCCGCCCTGCATGTCCGGCACCCCCGTCTCTCCCTCGCTCGTCGCACCACCCGGCAACGCCTCGCCCATTCGGTCACTGGCAGCAGTTGAAACCCTGCCTGCCTCCGGACCGCCAACAGAGGGGCCACCCGCACTGCTCGGGCGCACACTGGCGACGTCTCGAGACGGCGGTCGGCTGACCCCCGCCGCGCTCCCGCTCCCGTGCGACGCCCCGCTCGCAGCCGGCGCTTGTACCGCAGCACCCCCCGCATCGCTCCGCTCTGCCCAACCTCCCTCGCCCGCCTCGCCCGTCACACCATGGAACCCTCCCCACGCATCGCGCGTGACTGCGCCACCCCACGCGCCGCTGTCTGTGTGCCATGGCCTCCTCGCCATTATAGCACCTGAGGATCCAAGGCCGGCCCGTGGCTGAGCCACAGGCGCAGATATCTTGGCACGGAGCCCGGCACCGGTCGCCTGCCCTCGCGGCGGCAGCCCCGCCGGTCCGCCTCTGGGCGTCGTGTTGCCACCCTCTCGGCCCCCGCCCGCACTCGACGGCTGCATCGATGCCGGCATGGGGCCCATGCCCGGCACGGCGCCCGTCCCCACACGTGCCCTTCCCAGCCCAGAATCAGCATCGTGAACGTCCGCAGCGGGCAGCATGGAGCCGTGAGAGCTCGAGAACCGCTGCCACGCTGCATTCGCAGGCGCGCCTGGTTGCTCGGCACCCTCGTGCCCCCACGCACCCCACGCCTCATGCGCCGCAGCCCGGCCCACTGCATCACCGACGTCGCCAGCGTTACCACCGTCAATGTAGACAATCCCCTCGCGACCCACCGCCCCGTATGCGCCGTGTGCCCACCCCTCCAGCGAAGCGTCACCCACCCCCGGCCCCCGCTGCCCCACTCTCGCTTCCTCTGGGCCTGTCCACCCCTGCTGCCACCCACCCGGGCCACCCCGGGACTCCAACCCAGACATTGCGCCCCTCGGCTCTCCCTCCCACCCACGCTGCATGTCTCTAGGCATTTCAGGCGAACGCCCGCCCGTCACCCCCGCGCCCGGCCATCCACCCTGCGGCGCTCGCGCGCCCCACGCGGGGCCCTGCGCCACCCAGCCCATCCCTGGGTCCCACCCCGGCTCAGAATCTCCACGCGACCACGGCTGGGGATGCTCCATGCCCACCTCACCACCGTCCCTCCCCTGCCCCACCCATGGCCCTGCAGCCCACGCGGCCTCGGCACCCGCTCCCCGCTCGACTGGGACGCTCGCCGGAACAGGGTAGCGCCACTGGGCAGCCCGCACAGGCACGCCCCGTGCACGCGGGTCGGCCCTCTGCGCATCGTTCCCTTCCCACTGACCATGGGGTGCGGCCCACGCCGGTGGCTGAGGGTGCCCCATTTGAGAGTACCTGATGTCCTCTTCCATCGGTCTCTCGACACCAGGAGCCACACGCACTGCGCCCACACCCGACGGCGCACCCCACCCACCGCCGGCTGCCTGGGCCGTCACGCGCCCCATCGCGCCTCCCCAACGCCCCTGCCCTCCGGCCCCTGACAGAGCCGCCCCACCCCAAGCGCCGTCACCCCATGCACTCCCCCTTGGGTCCTCCCCGCGCCCCTGCGCCCCGCCCACCCTCGCCTGCCCCGCCAGCGCAGTCCACGCCCCCCGCACCGCCCGCGCCGCCTCCTCCGCCGCCTCCCGCACCGCTCCCTCAAAGTCCGCGATCCGCTGCGCCCGGCGGTGCGCGCGCGTGAGCCCCGTCCCAGTCGCGCTGAGCCCCGAGGACGACTCCGTGGCCACCGACGCGGCCGCATCCAAAGCCGACGCCTCGCTCACGGACCCCCACCGCGCCGCCTCGCTCGCCACCGACCAGTGCAGGCGGGGCGGCGGACCCATCGCCGCGCCATGTGCCCCACCGGCCCCTGCACCTGGCCCTTCCCCTCTCCGCCCACTCCACGGCGACTGCGTGCCGTCCCTCTCAAACCCCTCCTCCGTCCCTCCAGGCAGCATGCCGGACGTGAGATCCGACCGGACCAGCCCCAGGGGGTACACCCCCGCGCCCACCGCCCCCTCGCCGCTCTGCAGACTCTGCGAGCGACCCGCATCTCCGAAAGGGTCCGGGAACCCGCGGCGGCCCAACGCAGCCCCGTTGCCTCCGCCCCTGCGCCCGCCTCTGAAGCCCCCATCCCCACTGCTCCCGGCACCCCCGCTGCTGTCGCCACTGGTGTCGCCACCACCGCCGCCGCCGCCACTGCCATCACCGCTGCTGTCGCCGCTGCTATCGCCCCTTCCGAGTCCCTGCGGTGGGCGGCCGCCCTCGTATTCCTCCGCATCCCCCTCCAGATCGCCCTCTGGCAACTCCGCGAACCCCACCGACCGTCCGGACGGGGACGCCCCCCGCGGCCCACGGTCCTCCAGGGAAGTGCGGAGGATGCTGCGGACAGATGACGAGGCGTGCGGCCGGCTGGGCCCGGCGTGCGGGTGCTCGGCGGACGAACCGCGGGGCCAGGGGGGCGGGGACGGCAGGGGGCGCCTGCGGAGGTGCCGGAGGGCGGGCGGCGGGCGTTGCGCTGGGTTTTGGGGCGGGCATTGTAAACGCGAGACATGGCACCCATCACTGTGTCTTTGTACGCGTGGCACACACGCACCGCATCTGCTTGCCGCTGCAATGCTCACCGAAGAGAGGTTTCCATGTCTCGTGACCGAGCGCCGTCGTCGCCCGCCCCGCCGCGAGCAAGTGCCGGGAATGCCCCGACGGGCAGCTGCGGGGACCGCCGTCCCTCACTGTGCTCCCGTCCGCTCCCTCCCTCAGACGCGCTGCGCCGGCTGGACTGCCCCCGCACCCGCGACCTCCCGCGTTCGCGCGGACCGGCATGGAGTGCCTCGGAGGCGCTGGACCGACGCGAGCCCCGACCGCTGTCGCTGAATGCCTCGTTCCCCACGGGGCCTGCGCCCTCATGCACGCTGCGATGCGTGCGCGCCTCTTGCACGGTAGCCGCCTCACGTTGAGAGCCCCGTATGCTTGCCACTGCACCCTCGTGCACGCTGCGATGGGTGCCGGCCTCCTGCACTGTCGCCGCCTCCCGCTGCGAGCCTCTCCGGCTAGTCGTCGTGCTCTCATGCACGCTGCGGTGCGTGCGCGCCTCTTGCACGGTCGCCGCCTCCCGCTGCGATCCCCGCCCCACGACCGCGCCCCCCTCGCTCGCCCGATACCGCCGCTGCCCTCCGCCGTCGCTTGCCTCGCTCGATCGCCGCCGCAGCATCGCAGGCGGCCCTGCCACGGCGCCTTCCTCGGACTGAGACGTGTTCTCGTCACTGGGACCCTCCAAAGGCAGCACCGCGTTCCCGAACGTCGGCAGGTCAGACGTGGAGGTGCGGACGTCGACGGACAGGGGCGGGGGCCGGGCGGCTGCGCGAGGGCCATCCAAGGTCGGGTGCGGGGCAGGGCGGCTGGCAGGGAGACCCGCGGGCACGAGGGGTGGCAGGCCACCGAGCGAGGAGGACCTGGGGCTGTGCCCAGTTGACCCTGCGAGGGCGAGGCAGGCGGAGTGGGATTGTGCGTCGCTTGCTGATGCATGACAAGTGACACTTGGGCTAGTGATGTCACCAAGGCGCCATGGAGGCTGCCAATGCATCGCGAAGTGCCTCACCGGGCGTAGACCAGGCCCCGCGGGCGGTGGGCCGGAGCACGCGGGGCAGGGCGGTGGGGCCGGTTGGCTGGGGCGGGACGCGGAGGGCGGTCAGCGGGGCAGGGAGGCCGAGAGAGGAAGAGGCGCACGCGGAGTCGCTCGACGGCGTCGTCGCGGTGTCTGTGCGTCCCGGCGCCAAGTCCACGTCTCCCTCCTCAGCCCCAGCAGCAGGGCCGTCGTTGCCCGGAAGGGGCGCCCACCGCGTGGTCGGGAAAGGGCCCTCCACGCCCGCCTCCTCGACGCCCCTCGCGTCGAAGTGAGCGAGCGTGCTGCGACGCCTCTCCTGGCTGGGGCCGGAGCTGGGGGTCGAGCTCGGAGTCATCCTCTCTGGGTCCGGCCCGAAGTCTTCGGCAAGGTCGCTGGCGCCCCGGCTTTGCTTCGCCTTCGCGCGGCGCTTCTTGCGCCGGCGCGGACGCGTCTCGATCGCGACCAGCGATCGCGGCTGCGGAATGACCATCGGGACGCCGAAGGGCTCGATCGCCGCGGCAAGGGCGATGGCATCGAGCTTGCGCAGGGCCGACGTCTGCCCGCACTGCTTGGGGGTGTACCCGCCGCACGCCATCTGGCTCACGAAAAGCACTGGCGCACGTTTCGCCATCACGCCCCCTCCCACGCATCGGCAGCGGCGACCCCGCGCACAGTTGAGGCAGCATGGATTCGTGCCCCATCCGGAACGCTGCGGGGGCGGTGAGTTGAAATACTCGCGGTCCAGGGAAGATGTCATCTAAAATGTTAAGCCAATGACGCATCGGAGATGGCTGCGAAGGCACCAGGGACGCCCCTGCTGCCTGCCGAATGTCCTGCTCATGCACGCACCTTGCCCGCCGCTTCGTGGGCTTTCCTGATGGCGCCGTCCAGCACAAGCATGCCCCCTTGCCGTTTTGAACTGTCCGCCTGCTCGAGCAGGCGCCCCTCCCGGGAGCGCCTCTCCCAGCGCATCGTTCACCCTCCAGACGACGAGGCTGACAGCGCCATGAAGAGCGGCGCGAGTAGCCAGGCGTGGCTAAAGCGAGACGGTTCCAGCGCGCAGCATGGCGATGTGTCCTAGCCCAAGGAGCGCGAGGAAATTTGAAATCAGATGCAAGACGTAGGCGGGAGGTTCTGCCCCGACGCAGCGCACTTCCCGGGTTCCCTCACGGACTTGCCCCGAAATCCACGCGTGCTTCCCTTTTCGTAGCTGGAGGGCGTCGTGACCTAGGCGCCAGTAATCAACCGGCAGCCGCTCCGCCAGAACAGCTGCTGTGAGCTGAGCTCATGGCGCCCGATGGGCCCGCCACGCAAGTAAGTGACAGCGAGCCTCGAGCAGGAGGTCTGGGTACGTTAGTCTGGCCAGCGGACAACGTGCTGAGGCCGGATGCAGCGGGTGACCCTTCGGGGCGCACTGCCGCCGCTGCCGGCTCGCCCGCGCAGGCTGGCTCTGGCACATCAGCGCACTTTGCTTTGCCGCGCACAATCATCTGGCTCGAGAGCCTCGGGAGCTGGTGAGCGGGACGGGGGAAGTGAGATGGATGCATTATATCGGAGGTTGCGTCTCGCTGCGTACACCCAGAGCTCATGTTCGGGAGCTCTGAACGTTCATGGTCATGCGCCAACCCATAACCCCGTGTTGGCACCACACACGCGCCTGCACGAGCTCGTCGGCTCGCGGCATCCGGCCTCACGCTCCGGGTGGCGCCCCGTGCTTAGAAAAGCGTTGCGCGTCATGTGACGTCTCAGTCATGCATCCATCATTGCGAGGCATGGCCACCGGCCGGGGATAGCCTCGCGACTGCGAAGCTCCGGAGGTCATCGTGCCGTCCTGTGTGTTATCGACCCCGCAATCGTCCCCGCACCCGCAGAGCGAAGCTGGGCTGCAGCTGAGGCGGTCGCTCTGCTTGGCGCTGTGTCCGGCGCCGCCGCGGCGATCTACACGGGCAATGCAAAATGGGCGTACGCCTCCGTGTGCTTGCCCGTCGTCGCCTGGGTCGCCGGGGTGCAGAAGTCGCGCGAGATCCGCGCAGTGCAGCGACAGGAGCTCGAAGAATTCGCGGGCAGGCTCGAAACGGTGTACAAAGAGCACAGGCAAGCGGATGCGGACATCGGGAAGCTCCCTGCCTTTGCCCTGGCGATGCCTACTTGATTACACGTTGCTTTGATCTAAAATAAAGCCATCGCGACCATTCCCGCAGCACGGCGGCCGTGGCGGAGGCCCTGGTGCAGGCGGGGCGGTCGGGGCAGGCGTGGGCGAGCGCGACGCAGCTCAAGAGAGTGGAGGCGAAGCTGTCGGCTATGGAGGGTTCGGTGTTGGCGGCGGGCGCGGCGGCGCAGGGGGCCGCGGGTGCGGCGGAGGCCGCCGTGGAGCGCGCTGCGAGGGAGGTGGCGCGGGAGGTGGCGGTCGAAGTGCAGCGGGGCGTCATGGGGCCGATGGGGCAGACCGAGGCGAGACGGGCGGGACTGGCGCCGCTGGGGTCAGGAGCCGTGCTGGGTTGTGTCTGGGTCGGTGCTTGGCTCACCATGCGTGCAGGGACTGGCAAAGGCCAGTTTGTCGTGAGACTGTATGCCATGCATGATGACCATGACACAGTGTTGTGACCTGTGCTCAGTAAAGTTCTTGGTACACTCGCAACCTCACTCCCTCGCATGTCATCACCTGTCCCCACCCCGCCGCAGCGCACGCTGGAGGGGCTGGAGCGCACCGTGGGTGCGTTGGAGGTGCAGCAGCGGGAGTCGATGCGCAAGGTGGCGGGGAGCATACGGGGCCTGCTGGCGGAGGTTGATGACGCCGTGCGTGCCGCGGTGCGGTCGTCTGTGGCTCAGGGCGTGCTGCCTGGTGTGGCATCGACAGCGGCGTTCACTGCGGACGGCACTGGGATGCAGGGCGCGGGGCTGCGGCTGGCGGAGGGCGACTTAGCGGCGCTTCGGGAGATGGTGCGGGCGGAGTTGGCTGCGGGGCTGGACAGGTAAGGCGGCGTGGGGCTGGCGGGGTTGAGGGCATGTGGGGCGTTGTGAGGCAGCCGGCCATCGCACCTGTTGTTGGTTCTGGACGATTGAGTGGCCTTACCAATGCCAAGTGACTCGTCGATGCAGCCCCACGTACCCTGCTCTGCACCCCTCGCCCTTCACACCTCACCCAGTCACCGTCACCCCTCGCCCTCTGCTCTTCTCAGGCTGGACGAGGGCGCGGCCGGCGCCGTGCAGGAAGCGGTGGAGCGCGCCACTCGCGCGCTGGCGGACCAGATCGCCGCGGACGTGGTGACGGCAGAGCTGGAGTCGGAGCAATGGACGGCCCTGGGGCGGAGGCTGGGAGCGCTTGAGGCCAGCCTGCGTGAGGTCCCCGGGGAGATCGGGGAGAGCATCCGCGCGGAGCTGAGGAGGGGCGCGGAGGCGGCCATGGGGGCGCGCGAGGGCGACGGGGTGAGGGGCTGGGGTACTAGACCCGCAGGGGTGGGCGGCGTGATGAAAGCGCACGGACCATTCGTGTATCCATGGCGGTGTCGATTTAATTAATAGTGAGGATGTCGTCATGTAATGTCGGCAAACGCGTTGCTCCGTTTGCACCCCGCAGGCGGGACAGGAGGGGGCCTGGGCACCGGACGCCGAGTGGGCGCGGGCAGTGGCCGTTGACGTGGTGCGGGCGCTGCGGGAGACCGAGGAAGCGGAGTTTGCAGGGAAAGCAGAGCGGGACGGGGAAGCAGCGGAGACGAGCGACGGGGAGTCGAAAGAGTCGACCGTCAGCGAAGAGGTGCTGGCGGAGGTGCGCGCGTTGCGGGCGGCGCTGGAGGCCGGGGCGCGGACGAATGGCGGTCGGTCGGAGGGTGGCGCGTCAGCTGCGGCGTCGGGGCGAGACGCGGGGCCACCGGCGGCGGGGTCAGGAGGGGCGCCGTCACGAGCGCTGCCGGGCGGTGCGGATGAACCGAGGGCGTTTGCTGAGTGGGTGGCCGAGGCAGGCGGGCGAGGGAGCGTGGGGGCAGATGCGGGCGTTGCTTGGGACGCGGGTCCTGGGGTGGAGTTGGAAGTGGCTGGGTCGAGGCGGCAGGAGGAGCGGGGGCGTGAGTGGGCGAGGGGTGAAGAGAGGCGTGCGGAGGCGAGGGGTGGTGCGGGGGCGGGGAGGGGAGATAGGGAGGGTCGGGAGGGTCCGTGGGGTGGTGCAGGGTATGAGGACGAGGATGGGGAAGAGGGTGTGGTGCGAGAGATGGCACGGCGCAACGGGGCGGCGGATGCTGGGGCGGGTGTGGGGGAAACGCGGGACTATGATGGCGCAGTGGGTGCGTCGGGGGCGAGTGCGGGGCCTGAGAGGCTCGGGGAAGGGCCGGAGGGGAGGGTGGAGGGGAGGGGTGAGGGGCGGTCTCCGGATGCGTGGGCAGAGGGGCGTGGTGCCGAGCTGGGCGTGAGTGGGGAGGTTTTGGACGTGGTGGAGGAGCTGGAGCGGGCGCGGGATGTGGAGGGCCTCGTTCAGGTGACGGGGGTGTGGCGGGCTGCAGTGCGATGATGGCGCATGTGTGTCGCAGCTGCATTGGCCCATGTCTTGTTCCTTTCTATACTGTGCTTATAATATGAAATGTGTTATTCTCACACCATTTCCTCGCTTTCTCTCCCAGGAGGGCCTCGCCCTGCTCAAGGACGGCCGTGCGCTGCTGCGCGACCCCCAGGAGTCCGGCATTGGCGCAGCGCAGTCGGTGCTGGCTGCCGCGGACCTCTGCTTCGAGGCCGCGTGCCGACTGGACCCGGACTCCGCGCAGGCGCTCGGGTGAGACGAGGGACGCGGAGCGCAGGCGGCGCGGCGTGGGGTGGCACGGGCGCTGCACCTCTGCTCCCCATGCCTGCCTTGCCGAGCCAACTTGACTTATCTTATCTGATGTCATGTCATCTCACCTCATCTCTGCTCGATCTGTGCTCTTAGGAACTGGGGCAACACACTGATGGCCATGGCGCAGGCGAAGATCCGACTGGCTCAGATGGTGCGGGAGACGGTCGAGCCATCCCAGGTGCGTGCCCGCTCGTCTCACCTCATCTCTCGTACCCGCTCGTCTCATCTCATCTCCCGCACCTGCTCATCGCTCTCATCTCGTCTCCCATCTTCGCTCCGCGCTCACAGGGCCGCCGTTCCCCCGCCCCGTCCCCGCCCGTTCCCGGCGCCAAGGCAGAGCGCGCATGGGTGCGATTGGAGGAAGAGGCCGCGGAGTTGCTGACGCAGGCGGGGAGGCGTTTCCGACGGGTGCTGGAGTTGGACGCGGGGGACGCCAGGGCTCTGACCAACTGGTAAGGTTAATGAGATGGGAGTGGGGTGGGGTGATGTGACTTGAGTGGGGGAGTGGGTGGGGTGTCATGAGGATGGATGCGGCAGTGCGGTGTGCTGCCATGCTAACGCCCTCAGCCCTCTCTTTCTTGTTGTTGCCATGCTCGCGCTCTCAGCCCTACCTTCAACCTTCCTCCTCCTCCTCTCGCACCTCCCAGGGGCCACGTGCTGTGCATGCGCGCCCGGCTGACCACGTCCCGCGACCCCGCCACCGCGGCGAGGCTCTACGAGGCGGCCGTGGAGAAATTCACCGTGGCATGCGAGGTGAGAGGGCACCGGGGTTCAAAAGATATGGTAATACTTGCCACGTCTATCTCAGATGTGCCGGGTATTCGTTGACCATGTCTGTGCATCACCAAGATGACGTGCGTGCAATCGTTGCTGTCACTCACACGCACGCATCCTTCTCGCCTCTGCTCTGCTCCCCCGCAGGTCGAGGGAGTGCGCGACCCGCCCCTCCGCCCCCTTGGCATGGCTCTCCGTGACCTGGCGGGTCTGCTGCCCCAGGGGTCCCTGGATTGGGCCGAGGCAATGGAAGACGCGGCTGCCAACCTGCGACTGGCGCTGGACAGGACACGAGGCGAGGATGTATGCCGGGGGGTGCGGGGTGTGCGTGACGTGACGTGGAAGATTCCTGGCTGCACCCTTCGCTGCGCTGCTGAACTCTGCTCTGCCCTGCTCTCCTTGCATGTCACACTATGCGACACACGGCACCCCCCTGCCCCGCTCTGCTCTCCTTTCGTCGGCGACCACACCCCCACTGTCGCGATGCTTACAGATGACCCGGCAGCAGAGGCGGCGTTGGCGGAGATCGAAGATGAACTGGGGACCAGGGGGGCAGCCGCGTGGAAGCTGTGAGGGGTGCCGAGAGGAGAGGGATGGTGGTGGATGAGGGGTACAGCTTAACTGGTTACCAGTGCTCTCTTACTCGTGTGCTGCTTAGAGCGTCACTCAATGATCGTGCTCTCCACACCGCGCAGCCTCTTGAAACACAAAGGGGCAGCTGTGCAGTCACAACGCACGCGACACACAGAGCGCACTTTCCCTGTGAGGCCCCACGCTGTCACGACCCCTCCGTGCAAAGGGGGCACTGGCACAGGAACCCATAGCCTTGGAGCAGATGCTGTCTACGCACGTCAGTGGCCAAAGAGCTGTCCGTGTAGGTGATGGTAAGCTCCTCCCCCGCGTCAATGTCCCTGTGGGTCGGCAAAGAGATAAGAAGAGAGTTTGCAGAAAGGGGGTGGGTGGCTACGGGGCAAGTGGGTCGGGCAAGCCGAGTGGGTGGCAAGCGCTGATTGGGTGACAGATGGGCCGTCTCACCTCCGCGCCCGCATCTCCATCTTGGCGTCTCCCCTTGGAAAGAGCACATCGACGTTGGGCTCGCATGCGTGGTTGAACATGGATGGGACCAGGTACATCGCCGACCCCGCACGGTGCCCGCTGCCCTCACGCTCCCCCGCCTCGGCCACGGTGCCCGCCGCCGCCGCCTCCAGCATCCGCGCAAAGCTCGACGGGCCCGGCGACCCTGCATTGTGATGGAAGGCTTCATGTGAGGTGTGAGCAAGGGATGGGCTGCATGCGTATGTCAGCAGCTCAACCCTCCCTGCTCTCCCTGGGCCCCATACGATACAGGAAGCTCCTCAAACCCCTCTGCTACCTCTGTCACCGTGCATCTCTCCCTCCCCACCCACCGCCCCCACCAGCCCCAGCCCACCCCCCCGCACCCACCTTCGTCCATTGATGCAACGGGACGGGGCAGCTCGACGCGGAAAGCGTTCAAGTGAGCCCGCGCGGCCATTCCCAGGAACCACTCGGCCGTCACCGACTCTGTCAGGCTCCGCTGCAGGGCCGCGTGGGCCCCAAAGGCCTCCCCGATGGCCCCACGCAGAGCGGCGTACGCCTCGATCCACGCCGCCGGTGCCCCACGCCACTCCTGCCCCAGCCCCTCTCGCACCGCTGCGCCCGCCGCTGCCAGCGCCCCCGCCTGCCCGCAGTTTCCAGAAGTGCTCCCTGGGTTCCCCATCGGCCCCGGCCCCTCCGCCCCAGGCCTCTTCTCCTCATCACCCGTCGCCCCTCCTGGGCGCACTGCAGAGTCCAAAACACCGCTGTTCCCATCGTGTCCTATCCCATCGTCCCTTGCGCGCGCCCCGTCGCCACCATCACGCAGGTGGTGATGGGCACCGTCATAACTGTCGTGCTGCCCCGCTACCGTCGCCGTCGTCGCCTCGTTTGCCGAGTCCCCGGGTGCACGCGTGCGCACGCGGCAGAGGTGGGAGAGGAGCCCGAGCGACGCGAGGACACTGTCGCGAGATGCGAGGCCGCTGCCTCGCCGCAGCACCAAGTCCGTCTCGACCCTGCTCGTGCATGTCACAAAGCATCAGCTCATGCGACCAGGGGCGTCGCTGCACTCGCGCACTGTTGTCCACAAGCAGGGCCCACTCACCCGAGCCGCATCAGCGCCGCGCGACCTGCCAGGAGCGCAGCGTTTGCGCCAACACACGCGTCGAAGAAAGGCCTCGTGTCGATCTTCCGCTGAATGCCCGCGAACGTCCCCGCGGCCTTCTCAGCGCATGACCCGCTGCAAAAGTGCTGCGCGGAGGTGGAGAAGGCTGCTGGCGCAAGAGCAAGCGGGGGCCGATAGCAGCGCAAGACGCGACCGCACCATGCTTCTCCCTGCCCCAATGCCCGGTATGGTCACAGCCGAGCCCCACTTGAGGCACCAGTGGCACACGTGGCTCATATCCTCGCTGACCGTCGGATGGGAGATGGCTGGCTCGGCGCCGTAGAGGATTTGGCCCTGCCGAAGGGGCACCGCTGCGACAACTCCTCGGCCAGCATGCGCAGTGACGCACACGCGGATGGGACTGCCGAACAGCGCCATGCGGAAGAGCTCCAGCGAGGCCTCATAAACCATCTTGCTCTAGAGGTCGCGGAGCGAAGGGCTCCATGCAGGGGTTGCGGTCTAAACAAAGTCACTGCGCACCGCCGTCGTGCTGGCTTGGCGTGTGTGGTTGAGGGACGTATCGTTTCGCTTCAGCGATCTTCAGAAAGCATCTCGTGCTCTGGAGACCAGAAACTGCAAGAAAGCGTATCGTGCCGTGCTGTGCCATGCCCTGGCAAGCAGGCCTATTCGCCGCGTCCCGTGGCTGACGGCGGTCGCAGCTTGCCCCGCGACAGCACGTTCCCGACCTCGCTCAGCGCGGGCCCGGCCGCTGCGCCGCCGGCCACCTTCCCGCCGGACGCGCGCAGCTCGCTGGCCTTCGTTCGCCGCGTAGGCGCCATCACCGGCTCGGCGCTCAAAAGCGGAGGCGCGAGGTGCTGCACGCCGCCGTCCTTCCCGCCAGCCCTCTTGCCGCCGAGCAGCCCAGCATCCACGCTCGACCGCAGGGAGCTGCGAGAGGCGACGCCAGTGGGACTGACGGTGCACACAGCATTCTGAGATTACCTCAAGTCACAATGCAGCACAGTTCTCGCCATGCCAGCCGCAAGGGGTCACCTTCCAGGGGTGGGAATGCGGCTGGTCGCCTCTGCGACGGCAGACTTGACGTCGGCGAGCGACGTGCGGAGGGACGAGGTGCCGGACGCGGACCCCGGCCGCCCCAGCTGCGTCGCCTTGCTGTCCCCCACCGCCAGGAGACGCCGCAGGTGCTTGGCCTCTTTCGCACTGCAGGCGCCGACAAGCCGAGCAGGGCCTTGCATCAAGCACCCACCGCCACAGCGTCCACAGCCACCCCGGCGGGCATCCCGTCGCCGGATCGACGCTCACCTCTCCGCAGCGCGTGCCTCCGCCTCCGCCGCCCTCGCCAGCGCGGCGTTGGCCCGCTCCTCCGCCCGTGCGAGCGCCTCGCCCAGTGCCGCCCTCCGCGCCTCCTCCCGCTTCGCCTCCTTCTCCAGCCGCGCCCTCGTCTGCTCCTCCCTCGCCAGCCTACGGGCCAGGTCGGCCGCCCGGGCTTCCACGGCCTTGGTGCTCGCCCCCTGCTCGCCCGTCCGCCTAGCCCGCTCCTGCTCCGCGGCCAGCTTGGCCTCCAGCGCCGCCAGCTCTTCGCCTTTCCGATGGCACTCGCTCCGCACGCACGACAGCTCCGCCGTGGCCGCGCGCAACGCATCCCGCTCCTCCTGCACCACAGGGCGAGGCGCCACGCGTCGCCTGCAGGGTTGAGGCCATGACACATACCGCGTGCTGCCCGCAACTCCAACGCACAGTCAAATCGTTCTCCAGTTTCCCGGTGTCCCTCTCCGCGCCCTCCTTGCCCTCCACGGGCCGCTGCTTCCCCGCCAGTGCCTCCAGCTGGGCCAACAGACGGGTGGCCTGCGGTGGGCGAGGGCTGCCGGGGTTTCCGCCGCTGTCTGCACCCTTACCACTGCCCGCAATCGGGGTGTCTGCGTCCCGTCACCTCGGCCCTCGCGCCCTGCAGCTCTGACTCGAGGCGCGTCGCACGTGCTGCGGCCTGGGCTGCAGCCTCGCGCGCGGCGTCGACCTGCGCCTGCATCGCCGCCGTCTCCTCTTCCTTGCGACACAGCCGGCTTTGACACGTCGACAGCTGATGATTCAGCGCCGTGACTTCCCTCCGCGCATCAGCAACGCCACCGTCAGCCTGCAAGCCCGTCTTGTCCGCAGACTGCGCTTCATTCGATGCTTCGCATCTGGACTTGAACTGGAGAATGTTGGGCGTGCAGCATTCGATCGAATCGCTCGACACCGGGTGGGCCTGTGCACGGGCGACAACGGGGGCTCAGCCCTAAGCCTGGGCGGAAGTGACAGAGGCCGCGGCAGCCCAGCGGCGTTCATGAACGCGGAAAATCAATGCAAGTCTCACTGCAACTGGCCGCGGCGATCACCTCTATGTCGACGGCCCGCGGGCCCGGGCCACCCTGGCTCACCATTTGCGAGAATTTGCGCTTTCCTGTCCCTAATCTCACGAGGAGAGGCCAGAAGGGCAAGAAGCGATAACGGTTTGGTTGATTGGGCGCGCTTGACGGTGGGTGCACGGTTACACGCCGATGGCGATGTTGGCCCGGGCCCGGACAATGTCAGGGACATGCCAGCCAAACTGTGTCACAGTCTCACCGTTTTGACAGCGGCGCCACTCCGCAGGCAGCTTATACGAGTGAGGTCGGAGTTTTTGGGCCGCTGCGCTCCAGCCTTCGGGCAGCTCCAGCCAGGGGCACGGCAAACGCGAAGGCCGCCTCCCTTAGAGTTAGTTAGTGTGTGTTGTGGACCTAGATACTTAGTTCGTTCGACGTAGAAATAGCGATGCTAGCATGAGGGAGGACGGCAAGGGGCCCTGGGCCCGCAGCTTCCGGGCAAGTGCACCGCGCGCGCATGGGGCGGGTTGCGCGAGCCAAACCCGGCGCTTCTGCAGGCCGAACGCCACGGCACGGGATGAGATGTGCCCGGTCTGTACAAGCGCAGCACATGCACTCCTCGGATGCTCTCGTTTCAGCGCTTGCTGCTGTCCCGTTGCAGGCATCACTCTCGCGCCGGACGGACGCGGCGCAGGCGCAGTTCCATGTGGACAACCTGGACGTGTCAGCTATCCGTGCACGCCTCGGCGCCCTCATCTCCCCCAGGTCGGTGCTCGTCGCGCTGCGTGTGGGTGCAGACACGTGTCCGTGTGTGCCCGTGCCGCCCACCGCGCCTCATGCCTCTTCCTCAGGCGCAGCGCGAAGCAGTTCGCTGCCGTCAACGTCGACCAAGCGCCGGAGACACCGGGATGGGGCCCCACGGGCGCTTCGCAGCCTGCCACGGCAAACTCCCCGCGAATGCGGTGGGGGACCGCGCGCCGCGCGTCGTCGACGCGGGCACTGGACGCGCGGCTCACGGCGTCGTCATCGCGGTCCACGCACGGCCTCGCGGCGTGGCTCGCGCGCCTGCGCGCGGGCGAGGTCCAGCAGCCTACGGCACATGCGGTGATGGAGACCCCCGGCCCATCGCTCCTGACGTCCGGATCGCCCACCCCACACCTCCGGGACATCGATCCTATCGCCAGCCACGCGCGCCCATCCCCCACAGTCTCGATCGTCAAGGCGACATCCTCCTCTACCGTCACAGGTGATTGATATGCCAGCAGCAGCGCATGGAATCGAACCTGGGTTCCCGACTGAGAGCGATGCCTGCGATCTTATCTGCATGTGCGACCGCAACCCTGGGTGCCTTCGTAACACCTGCAGTGGCCCATGTGTCGGCCGCCGAACCCCCGCCTACTGATCGGGACCGCCTCCCAGTCATGGCAAGAGAGGGGCAGGGGCAGGCAGGCAACGCGTCTCGCACCCTCTCGGCGGGCGGGGCAACACCGCTGGCCCCTTCTGCGGGACCCAGGCAGTTCCCCGTCCCGCAGCCGCCCCTCGCCAGCCGCCCCTACTCCCCCACTCGTTACCAGGACCGCGCCACCACGGCCTCCGGCGACCGCTCCAGGCCGGCGTCTGTGTCGCGGGCCGCCAGCGGCGAGCTGTCGACCGCGCTCGCGGCCCTGCGGGTGGTAGGGAGCCCGGCGGTCTGCCCGACGTCGCCCCATGCTGTGCATTCGGCACACTCGGGCGCGTCGCTGCGGCGGGGCTTGTCCACGGCGCCGATGGGGACGTGGAGCGCCCACGGGTCATTACCGGACGGCTCATCGCCGGGGGACTGGCGAGACGGGGGCGCCGCCGCGAACGACGCTCTGCAAGCCCGCACCTCTCGCCGGCGGCTGTTCAATCAGTCTGGCCGGTCGGCCGACGCCGCGCGGCTGAGCCGGTCCACGAGCGCGCGCGTGTCCAATGGAGCCCAGGGCGGGGCCACCGCGTCCGCGAGAGGTGGGCGAGTTGGGCCGGCGTCGTTGGGCGGGCCGAGGTTTGCGGGTGATGCGGTCGACGTGGCTGGCAAAGGGACAGGGAAGGAGGCGGCGAGGATGGCCGCTTCCTCCGGGGGGTGGCGCGAGGGTGGTGGGGCACTGGGGGCGCCCACGGCAGAGTGGAGCGGCCTGGCGTGCACGGACATCGATGGCGATGTGGACCTGGCGGCATATCCCTTGGGCGGTGACGACGCCGCCCCGTCGCCCGTCGCCGATGCTGTGCCGGCCAGTCCACCCCCGGGTCTGACTATCAACGACACTGGTGATGACGGTGGTGATGGGGCTGGTGTCGATAGCACGGGTGTGGGGGAGGACTTGTTTCCCGGGGTTATCGAGGAGGCGGCTACTAAAGCGTCCGCTCCCAAGCGGGCACCCAGGAGAGGCCGGTCGAAGAAGGTCAAGAGGGGCGGCAGCAAGCGCGTGAAAGGTACAGACGCGGGGGGAGCCGGGCAGGCAGAGGCGTCGCTCTTAGGCCTGGGTGCACCTCCGGTCGGTGCACCTCCGGTGGCAGACGGTCTGCCTGAAACTCTCGCGGACCGTGGGGCCGGGCACATGGCAAGCGCGGATGGGGCGGCAGCAGTCACACCCAGGCATGAAGCCGAGGGCGGGGCGTTGCTGGCTGGGGATGTGGGAGAGCCGGCTGGGGCGCATTGCGTGGACGCCGGGGGCACATCAGGGGGCACTCCACTGAAGGCGGAAAGGGCTCGGCGGAGGGCCCCGCGAGAACGTGCAGAGGCTGGTGGGAAGGACCCCGCGTCGCCTCGCGTTTTACTGGGTCGTGCGCGTAGCCGGCGAGCGGCGGCGGAGGCGGCGGCCAAAGCGGCGGCTGGCAAGGCGGTGGCGGCCGCGGTGGCGGTGGGGCCGCCAGGCAGCGATGAGGACCGAATCCGGACGCTGCGTGGCAGCAGCGACAGCATGGGCAGCGTGGTGAACGCTGGGATGCTGGGCGACGGCGACGTGGCTGTAGAGGAGGGCGGCGACCGGGGAGGCGTGGATGGGGGGCGAGGATGTGAAGGGACGGCTGCAGCGGCCGTCATGGAGGTGGCAGCTGGCAAGGTGAGGGCGTCTGAGCTATGGATTGGTGTAAAAGGCTTACGTGTAACTTCCCTCGTGCCGCGTTATTGGCTTGCATTCACCACGCCTACTGCGCCGTGTTGGGTTGGTTATGTTGCATGCCCGTCTGTGGTTGCAGGAGCGGCCCAAGCGAGTGGGATCCAGGCCCCGTGACCATAAACGCGCCTCCGCCAGCGGCGCTTCGGAAGCCGTTCCGCCGGGGTCCGCCAACCACGCAGCCGCTGCCACGGCCCGCGCGCCCGGCCCTCACAGCGCGCCGCGCAGGGCCGCCAACATGGTGTCCAAGGCGCCCGTGGCGGAGGCAGAGCAGGGCCCTGAGCCGGGCGGAGGCCGCAGCGCCAGCGGCGCAGTTGCCCCGGATGCGGACAGTCGAGGTCCCGATGAGATAACGGAACTCGAGCTCAAGACGGCGCTCGCCGCGTCGCCATTGGCAGCGCGGGTGGCAGCAGCTTATGCCGACGCCGCCGCTGCGTCCTCGGGCCCGCCCTCCCCGGTGAAGATCCTCGCGTCGCCAGCGCCCGCAGAGAAGCGAGGTGAGACCGTACATGTCGCGCCGCCCGGACATGAGAGGGCGCCTCCACGCTCGTCTCCCAGCCCTCCTGTCCGCCTTGCCCAGGCATCCACGTCCAGTCCCTGGCAGACCTCACAACATGCCTGGCGAACTGTCTCAACGACCACCCCCGACCTCGGCGCAGGTGCTGGGGTGAACGTGGAGGCGATGGTGGCGGCGGCGGCCGCGCGGGTGCAGCGGCGCTCGCGGGAGCAGCGCGCCGGCGCGGCCCTGGAGCGGCAGCGGCTGGCGGAGGCGAGGTCCAAGGCCCGCGAGTCGGCGAGCCGGTGGAGGGCGGAGAAGGAGCGGCGCCGCGCTGTGACGTACGCCGTCAACGCTCTGCTGACTCTGGTGGAAAACCGGGGCGCAGAGAGGTTCCTGGCGACCGTGGAGACATGGCGGCGGATGGGTCTGGTGCCGGGGGAGGTGCCGGAGTCGGAACAGGGCAGCGACGGGGAGCGGGGCGAGGGCAACGGGCACGCCAACGCCGTGTGAGGGCGGGCATGGGTGCATGGCAAGGGTGGGCCGTTTTTCTTCGCCGGGACATGCGGCGATATTGGCAGAGGAGCACAGGACGCATCACAGGCAGTTTGGCAGGCACCAGCGCGGTGGGCAATTTCGCAGCCGCAGACAACCGCACGCGTACATCTATGCTTTTCTCTACAGTAATCCCATTGAATCACACGGAACGTTCCATAATCTACCTGAGATATGCACCTGCTCCCTCAATAAACTTTGCACGCCAAAGGCTGACGAGCGCATAACTAGTCACGAACCACTCAAGGCCTGCCTGCCCTTGCTTTGACCGATCCCAAGCGCCTCGATTCTCTCTGACAGCCTTTCCAGAGCCTCGTGGAACTTGCCTCCTTCCCAGTAGATCTGCCCGCAGTCCCCGCACCGCCAGAACGTGCTTTGCGACTGCAGCACGCCATCGGGGACCTCGTGGCCCGCGGGCAGCTCAGCGGAGCTCTGCAGATCGCAACGGGCAGCGGCGACACGTAAGAAGGACAAACCCTCGCCGCCTTGTCCTAGCCCTCACAATTGAACTTCCCATCCCACACCCGCGCCCGCAGCCTCTCACCAGCTGCCTCGCCTCAAATTCCCCGTTGCACTTCGAGCATCGCGACATGATGTCGTCGCGGTGCAGCGGCAGCCGGAAACGCCCCGCCACCTCCCGCATCTGCTCCTCTCGCCTCTGCTGCTGCACTAGGTACGCCTGCGCCGTGTATCTGCGAAGCGACAGCGACAGCCAAGTCCCCGCTTGTGCCAGCACACCGCCTGACCCTGATATCCGAGGAAACATGCCCAGGGCAGCGTCGGACCCGACGCAATCCCCGCCACTCCTGAGCCGCTCCCGAAGCATCACCTGGCGCGCACAAACGCCCGGTCCTGCGTCAGCACCACGCGGCCTTCCCTCTCCGCCGCCTCCACCATCGCCCGGTGAGCCCGCCACCGCTCGCTCGTCCGCACGTCCCGCAGCTCCGGGGGCAGCCCCGCGGCGTCCACCCCGTACAGCCGCATCAGCCGCGCGAGGCCCTCGAGCATCGAGTCCAGAAGGAATCTGCGAGCACCACGCAGTGATTCGTCAGCCCTTCCAACAATTCATCAAAGCTCTCGTTGCGTTGGTCCAAGCGGACTGCCCACCCTCGCTCCTAACCCGGTAGGAGTTAGGAGCGACCCGGTAAGAGCGACCCAGTGAAGATGGTTAATCAAACCCCTCTTGTGAGCTCCCATTGACGATAAGGCATTCCCTGTGACAAGCCACCCGCCGTGTCACCTGGCCCGCCCCCCAAGGCCCTGCTCCCAGGGCACCACCACGCTGGCCACATCCACCACCGCCTCCGCCCGCCGCGTTGATCCACGGCCGTCCCCGCCCCCACCAAACATCGCCCGCGCCAGGCTAAACCCCGGCACCTGCTCCACTTCCACCCGCTTGCCTCTCCGAGACCCCCGGACACCGTGGGGCCTGCCGGCACTGCCCACCCCAAACGGCCCATCCTCCGCCAGCGTCACACGCCACCCTTGCTTGGCGTGCTCCACGCGCAGCTCACACCCCCACGCAGCCGCCGTCGCCGCCTCCGCCCCGGGGTCCCCGGCCCGCCCCCGCTCGCAGCGCTCCGCTTCACCGTGCCATGCCGCCGACTGCGGCCCGGTAGTGCTCGCCTCCTCCGCAACTCCGCCGAAGTCCTTGCCAGCGCCTTCCCTTACGAGCCCCTCGGCGCCGTCACCGCCCCCAGGGGTAGTTGCACCCGAAAAGTCTCTCCTCGGTGATACCTGAGCTTCCTTAGAAAGGCGCGCTGGTGCAGGGAACAAGGGGTGCGTCCAGGGGTCGTGTCTGACGGCCTGGAGGAAGCTATCGAGCAAGGACAGGAGGACGAGGGCATCCTGGGCAGCGTACGACACCTGGGCTGCCGATAGGGGTCGCTGCGAGGGCAAACACCGTCTGTGCTCCGGCAGGGGATCGCATCAAACCATCACTCATGGTGCAAGCCAGCGGTTAATGTGGCCATGACACAGGCAACTCCCCTTTGCACCTCTCACCTGGTCCCACGCGCTGCACTGCAGGGTCTTGTCCATAGGCAAGCCCAGCTGGGCCTCCACAAGGGCCGAGAGGCCACCGCACGCAGGGCTGGCCACACCTGCGGGGGCAGGGGGCCGTGGGGATGGTGTCCCAAGCACGGTGCGACTGAAGACGTCACACCCTGGGAATGGCGCTGGAATGCACCTGGCACGCCCAGCGCTAGGAGGAAGGAGGAGAGGGCGCCGAGGTCGATGGCTGGGCCGACCGAGGCGCAGGGGGCGTCGTCGGCTGCGTCCGTGGCAGCGGCGATGGCGCGAAGGTCGCTTGGCAGTTGGTACCCGAGCTTAAGGACCCTCTCATCGTGGAAGGCGCTGGAGAGGAGGCGGGCCACTTCAGTGGGTGGGAGGGCCATCATGTCGAGAACCCAGCACTCGTCACGGCGCGATTGCCTCCGGATGCCTAGCTGCACCACGAGTGCAGGAGGAACACATCGGGGCCCTGAGGATTTCGCGTTCGGCGACCACTCGCAGTCCACGGAGACGACCACGGCGTCCCGTAGGGCTGCAGAGAGTGAGGGTGGCGCGGCATAGGTCGACAGATGGCCAGTGCCACTGGCCACGCACACCATCACAAAGCGGGAAGGCTACAACAAACCTACGCATCCTACCTTTACCGAGAGCTCCCAGCTCATTGGGTTCGTCCAGCAACTTGGCGGAAATGGATGGGTCTGCAGCCCAGCACGTGCTGCTGCCATCCCTCGTGGCCATCGGCGTTGCTGCTATGTCCTCGTGGAGCTCTTCGATTGCGGCTTCAGTTCAGGAAAGCGGTTGCGCACCAAGTTGAATAGTGTGTTGCAGGTGTTTATGCGTCAAGTGCCGGTCAATGTGCCAGCCCCAGCCCAGCCCATCCGCGCGGGACCGCGCCTGCCAGCCGCAATCTTCACCTCAAGGATCACGTGCAAGGCGAATTGATTTGCGCGCGATGGCTGCTTGCATTTCCGTGGTTCCCGCGGGGTTCGCGGCCGCCCCGCGGCCGCTGCGCAGGGACGTGCGCGCAAATGCGACCAAGGAAGCTAGAATCGCCGTTCTGGGAGCCTCGGGCTACACAGGTGTGCGGCGAAGGCGAAGCGGACCGCGGGGCCACGGTTAGGGCGCGATTGCCGCGCCGAGGGCCGATGGCGGCACAATGCCCACCGCGAGAGCTGGTATATGCGACAAAGTGTCCGCTGATGGGGATGGACTGGGCCTTGCTGGACAGGAGGGGCGGCATTTGCCGAGTGCTTCCACTGGGAGTGTGGGCGGATCGCGGCGCGTGTGACCCTCGATGGGCCGCCGCAGCGATCCAGAAAGCTTGTACAACTCGCTTAAGAACTGCTGTGCGCGTCTTGGGAAATATAACGCGGCAGTCGCGTCGCGGCCAGCCATCAAAGACGCAATCGTCTCAGTACCCCCCGCAGCGGCGCACGCGAGCGCATTCGCCCGATATTTGTTCAGTGCAAGTACGTTTCTTTGCAAAGCATTTTCAACTCGTATCACTGACGCCTGCAGGTGCCGAGGTCGTGCGCCTGCTGGCCCTGCACCCTCACATGCGCATCACAGCCATGACGGGCGATTCCCAGGCGGGGAAAGACTTCTCCGAGGTGTTCCCTCACCTGGTGAGTGCTTCATGATGGTGGGGCGCGCCTTGGGCAGCGACGAGGAGGCGGTGCAGGGCCGCAAATCTACACGATCGGTCCATCATCGCAGATTGCTGCGCCGGAGGTGCCCAGGCTCATCAAGATCGACGACGTCAAGTGGTCGGAAGTTGACGCCGCCTTCTGCTGTCTGCCGCACGCCACGACACAGGCAAGGGGCCAGTTTCTCGAATGCGGCCCTCGGTGCGCAGCCCCCGGTTGTTTGACGTTGATGCGGCCTCGTGCGTCCTTCGCAGACGGTCGTGAAGAGCCTGCCCAGCGACATCAAGGTGGTGGACCTGTCGGCCGACTTCCGCCTGAAGGACGTGGCCGTCTATGCCAAGTGGTACGGCGGGGAGCACCTGGCCCCGGAGCTGCAGAAGGAGGCGGTGTACGGGCTGACGGAGCACAAGAGGGAGGAGGTCAAGAAGGCGCGGCTGGTGGCCAACCCGGGTGAGACGAGGGGCCTCGGGCGTGTTCAAGAGTCACAAGTCGCAAGGAGACGATCCCGTCTCACAGCGGCGCCTCGTCGTGCCCTGCAGGCTGCTACCCGACGTGCACGCAGCTCCCGCTGCTGCCCCTGCTGAAGAACAAGCTGATCAAGCCGACCAACATCACCATCGACGCCAAGTCGGGGACCTCGGGTGCCGGCCGCTCGGGTGAGTGAGCCTGGATGCTGACAACCTCACCCTCGCCAGGGGCTTCGTTCGGCAACCGCGCGGAATATGCGATTGCCAGCCACCGCTACCCCTGCAGCCAAGCAGCCGAACCTCTACTGCGAGGTGACGGAGGGCATGCACGCGTACGGCGTGTCGAGCCACCGCCACATGCCGGAGATTGAGCAGGGTCTCTCCGAGGTCGTGGGGCAGCCCGTCCTGGTGTCCTTCACCCCCCACCTCATCCCCATGTCCCGCGGCATGCTCTGCACCACGATCGTCGAGATGGCCGACGGCGTCACGCGTGAGTGCGCCGGGCCGGGCGTCTTTTGCATGCACTCCGCTCCCGCTCCCGAACATCGCTTCTCCCGCCGCCCCGTCCCGCGCAGCTGGGGACCTGAGGAAGGCCCTCTCGTCCGCCTACGAGGGGGAGCGGTTCGTGCGGGTGCTGGGCGAGGGCCAGGTGCCGCACACCCGTCACGTGCGCGGGTCCAACATGTGCCTCATCTCGGTGTTCCCGGACCGCATCCCTGGCCGGGCCATCATCCTTTCCGGTGAGCGCCGCGGCGGCCTGACACCGCCGACCCCCTGGCGGGAGCGGTTGTGGCACAATGTCTGTCCCCTGCCTGCTCCCAGTGATCGACAACCTCGTGAAGGGCGCCTCGGGCCAGGCCCTGCAGAACATGAACCTGGTCATGGGCTTCGACGAGGCGACGGGCCTGATGCAGCAGCCCATGTTCCCCTAGGCGGGCGCGCTTGGTGATGCGACCTTTGTCAACTTCCCTTTGGTCTGCCGGATCAATCGCCGGATTTAGGCGCCCCAGGGAGGCGTGAAACGCTGGCGCCAGAGCGCATGTAAGAGGGCACATGCTCCGCGACGTCACCACCCCTCCCGCCGTGGCCCCGGCCCCCAATTCGCCCTCACCTCCCTCTGACGAATCGTGCTCCACAATTCCGTGAACGCGCACGGTGACTCTCGTCGCTTGCCCTTGACCCCTCACATGCGGTGAGCGATTGCAGCCGCGTCGTGTCGAAGGAGGGTAGGGGCGAGGATATCGCGGGGTTTCGGCCGAACAGGCCCGCGAGTCGACGGCCCAGGGGGGCAATGCTGCAGGTGACCCCCAAGCCCGCCGCGCGTATGCCGCCCCGTGTCGCTCCCGCATCTCCGGAGATCTCGTTTCGATCCGCCGGGACCCTGCGAGGCGCCGCTTTTTGCCGCGCAGAAAATGCTGTCGCACTTAGGGCGGGAGAAGCGGACCCGGGAGGCCTCCAGCGCGTCCCGGGTGCTCGTGGACGATAATATGGAGGGGACGGTGGAGGCCGGGTCCGTGTCCCTCGAGGGCACGCGCTACGGCAAGCTCAACCAGGACTGGGTCGGATACGGGATCGTGGGCGATGGGGAGGGGCGCTCGGGCTGTGTGTGTACGACAGTGTGCGATGGACACGGGTGAGCAGGTCCCCGGGCCGGAGGGGGCCTCGGAAAGCCCCCCGACCTCCCCGGGCACCTTTAACGGCCCGTGCCGGTCCGGGACTTCCGGCGGGTGCTCCCGCGATGCGCTTCGGACCTCGAACTCTCGCTTGGCCTGATCTGTCGTTGCGGGGGACTCGCCGCGCTCCGACGCGTCCACCTCGCTGCAAGGGCCCCGCTCCCGATGCGCGGGCTCCGAGCGCCTTCGCCGGGCCGGCGAGGACGTCGCGGTCGTGGTTGCCGTGACGCTGGCGGGGGTTCTCCGCGGGGCGGAAAGCCCCGCGCCGGCTGCGCGCTCCTCGACGCCGGGGGCATGCGCGCTGCGGGCCCTGGCCCGCCCAGCCGCCCGCGGGCCCGCGCGCGACGCTCGCGGCGCCCCTCTGGTCGCTCGCAGGGTGTTGGGCGAGCGGGCGGCGGAAATCGCGGGGCTGCACATCATGGACGGCCTCAAGGACCCCGCCAACGAGTTCCACAAGTGCAAGGACTTGAACGAGGCGAAGGTGAGGCCTTGCCGCGCGCGACGGACGACGTGGCGGAGCAGCGGGGCCGCCCGAGTCGACGCAGGCGCCCCGCGAGAGCCTCGGGAGCCGTGCGCCCTTGCCGCAGATGGCGGAGCGGTTGACGGCGATCCATCACGGGGCACACGACAAGATATTGCGCCAGATATACGACGACCCGCCCCAGGAGCTCAAGTTCCCTCCGAGCGGGCCGGGGGCCATGAAGCACCGGCTGAAGGTCATGAACGGGACGCAGATGTACCTTCCGGTGCGGTACGGGGAGCCGAAGATCCTGGAGATGGGCACGACGGCCACGACGTGCCTGGTGCAGGGGGACACGCTGATCGTCGCGAACGTGGGGGACTCGGCGGCGGTGCTGGGCTTCAAGAACCGTAGCAACTACGAGGGGCAGTGGGTGACGACGCGGCACTGGGTGATGGATGAGGCGGAGAGGAAGCGGGTGGTGGACCGCTGGGGCAAGGAGACGACGATCGGGTGAGCGGTCGGGGGATGGCGGGGGCGGGGGCGCAGCGGGCGCCGGCGTGGGTGGGCGTTTACGACGTGTCGGCGTGGCTGCTGTGCGCAGGGAGGACGGATACCTGGGCATCAAGCGCGGCCCGTGGGCGGGGTTCGAGCTGGCGGTCAGCCGCTCCCTGGGGCACAAGTTGATGGCCAACTACGGGGTGGTCCCTACGCCCACGGTTCGCAAGATGACGCTGCGGCCGACGGACTGCTGCCTCATCGTGGCGTCGGACGGCATCTGGGACGTGATGGAGCCGACCGAGGCTGTGCGTCACGTGATGAGCAACATCGACAACGGAATGAGCCCTCGGCAGGCCGCCGAGGAGTTGGTCAGGTAGGCGGCACTGTGGCAGACGGCATTGACACTGAAGCGGGGGGCAGGTCCGCGCGCTCGCCGGTGGCAGGCTGATGTGTGACACCCCGGCATTGTCGCTGCCCGCAGGGACTGCATCAGCTTGGCTCTGGACCTGGACGGAGATGCAGACAACACCACAGCGGCCATCGTTTTGCTCAACGGCCACGGGCCGGGGGCCGCCAACGGGAAGTGAGCCCCGCTAGATCGACGGACCGTTTGCCCTATGACGCCAGGGCCGCTGCCGGCCGCATTTCTTGAGCTTGCAGTTCCCCCACCCGGGCAATCCCACGTCGCCCATTGGACGCGCACAGATCGGGCAGCTCCAGCAGCTTCGGGTTCGCGTTTGACAGGCCGAATCCTAAGTATCACCCTTCCTAGCGCGCTCGCTGGCAGAGGCCGGCGTAGCTGACTTCAAAGGAACCGCCACCGCGGAAACACAGACATGGGGGCAGGTGCCCCGCTCGGTGCGGCGACACTGACCCCCCTACGTGCGCCAAGAGTCCGGCCGCCCCGCTTCACTTGCGCCCCGACACCTCCTTGGCCATCTTCATCGCCTTCTCCTTCACCTCGTCGATGCCGCCCACCATGTAGAAGGCCTGCTCGGGGAGGTCGTCGTAGTCGCCCCGCACCAGCCCCTTGAAGCCCGAGATGGTGTCCTTCAGGTCCACGTACCGGCCGGGCGAGCCCGTGAACACCTGCAGGCGGGGCCGGGACGCGACGCGCGTCGTGCGGGTGCGACATGCAACTGCCGGCCCCAGCGGCCACCCCAAGCCGCTCGCTTCGTTTCCGCGGGCGGCAACAAAAAGTCACCATCGGCGAGCGGGAGGTCATTGGCGAGGGGCAGAGGCAGGGACCGTAGACGGCAGCTCGCCAGCCAGTCAGCAACGGCGGTCATCGGCGCGGCCTCCTCCCTCACCTCAGCGACGTTGAAGGGCTGGGAGAGGAAGCGCTGGACCTTGCGGGCGCGCGCCACGGTGAGCTTGTCCTCCTCGGACAGCTCGTCCATGCCCAGAATGGCAATGATGTCCTGCAGGTTCTTGTAGTCCTGGAGAATCTTCTGCACGCTGCGCGCCACCAGGTAGTGCTCCTCGCCGACGATGCGGGGGTCGAGCAGGCGGGACGTCGAGTCGAGGGGGTCCACGGCGGGGTAGATACCCAGCTCGGCGATCTGGCGCGACAGCACAGTGGTGGCGTCCAAGTGGGCGAAAGTCGTGGCGGGGGCCGGGTCCGTCAGGTCATCGGCGGGCACGTACACGGCCTGCACCGACGTGATGGAGCCCTTCTTGGTCGTCGTGATGCGCTCCTGCAGGGTGCCCAGATCTGCGAGGCGGCGGAGGGGCGGCAAGGTTCAGCACGACCCTGGGAGGGTCGTCGCGGCGTTTCCCGCGCTCTGAAAGGACGCTAGGAAGGCACGCGGCTGCCCGCGCCGCGTCCGACGCCGGCGCCTCACCGGTGGCGAGCGTGGGCTGGTACCCCACGGCCGAGGGGATGCGTCCCAGGAGGGCGGACACCTCCGAGTTGGCCTGGGTGAAGCGGAAGATGTTGTCGACGAAGAGCAGCACGTCCTGGCCCTCCATGTCGCGGAAGTACTCGGCCATGGTGAGGCCGGTGAGGGCGACGCGGGCGCGGGCGCCCGGGGGCTCGTTCATCTGGCCGTACACGAGCGTGCACTTGGACTGGTCCCGGTCCTTGCCGAGCTTGATCACGCCCGACTCGATCATCTCGTGGTAGAGATCGTTGCCCTCGCGCGTGCGCTCGCCCACGCCGGCGAACACGGAGAAACCACCGTGCGCCTTGGCCACGTTGTTGATCAGCTCCATGATCAGCACCGTCTTGCCCACCCCCGCGCCCCCGAACAGCCCGATCTTGCCACCCTTCTGGTAGGGGGCGAGCAGGTCCACCACCTGCGGGCGGGAGGGGAGGGCGCGGCGCGTGGGTACTCCGCCGGGCGGCCCACATGCGGCGCCTGCGCCAGCCCCATGGCACCCACCTTGATGCCCGTGACGAGGATCTCCTTCTCCGTCGACTGCTCGACGAACTCGGGGGCCTCGCGGTGAATGGGGAGGAAGGACTTGGCGTTGACGGGGCCGCACTCGTCGATCGGCTCCCCAATGACGTTGAGGATGCGCCCCAGCGTCTCACGCCCCACGGGCACCTTGATGGGCGCCCCCGTGTTCACCACGAACTGGCCCCGCGTCAGGCCCTCCGTCCCCTCCATGGCGATGCACCGCACCGAGTTCTCCCCCAAGTGCTGGGCCACCTCGAGCACCAGGCGGACCTCGTGGTCCTGCACCTCCAGGCTCGTCATAATGGGGGGCAGCTCCCCCGTCGGGAACTTGACGTCCACCACGGCACCCACCACCTGCGGCCGGGCGGCGGGCGAGGGCGGGGGATCGCGCACGCGCGGGCCGTTCCGTGAGGGCATCTCCACTCCGCGGGCGCGCCACGGGGGCGTCCGCCGGGCTCCTTGCCCCCCCAACCCGGCCATTCGTAACAAAATCGGGGCGCGTGGTCCCGCCATCGCGCCGCCGGGCGCCCCCGCAGGGCGCTGGCCGTCGCCCGAGTCGTGGCGTCCCCTGCCGGGCCCCCGCGCACCTGCTGCACCAGACCCATCCCCTCGGGAACCGGCTTCTCCGCTGCCTGAGCGAGGGCGGGGGAGGAGCTCGCGGAGATCGTCCTCGCCAGCTGAGCCAGGGCGGGCCGGGACTCGAGGAAGGCCTGCGGGCAGGAAGGGGCGCGCGAGGGCTGACCGATGCGCTCCCTGCGACCACCACACGCGGCGTCTTCGACGCAAGACCGCGCCGCGCGGCCAGCTGACGAAACGGGCCCGAGAGCCCGTCTCCCCGAGACCCCCGCGACAGCCGGGCCCACGCTTCGCCAGCCCGCCCGGCGATGAAAACGCAGCGAGCTCCTCACCTCCTGGGCCGGGCCCTGGGCGCCCAGCGCCCGGAGAGCGGCCAGGCCGGCCCGCGACGCGGCCTTGCGCAGCATCTCGTCCTCGCTTCCCTTCGCAGACTGGCCGGGGGCGCACGGCGGCAGGCGCTTCGTTCCCCGGGTCGCTGCGGTTTACTGGCACAAGAAAGTCAGAAACACGTCATCCTCGCGGCCGTGCCGAAACCGGGGCTCGCTCTCACGCCTTGCAGTTGTTCGTCTCGCGAGTTCTCCCCGCGTGAAAGGCGTGCGATTACAGCTCCGACTTTCGCCTTGCCGCTCTGACCGCCGCATTCGAGGCGGTGAAGATTCCACCGGGAGGTTTTTCTGAATAACACGCAACACTCGCGTCGCAGGGGGCGGATGCGCCACTTATGATGACGCGCGAGCGCCGTGAGGTGCGCAGGGGGGGGTGGAGGGGGTTGCGCCACGCCCTTCCTGGCTATTAAGGTGCCGAACCGCCTCCATGGGAGGGGGACGCGCTCGCGGGCGTCGGAGCGCGAGCCCCGTGGGTGGCCCGGGTGTCAGTCACCAAGAGCGGCTGCCGAGCGCGCATTCTCCGCTTGTACCGTGGTGCTAGCATCGGATTGCTCAGTAACAGCGCTGCACCGTCTGCTGGGACCCATAGCGCGCACATACGTGCGCGCCGGCAGGCGCAGTGGTCCTCATCCGTCGCGGAGGCCAGTGCACTATCCGAGTGGTCTGTGCGGGGCGCGTGCACTGTGCAGCGCATAATCGCTAGTGGTTCTGACAGCGCGACTGCTCGCCGCGCCCGCGGCGCGGCAGGCAGCGCGGGCCACCTGGGCCAAGCACGGGCTCGATTGGCGTCCCTTGACTCGCGCCCCGCTCGCGCGCTGCACGCAGGCGGTCGCCACTCTGGCGACAGAACGAGACTTTGCTGCTCTGGGCATCGCGAGGGACTGGTTCGCTGTGCGCCGCGCGGCCCTCTCGGGAGCCGAAGAGGGCTCCCTTGACCGCTACCTCGTCGGACGGTGGGCCAGGCCGCGGGAGGCGCCGGAGCGCCCCGGCACGAGCAAGGACGGCGGGGACAACGCCAAGGACGAGCTCGCGCAGCTAAACCGACACCTGCGCGGAGCCCAGCGGTGCTCGCTGCTGGGCCCCGGGTCTGCCTTCGTGGGGTCCCAGGTCTTCTCCAACAACCCCGCCCACGGGCGCGACGAGCGCTGGAAGGTCTCCGTGCGCATCACGGAGGCGGACGTCGAGCGGGGGCTGCTGCGAGGCGTCATGGACGCAGTCAATCAGCACCCGGGGGGCACCTCGGGGGTCAGGTGCGTCGCCCCCAGGGCTCTAGAGGCAGTCTCGGGTCCCGCAATCACTCATGACCAACCCCCTGGGCGTCCTCCCGCGTCCCCATCGACACCGTGCTGTCTCCGTCCCCGCAGCACGTTTTGGGAGGGGGAGGTGCTGGACGGGGACCGCGTGGGGCTGCTGACGGGCCGCCTGGGCGCCACTGCGCAGGTGGACCGGGTGCACTGGGCGCGCTTCCCGCCCGTGGAACGCATGCTGGCTCGGATCCGGGCGGGAGAGGACCCGGACCCCACCGACCTGTCACGGTACCTCCTCATGCGGTGGAAGGAGACGTTCTTCGTGGCATCGCCATCGGAGGTGAGAGCTGGGGCAGGCAGAAGTGGGGTGGTATGCAGAGGTGACGGGTGCTGAGGGCAAGTAGCGGTGGGGCGGCACGCAGGGGTAGGTGGGGAGCCACCCGCCAGGACCAGCAAAGCGGATGTGAGCTCGACCCCGCGGACCTCCCAGCATGGCCACCTCGACCGATGCCCAGCCCAGTCGCCTGCCGCAACCGCATCGCTGTCGCTCCTCCCCTCGCAGTGTGCGCTGACCATCGCTGGCTTCTACTACATATGCTTCGATCGCGTCACTGGCGCCGTAGACGGGTACTACTTCGATCCCCGCTCCAACCCCTTCCAGCGCCTGCAGCTGCGGCGGAGTGCCCCGAGCTCCGGCGTCATGTCCCTCGGGGCTTGCGAGAGCCTCTGAGACAGCAAGGCGCCCACCGAGTCTCCCGCTCGGCTTTACAGTGATGCGCTGTCGTGGGATTCCTCCCCTGACCCCTCTCGGCCCAGCCTGGTGACCGCGCATCCGCTGCTCGCCGCAAGTCCCTGCGCGGCAGGGTGCACGTTTTGAAGCGGCCAGCAGTAGCGTGTGCCGACAGCCGCGTCAAGAGTAGCGACGTCCTTCTCTCGGCCTGTCGCCGTGCCCTTCTCTTCGCTTTCCCTCAGCTGCGGTCAGGATGAGCGGCTGTGCTGGGCTTTGGATGCCCCAGCGACAGCCCCTGCCCCGTAGCCATCCATGGTCTGTTGCTGGCAACAGCCATGCCCCTCTTGTCACTCGCTGAGACGAGGCCCTCGCCGACTCTTGATCTTGATGCGTGCACGTAGCCCTCTCCCTGCACTGCGCGTTGCGCACCCGTGATGTCATGCCTCCTGCCTTTCTGAGCCTCTCCGAGCACATCCTCTGGCCGCTGGCCCAGTCCCGGTTCCAGTTCTGTTTCAAACCCTTTTCAAAGTCAATGACTGACAGCCGCTGAAGTGCAACACGAGTGGAACTGCGCTTGCATGGCAGAAGGACCACGGGTGGTCAAAAAGGGCGCACTGCACTGCGAGGGGCGCGCGGATGGTAAAGCCCAGTCGCGGCACAGGTGGCGAGGGAGCCCTGGGGTCAAACACCGCCCAGGGAGCTGGAAGCACAGAACACAAGCAGTTGCCCTGGTGGCAGGCACTCACGGGCCGCCGGGCCCTGCACAAGTGGGGGTGCCAATCTTGGTGCGCCTCCTGCGCATGTCGCGTGGGGGAGGCCGGGACGACGAGATACGGGCGTGGGGTGGGTGGTCAACGGAGAGAGCGGAAAGAGGCCGGCCATGTATGCGACCGCGGTTCGACTCCAAGCTCGATACCGCAGAAGGCGCGGCTGAAAAGACACTGAAAAACCCATAGCTCGCTGGCCTGTTGCGTCATATGATCGGCGGCCCCAGCGCTAACCCCGCCCCGCCCTGCCCCTGCGCGACGGCCACGGTCGCAGTGCCGCTCCCCTCGCGCCGCGGGGCGTCCTCGAGCCCCGGCTGCAACGAAGGGCCCGCCTGCCCGGGCCCGTCCGACCCCCACGTCTGCGTCACGCCCGAGTTGGCCACCGGGCTGGCGCCGCGGTCCGTGCCCCGCCGCTTGCTCTCCCGGTCGCCGCCCGCGTCCAAATCCACCTCCCCCACACGCCGCTTCTGCACACAGAGCAGAGCCAGAGAAGTCATGGATGCCCAGGGCCGAGTGAGCCAGTACAGTCACACGCGTGCTTGCAGTCGGATGCCGCCCCTGACCTGCGGGGCAGCACCCGCGCCGTCCCCGCTCGCGTCGCGCGCCACCACCCCCGCCGAAGTCCGTGGCGTGATGGGGCCCTGGGCTGTGTCCTCTCTCGCAGGGTCCCACGCCGCAGGTGGAGTCGTGCCCCGCGCCCTGTCCTGCGCCTGCGGTGGGCCCTCGGGGGCCATCCCCAGGCTGTCGCCGGCCAGATGACCCGACAGGCCGGCCCCGGCGGGGTCCCGCCGGCCAAAGGCGCCATGGGGAGCGGCGGCCCAGAACCCCAGGGGCGCGACCAGGTCGGAGGCCGGCAGGGACGCCCCGGGCGGAGAGGAGCTCAGGGACATCATCGTGTGCGCCGCGTCGGCGTCGTCCTGCGGGCGCGTGGGTCCAGAAAGGCGTGGGGGGTGCTGTAACAACGCAGGCAAGCAATGGGCATGCAACTGCCATGTAGCACGGCGTGCACCCACCTGTCGCTGGGCTTTCCTCCCAATCTCCCCGAGCGGCCTCGTCAGCTTCTCCAGCTCCACCTCCGTGTCCACCCGCCTGCCGCTGACCATCCCCATGAACGCATGGCTGCAGGCACGGCCACGGACGACGCTTGGCCTGACGTTGGAACAATAGGCCCAGCAGCGGAGCATCCCTGCGCCCTTCGCGCCGTCACATCATTGGCATGTCCACTGGCACCCAGGGAATCGGACGTAGACACCATCAAACATCGACCTCATTCATGAACCACAATGTCATCTTCACCCATCATATCCCCCCCAATAAATCACCTGAGGGACGGTCCCTTCGAAGACGTACCACCCCCCCGCGTGTCCCTGCCGTCTCCCTCTGAGGTTTCCTCGGCCCCACGGCTCCCCTGCGCCCCCGCCACCGCCTCTAGGCTCGTGCCGGCGGGAGCGTAGTTGTTGTTGAAGAACGGCGGGGGTCGCCGGGGCTGCCCCGGCCTCGGCGCGCTCGCGTGCACGCCGGGGTGGCCGTGCGCGTGGCCGTGCGGGTGCGGGTGCGGGTGCGAGTGCGCGTGGGTGAGCGTTTGGGGAATGAAGGTCTCTAAAAAGTCGATGAAGGCGGGCAAGTTGGGCGGGGACGATTCGAGGATGGTCGGGCTGCCGCCGAGCCCGGCGGGGGCGGCAATGGACCCGTGCAGGGGCCCCTGCAGGCTGGGGGGTGACGTCCCGAGGGGCCGCAAAAAGGCACCAGCGCTCTGGCCGCTGAGGGAGGGGGAGGAGCCGCCGGGACGCGACGGGGTGGTGGCGGGCCAGGCTCCGGCGGACATGGGCCGGGCGGGGCGGGAGGGGTCCCAGCCGAGCGCCATGTGGGGCGCGGTGGGGGCGGTCGTGGGGGCAGTGCTGTTGGCCTTGGGGTGCGCGCCCGCGCCCGCGCTGCGCATCGCCTGCCCGTCCGAGGACCGCAGGGCGTGCGTGAGGGCCGAGGGCGGCGACTGGCCGGGGTCGGGCGCCACGCGCGGCATCGCCACGCCGCGGGCGTCGGGCAGCCCGATGGCGTCGAGCGAGAAGGGCCCCGACCCGGGCAGATTGGCCAGGAAGCTTTCGGGGGAGTAGCCCCGGATGAACTCCTCCCCCCAGCTGTCCGGGGAGGTGCCCAGCAGGTGGCCCGCTGGTCGTCCCCACCCGGAGATGCCCCGGCCCAGCCGCTGGAAGTGGTCCGCGGGCATCCTGAGGTCACTGCGGAGCGCGAGGTGAGGCTGGAAGCTATGCCATAGGAATAGAAGGAGTAGAAGGGGCGATCGCAAAGACAGCCGCGAGTAGTGATGGCGATGGGTGCGCTTGGGTGCGGTGGCCGCTGTGGCAGCCTCGTCAATAGCCGATCGCCAGTCACCTGTAGATGCTCGACGGAGGGCTCGTACCCCCAGGGAAGGCGTCGTCCCGGGTCACCCCGGGGGACGCAGCGCGCCAGAAGGACGTTTCGCTCCCGAGCGTGCCCTTGCTCGGCGGGCCCAGCGGGGGTGCGGTCCCCATCTGCGGGTGCGAGCGCAGCCGCGGGGCGGGCGTCTGATGCATACGCGCAAGGATCGCGGCGAGTGCTGAAGCACAGCGTCTCGTGGAGCCCAGTATGCGCGAGCACCTCATGCTTAGTCGCATGACCTATGACCGTGAGCTCACCTGGGGCAGGGAGAGTGACCCTGGGCCCTTGCCGACCCTCATGCTCAGCCCCTGCAGACAGTGCGAGTTGATGGCGCGCGTCGCATGCTGCCCAACTGCGGAGCGCTGTTGCGCCACGCTGTCCTCCTGCAACAGCCGCCTCGCACCTGGATCTCCTCGGTGAGCTCCCGCGCGTGCCGCGGGGTCACGGGCCGCTCGGGGGGCTTCACCACCGCCTGGGCGACGAAAGTCCTGTGGGGGACACGGTGGGCGGGCATCACTTGTGGGATAGATGAGCCAACTGGTGCCAGGCAGGGGGAGACATCGGCGCACATCGTGTCCGTCAAGAGAGCCAAGGACGGTCCCCGTGCAAGCGCAATGCCTCGTCTCGCGTGTGCGGCGGTGGCTCATCGCGTCACCTGTGCGCTCCCGATGCCGTCGGGCTGCCCCCCGAGGGAGACGCCGAGTTGGACAGTGCCTTGGCCAGCTTGCAGTTCCATTGATTCTTCACGGCATTGTCTGTGGGCGCGGCAGGCGACGGCGATCGTGCTGCGGCCGACGTGCTGTGGCTGAGTGACACACGCAAGCAAGAAGGCGAACCTGCCACCCGCACGAGCGGGCGCGCAGCGTGGATGTAGCTGTCAGCTCCGATAGGGTAGGAATGAGGCAGGGCATTCCCGCAGGCGCCTCCCTGCCGCCCCTCCAGCCCCTCACCGGTGCGGCCGGGCAGGGCTGCTGCGATCAGCGCCCACTTGTTTCCGTGGATCCGGTGCAACTCGATGATCGTGCGGTTTTCCTCCTCCGTGAAAGGGCCGTGGTTGAGCCGGCTGTCGAGCTGATTGGACCACCGCAATCGGCACGCCTTGGGGTCTCGGGGGGCACCACCTAGGCCCAGCTTGTTAAACTCCTCGGATATCATGTTCCACTTGGACGCGCCGTGCAATTCCACGAGCTGCGGGGAGGCCGGGGCCAGCGACGATTGCAAGGCGGTGGACCACAGCAGAGGGGCGAGCGACGCGGCCACGCTGCACCACTGGCGGGGACCCGACACCGCGCCCCGAGACCGACGCGCCTTGACCAGCGCTTCGTCTTCCTCCTTCGACCACGCCCGCCTGAGCTTGTCGCCGAGGACGGGTCGCGAGCGGGATTCACGCAGGCGACGACCGCCGCGACTCGTCGAGGGCTCTTCAGACGCCAATCCCGCGGACGCCGAGATGTCAGTGGCTGCGTCGCGTCGCCGTGAGTTATCGGAGTTGCGGGCCATGGCCGGGACCATGGCCGGGCCCCAGCCGGGGCTCGTGCCGATTGTCCGTCCAAATGCGACGGCTTGCCCCTGCGGTGAGGGGGCCATGCCGAAATTGGCATCGAATGCGATGGATCTGCAGCTCTGCATGCGCCGAAACCGGCGCCGTGAGCTCGGACCGCGACCTTGCAGGACAACTCTGGTCGCGACTCGCGCATCGCGGGCCCCGGTGGCCCGGAGGCCTCGCAAACGACCGATATACACAGCAGGCTTGCGTGCTTTGCCTGCATGCTGGCCATCGGGTGGCCAGGACGCATAGATACCCCGGCGCGGGCTGACGCCTGATGCCCCATCCTGCACCGCCGCCCGCGCCGAGCTTTGCCCCCCCGCCTCGTCGAGCCTCATCCGCAGGGAAACTCCGCACACGATGGGGTCGTCCATCCCCACCTGGGTGGTCTCTCGGGGCGGCACCGGCCGCGCAATGTCAGGGCAGGGGAAGTCGAACCCCGCGCGAAAGGAGATGAATCTGACCGCTGCCTTTGCTTTTTATGCAATAATGTCTAAAAGCCCGCCGCCCGCCGGATAGCGAGCACGGCAAAGGCCTCTCCCCGGCTTTGAGCGGACGATGCAAAGCTCCCAGCAGCGGCAAGGGAGGGTGACCAGCACCCCCTCGCTCGGAAACAGTAAATGCGTGGCTCACACCGCGCGAAGGGAACCGAAATGCGCGCTCCCTGCGAGATTCCCATCGTTGCCAGAAGCAGGACTAGTCAGGGGAAGGCTTGAAACAATATTCAACAAAACGAGGCGCACGCGTCTGCGCATGCCGCGTGGATGGCATCACGCAAGAGAGCGGCCCGAAATCAAGCAACTCACTCGCCCCCCCCCGCCTCGAGGCAGGTCGCCTCGAGCGCAACGCCAATGACTGGCGCACCCCGCCCTCCAACGCCTTCCGCCGGCAGGAAGCTGGATGCGCTGTGTGCCGCACCCTCTGCGCCGGAACGGCAGCCAGCCCCCGCCGGCCCATGCCACCACAGGGAGACTTCACGAGCAGCAGGAACTGCTGCCCGCCTTGATCGTCTGCCCCTGACCCGGCTTGATCGTGTTCTGCATTGCAAGGAAGAGGACGGCTCGAGGCTCGACCGCCGGCCCCGCTCACGGACCCACCACACATGCATCTGCCGCGTGGGACAGCCGCTTCCAGGGGCCCAAGGGGGGACTCAAGCGCGACAAGGCCACCCATCCGCGTAACCGCTCGCAACACGCTCGCCAGGACTCGCCTTGGACGGCTGGCCGATGGCGGGGGACGACGCCGCCCTCTTCTTGATCTCGGCCGCCATCCGCATGAAGGCCTCGTCCACGTTTTTGGACCGCTTGGCCGACGTCTCCAGGAAGGGAATCCCGAGCTCCTCGGCGAGCGCGCGCCCCGTGTCCGTCTTGACGACCTTGTCGGGGTCCGGCGCCCCACGCCCCTCGCTCGGGTCCAGCAGGTCCACCTTGTTCCCCACGAGCATTTTGCACACCCCCTCAGAGGCGTACCTCTGAATCTCGTTCAGCCAGGTCTGCGCAGGGGGCGGGAAGCGGCACGGCGTCGCGTGCGCAGTTGCCAAGGCGAGCGCAAGGACCCCCAGGCCCCTGGGGAGAAAGCCGCGGCCTGCGCGAGCCGCTGACCTTCACGTCGTTGAAGGACTCGGGGTTCGTGACATCGTAGATAATGATGATGCCGTGTGCGCCACGGTAGTACGAAGCGGTGATGGTGCGGAAGCGCTCCTGCCCCGCCGTGTCCCACTGCGCGGGGAGCGAAAGGCACGAGTCGCACGCGGTTCGCCGGCGGCGCGCGCCTGCTGCGGCGCGGCGCGTGGCCAGTGGCCCCCTCCAGCGTTCGCGCGCGCCACTCGCTGGGCCCTCACAATCTGCAGCTTGACCTTCTTCCCGTCCAGCTCCACCGACTTGATCTTGAAGTCCACGCCGATGGTCGAGATGTACGAGTCCGACCACTGGTTGTCCTGCACGGCCACAGCGGGGACCACGGTGTCGCCTAGGCTGCGAGGTCCCAGCCGACGGCGTCCCCGCGCGTCCCGGCCGACGCGGGGGGCCAGGCGTCCGAAGGTTACGTCCCCCTCGGCACGACGGGGGCATCGGGATAGTTCCGGGGCGGCCACCGGAGGCCCCAGGCAGCACTGGCAAGCGCGCGCCACGTCGCGGGGGAGCGAGGAGCGCGGGAGAACGCAAAGAGGTCGCAATCCCGCACGCCTCCGCCGCGCGCCCGATACGTCGCGCCCGGGCCACGGAAACGCGCGGGGGAGCTTCCGTTCGCAAGCCCCGCGCGCCTGGAGCCGCGAGGGGCCCACGAGGGGGCGCGACGGGCCGGTGGGATTCCAAACGGCTGCACTCACCACCAGGCGCATCAGAAGGGAGCTCTTCCCCACGCCCGAGTTGCCAATGATCAGGAGCTTGAAGAGGTAGTCGTAGTCCGCCGACATCTCCCCCCCTGAAGCTCACAGGCGCCCCGAAACGGGCCTTCCCGACCTGCTCCTCCCGCCAAAGCCGCCCGGCCCAGGGGAAAGGCGTTCGAGCGCGCAGATGCCGGCCTCGAGCGCTGCGGGATCCGCGCGTAGCTTCTCTGCGGTCGTTCGAAGCGTCTCCGTCCCACCGCGCGGCCCTCGCGGCCCTGACTTGGCTCCGAACGGGTGCCACCCTTCTGGCGCGAGGGAGCCGGCTCAGGAGCGAACCTTCCCCCGAGACAGGCCTCAACGGGTCGGAGACGATCCATCTCGGCCCTCGCCATCGTCGGGCAGGGTCGGGGAGGCCGGGGGAGCGCGCATCACTGGCGCACGAACGCGAGCGAACCGAGACGCATGGCGTAGAGCGTCGCGTGCTCCACGCTGTGCCTGCCTGCTGTGGTGGCTAGAGGGCGGGGCGACTGCCCTCGTCAAGCGCTGGAGGCCCGCTCAAGATGCCGCTCCTCTTCGCGTGCCCGGCCGTGGCGGCGCCGGGGAGGGGCCTGGGACGGCCAGGCACGGCCTGCGCCCCCCGGGCCCCGCTGGGGCGGCACGTCGCGCGTGCGGCCGCGCAAGGCGGGCTCGCGGCCCGCCTGTCCCAGTGCCAAGACGCGGAGGGCGTGTGGCTGGCGATGACGATGCACTGCCTCACACGCGCCGAGCAGGCGTCTGGGCGGCTGCTGGTCGGCATCGCTGGGGTGCCCGGCAGCGGCAAGTCGACGACCGCGCACGAGGTCGCGCAGCTTTTGAACGAGGCGGGAACGGCGGCGTGCGTGCTGCCGATGGATGGCTTTCATCTGTACAAGAGCCAGCTGGACGCGATGCCGGACCCCGCACAGGCGCACGCGCGGCGGGGCGCCCACTGGGTGCGTCCTGCATCGCACGGGGTGCAGACCCACACCCACGTCGCCCCGCTCACACCTCCCTGCGCTCGTGCTGCGCAGACGTTCGACGGGCGCCGCTTCGTGGAGCACCTGCGGGCCCTTCGCCACCGCGTCTCGCTGCGGGCGCCCTCGTTCGACCATGGAGTGGGCGACCCGGTGGAGGAGGACATTGAAATTGGCCTGGATGTCGAAGTGGTCCTTTGCGAGGGCAACTACCTCCTCTTGCCGGAGGGGCCGTGGGGAGAGGCGATGCAGGTGAGGCCAGGCGGCGTGGGGCGCTGGGATGGCCACGCCGCAACCACCGAGTGTGGGCGAGAGGGCCGCACGCGTGGCTTTTCCACGCAGCACTTTGACGAGACCTGGTTCATCGACTGCGACTTGGAAACGGCCATGGGGCGCGTCCAAGCACGGCAGCTAAGCATCGGCCTGACTCCGGAGCAGTCCCGAGGTGACAATGTGCTCTATACACCTTCCACGGTTGATGCACGCACGAGGCTTGCGCTCACCCCGCCCCCCGTCCTCGCCCTCTCCCAGTTCGCATTGAGACGAACGACCGCCCCAATGCACTTGAAATCCAGCGGACCAAGGACAGGGCCCACGTGCTGGTGCCGTCCCTGCCGCTCCGCAAGGAGAGGCACTGAGCGGGTGCGTGCCAGGGTGCGCCAGCGTGCGCCGGAGCGCTCACGCGAGCACCCCACAGTCCTGGATGACCACGCGCTGGAGCGGCCGCCCCGAGCGCTTGTCGGTTGCCGTGTCCTCGACCTTCCGCACGACGTCCATGCCCTCCAGCACGCGGCCGAAGACCACGTGGCGGCCGTCCAGCCAGGGCGTGGGCCCCGTCGTGATGAAGAATTGGCTCCCGTTCGTGTTGGGGCCCGCGTTGGCCATGGACAGGCACCCGACCTGCAGCCGCAAGGGTGCACGGTCACTGCGTCGAGTGCAGTCATCTCAGCTCAGCTCAGCTCAGCTCAGCTCGTGGCAGCCGCGCCTATTAAGACGGGCAGGCCGAGGCGTTGCTCGTAGATTAGAGCGACTCGCCTCGTGGGGAACAGCGAAGGACTCGTCGGGGAACCTAGCGCCGTAAATGCTCTTGCCTCCGCGCCCATCGCCGCGCTCAAAGTCGCCTCCTTGAATGACGAAGTCCTTGATGACGCGGTGGAAAGTGCAGCCCTTGTAGCCATAACCCTTCTCACCGCTGGCAAGCGCCGCGAAGTTCGCCGCCGTCTTTGGGACGACAGAGCCGTAGAGGCCGACCACCACGCGGCCCGCTGGCTGGTCGCCGATGCTGATGTCGAGGAACACGCGACTCGTGACCTCGGGCCTCTTCGCGTCGTCCGCATGGGCCGCCCCGGTCAGCACGCCGGCGAGAGACAGGCCCGCCAGCGCCCTGCACGATTTGCGCAGGGGTAATCGTCATTTGGACTCCGCCGTCATCTGCTAGCCGACATTGCGACGCTGTAATGCGTCGCTCACCACAGCGTGGATCGCTTGCCAGCCTCAGCATTGCGACCCGGCCCCGATGCCTGCGCGCAATCGATAGTACGACTTCTGATTGTTCCATCGCAGAGAAGGACCGGTGTTCAAAGCCCTGCTAGAGAGCTAGGGCCAGGCTCGAGTGGCGTGCGCATCGCACCTTGCAAAGCGGTGCGCGGGTCGTGGCCTTGCGCACCCTGCACGCTGCAATCATTGCGCGGCAAGCGGGCGCACCCGCTCCCGCGACGCATGATCGCAGAGCCATGGCGAATTGTTTCACTTCTAAGCCACTTGCTGCTAGACAGTCACGACGAGCTTGAATTGCAATCACTGAGCAACAAACGGCCGAAAAAATACCAAGTTATTGACCTCGGTGGTCAGGGCCCGTGCCAGACCCGCTGGCGCCCCGCACGTCGCGACCAGCTCCGCCTGTCTCGTGGTCCCCCCTGACTCGGCCGACCAGCTCACGCATGCCGCGGACCGTCTCCTGCACTCCCCCCGGCCCCGCCGACGCGCACTGGCTCGCCCCCGCCCCTGCGCTCGCCCCCGCCCCCGCGCTCGTCCCCGCCATGCTCATGCTCAGCGCCAGGGCCAGGTCCAGGTCGTAGTCGTCGTCGTCTCCCAACGCAGGCGCGTCCGCGAACGCGAGCGTCTCACCCCCGCCCCGGAGCCACGCCTCCACGCGTTCCCGCCCTTGCAGCCGCGACTGCCCCTCGTCCCGATCCCCAGCCGCTCCCGGAGAGTCGCCGGGACGCGGGCTACCTGGCCCCATCCACCCGACAGACCCCGCATCCGACGCCCCTCCAAGGCTTCCCCGCGTTCCCAACGCCAAGCCCAGGGCGCCACCAGCCACGACAGCGGGAGCATTGGGACGCTCTTTGTCCCGCACCGACGCCGACGGCTCATGCGCCGGGGCTGGCAGTCCCGCGATGTCCGTCATGTGCGGCCGGCCCCTCTCCCGCTCCGTCAGCTGTCGTAGCACCTCCTCCACTTCCCGGTCCGACACCTCGCGGCGCGCCGGCACCGCCTCCGGAGCCATCTCCAGTCGGCTCAGATGCAGCGCCCTGCGTGCGTTACACAAAGCGGATCCCTTCCAGAAAGCTTCCTTCCCTTCACCTTGCAACTCAATGGTGGTTCCCTGCGACTCCATCTTTGGCGATGACACCGCTATGACGCCGCTCACCGCTCCAGGGCAGCATCCTCCTCCAGCTCCCCGTTCTCCGCCCACACGTTGCGAGAGCCCACGCCCCACCGCGCGTCCCAGCCGGGGTCGGGAAGGCCCCCATCGGGGTCCACCTCCCAGGCATCCCGCTTGTACTCCAGAGCGCCCTGGCCTCCCAGAGGCGACGGAGGGTGCCGCCTCCCCAGCCCTGCCCCCGACCCGGACCCCGACGCCCACTCGCTGCCCGCGCCCGCAGGCGCGCCGTGCCCCGGGGGCGCCTCCAGGAGCAGCGGCTGGGCGGCAGGGAGCCCCGCCCCCGCGTCACCCCCACGCCACGCCCCTCCCGAGTCCCGGCGGGCCTTCTTCAGCGATGAGCGGTGCGACGTCCCGGCCCACGTGTCAGACGGGGACGCCCCGGCGCCCGGGTCCGCCCGTGGCACGGCCCTTCCCCGCGCGGCATCCCCCGCAACCGAGTCGATGTCGTCATCGCCGGACACGTGCCCCGCCACCGACGCGTGGTCTGCGTCGTGGCCCTGCGCGGGGGGCTCCTCCAGCGACGCGCGCTTCGTCTCCTCCTCCAGCGCATCCCTGCGACGCCGAGACGGACCTCTCCTCGGCAACCCACGCACAGGCCACACCTTGTGCAGGGTCACACCGCGTGCAGGTCGACCCGGGCACAGATCATACCGCATAGGATCCAAGGGGGAGGTGGCAAAGCAGTCAGCCCCGTTGTCCAGTTTTGCAGGCCCTCACCGGAAAGACCCCCCGTCCCGGGGATCCCGCGCAAGCGTAAAGACGTTCATCTCATACGCCGCCTCGTTCAGGCGCCGGAGGTCGTGCTCCCGGCGGAATCGCTGGCGCAAGAAGTCCTGCATCTGGCTGGGGGACACGAACCAAGCCACGTAGGCCCCGTCGGGCTGGCCGTCCCCAAAGGCGTGCCCGTGGGAGTCGACCAGGCACGCCGGGCCGCGCCAGGGCACAAACATGCCCAGCGTCTCGCCCCGGCACGTGAGGAGGATGCTGTAGCCAGCCCCGGGGGCGCCCGGTGCGGGGGCCGACGCGCCCCCCGCAGCCACAGCCCCAAAGGTGGCGCCCAGCGTCCCCGCGCCCCACGCCAGGATGTCCCACAGGTGCCGGAAGTCGTCCTGGATGTCCCCTTGTCGCGTGGGGTCGTTCGCCTCTGCCGCGTCCCCCGCCCCAGCATCGCCCTGGGCCTCGCCCCCCGCCCCAGCCCCGTCCTCCGCCGCGGGGGCCTCCAGTGCGCCGTCCGGGTAGGGCACCCGGTGGTGGACGAGCCGGGACTTGAAGGGCCCGACGTGCTCGTAGAGGTCAAAGACGGAGAAGAAGTCGTGGACGCGGTGGGCGCGCCCCGTGGCGCGGCTGTAGCCACGCCGCGCCAGCATGTGCCAGATGCAGCCCTCCTCGACGGCGCGGGCGACGTCGGCAGCGGCGGAGAGCGCCACGCCCTCCATGAGCAGCGCGGTGGCGTACATGGCGATGGTGGTGCACGCGCTGTAGTTGGAGCTCTCGTCCATCTTGCACGAGAACTGGCTGACGGTCGTGCTCGTGCGCCAGGCCACGGCGTACGTCGTGCACTGCAGCCGCTCGCCGTCCCGCGTGACGTCCGCCACGTTGTGCGCGCCCCCGCTGCCGTCGTTCTCCGTGGGGTAGTTGCTGGCGACGAGGGTGATCGGGGCCGCCCCCGCCGCGCTCACGAAGAAGCGGAAGTAGTGGCGGCCTGGCACCGTGCTGCGGGGTGGGCGAAGGTGCACAAGTGTTTCTGAAGACGCACTGGGACGAGGGGTCTCGCACCACAAAGCCTTCCTCAAGAGCCATACCTGAGAGTGGCGCGGAAGATCCGCGCCCCGACGCTGTGCATGGGCTCCAGCAGGCGCTTCCCGTTCGGGAGGTCAATGCACAGGAAGGCAGCCGCAGGGTCGGTCACGTGGGTCGACGCGACGAGGAGGTCGACGGATGCTTGCAGCGGCGCCGAGCCTGCACCGTCACCCGCGAGCCTGTGACAACTGAGTGGCTTCCAGGTCCCGAATCGATGGCGAGCTGCGGCTCGCGGCTGGGTCGGTGGGACGGAGGCCTCATCACCTGGCGAGAGGGGCAGCGCCAAGCTGGGCCGCTCCGAGCAAAGCGCCGGACGCGTCGCGCGAAGTGCCGTCAAGGGAGAAGACGCCGTCCTTCTGCCCTTCCGGCCGCGAGAAGGGCAGTTCGGGGCTACCTGCGCATCCAAAAGCCCCAAGCGTCTCGCCCTTTGCGCACCCCAGAAGGCCAGACGCGCTTGCAAAGCCCCCCCTGGCCTCACCTGTCATGGACCCGACGGGATCCATGGTCTCTGTCCCGCACTCCGACGCATCCTCCATCCCGTGCAAAAGCCTTACCCCCCGTGCTCTGCGGGACAGCACACGGAGCAACCGGCGTTGCCCAGGGGGCCCCGCGTTCCCCACAGACAGCCTCTGCCTCTCCGAAACGCGCAGAGGGCGTGGCCCTCTGCGCACACGGGGCAGCAGGGCGCCGCAAGGGCGCCTCGCCGTGAGCACAGCGTGGGCCTGGGCCGCCGCGGCCAAGCGGCCAGAGCGCAGCGCACCATCCTGAGCAACGTCGCAGCTGGACCTACCTCTCTCGGGCTTCTTGGTCTTTCGAATGCGGTCGAATGCGCGCCCCGGGCGCTGGGGAACGGCAGCGGCACCCGGCTGTTCACCACCCCGCGCGAAATCGCGACTGGCGGGCACGAGCGCGGATGGGAGCGGCCGGGCCCTCCGTCCGACTGACGTCAGGTGCAGGAATGCGGTTTCTGGCATCTGTCGCCCTCCGCCGGCCTCGTCCGTCGCCCGGGGCCCGCCGATGCACTATATTCGCTACGCCGGGGGCTGGCAGGCCGTCCCTTGTCCGCCCCTTCTTCGGCGCGGCGCCCTCCCGCAGGGTGCTCAAACCCGAATCCCCCACCCTGCCCCCCCGGGCCCGCGGCGCCCGCCCCCTGCCTGCTTAGGATGTTCCCCTTCGCTTCAGAGTCCATGTACGGCGGGCCGACCACCCGCGCACGCTCGGCTTTGAATGCCAAGCGGCCTCGGGTGGAGGAGTGCGAGAACGTCGACCCGGAGGTAGATACCCCGGCCCGCGCCGCTCCGCTCGGTCGTTTTTCTCGCTCTCCGCTCCGTCGCGACCGGACGGCCCCCTTCCGCGCCCGCAGCGCGAGCTCCACGGTCTTCGCCACGCCTTCGGCTCCCTGACCAACGCCCGCGGCCAGGACGCGACCTTCGTCAGCAAGCAGGTGAGCGTCGATAAATATAACGCGCTGGTGACCGCGCGTCCGCCATCGCGCCACTTTTGGACCGGCCCGGGACCTCCTCCAATGTTCCCGCCTTTGGGGGCGCGCCATTCGCACTGGGGCTCCCCGCGCGCCTGGCGGATGCGATGAGCGCATGGATATTTACGCAAAGCGCGCCCGGCGATGCGCTTCGCCCCTGCGCGGGCCGCCGGGGCGGCACTCCGGGCCCCTTGTGCTCGGGGGGGCCCCGACGCCACGCACGGGGTCCGCCGCCCGAACCCCGGCCGCCCAGAGGGCAAGACGATCCCGGATCGCTCGCGGGAAGACGGCCGACCCCCCTCCCCCGCCCGCCATCGCAGGGGACGGGCGCAACCGCCAAGGCGCAGGGTACGGGGCTGGCTTTCGCCAATGCGGCGCCGCCGCAGGCCGATCGGGTGAGCCGCGCATCCAGCGACGCTTATTTCCTTAATACGCCGCGCCCGGCGCCCGGTTATGCGCTGCGCAGCCCCCGGTTTGGCCAGGCCGGGCCTTCCTTTTGGGCGTGCTGGGAAGGGCCTGCTTGGCGCCCTCCGCGGGCCGCCGCTGCTTCCGCCAGCGCTCCGCGCCCCCTTTCAGTCCCGAGTGCGCCCCCGCGGACCCGGCTGGCCCACTGGTGTCGCTACCGGGCGCTCCCAGCGACTCGGCAGGTTGGCTCCATGCCCTTTTCGCGCACGGGAAGTAAGCGCCGCATGTCCCTCCATGCCCGCTCGAGGATTGGCTTTTCGCATCCGGTGCGCTACGTCCGGGCGGACCGCGCGGCCCCCCCGGCTCGTCCCACCGCCTTGCACGCCCCCCAGCGGTTGAGGGCGTGGATCGGGCCCGTGCGCCGTTTGCCGCCCTCCCGGGACGCTGCGTATGCGTTGCGGGAATGTCGGCGGCCGAGATTTACCCCGGGGGGATCGGCGGGCGCCCGCCCGGGATGCTTTGGCAGGGTGCAACAGCCCGGACCCTGCTGGCGCCGGGAGCCCCCGCCCCCGGGGCGCCCCGGCCGCGCCGTCCGCAGCGCGCGCTCTTTGCCTCTCGTAGCGGCCAATCCGATGCCGCGGAGGCTTGGATACCGTCCCGCGGCTGAGACCTGAGGCCTGCCTTGCGCCGACGCAGGACGCATGCTCCCGGCGGGACGGACAGGCGGAGGCTCTGTGCAATGCGCTTCCCAAGACCCCGACCGCGATCCAGAAGGTGCGCGATGCCCCGATCGCCGCGGCAGGGGCCCGGCGGGCCGGCAGCGCTCGGCCAGTCGGTGCGACCCCCGCACCCCTTGCGGACCCGCAGGACGCGGCCCGCACGCTGACGTGCGACGAGGTGTGCGTGAACGACCGCGAGGATCGCTGGGAGAACATCGGTGAGGCGCCCGCGCGATGACCCAGCGCCTCGTGCACGGCGGGACCCGCGCGGCCCCCGGCCCCCACCGCCGACGTCCCTGCCGCGCGGCCTCTCCCCAGACGTGGACCCCGCGAACCCCGTGCTCGTGGGGCGATACGCCAACAACATCTTCCGCAACCTCCAGGCATCAGAGGAGACGAAGCGCCCCAACGCGCACTACCTGGCCATGCAGACGGAGATGACGGCCCAGGTGCGGGGCACGACTTCCGCGGCCGGCACCTGGCCCCGGCCTGTGCGACGCCCCGCGCGGCGATATCTCAGCATGACGGCGCCCTGCGCCATGACCCCAGCGCGACGACCTGCTGCACAACGCCAACCGCGTCCCCTCCCCCGGCCGTCCCCCGCAGATGCGCGCCATCCTCGTCGACTGGCTCGTGGAGGTGGCGGAGGAGTACCGCCTCAACAGCGAGACGCTCTACCTGGCCGTCAACTACATCGACCGCTTCCTGTCCCGCGTCTTCGTCTCCAAGTCGCAGCTGCAGCTCGTGGGCATCACGTGCATGCTGGTCGCGTCCAAGTACGAGGAGATCTACGCCCCGCAGGCGGGGGGCGTTGCTGTCAACGAGACTGGGGGTGGTGGTGGTGGTGGTGGTGGTGCGCTGGGCCCCGGCCGCGAGCCGATGCGCCGCGACCCGGCTCGCCGCCTCAGCACCTCGCCAACACCTCGTTCCGCAGGTGGACGAGTTCTGCTACATCACGGACAACACGTACACGCGCGAGGACATGCTCCAGATGGAGTCGCTGGTGCTCGACACGCTGCAGTTCGAGTTAACCGCCGCCACCAGCAAGGCCTTCCTCCGGCGCTTCCTCCAGGCCGCCCACGCCGACTCGACGCTAGAGTACCTGGCGGCCTACCTGTGCGAGCTGGCGCTTGTGGACTACGAGATGCTGCGCTTCCCGGTGAGGGGATGGGGGCGAGGGAGATTTGGCGCAGAAAGGGAGGCGCGACGGCGGTGGCGTGGGCGACGGTGCTAGGTTTCTCAGCTGCAGTGGAAGGGCGATGTGACCAAACTCGGGGCTGCGACGGGAGGGGTTGGGGTCCCTGTGTCCGCGCTTGGGCATGGTCCTCCCCTGCCGCAGCGGACGCGTCATCGCCCACGCGCCGCCCCCCTGCCGCAGGCGAGCAAGGTCGCGGCGTCCGCCGTGCTGCTGTCCCTCTACACGCTCCAGCGGCACCCCTGGACGCCCACGCTGGCCCACTACACCCAGTACCCCGCCTCCCAGCTCGCCGACTGCGCCCGGAGGCTCTGGGTCCTCTTCCGCAGCGCGCGCCTCCCCTCGGCGCTGCCCGCGGTGCGGGACAAGTACTCGGCCCCTCGCTTCAAGGTGAGGCCCCGTGCCGCCACCCGCAGCCCCCGCGGCCGCGGCCCTTGCGCCCCGGCACGCCGTCCTCAAGGCATCGCCGCCCCGCACGCGCCCGCAGTGTGTGTCCAAGCTCATGCACCCGCACGAGCTGCCCGGGCACATCTTCAGCGACTGAGCTGCAACTGGCGGACCCCGCTGCACCCGCGGCGGAGGCCGCCGACGGGCGGCGCGGCGGGGCAGTCCCCGCGCGCTTGCCGCCCGAGCGTGACGCGTGGCCCGCATACCCCGCTCGCTTTTTCCTCGCTGCTCCGGGGCACCGCCCGCCTCCCCCCTGTGTTGGTCCCCCCGTGCCGCTCGCCCTGTGCGGCGCTGGGTGGGCGGGTGCGTGCACCCCGTACCCGGGGCCCGTTTCGTTTCTCGTAGGCGCCCTCCGGGCCTTCCGTGCCAGGCCCGGACGGCGACCTTGTGCTGGCTGCCGAGCCCATGCGCTCCCCGCTGGCGCCGCCTCCCGAGTGCAGACTTTGGTTCTGACATGCATAGCGCGACATAGGCACCCTCCCGTTTCCTGCGTAGCTGACCTGCTAGCTTTGCTTAGCCCCCCCGCTAGGGCACGTATGCACGGCACGGCATGCCTCGGCGCTGCCAAGAGTCGAGATTCTATCAGCGGTCTGACGCGCGCATGCCTCGTTATCTGCGATCTAGGGCCCCCATTTGCGGCCGGCCCCGTGTGACGAGCCAGGCAATCCAGTTGAAGCACTCGTGTGCCTTGTCTTCACATGCCATCACGCGCGTTCCAATGTCACCCCTACAACCGCACGCTCCCCGTCACTCCCCGTCCCCGCCCTCCCCCCCATCGCCCGCGGAGCGATACGTGTCCCACACCTCCCCCAAGCTCTGCGAGCGTTGGGCAGAGTCGCACGGCTGGGCTGCCACAGGGCACCGCTCTCGCCTGCCCCCGCCATGTGCCGCACATCTCAATGCGCGACTCGCCTCGGCCATGTCCCCCAGCGCCTCCTCCTCCATCCCCCACTCCTTCACCACAGCCCTGCCACGCCGGCTCCTCAGTGCCCCCTGGACCCCGTCCCTGCGACCCACAGAGCAGCACCCCTGACCACATCCACACGGGTACCACATGACTCGCCTGCCATGCATTGCTCTTTGCAACCCTTCCAAAGCCAGCCATTCCGTTGGCTCCCTCCCAGCCCACGCACCTCGCGCGCCGCACCAACTCCCCCGCCTCCCAGCAGCTCATCAGCCTCGTCAGCACTGGCATGTGACGCACGTGCCGCCCCGTTGAACACGCGCTCCCCGCTTCGCCATCGCGGCCCGAACTCGTCAGCCCGTCGGCGGTGAGGTGCGGGGCAAAGTACCCCGGTGTCGTCGCAGGCACGGGCTGGGGCACCGGGCATACCGACGCGTACCGCACCCAGCCGCGACCCCTCTCCTGCGCTTCACGGACCGCCTCGCGACCAAGCGCCTCAGCCACATGCCCCGCGTCAACAACTCCACCGTCCACCGCCAGCCCTCTGCAAGCCATGCCCCAGGGGTCCGTTGTTCCACTCGCTGTGCTGCCGAGTGCTTTCGGGTGCCAGCCTTCAGTGGAGCAATGCGCGCGGGTACAGGTGACCCCGCGCGGCTTCACCTGGCACTGACGGACTCGGCGACGAGACCGGGAGGTGGGCCCGGGGTGCGTAGGACCGACACAGGCGTGACAGGGTCGTGGATGCTTGGGCATGGGGTGGACGCGGCGAGGACAGCCACGGGGCCTAGTGGTCCGGCGACGGCGCTCACCACGTCGCGCAGAGAGGCTGCGGCCGGCCCCACGGCACGTGCCGGGGTGGTGAGGCAGTCCAGAGCGCTAGCCAGGGGCGCACCGGCCAGGTAAGCGCCGGCCGCGCCCATCACACCGGCCGCCAGGCGCCCTCGGTCGAGGTGCGGGAGGTGCGCCACGGCTCTCGCCGACAGGGGCGCCACCACGAGCGGCAGGCGCTGCTGCACGAGGGCCGCGAGGGTGAGCCCGTGCCCCAGGCGCGCCTGCAGGGCCACGCCCTCGTCTTCAGAATCAGGCGCGGTGTCGTCTGGGGCCGGGAAGTCCTCCACGGGGTGCACGAGGGCAGGGACGGTGTGGCCGACGTCGTCAGCGATGTACTGCAGCGCGTGGCAGGCGAGGGCCGAAAAGCCGGTGGGGTGGTCGAAGAGGACGTGGAAGCCTTGCAGGGAATCGCAGCTTTCAGTCTCCCGGCGAATCGCCTCCTCCAAGCCGTCCCTGAGAGGCAGAGGCAGGGCGACGGTGAGGCGATGCGAGAGGGACGGCGGCATGCGTGCTTGGGCCAGGTTGCTCGGCCGCACCTGAGCTCCTCGGAGGCGAGGACGTCCGAGCACTGCTGCCAGGACGTGAAGGGCGACGTGCCCCACCAGACGGCTGGGAGCTGCAGGACGCTCTGCGCGCTGAGGTAGGGCTTGGTGAAGTCGGTGAAGTGGCGGGCCTGTCGCTCCAAATGGCGAGCTGCCGTGATCGCGGGAGACTCCTCGCTGGCGGACGGGGCGCATTCAGCCTGCCCCTCTGCCTCCAGCAGGTGCGTGAAGTCGCTCTTCGGCTCCGCGGAAGCCAGGTAGTGACGTGCGGCACCGGTCTGCGAAGTCGCCGCAGGGAAACGAACATATGAATGATAAGCAAAAGATGGTTGGCAAAGGGGACAGCGGGGAGCACGGGAGAGCGCGGGGGGGCTCACCCAAGTGGACAAACCGGACGAGGCTGCCGCTGCGGCCGCCGTGGGGTCGACGCCGGGGCCCACAAGCGTTCCATGGGGCGACCACGATCCGAGCGCGCCGCGCTTGTCGACCATCACGCACCGTGGAGTCATTGTCGACTGCCCGGAAGTGGACGCCCGCTCCCGCAGCAAGGTCCCCACTTCGATGTGGGAGGAGGCACGCTGGAACGGCCCATCCGATCCCTCCAGGCCGACAAGCTCATCCTGCAGTAGATCCGCACGCAAAACGCGTCGAACCAGCGAGCTTCTACGGTGCAGCAGCACGACAGGGCCGCTGTGCGCGCGCTTCGGCCAAAGCAGTCGTAAACGGCGCAAGCACGCAACCTGAATGTTCCAAAAGTGCGCTCCGACAAAGTTGGAGAAGGCCCCCAGCTGCAGGGTGACAATCTCCCGCATGGATGCTGAGCTCCCTCCCCCCGTCTCGAGGAATCTCGCTCGCTTTCAATTGAGGCTTTCTCTGTCATGACGAAATCGGACACTCAATTCAGGAACAGCTCAAGCAGCGACACAGAAATAACTTACTAGCAGCTGGTGCAGCACAGCCCGCGTCAGCATGCGGGAGGTGCGCAGCACGAACTCCGCTGCCTGGACAGCCCGCTGCATCGCAGACGCCTTGGCCACGGCCAGGTCCACCACGGCGCACGACACGACCTCCTCTCCCAGCGTGTCCTCCCCATTCATTTGCGCGCGCACCACCTCATCACCCTGCCACCTGCGCACGCCCAGCACCTCCCCCGGCCCCCCCGCCACCCACCCCCACCACGCGAGATGGACCGCACCCGAACCCCCCTCCACGCGCGCCTCTGCTGGCCCCGCCTCGAGCGTCATTGCTTGCTGGAAGTCGGCAGGTTCCCAGGCTGCGAGCGGGGATGCGCTGCGGAGACGACGCGCGACCTGCGCGCGAGAATGGGACTTGCTCAGATGTGCCGGGGCAGGGCGGCCACTCCTGAGCTCCGTCTGGGGCGCGCTCGCGAGCGAGGCACCTCTCGCAGGCACCGAGCCAGGATGAACGGTGCTGTGGACTCGGGACCATCCCCGCGCCCATCGGCCCTCGCGCGGCCCTCGAGGTGAGCCGCGAGGCAAAGCTCTGCGGCCCCGGCGCCCGGCACGACCCAGGGGTGTTCGACGGCCGTCCGTAGCACGTGGTGGGCCGCGTCTGCCGATGCCTGCAGCGCCGCGCCTGCGTATGGGGATCCATTCGGGGCTGATTGCCTCCAAGAGCTGATGAGACCGCAAAGACGCTTCTCAACGAAGGCCAAGGCACGAATGACGCAACGGTTGGACCGGGCTGTGGTGCATGGGGCCCACCCCGATGGAGACGCAGCGAAGCGAAAGCAAAGCAACACACCGGCGGCCTCCGTGGGGGCGCAGCAGAGGAGCGTCAGGACGGGGCACGAGTCATCGTCGTCGCTTTCGGGCTGCTCCGACACCCGGCCCCACGGCACGATCCCGAGGAAGTCCCTCCCCGCCACGCGCCGCAGATACACGTGTGACGCTGCGCCGAGGCTGTCGCGGAGGGCGGGGCCCAGGGCGTGCTCGATAGACGGGAGAGGCACGGCGCCCGTGGCGCGCCTAAACGCGCCCACGTGCATCGCCGAGAGACGCTCGACTGGCAAAACGCCTCTCTTGCGGAGCGACTCCTGGACCAAGGGATGGACTGTGATGGAAGAACAAACTCGCCAGTCCAATCCCCCGCATGCTTAAGAGCAAATCTCTGCTCCTGTCAAGGTCCCCTGTGCCCAGGCTGCAGCACAGGCGCCGCCTGCTCGACAGTTCGTGACACGCAGAGGACTGCTAGTAAAATCGCGGACTCACTGGTGCGTTGGCTGGCCACCACCCTGGCCCCCGCGGCGCAGAGAGCCTCGACTGCCGCGTGCAATGCCGCCAACTGCGCTGCCTCCGGCTGCGTATCCCCCGAGAGCATGTCGATAGAGGCGGCAGGGCCGAGGTGCCGAGGAGCTTGGTCCTCCGTGGCGGCAAGCACGTCGAGCGGGCAGGTGAAGAGCGCCACAAGGTACGGTGCGTCGGCAGGGCCCATGGGCAGCAGACGCTCGTGCCCGGATTCGATCCTCAGGCGGGACGGCGCCAGGACTCCAGGCAGAAGCACGCTGGCAGCCACGGCCCCTCCCGGGGCGGCCTGTGTGGCAGTATGGTGGCAGGCAACCATCCACAGCACGTTCCCGACAGGCGACAGCACGCCCATGCTTGCGCATGCTCACCAAGGTTCGGAGCCCGGAGGCCACGTGCCCCGTGGCGGCGGTGCGGACGAAGCCCTCGACGACGAGCCGGGCCATCCGCTCCACACCTTCCACCCCAGCCACAGGAAGGACCTTAGGGCTCAGGACGCCCCTGGCCAAGCCGAGCAGCACGTGCGCATTGCCCCAGTCGAGCTCAACGCACATTCGTCCCACGCCCGCGTCTGGTGGGGCGTCGAAGGCAGGCGACGCATCGTGTCCCATTGCGGGCGCTGGATGCGCGCACTTGCCACAGCGCAGGCGGGGCGGACCGTCGGAGCGGCAAGCGAGGTCCGGCGGGACGAGGAGAGCCTCCACGACGTCGGCGTGGTGTCGCAGCGCTGCCAGACACCGTACCCGGAGCGGGCCTGGAGGGAACGCCGCCGACACCTCCTGCGCGAGGAACGTCACGACGGGGTTGGGCACAAGAGCGATTACCGACACCGTCCAAAAGAATGGGCTGTCTAATCAGGAACCGCATTGGTGTGACCGTCTCCGTCATAGCAAGGGGCGCCGCACCTGGACGAGCGCGCATGCCAGAGACAGGGAGAGGTGCCCGCCATCGCGGAAGGCGTTGTGCTGGCTGATCGCAGTGGCATCCACGAGGCCCCGCAAGAGGGCGTTCTCCAGGCGCACGTGCCCAAAGACGTCCCCCGATGTCTTGGATAGCACGCAGTCCGGGTCCCCCTCCCGCGCGAGGGCCACCAAGCCACCCTGGGGCCCGTAGCACCGTCCGCCGATGTCCCGGAGGACGCGCGTCCCGTCCAAGACCCCTCGCTCCAGGTCATCCCCCGCCAGCCACCGCGGCGCGCCCCGGTCGGGGGCGGGCATGGCACTCGCCCATAGCCTGCGAGGGACTAGCGCCCTCGCCCCGCCTCGTCCGCCGGCATGGTCTCGAGCACCTCACGCAGCGCCTTGGCCAGGAGCCGCGCCGGTCGCTTGTGCTGCAGACCCTCCAGTTTCCGCACGGGGCGACCGCCGACCAGGACAACGAACGTGGGGACGGTCCTGGGGGCCTGAGGGGTCGCCTCCTAGTCGCACGCCGCGTGCACTTACATAACCGAGTCACAGACAGCCAGGGCTCTCACCGGACGTCCCAGGCCTCGTCCAGTGCGTCGAACGCGGGCTGAGCGAGGTCCACCGTGGCGAAGACGACGTTTCCTGAGAAGTAGTCGGCGAGAGATGCGTATTTGTCGGCAAAGCGCTGGCAGGGGACGCACCACTCAGCGGAGAATTCCACGCAAAGGGCCGTCGTATCCGCGGCAAGGCGACGCAAGTGCTCCACGCTCTCCACGTGCACAACGGAGCTCATCCGGGCCAAGTGTGAGTACGCAGCAAGAGATCGCGAGGAGACCGCTGTGGAAGCAAGCAATTTCACTTCTCAAGGGCTCTGGCGTTTCAGGGCCTCCCCGGTTCCGGGCCCTCGACCGTCTGCGTCGGCGGCCCGCGTCTCCCTTTTCCCTTACCTGGGCCGGAGCAGGGACCTGGCGAAGATGGTGAGCTGCCGCGGGAGGGCCACGGTCGGGCGGCTGCCGGGCCCGCTGGAGGGCTGGAGCGCCTCCCCGCCCTCGGCTGGGACTTCCTTTGCGTGCACGTGTCTTTGCCACGCCATGCGGTCTTGCGAGCGCTCGCATCCGTTTGCCGGGCCACGACCGGCGACTCCCTGCGTCGCCTGCGGGGTCGCTGACCCGCGCATGAAGCCGTGGCCACGAGCATTGGTTCGAGGCTTTGTCTGAGCCTCAAGCCGTTGCCGCACGGCCGGGGATGTCGACGGCTGGCTGCCCTGGGTCGCGCGCGGCCCCAGGCCCCGCGTTAGGGTCCGCCAGTTATGTGTTTCGACGTGTACTATCTCCTGGTCCCCTGCGGCGTGGAGGAACCCGCGGCTGGGTGGCGCCTGGGCCGGTCATGCACGCGGCGGTGGTCGCGGCCCAGCTCCGGGCCAGCGGACACTCCGTTGCCAATTTCCGTGCCTGGACGTTTCGCTGGGCTTTCACCTGTTTGCGGGGCCTGTGGCCGCCGCGACCGCGCCGCGGGTCCGCTCGAGAGGGCCTTTGCGTTGTCTGTGCCCGCAGCCGCGCCAGATTACCGAGATCAAGGACTTCCTCCTAACGGCACGCCGTAAGGACGCCAAGTCCGTCAAGGTGAGGGTCCCGCGCGTCGGGGCCGGGCCCCGCGGCGCCCGCACACGGAGGGGCACACCTGGGAGGTGGTGTCGCCCCCTCCCTGCCGCCGCCGGCGTTCACGAGCCGGCCGCGAGACGCTCGCAGATCAAGAAGACGGCGGGCGTGATCAAGTTCAAGGTCCGGTGCTCGCGCTACCTGTACACGCTGTGCGTGGCGGACGCCGACAAGGCCGACAAGCTGAAGCAGTCCCTCCCCCCGGGTGCGTGCCACGGCGAGGAGGCCGTTGCCTTATTGCCATGTCATGCATGCCACACGGCATGTGTTAGTTGTCCCGTGGTGGCTCATGCTTCTGCTCCCAATGTCCCGTGGTGGCTCATGCTTCTGCTCCCAATGCTTGCAAGCCTCCCCAGGGTCCCCAGTGGGTGACAGCCAGCACAGGAGCCGACTATGGCGTGGGTGGCCCGCTGACCACCGCAGACCGTCGCACCCTCCGCGCACGCAGGCCTCATGGTCCAGGACATCGACGCCAAGAAGTAAGGGGTTTGGCTGTGTTGTTTGGCTTGTGATGGTGGGGTGCCGGGTGGGGATGGAGGTGGAGTTGGGAGAAATGGGTGTGCGCCCTCTCAGTTGCCGACCTTGCTGAGACGCGCGGGGTAGCAGGGAGCTCGGGATATGGGCGCATGACGATGCCCTGGGGTGCATCTTCTGTGGCTTGAAGGGTGGTCTGGTCAGCGCTCTGCGACCGTCGTGCACCTATGCGCGCTTCAATGGCTGCATCGTGGTAGCCGGAGGCCCAGAGAGCGGCCGCCATGCGCGAGCCCGGTGAGGATGCTCTTCGCAGCGTTGCTGCATGGGCGATTGGCGCCCGCGCAGGGCCGATGCTTACATGCGTACCCGTGAAATCGATGGCGGGGCGCGGATTTCAGCGCGGGGCCCACGACCCGCGGGTCCGACTTCCAGAAACTCGGACGACTGCCTCCGCCCAGCCGTCGCGCCATACCATCGCTCGATGCCGCCAGTTCTCTTGATTGACGAGCAAGACTGTCCTCGCTGGATCTCAGAAAGGCTTTTCTGCTCTACAGGGCACACAGCTGCTGCCCTCGACCCGCGGCCAGCGACGCCCGCTACCCCCGCTACCTGGTCGGTGGGTTCGACTCCTGGATCCCTGGGGCACCGCTCCTGCCCGTTAGGGCGCTTCATGCGCCCCCAGCACCCCGGACTGGGAACTTCGCCTGACGAGGCAGCGTGGCGGGGGCCGGGACGATGTCGGGCGTCAAGGTGGAGACCGACTCCGACTCGGACGATGGCATGACGCTGGCCCAGAAGAAGAAGGAGCTGGCGGCGCGGAAGGAGGCTGCGTCCGCCGGTGAGCCTTTGCAGCAGCGCTGCAGCCCCGACCGGACCGTTCTTCCAGCTCCTGCGCGCCGCAGCAATCTATGGCTTTGTTTCCAACAGCCTGCGCTGGGTGGGTCGTCGTAGAACTGCCCACGCTGCTGGCACTTGGCTCACAGTTCGGGCTTCGTCTTGAGGGCGCGCCCGGCGCCGAGCCTTCGCAATGTCCCTGGCATCTTTGATAGTACTGCGTATAGACGGGCATGCGATGGGCGGCAAACTCTCACGCGCGGGCTCGCATCTGCAGGTCCCAGCGGCGCTAAGCCCCAGCTGCCGGTCCAGAAGGCCGGGGCGCCCAAGGCAGCCGCGCCCGCCACCACCGCGTCCAAGGCTTCTAACGGCGCGTCCGCGGCCGGCGCATCGGCGACGAAGGTGCAGGATGCGCGCTGGGAGAGGCCCTCGTCCTTGCAAAAGTCAGTGTGGACAGAGCAGACCAGCAACCGCCGTTCCTTGCGCGCAGACTGTGCGGCTGGAGGTTGCGAAGCCACCGAGCGCAGCGCCAAGCGGAGGAGACGCTTTTGGGAAGCCCGCAGCCGAGGGGCGCGCCGACGCTGTGGCGCCCGGTGGGCCGGGCGAGCCATCCGCTGCAGCGGAGGCCCCGGCGGCCTCGGACGCCGCACCGGACGGGGAGGCGCAGGCGCCCGCGAAGGCCGCGGCCCCGGGAGGCGCTGGAGCGGGGAAGCCGGGGGCACCGCCGGCCAAGCCGGTCCCCAAGGGCGGCATCAAGCGCCCGGCGCAGCCTTCGTCCTCGGAGCCGGCGGCGAAGAAGTCTGCGGTCGCGGTGAAGCGGACGCGCCCGGCGAAGAAGCAGTCGAGCAGCGAGGAGAGCTCCAGCGACGACAGCTCCAGCGACGACTCTGGCTCGTCGTCATCCGGCAGCGGGTCGTCGAGCTCGTCGAGCGGGAGCGGGAGCGACAGCAGCGACAGCAGCAGCGGTGACAGCGACAGCAGCGACGACGACGTGCCGTTGGCGCGGCGCAAGGCCGCCGTCCAGGCCAAGGCGAAGTCGAAGGCGAAGTCGAAGGGCAAAGCGGAGGGCGAGGGGAGGAGGAGGGCCAGGGCAGCGGCGGAGCCGAGGGGTCGACGGCGGAGGAACGAGGGCGGCGGGGACGACCAGAACAGGTGAGGCCTCACGAGCTCGGCCGGGGCTTTGGTGCGGTCTCTTGGTGGCAGTGCGACTGCTGGCTGCACGTCTGTTTGCGTCAGATATGCTAAACTGAGCTGCACCACCGCTGCGTCGCTGTGGTGGCAGCACGCCCAGTGCCACCCCGTCGCCCTTTCATGTGCACCCTGGCTCGGCCTTCCTGCAGGGAGGAGCCGAAGTGGGAGTTCCAGCTGGAGCACAACGGGGTGCTCTTCCCGCCCGAGTACGAGCCGCACGGCATTCCGATCCTCTACGACGGCGAGCCGGTCGAGCTGAGCCCGGAGGCCGAGGAGGTGGCGACCATGTTTGCGGCCATGAGAGAGTCGGACTACATGAACAAGCACACGTTCCGCAAGAACTTCTGGGAGGACTGGAAGGCCGTCCTGGGCCCGCGCCACGTCATTAAGGCGAGGGACGGACGCGCTGTAGTGGGGCTGCCGGCGGGGCGCAGTGATGCTGCAAGCCTCCCGTGCGACGCTGGGGCGACTGCTCGCCGTTCGAGGCAGCAGCGGCTGGTGCGCGATCACGATAGTCACCCTGGGTCACCAGCGCATGGGTGCCATCCAGCGCCGCTGACGGGCGCCCGCCACGCTTTGCCCAGGACCTCTCGAAGTGCGACTTCCTGCCCATCTACGAGTACCTCACGGGCCGGAGAGAAGCCAAGAAGACCATGCCCGCGGAGGAGAAGAAGCAGATTCAGCAGGAGAGGGAGCAGGCCGAGGCGCGGTTCAAGTTCGCCATCATCGACGGGAGGAAGGAGCGCATCGGGAACTTCAGGTGAGGGCCGCGGCAGGGCCGGTTGGGTACTGCAGGCGGCCGCAGGGGACCCTCAGGGCGCGCATCGCCTCAGGGCACGCATCGCACGGGTCGCGCCATCGGGCCATGAAGTCGTGCGCCTGAGTGGGCCGCTGACGCTCTGACACTCTGGCCCACGGGCCCCTCCCCCTCTCAGGGTCGAGCCCCCCGGTCTGTTCCGGGGCCGCGGGGAGCACCCGAAGATGGGCAAGTTGAAGAAGCGCATCTACCCCCGCGACGTGACGCTCAACCTCTCCGAGAACGCCCCGGTGCCGCCGTCGCCGTACCCCGACCAGACGTGGAAGGAGGTCGTGAGCAACAAGCACGTCACGTGGCTGGCGTACTGGAAGGACCCCATCCTCTCGCGAGGGTACAAGTATGTGCACCTCGCCGCTGACTCGGCGTGGAAGGGCAAGTCCGACCGGGAAAAGTACGAGAAGGCGCGGGAGCTCAAAAGCCGCATTGAGGAGATTCGCCGAATCTACACGGAGAGCTTCCGTTCGGAAGACCGCAAGGAGGCGCAGATCGCGGTTGCGATCTACTTTATCGACAAGCTGGCCCTGCGTGCGGGCCACGAGAAGGACGAGGACGAGGCCGACACGGTGAGAGCCGGGCGGGCGCGCGATCTCAGCTCCGCGGGCGGCTGTCCTGGCGGGGCTGCGCTGCGGTGCCTGGCCGCGACGGCGGGGCTTCGCTCGCCCCTCGCCGCAGGTGGGCTGCTGCACGCTGCGGTGCGAGCACGTGGACATCGAGCCCGGTAACAGCAACCGCATCAAGCTGCAGTTCCTGGGCAAGGACTCGATGATGTACGAGAACACGTTTGAGGTGGACCCGGTGGTGCACGACTTGGTCATGGGGTGGGTCAGCGGGGACGCCAAGGGCAAGTCGAAGCGGCCCAACGACCCGCTCTTCGACGCCTTCTCTGCCGGCGACCTCAACCAGTACCTGGGGAAGTGCATGGTCGGCCTCACGGCCAAGGTGTTCCGCACCTTCAACGCGTCGGCGACGCTGGACCGCCTGCTGGTCGAGTCCGAGCGTCGGATGGACGAGAACACGAACCTGGAGGCCAAGCTGGCGGCGTACAACATGGCCAACAAGGAGGTGGCCATCCTGTGCAACCACCAGCGGTCGGTGCCCAAGGGCCACGCGCAGCAGATGGCGAAGCTCGACGAGAGCATCCAAAAGGCGGAGGAGGAGCTGAAGAAGGCGGAAGACGAGCTGGAGGCGATGCAGGAGGACAAGGAGTACGTGAAGAAGGGGGGTAAGAACAACAAGGTCGAGGCGGCCCGGAAGCGCGTGAACCAGAAACGGGAGAAGCTGGGGATCCTCAAGAGCCGGCGGACGGTGCGGGAGAACCTGAAGACGGTGGCCCTGGGCACTTCCAAGGTGAGGGTGGGGGACACTGGGCCGACCAATGTGGGCATGGGCAGTGGGAGGGGGCGGGGGCGGCCAGGGCTGGGCTTGGGCGAGCTTCAGCGCTCGGCCGCGCCCCGCTGCAGATCAACTACATGGACCCCCGCATCACGGTCGCGTGGTGCAAGCGGAACGAGGTCCCTCTGGAGAAGATCTTCAACCGGTCCCTGCTCGCCAAGTTCAATTGGTGCCTGGACGTGGAGCCCGAGTTTCGATTCTGAGTACCCGGGGCCTCCGCCGGGGCTAAGGGACGCGCTCGGGTGCAAAGCGCCGCTGCACATGTATCGAGGGCATGCGGGACGTGCGCTGGCCTGCTGTGCCGCGCACTTGAGGAGCCGTTCTGTCAGGCGGGGCGCCCTGGGCCGTGGGGCAGCGATCCAATCCACCGCGCCATCGCGCGCCCGGGACCTGCGCAGATGTGTCCGGTCGCTCGTGAACTCTGCTTTGCCGGGCTTCTGAGCGCGGCCAGCACGGTGCAGCACATCCCACCTGACACGCGAGTGGAAGAAGACGCACCGGTGAAGGGAGGAAGCCTTCACGCGGCCCTTGGCAGTTTCCGGTCGCAGAGTCTCAGGATTGGCGCACTTGAACCGCAAGGGCCGCACGAATCCGCTGCAGCTGGTGAGCGGGAAGGGCTCGCTGCCCTGCCGTCGCAGCAAAGAGTCGCATTCCACTGTTCCACACGAATTGACGATTCAAGCGGATGGAGACGTCGATCGGCCCCGGGCGCGCCGAGTCCGGGCCAAACGTCCGAAGTCACATGCATTCTGGCCTCCGTCGTGACCCTTCCACGCGACGGCATAATCCAGATTATCCATGCACACGTGGTTGATTTCGATCGCGTGCGCGCCGCAGGTGGTCTCAGTTCGCCAGCATCGGGATCATTGACCTCCCGCCTCCTCGCCTGCAGGCCCAGGCCCACACCAGACATGCTCTGGTACACGAAGGTGCGCAACGCACATGCAGGATGCCGGCACGTGCGCTTGCATGCACTTGCAGCGACTCGCACGGTCGCGGGCATCCGTGCACGCAGAAAAACAGCGATGCGTCGACAACAGCGGGCGCCGACTCGTTCGCGACGCTCGGGGATGTGCTGAAGCACCAGACCCATGATTTTACGAAGATGCGCAAGCGGAGGGTCCTCGGTCAGGGCGCATTCGGGACGGTGCTGCTCATGGAGGAGAGCAACCCAGGCGGTGTGAAGTCGATCGCCGTCAAAGTCCTCAACCCAAACGCGCTGGACGTCAACAATCTCCGCTTCTTTCTCTCTGAGGCCAAGTGCGGGTCACACTGCCGCGCACCGGCCAACGCGGCCACGCGTTAGTGCTGCGTATGCCCATGCTCTGCCCGGCACCCCTCCGCAGGCTCCTCCAGCAGCTCAACCACCCGTACATCGTCTCGTTCGAGGGCTTCGGTTCCATGAACAGCGCCGAGAGCATCGACCCCAGCACGCCCCTGGAGGGGCTTCAGACAGAGGTGCACAGTTGCGCCCTTGGATGCCCGGCTTGCTGTCGTCTCGCTGCCTTCCCTGAGACCCCAGCTGCCCTTCTGCGCCGCAGTCCATCTTCCTGGCTCAGGAGTACATGGCCGGCGGCATCCTTCGGGAGGTCATTGCCAAGAAGATGTCCTCCCCGCGCTCACTTGTTTACACCTGGTGACCATCCATTGTGACTGGCGAGCACTGTCTGACCGTTAAGTTGACCCGTCGCCTTCACTGCGCCTCTCTTCCCCCGCGCAGGACGGACGTCTTCCGTTGGTTCCTCGGCCTCGCCCAGGGCATGGCGTACCTGCACGCCCAGAGCCCCGCCATCGTGCACCGGGACTTGAAGCCGGAGAACATCCTCTTCTCAAGCAAAGACCTCAAGACGGCCGACGCAAAGATCGCGGACTTTGGGCTGTCCAAGGGCATCAAGAGCCGCGCCGAGAGGGACAAGGAGGGATCGGTGAGCGGCTGGCGCGGCCGGAGGCGGGAAGACATCGCCGGGAGGGTGTGGCAGCGAGCAGCGGTGTTAGCAGCGCCCGGAAAGCTCGACCCATTCCTCAACGCAGCGAAGGGTCGCACCGTTTGGCGTGTCCACCTCCAACCTCAGCGGCAAGAACCTTTGGCCCAAGTCAGAGCGGTCCCAGCGGCTCCTCATGAAAATCCAGGCGACGAGCCCTGCCCACCGTGCTTTGCAAGATCGAGTCATGACCAGCCTAGTTGCCTAACTTGCAGGCGTGCTGTGTTGCACCCGCAGACCTCCAAGTTCAGCTACACTGCGGTCGACGCCACGGGCAACACGGGCAGCAAGATGTACATGTGAGGGTGCGCAGTCGCAGTGTTGCTTGCTTCTACCTTGGCACAGGCCCAGGTGTGCGCCGTATCTCACCCTCACCCCATGGAAGTGCCCCCAGGGCCCCGGAGGTGTACAACTCGCTGCCGTACAATGAGAAGGCCGACGTCTTTGCGTACGGGGTCATCCTGTTCGAGACCCTGAAGGGAGAGATCCGCTCGGCCCTGTTCTTGTCGGGCCAGCCGTGGGAGGCCGAGAAGTACGCGACAGACGTCGCAGGAGGCTACCGCCGCCCCATCCCGGACGAGTGGCCGGAGGAGGTCAAGGTGGGGTGCTGTTCAAGGCATGCAGGTGGGGCAACAGATGGTAGTCGCCGACGAAGTCGTGGCACGGCCCTCGCAGATGCTCATCGCACAGCTGTGGGCCCAAGAGCCGTCCGAACGACCCAGCATGCAGCGCGTCGTGTCCTTCCTCGAGTCTTTCATTGCCGAGCGCATCCCGCAGGAGTGGGACGACGCCCACGTCAGGAAGGGGTGCTTTGGCGCGCAATAGCGCGGAGATACCGCATTGGGTTGCCCCCGGTTTCCAGCGCCAGTGCATTTGTTCAATCGCCGACGGATTTCGGCCTTGCTGTTCCATCATCGTGCCATGTATTGAATTAATGGCAGAGATTTGGGGTAGGGGCTGACGTGCGGGCGCTCGAACAGGCCCACGCGGCCAACGACAGGTGCGTGGGGGAAGTGCCTCTGCGGCTCGAGCAGCCAATCAATCGTACCGCGATCGACGCCCCTTGCTTTTTGTTACCTATGTTACGCAGGTTACGCTAACTTTTACGGCAGAGATGACCTCCTAGCTTCGACATAGACGTGCGTCTCAAATCAAGCCTCGGGCCGAGCATAGCGCCGGTGTCGCACCGCACCGCTGCACGCCTGTAATGTTCGACATCACGAGCGAGGTGAGAGCCGCAGACAGGGCTGGCGGGAGCTGAGATCCGCGTGGGCAGGGTCTGCAGCCCAAACCCCGACTGCCGCAGCGGCCAAGCCGGGTCGTGACTCTGGAAAATGACGAGGAAGAGAAAGCGGGGCCACGAGTGCAAACCGACGAAGTGCAGCCATTCCAGGCAAGGGTCGCGGCGACCAGCACCGGTTGCGAAGTGTGCGGTTGGGCTGGCAGAAGGGGATGGCATTGCGGTCAGCTGCGTGTGCCCCTGCAGCCAGGCAGGTGACGAATGAAGCCACGTTCCCGCACGACTCGCGCAGGTCATGAAAAGAAGGCGCGTTCTGGGGTACGGGACGTATGGCACGGTGTTTTTGGTGCTGGCGAAGAGTAAGAGCAAGGGGAGGGAGCTCGTAGCAGTGAAAGTGCTGAACCCCAACAAGATGGACCACGGATGTCTTCGTCTATTCCTCGCTGAAATTAGGTGAGGAGCCTGGGTGTGAGCGGCAAGTGTTGGCACCATGGCGGCGCATCAGGGCAAGGCACGAACCCCCGCCCCTCGCCGCAGGCTCTTGAGTCGCCTGCGGCACCCAGCGATCGTCACCTTCCGAGACTTCGTGAGCCTTTCGGCGCTGACGCACGTGGACCCGTTTGTGACGGTCGAGAGCTTGGCACACAAGGTGCTCTTCTAGCAAGGGCAGCCCGGCTGCAGATTCGCAGAGCGTGCCGCGCCAGCGCTTTTCGAGCCCACAGCGACACGCGGGCGTCGGCGGGCATGCACGCGAAGCACGGGTCGTTCATAAGCCCCATGTGCCCCGTCCCTCGTCCGCAGAGGGTGGCCCTGGTGCAGGAGTACATGCCAGGCGGGACGCTCCGCGACGCCATACATCGCAAGATGTCCCAGCCCTCCGCATACGGCTGGTGCGTTGCCGCGACAGCTCCTCACGCCGTCTTGTGCATGCTTTGTTGGAAGCCATATCTGTACGTTACAATGTCTGTGCATCGTTCTTAACCTGCAGGGCGGACGTGTTCCGTTGGTTCCTCGGCCTCGCCCAGGGCATGGCGTACCTGCACGCCCAGAGCCCCGCCATCGTGCACAGGGACTTCAAGCCTGAGAACATCCTGCTCACGACCACGAACCTGCGGCGCGCGGAGGCCAAGATCGCGGACTTCGGCCTGGCCAAGGCCATCAAGCGCTGCGTCGTGGAGCCAGGACCCGAGGCCGTCTCTACGTTGCGCAGGGCGGGCCCGGACCGCCACCGTACGAGCACCCGCGCAGAGCACAGCATTCAGTCCTCCTCCCGATCCCAGTCGCCCTGCGCCCGCTCCCCGAGGATCCTCAAATCTCTCGAGGCGAGCGAGCAAGCGCTTGGCGCTTGTCGTGTTGCCCAACCCTGCCTGCACTAGAGCCCTGAGATGCACACCGGGTCGGTGCACACTCCATCTCACCTCGCCCCGCACGCAGATGCCCGACCAGTACATCGCCGTGGATGCCACGGGCCTAACAGGTGCGCTCCGCTTGCGTGTCTCTGGCAGGCGCCCTCTCCGGCGCGAGAGTGCCATGCTTAAGAGCGCGTCCCTGGGCCCACCACTCGCAGGCAGCCGGCTGTACATGGCCCCGGAAGTCTTCAAGCAGCAGCGCTACAACGAGTCCGTGGACGTCTTTGCATTTGGAGTCGTGCTTTTCGAGGCTCTGACGGGGCAGCTCAAGAGCCTGTCTTTTGTCACGGGGATGCAGTGGGAGGCCGACATGTACGCCCGGGAGGTCGCGGATGGGTACCGAAACCCAATACCCTGGTCCTGGCCGGACGAAGTGAAGGCGAGAGGGTTGGCAGAGAGGTCAGCCAAGCGCCCCACATTGCTTCACAGCACGGGGTCGTGTCTGTGCGATACCGCACCTGCAGATGCTCCTAGTGGTGCTGTGGGCCCACGACCCGTCCGTGCGGCCTCGGATGTCCTGCGTTGTCGATTGCTTGGCGGAGATCATCGCCAAGGGCATCCCGGAGCATTACGACGCCGAACAGCGGCACGCTTGCTCGTGCTGAGCTTCTGCTGAAAGGTCCAGAGACTCGTATCGTTCTTTATGGATTCGGGATGATTTGGGTAGGGTACCCTCATAGCCTTGCATTTTTTGGTAGGACAGTCCCAGGATAGAGCTACGAGTGTCTGCCGCACGTAGCGCCAGAGATAAGCATGATGGAAGCCCTATTCGGCTTCCATCATGCCATGCACGCCATTGAAGCCTGCACATGGAATCCACAGTGACAACACACACTAGTATCTGCTCGGTGCAGTTCCTGTCTGGTCCCAGCGAGGTTGGTTGCGCTCAAGGCCGTGATGGAGGAGGCGGGGGAGCTTGCTGGGGAGCTTGCCCGGGCGGTTGATGAGTACGGTGAGTTTTATCTATCAGTAGCGAGAGGTGGAACGGGTCTACGCGGTGGGCCAAGCGAGGGCGTGCCTTTCCCTCGCAGAGCGCCAACTAGCCGACGTCCGCGGCGCCGCACAATACGATGGCAAAGACGACGATGTCGCGAATCTTGAGATGGCGCTGAAGGAGACCCGGGACGCTCTCGCGTCGCTGGAGGTGGGCAAACGGGGAGAGGCAGCACGCGTCGACTGCGCGATGCCCTACTTTCACCGCCTCGCCGCCCGCGCCGTCTCTGTGCCGCAGGAACAGGGAGTACAGGTTCAAAGGAAGGCTAAGCGACCGCGGACAGAGGAGACGCAGGGCCCGGAGACCGGTGCGTGGCTGGTGCACGAGACCGTCTTGTTACGCGCCGTTTCCTCTCTCGACGATGCCGGCCACGCTGTCCCCGCCGCAGTGCCGATCCCTAGCGACCCTGGCTTCGCCACCCTCGACGCCGTTTCGGAGGAGGTGCTCCTGCGCGTGAGGCCCGACCGCCCCGGCCGGGGCGCCCACCCTCGCAACAAGTATGCCGTCCGAGAGCCTGACTTCCGGAAGCTCGGGTGCGCGGTTTGATCCACGCTCGATGCAGCCTCTCATCTGCAGACACCACCGAGGCTCAGAGCTCTAGGCGCTGCGCTGCTTGGAGGCGCTGCCACCTGACCCTCCTCAAACCCTCACCTGCACGCGCAGGGAGGCGTTCCCTTCCCTGGCTCCCTTCGTGGTGGAGTTCCCCGCGGCTCAGGGCCGCCCCGCCGCCGTCTCTCTCGACTTCCGGGACCCCGCCGCGATGCGGGAGTTGACGCGCGTGCTCCTCAAAGTGGACTTTGGCATCGACTGGTGGATCCCAGACGGACAGGTGACGAGCGGAGCTGGTTGTTTGTCTCGTGACGAGCGCGGGGAGCCATGCGCACCCTTCAGCCTTCCTCTGAGATGAACGTTAGGCGGCAGCCTTACACAGCTCGACACGGGGCCCCCGTGCCGCACCGCAGCTCATCCCGCCCCTCACCAACCGCGCCAACTACATCCATTGGCTGGAGGACCTCGTGGGCCTGGCGGCGCCGGAGGGTCCCGCGGTGGGCCTGGACGTCGGCACGGGCGCCAACTTCATCTACCCTTTGCTGGGTGCCGCGCTGTGCGGGTGGCGCATGGTGGGGGCCGACGTGACCGACGAGGCGTGCACGTGGGCCTCGCGCAACGCAGCGGCCAACCCGCACCTGTCCCACCTCCTTGAGGTCCGTCGCGCCGCGCCCCCTGCGGGTGTCAGCCACGCCTCCGTCCGCTCCTCCGCCTCGGCGCCCCGATGCCCGAGGGAGGCCCTTCCGTCGCACGTGACCGACGTCATCGACCTGCACTCCCGCGAGGGACAAGGCCAGGGCGACGCCCGGACCAAGGCGAGACACGGAGCTGTGCTCAGAGTGCGCAGCGGGACCGATAACCGATGCTGCAGCTGTGCGTGGGCCACAGTCATCAAACCTGCAATACATTGCATGCGGCACCGTGCGCACCGCGGAATGTCACCCGCCACCTCCGCCGCGTTTCTCTGCGCCTGCAGTGGCTGTCAGGCGGAGTGCTTTTGCCCTTCGTCCGCTCCGACGACCGTTTCGCCTTCAGCATGTGCAACCCGCCCTTCTTCGGGTCTGAGGCTGAGGCACGAGGGGGACCCAAGGTGCGGCTGACAGGACGGATAGGGTTGTTTTTGCATGGAGCTCTCGCACCACAGCCCGTGCAATGTGCGGCACCCTCGAGTGCTTGGCAATCTGTGGGTCACCCCTGGTGGCCCTGAGAGAGGCCCCTCTGCCGTGTGGCTGCTGCAGGCGGACTTTGGCGGCACGAACGTAGAGATGGTGTGCCCGGGGGGCGAGGCGCGCTTCTGCCGGAGAATGGTCGCAGACAGGTGCGGAGCAATGGGCGCTGAGACAGGCGTGGTAGCTTACCCTCTAAGTCTGTGCTACCATGGGTATGGCAGCATGACTGTGGACATGGCCTGCTTTGGGCTTACATCGAGCGCGCCAGGGCAATGCCTTCCCGCAGTTTCGTGCTGCGCGACCAGATTTACTGGTTCACGACGATGGTGGGCAAGAAGACGACGCTCCGGGACCTGCGCCAGCTGTTGCACGAGCTGAACGTGCCTGTGGTGCGGAGCATGGAGTTCACGCAGGGCAAGACACAGCGGTGGGGCATCGCGTGGTCGTTCGCCGCTCCCAAGAAAAGGGCCCTGGCGCCCATCGGCCACGCCGCCTTCGCCAGCACGGGGGCAGGGGTCTTCGCGGCCCCAGACGCGGGGGCAGGGGAGGTGCGTCTATGTGTCACGTGCGGCTGTGATGGCCAGTATGCACTGTTGTGAGCTTGCACGAGTCTCTCTTTGGCAGACTGGTTGGCCTTGGCTCAAGGTTCATCCAACAGCGCTGCCTGGTCGGCTGTGACCATGCGCTGGCTGCCCTCGCCACTAGGCCTCTCCCTCGCTGCGCCTGACGCCTCGTGGGCTGGACATGTCAACACCCCGCCGATGCCCGCAGGCCGACAGGGCGAGCGGGGCCGGCAGCGCGTCGCGGGTGGCTGCGGGTGCTGCCAAGGACGTGCCATCTCACCGGGCGTCGTGGACAATGAGCATAGAGGGCCGGGGAGACCCCCAGGCGGTGGTGGACCGGCTAGAAAGGGTCCTTGTGGAGATGGGGTTCGAGGTCGTGTCTCGGGACAAGGCCATGTATGCCCTCAGCGCGGAGGGGACGCGGCAGGGCGGGGCCAGGGAGCTCCGTTTTCGGGTGGCCGTGTTCGAGAGCCCAGGGACCAGGCAAGGGGCGTGCTGGGGTGGGACGCAGGGGTCTCTCTTATGCCGAGGGTAGACTTAAGGCAATGACGTCACGCTGATGTGCAGCGAACTCGTCGTGCGTGATTGCTGGCCCGCAGGCGAGGGACGCGAGACTGTAAGGAGTTCCTGGTGTCAGTGGAGTTGCGGAACGAGCTCAAGAGCGACCGCGCGGCGTGCGTCGAATTCACGGCGGCGATGCGCGCGGTCGAGTCGGTGTGCAAGCAGCCGAGCGAGCCGCCCGCGTACTGCGCCCGTCCGTTTGGGGCTTTCAAGCGTAATTGCAAATCGGAAACGCGCAGCAGTGCTCCAAGGCCCGGCAGAGCCGGTCCGTGGTCACCAAGCAAGGCGTCTCCTCAGCAACAGGCGGGGCACCCCGGACGCCACCGCATGAAAGGGCGCGGAGAGCGCCCCTCAGCGCCCCTCACACGCGGAGCGCAGGGGCGCGCGCGAAGGAAAGAAGCGGCGGCGCGCAACTCGTCAGAGGCGCTGCAACCCAGGAAAGGTCGGGGATAGGGGCACATCTCCGTGCGCGTGTCGGTGCACCTCGGCGCACCTCCGCGCGCGTCTCAGTGCACCAGGCCGTCCAGGCCGTCGTCGAGGAGGCTCGCGAGGTCGACGGAGAAGAGGCTCGCGCTGGCGGGCACGGGCGACGGGGCCGGGAGCGCACCGGCGCCGGCCGCGGAGGGGTGCACCTGGACGATGCGCTCCACGGCCGCGTCCATGTCGCCCTGGCAAGCCACCACGAACTCGTACACCTGCACGGGAACCGCAGGGTAACGTGGTTAAGCCGCGGAGCCAATGACAACACAGTGACGCTGCCCCTCGCCGCCTTTAACCTCGCCCGCTTGCACACCCGGCCCCCAGCCTCACCTCCTCCTCGGGGACCCCCGCGGCGACCAGCGCCTCGATCGCGGCCGTCTCCTTGGCCAGGTCGACGTCCTGCGGCGGGCGCTGGGCCGCGGCGAGCAGCAGGGCCGCCTCGTCGGCCGCCCCGCGCATCTTGGCGTCCAGCAGCCACGTGACGGCGCCGAGGAGGTCGGAGCCGAAGAGGCGCACGGCCGCCACGGCCTGGGGGGCCGAGAAGGCCAGTCGCTGCAGGTCCCCCGCCAGCAGCGCCACCTTGCGCGCCGCCAGGCATTGGAACGCCTCGCCCGCCACCCCCGGCAGCACCGCCGCCCAGGAGCCCCCGCCGCCCGCGTCCGGGAGCCGCGGGGACGCCACGGGGCCCGCCTGCTCCTCCGTGCTGGACGTGTGCCGCGAGCCGGGGCCCTGGGCCTGCGACGGAGGGGCCGAGGCGTCGCCCCACACCGACACCCCCTGAGACGCCGGCCGCGAGTGCCGGCCCGTGGCGAACGAGTCCCCGTCCGCGCCCTCGCCGCCCTCCGCGTCGCCCTCTACCTCGAAGAGCCGGCGGATCGTGGAGCCCGCGTCTGCAAGCGGAACAGGGGTGGGCGGCAACTCAGCGGACAAACCCGCGTGCCCGCCACATGTGACCTGACCCGACCCGGCCGGGCTGGTGTGCGCGAGGCAGCGTATCGAAACGCCCACTCGCCTCGCTTCTGCCTCTTCTTCTCGGCGCGCTTCATGTTCTTGCGCTGCGACTTGGTCAGCCGCGGGGCATCGCCGTCGCCGTCGCCGTCGGCCGAGTCGCCCTCGCGCCGCGCCGTGACGGGGAGCGTCGCGTCGCTCGCCTCCGCGGACACGCCCCAGCCGGAGTCCTCGCTCGACGCCTGGGCGCCGGGACCGCAGAGGAGGCCCCGCTCAATCAAGGCGTCCACGGCGCGAGACACCTCGACCTTGAGCGCTACAGCACCGCCGGGAGTGACCACGTACGCGGCGGCCTCCGCACCGAGCTCGGCGTCCAGCCATCCTGCGGGAAGAGAGAGCCGGGGAGATGGGGCGGGGTCGTGCGTCGGTCGGGCAGCCAACCGCGGGCATGGAGGTCTAGGAACGTCACTTACGTGCCACTGGCTCCACCCACGCGGCCTCCGGAACGACCCGCCGGACGGCCTCGACGAGAGCGGCGGGGGGCGGGGGCAGCTCCTGCCCGGAGCTCGACCTCCCCGCGCCAGCCGCTGCACGAGCGAGCCAGGCACCGCGGACGGGCACCGCAGGCATCGGCGCGGGCGGAAGCTCCTCAGCGGACTCGCGGTCAGCCTGCGTACACGCGGCGGGGCGGCGAGGCGTCCGGGCCAAAGCCTCGCGAGGGCCCTCGCGCCGAGGTTGGGTCGCAGCATCCGTCACCTTGGCGGCCGCGGAGTCGGAGACGGAGGCGGCCATCGGAAACGGATTCCGCAGCCCCCATACGTTGGGGAGGACCGCCGGCCTCGCGTCGCCCCTGCCACTGTCCTGCGAAGAGGGCGGGGCTCGGGCGCGGGGTTGGATTTCCGAGGGCGTTGCGTATCGGGGGCACATCCGCCCCGCTGTATGGCCTCACCTGGCTGCCCGCACCCCACGCCGTCCGGGCGGACGAGGCCGTCGACGCGGGGCGGGAGGTGGCCGGCGCATGCGCGCTGCTGCTCGCGCCCCCGCTGGGCGGGAGCCCCAGCTCCGCCCTCGCCGCCCTCGCCGCAGCCTTCGCGGCCTCCAGCTGCGCCCGCGCCAGCGCATCCTTGTCCTCCTTCGCGCTCCGAACGACCTTGGCCGCGGCCGGGGTGGGCGTCGCCGACAGCTTCTTGTTGCCCGGGATCTCCTTGACCTCCCCCGAGCCCGAGCGAATCTGGAAGGTCGCGGGCTTCGGAGGCTGCGGCGGCTGCTTACTCGGCGCGGGGCTGGGCGCGCGCGCCGGGGCCGGCGCCGGGGTGGGGGCCGGCGCGGGGGCGGGAACGTCCTTCTTGGTCGGAATGATGGGGTGGGACTTCACGATCTTCCCGGGACAGGGCGTAGTGACCCGCGTCGCCTTGCCGCGACCGCGAGGACAGGGGTATCCGCTTCGCCGGTTCCTGCAGGGAGCGCGGTGTCCGAGTTGCTTCACACGGGCCCCGTGCGCCGCGCCGAGGCCCGCCGCGCGCAGTATGGGGCGGGTCGATGCCCCCGTTCGTGTCCGCGAGCGCCTCTGACGGCCGTGCCCGTCCTCGCGCGCGGACGGCGCGCCGCGGCTGCCCGGACTCCGGCAGGCACGGAACTGGGTAGCAGCGGCGTCGCGCGCGCAGAGGCTTCGGCGCAGGCCGACGCGCGGCCGCCAAGACCCCTCTCCGCCCCTCGACCCACCTCTCAATCTTGATCGACTTGAGGAACTTCTCCAGGCAGTCCTGGTGGTACACCGAGTCTGGGCATCCCTTGCAACTGCGGGGAAGGGGCCGCGACCCGATCTGACGTCACGTCGGTCACAGACAGGCGCGGAGGGACCGCGCGAGGCCCCCGGCTCCCCCTCCCTGCGCCCCCGGTTCAAAGCGTCGCCCAAAAAAAGCCCGGGCCCCGGGCGGCTCCCTCGGGGCTCCGGAGGCCCAGCGGCACGCCTGACCGACGTGCCGAGCGCGGGGGGGGGGCGCGGGCATCGCTGCTCGGCGCGGGAACGGCTCCCGCGAACGACTCCCGCCACTCCCGGCAACCACCTGCAATGCAGCGCGTTGATGAGCCCCGTCGTGACGTCCGCATGTTGCCCGCACAAATCGCAATTTCCCTCGACGGCTTGAAGCCCTTCCTTCCCCGTGAGCGCGGCCATGAATTTCGCCGAAGACCATGCGAAGGGGGGAAGGGGGGAGACGCCCGGGTGCTCGGCCGACCTTTTGCGCCGAAAATGGCAGCCCGGGAGGCCGGGGGGTGATCCCAGCGACGGTCGGGTCGCTACACTGCCAGTCTGGCAAGAGCCGCCGCCAGTCGCTCGGGCCCGGGGCCGAGGGACCTCGCGCCGGGGCCGCGACGTTCCTTTTCACGTGCGCTTGCGTGGCCGTCCCCGACGTGTGGAGGGGGTCCTGCGCCCGCGGTCATGAAGGTCCGTCTCGCGCGCACCGCTGCCGCCGGGATGCCGTGTCGCGCCCGCCGCGGTCCTCGCGTTGTCTGGGATGCGGCGCGCTGGGCTGTGGGCCCGCCCTGTCCTCCGGGGGGCGGGGCGACGAGCTCCCCCTGCCCGTCCCCCCTCTCCGCGGCGTCCAGCGGCGGCCCGGCGCCCGCCCCAGCTCGCTATCGTTATTTCGGTCGCTCGCCGCACCCCGCGCGCCGCAGGCGACCCGGAGCCCGGCCAGGCGGCCCGACGCGCCCGCCCTCCCCGCCACCTGCAGATTAACATCGCGAACCCCGCGACCGGGGCGCAGAAGAAGATCGAGATCGAGGATGACTCGAAGCTGTGAGCGCGCGGTGGCCGGGGCGTCGCTGGCCTCCCCGCTGTCCTTCCCGAGCGCCGTGCCAGACGCTCACGGCGAGCTGAACCCCCCGTTGCGCGCAGGAGGGCTTTCTTCGACAAGAGGCTGTCGCAGGAGGTGGAGGGCGATGCGCTGGGGGAGGTGAGGCCTCGCGCCTTCACGTGGCGGCCATCGCGGCGGAAACCCGCCCGCGCGGGCCCGCGCCGACCGCGCGCCGGCCCGCCATCGACGCAGGAGTTCAAGGGGTACGTGTTCCGCATCACGGGCGGGCAGGACAAGGAGGGTTTCGCCATGAAGCAGGGTGTGCTGGTGCCCCACCGCGTCCGGCTGCTCATGACGCCCGGGGACCAGGGCTTCCGGGGCTTCGGCCGCCGCAACGGGGAGCGCCGTCGCAAGTCGGTGCGGGGCTGCATCGTGTCCCAGGACCTGTCGCTCCTGAACCTGGTGGTGGTGAAGCAGGGGGAGAGCGACATCCCCGGCCTCACCGACCGCACCCTCCCGGCCATGCGCGGCCCCAAGCGCGCCTCCAACATCCGCAAGCTCTTCAACCTCTCCAAGGAGGACAACGTGCAGCTCCCCAAGTACGTCAACCTCTACCGCCGCACGTTTGAGGGCAAGGACGGCAAGAAGCACTCCAAGGCCCCCCGCATCCAGGTGCGCAGTCAGGCGGGCCGTTCGCGATGGGCCGTCGCGGTCGCGGGTCGTGATGGGTTGTGACGGGTCGTCGTCGCCCCTTCCTGCCCGCAGCGCTGGGTGACCCCGCAGACCCTGCAGCGCAAGCGCCACCTGCGCTCGCTCAAGAAGCGCCAGTTCGAGCGCTCCATGAAGTCGGCCGCCGAGTACCACAAGCTTATGGTGCAGCGTGTCAAGGAGGCCCGCGAGCGCCGCTCCGCCTCCATCGCCAAGCGCCGGGCGTCCGCCGCTTCCAAGCAGTAGGCACCCTTATCCCCGGCCGGGAAGATGCAGCGCGCGGTTCGTGGCTCGCGTTGAACTCGGCGTTGAGATGAGCTATGCTAGGATCAGAGTCCGGTGCCCTCGCTACTACTCTGGGGCCCGACTGGCTAACTAGCGCACGCGGTGCTATATGGATCGGCACCGCTGCTTGCTGCTACATATCTGCTTGGGGCTACATATCACATATCTAGAGGGTGCTATTTCACTTGGACGACACGAGGGGCGTGCGTGACCTGGCGCGGGTGGCGGCGGCTCCCGAGGGGCCGGAGCCCGCGATGCGCCGCAAACTCGACGGGCGCAGAGAAGAGGAGGAGGAAGAGGAGGGGTTTGGCTGCGGGCGGGGCGTGACCAAGGGAGAGTCGGGAGGTCATACACAGCGCACCTGTCCCCGCAGGTATGGCGCCAGGACCCAGCAGGGTACGCGTGTCGATGGAGCGCCTGCTGTGCGCGAATGTGGCTCATGGCGCGTCTGCGACCCACCTTGTTGCCATCGATGCTGTTCCGCGGCGTCAGCCCCTTCCCGGCAGAGGGCGCCCGTCGCTCGTTGATGAGCGGGAGCCGGCCTGCGTCCAGACCCGTGGGACTCACGCCAGGGGACGAGTCGCGCGCGCGAGGCGGGGAGCCGTTCCGGACCGTCGCGAGCGTGCTCGCGCTCCGCTGCCGCGCCACGAGCGCCGACGCCTCCGCGAGACTGCTGGCGCTCAGTCGCATGGACAGGGTGGAGGGGTCCACGGCGCTGCTGTTGCCACGGCGAGCCCGCAGCCCCGAGGCGACCCCAGGGGCCGGACCCGCGCCGGCCGGGCGGAGGCTGGCGCTGCGCAGCGCCTCGTGCAGGACGGGCGACAGGTCCACCTCCGCGTCCCCGGCAGGCGCTGCGGCCATCGGTGCACACCAGGGCCGTCATCGGCAGCCAGGATGGGATGTGACAACGAAGTTATGTGACCGCAGCCACTCACCCGCTTCGGCGAGGAAGACCCGTTCCCCGTTGGATAGCACGATCGGCTCGTGGGGGTCGCGGCGGCGGTACTGGCCCTTGCCGCCTTGCTCCCGCTCGGCCATCAGGAGCACCTCGGCCGTCAGCGGGGAGGCGCCATGTGCCTCCGCCAGCGCCCGCGCCGTGAGCCCCTCGGAGGTCTGCTTGAGGGCGCTCGACCGCATGAACAGCGCCAGCAGCGCACAGCATCGGTGGAAGTTACGCATGGCGGCGCAGTGCAGCGCGGTGAGGCCGTGCACGCCGTCCACCTCCGTCGTCATCTCCAGGTAGGCGTCGCGGATGTGGTCGGGGAGGGAATGGAAGATGTACACCAGCATGGCCTCCTGCCCCGCCAGGGCCGCGCTGCGTGCGAGTGCAACGCGCAACGGTCATTGGAGCGCACGAGAGCCAGTCGCGCCGGCAGGTTCTCATCCACGCTCACCTGTGCGCGGGCGTGAGACCCCGGGTGGACGCCGCCGTGAGCCCGCGCCGGGACCGCGCGACGAGCAGGCGCATGAGCGTCGTGTCCCCCGCGGCCGCGCACGCGTGGAAGGGCGTCATGCCGTCGTTGTCCACCACGTGCGCGGGGTCCCAGTCCTCCCCGGTCCGCTCGAGCAAGAACCGCAGCGCCAGGGCGTTCCCTCCCCGCGTTCCGTGGTGCAGTACCGACAGACCGTCCGCATCCCGATCCTGCACCGTGGCGCCCCCCTGCAGGAGCGCCGCCAGCACCCCCACGCGGCCCTTGCTCGCGGCCAGGTGCACCGCTTGCAGGCCTTTCCGGGAGGGGCCCTGCAGCACGGCCGCCTTCACCCCCACCGCCTCGGCGCGCTGCAGCAGAGCCTCCACGCACCCGTGGCTCCCGAACGCCGCCGCCGTGTGCAGCGGGCCCAGGCCCTCGTTGTCCGGCACAAGCAGCAGGTCCTTGAGCCGCTGTGGTGCCGCCGTGGGCCGGGCGTCGGGGCGCGCGGTCGGGGCCGGGCGCCACTCTTGCGACCCCTCCACCACCGCGCGGCAGACCTCGTCCAGGCGCAGCAGGGCCGAGGTCGTCTGGGGAGCGCCGACCATGCACGCCAGGTGCAGGGGGGTGCGGCCCCCCAGGCCCTTGGCTGCCACGTCGAGGGCGTGCGCGAGGGGCACGGCACGGTCGGGGCACGTGGCAACAATGGCCGTGGACGGGACAGGCTGTTCATCGGCCGCTCCCTCTGCTTTGTCCCCCTCGCCCTGCTCCCGTCGCAGCGGCGACCCCGGCGGGGGCAGTTCCGCCTCAAAGGCTTTCCTGAGAGCCGTCTCCTCGGCCATTATGGCCTCCAGCTCACTTGCCAGGCGGTCCACGACCCCCAACGCGCCATACATGGCCGCGCAGTGCAGCGGGGTGTTGCCCTCCGCGTCCCTGACACTGGCGTCGGCCCCGGCACGCACCAGCAGGCAGCACGCGGCCTCGTGGCCGTGCTTGGCCGCCACGTGCAGCGGCGTGGCCGCAGTCCCGCTCTCAGAGCACGACACGGGGGCGCCGCCACGGAGCAGGACATCGAGGGTTCTGCGGCAGGAAAAGGTGGTTTGTTAGGACGATGTTACGGAGAAGCAACTCAGCCCAGGTGTTTTCCAAAGAAAGTCCAGCCGCCCACGCTGCCACTCGCCTGATGTCCCCGCTGCGCGCCGCTTCCAGCACCGCCTCGGGCCCTGCCCTGGCGCCCACGGCCGCCACCACGCGAGCCGCCGCGTCCGCCCCCGACGCGTCCCCAGGCCCCGTCTCCTCCACCCGCGCCTGCCCGGCCCCGACTGCACCCGCGTCAGCTTCCCTGTCCCCATCCAGGCCCATCCGGCGGCGCCCCGCCACCTCTGCCGCCTCCACCGCCCGCGCTCGCGCCTCGTGCGCCTTCGCGATCAGCTCCTGGACCCTCTGTTCCACGGTGGCCTCGGCGTCCCGAACGCGCCGGTCCGCATTGCGCTCAATCTCATCCCAGCGGGACTCGAAGCGCCCCTCGCACTCCCTCACGTACGCCTCATGCTGGGCCTGCAGCGCAGTAGCGGGGCCAAGCGTTGCGCGCCGGGGCATGGGCGGCCCGCGTGCACATGAGAGCGAGCCCCGCCGTCGCGAGCATGGCTCGCACCTGCAGCTCTTGCAGTGCCTTCTCTGCCGCCTCCGCCCGAGCCACCGCCTCTGCCGCCCTGGCCTCTGCGTCGGCCGCTGCGTTCTTGGCCGCCTCCTCCACCGCAGCCAGGCGTGCCTGGGCGTCCATGGCGCGGGCCTTCTGCACGGCCGCCTCCAGCCGCGCCTCCTCCAGAGACGCCTCGAGTGCCGCCGACCCGGAGGACACCGCCGCCAGTTGCTGCGCTGCCTCGCGCTCCCGCGACTCAAGGTCCTCGTGCCCCGCGCTCTGGCTGCGCAGGCGCTCCTCGGCCTCGTGCAGGCGCGCCACGGTCTCCCGGTGCTGCCGGGCCAGGTCCTGCGAGGGATGGGGCCGCAGCTGGGGTCAGGTGACACCTGACGTCGCTCCTTCCGCTCCGTCCCCGAAGCGCATCAGCCCTGCCCCGCACGCCGCACGCAAGCAGTCACCTCCACGACCTGCCGCAGCTGAGAGCTCTCCTCCTGAGCCTTGGCCAGCAGACCCTGCGTCTCCTCCCTGCACGGTCACAGAGCCAGCCACGTTAGATTCGCATCCCGGAGTCCCAAGCTGACACACGCTTCTGTCAGCTACGGCGCTTGCCCCACCGCGCCGCTCACCGCGTCGCCTCGGCACGCTCTCTTTCGGCGTGGGCCGCGCTCGCCAGCTGCTGGATGCGGGCCTTCTCCTCCTCCATCCGCGCCACCGACCGCGACAGGGCGTCGAACTTGGTCCTCGACTCGTCCGCGCGCTGCTCCAGCGACTGCATCCTCTCCTTCAGTGTGTCGCTCAGCGTCGAGGCTGCCGACGCCGCTGCCTTGGCCTCGCGGGCCGCGTTCCGCGCATCCTTCGCCCGCCGCGCCTCGTCCGCGAGGGCGCCCTCCAGCTCCTTCACCCGCCGCTGCTCCTCCAGCAGCTTCCGCTCAAGCTCGAAATGCGCCTCCTTCTGCCTGCGTGCGCGTGGTAAGCCGCCGACCTCACCCAGGCGGCAGCGAGGGGCCGCATTCGAGCTCGGTGCCCTGAGTGGCAAAGCACTTCTCCTGCCCTGTGCTCACTTTGCCAGCGCCAGGAGCGTCTCGTCCCGTTCACCCTCGACCTTGAGCACGTGCCTCTGCGCGGCCTCCAAGCTCGCCAGCACGTTGCTGTCCTGCTCCCGCACGGCATCTCCTGCGGGCGAAGGAGGCGCGGCGTTGTTGTGGAAACCGCAGCTGGCTGGCACTTGATGGCAGCTCCCGGCGCAGCGGGGGTTGCGCCCTCGTGGGGACGACTCACCCAGGGCCTGGTCGGCGCGAAATACATCTCGCTCGTGCTTCACCTGCGACACAGGGGTACACGGGAGTCGCGCGAGCGCTTGCAAATGTCCACCAGAGTGCGTGGCCGGACCCGGCAAGGAATGCAACTCACCACCTCGAGCTCCAGCTCGAGCGTGCGCACGTGCGCGGACCGGTCTTTCACCAGCGCTTGCAAACTTTCCACTTTCTCGAGCAGCTCGCGCTTCTCCGCGTCCCGGCGAAAGAGCAGCGCCTGCGGAGGGCGAAAACAGGTGCGGCTCCATGTCTGGCGCCGTGGAGCGCCGCTGCGGTGGGCCCCGGGGCCCCTGTGCCCCCAACCAAGTCCTACATGCAGTTTACCTCAATGTCTGTCTTGAATCGCTCGAGATTCTCAATCGTGGCTGCGTCACCGGCCGCCCTCTCTTGCAGACGCTGCACGACGAGGAGCTGGAGCCGTTTCACGAAGCAAATGGCTCCATCGAGCACATTGCACCCGTAGCTACACCTTGAGCAGTCGTCTCGCCTGCAGCTTCCGCAGTTGATCAGCGACAGTCTCCTGCAACTCCTGTTGCCGTTTTAGGGCCGCCAGGAGACGCTCATGATGGTCCTCTCCCTGAGCACAAGCAAGCCGCGAATAGTGGGAGCAGGGGACAGCGTGCCGGAGAGTCCACGGCGAGAAAAGGCGGTGGAGATGCGGCAGCCCACTCCCAACTCGCCTTCCCTCCCCGCACGCCGTTCTCCGGTGCGCCGCTCATCATTCAGACGCTCAGGAGAGCCAGGGACATGCACGACGCATGTCTACCGGCGCCACAGTGGAGCTGCTGTGGAGTGAGGTGTGGGCAGGCTAGGCGGGAAGGTACTGGATGAGCACCGGGCCCGCCGGCGATTCAAGCCAACGCACGCGACGAAGATGCTTTAAAGTTTTGGATGCCAATGAGGATGACAGGCAGGCGCCACTGAGCGGGTGCCCTCCCCAACCCTACCCGGAGCGCCAAGCGGACGCTTCCGTCGTCCTGGCGCAATAAGAGCGCTATAGGCGAGCAGACCCGCACCCACGGAGACGCCTACTTGAGCAACGCGACGACCGCCTTTTGCTCGTTCAGCTCCGCCACCTCCTTGGCCGTCTTGCCCTCCTCGTTCTTGGCCGACACGTCCGCCTTGTGGTCGAGCAGCAGCTTGACGATGTCCGCCTGCCCGTACCCGGCAGCGTAGTGCAGCGCGGTATTATTGTTGTTGTCACCGACGTTGGGGCTCGCGCCCGCCTCCAACAGCACCTGGGAGCGGGGACGCAGCAGGGTCATGTCCCAGCCTGAGCTGCAGCTCCCCCTTTACGCGGGTCCCGGAGTCACAGCCACGCTAGCGCGCAGCATCCACGGCTGCAGGCGACGGCCTCCGCGCCCGGCCTCACCTTCGCGCACTCGAACTCCCCGTACCCGCACGCGAAGTGGATCGCCGTGCGGCCCTCCTCGTCCTTCTCCTCCAAGTCCGCGCCGCCCTTGATGAGCTCCGCGAGCTTCTTCGCATCGCCGTCCGCCGCCGCCCCAAGCAGCGTGTCCGGGGCGGGGCCCTCCTCCCCGTCCGCCGCCTCCTGCCCCTCCTCCGCCGGCGCCCCCACGTTCGGCATCAGGTCCCCCATGGCCTCGCCGAACTGCGCGTGCAGGAGCAAAGACAACGCATTCTGCCCGCAGCAAACGCATTTCCTTGCTCCCCAGCTCGCATCCCCCTCGTGGCCTCGTGGCCCCGGCACTGCTTCGGCGACAGCTTCCGTCCCGACAAAACACACCTTGGCCAGGATTTCGGGGTTGTTCCAGTGCTTCATCATTCCCTCCATGCCCTGCTCCTGCATGTCCTTGATGACCGGCCCGAGGTCGGGGTCGTCCTTGAGCTGGTTCATGCGTTCCTGCATCTTGGTCTGCATGGAGGGGTCCTGCAGCACTCCCATGAAGGGCGCGACGGTGGGGTCCTTCATGATCTGCTGGCCGACCTGAGGGCAGGGGAGGGGCAGGGCCACGTCACTGCGGAAGTCGACGCCGCGAGGCTCTCCTGCCGGACACCGCGTGCTCGCGCGCGTTCGCCTCGCCTTCTCAGCCATCTGCATGAAGGACGGGTTCGCCAGGAGGTTCTGCATGGCGCTCATGTAGCCGCCCATCCCGGCCCCTCCCATGCCGAAATCCATCCCCCTCGGAGGGGCTCCCGCGCCGTCCGAGTCCCCAGAGCCCTGCGAGACGACGGAAGCATGTGATACACGCGGCGACGGACCGGCGGCGCGGACTCGAGCGCGCACGGGGCGGATTTACCTCCCCCGCGCCCATCGCAGCCTGCATCTGCCGGGCCAGGGCCTGGAACTGCGGGTCGTGAGAGATCTGCTCGGCCATGGCCTTGATGGACGGGTCCTGCGGGGAGGGGCGGGGAGGGCCGCCGCCCATTGCCGCGCCTGGCTCGGGCACTGCGAGAAGCCTCCCTCGGGGACGCGAGCGCGCGCCTATAGGGCAACGGCGCCGTGTGCGCGAACGTCACAAACGCTTCATGCGATTCTCTCGCGGCCTTTCTCGATCGCTAGGCTCGCAGGGGAGCGGAAGTGAGCGCGACCGCTTCGCGCGGCCGAGAACACCGGGGCAGGACGCACGAGCCGTGCCCGTCCCGCTGTCCAGGACCGAACGACAGCGGCGGAGCGGGGACGAGACGCGTTCCCCCGCTGCTGCGGCTCCTGCCCCTCCTCCTCCGTCCAGGAGGGGAAGGAACCCACGAGGAGACTCACGTTGAGGATCGAGCTCAACGAGCTCATGTCGAAGGGCATGCCAGCCATCGTGGGCCGGGCTGAATTGCTCGCCACAGGAAAATTGGCTGGGTCCTGGCCGTGCGGGCGTGGCCGGGCTCGCGACACCGTGCTGTTGATGCGACTGAGTCCGTGGATGATCCACGACACAAGATATTCAACGAATGAGGGGTGTCGGTACTAGGGGTGTCAGCCAAACGAGCTTAGGGAAAAGTGGGGGGGCCGTTCCGTGTGCCGTCCTCCTGAACGAACGGAAGCGACCGGAGGTCGGCCCAGCCGTCATTGGCCCCGGAGGTCCTTCATGCCCTTCCGCAGCTCTTCCCGGAACGCCGCGAAGGCCGAGCTGCCGCTGCGGGCGCGGGGAAGGCCTTTCCAGCCGTCAGGCCTGTCCAGTACACCCAAGCAAGTAGCGAGGTCTATATGGGGAGCAGAGCATTGACCCAGGTGCGGCTCCAGTCTGTCCCCCCCCTTGGTGCCCGCACCTGTCCCTCTCCGCGGACGACGCGGACGATGCCACCTCCGAGCCCTTCTGCCGGAGCGACCTCAGCGCATGGTCGGTGCGCACGGCGAACTTCTGGAACGTCACGCTGCGAAGCGGGGCAGGGGGCAAGGGTGCTGCCGCGCGTCCCGGGGCCTGTGCGCGCCACACCACACCGGGGGGTTCGCGAGACGAGACGCAGAGGCAGCTCGGGACCCACCTGTTGGCGAGCCTGTCGATCAGGACCTCGTTGGCGAGCCAGGACACGACCCTCTGCACAAACGACATCGGGGTCCGGCGAGGGAGCGAGCGCTGGTCCACGTGCGCGCGAGACCTGCGTGACTGCCGAGCCCGCGGGCCCTCTCGCCGCACCTGGCCCGAGGCTGAGTCGAGTCAGTCAGACGGAGAGGGAGTCAGGGGCCCGTCCCTTCACACCCAGCCCCCGCGCGCGCAATCACGCTCAGCTAGCACGCGTTTCTCCCAGGCACCGTCCCCGGTACCCGCGCCGGTGCACGGATGTCGGCTCTCGTCGCTCGCGCTTCGCTCCTGGCCCGGCCGGCCGCGTCGCAGCCGGCCGGTCGGGGTGCGCAGGCCGCATGCGTCCGCGCGCTCCCCCCCTCGGCTCGGTGAGCGTTCGGGACGCGCTCGCCCAGCCCGCCCGAACTTATCGGGTTGCGCCCGCCGTGGGCGCGGCCCTCGTGGGCACGGCATGAGCAGCCGTCTCGCTCGGGGGCTCGCGGACGTGCTGGCGCGCCCGGATGCGCGCGGGCGCTTCCCGGCGTCGCGTCCCGCCCCGTCGTCGCGGACCCAGCGCCGCCGCGAGGACGACCTTGCCCCCATTTGATTTTCTGCTTGTTGTAAACGCGATGGCGACGCGACATCGCCGCCAGCGTCGCCCTCGACCTTACATGCGGCTGGGGGGATCTGCAGTGTGGCCGGGCGCGAGAGGGCCTGCGTGGGCCTTCCTGCGACCGGGCACGGCACCGGTGGGGGAGCTCGACCGCACACGCATCGCCGCTGTCCGCAGGGAGGTTGCCAAGCCCGCTGCCGTCCTGCTCGTGTCCAACCTCATCGCGGCTTCCCCCGCGATGGCCGGCAACGTGTTCGACTTCAACCTCACGATGCCCATCATGATGGGTCAGTTCCTGCTGTTGATGGTGTTCCTGGACAAGGTGAGCCGCGCGGAGCAGGGGCCGCGGCGACTGCGCGGTTCGCTCGCGCCAGCAGGCGCCTCAACCTGCCCGATCCCCGCCGCAGACGTGGTTCGGGCCCGTGGGGAAGGTTCTGGATGAGCGCGACGCCAAGCTCCGGAGTATGCTGGCGGCGGTGAAGGACAACTCGGCGGAGCTTTCCCGGCTCGCGGCCGAGGCGGAGGAGGAGCTCAAGGCCGCCCGCGCGGAGGCCCAGGCGCGCATCGCGGAGGTCAAGGTGCGGAACCGCTTCGGTGCCCCGCCGGGCCGCTGGGGACGGGGACGGCGCGGGCGGTCCTGGCTCAGCCGCGTTGCGTCATCCGCTCGCCTGCCCCCGCTCTGCGCAGGCCGCGACGCAGAAGGAGTGCGAGGCGAAGCTCGCGGCGGCCAAGTCCAAGGTGGACAGCGAAGTGAACATGGCGCTGGCCCAGGTGCGACGCGCAGCACTGGCGCTGGGGACGGCAGCACTGCAGGCATGGGGCTTGCATGGGACAGGCTGGTGGCAGGGCGGCGTGCGACGCCGCGGCCCCCTTGCGCTCGCAGCTGGAGTCGGAGAAGCAGGCCGCGATGGCCAACCTGGACAAGCAGGTGTCGGTGATGGCGGACGAGATCCTCAAGCGCATCCTCCCCGAGGGTGTCCGCGCGTGAGTTGGCACACTGACCTCGACCTAGCTTCGCGGTTATTGAAACGAGCCGCAGCCGACGTCGCCCCAATGCTGGGCTGCAACTGAAATGCTAGGGAACATAGGGACGCAAGGCCAGGAATCGCAGGACGGGGGCGCATGGCCCCAAGCCAAGGGCGCGTATACGGCCCGAGTCTATGTATGAGCTGAGAACGCGGGACAGCCAAACGCCCGGTCTCGCCACGCTAGGACTAAGTTGATGCCCCGCTCAGGGGCGTGAGGTATTCCGATCGTGACACGAAGGAGGCTCAAAGAGGCTAAAATTGCAAGTCAATGGGGTCGCCCGGGATCAGCGTCATCGCTCGCGAACAGGGGCCGTTTCGGCAATCCTGCTCCACTGGGCTTGAACCATCAGCAAACAACATGCCGCTAGGGGGGGGGGTGGGGACCCGTGGAGTGCGGGGGGGGTATGGGTGCATACAACAGAAGGCAAGTGCCGCGGGATACGGATGGACGGGCGGGGCGCAACTGAGACGATGGGAGGCAACAGGCAGCGAGCAGGCCGTGTCCGAAGGGTGCGCGGGGCGCTGCTCGAGATTGGGTGCAAGGGCCGCAAGGCTACGCGCTTCTTATTGTGGAATTCCCAGAATTCCCAGCCTTGTAGAGAGGCTGGGGGCCAGGTGGAGGAGTGCCAAGCACAGCACAACAGGGGGGGGGGAAGGGAGGGAGATAGGGAGGGGTGGGTGGGGGGAAGACAAACATAGGTGCCGAGGAACAAAAAAACCTCTAAATCCGTAGTCAGGCTAGGACAACTACGGAAATTATGCGGCGTCGGTCTCTCCGCGGTGAGAGCGTGAGGGTGCGGGGGGAATACGAGGGCCGGTGGTGCCAAAGCTGCAAGCTGGAAGGGCGGTGTGTGATCCCAGAGTCCCCGTGGGGCAATACACGGAATCGACTGCCGTAGGATGGGGTGGGCGCTACCCGGAGGAGGCAAAGGAAGATCCTGAGAATGACGGAATGCTGCTGCGGGGTGAGGTGGCTGAGCTGTTGGGCCAAGTGAGCCCGCCCTGCATGAGGAGGGCGACGTGGGCGGCTAGGAGGTTGATGTCGAGTCCAGTGTGCGGAGTGGGAGTGGGGTGAGGGGTCTGCGTGGGGCCGCGAGCGGACCGAGGGTCACGAGCGCGCAGGCAGAGGCACCGACCGTGGGGAAAACCCAGTGTGCCACTCACTTGCAGCGTCGTGTGGGAGGGCGTCCGTGAAGCGGCCTGAGGGCAGGTGGGAGGGGGGGTTTCGTGAGACGATGTCCCAGAGAGCCTGGGGAGACGGGACTCGCCGGACGCCGCGTGCGCACCTGGCCTGGCGTGTGGGCCTGGCCCGCTTCCCTCCTGCTGGTCTTGGCGAAGCGGACGATCAGGGGGCGCTGGCCGCCGGGCAGGACGCGGTTGTGCAGGGTTGCGACGGCATGGGCCGCCTCGGGCACCGAGCCCATCTGGACCAGCGCGGCCACGGGCAGGCCGACGGCGTGTGCAGCCAGGACGCGGCAGGAGACGACGCGGCCGCTGGCGGAGAAGAGGTGCACGATGTCCCGGATGCCCCAGTGGGTCGGGAGACCCTTGGTGTAGACGTTGTCGTGCTGGGCGGGCGAGGACAGGTCCGGCACCCCACCCTCAGGATTGCTCAGGCTGAACTCGACGACGAGGGTCCGGCCGTCCACGGGGAATCTGGGCGCGGGGGTAAGGGGCGGCGTGGGGCTCAGAAATATGCGCAGGGATGCCATGCCCATGCGTATGGGTGGCAGCTCTCACCCGGTCACGTTCTGCTGGGCCACGCGCGCCTCCGCGGGCGTCGCGAATTTCACGAAGCCGTAGCCGCGGGAACGCCCCGTCCGTCGACACCTCGCGATGAAACACGACTCGACCGTGCCGCAGAGTCTGCGGTTAGGAAAATCGCTCGCCTCCGAGGCGGCCAAAGGCACCTTGCCGGCCGCCCACGCCATCATATGCATCCCATGCGCGCAACGGGCCGGCGCTCACCCGAATAGGGCCAGCAGGTGCGGTTCGCCCCAGCCCTTGGGCAAATTGGCGACGAACAGGTTTGACTGGGCGCCAGGGTCCGTGGGCTGCATGAACGGGACCTGCGCCGCGTGGGAGACGGATGGCGCGGCGGTGACGGCGCCGTCCGGCCCGATCCCGCCCATGGCGGGAAGATGGGGGTAGGCATGCGAGTCCGTCCAAGCACCGGGCGCGGGCGCCTGCGCGTCCCAGAAGCCGGTACATGCGGATCCCAGACCTGCGGGAGTGGCAAGGCAGCTCCCAATCGCCTCGGCACGGCGACATGCGCGAGAGAAGCCCGAGGAGGTCGCTGCGCTCATGCATCACGTGGCCGCGCCCGCCCAGCTCCCCCCGACGACCCTCAGCGAGCACCTTGCGACATGGCGAAATTGGCGTTCATGTCGGCCGAACCAGCGTGGCGAAGGCACGCCTTGTCGCAGATCCTTTGAAAAAGACCTTTTCTCGTGAGCGAGCCTGCGCAGATGTACGGGCACATACGCTCGTTCGACGTCATAATATCACCCATGGCGCTGTTTCCGAACCACGTCCAAGCTCCCTCGCGAGAATCCGCCTCACCGCCTTGTCGTTCGGAGGTGCCTTTGGGATCGGGGCCTCCCTCGCCCGTAATCTGTTCTCAATGACGCGGTTCTGGACGGTCGCAGGCCATTTCTGAGGCCGTGGCCCGCGAGCTGCTGCCAGTATATATCACAGGGTTTTAGTCCTCTCGCTCCCCCCGACCGTGTGCCAGCAGACAGACCCAAATGACGCCTGGCTCGCCACGTTGCGCATAGGCTTGCCGACTCCATCGACAACCATGGAGGCCAGCAATCCTCGATCCGCATTTCGCTTTGATGTAGCTGCAGAGCCCGTCGTCCCACACCATCCCCTCCGAGCTGAAGCCCCTCCCTTCTACGTCAACGCCTCGCGAGCCCCCGAGCACACGGAGAGCTTTCGTGTCTCGATTGATAATGGCCGGGACGCTGCTTCCCTCTTCCCAGCCTCGCCTTTCGACTCTGAGGTCGGCCCGGTCCTCGACGAGACGCGAATGCTGGTCGGGCGCTGGTGCGATCGGCAGAACGTGATTTCGCTGTGGAAGCAGAAGACACGGCTTGATGCAATCTTTGACCAGGGGAAAGCGGGACTGGTGAGCCTGGGACTGGGCAATCACCCCGCCGTTGGCCAGCACATCGTCCAGTGCGACCGCAGGAGTCGGTGGTTGCGGGGCCCAGCTCGCTGCGCAGTCCTAACTCCCGTCCCTCCTCACGTGCATCCCCACCCTTTCGCTGCTGCCCGCAGTACTACGAGGTCCGCGATGCCACGTACCCCCAAGACCGTCGCGGTTCCGCGGAAGGCTTCCGCGGCCGCGCGGGGGACAAGCTTCTGGAGATCAATGGGGCGGTGCCCTTGTTTCCCGAGGACCCACATGCAAAGGGCACGGTGTTCCTGGACCTCTGGGGGGGCCCCGGGTCATTCTCACAGGTGCGGCGCCGTCCTTGCTCATATCCTTGTCGATTTGAGAGAGGGGGGACTTGTTTCAGCCGCCAAGCTCGGCGCCCTTGCAGATGCTGTTGGCGGAGGCGCCGCCCCCCGTCCGCGGGTACGGGGTGAGCCCAGCGCAGGACGGCTCCCTGAAGAGCGCGGTGTGGTACTCCGAGCTGCTTGAGTCAGGGCATTTCGATCCCCTGTGGGGCAGGGACGGGACAGGTGCGTCAGGGTAGGCCCGCGTAGGGGTGCGGAGGGGAAGCCAACTGAGCTGAGCATCGAGCAAAGCCACCCGCGAGCCCCACCGCAGGCAATCTCCTCGTCGCCGGCAACATGGCACACCTTGCGGAGGTGGTGCCTGCCGCAGCGCACATCGTGGTGGCAGATGGGGGCTTCCGGGTGCACCAGGACGCGCAGGGCCACCACCTGGAGAACATCCAGGAGCTCCTGAGCCACCAGGTGTGGCACGCGAACGGGGCGGTGTCCATTCACAGCTCACGCGCACGACGACGCGCTTTGCTCTCACTCCACCACCAGGTGGTGATAGCCGAGATGCTGGCCATGACGCTGACGCTCCAGGAGGGCGGCACATTCGTCGTCAAGTGCTTCGACACCTTCAGCGACCTGTCGGCGAGCCTCATCTACACCCTCTGCCTCGTCTTCCGCCACGTGACTGTCGTGAAGCCGTTCCGGTCACGATCCGTCAACTCGGAGCGGTACCTGGTGGCCAAGGACCTCGTGTCCCGCGACTCGCCCGCCTTCCACGGCGTCGCCGCGGCCCTGCAGCGCGCCTACGACACATGCCTCGGGAATCCCGACGTCAGCCCCCAATCCCTGCTGCCCGTCGAGGTGCGAAGGCAGGAAGTTGTTGCCGCCGGATGCCTTCTGCGTCGGCAGCGCGGTGTCACTGACACCTCATGTGACTCACACACAGGCCCTGGTAGCGGACGAGACGTTTGTAAAGTGCCTGCGGGGCATCAACGAGCACATCGCCACGCACCAGACGGGGTCGCTGATGGTGCGTATGGGTGCACACTCACCTTGCTCAGCAGAGCACAATCGTTGCCACCCAGGATCTAACTGAATATCAGTGCACGCCTTGTGTTCAGAGAGTGATGGACGCCGTGGACCAGGAGCTCATCAAGCGCAGGCATGCGGGCGACGACGCTGCTAGCCGGCGGAGGAGTATGCAGGTGGGCCAGCGACGCGCGGCGGGCGTGCTGCGCCTCCGTGTGCGCCCTGGCGCTCAGCGCATCATGTGCCGTGGTCTGTGCTACCGCAGAGCAGCCGTGGGAGCGTGGCGGGGGACCCGGGCGCGTCCGAGGCGGGGCATGGGAGGAGCCCGTCGCGGCGAGCATCCAGTGAGGACGCTGTTGTCTCTATGACATGCGCCTCTGTGCGATTTGGGGTGTGTGTCACGGGCGTGCAGTACGCGACTGGTCAAACAAACGCCTCTCGTGGCCCGCAGTCGAGGTGCAGAACAGGAGGTCCGTGGACCGGAACCGGAGGTCGTCGTTGGGGGCAGCGCCGCAGGGGTCGCAAGGCGGGAAGAAGATGTGAGTCAGTGTGCTGGGCCTTCTGTGCTGCCACAGCGTGGTGTGACGTGGGTTCCAGCGATCCCTGCCGGATTGTCTCCCGACCTGTCTTTGCAACTCCGCACGCACGCAGTCACCCCCGCCACCAGGAGTTCAAGCACCGGATGCGCAAGCTGCTGCAAGACGACGCGCAGGGGGAGGCGGAGGAGGGGTGGACGAGGGTTTGACAGCGCCGCCCCGCTCGGCATGGCATGGTCTGGGATCACATCATCGCGTGTATGCAGATGGAACGGCTGTCTTTCTGGCATTGCACCGCCAGTGTGGCGACCACCTGCTACATTATCGGGTCCACATGCGCTCATCCGCTTTGGTTTGAAAGCGGCATGGCGTTGGCGGCATTGCCTCAGGCAGAGGAGCGTGGGCATGGCGCGCCCATGACCTTGACCGGCGATATCGACAAGAGCTTTGAGCGCTGGCTGGAAGAGAGCAAGGTCAAAGCTCCCAAGTGCGTAGCGAGGTCTCGAGAACACGGCCGGAAGGTGGAAGCGCGCGTAGCGATTCGCGCGGGGGAGGTTGTCGTCCACGTCCCGGACAGTGCGGTCTTTACCGCGCAGGTGACGCGCGTCACGCCTCGCCGGCATCGCGTCCCGGTTCATCTCCATGCAACTGAAGCGCTACAGACCGCATCGCTCGCCTGCGGTCTCAGGACTCCCGCATACACGGCCGCCTGGTCGCGGCGGGCCTCTCCGATGAGGCGGGGCCCCGCTGGGGAGCGGTGGGCCTCGCGGCCGCCCTGATGCTGGAGCGGGCGACGCGGAGTCCCTGGCGGCCGTACTTGGATTTCTTCCCCGCCAAACTCCCGCACCTGCCTCTCTTCTGGGCGGAGGCGGACCTGGCGCTCCTGCGGGGCACCACGGCGTGGGCCAAGTGCGAGGGTGCCGGGGGCGACGCGCTGCCCCCGTGCCGGCAGGCGGAGGTGTGGGAGACGCGCGTCAAGCCGCTGATGCGTGCGGTGGCGGAGGACTTGGGTGCCGGGCCGAGCAGTGTGCTCTGCAGGCGCGGACTCTTCCTGTGGGCCACGGCTGTCGTGGCCTCCTACTCGTTCCAGCTAGGCGCCGGCAAGGTGCACGCGATCGTGCCCGTGTGGGACGCGCTCGACCACGTCACGGGCAGGGCCAACGTGCGCCTCCGGCACGACGCAACGGCCGGGGCTCTGCAGATGGTCGCGACGAGGGACATCTGCGCTGGGTGAGATCTCGCGGGCTCCATCACGCTGATGCTGACGCCCCCGTGTGCTGCGTGGCGGCCGCTACTGTGTCCAGTGTGGCTGAGCTTGCAGGGAGGAAGTCGTCAACAGCTACGGGGAGCTGTCCAACGCGGACCTGCTGCGGTGCTACGGCTTTGTGGAGGCCATGGCGGGCGACGACGGGGGACGGGATCACGCGCCAAGTGTCGTCGCGGTGGTGCCTGGGGTGCGTGTGGCGTCGCGGGATGTCGGAGTGCAGCTCCCGCTCGCCGAGGTCGCTTGCGCAGCGAAGACCGACGCTGCTGTTTCGGAAGTTGTGGACGCTCTGCGGCGTTTGGATGTCCTGCCAGGGGATGCGTGGGTGGACGTGCGGCATGATGGGTCCCTCCCCACGGCCTCGTGCGTGGCGCTGGTGGCGGCCACCAGCCCCAAGCACGGGTGGCGCGTCGTCAAGGCGGCCCGGCGACGGACGGGAGAGCTCGCTGACGCGGCCGTCGCCATGGCGGAGGACCGTGCGGCAGTTGAGGGGGCGTGCGAGGCGGCGCTGGTGGTTGCCGCTAGGCAACTGGCTGAGGCAAAGGGCGCGGATGCTGCCATCGGCTCCTCTTCCAGCCCCATGGCTCGGGCAGCGGCGCTGGTGCGCCAACAGGAGATCAGGTGAGGTGTCACCTGCTGTGTCTGGGTCGCCCGTGCGCCGGCATCCACAGCCGAACAGCAAAGCCACGCTTGGATACCCGCAGTGCATTGCAAAGTCTGTGCAAGACCCTTCAAGTGGATGCGATGGTGGGATGGCTGCTGGAACAGGGTGGTCCTATGTCGAGCTAAGTGGACTCCTGTTCCAAGGATAGCCTCAGCAAGACATCGTCCTGATAGTCCCATAGAGAGCCTCAGTGACACATCGTCCCGATCATCGCATAGTAAGCCTCAGAGAGGCGTCATTGTGCTGCAATTCGCTCAGGTCGCCTCCTCGGCCTTGCCCCCCTTGACCAGCCCTGGGGTCAAGAGGACCTTCATGTCCACCCGTGGTATCGCGAGTGAAATGCTCCCCCAGTCCTGTTCGTTCTGCGACACACGAGCAGTCCGGAACCATCGTCATCGGGAGACCTCGACACTACCCCGCATGAGCACTCAGCACCCACGCCCTCGCGGCTGCAACTGCGGCCCCTCCCGACTCGCCTCTACGTGCCCCTCCTCGTCCATGCCCCCCGACAGGGTCGGCGTGTCCCAGTCGGCTTTGATGGAGGTCTTGAAGTGGACGTGGCCCTTTGATGCCGGCGGGCTGTGCCGCAGCTTCAAGTCCACGTGACTGGCGCGCTTCCCCCGCAGGTCCCCCAGCAGTCTCAACTCGTACCCAAAGAAGGGCTTTCTGAGCCGCGCGTTGTAACCCCCAGTCAGCTGACAGCTCAGTGACTTGCCGATCCGAATCACACCTGCAGGGCGCAGCGTGTGGGGTGCATGAAGCCTGGGCGCGAGCAGGGGTGCAGAGGGAGCTCAAGCGCGAGCCGCACGTGCGCTCGCCTGTTTGAAGGGAGGCTGACTGGTGCGCGGGATTCACCGTCACACGCTCGATCCAAGACGCCCATGGTACATGCGTCGGCTTCAGTACGACCTCGGGGCGGGAGTACCCTGGCCGGCCGCCCAGCGCGGGCTTGTGTAGCCTGCGGCCGGAAACAGGGGCATCGTCGCGCCTGGGCGGCTCTCAGGGACTGCACTGCAGCATCGCTGCCGATGCGATCCACTGCGACCCCCTCACCAGTTAAACGAGGCACGCACGGGACCGGCGGCGGCCTGGACCTTGCATCTCAGCTCTGGGACAAGGTCGAGCTTGAAGTAGCGCGCGACCTCGTCGAGATACGAGTCGTGGTCCGACGCATCGCTGGAGGCAGGCTCCTCGCGGGGCGAGTCGGCCATCGCAGGCGTCCCTCGGATCACACGATACAAATTCAGTGGACGGCGTGACCCAAGGGCTGCAAAACGGCGGGAACCGCCGGGAAGATGGGAAGGCGCAGGCCAGCGAAGGGACACGCGCGCTGCTGCAAGCGATGGCGCCTCTCAGCGGCGTCCACAAGTTGGCAAGTTTTTAATTATCCGCTAGCTGTCGACCACTTGGGTCAGGTGGTGCCAATAAGAGAGCGCGGCGGGCACCAGCACAGCGTGACACGGCCAGAGCGCGACCAACTCCGCGCGAGCCCACTCGCCGGCAGCCGATCGAGTGACATTGTGCTGTACTGCCTGGTCACCGCCATCGCGCTTGGATCCCTCGTGCTTGCACCGGGGCCCGTCTTTGCGTGAAGGCTCACGTGCAGCTCCATTGGTCGGCCTCGGGCTCCACTGACTCGTCCTAGAGCCCCTTTAGCGTGTCATCCTTTCCCATACGGTGGCCAGCGGCGCGCGCGTAGCGCGTGAGGGGCATGTCCCCTCTTGCCTCGTCTTCGGGGCGATGGAAAGTCCTCGTTGTCGCCGCTTCCGGCACCGCAGCAGGTGCGATCGCTGTATTTACTTCACGTCCTCTCATCCATCCTCTCATCCAGCCGAGGTCCCACTGCATCGCGCCCCCATTTCCATCCGCGCTCAGGGGGAGAGGCCGGCGGGCGGCCTGAGGGATGGTCCGCCAGCCTGACCTCGCTCCCGACTGCGGAGTCACGAATGTTGCTGGACGCGGCACCAAAAGCCGTCGCGGACCTGTGCTCGTCGTGGAAACCGGACTTGTTGTTCGTGCGGGGCGGCGCGTCGCAGTCCACGAGCGGAGAGGGGCACGCTGTGCTGGCCCCGCACAAGGACATCGCCGCGCTCGCAAGGGCCCTCCCCGCGGGCTTGGGTGCTCAGGGCATTCTCTTCGAGTGCCCGCTCCCGAGCGCCGTGGGGGAGGATCTCAAGACCCGGGGCGTGGGGGATGTCGTAATTGGATGGCCCGCGGAGCCGGGGACGCCCGCGGCGGTGGCGGAGGTTTTCTCGCACGCCTTCTTCGCTTTCCTCCGCACGCCTGGCGTGACCGTGGTGGAGGCCTACGCGCTGGCCGTTGCCGCGACCTTCGTGCACTGCACGAGGGCGGGCCCCAGCCACGGCCCCCTCGTCGCTCCCCCGTACCCTCCCTTCGTGCACAGCGCCATCCCCATGCTGCCGGGCCCCATCTCGGTGCCCCTGCCGCCCTCGGGCTTCCGCGAGGCGGAGCTGGCGACCTGCCGCCTGCTGGCGCCCCGGACCGAGGCCAAACTCGTCGTCTGCGGGGGCATGGGCATGGCCGAGGCCGGCCGCCTCGAGTGCCTGGCGCTGGCGCTGCGGTCGGTGCTGGTGGCCGAGGCCAGGAGTGCCCGGGTGCTGGCATGGCACGCCCAGCAGCTGCCGCCGGGCACCGTGCCTGCCGGCATTGGCGCCCTGCAGTGCCGCGTGCAGTCGGCGTCGGGGGCGCAGGTGACGGTGACGTTGTGTGGGGCTCCGGCGGCTCTCGAGGACGACGAGCTGCGGGAGCACGCCATCCGCCTGTGCCTGTGCACGGACGGCATGCAGACGCAGGTCAGGGTCCCGCCCAAGAACAACCAGCTCGTGAGGTGAGGACTGGGCACTCGCACATCGAGCGCGGGTGAGGTGTGCGGCCCCGATTGCAGCTAAAACAAGGAGCTATCTCTTTGCTTCTGGCCCGCAGCGCCCGGCGGAGCTACGCCATCGGGGCGGCGTGCAAGACGATTGAGCTCTCGACCAATATGTCGGTCTGGGCGACGCACGTCCTGCTGCACATGGCGGGCACTTGGGACAACTACACGCTGCCAGCCCTGGGCGTCGCGGCATTCATGGGAGTGGCGTCGCGCTTCTCGCTGGAGGACGCGCAGTGCATGGGGCAGGCACTGCGCTTCGCCGAGTCTCCTGCACCGGCCGTGCCGGTCACCGGCGCCCACGGCCTCGTGTCTGCGGCAGGCACGCCGGTCATGCTGCCCCCGGCCTTGATGGTCGCGATTCCCGGCCTTGAGGGGAAGACGGGTGAGCGCAGACACGGCATGATTGACTGGCTACGGCATCATTTCACAGCAGATTGGGAGCAGTCGCGTTTGGCTGTGTCCGCAGTGCGCAAGCTTCAGTTGTGAAAGAGGGACGATTGGCGATGAGGACGACTGCGTGAGGCCCAGAGCACTGCCATTCCCAGCCACGGCATGGCGCTAGGTTCCGGCACAGCACGCCACTTGAATCTGACAACCCAGTGTGGCTTTCTGGTCTTGAAGATGCCATCACGAGACTTGAGATCCCATATCTGTTCTCACCGGAACTGAGACAAAGAGGCCACGAGTGTGCACGTCACCTGGACCTCTATCTGATCCTCTACTTGTCGTACACTCTCCTCGGCGTGCGTCGCTGCAGTACGCTGTGCATCATGTCGACCGGCGACCCGGGGGGCAATGCGGAACGCTTGGCTCGCGCTATGCGCCAGCTGCGGTACCCACGCGACATCGACGTGGAGAGGCGAGTTGCGCTATGGAAGTTCGGGTCCTGAACGCACGCATCCGCCTAAGTTCGCTTCAAAGAAAGCAAGGAGCGATGGGCGCGTGGCCGCAGGTTAAAGGTCGGGCAGCCGGAGGCGTTGCTTCCGCTGCTGCACCACTGTCTCCTCGGTTATTCAAAATCCCTGGCGGCCGCGATCTTCAGCAAGGGCTATGAGCTACAGGGGAAGACGGACCACCGATTCGTGGAGCTGGCGTTCAAAGTCCTGCGCGAGGTATTCGGCTACCGGCCGTCTCTCACCCCAACCCAGTTCCTGCAGGGCGGATACGCGGGTGAGGGACCGCGCAGACGAGGACGGGTGGCGATGTCGTTCCTTTGCATCGTTGCAAATGCTACTGATGCGTCGTGACGCAGTTTGCCTGCGCCGCTCGTCACGAATGTCCCGTTCCTGCCGGTTGCAGAGAGGAAGGTGCTGCTGGTGCATGACGTCGCGCAACTGTGTCAGCAGGCGCATCAAGATATGGTTCGGCAGGACAAGCGTGCGCGGCTGACGACGCAGCGGACCGCGGTGCTCTTCGAGCGGCAAAGGCCCCCCACCAGCACCGGCCCTGCCCTCAACAAGGGCTGCCAGGCAGCCGTGGACAGCACTCGCGAGCCAGGTAGGCGACGCACAGACCGATGTTTGACGATGGCAACGAAGGGGCGAGCTCCTTTGCAAAGCCCCAACGCTTGCGCTGCGCTGCAGGGGGTCGTGTGTTTGACGTCCCTTACGAGGTCGCAGTCTCTGAGCCCGGGACGAGGATGGGGGAGTCGGTTTCGAATGCTGCGATCGTGCAGCGTGCGCCACTTGCTGTCGCCAGGTGCGCGTCCATCATGATGGCTGTGGCGCAAAACTGGCACAGGTGCTGGCCTGCCAGGGTGCATGCCAAGTCATGACAACCCCGCCCCATGATCTGCAGGGCGGAGGCGTGGGAGGCGAGCCGCCGCGGGGCTGAAGCTCCTGAGACGCACCTCGACAGCCAGCGCTGGGACGGCGAGGACCGCTGGGATGGCAGCGACCTGCCGGCGGCCCAGCCCTCTGGCCCCTCTGACCCGCCTGCGGTAGCAGACAGGGCCCGGCCGGGGCGCGACGAAGGGCACCAGGAATCTCGCAGGGACCGTGCGCGGGCCGGGTCCCGTGACGAGTCGCAGGGCGGGTCAAGGGACGCGTTGGTCGACCATGTGGTGGCACTGACGCAGGCCCTGGCGTGGGTGCGGGACCAGCAGCGCAGGCAGGAGGAGCTGCACCGGCAGCAGATGGAAAGTATGGCAGGGTGGATTTGCGTCCTGGAGACCCGGCTGAGGGCCGTGGAGGCCGCCAACCGGGACGGCAGTGCTCCCTCGGCCGCTCCCCAGGTGTGGATGCGGGGATCAATGGGTTTGCCGGACCTTGCTATCTAGCCGGGCAGCGAGCAATGCCCACGCTGTTGTCACGCCTGCAGGCTGCTGCTGTGGAGCCGGACAGGGACTTCGCGGGGGCGGAGAGCCACGCTGCGTCGCGAGGCCCTGGTGGGGTCGGCAACGTGACCGCCAGCTCGCAGCAGAGGTGGACGGGAGCTGCTGGCTTCGCTCCTGCGGAGGGACCTGCGGTGGGTAGGGCAGCTGCCACAACACCCGACGCGGCATGGGGGGGCGTGGCGGTCGCCGCCGGTCAGGCTGTCCGCAAGGTGCAGGGTGACTGGGTGGACGAAATGGAGGAACGGTTCGCGTCGGCCAGGCGACTTCTGGCGTCCCTCGACCTTGGCGAATGTAACGGCTTGGGCTCGGACAGGGTCAGGACCTAGCTGTGACCGAAGAGTAACAGTGGGTTTTCTGGCAGCCTGGCCAGCTGATTGAAATTCCAAGTGCCCTGACATTGCCCATGGCGACTAACAGAAGTTTCGCTACGCCCCTGTCGTCCTGGGGACGGCATAGGAGCAGGCGCTCGCCTGAATGGGCGACTTTGATATCAACTCGGCCCTTGTCGCTGCATCACGGAGTCGCGCCGCAGAGGTCTCTGCCAAATCTAGGGGCCGGGGGAGGAGGTGAAGGATAACAACCGCCGTCGCGAGCTGTGGAGGTTGTCATATGCTTGGAAGGGTGCAAATTCCATTCCTTCTGCAGAAACCGGCAGAAGCGGGATGCCGAGGATGAAGGAAACGGCCTAGAGAAAGATGTCGTGGCGGGGGACTGGCTCTTCGCGTCGTGCCGCGCCCAGCCAGGAGTCGCCAATGCCGACGGTACGTGCTGCTGCTCCTCCGAACCGCTGCCGTCGCTAAGCGCAGTGGCAGTGGCTGGAACGCATGAGATGTGTGCACGCAGTCCCGGACTCCTTCGACTCGGCGACGCAATACGCGGCCACCTTCCGGAGCCTCGTCGTGGAGGAGGCGCGGGCGGGGATGGTGTCGGCTGCCATGGCTGCGATCGATACGGGATCCGCGCAGCAAGCGGGCGTGTTTCTCGATCGGGAGCTACCCGGGGGCGGCGCGCGGCTGCTCGTCCTGGGCCTCCCTGACAGCTGGAGGTGGGGACGCTAGGCTGGGTGACATGCAAAGCTGCTTGTATGGCCCTTCCTGGAGCGCCCGCGCGCGCCTCTGCGCAGGGAAGGCAACCTCGTGGTGTTGACATCCGCGGAATCGCCCTCCCCGGCCGTCTTGGAGGACCCAGGGGACGCCCCCGTGGCTGCCGGGGGGGAGGGGCGAGCCGTCAAGCGGGCACGCACAGGGGATGGGTCCCACGCCCCGGGTGCACTGACGGTGGCGGGGATCCTCAGGGCTAGGCGGCGCGATGGTGGGCCGGGTCGGGAGGGACGCGTGTGCGAGGTGGATGCATTCCCCACCTGCCGCGCCGCCCCGGGCTGCGGGGGCCGGTGCAGCGCAGTGCTCTCGGGGCTGCTGGGCCTGCCGAGGGCCGAGCGCTCAGTGGCCCCCGCGCCGCCCCCCGCGCAGTGGTGGGCGCTGCCCGGCGGCAGCGTGGTGGTGCAGTCTCGTGAGCTGGGCGCCTTGTCTGCGCTGTCGTCAATGCCCCTGCGAGGTCCCCTCCTCCGCCCCCAGCTGCTCCGCCACTACAGCGCCGGCAGCTGGCCGCGGCACTTTCACTCCGCTGCCTTCCACGCGCACCTGCACGCGTCGTTCGACTCGTCCCAACTGGCTGCCCTGGAAGCGTGCATGGGCGTGTTGGGTGCCGAGGAGCGGGGGGAGCGGTCCCGGCCCATCGTGCTCGTCAAGGGCCCGCCGGGGACGGGCAAGACGCACACGGTGCGCGGCATCCTCAACGCATGGCACCTCGTCGGGTACCAGCAGCACTACGCTTCCCTGGAGGCGGCCATTCTGGCGAGCCTTGACCGGGACGGCTGGGGAGCGGGCATGGACCCAGTGGAGCTGCTGTTGGACGTGGATCACATGCTAGAGACGGGGGAGGGCCTCGCACCGCTGCCCCGGATCCTCGTCTGCGCCCCCAGCAATGCCGCCATTGACGAGCTGCTGGGACGAGGTGAGCGCGGCACGCAGGTGTCGCTGCTGGTGGTCTGCTAACAGTGGGCAGCGTCTGTGTCTGTTGTCACAGAAGCGCCTTAGCCTCGCCAAGCTCGCTTTGTGGAGCGTCAAACACGCCTTCTCTGCTGCACACTCTCCACCCACGCCATCCGCCCCCGCACCCTGCAGTGCTGACGGACGGCTTCCGGGACCTCACGGGCGCCCGGTATGACCCCAAGGTAGTCCGCGTGGGCCCATCAGACAGCCCCAAGATCTCCCCGGCTTCCCTACGTGTGTTTGTGGACACGCACGTGGCGCGGCTGCTGGCGCACACCCCTGAGACATTCGAGGCTGAGGCTGCCAGCGAGGCGAGCTTCCTCAGCGACCTCTCCCGGGCCATCGCGGCCCTCAAAGTGCAGTTCCCGGCCGCGACGCCCACCCACCGCAAAGCCCTGGCGGAGCAGCTGGCCCGAGAGTACCACCGGAGAGAACGCCACGTGCTGCGGATGGAGATGCTCGAGTGCGTGCGGGGGAAGGTGTACGGGATGCCCGGAAGGCAGGAGAGGGCCGCGGTGGACGGCCTGGAGGCGCTGTGGATGCGCGACGCCCAGATCGTCTTCACCACGCTGTCCTCGGCAGCACGCGCCTCCTTCGCTAGGAGCAAGGCCGCCTTCCGGCGCGTGCTGATCGACGAGGCGTGCCAGGCATCCGAACCCGCGGCGCTGCAGGCGCTCATGTACGGATGCGAGCACTGGTGAGACGGGGCACGTTGCGCTGCTGTGAGCCATGCAAGTACTGAGGGCTGATCTTACGATACAGCTGGCTAGTCAGGTACAATGATTGCTAACATCTATTTACGTGTGCTTTGCCACCCTCCCTTGCAGTGTCCTGGTGGGTGACCCCCAGCAGCTCCCCGCCACCCTCATTTCCCAGACAGGGCGTGCCTCGAACTTCCAGCGCTCTCTTTTCGAGCGGCTCACGGTGGCGGGTTGCCCCGTGTCCATGCTGGTGAATGCTGCTCCTTCGCACCTACCACCGGCACCCAGCTCGCGCTGACCTGCCTTGTCGGCTCTCTTGCGCCTGACTGAGCCGTGCCCGGCGTCTGACTCCAACACGCGTCCCTGTGCTTTCCACATCGCAGTCCGTGCAGTACCGCATGCACCCGGAGATCCGCAGCTTCCCCAGCCGCCACTTCTACGACGGGAAGCTCACCGACGGTGCGTGCGTGGTGGCCGCTCCTGACGAGGTGTTCTACGGCTTGCCGCCCCTGGGACCATACGCCTTCTTCGATGTGCCGGGCGGGCGCGAGGACCGGAGGGGCGGGGGATCTCTCATGAACGCCGCAGAGGGGCGGGTGGTGCTGTCCCTGCTGTCGCTTCTGTCCCAGGCCGTGCGCGCGCGGCTGGCCGCGGGAACCAGCCTGTCCCGACCCTACCAGGTGGCCGTCATCACTCCTTACCGGGAGCAGAAGGCCCACCTGTCGCGCCTGCTGGCATCCAGACGCGGAGACGTGGGGCTGCCGGCGTTCGACCCCGCCCACATCGCCATCGACACGGTGGACTCGTTCCAGGGCAAGCAAGTCGACGTGGTAATCATGTCGTGCGTCCGCACCGACCCCTCGGGCAGGATTGGCTTCGTGGCGGACGTGCGTAGGCTCAACGTCTCCATCACGCGTGCCAAAAGGGCTCTGTGGATTGTGGGGAGCTGCCAGGCACTCGAGGCGAGCAACGCGACGTGGAAGGCACTGATCGATGACGCCAGGGGACGCCAGTGCTTCCACAGCCCCCACACGTGCCCAGAGGTCTACGCCTGAGGGCGCTCATGAGACACCCATCTCATGGCCCAGCCCTTTCCACGGTAACTGGCTTAAACATGTTCAATTAGAATGCGTAGCAGCTAATGGATTACGAACGTGTCCAGCAAGTGAAGAGAGTTACACAGGAATGCCTCAGTGTGCAGTGGATAACGAGGAGAGGGAATGGGGGGTGGTTGGAATGAGCGCGAGAGGTGCAAGAGTCGTCGATCATCTACGCCGCTCGATCTTCGGCCAACCCCTCTGCGGTCTGCCGTGCTGGTCCGCCCCTGCGTTGCCAGTACGCGTCCCACATACCCTCGTACGCGTCCTCCAGACCACGCATGAACTCCACGGCCCGACAGAGCTTGGACGCCAACAGCCGCGGCCGCAGGGACGCTCGCAGGGATGCCAGGTGGTCGATGCTCCCCGCCATTTCCCTGGCACGCTGTACATACTCGTCCTGTGGATGCAACATGGTCAGTGGGATCACACCCAGTGACCACATTCACCCAGTGCTGTTCGTGCAAAGATACAGGCCACTGGCACCCGAGGTCACAGACACTCCCGCCTCCCTCATCATCGCCGTTGCCACTGGGTCCACGGCTGACACTGCCCGCCTGGGAAGCCACGGCCCACTTGGCGGGTAGATCCCCTCCCACGGCCTCCATCAGCGACGCCCCGACGTTCTGGGCGTGGCATTGGCCCCGGAGGGTGAGGACAGCCACGCCCATAAACATGGCCTCCACGGTGGTGGTCGTGCCTGCGTGGGAGAGACGCATGGCTTTACAGTCAGGGTGAGGGCCATGCCTGTTTGAGCGAGTATGAATAGGGATGCAGAGCGGGTGTAGGATTGGTGGGCTGTGAAGCAGCTGTTGCAGTAACGCTGCAGCCGCACACAGGTTTGATCATGTGATGGCTGCTGACCCGCACCCACGCGCACACGGACACCCACATCGCACGCACACCCGCACACCCCACCCAAGACACACCCGCGTAAGGGAAAGGGTCGAGGCCGATGTCCACGAGGCCGTACGCAGCGAGGTGGTCCGCGTTGGACGCACGCATCGGGATCAAGTCCACGCGGCCGGGGTCCAGCCCCGCGTTTCTCAGAACCGCCTGGTACTCTCGCCGGGCCACGGCGCACACGAAGGGCTTGCCCTTGAGGAGCAGGCGGCTGCCGGGTACGGCTGCCAGAACGCGGCCCCAGAGGGCGAGGACCTCCTCGGTCACTTTCGCGAGGTTGTTGAAGCTCCCGAACGTCACGAAGCCGTTGGCGGCCGCCGGCAGGGGCGCGACGTCCGGGGCCTGGCGGGGCGGGGCGTAGCAGAGGAAGCACCCGGGCAGTCGCACGAGGGTCTCCACGAAGGACTGGGTGGTGTCTGGGGGGTCAGCCACCGCGTCTGTCAGTCGGTAGTCGACGGCCTGGAGGCCGGTCGAGTTGGGGTAGCCGATCCAGGTGACCTGCACTGGTGCCGGTCGCATGGCGAGCGTCCCCAGGCGGTTGTTGGCGGTGTGCCCTGTCAGGTCCACGAGGATGTCCAGTCGGTCCTCTCGAGCCATGACAGCCAGCTCTGCCTCGGTCAGGCTCGCCACGTCGCGCCAGACGTGCCCCGCTGCCGTCACGCGCTCCCTGCGCGAGAGGCAACGGGTGCCGAGTCGCTGGTCAGCCGCAGTCCTTGCTTTGGCCCCGTGTGCTGTGCAGCACCGAGTTGTACCCCTCGTGCCCTCCCTGGCAGCCTCGCAACATGACCCTTACACCCGGCAGCATGAGCCTCGCCAAATGTCGGCGTCACCTCAGGTACTTAGTCTTGTCGTCCTCTCGTGGGGTGCAGTTGTACACTACTGCCAGGAACCGATCCTTGTCGTGCCCAGTCAGGGGCACCTCCGCGAAGTAGGACACCGAGTGGGTGAAGAGGTCGGGGCTGACGTAACCCACACGCAGGGCGCGGCCCTCCCGCGCCTCGGGAGAGGCCTTGGAAAGCACCTGGAAGCCAGCTTGGAACTTGACACCCCACGCCTCGTGCTCGCGGCTCACCAGGGGATCCTCCCCAGGGTGCACGTAGTTGAGGCCCAGCAAGCGGTTCTGCGCCGCCTTCCTGCAACGACCCGCACGGACAGAGAGCTAGCTGAGGGTGGGCCATACGCAAACGAATTAGAGCTTTCCAAAAGGCCTCAGTTCCAGCATGCGCGTTCATGACACATGGGCGCGCTGCGGAACCAGGCACAGACAGCCGCACGCTGCCCCAGGCGTGCCGCACCGGTTGGACGGCTCCAGCGCCAGACAGCGGTCGTAGGAATCGAGGGCATCCCGCGCCCTCCCAACGTCCTTTAGGAGAATGCCCATGTTGTTGTGGGCCTCCGCATAGCCCGCGTCCACCTGATTGAGAAAGAAACCCGGCAGCTTCGCTTTGACAGCGAGGCAGTGGGTGGGTCGGCATCAACACGAGGTCACAGATGCGCGGCCAGAGGGGCCAGCCATTCTCCCTGCTGTCACATACTGCTTGCCTGGAGTGCAGCCTGCAGGGCGTCCCTGCCCTTCTGCATTCCCCCTTGGGAAATGAGGACCACGCCGAGGTTGTTCAGGCTTTGCGGGAAGGACGGGTTGGCCGCGATGGCCCTCCGGTAGCATGCCACCGCACTCTCAGTCAGCCCCAGGTCCTGCGAAGGAGGCGGTGTGAGTGCAGCGGGACTCGCACACGCGCACGTATCGGCCACAGGGCAAGCGCCGTGCCTGCAGGTGCATGTCGCATTGCTCGCCTTGAACACCACCCCTAGGTTGTTCCAGGCCTCGGCGTGCCCCTCGCTCAGCGCCACGGCGGCCTCGTAGCAGAAGACTGCACGGTGGAGGCGGCCCCTCGCGGCGTGCAGCACGCCAAGGTTGTACAGTGCAGGGACGTGCTTTGAGTGCACGGCGAGCGCATGGTCAAGATACGCCTCGGCGTCCGCGGGGCTCCCACTCGCCATCTCCTGCACGCGATAGAGACTCGACTCTCGCACGCTTGAGCCCTTGCCAGCACGCAACGTGTGAAGGCGACGTGCAGGGCCCCACCTGTGCCCCAAGCGCAGTCAACAAGCTCGCCAGGTTCTCTCGAACCACGTCGTGGGAGGGTGCGAGGCGATATGCTCGGTCAAAGAGCTGCCGCGCCCGCGCCGTGTCTCCTTGGGCCCTGACAAGCACCCCCAGGTTGCTCAGCGCCTCCAAGTAGTCCGGCCGCAGCTCCAACGCCCTCTCGTAATGCCGCACCGCGGCTTCCGCGTCCCCACGTGAGCTTGAGACCACCCTGCAGCGGGTCACAAGTGCGCACTCACGCCTGCACCTGCCACACCATGCGTGCCAATGGAGCTCTCGCAAGGCATACTCACCCGAGGTTGTATTCTGCCGCAGCGCAGGCGCCGTCCACCGTCAGCGCTTCTCGGTACATGGCCTCAGCCACCTCTACGCCCCCCGCCGTCAGCTTCGCAGTGGCGAGGTCGGTCAGCACCTCCGCCAGAGCCTTGCACCACTCTGGGCTGTGGCTCTCGCAGTCCTGCGAAGGTCGAGCGGCGCACGGCTCGTCGAGAACTGCCCCGGGCACCCTCACAGCGACGCTGCGATGCCATCGTGCAGCTCTGCCGGGCCATCACGCACCTTGGCTCGGAGGAGCCACTCCCGCGCTTGCTCGAGGTGGCCGGACGCCCTGCTGATCGCCGCGCACCGCAGCAACGCCGGCTCGTGGCGGCTGTCCATGGCCAAGGCAGCCGCGTAGCAGCCCATCGCTGCAGGTATGTCCTGTGAGAGAAAGCAACACCCATGTCGGCACAGCGCATGGCTGACGGCGAGGGACTGCGTGACCTGATGATCCATGTAGTTTGGCGCGCCTTGACTGTGTCTCACCTGCGCTCCCTCGCAGCACAGGCCCTCGAGGAAGGCGCAGTGAGGGTGATCGGGGTGGGCTGCTCTCAGCTGTCCGCTACGGGCATGCGCCGCATCCACGTGGCCTCTCTCAAGCAACACACGCACGAGGCGCAGGTCGGATTCCGGCGCCGCCCCGCGCGTCCCTGCAAATGGGTGAGGAACAAAACTTGCCGTGCGCAGTTCGTCGCCTTGCGCGGGATTCAGCAGCATCCACCGCACCTGGCCCATCTACATTTTCTTCGCTTTCTGCCAACGCGTCCAAGCGCGCATCGCCCTCACGGCCGCCCCCCATCAAGCACCATCCGCAAGATGCGAAGCACCGAGCTGGAGACAGAGACCGATGACATGCCAAGTGGGACACAGAAGAGCAAGCAAGCGGAAATTGAGCACGAGATTTCTCTTCAGGGGCCCGACAGTGCGAGACGGGCCACGGCGTGCTTGCAGGGCAAACCTCTGCCGAGCTCCGCGCCTGCCGAGTTATCAGCTTCGGAGCTGCCATGTACGTCTCTGTCTTTCCTGCTGTTACACGTTCCAGGGCCGTGAGCCTCGATATAGCGTGGCGGGCGTAGCAAAACGCAGCCCTTGTGCCATGGAGGGGGCCGGCCTCCGCCCAGCAGCGGCCTTCCGTGCCCATATCACGGGTGGGACTCGCAGAGCAGTCATTTCATTTGCTCGGCGCATCAATGACGTCGGGCACGACAACGGGTGGGCGCAGCGGGCCAGGGACCTCGCGCAAAGTGCGGGGGAGGCTGCTGACCGCCGCCCCGGGATGGCGAGGAAACGGACCCGACGTCCAAAAAAGGCCGGTACAGAAAGAAACGAGGAAGCAGAGGAAGATGTCCACGCAGCGCGTCCCTCACCAGCTGCGTCAACATCCGCTCCCTCCCCTCCTTCCGACCCACCCCTGGCCCAGCAGCGGACCCATACCCCGCCTGGCAGGGGCTCCGTGGCGCTGACGAAGGCGGACATCGACGGTGAGCCACTCCTTTCTCGTCTTGTGGCCCTTCTGTGTCTCAATGCTCTGCATGGTCGACAAAGGACACAGTGCTTTGCTCCGGTTCCGCAGCACTGGCGCAGCAGGACGTGGATGATGCCGAGCATTCCATCATGCGCCTGTGGCCGGAGTGGTTTGACAGCCTCGAGCCGAGCGGGGAGGCGCGGCCGACCCCGACGGAGGCCGTGGCGCTGATGCGGGCCCTGGGGGCATCCAGGTGCGTGGCCTGCCGCCAAGCGGTGCGTCGTTGAGGTTTAAATAGGTCCCTCTCAGGGTGGCCCTCACCTGTCGGGGAGGGTGGGAACTTTCAACATGCGGTTTCCTTTTCTTTCCTTTTGCGCAGCTTGAAGTCACCTGCGTTGCGACGGGATCGGCTGTCGAGAGATCGATGCGTCCAGCGGCTGCTGCTTGCCTGCCACGCAAGTGGCGACAGGTGTGCAGATGGCTGCGGCTGTGGGTGTTACCATGTAAACGAGCGCCGCCCTTGTTTTAAACCACCCTCGTTCCTCGTGCCTACTCTCAGGGATGGCTCGTTGCAATCCCTGCAGCCCCACGACCTGGCCTCCCTTGTGTGGGCCATGGCTGCGATGGGCGGTGCCTCGGCGTTTGGCACAGAGACCGAGCGGGCCCTGGGTGCCATTCAGGAGCAAAGGTGCGTGTTGACAGCAAGCTGCCCCGTCTCAGTGCGCTATCTCACTGCCGTGCTTTTCCCCCATGGCTTGGATCGTTTCCACATCGCTTGCACTGGACAACACCCACACCGTGCTACCCCACCGACGCTTGCAGGGGCTGGCGAGGCCTCGGGACCCGGCAGCTCTGCGATGTTGTCTGGGCCCTCGCGCGAAGTCGGCATTGGTCGCCGCACTTGGGGGAGCTGGCCAGGTGAGGCGCGGTGTGCAAGCGTGTCTGGATGTCAGCCGCTGCAGCCGTCAGTTGCGGAATGAGATTCCGCAACTGAGAGGGAGACTCTGTGCGTGGCTGACCATCGCTGCAGGCTTTTGGGCGACAGGGCACGTGGTCTAACGCCAGGGCAAGTCACGTCCGCCATGTGGGGCTTCGCCAGCCTGGGCTACACGCCCAACGCCTTCTTGCGTGCCGTGGACTGGCCCGGCGTGTGCCAATCCGCGTCCTTCAAGCAAGTGGCTTCCCTTGCGTGGTCTGCGGCTGTGGTGGGCCAGGCAGGCGCCGCGATTGGTCACGCGGCACTGCGCCGACTGTGCGGCCTCTGGGACCCCGCGACTTCCCAAGGTGAGCGCATGCGGTGGAATCTAAATTTATATCTTCTCTCAAAGGTACAAGCCATTGTCAGAGTCCCTATTGCACAGCTGCGCCTGACAGTCGCCAAGCATGGCGCACCTTCCTGTTGCAGAGCCCTCGCCCATGCACCAGGCTCACATGGCCATGGAGGCAGCGCGAGCAGACGGCGGAGACCTGCCCAGTCACCCTTCCATCGAGCCCCTGTCTCGGGCGGCCAGGGCAGCTTGGGAGCAGCACCTGCAAACCCACGTGCCCCGCCCGTCTCGCTACCAGGTGCGCAGTGTGGTGTCTAAGAGTCAAAGCTAACCCATGCCTGTGACATGCTCTCGATGCACGGTGCGCGAGCCGACTGTGTTCGCTGGGCTCATCTCCTTGCCTGCGTGGCGCCACGTGCGTGCAGGAGTACGTGAGGCGAGCGCTCATCTACCTGGGCGTGCGGGCGTTCACGGAGGAGGACACGAGCTCGGGCCTGTCGATTGATGTGGCCATTCCCGACATTCAGGTGGCCGTGGAAATCGACGGTCCTTCCCACTTTGCACGCACGACGGGTGAGTGGTGGCAAGCTGCGGGGTGCTCCGGCACAGTGGGCCTTCACAGATGGCATGCAAATCGGCTGTCACTATTCATGTACAGGCTCGCCCCTGGGCCATGCGATCCTCAAGCATCGTCTACTCCGGGCCAAAGGCTGGCGTGTCGTGAGTCTCTCCCACACCACGCTCGACCAGTGCGGCGGACACCAGGACATCGCAGCGGTCCTGCGCCCGTCGCTCGCGGCCGCCTTCCAAGAGAATGGCATCAGTTTCTGAGCCCGCGGCGATAAGAATGTGCGTCGGCCCGCTTTGCTGCCGCACCAAAGCCCTTGGCAGGGATGCCACGGTTGGACCGACGATGGCGGTCCTGGAGCCTGGCCTTGAGGTATCCTCGTGCCTTCTCCGACGCCTGTGATGCAACGAAGTCGTGAGTGGAGATCGTAATGTTTTTTGCAGCGCAATCAACAGCCAGCAGCCTTGGATGGCCACAGGCCCAAGGTCGATGTAGCTCACCTCTGCGGACCCGACGCTCCCCTCCGTTAGCACCCGCACCACGACCGGACCCTTGCGCAGCTCCGACTGGACCTTGCTCCGTTTGCGCTGCGTGCGCAAAATGCCTTGCTTGAACACAACTAGCACCTGCGTGCGCCCCACCCGCGCCCTGACTGCGCCCCTGCGCCCCAGCCACACCTTGGGCGGTGCTGCAAAGTCCTCGTCCGCCGGCGTCGGCTCCCCGTGTGACCGACGCGTCCAAGTTCCTGCCCTCATTTCGTCAATGTCCCCGTCCGACAAGCTCCACTCGTCGTCCTCTCGACCAACGCTCGGCTGTGCGTCCTGCGCCGCCGCCTTCCCCCCGTCATTCTCGGGCGCGGCAGAGGCCAGGCGCTCCACGTCACGACGCCGACGAACCCGCAGCTCTCGCCGGTGCTGGTCACAGGCGCGCCGCTCCCGCGTTTGTGCGTCCTTCGCCTGTGTGTAGCGCAGTTGCACAAAGCTTGCACACAGGTATAGCAATGACGAAATGTAAACGGACAAAATCCTTTTCCGCAGCGTGCGCGTCGTGTCCGCACCGCACGACTGGCGGCTGCGCCTGCAACTTCCTCCGGCGCGTCGTTGTCGCTCTCACGGTTGTCCGACATCCTGACAGCACTGCTAGCTCAATCAAGCTCAGTAGTCATGCGAAATGAGAGCCGACTGAAAGTATAGGCGCCCGCTTCGGACAACATTAGCCGTCTGGCAAAATGCGAAAACGCCAGGCCTTCCAGCACGTCGATGCGAGGGCGGTGGGCCACAGCAGCGCTTGTCCTGCACACTACGGAGTACGTCGAACGCTCTTGTCCAATCAACTAGTCGAGGGATGCGCTAGTAGTCCAGATCAGCTGACGTGAATCGCATGGTTGGGTGTGTAGCGCGCCCCACTTGGCGGCGGCTGACGGGAGGGAGTCCCCACATCCTTTTGAGGCGGGCGCACATGGTATCCTTCCAGCTGGCTGCGGGCGCCAGCCTGGAGGGCTTCATGAGCAGGATACGGTGAACGGGCGGCGCAGCCTGGGCCGCAAAGCTCGCATTTCTCGGCATTGCTTAGCTTCTGCAAGTCGCTGATGCGTGCAGGGAGGTGAACAATCTGTCGGAAGACCGGGAAACCAAGCTGAGTGACTACGCGCCGCTCGTCGTGGAGGGGAAGCACGTCGGCTTGGTCAACCCCGCCATCCGGGACCTGCTCTTAGCCCCAGAGCACGACGGCGTCTTCACACGGGTCGGGGGAGCCGTGACTGTGCCTGGGAGCTACCTCACACAGTGAGGACACAACCCACAGCCCTTGCCCTTCCAGCCTGCCAGTGCCTGCTCCTGCATCATCCTGGGCGCACCGATTTGCGCAGGGAGGCCCGCACCGCGGCGGTGGCACGCGTCTTGCGGTCGCTTCACGAGACGGGCGCGATCCCCGGCTGGCGCGACGAGCTCTACCCCGTCGTCGACCGCTTTGGGGGAGAGCCCCTGATGCTGGTGGAGCGGGCAACGGCGGCGTACCTGGGCATCAAGGCGTACGGGGTGCACGTGAACGGCTTTGTGGTGCACGGGGACGGCCGCAAGCAGCTCTGGGTGGCGCGGCGCAGCGCCTCCAAGCCCACGTGGCCTGGGATGCTGGACCACATTGTTGCGGGGGGGCAGCCGCACGGTCTTAGCCCCCTGGAGAACGTGGTGAAGGAGTGCATGGAGGAAGCCTCAATTCCCGAGACCCTTGCTCGGCGAGCCGTCCCCGTGGGCGCTGTTTCCTACGAATGCCTCGGGCCCCGGGGCGTGGCCCGTGACTGCCTCTTCGTCTACGACCTGGAGCTCCCGGCGGACTTCGTGCCACAGGCGCAGGACGGGGAGGTGGAGGAGTTCTTTTTGATGGATTTGGAGGAGGTGAGTGGGGCGAGGACACAAGTGGCCACAGGCGGTGGGAGGGCGGTGCCAGCCGCGCAGATCCCGCGCGCCGTAGTGCCTCCGCAGGTGGCGGAGCTGGTGCGGACGACCACGCAGTACAAGCCCAATTGCAACCTGGTCGTCATCGACTTCCTCGTGCGGCACGGCGTCATCACGCCTGAGAACCCAGGGTACCTGGACCTCGTGGGGGCTCTGCGGAGCGGGTCGTGCTGCTAGCGGCAGATGATCGTGTTCAAGGGTCAGCCCCGTTTGGTCAAGATGTAGATGATGCAGAAGGCAACGCACACGGCCACCACGACCGACAGCACGATGGCGTCCTTGGACTTGCGCCTGCGTATTGCGTTCATGATTCCATTCATGAGCGGGAACCTCGCCCCTGCGTGCGTCGGCAAGGGATGTGGCGGGCTTACGCACACGACAGCCCTCTTACGCACCTGGCTGACCACAGGGCTGCGCTGGCCCCACCTGCCGCCATGACCTTCTTCCCAATGCCCCCGATCAGCTTGCCCTGCTCCGCCAGGCCGTTGGCGACGGTCTGTGCTTGGCTCAGCACCCCGTCCAGCGCCAGCGACGTGCTCGCAACCATTCCCTTCTCACGCAGCAGCGCCTGCGTTGCCGAGCCGCTCTCAATGTCTCCGCCCGAGCTGGCGCCCGCGAGTAGCTCGGCAGTGTCCTTGGCCGCGCTCAAATTGGAACGCAGGCGCTGGAACTCCAGCTTGAGGTCCTGCACTCCACGTGGGTGTACACAGCATGGGCGCGGTGTTTGGCAAAAACTGCGTGACGACCATTGCCGGCGTCAGCCTCCTCGGCAAGCAACCAGTGCCAGTTTGCCGTCTCGCCTGCAGGATCGCCTTGTGCCGGGCCAGTTGGAACATGCGCGACCCGCCCCCCGTGTCCTCCGCCGCCACCCGCATGCTCTCGTTCAGGGACTCGAGGCGCTGCGTTCAGAGGCCAGGATCGGGTGCACGACATGACACGATCGCACGACATCGAAGAGCGGGGATCGCCCCACAAAGGCCCGCCTTGGCACCTTGAGAAGCGTGTCTGCCTCGTCTGCGACGCGCTGCGCGGACATCAGCGATTGCGGGTCCCTGCCCAGGATACCATGGCCATGAGTGAATCTGCAGGCGCGAAGAGGCGCACGGTCGCAATCGCAGCGGGCCAGGGCACACTTGCCCGACCTGCGTGATTCTCCGCGCGCAAAGCCGTGCGTGCGCACCTTGCCAGCGACGCCAACGATGTCTCCAACTCCTCCTCGACCCTCCGGGCATCCCGGTTCAGCGTCTCCCACGGCACCATGGGGAACGCCGCCCTTCCCTGCTCCCACCCCGTGCCTCGCTCAGCCACACCCCGATGGCGCGGTCAGGGTACCTGTGCCCCACGTCGTTGGATCAGCCAGGGCGACAAACGGCCTCAGGCGCTCTGCCAGGGTTAGTGAGACTCCGTCTCTGCGCACAGTTGGCAATTCCCTGGACGTTCTCCGGTGCGAGTGGCAGCCCGCGCTCTTCCTAGCGTAACTGGGTGGGGCAGAGCACAGATCACCGTGATTTTCATCTCAATTCGCCCACTGGCAAGACCGGGCGGTGCAACAGCCAGCTTATGATGGCACCCATCGCGACGGCATTCGCAAACAGCCACTTCATGTGCAGTCCTTGCGGTCCAGAGCTGCATTGGATCGCATCTCGGTCCATCCACGACGCGGGCGCCACGCGCGGCGTGCGGTTGCCGATGGTGCACGATTCAAGACGTGCTTCGATGACTTGAGAGCCTGAAGCAGCTGGGATAGGATGGGGTGGCTCAGGGGACTCCTCGGCAGGTGGGGAGGGGGGGTTCACTCCGCGCAAGGCCCGTGCGAGTCGATGGTGACCGCATCGCCGCGTCTGCGCATTCCATCGACGCCCTCACCCCACATCGTGTCTGTTGCTCGCCAGGGCGGGGTCCTCCGGGTCCGGCGCGACGCGTGCGAGTCCAGCAGACGAAGACGACGCGCGGGTCCTCAAGAATGCCGGGGAAACGTTTCTGAAGGTACAGCGCGCCGCGCCGGATCGTCGACGGGATGCATAAGATTGCACGTACGTCGCTTTTGAGCGGGGAGACGTCGCTGCGTCGTCGTCAGGGCCCCGCTCACAGCCAGTGCTCCCGCCTGCGCGCGCAGAACAGAATTAGTCGCTTTCTCGAAATGACAGCCACCATGACGCCGAGTCAGAAGCGGCAGGTGCGGGGCTGCTAGCCACACGGCGTCGCGGCGTGCATTGGCTCGGCGTGCTCCCGCGACGGGGTCGTTCCCACCGCAAGAGGCGATGCTGGCCGTCCGCCCGTGCCTCCAGGTTGCCGAGAGGATCATCGCAGAGGCGGAGGGAGACGCGTGGTGCGTGGAGATCTTGGGAATTCTCGGCCACGACGTTGCCGAGCTCGATGCGGACATAATCAAGGCGCGGGGCTCCGCCGCGACACCGGGCTGCGCATTCGGGCGCAAATTCGTTGTTCTCATTATCCTCCGCTCCCGCGCGCGCAGGCGCCGCCAGAGGACCTCGGCGCCGCGCAGTCGTGGCACCCCGTGAGCACGTTCCTGATGAGCCAGGGGGAGGACTTGGCCGCGCGGCTGCTCCGGCGAGTCGTCGACCTCGTCCACCACTCCAGGCGAGTCTCGCGCGGCGGACGCGGCCGCAGAGCATACGACGCGGCGCATCCCAGGCCGCCCACCCGCGTCTCTGCACCGTCCGCAGCGATGCCAGCGTTTTCTTCCGGGCAGAGGGCGCCCTGGCCGCCATCACGGACTGCTGCAATGCCAAGGGACTCGGCAAGCCTCTGCAGGAGATGCTGCACCAGGTGCAGAGCACGTCGTGGGAGGCCACGCCCCGGGTCCAACCTGCCGCCCGCATCGCAACCCCGACTGGTGTACCCCCGCGCATCCCCGCAGATTCTGGACATGGCGGCGCATCGCTTCCTCGACAAGCATGCCTTCAGCGCGGGGCGCCGGCCGTCGCTCCAGGCTGTGCCCAGTGCCGCCCCCAGCGCTGCGACCGGCCCAGAGGCGGGCTCAGAAGCGGGCGAGGGTTCGGGCGACTGGGTCGAGGCGGACAGCGAGGACGAGGCCGCGGGCGCGGGCGTGGGTGCGGGTGTCGCCGTGGACGCCGAGGGGACCGGCACCGCCCCAGCGAGCGAGGGTGCTGCGCCTGACGCAGCGCCTGACGCAGCACCTGACACAGCGCCTGACGCAGCGTCCGATGCGGCGTCCGATGCGTCCTGGTACGACGATGACGGCCCCCCGGCGCGGGACCCCTACCCGGTCATGGCACGCTTCCTCAAGTGAGCATCCAGAGCGGGCATCAAACGAGCGCGCCCGCGCACATGGTGGCTTGCAGCGTCTGTCGACCAGCAGCGGCATGACCGCGTGCGCGTCAATTGCCTGTTTCGCAGAATCATCTCGCCCCGCGTGGCCTCCATCGGCTTAGGGTACGCCTACTACCCTGGCTTCCCCCCTGGGACCGTGATTTTCAGCCTGGAGCGCGCCATCAACGTTTCGTTGGACACTGAGCTGACGCACCCTCGCATGGATGGCATCATCGGATTCCTCTTCCGGTGTCTCAGGTGCGGAGGGCCGTACTTCAGTCGTCGCCTCTGTGCTGTTGCCAGGCGAGCCTGGCTGTCGTGGCCTGTTGGCCTGGCAGGACCTTGGAACATCCGCCCCGCCCGCAGGTCCGAGCACAACATCCAGTCTCACGTGGCGAGCAATGCGGCATGCACGCTGACCCAGATCAGCCACACCCCCGGTGGCATGGGGCGCGTGGTGGGCCACCCTGACGCGCGCCGCCTGGGCCTGGCCCTCGCGGAGATCCTCAACCGGCCCGCGGACGACACGCGGAGCCTGTTTGTCGGCATCGTCTGCAAACTCGCCGCCACCATATCCGAGGCGAGTCGGCAGCTGTGACGGGTCGCACCTGCCGTGGCTGGCGCCAATTACGGACAACATCTCCGCCCTCCATCTCCGCAGACGGAGGAGGGCGCGGAGTGGCTGTTCCGCCTCCCGCGCAACATCCGCCGGGAATTCTTCCGCGGGATCTTCAAGCAGCTGCAGTCGGAGGACATGACGTGCCGCAGCGAAATCGCCCACACCCTCTCCCAGCTGCTGCTCTTCACGGACCCAGACACGCCCGAGGTGCGCCTTGCAGATGCGATGCCGGGGAGTGGCCGGCGGTGCAGTGGTAGCGATGGCGCAGTGGCGAAGGCAGGGTGCTGGGCTGGGTGCCCTGCACAGCGATGCGACCGCGGCTGCACGCAGGGCGAGCGACAGCGGGGCTTCATCTACGATGCTGGCGAGGAGGCGAGGGCTGGGAGGATCTGCGCGGCGGTGCTGCGGGCCCCCAATGCCAACGCGGAGGGCCAGAGGGCGCGGAGCATCGCTCATTTGGACAAGTACCACCGGGGGCTGTGCGCGAGCGAGGAGGTGGCTGTGTCCGTCACCGAGATGCTCCTGGACCGGCGGGGTGAGCGCGACTGCTCTTGGCCAGATGTGATGTCTGCACCTGTCTTGCCCAATGGAGGGGAGGGCCAGGGAGGCGCGGTGGCACTGGGTGGAAGATGCGGCAGCGTTTCATCGCACCTCGTGCTGGCGTGGAGGACCTCTTTCTCGCCGCTTGCCTCCTTGCAGGGAGCACGATGCTGGCGCGTGAGGGCAACGCGGTGGTCGACGCGGCTTTCCTCATGATGGGTTCCGACTGCCTCGACAACTGCGCCGCGGGGTGCAACCTCGTCCTGCGTTTCTGCGAGAGCCGCGAGATATGGCCGCCCTTCCTGAGCCCCTCCACCGAGCGCATCCGCAAGATCCACGCGGCACTCTACTCCCAGTCCGCGCACCGCCACGCGCTCCCCGCGCTCAACCGGCTCCTGCAGAAGGGCTGGGTGGTGGCCTTCGTGGCCGATGACGAGTTCCCCGTCTTCGCTGCGATGCTCGCGTCGGAGCTGGAAGGGAGCCAGGCGCTGGGGCGGGAGGGCCGGGACGCCTCGCGGGGCGCGGGGCCCGCGGGTGTGGACAGCGGGGGCTCGGGCGGGGATGGCGAGGTCATCGCGAGCCCCAGCGGCGACGGGGAGGGCCTGGTGACGCGGCAGCCGTCGTTGGCGGGGCGCGACGGACTGTGGGGCTCGGCGGACCTGCAGCCCTTCCTCCGGCGGCCGACGCACGGCACGGACGGGGGGCCCGGGAGGGGCGGGATTGCGGAGGTGACGCCGATGCGGCGGGTGTCGGGGGAGCGAGTGAGCGTGGAGGTCGGAGCGTCGGTCGGGGAGTCGAGCGGTGCGGCGTTGGGGGCGGGGGTGTCGGAAGGGCAGCCGGAGGGGGACTGGGCGAGCACGGGGGAGGGTGCGCTTATGACCGACGAAGGAGGCAGCGTGGGGAGCGCCGAGGTGACTTGGACTACGGCTCGGTGGTTGTTAGTTACTTCATGTTGTCTCTCTATGGATCATGGGCCTATTGATTTGTGTGAAGCATAAGCAACTGCATTTGCCTCGTCCTCAGGACATGGACGAGTGGCTGTACGGTGCCAGCTGGGTGGCGGGCACGATCGCCACGCTGGCGGCGGGGAGCGAGGTGGCGGCGCGGACGTTCGTGGGCCTCCCGGACTTCTCATCCATGGCGCGGACCCTAGTGACGCTGATAAAGGTGCGGATAGAACAGTGACATGGTGTCGTGGGTGTTCCCGCTGGCATCTGTGTGCTTTCTGTGTAGAGGGTAGAGGTTGGCGCGAGCGTGTGAGAGCTGCGCGTGAGAGCGGTTCCGTCTGACCCGCGGCCGCCCCTGTGTTTGCGTCAGGTGGAGGAGGTGCAGAGTGCGGCGGCGGCCTGCCTGGGTATGCTGCACAAGTACGCCCCCGTCGTGGGGGAGCTGCTGCGGGAGGCGGTGGCGGAGAGGAGTGACGGGGTGTCGCTGGGGCTGCTGGAGAGCGCAGGTGAAGAGAGTGGGGGCAGTGCGCTTGGTTTCTGTCCATTGCTCGTGCACGCGCCGTCTCTCGTGCCCTGAAGTGCTCTCACCCGTGTCAGGGCTTTCCCCTCCCGTGCTGCTCTGTCCTGGATATCTGAGCAACACTCACTGTCTCACCACCACCCGCGTGTCCCTGGGACCCTCGCAGGCATGGCCCTGGATGCTTTGGACGCCCAGCTGCGCTCACTGACCCTGGCGGAGAAGCGGACGTGGCTGTCCACACGCATCCAGCAGGAGCTCAAGCCATTCGCACCGGGGATCGCGCTGGAGGGCGTGATGGGTGAGGGCGCGGCACGCGTACATGTCAAAAGCCCATGAGCGGTGCTGGTGGTGGTGCGAGAGGGCGTCAGGTGGTGATCCAGATGTGGACCCTCAAAGGCTGCATGGTCCCTCACATATTGCAGGGCCTTGGACTCTCAAAACGCACACCCGCTCGCCCCGCGTGCAGGTCCCGCGAGCATCACGTGCGCCAGGGACCACGTGGCGGAGGGCCTGTGCCAGATGATGGTTGAGGGGCGCGGCCTGGCGCAGGACCTGAGGGGCGGCCTGGAGGTGGTCTTCGAGGGGGAGACGGGGCAGGGCGCCGCGGTGCTGCGGGAGTGGTTCGCCCTCATCGCCCAAGACCTGGCACGGCCGGAGCTGAACCTCCTCACCAGCCGCAACGGCGGGCAGAGCTTCCAGCCGGCCGGCTTTGCCTCGGACGCCGCCGACCCCGCTATCCTTGGTGAGAGAAGGGCGAGGTGCTTTGCACGGCGCTTTATGAGTGGGCAAGGGTGCACTGGTCATGCCTGCTTGCCTCACTCGCCTGTTGCGCATCCCCCCCACAACCGCTACCGAGCCCATTCGCCCTGGCTTTCTCAGCAATAGAGTACTCTGCCTGTACCGCAGACGTGTGGTATGAGATGCTGGGCCGTGCGGGGGGCGCAGCGCTTTTCCACGCCGTCCCCTTCAGCTGCACCCTCACGCACGGCACTCTGCGGTACCTCCTCGGTCGGGGCCCTTGTTTGGAGGATTTGAAGGAGGCCGACCCGGACACTTACACCCACAAGGCGAGGGCACGAGGCTGCGTAGGGGAGGTGCTGGCCTGGCCTCCTGCAGAGCGCCACGGGTTGGCGGTGTAAAGGGCATTGGACTTGGGCATGCTGTCACGGCTTGGCCATGTAGGGGGCAGTTGCATGATGCATGGTTTCACGGCTGTATAGGGTTGTTGTCACCCGTACCCCCTTGTGTCATGTGCCCAGGTGCGCTATCTCCTGGACAACGCCATCGACGCCCTGTGCCTGGGGCTCACCTTCACGGACGTCGCTGACGATTCGGGGTTCTTCCGGGCACCGGGGGAGGAGGTGGAGCTGTGCGAGGGCGGGGCGAGCGTGGACGTCACAGGTGACACCGCAGCAAGTGCTTTGAGGCATTGCCATACGGGCTGTCAGTCGATGGACGATGTAATCGTTAGCAGTACGAGGACATCTCGTCTCTTTACGTTCGCAGATGCCAACAAGCACGAGTACGTGGAGCTGCTGGTGCGGTGGCGGCTGTGTGGGTCGGTGGAGCGCGCCTTAGGGTCCCTGCGCCGCGGGGTGGAGGCCGTCATCCCGGGCGCGGTGCTGCGGAGGTGCGGGGAGGTGCTGACGGTGGAGGAGTTTGCGGGGATGCTGTTTGGGGAGAGGGAGATTGACGTGGGGGACTGGCGGGCGCACGCCAAGGTGGAGGGGGAGACGCTCACCAAGGCGAGGCGGATGGGGTGTCGCTGTGGAGTGGCAGATGCCATTTCCAATGTGCGATGCCGCGCTCGGATGCTGCCCCTTTTTCTTCGCTCTTTGTGATGGATGCCAGCCTCGGCTGCTGCCTTTGTCTCTGCCCTTAGGAGTGACCTTACCCCGCCCCCACTGTCGCCTCGCACCCGTGCCTTGCAGAAGGAGGAGGGCCGGCAGGTGGTGGAGTGGTTCTGGGAAGTCGTGGAGGGGCTGCAGCAAGCGGACCGCCGTGCCCTGCTGCAGTTCGCCACCGCCTGCACCAACGTCCCGGTGGGTGGGTTCTCCCGGCTGCAGAGCGCCCACGGCACCTACCACCCCTTCACCGTGGGGGAGCTGTCCGGGCGGCAGGGCACCAACTCGCTCCCTCGCGCCGCCGCTTGCTTCAACACCATCTTCCTGCCCATCTACACCACCAAAGAGGAATTGGAGCAACAACTGAAGGTGGCCATCGGAATGGGCAAGGGCGTCATTGATGAGCAGGCGATGGTCATCGGGACCCGGAGTGCGCGGGAGGCGGGGGCGAGGGGCACGCGGGAGGGAGCGGAGGGGGCAGAGGCGGGGGATGGTACGGGCGTCGGGACGACGGGCACAGCGCCGGGCCTGTCATAGCCCCATTGGGCCCCGGCTGTTGCGGATGCATGTCGCGTTTCATTTGCCACCGCGCAAGGTCGCGGCACCCCACATGCCTGCATGCACTTGCCTGCCCATTTCCACCGCATCCCTTGTGCATTTTCATGACTAGGCGCGTCGCTGGCACCTCTCCACTGTCGCATGCCCAATGCTATCGATGCCAAAAAAGCGCTCTTTCTTTTAAACGCTGGCAGTCAGACCAGGCATCATGCCCCTTGCTGTGCCCCCTCGCCAGCCCGGCTGAGCGCAGCGGCCACGTCCACAGCCGCCCTCAGCAGCGCCTCGTCAGACCCCTTGGGGCCCACGAGACTCAGCCCTACGGGCAGCCACGCGCCCTCCGCCTCCTCGGGAACAGAAGCCGCAGGGATGGACACTTGGGGCAAGCCGCACAGCCCCGCCACGCACGTCAGCGACAGCGCTCGCCTGCGGAAATCCTCCAGGTCCGCGCCCGGCAGACCCCGCCGCGGCGCCGGCTCAGGTGCGGTCGGAATAACCATCACTGCGCCCTGGCCCAGGATGGACGCCACCCGAGCCTCGACCTGAGGATGCAGGGGCATGTCAGGTGCTAAGTGAGTACCAGCACTGGCCCTGCTACGCCCCCGCTCTCCCTGCTACCCTCCAACGCACCCTGCCCCACCCGTTGCTACTCCACCGCACAGCACTAGACCGTCCCACCTGTTGCCGCACGCCCTGCGCCCGCTCCGCCTCCGCCTCTGTGACTTGAGACGCCATCTCAAACCGCTCCTTAATGCCCGGCCCGAACTGCGGCCGCTGCTGCGTTACCCAATCCCCGTGGTTGGTCCACACCTCCCGTGCCTGAAGGACTCTGAAGGAGTCCAGCCACTCTGGCGCTGTGCCTACCCCGCCTGGGTCCCCCACATCCACCGCCCGTGGCTCTGAGCCCAGGAGCGACTCTGACCCCCGCAGTCGATCCAACAAGACGTGAGAAAGGGCGTACCCGGTGGTGGGGCTCGCCAGATCCCAGAGGTCGACGGGGAACACCCAGGACGTGAGCGGCGTTTTGCTGCCTGGGGCCGACCGGGCCAGTAACGCCGACCCCACGCGCTCCAAAGTGACTGCGTCCCTCGCGAACCACCCCACGGTGTCAAACGACTGCGGGGGTGGCGGGGAGGGATCCACGTCGCGCTGTCGAGGTGCACTGGAGCTGCAAGCACGCATGTTCGGCTCACACGCCTTTCGTCACTCTCACCTGCGCGAGGGGCCTCGCCCCAGTCAGTGGGATGCGGCCCCAGGTGGTGCGAATGCCAAAGAGTCCGCAGTGGCTGGCGGGGACGCGCACCGACCCTGCCGTGTCCGAACCTAGGGCGAAATCCACCTCCCCGCTCTGCACTGCGACGGCGCGTGCATCGGGGCGCTGTGAAGGCTCGGGAACGAAGAGGCCCAGAGGCCCAGAGGCCCAGACAGCAGCAGTGGCTAATCTTGGCAGCACCGCACGGCAGCGGGGACTGCGCTTGTGACCAGTCGCCTGCAGCCTCACCGGCAGCCGCAGAGCCGGAGCTCGATCCTCCCGGCACTCGGCCCGGGGCGCGGATGTTGGGGGGCGTGCCGTACCACCGATTCTCCCCGTTAAGCGAGTATGCTAACTCGTCCATCTGCACCTTGCCCATCAGGCGAGCACCCGACTCCAGGCACCACTGCAGCGGACAGGGGAGGGTGCGTCCCAAGGGCGGGGGTGGCGCTGCGTCCGCCCCGCCAACGCGGCTGGACACTCGCCTGCACCACGGGGGCAGTCGTGTCGGGTACTGGATGTGAGTCACGCCACTGGGGGTTCCCAAACCCCGTCGCCTGGCCCGCCACGTCGAACAGGTCTTTCACGGCGAAGGTAGCTCCCCGCAGTGGCCCCGTTTCCGATCCCGGTACCTCGACTCGAGGCTCGACCCACACGGTCTTATCTTGGAAGGCCGATGTCGACGTGAGGCGAGCCCTGCTCCGCAACCCTTGCAGCACCGCGTGCGCGCCGCTGAGGCGAAATCGGGATCTCAGAGCGTGCCTGTGCCACAGCATCTTGATATTGGAAGCCATCGGGCCGACCATGGCAAGCGGAACGGACACGACGGAGCGACAGGACCCGGGCGCCGAGTGTGACTGCGATAGAGCACTCCAGCACGGTCGTGCACGCATCGACGACGTTGACAACGTCAAGTCGCGCGTGACCATGGAGATATTTATGTCTAGGAAGGGACGTCACTCCAGGAGACAAGCAGTCTACGGCCTGTCAGAGAGCAGCAAAGTTCTGGCATCCTGTGGCCGCGATCTGTGCATTTTCGCCGCGTCCGTCGCATCGAGAGGACTAAGCACATCTCGAGCGTGCACGTCACATTGGTTCCCTTGCTTCTGCGCACTGCAGCGCATGGTTCTCGCGCTTGCGGTGCGAGATGGCAGCGGTGTTGGTCGTGGGCCTGGCGGGTCGCCAGCGCCATCTGAGGGGAGGCCAGCCGCTACAACCGTGGGGACCGATGGTCGCTAGCCGGTCGACGCGGCGCGTACCCTCGCTTTCCGTGGCCAGTGAGTGGCACAGCTCCGCGTGGTCGTTTGGAGGCGTACAGGCAGCGATCTGCCTGATGCGCGCCTCCCCCGCGGTCTTTATTGTCGATCATAGGAACTGCGCGAGATGATAGTGGCATCGGGGCGGTCAGCGGCCGCATCCACTCCCTCGCTCTGCGCCATTGATAGTTTCGCGATTTCCGCCGCACGTCTCTGTTCCCGTGTCGCGCCAGCAGGGTCGACGACGTACAGCAGGGACTTCACTTCCGCGCCGCGTCTCATCCAGCACAAGAACGAGGCGTTCTGGTTCTACCGCTTCCTCAGCATCGTCTACGACAAGGTGGGCGGGCCGCGGCGCGCGCGCGCCACCCGCACGGCCACCCCTATCGACGCCTCGACATCCACTCGCCACCTTTGACGCCGCAGATCGTCAACCCGGGCCACTGGACGGAGGACATGCGGGAGGACGCGCTGTCGGTGGCGAGGCTCGACTCCCCGGACCTGAAGGTCTGCGACGTGGGCGGGGGCACGGGGTTCTGCACGCAGGGCATCGTGAAGGCGGGCGTGCGCCCGGAGAACATCACGTTGTTAGACCAGTCCCCGCACCAGCTGGCCAAGGCCCGGGGCAAGGCGGACCTGGCGGGCGTGGAGACCGTCGTGGGCGACGCGGAGGACCTGCCCTTCGAGACGGACGCCTACGATCGGTACGTGTCCGCGGGGAGCATCGAGTACTGGCCCGAGCCGCAGAGGGGCATCTGCGAGGCCTACCGAGTCATCAAGCCCGGTGAGGGCCTGGGGCAAAGGGTGCCTCTGCGATGGGCAGGGGTGGGCGTACCCAAGAGCTCTCAATGCCGTTGCGACTGGCTGCGTGGACGCCACCCCCCTGCTCATCTGCGCCTTGCTTTGCTCTGCGCAGGCGGCACTGCGTGCCTGATTGGCCCCGTGCACCCCACGCACCCCGTCTCTCGGTTCTTCGCGGACGTGTGGATGCTCTTCCCGACCGAGGAGGAGTACATCGAGTGGTTCACCAAGGCGGGGTTTGAGAACGTCCACGTCCACCGCATCGGGCCCAAGTGGTACCGGGGCGTCCGCCGCCACGGCCTCATCATGGGGTGCTCGGTCGTCGGGACGAAGCCCAAGGCACGCGGCGACGCCCGGATGCACATGCGCACGCACATGCTCACGCACGCTCACATGCACGAACGCACACACGCATGCACGCACACACACACGCCAGCCCCCTCTGCTCTTGGGAAGCACAACAGGAGCTTTCTCCTCCCCCGCGTCGCCCGCAGCCCGGCCCTTCGCCCCTGAAGCTGCCCGCCACGTCTGAGAGGTCCGGGGCGATGAACACCAACCCCCTGGCCTTCCTCCTCCGCCTCCTGCTCGGCACGGCGGCCGGGTTCTACTACTTCGTCCTCCCCATCTACATGTACCTCAAGAACCTCGTGTGGCCCAAGAACGCGCCCGGCTTCTGACGAGCCTCGCAAGCCAGGGCCGCGTGGCTGCTCCTCGTTGAACCCAGCAGTGAAAGAAACAAAAGGTCGATTTGGGGTAACATAGCACACGTCGCGGCGCCTACAGCACCGCTATTGATTCCTGTTGCGTGTTTCATCGCCTGCATCACGCCGGCCCGCACTGCGCGTCCCGGCTGCTACCCCTAGGCTCGGTCCACGAGCGACGTGAAGGCGCGGGACAGGGCGCGTCCCAGCACGACCACTCCGTTTGTCTGCGAGGCGTCGTAGGCCTTGGCGGCCGGCAGGGCCTTCTCAAGCGCCTCCACCACCTCCAGGGCAGAGGGGCGCTCCTGGGGGTCCTGGCGCCAGCACCACTCGGCCAGGGTGGCGAGGTTCTCGGGGACAGGGGGCAGCGAGGGGCGCAGAGTCCCCGCCTCGACGCCCCGGGCGGCCTGCACGGGGGTGAGGAACTTGTCTGTGTAGGGCACGCGGAGGGAGAGGGCCTCGGCCAAGAGGACGCCGAGGCTGAAGACGTCCGCGGGGGGGCCGTATGAGTCGTGGCGGATGACCTCGGGAGCCATGTACTCGTACGTGCCTGGGAAGGGGAAGGGAAGGGGCATCAGCACTGAGGGGGATAAAGAGTTCAAATGCACGCGAGGTCAGAGTCGACGTTACGAGTAGCGCACGCGTAAGCCTAGTCTGCGCACACCCACGCACGCACGCACGCACCCGTCTCGCCAGTCATGACACCGTCGGTCGGGCACCGCCGCGCAAGGCCCGTGTCCCCGAGCTTGGCGTGGCCGGCCGCAGACATGAGCACGTTGGAGGCCTTCAGGTCGCGGTGGACGAAGGGAGGCTGGTGCGTGTGAAGGAGCGCAAGACCCCTGGGAGTGAAAGGAGGGAATGATGCGTGTGCAGGACAGCAACATATAGCACTGCATAGCAACTTCGGCACGGTTGGCCGGCAGCGGGGGATGCAGGGCGGGTCTGTTCGCCTGTCACGCCTCACCTGGCGACGTCCAGCACCGCCCGGACGCGGGTCGTCACGAGTTTGCGGAACTCGGCCGAAGCCGCCGGGGCGCTCTGCCGGCTGTGCAGCCACGCGGAGAGCGGCCCGCCCTCCATGCGCTCAAACACCATCCAGCAGCACACCTGCGCCGCAGGGCAGACGGCGGCATGCGCGTCAGCACGCAGGCCCCCAAGGCGGGCGGTGCGGGTTGCCGTTGCCATCGCCACCTCGCACCTTGGCGGCGCCCTCCTTGCCGTCCGGGCTGGCCTGGATCGAGACGCCGAGCAACGACACGATGTAGGGGCTCCGCGCCCTCGTCAAGAAGTCAAGCTCTCGCGTGAGAGACACCGCCTGGTCGAGATCGGCGACCTCCACCACCTTGACCGCCACGTCCTGGCCGCGCCACGTGCCAGCGTAGGTGGCACCGAACGCGCCGCGTCCCATGTTCTTCCCCAGCGTGACCGCGGCAGGGTCGATAAGCCAGCCGCCCCGCTCCAGCGCCCCGCTCACGTCCGTCCAGAACGACGCCGGCAGGTGCAAGAGGGACTTGTCAGGGCCGTCGCGCCCGGGCAGATCGACGGGCAGGTCGGGGAGGGCGGAGGTGTCGCGGAGGGCGGCGAGGAGGCGATCGGACTGCGAGTCTCCATCCTCGACCTCGGCTCCCTCGTGAGTTCCCTTCTCCTTCGGGGCAGCGGATGCCTGGCGCATACGCAAGACGAGAGCACTCAAGAAGGCGACGCGGTCCTTCAGGCCGGCGTTGTCCGCCTCCGCGGTATCTGCGAAGTCGAGAGGCGCACATGACGCCAAGCGACAGTTGGCCGTCTTCCCGGCGCCCACCTCGATGATATGCGAGCTTACCTACGCGATGAGCAAGAGCTTCATTTACTTGCTTCTGCGACTCGATGACTTCCATGAGGGCCATGTTCTGCACGGACAGAACGGACGGTGCACGTCCAAACACTCGCCGGGTCCGCGGCGCGCGGGCCGACCATCGGCTGGCATTCCCCCGGCGATTCTGAAACTACATGCGTCCCCACACTGACCTCCGCAGCCAGGCCCTCGAGCTGCTTTGCCGTGGGAGCGCTACCGGCATCGCCGCGAGCCGCATGATCCATGGATCCAGCCCGGTCCAGCGAGGGCATGGAATGCCAGAAGACCGTATCCGTCGGCACGGCTGCGCACGGAAACCCTCAGATGTCAAGCCGCTGGATGTCCCCAAGCTTGTGGAGAGGACTAAACTCTCTGGATATGCCTTTCCGCGGGTTCCTGGCTATCGCTCTGTGATCCTCAGGCACTGTGGTCGACGAAAGTCGTCGGTTCCACGCTTGGGCTGTGACGGTGACGGTGTCACTGCCGTTCACTGGCGCTTCAACCGTCAGCAAACTCTTCCCCCTGCCTTACCATGGGCGCGGCAGTCGCACGCTGCTCATCGCAACCCGTGCTCCGACCGCGCACAATCGTTCCGCGCATCAGCGCAGGCTGGACATCTCCCCAGCGTGTCGCAGCGTACGGTCATCTGCCGACGCCTTGCCGTCGTCGCTGAAGCGGACGCTGGTAGCTGAACGCGTTGCGCGATAGGTCCATACCATGTCGCCACGAAATGGGCGCCGCGCCGGAGGAGAACGTGCTTGCCGTGTGGAGTGCGACGCCCCCCGCGGCCAAGCGACGCCGCCGTTCCAGGGAAAGCGTGCCGAAGGTTCGGAAACGAACGCGATTGTTTAATGGCTGACCATGGCAGTGATCCTCACTCAGGAGACGCGCCGGCCGGGCCCTATGACCAGCGTGTAACATCGCAATGGTGCTCTCGTCCTGGTCTGAACGCAGGGCACTGAGCATGCGGAAGCAACGCATCGGGGCGTGCACGGCGCTGCGCTAGACTGCTCCGGACCAGCCAATGCGGCCCCTCAGGCCGGGCGCGTACCATCACGCAATGGCGGCAGGGTCGTGGCCCCCGACAAGACAGGGCCGCCATCCGGCTTGGGCACGGACCCGTGTCCGCCAGCGCCGACTGCCACGGTCCCCCGCCCCGGCGTCCCCGTGCCGGCCGCTCCCCCCCGGCGCCCCCCCTCCCGCGAGGCCTTCGTCAGCCTCTACTTCCGCCGCATGGTCCCTCCCTGGGGCCTCGCATGCCAGCGCTCCCGGCAGTCGGAGGCGCCGTGCCCCGGTCGCATGGAGATCAACAGTGCCGCGGACGGCCGCCGCCTGTGGCTCTGCTCGCATAGGTGGCACGGCTGCCGCTGCCGGTGGTCGCCTCCCGAACCCGTCCTCTCCCCCGCTCTGCGGTGAGTGTGCCCGTGACCTGCCTCTCGCCGCCGGCAGCAGGAGCGGTGGCTGCCTGTTGGCCTACCCCGTTGCACTGACGGTCTCTGTGGCTGCGCCTGCAGACTTGAGGCCATCGACCGAGACTCCTTCCGCATATCCGTGACGCTGGCCTCCGCGCTGTGGACCAAGGTGGCGTGCGGGGGCCTGCGCCGTGTGCTGCAGGACCTGGGGCTGGCTGCGCACGTGCTCAGCGAGGCGACACCTGCACAAGCCGGACCAGGCAGCGTCCTGGGGCCTGCGGAGACAGGTGGCGCGCAAGGGGAGAGTGCGGGCGCGGTGGCGGACGTGGAGTCATCCGGGGCCGCTGCGTCGGGACCCCCCGAGACATGCCCCGTGGTCCCTGAGTCAGTGGTAGTGCCCATGGGGTCATACCCGGAGGTGGTGGACCGCTTACGCCGCGCCAAGGTGCTGGACCGAGTCGCGGCGGAGATCCCCGCGGGAGTGCTGATGAGCCTGCAGGGACGCACGCCCCGGGAGGGCGAGGGCGAGGTCGCGTCCCGGCTGGCGCGGGTGCCACAGGCGCTGCGGGCCCGGCTGCTGCCCTTCCAAGTGGACGCCGTCCGCTTCGGCCTCAAGCGTGGCGGGCGCGTGCTGCTGGCGGACGAGATGGGCGTGGGCAAGTCGGTGCAGGCACTCGCCATAGCCACGTGCTACCGGGACCAGTGGCCGCTGCTGGTCGTCGCACCCGCGGCGCTGCGGCTCGTGTGGGTGGAGCAAATTGAGGTCTGGCTGCCGGGAGTCAGGTGGGCAGCCGCGCGCCGTCTGTGGAGCCCGCAGACACCGACCGATCCAAAGCGACCCTGAGGCAGCGACCCTTGCCGCGCAGGCCAGCGGACGTGTCGGTGGTGGAGTCGTCCGGGGACGCCCCCTGGCTCATTCCGTCGTCCCGCGCACGGCCTCCCGTCACGGTCGCTTCCTACGACATGCTGGCCCGGCTCAGCTGCCACGCATGCCGTGCCGCGCTGCAGGGGCAGGGGCCGAGGGGGCCGGAGGCGTCACGGTGCAGGGCATCGGGACGGTGCATGGCGGGCGGCGGGTGGGGCGTGGTCATTGCGGACGAAAGCCACTGCCTGCGCGCCTGCCAGCACGGCGACGGCCCTGACAAGACGGTGGCAGCCCTCAACGTCATCCGCCGCGCCCACCGGGCGGTGCTCCTCTCGGGCACGCCCAGCCTCTCCAAGCCCTTTGACCTCTTCTCGCAAGTGGACGCCCTCGTCCCGCGCCTCCTCGGAGCCAAGGACGCCTTTGGGCGACGCTACTGCCTCCGGGAGGCGCCCCCCACTGCGGGGCCGTCTGGCCGCCAGCCGTGGCCGCCGGGCCCGCGGTTCACTTCTGGGCGGCACCTGCACGAGCTGCACGCGCTGCTGAGGCGGGAGGCGAGCGCTGCTTGTGCTGCCGCATGCTCTGCCCCTTGCTGCCGTAGACACCCATGCTTAAGCACTCACTCAGACCGTTGCACACCCCCGCACGTGTCTGGCGCAGGTGATGATTCGGCGACTGAAGGCCGAGGTGCTGTCGCAGCTGCCGCCGATGGCGCGTCACGTGGTGCGACTGCCCCCGCCCTCCCCCACCGACTGGCCGGGCAGCCGCGGGGTGCCGCTGATTGGCGACGCGGCGGATGCGGACTCGCTCGCGGACGCGGACCCCGTGGCGCGCGGGGGGGTCGAGGAGGGCGCGCCGATGGGCCAGCAGCAGCGTGTGGGGATTGCGAAGGTGCGGGAGGCGGCGCGGTGGCTGTGGGCGAGGCTGGGGGTGCGGACGGAGGGGGACGAGGGGTCGCCGGGGGAGGTGGAGGACGGGGACGGCGCGGGAGATGGGGAGGAGGGCACCCAGGCAAGCGTGGGGTCGCAGGGTGCTTGGTGCTGCGTGGGTGGGTGAGAGAACGTTGTGCTGAGAGGTGGGCTGTGTGCAGCAACAACATTCGTTGCGCCGTCGCAGGGGTCGTTTGGGTGCGCCAACTCCGCCCTGGGTTGCGTGCCGCGCACGGTGATCTTTGCCCACCACCGCTTGGTGATGGATGCGTGGGACGCGGAGATCCGCAGAGCGGCGCGGGAGATGGCACCGCGGGCGGGCGTGGAGCCCAAGGCGAGATTTGGCGTTTGTGACTTGCCTGGCATGTAGTGACGCAGAGCCCTGCATGCTTCACACACAGCAATGCCCCCTGCCCCACCCGACCGCAGATGATCCGGATCGATGGTTCCACGGACAGCCGCGAGCGCTTCGAGTCCTGCCAGCTCTTCAACACCCGCGACGAGTACCGCTTTGCCCTCATCTCGCTCACCGCGGGGGGCGTCGGCATCGACCTCAGTCAGGCCGCGGAGGTGGTGTTTGCCGAGCTGCCCGTGGAGGCGGGGTGGGTCCAGCAGGCGGAGGGGCGGGCGCACCGACGGGGCGGGCAGGCGAACGGAGTGGCAGGTGAGGCAGCGGACGGCTGAGTCAGACCCAGGTGCCCCTTTGCTGGTCTCGCTGCGGACTTCGCCTTTCCACCTCCCCGCCCTTGCAGTCCACTTCCTGGTGGCCGAGCAGACGGTGGACGAGGCCACGTGGGTGCACCTCATGCGCAGCATGTGCTGCCTGTGCCAGGTGCACGACGGGGGAGAGGGCGCCGTGGTGCAGGGAGGGGAGCCCTCCCTGGGGGAGGGAGCTCGAAAGCCACCTTCGACGGTGGAAGGGGACGCGGGGGTTTCGGATCAAACCCCGCCTGCGGAGGTGGGGCTGGCGTGGGCGGGGGATGAGGACGCTGGGTGCTCTAGCCCTACCAAGGGTCGCTTGGTCGAGGGATTGAAGACGGAGACGACCGAAGTCGTGGGCCGCGAAGCGTGGGGTGGGTGCGGGGAGGGTGCAGGGACGAGGGGCGAGGGGGCGCTGGGGAGTGAGGAAGGCTCGCCGGTGGCTTCGACCGTTGTCGAGGGCGATGGGACTCCGGGGCGGGACGACGGCGCTTGCGAGGGTGGCGACAGGGACCGTCACAGTGGCGACGTGGATCGTGAGTGTGGCGGCGGGGCTCGCGAGGGTGGCAATGGGGGTGCGCCCACTGGCACCGCAATTGACGTGTCTGACGTGTCGGCGTCGGAGAGTGAGTCCGAGTCAGGGCAATGCACCCCCGAGACGGCGATGATCCGTGACTTCCTGCGCAAGCGCTGCGCGTACAAGAAGCGACGGCAGAGCGGGGGGCGGCGACAGGGTGACGAGGGGGCGGCTGGGGTGCGCCTGCCAGGAGAGGCGGGGTCTTGCGATGGCCCAGGCGCGGGTGAGTGCGGGTCAGTGTTCTTTGAGGTCAGTCCCCACACCCGCCGCATCCACCTGCACCGCTCCCGGGACGGCGCGTGCCCCCTGGGTCTGTCGGTGCCCCTGTGCGGGGCGGGCATGCTGCGGCGGGAGGGCCCGGTGGAGGTGTTCGAGGCGCTGCAGGGGGGCGGCACGGGGGCGTGGGACCTGGGGGCGCACTACGGCATCGAGGCTGCGGCGGCCGTGGGGGCCATGAGCGAGGCCGAGGCACGCGCGGCGGCCGAGGCCACGGGGCGGTTCGTGCGCGAGTGGTGCGAGATGTCCGCCATGGCGCGGCACAAGCTGCTGGGGCGCGTGCTGTCCGCGGACGTCCAGTCGGAGGGGGCGGGGGAGGGGGGCGCGCCGGCCGGGGAGGGCGCGGGGGGCAGCCGGCAGCGGGTGGGTCAGGCGGCGGCGGTGACGGGGCAGGGGATGCCCGCCGAGGCGCAGAGGCGGGTGGTCGCGGTGGCGGGGACGCGAGGGGCCGTGCGGGAGTGGACCGTGGGCGTGCTCCCGGGCCCCGACGGGCCCCATCGCCTGTGCATCATGTGCTGGGCGCCGTGCGGGTCAGCCGACGCACGCGCGGGGCCCATCCCCTTCGCGGCGCTCTTTTGCGCGGCGCCCTGCCACGCCCGCTACGTGGCGGCGTGCACGTCGGGGGGCCTGCGCCGGCAGCTGGCCCGGGTGGAGCGGGGGGTGTGCCAGGCGTGCGGGCTCGACACGCGCGCGCTGTGCCTCGAGCTGCAGTCGGTGCGCCGTGGGTCCCCCGACTTCGCCCGCCTGCGCGAGGCCATCCTCCGCCGCCGCGCCCCTCGCTTCTTCGAGCGGGGCATGAAGGCCTACCGCGACCGGCTGCTGCACTGCGCCCAGGTGAGCGCAGGCGGGGATGGGCGCAGACGCAGGGGTGAGCACAGACGAGGGTGAGCGCAGGTTGGTGAGCACAGATGGGGGTGCGTGGGATACGCGCCCCTTGCTCGCCAGCACGCCTTCTCGTGCCGGTCGCTGAGCTTGCTTCACATCCCGGGTTCCGCAGGAGGGCTTTGCGTGGAACGCTGACCACATCGTGCCCGTCTTCCGCGGCGGCGGCGAGTGCGCGGTCGACAACATGCGGACCCTCTGCGTGCCGTGCCACGCGGACGTCACGCGGCGGCAGGCGGGGGAGCGGGCGCGGGAGGCGCGGGCCGCGCGTCCCCGCGGGCAGCCCACCCTCCGCGAGTTCCTGAGCCAGGCCGAGGAGCCGGAGGGGCCAGCCACACTCGCTTAAACAACCACCATCTGCATGGGTACGACTGCTACTCTTGCACAGGCACGGCGGGCTGGGCGCTAGTTGAAGATGCCAGTAGCGTGCATCGTCCGTTAGAAGCTGGCGCAGACTGGAACGTGGAAGGTGCATGCGGCGACTGGGATGCCACACGCATAAGGGCCGCCGGCTCATGGGGCGGGGTCAACCTTCACGGGCGCGTCGCCCCGCACCGCCATGGCCAGCTGGTAGGGTTCGGGCATGAAGTTGCCCTCCCGTAGCAGCACCACGGCTGCCTTGACGTCCTGCACCATGCGGAAGAGCTCGTAGGCGTCCACGGGCACCGGCTCCAATCCCTCCTCGCCCTCCTCCGCGGCAAGGGCGGAGAAGCGCTCCGCGTCTGCCAGGGACTCGAACGCCACCACGCCGTCCACAATCCGGGAGACGGACAGCCGGCTGGGCTCGCCGGGCTTGGGGGGGCAAGCGCGCGTGGGGTTGGAAGACGCCCGAGCCGGGGCTCAGAGAAGCTCGCCCGTCCCAGAGCCCCGCAAGAGCAGCGGCACTCCATAAGAGGCACGAGAGGTGTGACATTTGGCGACTCGCCACGCGCCCACCTTGCTGAGGCCCAGGATGCGTGCCAGCTCCTCCTCCGTGTCAGAGGCAGGCAGGCGCGTGCGCAGGTAGTAGGCCCTGCCCATGTCGCTGTCCGCCTGGCGCGCGCCCAGCGTCAGCAGCGTCTTGGACGGCACGAACGGGCACCCCGTCAACACCTCGTACGACGCATGGACGCGATCCCACAGCTGCCGCTGGGACCTGCGGGTACGCAGACTGACAGGAGCGTCGCCAAGGCCGCAGCACGGCGTCACACGGCGCGCGTGACCGCTGCATGTCTCCTTAACAGCCGCCTCACCGCTGGAACTCCTCGCTCTGAAGGAAGCCCAGGAAGCTCTCGGGGGACGCCATCGCATCGGGCGCAAGTGCGCTCCCCGCCCCGGCCTTCGCCGCACCCGCCTTCGCCGCGCCCCCTGGCAACGTTCCCCTGTGTCCCGAGCTCTTGAACCTCTGCCGCTGCATCTCCAGGTCCTCCATCCACGCCGCCAGCACGTCGCCGCGGACGTCACACAGCCCCTCCTCCAAAATGAAGTGCGCGGGGATCTCCCCGTTCTGCGCGCAGCGCCGTGGAAACGATGGCATTTCGGCGGTCGATGCCCCACGCTCCAAATCGCGCATCCGCCACCCCTGCGCCCCCCCCGCACCTCATGCAGCGCCGCACACGCGGGCCCGTCCTTTCCAGAGGCGTAGCCCCCCTCCGCCTCGCCATCCGAGCACGGGTATCTGCGTAGGAGGCGCGGTGGACGAGGGCTGGGGACTTGTGGGGACTTGCGAGCCCATCGAGAGCCACCCACGCTGCAAAGGCGCAGAAACGAGCTCCCCCGCGGTCGCCGCTCACCGAATCCTCCGCTCCGTCCCGTTCGGATACCGAAGGATCCTCACGTTCTCTAAACTCCCGGCGGTCGCTGCGCGCACGCCGTGCCATCGAATTCAGGAACAGTTAGGGGCGAGCGCCCGCCGCAGCGTCCCCAGCGCACAGCTACCGATGCCTCGCCGATCAAGGACCGAGAAAGACGATGCCGAGGCGCATCCTCGCGGACCGATACCGGCGCACGCGAGCGGGGCACGCCCTCCCACAGCCATGCGTGTCCGGGCGGCCCGCGAGGGTGGCCAGAACTGCCCCGCCCGGCCCCGTCAGGGCCCGTGGCGAGCAAAGACTGGCGCAATGTGCCCGAGCAGCTGCGGCGCCCGGCGCACGACCCGGTTTCTGGGTGCCAAGCGTGCGCACCTGGGGCACGGACGTAGGACCCCCGCGGCGTGATATAGCCGCGGTCGGCACCCGCGACAGGCGCATAGGATCGCCACCATGCGCCTCCCTTGATCGCGACGGCGGAGGGACGGAACGCGCGGAGTTTCGGAGGTTTTGAAAGGTAGCAGGGCACGGGGGCCGCGCGCGGGATCCTCGCGGCAGCCGAGCAGCTGCACGGAAACATTGCTGCGGCAACACGCTCCCGGGAACCCAGCGCGGGAGCTCCTGTGAGCTTCGTGCCGAAATTACTTCCCCCAGGCCGTGGTAGCGCGCGTGGGGGGTACAAGAAGGAAACGCGACTGCACGAAGCGCCTGCAAACGTCGCCTCGTCGCTCCTTCGCGCGGGGTGTCACTGGAGCACGGTTCTGACGTCAGAATTTGCCACTTTAAGGGCCGCGAGTCCGCGCCGCCCCCTCCCTGCATTGCCCTGTGGAAGCAGAGGGCGAATTGGAGCTCCGCTCGTTGTTGGAGGACGGATCCGCAGCCATGGCTATGGAAACCTTTCTCTTCACCTCCGAGGCGAGGCCCTGCGGTCGCTCTCACCTGCTGCAGCTTCCGTGCAATCCTCTTACGAGCACGGGATGACCGACCGCCCCTCTCGCCCCCCGCACGCAGTCGGTGAACGTGAGTCCTGGGCCGGCGATCACGGATGATCCTGCGCCCCTTGCGCAATCCCATCTCACAGATGCGAGTGTTTCCGTTGCCGATGCCTGGGAGCCGGGGCCCCGCGGGGGCCCGATGCGCGCGGCGGCCGGCCCCAGGCCTGCCCAACCAGCGGCTGTCCTGCCGCGCTGCGTCCCGCCGAGCGCGCCCACCAGATCCCCTCGCCGTGCGGTGCGGTGCCGTTTTTCGCTGATATTGATCCCCACCGATGCGCCGGCACCCCGCGAGCCCCGCCAGACTCGAGGCCCCGAGGAGGCCTCGGGAGACGGCGGCATCGCGGCGCCCCCCGGCCATCGCACGGCCGCCCTGGTTTCCGTTTTCGCTTGAGCCTCGCGAGATCTCCCCGGAGATGCCCCGCCCGATCGGGGATCGGCGCGCCAAATGGATTTCTGGGGCCCGCGGCGAGAGCGTGCCGCTCGCGCCGTTCCAGCGCCCGCGCGCGCGCTGTCCCTCTCTCGTGCGTGTTTAGGGTCCGATCGTCGACGGTCCTGCGCCGCGCTGTGCCGCTGGGGGGCCACCCCGCGGCCTGCCATGGCGCGTGTCCTGCCGCCGGGGCGAGCGCGGGGATCGGCGGGGCGCGTCGGGCTTTCGTCTCTCGCATCGGACGGAGATCGAAAGTTGCGTCGTTGGGTAAACAGCCTGCCCTCGCCCCGGCCGGCCCGCAGGAGGGGCACCCCGACAAGCTCTGCGACCAGGTGTCCGATGCGATCCTGGACGCGTGCCTGGCGGAGGACCCCGACTCCAAGGTGGCGTGCGAGACGGCCACCAAGACCAACATGGTGATGGTCTTCGGAGAGATCACGACCAAGGCCAAGGTGGGGGCGCGGGCCCGGCCGCGCTGAGGCACGCTGGGCTGGCCGCCGCACAGCGGCTTCGCGACGCGTCACGTCGTTCTGCCTCCCCCGCCCAGGTCGACTACGAGGCCATCGTGCGCAAGGTGTGCAGCGACATCGGCTTCACCTCGGCGGACGTGGGCCTGGACGCGGACAAGTGCAAGGTGCTGGTGCACATCGAGGAGCAGTCGCCTGACATCGGGCAGGGCGTGCACGGCATGGGGACCAAGACCCTCGAGGAGATCGGCGCCGGTGACCAGGGCCACATGTTCGGGTACGCGACGGACGAGACGCCCGAGCTCATGCCCCTGACGCACGTCCTGGCCACCCAGCTGGGGTACAAGCTCACGGAGGCGAGGCTGCGGGGCTGCGGGGCTGAGGTTGCGTTGCTTGTCAGGCCGCCGGGTCCAGCCGCTCACGTCGGGCAGCGCCCTCGCCCGCAGGTGCGCAAGAACGGCACGTGCCCGTGGCTGCGCCCCGACGGCAAGACGCAGGTCACGGTCGAGTACAAGCGCGATGGCAACGTGATCTCGCCGGTGCGCGTGCACACGATCCTGATCTCGACCCAGCACAACCCCGACGTGACGAACGAGAAGATCCGCGCCGACATCATGGAGCACGTCATCAAGGCGGTCGTGCCGGCCAAGTACCTGGACGACAAGACCATCTACCACATCAACCCCTCCGGCCGGTTCGTGATCGGTGGGCCCCACGGGGACGCGGGCCTCACGGGCCGCAAGATCATCATCGACACGTACGGGGGGTGGGGCGCCCACGGCGGCGGGGCCTTCTCCGGCAAGGACCCGACCAAGGTGGACCGCTCGGGCGCCTACATCGCGCGCCAGGCGGCCAAGTCGGTCGTGGCGGCGGGCCTGGCCAAGCGCGCGCTCGTGCAGGTGTCGTACGCCATCGGTGTCCCGGAGCCCCTCTCGGTCCACGTGGACACCTACGGCACGGGCAGCGTGCCCGACAAGGACATCCTGGTGGCAATCAAGAAGGCCTTTGACTTCAGGCGAGGGAGGGGATGGACACGACGGGCAGAGACGCGGCCACACCACCGCGACCCTGCCACCGTGGCCTTGTGTTGGCGCCGTGACCCGAGCGCCGCCGCTCCTCCGCCCCCGCAGGCCCGGCCTCATCGCCCGCGACCTGGACCTCAAGCGCCCCCGGTACCAGAAGACGGCGGCGTACGGTCACTTTGGCCGCGACGACCCCGACTTCACGTGGGAGAAGGTCCGCGCCCTCAGCGCCTGAGACCGGGGACCCGCAGCAGCGCGGACGCCGGTCCATCTAGGCCGAGGCTCCGCACGTGCTAGGCGCACGGTGCCGCTCACGAGTTGCTGATGCCGTGTTGCGCCGTGCATGCCGGCCAGCTGCCTTGAAGTGTTCGGCAGACTCCTTTGCCAGCTGGCTCCATTGCCTTCAAGCAAGCGCCTTGCCGGCAGTCGCCAGCAATGACAGGAGCAACACAAGCTCGTGGTGGTTGGCATCGTGTCACGTGCGCGGGGTAATCGTGAGTGCCTCGGGGCCTGGGCTCGGCTTCCCGGGGGAGGGCGTCGCGGGCCCCTCTCCCATCCGCAGCTTCTCCAAATCCTGAGAAATCCAGGGAGGGCAGGACGTCTGTCGCAGGCACAAGAGCGGCACTCAGCACTCCATGCGCCACCACTCCGCGACCTCCGCTCGCCCTCACCCGGCTAAGGCGGTAGTACTCGTTGGGGTGCCGCGCCCCGTCGCAGGTGTTCCTCTCGCAGCCGTTCTTCCCCTCGAACGTCATGCCGCAGGCAATTTGTGCGTGCCCCTCGGCTGCCTTGGCCACGATCTCCGGCACGCGTGCGGCTGGCACCCCGTACCTTGTCAGGAGGCCGGAGAGGGCGTCACGCGCCATCCACCGGAAGGGGCAGCCTTGCATCTCCCCCGCCGCCTCGTTCGGAAGCTCCGGGATGACCTGCGGGGCCAGGCGGGGCAGCCCAAGAGATGCGGTCGCCAAGCCACGGTGTGCTGGCCGTCACGCTCAGCGGGGTCGATGCCACGAGGTGTATGCATGGGCCACGCAAACGGCCCGCTCCCATCCCCTCCTCACCGTCATGCACGACAGCGGGGTGTAGTCGGCTCGCTTCCCCTCCTTCCCGTAGCTGTGCCGGATGTTGTATGCGTACTGCTTGTCAAACGCCTCGCCCGTGCACTTGGGGCTGAACTCCTGGCGCCAGAACGCCAGCGCTTGCTCCAGTGGCAAACCGATGCCTTTGAGGAACAGCCCGAGTTGCCGCCGGCCTTGGTGCTGCGGGGGCGAGAAGCCAGCGCCAGACAGTGAGCCCCGCTGTGGGCGCGCCGTGTGGGTGAGGATGCGCCGCACGCCGCAGCACCTTGAGGTGCCGGTTGCGGTGGAGGTGGTCGTACATGTTGAACATGCACAGAGGGAAGTGCTGGTGCGCCAGGGCCGGAATGGCGTGCACCGTCACGTCCTCGTCCCGCATGGCGCTCGTGTAGTCGGCACCGGCCCCGAACCGCAGCTTGGGCAGCGACTGGATGATCGGCACAAGCCTCTCCTTCTCGTCCTCTTCGTTGAACGAGCCCCACCGACGCCCGATCTGGCTCAAGCTCTTGGACAGCTCCGACCTGCGAGCAAGAGGGAAGCCACCACGCGTCCTTCCCTGCCGGCCGCACTGCGCTGTCTGTCCAGCACTCGTGCAGCTGCCGTCACCTAAACTTGGACGCAAGCACCGCGACCAGCTGGTCCCACGACAGGAAGGCCACCCCACCCCGCACCAGCACCTCTCGCCGTGCCACCAGCTCCGGCACTAGGTAGAACGGAATCTTGTAGAAGAGCGCGCGGGAAGCCTCATCGTCCCTGCGAGCAAGCGCGCCCCTGGTCACCGCGCCGCAACACCGACGTCAACAGTGCTCAGCGGTCCACGGCATCCCACGCGCGCACCCAATGGACAGCTTGCGCGCCTCCTCCTCCATCCTCCGCGCACGCATGACGAGCAGGAGGTCCCCCTTGACCTGCGCGTACTCGCCACGCGTCAGCGGCTCGCAGTCGTCGCCCACACTTGCCAGGATCCCTGCCGCCACGTGGTTGCGCCCGTCCAGCCGGCACTTGAACAGCTCCACCTCTTGCCGCAGCAGCCACTGCCGGTCGTCCTCCGTCCGCGAAAAGGCCAGCCGCAGCACGTAATGCGACACCCGGTCCTTTGCCTCATCGTCCCTGCAGAAGCACAACACCATCGCCCTCACACACCGTGGCCCGGCCCGGGAGAGCGCGGCCCTACACGGCGTCCACAGCTAATCCCCGCGCACCCGATATGGGTTTTGAACTTGTCCAGCCCCTCCCTGACAATCTCCTCCCGCTTGGCGCCCCGGGTACGAAGGTCCTCCAGCGCCCGCAGCACCTCCAGGCGGTCGCGGGCGAAGCGGTCGAACTCCTCGAGGCTTATGTCACCCTGGGGGGGCTCCAGGTACATGTACCGGGACGCCGCCTCCCGCGCGCCCGCGTCGGACGGGGGCCCCGCGCGGGGCCTGCGTGCACGACGCGTGTGCAGCCGACGCGATGGATGTGGCGTGCCCGCTTGCGATGCACGCGAACGACATAAGCTCCATCCAATCACAGGCAAGCAATTCCGGGCCGGCGGGCGTCGGTGGCGCGGCGAAGGCGTTTTGAAAACGCTTGCGCGCCTCCTCACCCCCCCGCCTGTTGGAAGCCCATGGAGGTCTGTCAGCCCCACCCCCTCGTTACTGAGCCGAGCGACGAGCGCTTCGCCACTACGAAACTACGTCGCGGGGAAAACGCGCCTCGCTGGAACGCTTCCCTTCCAGCTGCCACTTCTGGCGTGCTTGTCACTCTAAATGCTAGGCGACGAACAGGGAATGAAGCTTGGCTCGTTGCGAGTGTGGCGGGCAGCGCGTGGCGGCTGCCTTCACTCGACGTGGCGCCAAGGAGGGCGCGTCCTGGCGCCTGACAGAGAAGGGCGGGAACGCCGACGGCAGGCTCTTGGGTCACCTTTCGCCCGCCAATCCATCGAGAACTTTGAAGTGGGCGTTTCTGCAGGATCCGCCACCCACTTCATCCCCGCCAGCAGCCGATCTTGCGCCAGCAGGCTGGGAGTTCCACGCCTTGAAGCCTGAAGAGCCCGGGCGAGGTGGTTCCATGGCGGACGCAGCGCAAGAGGTCAGCGAGGGAGCTGGAGCTGGCACCCGGCCCAAACCGGATGCCGATGCCGTGCCGGACAGCCCAGGTGAGCATCGAGTCCTTGGCGGTGCAATCGTTCACCACTCGCGTTTGGATGATGCAGATGGCTTGTAGGCAGTGGTAACGGTCGAATTAAGCGCATGGGCATCGAAAATCGGCGTCACCCTGCGCGCCGCAGAGGCCCGGGGCCAGGGCAGCGGCAAGGCGCGTCAGGGGAAAGCCGATGAGAACTGGACGATCCCCAAGGCCAACATCAAGCGGATCGTGAGCGCCAAGCTCGCCGAAGTGCAGGGAGAGAAGAAATTCCAGGTCTGTTGGCGCCGGTGAATCCATGCCGCGCCCGATGGTGGTCGTGGCAGACGCGGTGGCAGGATGAGCTGATAGTCCCTATCTTGCAGGTCAGCAAGGAGGCTCTCTTGGCGTTCGGGGAGGTCACCATGACGTTCATCAGCTACGTGATGGCCGTGGCCAACGAGGTGCTGAAGAGCAAGGGCAAGCGACAGACCGTGCAGCCGGAGGAGGTGCTGGACGTGAGTGCGCGGAATCTGGCGATTATCAGCTGCTAGCTGGCATCTAAGTGCAGGCGAGACGAGGGAGTGCCTCAGTCCCGTACAGGCCATTGACATGATCGAGATGGGGGAGTTCCGGGCCGAGCTCGAGTCGAGCCTGGCGTCCTTCAACGAGCAGAAGGCTGAGAAGGCGGACGCGGCAAAGAAGCGCAAGGCGGCGGCCCAGGTGGGTGCATATCCCATGCAGCGGCGGGGCGTGCAGGAGGGTCGATGTAGATGCGTGGAGTGGTGCCACGGCTAACGTGCTCATGTCGCATCTATGCAGGCTCGCTCTCCCTCCAAGCACACGAGGGCAGAGACGGGAGAGGGCGCTGGGGAAGATGCGGAGGACGAGGGGGATGAGGAGGGGGGTGGGGATGAGGAGGAGGGGAAGGGTGGTGCTGACGACGAGGGCGCAGACGATTAGAGCGAGCTGTTTCCAGGCATTGCGTATCATGCACGAGATTGGCACTATGAAGCACGGTGCAGGCTTTGTCCGTGGAGAAAGAGATTGTCCTGCCATTCAAGCGCGGGCCATGCGTGTAACGTTGTGTTTCTGGCTGCATCAGCGAAGCGGGGTGACCTAGCTCCCGTTCCATAGCTGCGTATTCAACGACAACTCTGCCCTGCGTGCTCCACACGCTACTTGCGCGCAGCAGTCTCCGTCGCATCTGAAGAGCTCTTTCGCTCCCTGTGGAGCGTGCCGCCACTCGATATACCCGCTGAAGGACAGTACGTCGCCTGTTCGTAACAGGAGCGCCGCAGTCGTGGGCAAGGCGGCAGCCGGGGGCTTACCTTGACTGGGGGGCTTCGCGCCCCCCGCGGGTGGGAGGATGACGCGCAAAGAAGACGCGGGAGGTGTGGCCCGGCAGAAACATTCCTACGCTGCGCCGTGATGACAGGAATGGCGCTTGAACGATTGCATGCAGCGCGAGCCCTTCCACGCATGGTGTGCCAAGTGGATGGGCGAGCAGCCGCGTCTCTCGTCCTCGCAGGCGTTTCGGAAAACGTCAAGGTGGTTGTGAGATGCCGGTGAGATAGTCCTCCTACTCTCGGCGCGTCTCGCGTGGCTAGCTCAGCCTGCGCAGGCCCGGTTGGGGCCATGGACCCCGCACGGCCGCGCTCGCGCGGTTCTCTGTGAATTATGAGGCTGAGGTCGACGTTCGCTCCATGTCGCATCCCCCCAGGCCGTTGAATTCGGAGGAGGTGCAGGACGGGAGGAAGCGCATTGTGTCGATGGATACCAAGGCCGGCCAGATCTTTATCAAGAACCCCAAGGCCCCCGAGGAGCCGCCCAAGACCTTTTCGTTTGACCTGGTCTACGATGAGAACGTTCGTCAGATCGATTTGTATAACGAGGTGCGCCAGGGGCGTGGACCTGCAGTGGCAGGTGCGCTCGGCAGGACCCGCTTGCCTGCGGCCGCCTCTGACAGCGACTTGGGCGCCTGCAGGTTGCCCGGCCGGTCGTGGAGTCCGTAATCGAGGGCTTCAACGGCACCATCTTTGCGTACGGCCAGACAGGGACGGGCAAGACCCACACCATGGACGGCGGGTCGACCGCCGAGTCGCAGGCGAGGGGTGGCACCCGGGGATGCACACGGGGACAGCAACAGCGCTCCACTCCTCACCTTGCCTTCACGACCACGTCCTCAAACTTAAGCTCCTCGCCTCGCTGCGTCCCAGGGCATCATCCCAAACTCCTTCGACCAAGTCTTCAACTTCATCGCCGCCACCGACCACCGCGAGTTCCTCGTCCGGGGGTCGTTCCTCGGTGAGCCTGGCGCTGCTGCTGCTGCTGCTGCTGCTGCGAGGCGGTCTGTCTTGGGCTCGTGACTCTGGAGCTGGGCATGTCAGCATGCATGTCTGGTGTGTCCTTGGCGCTTTCTGCAGAGATCTACAACGAGGAGATCCGGGACCTGCTGTCGCGCAACCCCAAGAACAAGCTGGAGCTGAAGGAAGACCAGGACGGCGGGGTCTTCGTCAAGGACCTGTCCAACTACGTCGTCAAGTCGGGTGAGGGACCAGCGGGGGCGGATAGACGGGAGATGCTGTGCGTGCTGTGCGTGCGTGCCTGGTAGCGTTCCTGAGCGCCCAGAGAGGCCTCGCCCCCGCAGTCAGCGACATCAAGCAGGTGCTGGAGGTGGGCAAGCGCAACCGCTCCGTGGGCGCCACCAAGATGAACCTGGGCTCGTCGCGCTCCCACTCGGTGTTCACCATCACCATCGAGTCGACCATGCGTGACGAGCGGGGCGACGAGCACGTGCGCGTGGGGAAGCTCAACCTGGTGGACCTGGCCGGGTCGGAGCGCGCGACCAAGACGGGCGCCACGGGGGATCGGTTCAAGGAGGGGGTCAAGGTGAAGGGCGCGCATGTTGACGTCAGTCATGCATGGCGACGGGATGCCCTTTTCGGTGGAGCGCCCCCACGACGGCGGTGGCCCGCACTTGCTTGCAGATCAACCTCTCCTTGGCGGCGCTCGGCAACGTGATCAACGCGCTCGTGGAGGGCAAGTCCGGGCACATCCCTTACCGCGATTCCAAGCTCACGCGGCTGCTCCAGGACAGCCTGGGCGGCAACACCAAGACGTGCATGGTGGCCAACATTGGCCCAGCCGACTGGAACTTTGACGAGACCATGTCGACGCTGCGGTACGCCAACCGCGCCAAGAACATCCAGGCGAGGGGCGACGCGTGCCCAGGGATGTTGCCCGGGCAGCCCCTAGTCATGAAGAGACGGCTAGGGCTTGCAGGCGGTGGGTGGGTGCCATAGGTCCCCTGTCTATTTCCATGACGCGCAGAACAAGCCGAAGATCAACGAGGACCCCAAGGACGCGCTCATCCGGGAGTACCAGGACGAGATGAAGCGGCTGGAGGAGCAGCTGAAGGAGATCGAGGCGCACGGGGGCAGCGCGGCGGTGCTGAAGCCCAAGGTGCGGGGCTGCGTGCGGATGGGGTGGTCTATATCCTGTCCAGGTGGGGGCTGGACTGAGTTTGTGCAAACCGACGTCACCTTTGCCTGTTCAGATCATCGAGGAGGTGGAGATCAAGAAGCGCCAGGTCACGGAGGACGAGAAGGAGGCGATACGCAGGGAGATCGAAGCGCAGCTGCGGTGAGAGGGTGTGAGTCTGCTGTGACGCGATGACGCAGCTGGGCCGAGGAGGTCTCATCGGCCAACGAGTCTTTCCCCACAGGCGGCAGGCGTCCAACCAGGGGAGCGTGTCGCTGTCTCCGGAAGAGGTGCAGCGCATCCAGGAGGAGGCGGAGAGGGAGGCGGAGGAGCAGAGGAGGCGGCTCGAGGTGCGGCGCTGCGCATGGCAGGGCACAGTTGGCGTATGCGTAGGGGGCTGACGGAGTGGCACACGTGTGGGGTGCGCAGGAGGAGCGCGAGCGAGCGCGTCGAGAGGCGGAGGAGAAGGCCAAGCTGCTGAGCGAGAAGGAGCGGGAGATGCAGGGCGCGCGGGAGCGGGCGCAGCTGGTGGCGCAGGCCAAATCGCAGCTGGCGGCCAAGCTCCAGGCCATGCAGAACAAGGTGCTGCACGGAGGCGGAAAGGACGAGCTGGCGAAGAAGGCCAAGGAGAAAGAGGCCGAGGTGAGGGGCGGGGAACGAGGCACGGGGCGATCCGTGCCTGAGAGAGCCGGGACGGCCATGCCATCCGGGGTGTTGGGTGCCGGGTGACCGTCGGTGTTGTCGTCGGTCTGCAGATCGCAAAGCAGATGCAGGACCTGGAGAATCGGAGGAAGAAGGAAAGGGAGGCGGCGGAAAAGATCAAGGTGACCTGAGGGACGGGGTCAGGCGCAGTCGGGCTGCCCAGCACGATGCGGGCGTGCTTTGTGGCGTCAGTGGGTGCCGACCGAAAGGGGCGTCGTTGCTCGGAAAGGGCGATCGCCGTCTCGGTGGCTGCGCAGTGCATGCGCGCTGCTGCGCTTCTAGCACTGCTGCGTCTCTTCCCACCTTCGCAGGAGTTTGAGCGCCGCCGGGTGGAGAAGGACCAGAAGTACGCGAGCCTGAGCGAGGAGAGGGACGCGAAGAAGCGTGTGTTGGAGGAGCTCTGGGCCCAGCTGCAGGGCGCCCACCGCGACGTGTCGGACGTGGAGGCGGAGTTTGACCGGGAGCGCAAGTTCTTCATGGAGCAGCTGCAGGAGCTGCAGAGCCAGCTGAAGCTCAGGCGAGGGACACAGGAGCGGGGCGCAGAGGGCTCGGGAGGCCGTCAGATGGTGCCAGTCGGGCCATGGAGTCGCCTTGCTCTCAGGGAGGCCATCATCGCGGCCTTCATCCCTCCGGACGAGCAGTCCAAGGTCATGGTGAAGGCGGTGTGGGACGAGGACGCGGAGGAGTGGCTGCTGGGCCAGGTGTCGGAGCGCGCCGAGAACGCCACGTCCGTCAAGCGCCCCGTGTCGGCCTCCGGGACACGCCGGCCCATGTCGTCGTTCGCCAAGGCGCAGGCGGCGCAGGGCGACCAGAACCCCCGCTTCAAGAGCGAGAACATCCTGACGCTGGAGCTGGACATGCCCGAGCGCACCACATATGGTGAGAGGAGGGGGCTTGCCCAGGCGCATGTACGGTCATCAGTCAACTCTCGGCTCTTCTAACACCCGTCGCCCTGCTGCCCTGCGCAGTCTTTTCCGAGGAGACGCTCTCAGAGCCTGCCGTCAGGGACGCCCTCCAGGCACTCTTCGTGGACGGGCAGGTCTTCTTCCAGGGCTAGCGGCCATGCGAATGGTGGCGGCCATGGTGGGGTCGTGGGGCAGTCGCAGACCAGCGCCCTGACATGGGCGGCGATTGCATGCTATTCTACGCGGTGATTCAATGACAACAAACATAGTCTCGATCGCTTCATACATATCACGCTGTCCCGTCACGTTGCGGTGGATGTCGACTCGCATACTCCTCCCTCCGCGGCAGGGTTGCAAGAAACACATCCAATGCCGCCTCGTATCCCACCGGGTCTTCCCTGAGTAGCTCCACGTGCCTGCCGGTCGCCCAGGCCTTCTCTTGCACTGCCAGGCCATGTCCACGCCACGCGGCGACTGGGGGAAGGAACCGGGCGGGTTGAGAAACGCAAGCCTCTGACGACCGGGGGGCCGCTTCGCTGCCCAGTGCGCGCCATGCTCTTCCATTGCCGAGGGACGCACCATGGGCCCTCACGTCTCCCGCCGGCACGACACCGTCCTGCTCTGAGAAGAGCATCAGCCTCGGGCAGGCGAGGTCGACGCTCTCCCACGCGCCGTACGCCTCTTTGACCAGCAACGCCACGGGCGCGCGGGCCAGGTACCACCCCGCGGCCCCCGAGAGAAGCGCCGACCCCCGCACGTGGCCCCCGGGCGTGACGAGCCACGGAGCGGCCCCCGCCAAGGTGCCCCGCGCGGCCACGAGCGGCGTGAGCGTGCACGGGGTCGAGTCCAGGACGACGCCCCTCACAGACGCCAGGGCCTCCTCCCCTCCGTGGCTCTCCTGCAGGGCCCGCAGTGTCATCCCGGCCACCAGGTACCCTGCGAGACTCATGACGTGGAGGACGACACCCTCGCTGCGCCTCGCCGATGCAGGGCCCTGTGGCTGGCACACGTGGCCCAGGACGCGGTCCCTGTAGTCGCCCACGGTGCGGTGCGCTAGGGCAGGCAGGAGGATGCGGAGGGCCGGGGAGGGGAGGGTCAGCGGGCGGATTCCCCGGCGCTCGTAGATCGCAGCGTACTGCGGGCAGGGGCAGGGCGACGTTGCGATCCCCCAGTGCCGGTCAGGCTGCTGGCGACGGGTTGTTCGGGATGCCTTGCCTTCTGCAGATACCGCGGTCTGCCGCCCAGCCACCCAAAGATGATGGCAGAGTCCGGTGGGACATCGCGAGTTGTCTCAGCAGCAAACGCTTGGGAAGATAGGCACCGAGGCGAACGGTACGCGGGGGGTGAAACACAATGTGAATGGATTGCCTGGCCACAGCGCCCCGCTGAAGCAATAGCCAAGCGACGCATCGTGTCGAGCGCTTTGACTCCACGGCGCTGTGGATCGTAACTCGCTTTGATGGACGAAAAAGCAGAAAGACTGGCGCCAGAGCACCAGCCACACCAAAGCCTTCGGCTCCCCTATTCAGCCCCCTAGTCAGTTTCAAATGGGCGCATGTGGTCCATCGGGGCTGGCGACGTTGCAATGGCCACAGCGCTCTCGAGGTTCTCGTCCACGACGCCCCGGAAGATCGGGCAGCTCAGCGCCAGGCCTGTTTCCCGCATGCGACCCCCACGGGCCCTGCTAGAGAGCGTGGCTTCCATCGGCCTCGGTGCTCACACGCTGGTCGGTGGCGCGCAAGCGCTCCTCGCCCTATCCTGGAAGAACCCCCTCGGTGTTGCGGTGGGTGTGGCGTGCATTGCCGCGGGCAAGAAGATCCCAGCGCTCAGCACAGTTGCCGGCGTCCTGGCGGCCGTGCACATCCTCAGGTGCGATCCACGCGCGTGCTCAGGCGTGCTCGGGCGTGTGTCGATGCCCTTGAGCCGTGACCATAAGCTTGTTGTGAAATCCCAGCCTCGTCTTTCGCATCGCAGCTGGGATCGGTCGGTGCCCGAGTTCCCATCGTCGACGTTTGGACCTGGGGCGGCCGCGGGGTCATGTCGCATCGCGCAGAGCAACGCTCGCAACAACGCTGGCCTCCAGCCGCCCGTCGTCGCGGGCACGGTCGCAGAAGTCGAGAAGAGGGTCGTTGCGTGGATTGAGGGAGAGGAGTGGGGGCGCACTGGCATCCTCGACCGCAAGGAGGTGCCGAGGGGGGTGTACCTGCACTCCCGCCACGTGTCTCTGGTGAGCTGCTGCGCTGGCGAGGCTGACACTTATGGCGGTACACGCTGGGTCCTCGCCGACACGGCAGCTGCCTTGGGTCGCAGCTCTGGGGCTTCGCGGACGACGTCTTCATCCGCATCTCGGACGCCGGCGGTGGGCGGTGCATGGTCGAGTACCAGGGGCAGCTTCGTTTGGGAGGCGGCGACCTCGGGGTCAACCTTGCGCGGGGGAAGAGGCTGCTTGCGGCCCTCGAAGCTGCAGGCCAGCGGCAGTAGGCTGGCGCAATTGCGGGGTGACCACACAGGGCATTTCAATTTCTTCTGGCAGTAGGGTCTTGGGGCTGGCCACCCGTTCTCCTCGCACTGGCAACTGACAAATCAGCGCAACGCATTTCTTACTCGGTGCAAGAGCCATTCTTGAGGGGTGCCCCCCGGTTGCCCGGCCATCCCGCTCCTGCGGTTCGGATTGACCGCATGAAGGGTGGCGGCCGTTTCGTTTGATCGCCGATGCTCTTGCTGCTGGCGGTCGCCGTGTTGTCATTGTTCGTTGCGCTCATGCCCAAGCTCATCGCCGGCGGAACCCTCGGGATGGGAACGATGGCCGCGCGACAGTCGCCCGGAATCATCCCTCGGCACCGCGCCTTCGTCGTCGCGATGAAGAGAGGCTTCAGCAGTGTGTCAAGCTTAGCCCCAAGCAAGCCCCCTTCTCGCGGCGGCAGCCCTGTGGCGGCCAGAGCAGCAGCCAGCGAGGTTGAGCGGCAGGCGAGGGGCCGAGGGAGCGCTGTGCGCCATACCCGCTGGCGTCTGCGACATGGCGTCCATCACCCGTCCCCGCCCCTCCAGCAGAGCAAGCGGACCCGGGCGGGCGAGTCTTCGGCGAGCACGTCGGGGGATGGGTCGGGGAGCTCGCGCTGGCTCATCGTCGGGCTCGGCAACCCGGGCACCCAGTATGACGGCACCCGGCACAACGTCGGGTTCCAAGTCGTCGATGCCCTGGCGCTGCGCCACGGGCTGCCCTGGTCCAAGAGCCCGCAGAGGAACGCGCAGGTGGCGCAGGGCCGCATCGAGGGCCACGCTGTCGTCCTCGTCAAGCCCATGACATTCATGAACAAGTCCGGGGAGGCGGTCGCCCCGCTCGCCAAGATGCACAACGTCGGCCTCGCCGAAACGCTCGTGGTCTACGACGACATCGACCTCCCCGTCGGCACCGTGAGGTTGCGGAGCAAGGGGGGCCACGGGGGCCACAACGGCATGCGGTCCATGTTGGAGAGGCTGGGGCAGAAGCAGGACTTCCCAAGGATAAAGGTTGGCGTCGGCAGGCCGGAAAGCCCGCTGGTGAGGAGTGGAACACCACTTGCTTCGGGCTCTGCCTCACACGGACAGCGACCCGACACCAGCCGCCCACGACCCAACTCCGTGTGCCTCGCAGTACCCGGTGTCCGAGTGGGTTTTGGGGAGGTTCACAGCCGCCGAGCGGCCCAGCATCGAGGCAGCAATGGCAGAGAGCGTCGCGACGGTGGAGAGCATCCTCGTGATGGGCCTCGAGAAGGCGCAGGTGAGTGAAGTCTTCTGTAGCGGGCAAAAGGCCTAGCTGGCCTGTGGAGCATCACGCACTGGGAGACGTCGCCGACCCACCGTGCTCGCAGAGCGGCGTACGCGTGGCCTGAGAGCCTCGTCACGCATCCTCGCATCGGTAGTCCGCGACTATGTAGACCTCGTACGTCTCGTCCCCCAGCGTATCTGCGCGTGGTGTCTTTTAGATCGTAGCACAATTCTAGCTCGGTGAACGTGGTGCGTACTGGTACTGGAGCGTCACGCCGCTCACCCTTGCATATGCTGTCCTTCTCCAGCTGCTCCAGCATCGACGCTGCCATGCTGCGGGCAGGGACGCCGGGAATGCATCGTGGCGCCGTCGCGACACCAGGCTTTGGGGGGGCGTACAGGACCAGGTCGCCCTCACCATTCCGCTGTTGCTGTCGAGCGACCCTCATCCTCCATGCTGTCGACGAGCTCGTCAAACGAGAGGCATCCATCGCCTGGGTGGGGGTGCACGAGATGCACGGTCAAGGCATGCCCCCTGAACGTCGACGCAGGCCACATTCATAGCACCATACCGTCGTGGTCGAAATCCTCGAAGGTCGAAGCAGTCGCCACGCGGCCCAGGGTCGCAATTGCGATGGCGAGCACTGCGACAGCGACGCGCAACATCATCCTGAGCAGCCCAGACCCCCCTGCGCTGCCCCGCGTGCCGGAGTAGCTTGCTCGTGGAGACACCGTGTCAGCGTAAGCGAGTCTGTGCCATGTAGCCGGCGCAATGTCGAACATTTTCACACCTGCGCCCCTTGCTGTAAGAGTATTAGAGTCCCACTGCCCGCATCGCGCTACAGTCCTTTTGTATGCGTGTCCGTTGAGAGGCTCAGCCGAGGATCGGCGGCATCGCGCTTTCCCGGACACCGGGCCACAGAGGGACCGGCGGCTGAAGATGGGTGGGAAGCAGCGCATGAAGGACCGCATGTACATCACGGCGAAGGAGTGGGCCTCGGAGGGCGGGGGTTACAAGGACCGCGGCCGACTCCCGTTCCGAAAGCTTCCTTTCCATTGCTGTGCCATCACCTTCACGGGCTTCGAGGACCCGGTCTGCACAGCGGATGGTACGGTGTTCGACATCGTCAACGTGGTCCCTTACATCCAAAAGTTCGGCAAGCACCCCGTGACGGGCCAACCACTCAAGCTGGGCGACCTCATTCGCCTCCACTTCCACAAGGCGAGCACGCGTGCCCCTTGCCGCGCTCGTGGCTGGCCGGCACGTGCGCGAGGGACGCGAGTGTCATGCGAACGATCGGCATGGTCGCAGAACGGCGACAACGAGTACTGCTGCCCCGTCACGGGCAAGGTGTTCACGGAGCACACACACATCGTGGCTGTGCGGCCCTCGGGCAACGTCTATTGCTGGGAGGCCGTGGACGAGCTCAATGTCAAGCCGAAGCACTGGAAGGACCTCCTGACGGACCAGGTGGGCGTATTGCCCGTGCATGGCTGGCGCCTGCGGCCTCTCGGGCCTCACGACCCCTGCCTACTCCCACTCCCCGCAGCCCTTCACGCGCAAGGACATAATTCACATTCAGGACCCGATGAACCTGTCGGGCAAGGTCTTGGACGACTTCGACCACGTGAAGAACGACCTCCGCGTGACCAGTGGCCCGGCCCAGGCGCACAACGTCAACTTGGCGGCGGCCTCGGACGACATGAAGCGCACCCTCGCGGCGATCGGGGCACAGACGGAGGCGAAGCCTGTATCAGAGCAGGAGAAGAAGCAGGCGGCCAAGGCGAGGCATGCGCACAGGGCCTCTGCCCTGTCCACGGAGAGCGCGTGGCTTGTGCCAAAGCTGCTCTCCTTCCACCTTGCAGCGCGCATTGGAGGAGGCGGAGCGGAGTGCGGCGGAGAGGCGTGCTGGCAGCAAGGGGGCGGAGACGTCCAAGCCCAGCGTGCCGCAGCTGCGCCCTTCCGCCGCCCAGGCCGACAAGCCCAAAGCGTCGGACCCGCGGCTGCGTGCTCCGGAGCGGCGGGCCGTGGAGATGGTATGGCGCCCCGGGGCCGCGACGTGGAATACGGACGAGCAGAAGGGCGACGGGCGCCAGGAGGAGTCCCGGCTGCAGGTGCGCCGCAGAGGGTCGAGGATCGTCCTGCGGCAGCTGCGGGGACGTTCCAGAAAGCGTCTTTTGTGATGGCCGCAGAAGCTCCTGGCCATCAAGCGCCCCCATGCCCTGGTGGAGTCCAGCGTCACGACGGGCGCCATGAGCATGTCCTTTACGTCCACGACGGCGACGGTGGCGACCTCGGACCAGCGGACTCTGGTCCGGAAGGAGCGCCGCGTGGACAAGAAGGGATACGTGCGGCTGCGCACCAACCTGGGCGACCTGAACCTCGAGCTGCACTGCGACTCGGTGCCGCGCACGTGCGAGAACTTCCTGACGCTGTGCGGGGTCGGCTACTACGACGGCGTGGCGTTCCACCGCAGTATCAAGAACTTCATGATCCAGGGCGGGGACCCCACCGGAACCGGCAAGCGAGTCCGGGGCTCCGGGCGAGGGTGCGGGTGGCTGCTCGTTCGCCTGTCGTTGCTGAAGTGCAGAGCTGGCCCCCGCAGGGGAGGGGAGTCCATCTACGGCAAGACCTTCAAGGACGAGATCAACACGGGCCTCAAGCACGCGGGGCGGGGCGTGCTGTCGATGGCCAACTCGGGGCCGCACACAAACGGGAGCCAGTTCTTCATCACCTACAAGAGCGCCCCGCACTTGGACGGCAAGCACTCCATCTTCGGGCGCGTGGTGGGCGGTCTCGAGACGCTGGCGGCCATGGAGCGCGTCCCGACAGGTACGGGGGCTGGCCATGCGCGGGTGCGACCCCAGACAGGCCACGTGCCCCGCGCTGAGAGGGTGGGGCCCTGCCGCCCGCCGCAGATGAGGAGGACCGGCCGCTTCAGGAGATCAAGATCCTTTCGACGGAGGTCTTCACCGACCCCTTCCTTGAGCAGGAGAAGCAGGAGGTGGCGGCCAAAGAGGAGGCGGCAAAGAAGGAGGCACTGCGCTTTGAGGACCAGAAGCGGGGGGCGTGGTTCTCGACGGGGCGATCGACCAGCGGCGTGGGGGGGGCGGGGGCCAGCGCAGGTGAGGGGGCGAGCTGGCCGTGACTGGCGCCTGCCACTGCAAGGAGGCATTGCTGCATTGTGCAGTCCCGCGCTTGCTGCAGGGGAGCCCTCCGCGAGCAAGGTGGGGGCGGCGGCCCTGGAAGCCGCTCGGCAGGCCCAGGTGGGGGAGGCAAGGCCCGCCAAGAAGCCAAAGACTCAGTATGGGGACTTCAGCGGGTGGTGATGATGGTGGGGACGCACCTGGCTCGGTCAGGGTGGGCAATGCAACCCGTGCCGAAGAAGCCCCGTTCGCAGAACGTGTGCGATGTCGCGCGCAAAGCTCTCGGTGGCGCTGAGTTCTCCGTCCAAGATCACCTGGGGGTGCGGCACGCCCACGCGTGCATTGCGCCCATCTGCCCGGGTTGGTGCCTGGTTGGCCACGCATGGCAGCATACCTCCAGGAGCTGTAGCTTTCGTCGCTCTCCCTCCGACATGGGCGGCGATCTCCGGGCGCGCCTTTTTGGTGGGGAGGCCGAGCTGGTCTCGGGCGACGGCCGTCCCCAGCCTCTGCTGGCCTCCCGGCGCATTCCTGCGCCCGCACGGCACAGGGTGTTGGCGTTTTTGCACCATGTAGAGCCTCGAAGGGATTGACGGACTTGAAGCCTTACCTGCTTCAGTCACGCCCCCTCCGTTGGTAGCCTGCAGCGCATGCCTCGCTGGTGAATGGTTGAGCTCGAATTCAAATGGCCTGCCCTCGACGGAATCGTCGGGCAGCATTTGCAGGACCATGTTCTCCCTGCAGGCGGACGCCACGGGGTGGCATTGCAGCACGAGACCCGTCACAGCTGTCTGTCGCGGCAGCAGCCGCACCTGTGCGTCAGACACCGTGTGGGGACGTCTTGCAGCACAAGCTGGGCCGCCGAGCTTTGTCCGAAGGGCATGGGCGTGGTGGCAGGCGCTTGTTCCCTGCCAAAGACAGGCTCGGGATCCGCCCGGCGCTCATCCACGCGATGCCGACCCTCCCTCGTGCGCTTCTCCCCAACAATGCACCGATCATTTTCTGCCCCCTCTCCCTGGAACTCGCGGCCGCGGGAGTCCCGAACGAAGTTCTTCGCGACGGGCTGGGATGGGTGCGGCTGGGCCCGCGGGGGCGGCCCATCCGTTTCTGCAGCGTCCGTGTGTGTCCTTGGCTCCGATCCGAAGGTCATACGCTTGCTGGAGCTGCCGCCGGCCTTGGCTGCGCTCCGGGCGGGGCTTCGCGCCAGAGCCTCACACACGGCAGCCCAATCAATCTCCTCCCAGCCATCTGCGGCTGTAGCTTCATGGCAGCACTGCGCTCCGATCATCCCGCCCCACAATCTCGACGCAGCTTGCTTTCTATCGCATGGATGGTCGGGGGGCTGCAAATCAACAAGGCATGAGTTGCCTGCAGCCTCCTTCGGCCTTCCACCGCATAGATGATGTAATTCGAACTCAACAACGAGGCAAGTTTTCTCTATGAGGGGCGGCGGCCTCTCTGGCAAGTCTCCGCAAGTTTTAACGCCGCAGCCGTGGTCCCCAAGCAGCGGCAGACAAGGGGAAGGCTGAGGATCATGCCACTAAGCACAAGCAGCCCGACGCCTACAGGTTGGCCGCGACGTGCTTGCCCTGCCACGCCGTGTCTGCTACCACGATGTCGTGGTTCCAGGGGCTCCCCGAGATCCTGTACACGGTGAACTTGTTGAGCGCCCCGACTCTCCGCACCGTGCTCGGCGCCGCCCTCGAGTTGGGCAGAAAGGCGACCATGCCTGCGATACCCACGGCGTAGCCGCCCACGACCTTGTTGAGCACCCTCCCGTCCACTTGGAGGCCCAGGTGGTGCGCGATCTTGAGCTCCTGCGTCGGACGGTCAAGTTGGCATTGGTAAACTCCGAGTTGGGACGTCCCGGCTCCCGAAACGCTTTAGACACCAAGCGCACCTCAAAGACCTTCCGATACAGCAGGCGTATGTCCCTGTGCGGCATATCCAGCCAGGGGCTCTTGAAGGGACTGGTGGGAGAATGCACCATGAGCTCTACGACATCGCCCTTCACGGGGTGGTAGGGCGTCCTGGGGGTGGGGCCGGGACGGTGTGGTGCGTCATCGTTGCGCTGAGCCGCCCCAATTCACCGTTCCGAAGCGCGGTCGCGAGAGAAAGCTCGTGCACCTGCGCGGGGCGCTGCGGCCCGCCGTCGTCGTCGTGAAGAGCGTGCTAATGGAGACGTCCGCACGGTTGACGGTCGTCTTGACGCGGTGGCCCGTCTCAATCGTGACGGCGTCGCCCTCCGCGTCCTCCACTGCGCCGATGACCCGCATGCCCTGCAAAGCAACCACAGCAGCGATTGGACCGGACATGAGGCAAGCATCGGCTTGGGCTTCAGGCGTCTTTCCCCACAAAAAATCCGCTTCGACTCACGGGTAGGAGCGGGACGGTGTGGTTGCTCCTGCGCACCAGATCTATCTGCTTGTCCGTGAGCATCTTGGAAGGCAAACGAGCGAGCATGGCTGGGTCGGTCAGGTCCCGAATGCGCGACGGGTCGTCCTGCAGCCGCGGATGGCCGATGAATGTTGCACGGAAGGCCTTGCTAGTGTTGCGATGCGGAACAGGATCTGGGAATGTCGGGGAGCGCGCGCACCTGGACCTCGGGCGGCAGGCTCGCGACGATCCGACGGTAGTCGGCGCGGGTGATGGCCCCGCGCCACTGCACGAGGGGCGCGATGGCAGAGCTGGTCCACGGCAATGAACGCCACGAAACGGCATCCACGATTTCAGAGCTCGACGGCGGCCCGCATGCGGCCCGCGCCGTGAGCGCGAGGGAAAGAAGTGGCCGCCGGGAGGCCATGGCGCGTGGGCGCGCGCTCTGATCGCAGCCGACGCACAGAGCTCGAGCTTTTAGAACGGAGGCGTGCTCCAATCGATGTCGCGGCGCAGACGCAGCGGGCAGCCACGCGCGCCTCTCTTGTTGACCTCCAGGCGAGAAAACGCTTTGTTGGGATTGCAGCGAGTGCCTGGCTGAAAAAGGCACGTGCACTGGGGCGACCGCCCCACGCCGCCGGCGCGTTTAGGTGCCCCGGCTGCTGGCGCGCCAGAAGCCCTTCTGACGCTCCAACCCACACGCCGTTTGTGCGAAACGGCAGCTCCATTTCGGCAGCACGGCGTCCTCATACATCTGCAGGGGCGGTTGCTCGTTTTCCCCGCGCCGTGCTGGCCGCAGCGTTCAAATGGGCGCGTTGACAGCTCGTAGCTGCGCATGATGCGCATTCTCAGCGCCGCGATAGACGGACCACCAGAATGCCGTGGTTTTGCGGCATCTGCTTTGGTGAGGCGGACTTTCGCTGCCGGATGACAACCAACGGGGGCCTTCCCCGCTGGAAGCTTGGAACCCCACCGTGCCGCGCAGAAACGATCGCTGCACTGAAGGCGCGGGCGGAGAATCCCAACAACGTGTTTCGCCAAGCTCTCCCGTGCGGCCACACCTTCTGCAGCACGTGCGTGCGCAGGTTCTCTCGCTCCAAACAAAAAGAGCGCTGCTCATCGTGCCCGTCGTGCCGAAGCCCCTATGCCTCCACTAGTGCTGAGGATGCCCTTTCCAAGGGCTGGCTGTGGTGTCCCATCCGGCTCTTCGGCTATGAGGTGAGCGCCGCGAGCGCCGGGTATGCGACGGCCACCACGGCAGGCTCGGGCAGTCACGTGCCTCGGCGTCTGCTTGCAGGAAGACGAGCGCGGTACGCTCGGGGAGACGCAGGGCGGATCGCAGGCTACAAGGGGTGCGAACCAGGAAAGCCTGTGCGATTCTCTCAGGGAGCGTCTTAGGCAGCTGAGGTGAGGCGCAGGACAAGTGCAAGTAGGGTGCTGTCGTTGTGGGTGTGCGTGCACCCCGGAGCCCTGCCGCTCCCGCAGCCTTGAGGCGGAGACGCGGCAGGACGAGCTGGAGCAGGCCCAGGCCCTTGCAAAGGAGAAGAGCGAAGAGGCGGCGGCACAGACCATTGCGCTGGAGGTGGCACAGCGGAGGGGCAAAGATCTGCAACTCCAGCTGCTCTCAGCGAAGGACCAGGTGAGCTGCGCGGGCAGGGGATGCTGTGGCGGCCTGCCAGGGTGAGCTAGGTGCACGAGCTGCAAGGCATTTGAATGCCCCCCGATCTCAGATCACGTCCCTTCTGGAGGGTGGGGTGGAGCGGGCGCAGCGCGTGGCTGCGTTGGAGGAGGCGCTGCGTCGTGAAAAGGACTTGCGCGCGGCGGACCAGCGCCAGCAGAGCATGGAGTCGCGGGCGCTGCAGGCGGGGCTGCGGGAGGTGGATGCCGAGCGGGAGCGCCTCCGCCGCATCGGCGAGACGCTCTACGACAAGCTGCACGAGGCCAGGCTGCTGCTGGAGGCCGTGCCCGAGGAGGAGGTCCGGAGGGTCGAGTTGCGCTTCCGCTACGGACGGCGCTCGATGGCTCGGGTGCTGGCCGAGCAGGGGCGGCAGCTGGCGGCCCTACGACGGGAGCGTGCCGCGTGGGACGCTGCCCGGGACTACCTTCGCCGCCAGGGAGCCACGGACGTGCTGCGGGACATCGAGGTGGCTGCCACGCGCAGCACTGCCGTGCCTAGTGCCCAGGACCAGGCCTGGGGGATCTGCGAGGGCGCCCGATACCAGCGAGTATGGAACGGCGGGCGTGACATCAACCTCTTCTTGCTTCGCAGAGACTCATCGATGCAAGCTCGGCGGCTGCTGGCACGGATGGGTCGTCGGCGAGGGACAGTGGCCTGGGAGTCAAGCCGAGTAAGCGGGAGCGAGGCGCGGGTGCCGTGGCGGCGAGCTGCGAGGAGGCACCTGGCAAGCGCCCCAGGTATGCATGCGCCGCGGAGGCAGGGTGGCAATCCGATATCGCTGCGGCTCACTCCGCGAGCGCCGCCCCGCCCCAGGGCCCCCGACGCGGACGACGACGTGGTACTGGTGGTGCCGGCCCTCCTGCCAGCCGAGCCGCAGCGGGGGAGAGAGTGTGCCGAGATGTCACCCAGCAATCTGACGGAGGCCGTGCTCCGCCGGAGATTCTGCGGGCACAATGGCCCGGGGATGGAAGGGGAGGCAGGGTGCGTCTCCATGCAGCAGAGGGGGGCGTGTTCGGGGAGGGAGGAAAAGGGCCTCGTCCCCCGGAAGCCTGGCGCCACCGACTGGGTGGGCGTGGTGGCCGGGGACTTGCTTGAGGCCATGGGGGCCCTGGACGGCGACGGGGACGGCGCGGGACTGCCGCACTCTGCCAGCGAGGAGGCTTCCCCAAGACGCTCGGCAGAGGACGAGGGTGCTGCCATGCAGTCGCAGATGCAGGCACTGGGGCAGGGGCCAGACGTGGACGAGCTCGAGGTCGACGCCGTGAGTGAAGGCAGCCCGGGTGACCGAGACGCCCTCGGCTGGCCTCGCGACGCCGCGTGGGGTCGTAGGGAAACCAGCGTGGGTGGCAGCCGGCACGCCCCCGTGCACCCTGTTGTGCACGGCGCAGACGTCCAGGAGCTCGACGCAGACGGCACGCAGGCCCTGCTGCCTCCGCAACAGCTGCCAGCTTATCATCGCGCCGCGTCCGGGTCCCGCATCTCGACGCTCGACCCGGCCCTGCCCGCGACCAGGGCCACGCCTGCGCTCGGCCTCACGTCCGCTGCGGGCCCGGCGAGCGGGGCGGGTGTGGTTCTGGGCACTCTCCAGCTTGCAAGCGCAGCAGGCGGGTTCGAGTCCAATGAGCGCGCTGGCCACGCTGAAGAGGAGACCGTCATCGACGACGGGGCCCGGGGTGGCGATGGGGAGGCCGAGGAGTCGCACCAGGGATGGGACGTCGAAGACATCCCCAATCCGTCCTTCTCCCAGTGCGACTGGGCTCTCGATGGCGTGGTCTGTCTGAGCCAGGGTGGCACGGCGCATGGTTTAGAGAGCGAGCAGGGCACTGGGTGGGCGCCCAGCCTCGCCACCTTGTCCGAAGCTGGCGAGGGGTTCATGGCGACAAGTGCGTCGACCAACCGGGGTGCCGGGGACCCTGCTAGAGACGGTGGCGGGCCAGCGACCTCGGTCTCGATGCGCAGGTGAGCGACTTTCGAGTGCTTATGAGGCATGTTCCTGGTCAAGCATGTGAATCGCTATCGCAACACACGTGTCGGGGTCTGCAGGCTGGCTTCTGCGCCAGTGGACGCGTCTGCCAGGGAAGTCGATGCAGGGGAGCCGATTGTTGTTTTGGGACAGGTCACCAACACGGCCCATGGTCGGCGACAGGCGAAAAGAGCTGGCAGAGGTGAGGTGGCTTCCTGACTTGGCAGGTGACTGCCCGCAAGCATGGTGCACACTCTGCCCCCGCCGTGCCCGCAGCCACGCCTGCAGCCACGCCTCCGGTCTGGGGCTCGGAGCGCACCAGACATGGGACGAGGAACATTTCAAGCTTTTTCGTCCCTAAATGAAAGCACAATGATTCAACATTTGTCTCCCAAGTCCATGAGTAGTAGGCGCACGCTGCGCCCCGATGTGCACAGTGAAATCAGCAGGGTCACGGGCCGCCGCATGTCACTGGTCGATCACCATGCCGCGCAGCACCGGGGGTCGTTTGAGGACCGTGTGTCGCGCCACCGTGGGGAAGAGTGCTCGGGGCCCCGTGGCGCGGAAGTTCCAATAGTGCTTCTCGTTCTGGTGCCCAAAGCTGTCCTGGCGGTCCACGGCGCCCTTGGGCTCCACCGCGACGCGCTTCTTGCCCAGGAAGAGCTGCGGGGAAGCGCCCTCGATGTCCCGCGTGGCCAGCGGAAGGTAGACCTCGGGCGGGGCCCGGAAGCTCCCATGGAAGGGCCGGGGCCTGGCCCCAGGGAGGTCGCTGATGTCCAGCGTGGCACGGGCAATGGGCCGCGAGAGGTCCACGCGGGTGCTGGGTGCCGTGCCGTCGACGAACTCGTGCACATCCAGCTTGTCGTACTGCAGTAAGACAAAGCGATGGCAGAAAAATGCTCCTGACGACCATGCGCGCCGCACCCTGCCCGGGCGTCCCCCGTCTTATCAAACGCGAACGCGTTGGTTGCGCCTCACCGCACGGCGGAAGCCGGCCCACTTGGACTTGTACGCCTTGTAGTTGTAAGATGCCAGCCTATAATCGGGGCTGAGCGGGTTCCGTGCCACGCCCGCCGACGCAGACTTGCCTAGGAAGGTCCGGGGGGCGGCTCCATCAATATCAAAGGCTCTGCGACGCGGGCGAGCATACGTATCCACGCAACCGTACAAGCGCCGGCGCAGTAGGCGACAGGTGACTCCACACGCCTTCTTTGCCCCCACCTTAAGGTCGAGGGCAGTTGTTCGGGCGGGAAAAGCTCCGGCGACGGTCGGCGCGTTTGCCCCGCTGTCCACACATCCGCTCTCAGAACGGGCTTGTACGTCAGCGCGAGTGCTGTAGGCGCGCCTCGCATGGTGCACCTGTGGGGGCATGCGTGCCGTTTTGCGGGAGCAAAAGCCTTTTATTCGGCAGGCGGTGAGAGTCACGCGAAACGATGTCAAAGCCGAAACAAGATAATCCGCCGGAAAACGCCCTCGGCCCTCCGATACGCGCAGCCAGCCTGCCCCCGCCGGACAGCTAGACGGCTCCGGCGTTTGGGCACTTAGCGCGCTACGACGCGAGCGCACCAGGCGCGCTTGACTGGTTGGCGCACCGTACAGGAGCGCACGCTAGGCACGTCCCGCGGTGGTGTGGGTGCGCCGCGGGCACCTGTGGTAGTCATGGGACGCGAGGCCGGCGGGGGGCAGCGCCGCCGGGTCCACCCGCGGCTGATGTGACATCGCCCGTCGGCTCGCGCTAGAGGGAATGGCCGGGATCCTCTTGAGCCACCATCTGCCACAACAAACGGGCCTGCGCTGGAAGCCACGCAGTCGCCGAGGAGACGCCGTGGGTCTATACAGTGAGCAGGAGTGCTGAGGTACAGCGCAAGCCCCCGCCCTAGAGTGATAAGAACCAAGTTGCCCTGCCAGTCAGCCTGCGGCACACTGTTGCCGCCCTGAACCGCAGCTGATGCCGTGATCGGGTCCAGAAGGTGCATCTGCGCAGGTTTGGTAAGGCCTAGTGTGCGTGGACCCAGAGCATCAAGGAGCTTTTTCACGCTAGAGCGTCGTTCCCGCTGCGAGCACTTGACGGATCAAGCCGCGCGGACGACGTCCAGGGATGATGTGGCATGAGGGCGAGATCCGTTAGGTGACGCGGAAGGGAGTGGGGGGCGCATGGGTCGTGACTGCTTGAGCTCTGCGGGCAGAATTTGCAGCATGCAGCAGGCCCTGGCAGCCCGTTCTCCTCACGGCACCACGGCCGTCTTTCTTTGCAGAGCCTGCGCCAGCGCGGCTGCTGGCTTGCTGCTGCTTGCCGTCTTTCTGGGGTGCCATTGGGTCACGGCGGAACAGGGTGAGGAGGCGCAAGCGCTCTACCTTGCACTCACGCGATCACACATGCATGTAGCTCTTGCTCTCACAGCTGGCTGATTGGAGAATCGGCGCTTGGTTTGGCAGCGCCCTTTGGCACAGGATCGCCCAGCGGCGTGAGTCAGGGCCCCGCTCTTGCAAGTGCTGAGCCCATCCCGCGAGTCACGGAGGACGCCTCCCGTGCGGGGCGCGTCGGCGGGATGCGGGGCGCCGGCAATCTGGATCGTGGGACGACCGACGTGAGGGCGCGATGCGTTCCCGCGATGGCACCGCCGTTTCCGTGCTCCAAGTCGCGATTGGGTGTTCGGACACTCGTGGTTGCGGTGGGGACCGATGACTTGACAGGTGGTATCACGGTGTCCCATGCTGGACACGCAACGCCCCCTCTGCGCCTGCCCACAGCATAACAGCATGGGGTCCTCTTTCCTGCACGCCCTGGCCATGATTCTCGTGTCCGAGGCAGGCGATGAGACGTTCATCATCGCAGCCGTGCTTGCCATGCGCAACCCGAAGGCGGGTCCGTCGCGGCGCTGCTCTGGGAAGGACACGAACGCAAAGCTGCCGTCACTTGCGGCCTGCAACATGCGATCGCTGGCATCGCCGAGAGAATCGAACATGTTCGTTGGTGTTGCCTCCGCCGCAGAGCCTCGTGTTCGCTGGTGCCCTGGGCGCCCTCATCCTCATGACCATCATCTCCACCGCCATGGGCGTCATCGTCCCCACCCTCGTGTCGCCGAGCCTCACCAAGCGCGCCGCCACCGTCCTCTACCTCATCTTCGCGGGACGTCTCTTCTGGATCGCCTACCACTCCAAGAACACCGTCGAGGAGGAGATACAGGAGGTAAGGGCAGTGCAGGGATACAGGAGGTGAGGGCAGTGTAGGTGCTGCGTCTCCTGAGCGAGGACGCACGTCCTGCTTCATGGGCCTTTCGCCACGGACTCCGCAGACGGAGGAGAGACTCGCCAGCGACGCACCCGTGGAGGGGTACGGGGCCCGTGCCGCGGCGCTCCTCTCGCGCGTCTTCCAGCCCATCGTGGGGGAGTCGCTGGTGCTGACCTTCCTAGCCGAGTGGGGCGACCGCTCCCAGATCGCCACCATCACCATGGCTGCGGAGAGGGACCCCGTCATGGTCACGCTCAGGGCCATCCTCGGTCACGCCATCTGGTGAGGGGCCGGGTTATGCCAGGCCCGGCGCGTCCCGCGTGTGTACTCAGCAGGCACGGTCTCAGCGACCAACCCGCAACTTTCACGCAGCACGGGGGCAGCTGTCATCGGCGGGGAGCTTTTGGCAAAGAAGATCAGCCAGCGCACCGTGGCAGTGGCGGGCGGGTGTCTCTTCCTACTCTTCGCGGTCTTCAACCTCACGTCGCCGCTGCCAGCGCTAGCCCCCGCACAGCAATGTCCTGGGACAGACTGATTACCTAGTCATGCATTTCAACGCGATGGACCGCGACGTGCCTTCTTGTAGGCGGGGCCCTCGCTGCAGCTGCGAAAACCTTGGAAAAAGCTCAACTACCGCGAGGATCACTCGATCGGCGGCGGACTCCAGGCGCGGGCTGCGTGCCCGGCCGCGGCACGTGGCTCCGCCCTCTCTCCTCCTGCCCTCCCTCCCGGGCGTCATGCCAGGAGGTGGCCCACGAGGAACGCGCCACGGGCTGCGGCCACGGCCCCGTTCAGCGCGAGGGCGGAGACCGCCAGCATCGCAAAGAGCGGCGTGCGGAAGGCGTCCATGTGGGCCAGAGCCCCCCGCCCAATCCACGCGTGGGGGACGAGGACCATGGCGACGATGGAGAGGAGCTCGCATGCTGCCAGGGCGCGCTTGGGCGAAGGCCCGCGGCGGAGCTGCAGGAGTCGTCCCAGCGCGGGGGCCACCGAGGCGCCCTCCGCCACCTGCGCGTGCCACAGCGTTGCCAGGCATGAGCGCGATGGGACACTGCACCCTGCGCCACGCTACCAGCCTGGTGGCATGCCTCTGCCGCCTCACCAGGGACGTCGCGAGCATGGCCGTGTGGTCCAGCGAGTATGCGGCTGCAGTGAAGAGCGACAGGAGGGCTGCGCGGAGGACGATGACGGGCACGCGGCGGGACAGGATGGGGCGCTGGACCTGCGTGGGCAGAAGCCACGACCGGGCGGATGAGAGAAGAGCTAATATGGGATGCAAGAGGATGTCGGGAGGCCGGCCACCCACTCACTTCGAACCAGAGCTTGGACGCCATGTGCCCCGCGGCAATGCACACGAGCACCGAGGGGAAGAGCCCCGAGGCATAGCGGGGGTCCTGCATTGCGGGAGCATGGTGGGCGAGGAACAGCCCCGCGGCCACCGTCATGGCCACGGCGTAAAGGACCTGCAGGACATCGCCCGCCATGCGCGAACGCTCCGGCTGCGGGGAGAGGGGTGCCGAGGCCTTCAGCATGGTCGGAATCGGTGCACGGCGTCAGCACTCGCCGGAGACATCTAGGCGTCTCACCCGGGACATGAGCTTGGCCGAGGCGGGCGAGAGGCCCGCGTGGGTGCGCGCGATGCCCATCAGCAGAGCCACGAAGCCGGCACTGCTCGCGGGCACCAGGGCCATGACAGGCGCCCGACCTGCGGCAATCCCTGCGAGGAAGAACCATGCGGAGGCCAGGGCCTGCGTCCACACGTCCTGGACGATGGCGCCCGAGGCATAGATGTTGAGCGAGGCGTCGTCGAGGGGCTGGGTCTGCGAGGGAGCGGCGGGCCACGCTGCTTGCAGTGCCAGCCTCGCGCGCCGCCCCAGCATACCCTCGGAGTCGTCAGTGCGAGATGTCAAACTGGCATGCAATCGTGCAGATACCCAAGCAGTGCTCTCGTCGTCCCACGAATCCCATCCCCACCCCACCTGGCCGTCACGCATGGCCACGGCGCTGTCCTTGGCCCACACAACGTGGTAGTCGTGGATGTAGCGTGCATCGAAGGCGGCCTCGCAGTACGCAAAGTAGAACTGGTACTTGCGCCAGAACCTCTCTGAGTAGCCCAGGCGGAGCACGTGGTCCCTGGAGAGGGAGGGCAGCGGGGGTTGGGGACAAAGTCTTGAGCAGAGAACGACGCGGCGGGACCCTGTGCCGTCCCAGGGTGCCGGCGATGCAGCTGCCGGCCAACGCCTCACTTCTGCTCTTCCCACCGCCTGCGCCACTCCCGGAGGGTGACGGCATAGTGCGGCCCGATGTCCTCCACGTCCACGAGGGCGAGGCCGGTGCCTTGGGCGGCCTGGACCATGGCCCCGATGGACGGGAGGTGCCCCCCCGGGAAGATGTGCTCGCGGATGAAGTCGGACGAGCGGCAGTACTCGTCGTACCGCTCGTCCGGCATGGTGATGGCCTGGATGCACGCCCGGCCCCCGGACCGCAGCATCTTCCCGATGGTCTGGAAGTAGCTCTCCAGGTACTCGTGGCCCACCGCCTCGATCATCTCGCAGGACACCACGCGGTCGTACGTCCCCGCCCCCGGGCACTGGCGGTAGTCGCAGAAGAGCAGCGTGATGCGGTCGCGCAGCCCCGCCTCCTCCACGCGCCGGTTGGCCTCCTCGAGCTGCTCCTTGGAGAGGGTGAGGCCGACCACCGTGCACCCCGTCGTCTGCACCGCGCGGATGGCGAAGGCGCCCCAGCCGCACCCAATCTCCAGCACACGGTCGTCCTTGACGATCCCCGCCCGGGAGATGAGAGCGTCGATCTTGGCAATCTGGGCGTCACGAAGGCTCCGCCCGGGGGCGTGGATGCCGCACGAGTAGGTCATGGTCTCGTCCAGGAAGGCCTTGTACATGTCGTTGCCGGCGTCGTAGTGTTCCTCGATGTTCTTCCGCGAGTTCTCCACTGCGGGGACGGGGGTGGCCGGCAAACGTGACCCAGGGAGCCACGGCGCAGACCGTGCTGCGACCACGCTGCCTCCCCTGCCACTTGGCGTTCCCCCGCGCGTGCGCACCCGAGTTGTGGCGCTTCATGTGCGTGAGCAAGAGGAGCTTGTCACCGACCCAGTTGAGGAGGCCCAGGCTGCCGCGCGACTGCTCGGCGTCCCGCGCGTTGGCCACCAGCACTGCCATCAGGGCTCCCGGGTCCTTGCACACTGCACGGCGCGGGGCGGGCGAGGCAGTTACGGCAGGGCGTGTGCAAGCGGATGCGTCATAGAGGGAAAAGCCGCATGACAGGGTGAGGCCGCGGCCCACCGATGCTGCCGTCCATCCACGCCTCGCCCAGGCCCGTGTCATGCTTCGTGATGACCTTCCACATCCCCGACGCGTTGATGACACGGAGGGTGCAGTCGGGCAAGGGTCGACCCCACCACTCGTTCTCCTTGTCCGGGAAGTCCGCGGCGGACAGCCCGGGCCCGTACGTGCGCTGCCGGCCGTCCGGGAGAACCAGCCTGCAGGGCGCGGTGCGAGGGGATCGCATGCAAGGCGTCGCGCCCGCCGTCAGACGACGTCAGCACACGCACTTCCAGCGCCGCACCGCAGCTGGCCGCGCTTGATCGTCCGCTTCAGGAAGACGTCGACGGTGTTCAAAGCCAGGCGGTCCCACGCCCTGATCTTGGGGCTCGTAGCCATGCAGTTCCATGGCAGGCGGCAGCCCAGGCAGTCCACGACCTGTGAGGGAGGGCGGTGGGGCCAGGCGTGCCTTGCTCGCGTTGCCAGCTCGCCCCTGAGCTACTCCGGCCAGCATGCAGCTACCGTGCCACTGCCGCCCGTGCCGCGCTTCTCACCACAGCGTTCGACGCCCTGACGCCGTCCTCGTGGAAGCCGTACCCACCCCATGCGCCGCAGAAGTACACACCTCCTGAAGCTCAAGCCACAAGCATAGGAGTGAGTTTGAGCGCAGACAAACACAGAGTGCTTGGAAAAGCAGGCTTAACTAGCCGGTGCGTGTACCACGCCTGGACATGCCGCCCTCGCCTGTCCCCTGGATCTCCGGAAGTCTGTGCTGTGCAGCAACGCTGGCCTGAGAGAAGACGGGGTGGTCCAGGGACAGCCTCCGGATCACGGAGGATGGCGTTGGCTCGTGAATGGGGTTGAGCGTCACGAACAGGTCGGGTGCATCCGCGGGGAGGTTCTGGAGGCGGTTGAGCCAGTACGTCACGCACACAGCGCTGTCGGCTGAGCCGCCTGCGTGGAGGTGCAGGAGGTGTCACATCATCCAGCCAGGACATCTGTGTCAGTCGACCACTGCGTGCACGGCCCATGTCATGGACGCCGAGGTATTGGAAGTGCCCCTGACTCCCTTCAGCAACCTGCACCAGTCAGCCGCCCTCACCGCGCTTCCCGAGGAAGTTCCACGACGTCCAGCACTGCCGGCGTCGGGGCATGAGACTGGCATCCGTGTGAAGCCAGACGCCGTTCGAGTTGTAGGGGATGGCGCCCAGTACCTCCCGCTCGGCATCCGTGGCCCCACTTCCCAGGAGCTGCAGCGTCACGTCCGAGTGGGTCGCCATGACAACTGCGTAGGGACGGGTCAGGACTGTCTTGCCCCAGTTGCTACAGGTGTCACCGCGTCTATCAGCAGACACACACGTCTCAACGTTCCCGGCTGCGTTGGTGTGCAGCAACCCAGGCGACCCCAGGTCACACTCACCCGCATCAAAGGCGGACTTCTTCCCATCTGCCGTCTCGATCTCGACGCCCCCCTCGCGCGGCCCCAGCTCGCGAGAGCGGCGGGTGATGCGCACGACCGCCTGCCCCGCCCGGACGTCGTGCACGTGCGCGAGCACGGCCTTCACATAGGCCTGCGATCTGCCCTTGACCACGCGCCACAAGGGCCGATCAAAGACGTCCAGGAGGTGGTGGTTGACCCAGAACCGCACGAGCATCTTGACGGGGAAGCCCAGCACGGTCGCGCTGGGGACGCTCCACACGGCCGCGCACATGGGCAGCACGTAGTGCTCCTTGAACGCCGCCGAGTAGTTGTGGCGGGTAAGGTACTCCCCCAAAGTCACGCTCTCGTACTCGTGGGCCATGGCGCCTTCCAAGACCTGGGAGGGACGGGGGGACAGGGGCAGGGGTAGTGGGGCAGCGATGGGCCGGGAGACCCAGGGGAGCCACCGGGTGCCGGGTTCAGATGGGAGGAGCTTGGGCAAATCATCACCCGCGGCGCCTCTCTGCCGAACCGGAGGACCTCGTACAGCATCATCAGGAAGGAAGGGCTCGTGCAGTTGGACGCCTGGGCGAACAGGGCGCTGCTGGACCACTCGAACGATCCGCCGTCCATCGAGAGCGAGAAGGACATGTCCGACTCCTCTGCAGGGTGCCGCGCAGAGGTGGCGAGTGACGCCCTGCCAGGCCTGCCTGCCCATCCATGGCAAGACATGCGCAAGGCTGGGCTCCGGGCGCGGGCGACCTCCCCCACCTGACTCGACTCCAAGCTCCTCGAGCATCCCGACGAGGTTTGGGTACGTCGTGAGGTTGAATACCTGAAAGCCCAGGTCGACAGGCCATCCGGACGTCTCATCTGCGCGCAGGGAGCCGATGCTGCAGCGATTCGGCGTCTCGGTCGCCGCTCAGATACAGCAACAATAGCAGGGTGTGCACACGCGCGGCCCGAAGTCGCAGGGCGTCCCCGCGCACCCGTGAGTGTGTGCCCGCCACACCGCGCCTCCCGCTCGAAGAGGGTCACGCGAGCGCCATTCCTGCAGGCCGGGGTGGGCAAAGAGCTTTCGTGTGTGCAGAAAGGCCCATGCGATGGGTGCGGGAGGATTTGTCTTGTGGCCGCCCGCGTTCCACTTCAGCTGTGCCGAACGCCGCGCATGCGCCGCGGCGGCCCACCCAGCCAGCCAAATTGCCGCATTCAGAGCCATCACATCGACGTCAGGACATAAGAACCAATCAGCCAGCGGAAACCCCGGGCGACGCACCGCGCGGGCGCGGTGAGGGCGCTGCCCTGAGGCCCAGGAGTGACCCTGCCCGGCGGGAACCTCGCGAGGCTCGGGGTATGCGCGGCTGCTGCACCCATCACATAGTATTTTAAGCATTTTCTCAGCTATTGGAGTCGGAGAGAGGGTCGCCCGCGGGAAGCTCACCGCGACAGGACGTACGCCGCACTCAGCCCGCTGATTCCCGACCCAATGACGGCGATGGGCCTCCCATCGACGTTCATAGCGCTTGGCTCGGCGCCACGGGGCCACGGCCCCAGTTATTCGCGGGACCGATGCGAAGCAAAATACGAGCCCTCAGAGATCATGCAGGTTATCGACGACCCGTCGCGCATTGATTAAGCCACGCAATCTGTGGGAGGCGCGTTGCAGACGCGGCCCAGGAGGCTTGCAGTGGTGCCAGGTCTAGTGCGCCGCTTGAGGTCCTAGCTGACTCAACCCCCCAATCAACCTCCGACCAGCGCCCCGCCCCGCCAGATGCAAGGACTATGCGAGGGCCTCCGCAGCGATCTTCTTCAGCTGCTCGAGCGTGAGAAACATGACCGTGTTCCACGCCGCCAGGCGCCCGAAGTTGGGCACGAACCCCTTGTACAGCCCAGCCACCCCCGCATCCCGAAGCGTCTTGACGAAGCAGTCGACGACCCCCTTGTACTGGCCCTCCTTGTCCCCCATGATGCGGGACTTGACCACGTCCACGGGGGACCCCACGCACACGGCGCAGAAGCCCGCCCCCACCGCCGACGCCACGTGGCAAAGCGGGCCGTCCTGTGCACAGGCGTGGCGAAGGCGTGGCGGGTGACAGTGGGGGGCATGCACATGCGCAGCCAGACAAGACGCGGCCTGGCACACGAAGGCTCGCCTGCATGCCGCTCGCAAGCAGCGCCTCCTTAATCTGGTCGTACGACGCAAGCTCGGCCGCATTGATGATGGCGTTGCGGGCCACGTTGGGCCCGAGGCCCGTCCACAGGCCCGCCACGCCCTCCTCGCGCATGATGATGCCGTACGCCTTCATGGCCGACGGGTACCGCTTGGGGGCGTCCTTGCCCATCCGCCCCTGCGCCTGCATTCGCACCTTGACGAGATCCGTGGGGTTGGCCACTGCGCGGGGGGGCGACGTGCTTCACGCGTCAGGCCAGGTCGGCAGGCGGTCCACGGGCCCAGCTGGAGATCGGGAGGCCTGTGGGATCGCACGGGCTTCCCTTCTTGGGACGGCCGCCGCTTGTGACCTACCCGCGATCGCGAACGCCCCCGTGGTGAGCGCGGCTGCGATCTTGACCCCCAGAGAAGGCGCCCCTGGGGCATCCCCTTGGTAGAACTTCTTGATGGGGTCGTACATGCCGATCCGGAGACCTCCGTACAGACACTGCCGGTGCAAGCCGGGCCTGCAAGCGGAGCCACACACCTGGGCAGTGGGCATGAGCACCCATTAAACGGCAGGGTCCGGCAAGACCGCTGGCCGTGCAGGCGGGCCAGTCCCGCCTCTGCAACGGAGACCCAGCAGTCTCACGTGAGGCCCGACCACAATGCCGCGACGCCCTCCTCCCTCCCCACCGTCGCCATGGTCCCCAGCATGCCCTTGTACTTCAGGTTGGGGCCCGAGCCCCCTTGCAGCTGCAGCCGAACTTTGGCTGTGTCGATGGGTAGAGTGATAAACTGCGCGCGAGAGACGCCCCATCACAGCATCGTCAGCGGGGCGCCCCTGGCCCCGCTGTCAGGTCACGAAACATGGCGCGCCGGGGGCCGAAACGCGCACACGCCGCGACGTGCGAGATCACGACACGGATGCACACGTGCAGGCACTCGAGCACGCGGGGCAGGTCACGCAAGCACCGCGGGAGGACGGTGCCCCATCGTCCACGGGTGCCATCGTCCCGGTGCGCGAAATGGGGGAGTAACGAGGAATCGTTTCGACAGAGTGGCGTGACTGATCAGTGACACTCGCTGAAGAGGTCGAGCTGGGCGAACAGTCAGGCGCGGCATCGGAAAAGGCCCCGACAGAGCATCCCGTGGGTGAATGGCGGGCAGTGCCCGGGCAGTCGACAATCCCGGACGTCATGCAGCCGATGGGCAGGTGTGAGTAAAAATCACAGCGTGTCAAGGTGGGACGCGGCCGTCGTCGCGCAGGAGAGGCGAGACAGACCAGGAAAAGCTGTGGGTACGCCCGTCTCACCTCGGCCCAACACGCCGCGGTGGCTGACACGGGGAATAACGCCCAGGCGGGAAGGACCGCCGGAGTCTTGCTATCGCTGCCCACCATTCCAACGCCGCGTGGGTTTTTAGCCGGCGGGCAGCAGAACCAAACACTGCCCACGCGGTGCGCAGGAGGAGGCGACGTTGGAATAGCGTAAGTCGCGGCTGGGTCCATCGCTCTCCACGTGCGACGGGCGCCCGAACCGTCGTGCCAGACGCCACGGTTAAAGGCCGGCGACGCGCCGACAGCACTGCTGACACTCTTGGCGATAACATTCCAGCGATTTTGACCCCTGAAAGCCAGGCCCGTGGCGCTGGCGTCGGTGCCGCTGAGCGCGACCGGGGCTTGGAGTGGGGTCCCGAGCGGCCCGGCGAGGCTCGCAACTCCCCTGCATGGGTAGCCATTCATCGCAAATCCGGCTACGTGTGCGCTTGGAGGGAAGTGGATGGCGCAGCCGCGTGCGCTGAGCGCGGAAGGGCGCGGGATGGACGGGGACGCCATGGAGGCCGACGGAGACTCCGACGTGATCCTTGCAGCGCACTTTCGGAGGGGCGCACTTGGTATCGCGTTGTACGACCTCGGGAGCGGGTCTCTGGAAGTGCTGCAGGTGCACAACGTCGTGCTCGACCCCTCCCAGTACGCCTTGCAAGCGCTGCAGTCCATCAAAGCCTCGCGGCGGCCCCGGGTGAGACGAGCCGCGTTTCGAGGCGGCTGCGTATAGACGGGAAGGGTTTTAAGGTCTTTGTGGGTGGATGGATGCCGTAGCCCCTTGCGAGCTTGCATGCCGTCCGCCAAGCGCAGGTGCTGTTCACGAGCGCCGGCTCCTCGACCGCGTTCTTGCAAGCGTTGCGGCAGCCATGCGCGGGGCGTGCGGGCGATTACGACGTCAAGGTGATGCACCGCAGCAGGGGGACAGGGGATGGGACAAAGCAGGAGATGAGCAGCGGCTAGCTAGCTCATATGCATGCGAGGCACGGATACGGTCGTGTGCAGGTCGAGAAGGCCGGTGTCTTCAAATACGAAAATGCACTGGCGCGGTGCAAGGCGCTGACGGTGCAGGGGCTTCCTCTCCACCTCTCGCCGAGGGATCGCTGGGCTCAGCTTCAGACCATGTGCAACTTGCGGGGCGAGGAGCTTATCTGCGGTGAGACCTAGGGTAAACGGAGCTACCCGACACCGGTACGGCGGAAAGTAGCACATTGCAAGGTGTGGACGAGCATTGGCACTGCAGCCACTTCTGCGCCCATGCATGCAGCTCTCGGTGGGCTCCTCGGCATCCTGCAGAGAGAGGGAATATTGACTGGCGGTGACACACCACAGGCGCCAGCGACGGTGGCATCTTTGTCGGAGATTCAAATGGAGTCCCACCTGGCGGTCGACATGGACAGCTTGCACGTAAGTTGGCTCTCTGACCAGAATGGAATAGCTCAAAAGCGCATTGTTAAGCTGGAAGAGGAGGGCCGACACTGGCAACTGGCCCCTGTACTGCACAGGGGCTATCGATATTTCAACACGAAAGCCACCCATCCCTTATGGGGATCGGCTCGTCTAAGGAGGGTTTCTCGCTGTTCGGCTTCATGAACAAGTGCGTGACGCCGATGGGTCGTGCTCTTCTTCGGCAGCGCTTCACCATGCCTTCGCGAGACCTGAGGGTCATCAACGCTCGCCTCGACGCGGTGGAGCTGCTGATGCGGGAGCCAGAGGCGCTGCTTGCTTTCCAGAAGATCATGCGTGGAGTACGGGACGTGGGCCACATCATGAGCAGGTCATTGGTGGGATGCGGACAGGGAGCAGGCGATGGGGCCACAACCGCCTGGGCCATCATGCGAACACCATCTGATGACCTGTGCGCAGGCTGCAACTTTCGGACGGAGCCTGCAGCCCAGGTGATCTCCTTTCGATTGCCAGCAGTCTTGGGTTCGTCGTACAGCTGCATCAGCTCACAATCGGCATTGCAAGCGAAGCTCCAGGCGCAAAGGCTTACCTCGGATCCCTACCCCGCAACGTTAGCAGGTGAGAATGGTAGAACCTGCGTCGCGTACCTTCTACTCCAGCTCGAAGAACGGGCTGGATTGATTGTCTACTACTTGGTCACGATCGTGCAACTGCAGATCTGTTGGTGACTACTCCAGCGTCCGCAGCCTGCCTGTGCGCTCCCTCTTCGAGTGCGAGGTGCGCTGAAGTGCTTCGTGCAATGGCCAGCGAAAATTTGCTTACACAGTAGCCCATTTCAAAAGATGTGATCTTTGTCACCCTCACAGGACTCCATGGATGGGCTATGCCAGAACACTGCCGACGGAACGCCGGGTGCCCGGCCACGCGACGCAGAGATGGGGCCTAACGGAGGGTTCAGCCCCAGTGCGCCCACGGTCCTCTCGGACGAAATCTCTGCCTGGGGCTCGCCGGCGCTAAAGGAGGCCAGAGCCCTCATCGCTCGTGTGATAGACGTTTCTCAAGACACGCAGGACGCTTGTGTTGCACATGGAGTCTCACAGGTACGTTCTCTGCGGCTAAAACATCCATGTCGGTCGGCGCCATTGCTGTTTCGTCCTTGCAGACGGTGCTGTGTTGTACGATTCCTAACACCTGTCTGACGCAAGCAGGAGCTGGATCAGCTTAAGAAGCTGTGGATGGAGCTCCCTGACATCCTGACGCGTGTGGCACAGTACGAGCTCGGTCGTGTACCTGAGGCAAGTCATGTTTGGGGTTGCTGGCAGCATCCTGTTAGCATCTTTGGAGCGACGCTGTTGCCCAGGCCTTTAAGACTTCACTGCTGGGTAACTTCGATGCAGAGCATACGAAGGGGAGTGCGTGAGCAAGTCTGGCAAGTGGAGTACCTTCCATCGCTGGGGTACGTGGTGGTTGTATATGGCAAGACGATGAGCCCCGAGGCAAGTCATGCTTGGACAGGGACGGGACACCTGCGCAAGGCTCCAGTCAGAGAGGTCTGCAACGACCTCTCTGTGTCCCCCGCAGGTGCTGGAGTACCTTTCTGACTGGGAGTTCCTGTTTGACAATCAGACGGATGAGGGCGTCCCAACATCGTTTTTCAAAAGCAATGAGACAGGTGAGTAGCGATGCGACCGTGCCTCGTCACGGTGCCAATGGAGGTGTGCTGACCTCACCCTCATTTCGCACCTCCAGCTCGACTGACAGCTTTGTACGGCGACGTGCTTCACAAGATCACCGACCTGGAGTCTCAAATCGTGTTTGAGCTGATTCAAAAACTGGCGGGCTTCTTGCCCGCCTTCCTCACAGCCATGGCCTCTGTTGCGGAGCTGGACTCACTCGTGTCGCTTGGTGAGTACACCTTATGCCGTTGCCGATGTATGATGCAAAGGGAGGGTTGTTCACAATCCCACTACTGTCGTCACCTTGCGCTCCTGCAGCCCTGTCTGCGCTTGAGTTCGGCCTTGTGCGACCCAAGGTCGTGTCCGAGTCTGTTCTGCATGTGAGGGACGGGTGGCACATGCTCGGCAAGCTTGCGCAGGAGTCCTTCGTGACGAATGATACGCACATGAGCGAGCGCAACGGCCGTGTAATGGTGGTGAATGGGCCCAACGCGTCGGGCAAGTCTGTGTACCTCAAGCAAGTGGCCATCATCGCGTTCTTGGGTGAGGAGTGCGTGCTGCATGTCGTGTTGGTACCTCTGCCATTGTTTCCCCAGCGATGCAGGGCCCCGCTTCCAGGCTGGCTGCCAGTCTTCGTGTCGTTGCATCGACATTGCCATGGACAGCTTAAGTTGACTTCGCGGAGGTACGTGGTACGCAGCACACGTGGGCAGCTTCGTGCCAGCAGCGGAGGCCACAATCGGAGTCGCAGACCGTCTCATGACGCGCCTCTTCCACCTCGACTCTGTCGGGGGCAACAATTCCTCCTTCATGTCTGATCTCAGCCAGGTGGGGTTTTGTGCAATGTTGAATCCGCCTCATCCGCCAAAAAGGGCCACTGTCCCAGCCCCTTGGCCTTTCAGGTCGTGGCCATGGTCCGGATGGCATCAGGCTCCTCTTCGCTGATTATCGACGAGTTTGGAAAGGGTACACTGGCTGCGGACGGGGTGGGACTCTTGCCGGCAGTCGTGAATCACTTTGCAAACAGTGCAGCATCTCCCCGGGCCGTGTTCGCCACGCACTTCAGCGAGCTTCAAAGCTCTCGCCACGTCCCTGTGCGTGATGCGGTGTCCTTCTACACCATGAGGTGAGGCTCAGTCCCGAAACATGCGTGAGCTTGAAAATGGACTGGATGCCTTGCACGTCCTGCCTTTGCCTTTTACTGCTGCAGCGCTCTGATTGATCAGCCATCGACTGAGTCCGTCACAAACGGGAGCGCTGGCAGGCAGACACAACCGGAACCTGACGCACGCCCTGGAAACAACATTGTGTTCTTGTACAAGCTTACGCCCGGACGCCCTGCCCTGTCCTTCGGAGTCCACGTGGCGAGGCTCTGCGGCGTGGAAGAGGGTGTCTTGCTGCGGGCACACGAGGTGGTGGACGCCCAGGCAAGTGTCGTGCCCAGGCTCTCGCGGTGTGAGAGAGTCGTGTATCTCGCTGCTTTGCCGAGAACCAGTGCTCAGTGTTTATGCATCCGCAGCAGCATGGCACTCAAATTGGACGCCGCGCAACCCCTTACACGATCAGGCGCGATGCTTTTGCAAAGGCTGCCACGGCCCTTCTGCACAGCGTCCATGTACACTCCGCGGATCTCGACACCGTCAGCATGACCGTCAGAGAGCTCCACCGGCAGTGCCTAGGTGCAGGTGCAGGTGGTGCCGCCTCTGATGGACCGGCTCCGGCGAGGGAAACTGAGGGGCGCCCGTCTCGCCTGTCGACAGCACGCTGGACCTCCGCATGATAAGCAGGCAACCTACCAGCAACTTGGAAATGCAGAGGGGCGAGGTAAGACCAAATGCGAATCACACATTAGGCTAAGCTTGATTGATCTGGCTACAAACTCTCAAGTCCCTGTCCTTCTCAGAAGACGAATATGCGCAACTACAGAGGAAGGCTGTGGGGCAGACGCTGGCCAAGACGTGCCTGGAAAGCCTCGACCCAATTACTTCCATGTTTGCGGAGGGTTCCGGAGGACAGGTCGCAGAAGCCACGACGCAGACCGCAAGGGAGACGGAGACACCGGGGAAGCAGACGCACCGCGGGTCTGACTCGAGGGGCGAAGGGGAGCTCAACGTCGGCAATCGGGCCTTCAAAGACATTTCCCCTGCCACCGTCGATGTCGAGCAGGGTGGGGCACAAGAGGGGCTTATGGGTCCCAACAAGAGATCCCGCTGGGCTGAACCCGAGACACGACCCAAAGGGCTTTTGGACGCAACAGGCAGCGAATAGCTCGCACAAAACCGCTTGAAAGGATGTCCGAGAACAAGACCGTGAGCACCTGAGACCTGTAGGCGAAGCCTCAGTCACGCTTTGCAAGCAGCAGGATGTCCCGCATCGTTCGCTCGTCCGCCTTCTTTACGTCTGTCAAATCCCGCAACATGTCTACCGCACGCTGAAAAGCACTGGGCTCGGTTGGCCCGAGTACTCGGCCTGCTGCTGTGTGGAGCGGCGAAACGTCGTGGCTTTGATTGTTGCGAATGTAGGTCGCAAGGTACTCGGTTTGCTGCAGCGCCGCCACGCCGTTGCGAATGCGTGCAGCTTGGTCTGGTGAGGCCGAGTCCAGCAGCGTAGCAGCCCGCTGCACAGCACAAAAATTGCAGTTTTCATGACTGATGCTTACAAATCGTTGCCCACTGTCTTCGTGCACTGCACGCACACCTTGATCATTTGATGCAGCGTTTGGCCGTCCAGCCGGGCTTTTGTCTCCGCCGCATGCGTCATCATGACGTCCAGGTCGCGCGACATCACACGCCACCAGTGCCGCTTCATGCACTGCCTCAGGACGGCTTCCACAACGGAAGGCGGAAGGCGGTAGCGCACCGCTTCATGCTCGGGTGGAAAGTCTTGCTTGGTCGAGGCCGCAAGGGCCCGGGAGCAGAACATGAAGAGGTAGGAAACTGCAACGCACGCACAGAATAAACCGTTTCGACGCGCCATCGGATGCTTCGTAAAGATAGACAGCCAGAGAGCTCGCCTGAGAGTGGGTCAAGTGCCCTTCCGTCTCTTTCTGGGCCAACGATGCGGTCCACCAGCGACTCGACAACATCGACACCCGGGTCAAAGCCACCGGGGCACATGTCAGGCAGATTATGGATAAGATGCGCCAAGTGCTGAGGGGGCGCCACAGCCAGCATGCGAGGAGCTTGCGCCAGTGAACGAAGCTGAGTTTGGAACGCAATCTCGACACTTGGAGGGACGGGGACGCCCAACATCTCGCGCATGATCGACACAGCTGCGTGGACAGACAGAAGAAGCTGAAGCAGTCGTACTGACTGGACAAGCCCTGCACGCCGGAAATCGCGAGTCGCTCACTTTCGCCCACAGCCGCCAGGTCTTTGACTTCGAGCTGTCCTTCGCTCATTAATGCAGCCAAGACGTCCCAGGCCTGCTGCACCCACGCTTCCCCTGGGTCGAAACCCAGCCTCGCAAGGGCTCTCATGGCACGCGTCAAGGTCTGTGGCCGACAGCCTGCGGCCTGCCTCGACACCGCGTCCATGGCAAGAGGGAGACCAGCGACCACCACACGCAGCTCCTCCTCCGTGGGCTCGTACCTAGCCCGCACCATGAAGTGGAAGAGCTCTGCCACCGCCCAGAAAGGTTGCGAGGGGGCCGAGAACGCGGCTAGGGAAAACACGTCGTCGAAGACGGGATCAGATAGGGGGGCATGAAGGGCCACGGCAGAGCGCAGCGCACAGAAGATGTGGCTGCCGAGGCGGTCCACACCCCCCCCTGCGTGCAGGCACAGCGCTTGGCTTCACCGTCCGACTGGTCTGCTGGAAACTTGAGGGGCGTCGGTCGAATCACAGTCGCACGGTGCATGTCCTTGCCTGAATCATCGGCGCTGCTTGCACCAACTCCCTCGCCAGCAGCTGCTGCTGCAGTAGCACATCCTTCGACCAGCGCTCGCATGGCTTCCAGCACGCGGGCTTCGTTGATGCCCTCGAAGACCTCGTCCTTTGCATTTGCCGCCTGCCGCAGCACCCGCGCTATGCGGGCCACGTTGGTGGTGCGTGTATAGCGGACCAGCTTGCGCGTGACGTAGTGCAGCTGAACAAGCTCTTCCCACTCTTCCGCACTCTGCGGCAACCGAACGCCGCGAGACAGCGTGTGGATGCCATGGGAGCCGCAGATGGCTTGCAACAAAGGAAGTTGTGTAAATGTCATGCTCAGCCCATGCCAACGAGCGTCTCCCATGCAAGGGTCGAGGATCAGCAATCCTCGAGCCCCAACTCGTCAGCACGTGGGGCTGCGCATCGCGCGGCGTTCCGGCAGGAAACCTGACGGCCGCCGGCACGGTTGATGTGCGGAGGGCAACTAAGGACACGAAACCAGGAGGTGCGGCGCAGCGCGAACGCCGTCACACGCAGGCATGGTCCACTCTTTCCTCCAAAAAACGCACAGCAAGAAGGTCGCGGCGCACCTGAGCCCACGGCGGCATGCCCTCCGGCCTGTCCTCGGCCGCGTCGGGAAGCCCCACCACATGGTGCCGCGGCTTCCGCCCTCCGTCATCGAGCTTCACCAAGCACACTTGCCCCGCGATCGAGTGCTCTTCTGGGGCCACCAGGGCTGCTTGGGCCGCGGAGGGGCCGTCAAACGCAACGACGGCGTGGACCGCACGCTTGGAGCGCCCCCGAGAGAGCGACACCCCGGTCACCGGCCCAAACCTCTGCGGTACAGACAACGCAGACGGTGAATGTATGGTGCCAATGCAATCAGCGAGACTCAGCCGTGGAGGCCAGAGCACCGCACCTCAAAGTGGCGCTGGACATCCTCGGCGGACACCGTCTCGGGGAGGCCCGTCACGAAGACCCTGTTACTCGCCGCGTCCGTGGCGCCATCTGCTGAGCCCTGGTTCGCCCCGCCGACCGCCACAGAGGAGGAGACCGAGGCTGCTGCAACGACTCCCAACGCCATGAAGGGGCCGCCTGCCCGCACCATACGATGCTCCGCAGCCGAGTGGCGGGCAATCCCCGGGCAGCTGACGTCGCGACTGAATGTGAGCGACGCGTGCTCGCGGGTCGCGGCGGTGGAGCGCCCAGCGTCACGCCGCCAGCGCCTTAAGCCGTCGCAACAAACCGCCCCGCGCCCGTGGGGGTCCCCCGCAACTGCGCATGCCCCCGATGGAGCCACACTTGATGACGAAGCCCAGCGGCTCCCACTCCCCAGCCCCTCGATGCGCTCGCGCAACGAAGCCCCACACGTTCCTGCAACGGCGCGCCCCGTCGAGCCGGGAAGCGGCGCGTCCGTGACGCCCTGCCGCAAGGCATCCGAAGCCCACAATAGGCCTCGCCGGCTCCACGCCATCGCTCGCGGCCTACATGCACGGAGGTGGAGCTCAGCTGCGAAGACCGCTGCGGAGATCGCGCCCAAACCAGGCGCCCATGGCACAAAGACAGGCTATCCACGGTGTCTCTCTTCTGTAGATCACCGAGCCATGCATGAGTGAAGGCCGGGAGCTCCTGGGAAACAAAGGTCTCGCGGCGGCGGCGGTATACCTGCGGGGAGTCGTCAGTTGGAAAGACCCTGACCTTCAGCTTGGCTGCCTCCGTCCCTCTCGCAATTCGGCCCCGTCAGTGCTGCCTCGCGCGTAGGTGCTCGTCGCCGTCACATTTGTGGGACGCGGCTTGGAAAAACATCTCGGGCACGCTTTGACCAGCCGCACCTCGAACCGGAATGGTTCGAGTCTGACTTCATCTGGGCAGGCCGGGCTCACTCATGGGCCGCAAGGACGCCCAGGCGTCCGTTCCCTTCCACCTCGATGACCTCCCCATAGACGCCCTGACGCCCCAAGGGAAGCGCCGTGACGGGCGCTCGCACAATGAGCTCAGGTAACAATGAAGTTTCTCTCGCGGTCCCGGCGAGGGGCGTAGACCCCAGAGTGACCCGCCCGCCCATCATGCACGCGGGCCCGGCTGCGCCGGTGGATGTAAGGCCGTCTGCGAGGACCGTGTGGCGAAGGATGACCCTTTGTGGATACCGCAGGGGGTTCTTTTTCAGGGTGGGCACCGTCAGCCGCGCGCAAGGGAGCTGTTACGCCGAGTTGGGGTCTACAAAGGTGATGGTGGGCGTCTACGGTCCCCGGCAGACGCACCGGAGCCAGGGTTATTCGGACCAGGGCTCGCTCTTCTGCGACGTCAAGTTTGCGAACTTCGCCACGCGGCAGAGGACGGAGTCGGGCCAATCGCCGGAGGTGCGGGGCAGCTCATGCAACGCCCCCCTCTTTCATGGGAAGCGACACCCTTCCCATGATTCCCGCTGATTCCTTCCGAATCGGCAACACCAGCCTGCTTCCAGGAGAAAGAGCTATCCGCCGTCCTCCACCGGTCCCTGGTGGGTGCTGTGAAGCTGTCGGCCTATCCCAAGTCCACCATCAACATCTTTGTCACGGTGCTGGAGAGCGGCGGCAGCGACGTGGGGCTCGTCATCACGGCGGCAGCGCTGGCGCTTGCGGATGCGAGCGTGGAGCTCCTCGATGCCGCCGCTTCGTGCTGCGTCTCCAGGCATGGGCAGGTGCGTACGGAAGAACCGGAGCGAGGCCAGGCGTGACGGCAGGTGCTTGCCAAGGGCTCCGTTGACGATTGTGTGTTCGGAGCGTCTGCTTGCCCCGTTGGCGCAGTACCTGCTACTGGACCCAACGGGGGCGGAGGAGGCGGCGGCGGAAGGGACGGTGACCCTGGCATTCCTGCCGTCGCTGGCAAAGGTATCGCAGCTCTCAAGTACAGGTAGCTGGTCGCAAACGGCGTTCAATCAGGCTGTCCAGCTTGCCGTGGGTGGGTGTCTGCGCCTGGGCACCGCTTTGCGGGAGGTCTTGGTGGCCTCCGTTGCTTAGGAGCTACGCTCGGCGTACCGTGCGGCGCATTACACCCGAGAATCGACACGCGCGAGGGGCCCTCCCCACGCCCTGGCCCAGCCTGCATGAAAGCGCGTTTGTGTCACTGACGCTTGGCTTACCTGGCGCGCCGTACAAATTATCCTGCGGTCAACTCAGTCCTGCAACTTATGGTGCGGTAGAGACGAGCCGGGCGGTGGTTTCTTGAAAGCGAGGCCGCTGTGGGTAGTCTGGGATCAATCATCACGCATACCCGCCGCCCTGAGAAGACTCTGAGCCGAGTTGAAGCGGCTTTGTTTTCTCCGCGACTTACGATTGTGTGGAGAGCTGGAGGCGTGGAGAATGCAACTCGCAGGTGCGCTGCGCTCGCAATCGCCCAGGTGCAGCAAATCGCGACTCTGCGAGCGAAAAGACCAGCGGATCGTCGCCGGTGTGCAACCCAATTCACGTCATATACATGTCCTTGGATACGTAGCCGTGAACGGGCCCTCCATGCGCTCCATCGCGCGGGCTAAGCTGGGTCGCCCCAGCGGACGTACGTCCCTGAGGGTGAAGGCGTTCTTCAACACGGGCCCCAAGAAATCGGCCAGTTCGCAGGCCCCTGCTGATACGAAGAAGGTGAGGGGCGTGAATGGTGGCGGTGAGCGCCGCGAAGGGCGCCCACGACCCTGGATGGCACCCGCATCCTGGGACTCCCGCAGGCTGCGCCGCTGTTCGGCGGCCTTCTCAAGTCGCCGAAGGGCGCTGCTACCATTGCAGAGGAACGCGTGAAAGCAGCGGAGAAGGTGACGGGCGGCGGGGGAAGTCGTTCTCTTGCCGTTCTCTCTGCCCAACTTTCCCGGCGACGCACATGCGATCTTGGCTTTCTTTGCAGACCCGCAAGAGCATCTTCGGCACGTCCGGCACGAAGCAAAGCTCGGGTCAGCCCGGCCGCCAGTCGCCAGCGCAAGACCAGCGCGCTCGGGCGCAGGCTGCAGCTGAGGAGCGCAAGCGCCAGGCGGAGGAGCAGCGCGCTCGGGCGCAGGCCGCGGCCAAAGAGCGCAAGCGCCAGGCAGAGGAGCAGAGGGCTAGGGCGCAGGCTGCGGCGGAGGAGCGCAAGCGCCAGGCGGAGGAGCAGCGGGCTCGGGCGCAGGCTGCTGCTGAGGAGCGCAAGCGCCAAGCGGAGGAGCAGCGCCGTAAGCAGCAGGAGGCGATGTTGGCTGCGCAAAAGGCGGCGGCGGAGCGCAAGGCGGCACTGGCCCGGGCGAGCGGGAGTGCCAAGGTGGCTACTGGGAGTGCCAAGGTGCCCGCTGGAAGCGCCAAGATGCAGACCTTTGCTGGGTCGGCCAAGGTTGCTGCTCGCCCTGGCACCGCCCGCGGCACCGCCCGTGGGGAGGCCAAGAGTGCGTCAGGCACCGCGACGCGAGCGGCCTTTGGCCTCTTTGGGCAGCCCAAGGCAGTGTCTACGGCATCCCAGTCGCCCGTGGACGACAAGAAGAGGCAGATGGAAGAGGTGGGGATGCTCCGCGGTAACGGTGGTAGGCTGGCCCCAGCGCGCTGTCGCTCTGACCCCCCTACTGGTGGCCCACGACGCCGCAGGAGCTCGCTAACACGCGCAGCGCGGCATCAGAGCAGGCAGAAGAGCTGAGGGAGGCACGGAAGCTTCTGCAGGAGGCGCAGCGGGAGGTGCAGCAGGCCGCTCGCAGCGTCCAGGGGCCCCAGGCGGCCGTGGACAAGGCTGGGCGCCGCCGGTCCCTTCTGGAGGAGGAGTCCCAGAAACTGATGGGCGCGCTCGAGGAGGCAACGCAGGTGAGCCGCTCGCTTCTGGCAGTCCCACTGGGGGCCTCCGTGCTCTGGCCGGATCGAGACGGCCGGGAGCGCCGCAAACAGAACGGGCCCGTGTTCCTGCCGCAGAGGCTGGCGCAGCTGAAGAGGGACCGCCAGGCGCTGCAGCAGGAGCTGAGCAAGCCCGTCGTGCCGCTGAACTGACTTCGTCACTGCGCGCTCAAGCGTTGAAAGGATCCCTAGGCCGTGCATCTACCACTGGTCCCCGTACTTTTCCTTCGCGAGGCGGTTGTACTCGGCGTACCACTCCTGCTCGTTCGACATCCGGTTCCACTCGCCGACCTGCAGGTGTCGATGCGACGAATGCTCTGCCTCTGCGCGACGCAGCTGCCCCGCCGTGCCAGCGCCGGTCGCCGCATACCTTCCATGGAATGACGAAGGCGACGCCCATCGCGCAGCCCATCAAAATCTCGCGCACGACGTTGCCCGCCTTGTGGAACTCGTTGTGGTCGCGAACCAGGCTCGGCACGGGCACCTGCTTGGCCACGCGCACGGCCGAGCCTGCAGTCGGGTCAGAGGCGAATGATGCGTCAGTTCACGAAGCCCCAGGGGGCCAGCGACAACGACGGGCGTGCGTCCTCCGTTCGCCTCCCATAACGAGGGCTGGATCGTCCCTCGCAGCATGCTCATGCCGGCCTCCGCATCAGATGCTTGTAATGCGCGTCGCGCCGTCCGGTCTTGACCAGCAGCGAGCCGGGCGAGCCAGGGAGCGGCCTCCCGCTACCCCCTCGTCCAGCCACCGCGGAACCGTGCGCTCGTGGCCGTCATGCTCCTAACGCACCTGCGGCCTTCGCGAGTCCTGCCGACATGGCCCCGCTAGCCCTCAAGGACCTGACACGTCGCGGAGCTGATGCCAACGGCCGCTCTCCCAGCCACGGCAACTAGCAAAGACGGGACACAGCGATTTGACGAGGGCGCGCGCGTCGCCGTTGGGCAAGACGGGTGATCCTGACATCTCACTGGCGTTTTGACGCGGGAGCGCGGCAAGACAGGGGCTTCTGGGTGAGTCGCTTGCATTTTGTCGGGGACGCCTGCCAGCGGCGCTTGTCCATCCTGCGGGACTGGCGCTGCGCAGGTCCCGTGCGCCGCGCTGCAGCCTACCGTGCCCAGAGACGCGGGCTTGGCGGGCTATTGCACCACGCCGTCGATGCGTGCCATCCCTGCGTCTCTGCAAGAGCGGACGGTCCTGCTGACGCATTCGCTGGCGGGTTTGCAAACTTGCGTCCCGCCCCAACTCTTTATGAGCTCCGTGCGAGCTGTAGGCCGTCCCGACCTGCGCCGCCGGTGCCTGCAAAATCCTTGGTTGCTGGAACATGTCGAGGAACGGGGATGAGTTGCTCCCGACGACGAGGTTTACGCGGGTAGGTTGGCGGGTGCGCGTGGCGAAAGTCGGGGCGACAGGACCCCTGCCTGGCCAATCTACCCATCGCCTGCGCTTTTGTGCTCACAGGAGAAGCTTCTGGGACAGGGGCAGTTTGCGGAGGTCTTCTCTGCCAGTGACAAGTGAGAGGGAGGGGGCTGCACGCTTGCTGCGTGCCTAACGCGCCGCGCTTTCCGGCTCACACGGCCACCATGCCCCCACGATATCCCTGCATCGCAGGGAAGCGGAGACGAGTGGGTCGACCCGCGTGGCCGTCAAGCTGGCGCGACGGCCAAGCTGCCAGAGCCTGCTGATCGAGAAGCGTGCCCTGCAGGCCCTGTCGTCCACGTGCACGCGCATTCCCAAGCTAATTGGGGTCGGAAAGCACGAGTGAGTATACCAGCGCGCACGCTGCGGGGTCGATTATCGGCCTGCAGAGACGCGCCAAGGCTGTACCTTTTCCCGCCTCTGCAGCGATCGGACCTTTCTCGTGCTGACCCTCCTGGGGGAGAACCTGGCTGACATACGTCGCCAGAACACATGGGGACGCTCTCCCAACGGCCGCTTCTCCACGCAAGACGCGCTCAAGGTGCACCCACTGCCCCCCGTGCGTGCCACAGGCACTGCCCGGCGTGGAATTTACCCTCAGACCTGGCCTAAGCCCCTGCTTCGCTCCGCAGCTGGGTCTCAAGATCCTCGATGCGGTGGAGGAGGTGCACGAGGCCGGCTGGATCCACCGAGACGTCAAGCCGGCCAACTTGGTGGTGCAGGCCGGGTGCCGCGGCCTGGACGACGCCGTCATCCACCTGTGTGACTTCGGCCTGGCGCGCAAGTTCCGGGGCGATGACGGCTCCCACGTGGGCGAGAGGGAGCGCGCACAGTTCCGAGGCTCCACAGGTGTGGGGCCGAGCGGCCGAGCAAAGCCCCTTGCAGAGCCTGTCCCCCGGAGGGGTTTGCGCGCCGCTGCAGGCCCGTGACGCTATGTGTCATCTGCAGCACTCCGTCGACATCGCGAGCGCGGCGCCTGCCCCCAGTGTACGCCTCGCATGGCGCGATGAGCTGCCGCGACCAGGGCCGCCGCGATGACCTCTGGAGCCTGCTCTACATCGTGGTCGAGCTCTTCAACGGGAACCTCCCCTGGCGGCGGCTCACGCGCCCGGACGCGTCCCCGGGCCACGACAACTACGATTGGGACCGCATGCGGGACTTGAAGCTGGCCTGCCAGCGGGAGCCCCAGCAGATGTCGCCCGAGCGGCCCCTCCCACGGGTCCTGGAGTCCCTCACGGAGAAGCTGAGGAGCACCGAGTACGACCAGCGCCCGGCGTACGACGCCATCCGCAGGCTCTTGCAGCAGGGCGTGGAGGAGTGTGCCGACGCGGGGCAGCAGGTGAGGGGGGGACGCATGCACTCTCCGCCTCAGAGAGGCTTCGTCTCGACGCCACGGGCACCGTCACCTGCCTGCTCTCCTCCTCTTGCAGGACCTCCTTGGGCCCCCGCCCCCATTCCTGCAGCCACCCGCCCCAGCTGTGCGAGACTCGGTGTCCCGGAAACGCTCGCGCTTCCAAGATTTGGACCATGCGCGCGAGGGGGACGCCGGTGACGACTCCAGCAGGGGATTCGATGCCATACCGCCCCCCGTGGTTCGCGCGAACAGCTCCCCCCACGGCCTGGCGACGCCGTCAGGCCTGCCGACCCCCCGCTCCGTGGGTCCCGCGTCCGGCCGGGCGGCGCGCGTCCCCTCGACTTCCCGTCTGGAAGATGACATTGCTGAGCGGGTCCTGGACCTGCCCCCGGAGGCTGGCGTCCAGCTGATCGTGGCGATGGTGGAGCGCGCCGTGCGCCGCGCAAGAGGGAACGACGCGGCGAGTCAGGCCGTGGCGGTGCTGCTGCGGGAGCTGGCGACCCTGGCCAGCGACGGAGCGGACCAGCTCGACGCCTCGCTGCGGGGAGGGGCGGGCGTGGGCCCCGCGGGGGTCCGGACGCCCCAGGTGCAGGTGGGGGTGGGGCCCGACAGCAGCGTGGGGCAAGGGGCGTGGGGCCGGTCGCAGGGGGGGTTCCAGGGGCCGCCTTCGTGGGGCCCGCACGGTGGTTGGGCGGGGGACGAGCGTGGCAGAGGGCTGGAGCAGGGGTACGCGGTGCAGGGCGTGATGGGGCAGGGGGTGATGGTTGGGAATGGCGGGATGGACTATTCCATGGGGAATGGCGGCCAAGGCATGCTGGGGGTGGACCAGGGCGTGGGGATGAGCCAAGGGATGGGGGGCATGGGTCACGGCCCGGGGCCCATGCCGGGCATGGGGGGGCAGATGCCAACCGGGGGTCCCGTGGTGCAGGGCGGCGCTCACCATGGGGGTCACCGTGGGGGTCATCACGGGGGTGGCATGGGGAACATGGAGGGCCAGCTGCGGCATGGGCATGCCCAGCACATGATGATGGGCCATGTCGGGATGCAGGGCGGCGGGGCCATGGGGCGCCCGGTGCGGCCGCCCGTGCCGCCCCCTCCAAAGCACTCACGTCCCATCCAGGGGGGATATGGTGGTGGTGGTGGTGGGCGGTATGGAGGGTGGGACGCCCAGGGGCAGATGCGGGCGGACTACGGGGGCTACGGAAACGTTTGAACAGAGCGCATGACAGGCGCAATTACATGATTCATATTCACGCTGCTGTGGCTTGCACGGCTCGCTAGTACACACATTGACTCTCCGGGGCTCTCCGTATGTTTCTCAGGCAGCAAAACGTGCTGTCTGATTCGTTTGGGTTGCCTCTTCCTATGCCCGTGACATCACATGCCCGCGCGTGTTCGGTGTGGCTTGTCCTCGGCTTCCATCCCAGCTGAGAGTGCATGAGGGGTTGTGGCAAGGCTTGAATGGCATTCACATGGTGAAGGGATCAGAAGCTCCGTCCATTTAGCTGAGAGGCGGACTCGGGCGCCGGCGCGGGTGCGCCGCGACGGCATGCCCGTGTACAACCTCTTCTGTATGCTCCGGCCGACCGTGGGCCAGGGGCAGCTGGCCGGTTTCATGAAGAAGCTGGGGACGGCGGTGTTTCGGAACGGTGGCGTGCTGATGGATATCCGACATCACGGTCTCGCAAAGGTGCGCGCGGGGCGGCCTGGCGCGGAGTCGGCGTCTGCGCGACCCGTCGGCAGTGCCCGACTCGCTCCGCGCTTTTGCCGCCCCGGACGCAGACTGCGTACATGATCAAACGTCCAGGACTTCGCATGACGCAAGGGCAGATGTTTCAGATGTCGTTCAACGTCCCATCGGAGGCTTTGGCAGACGTCAAGGTGGGGCCCCCGCAAGCGCTGCGCTCCCGGCAGGGCCCGTGGCTCTATGTGTTTCGAATGCAAACAGGGGGCTTAAACGTCGTGCTGGCATCTGTGTCTGCGCTTGCCGGGGATTCCGCACCTCAAATGGAGGCCCTGCTCTGCCCGCAGTACGAACTCCGGGTCGAGCAGGACCTCGTGCGCTGGATGGTGACAAAGCACGATACGGTCGCATTCCCTATCCCCGGAAGGATCCAGGTGGGACGCTAGCGCCCCCGCCGCTGCGCCTGCTTCAGTGCGGCGTGATCCGCCCTTTGGGATCGACAGCGCTGCTGCCTGCTTGGTGCGCAGATGGGCGACATCCTGCGGATGATGAAGGAGGAGGTCGGCACAAGCGATGCAGTGGCGGGGGCGACCGATCCGTCGGAGGCCGCGCTGGCGGGGGCGAGGGCCGAGCGGGGCGCATGATTGTTGAGGCCGTTCGGGCAGCGCGGTGCGTGGCATCTCCTCCCGTGTTCAGCTTTCAACACAGCACACCTGACAAAGCCTCTACGCCGGGCCCCGCCCTCTGGAACGCATGGACGCGTCCATGGCAGGGATCCCATCCTTTCCAATATCCGCTCCCAGCACTTGCGGGGGTCCAGTGCCACGCACGCCCCCCGCCGCGGCAGCCGCGCCTCCAAGTCCCGCAGTGCTTGGCCGCCGCGCCCCCGACACCGCTGCTTGTGCTGCGGCCGCCCCAGCAGCTGCGCCCCCCTGAGATGCAGGCCGGCCCGCGCCGGGTCCCTCAGCAGCCGCCCCACCCGCGTCGCCCTGGCCCCGGCTGTGGCCCTCCCGCCCCACGCTGCCGGGGGCCCCAACCCCCCTCCCCGTCGTGCTGGGCTCCCGCACCGCCACGGACGGCAGCACTTCGTTCGCGATTTCGGGGCTGAACGCCACGAGCGCCCCCGGCCCCTTGATCCGGCTGAGGAGGCGGCCCCCCTTGCGCTCGACCTCAGACACCTCGGGGAGGTCGGGGAGCAGCGCGGGGACGTCGCGGCCCGACAGTATGTCCGTCGCAAGGGCCTCCCGCAGGCGCGGGAGGGAGTAGACGAGGAAGCGGTCGGGGTGCTTGGTGAACTGCAGGCCGCGGTGGGCGTCAAGAAAGGCGGCGTAGGCCGGGACCACCTCCACGGACACGGTCCGCACAAGGTGCGCGCGGAGGGCGGCGTCTGCCACATCCCACGGGGTCTGCCGGCGGTGCAGCGCGTGCATGGCGCGGTTGAAGTCCCGGAAGCGCTGCTTGATTAGGTCCCTGCATGACGCGGCAAGGGGAGGGACGTGGGCGGCGGGGAGCCCAGGGCGACGCACGGCGCAGGAGCGCCTGGCCACCCGGCCCTCGCCTTGCGTCGTTGGGGAGGTGGCCGGCGAAGCTCCGGTACGGCGCCACCTCCCCCGTGCCGTCCTTGAGCACTTGCAGGAGAGGGCCCCAGGCGTTCTCGCGGTAGCGCGCGCACCGCGCCACCAAGACCTGTCGCATCTTGTCCACCCAGTTGGGCCCTAAGGCGTCCGCTGCCCCGCAGCCCCGCAGGGCCCCAAGCATGAAAGCCTGGTTGGCCGCCAAGAACAGGTCCCGCGCATCCTCCCCCTCCATCTCCTGCGCCATGCCTTCGAGCTGCTCCGTCACCGAGTTGACCACCTGAGGGGGCGGGCGCGCGACCAGGCCGCCAGCTGTCGCGGGGCACTTCGTGGGAGGCGGGCGGTGTGCGCTACAAGCGCATGAGCCGCACCTGCAGCGTCACTGTCGACAACCGCTTCCTCAGCGCCCCCGCGCCATCGCCGCCCGCCGTGCCCGACGCGCCCTCCGAGCCCGCCTCCGACGCCCGCCCCGAGCGCACGCCCGGCGTCCCCGGCGGCTTGTCCCCCGCCGCAGCCTTGCCCAGCAGCGACGACAGCGCAAACGCGTGCCCGTGGAGGCGCTTGAGGTACGCCATCGCAGCCGCCGTGAGGGGGTGGACGGTCGGGTGCGCCACGCGCGCCTCGATGTGCTGCCGCGTGACCATCTCGTCCAGGTCGGCCACCGCGTGCCGGATGGCGTTGACCAGGCGGGGCTGCAAGGACTGGAGCTCCCGGAAGGCGGGGAGGTTCTCGGCGGGGACATCGATCGCCAGCACCCCCTGGGCCGCGTCGTTGACGATCTCGGCCATCCGGGACAAAGACGCTGCGGGGCACGCACGGGTCTGGGTTGGGCTACGGAGGAAAGCGTTGCGACAAAGCAGGAGCCAGAGGGCCCAGCACTTGCCCGCGAGCCGCGAGTGGAGGTCGAGGAGCAGGAAGACCTTGTCCGAGCACTTATCCGTGCCGCACACCGCCACGCCCTCCTCGAGCAGCCACTGCCCCGGCCGCTTGAGCAGCATGGCTGCCACCGCGGGCACCACCGCTGCGTCCAAGACCTGCTCCTCCAGCCCCTCGCACGTGTCGTCCGTGAACACCTGCCCAAGCCCGTCCATCTCCCGTCGTAGCAACGCCTGGGGAAGGCGGGGCTACGTATGTAGCCCACAGCCACCCACGGTGCACCCGGGGCTCCTCCAGGCCCGCGGCCTCACTACACCCCAATCCTCACCTCCAGCGCGTGCAGGTACACCAGGAATCCTTGGGCCCGTGCCTGGGCCTCGGCGAACGTCGCCGGCGCTCGCCGCGAGCCGGCCCCCGTCAGCCCCGCCCCTTCCAACACCGCCGCCAGCGTGGCTGCGACGTCCTTGGCGCGTTCCGACCCTGCGTCGTGACATGCAGGGCCTCTCAAGCGGCGGCAGGTACACTCCGCGTGCTCGCAGCAGACACGCCCCTGCACCTCACCGTACGCTTCCACCAGCACCTTCTCGCCGCCAGCGCCCAGCAAGATGCGGACCACGTTCCGCAAGTCCCCCAGCTCCCCCTCCCTCAAGGGCTTCCCCAGGCGAGACTCGGCCCCCGCCCCTCCCCTGCCGTCCCCAGAACTCCGCGTGGTCGCCGATGCGGAAGCGCTGCCCTGGCCCCGGGTGGTGCCGCTCGTTGCGGGCCCCCCTCCCGTGGCTGCCCAGCCCGCGAAAGGGGCGAGCTTCGACCGAAGCTCCTCGACCTCCGGGCACCCCTCCAGCGCCGCCTCGGGCGACGCTGGGATCCCCGCGGCCTGGATCGACGCGTGCAGCCGCGTCAGGCACCCGGCCACCAGCTTGCGGCGGGCCAGCGCGGCCACCCCCAGCGCCTCGCGCGCGGCGCGGACGCCCCTATGGTCCTCGAGGGACAGCACCCGGTGACGCAGCTCCTCTAACGCGGCCTCGAGCTCCTTGGGCGGGGCGGACGCCTGAGGACGGGGCAGGGCCCAGCGGTCTCCCGCAGCTTCCTAGCGACAGATATCAGCTTGCGCGCCACCCCGTGCCGGGACGCGCAGCAGCTCACCCCCATCTCGGCCACGCGCGTCGCCACTGTAGCACAGGCTTTGGCGGACTGCAGGAGGCGCTCCATGCCATCCTTAACGTCCCGAATGTTCGCGAACGCGCGGTTCAAGGCCGAGGTCCTCGCCTTGATGGCAAACGTCTCGTTCCCCAGCGTCGTCGCCGAGTCTGCGGCCGTCACGTTGTGCCAAGGGTTAGCCCTGCAGCGCAGGCGATGGCGGCCCCGGGGATCGCGCGGGGCTGGCCTGGGACATCTCAGGCCCATCTCAATCCGCACCGAACACCGCCCGAATGTGGGTGTCGAGCTGTTGCGTCCCTCGGCGCAACGAAGACAGCGAGGCGTTGAGCGCGTCCATCGTGCTCCTGTGGGACCCAGCAGTCTCGGTCATCGTCGGCGCTCACAAACACGACATCCCAAGACACCGCATACGCTGCGGCGGGCCGGGACTGGGCGCCGATTGGCTGCTAAGTGGCGCGCGCTGCTTCCAAGCACGTGCTTGCGCTTGCTGGGGAGTTCTGCGGCCCAGTAAAGGCGCCGTGCTTTACACATGGGATTTCCCGAGCAGCCGAACGCGCTCACGCCTTCTCGCGGCCACCTGCGCGTCCCTGTGTCTGACGCCAGAGGGGCGTGCAGCCAGCCTGTCCCCATGCCGCGCGCCTGCCACCTCCCCGCGCCAAACCTGGTCACTACCGGCATCACTCGCGCCGTCGCTTTCTGCATCCACCGTCGGCTGTCGCCATCGACCGAGTAGGAGCAAGCCAAGATGTCGGAGCGCAAGGCGGTGGTGAAGAATGCCGACATGTCGGAGGACATGCAGAGGGCAGCCATCGACACGGCGACGCGGGTGAGGCTGGGCCTCAAGCTCGACATGGCCGGGATGCCCCGCAACACGCCCTGGAGAGGGCCCGGGTCGCAGCGCGCGGTCCCCGCGCTGCGTACGTTCCCAAGCTGTCGCTTCCCGGGCTGTGTGATCCTACGGGGGCTTGGTCGCTCTCCACAGGCGACCTTTCTAGCAGGCGACTTTCCGCCCCGCTCAGTCGCATGTGGGCCCGCTCCGGGGGCGTGACGCCGTCGCTGAAATGTCTCCCCGTCATCAGCTATCGGTTCCTGTTCCCGGCCTCGTCGATGGCCCCTCCATCGGCTCAGACATTATTTCGGTTCGTGGTCCAGCGCCCGAGCCGGGCGAGGGCCCATCCGGGGGGTCTGCATGGGCCCGGGCTTGCATTTCAAAACGCCGCGCGCTCCCGGGTGCCTGCCAGGCGCGGGGTCCGGGATCTGCGGGATCAAGCAGTCTGGGCGTCTGTCAGGCGTCGGGGTAGCGGCCCCCGCGCCGCCCTCCGTCTCGCGTGTGCGGGTCAGCGCGTGCTTTTTGACCTGGTTTAGTCGCCCCGGGAGCTGCGCCCGGCCTGGGCACGCCCAGGGCACGGATGGGGCCAGACTCCGAGGCCGGCAGGGCCTATATCGGCGCCCGGGCCTGTTTTGCAGTCGGTTGGTGGCTGCCGCGAGTGGCTGCGAGTGGGAGGATCCCGCTCGGACCCCCTCCGGCGCGTCCCTTGCTCTCGTGGAGTACATGTTCTCGGGCGGTGCTGGCTTGACCGCCTTGGGCCTCCACGGAGCGCTTCCGCTGTTGCCGGATAGGGATGGCAGTGTCCTTGTGCGTGCTAGTCCCGCTGCCGCGCGCACGACAACCCCCACTGACTGCCCGCGGCCCTTCCCGGCCCGCAGGCTATGGAGAACTACAACATCGAGAAGGACATTGCGGCGTACATCAAGAAGGAGTTTGACACCAAGTTCAACCCTACCTGGCACTGCATCGTGGGGCGCAACTTCGGCTCATACGTGACGCACGAGACCAAGCACTTCATCTACTTCTACCTGTGAGTGTGGGCCTCGGGCGGGCCGCGCTCGCTTGCCGATGCCGAAGCAGCGATGCCAACCCGCCTACACCCTGCCGTCCGCAGGGGGCAAGTGGCGGTGCTGCTGTTCAAGTCGGGCTGATCGCGAGGCCCGGCGTTGGGGATCTGTATAGTCGCCAAGATGTCGTGTGTGCCTTTCGTCCCTGGAGTCCCAGCGGGCGTGCCGTCGCCGCGGACACGTCGCCCATAGCTACGGCCAACAACAGCTGCCATAGAACCGATGTCCCGCGCACGACATGCACAGTGCCGCCTCGCACGGCCATGGCTTAAACCGTGGGAAGGGCCTTTCACTGGCAGGGTGCCTTCACGTCACCGCTCCCCCCGCCTTGGCCAGGAACCGCGGCTTGTTCTGGATGATGAACTCCTTGACGCGGTCGTCCCCGTCTGCCCGCACCAGCAGCGGCCACGCCCGGAACGTGTCTCCGCCCCCCTCTGTGGCCTCGGGGAGCCTCGGGGGGTACAGGACGACCCCAAGGCCATGGGCAAACTTGAAGGTCTCCACGAAGAACTCGAGCGTCTGCGAGTGGTGCGGCACGGCCCCTGACGCGCAGTGGCCCCGAGGACGGCGGCCAGAGCTAAGCCGCGTCCCACCACACACACACCTCAAAGTTGTGGAAGGAGACTACCCGACTGTCCTGCACGCGCCGCATGGAGCGCTCCCACAGCTCGATCTGCTGGCACACCGCCTCGGGCACACGCTGGGACCCGGGCCGCCCCGGGTGTGCGTGCTCGGCCAGGTAGTTGATGATGGACGCGGCGTCCAGTCCCCGGTTGAAGGCGTCGTCCAGGGACTTGAACGTGATGGTGCCAACGAACAGGTTCGGGAGAATGCAGTCCGGGCGGCAGAACTGCCGCAGCACGTTCTGGTGGATGCGCGAGGACGTGTAGGCGTACACCTGCGTGCGCACGGGTCGTGGCTGGTCGCATAGAGCGAAGCAATAAGCGAGCAGGTAGTGGAGCAGCCCCGGGGCAGACCTCCGCTCTCACCCGAAAGTTCGTCTCCATGACAATCCAGCCCGAGACTCCGGCCCCCCCGTACCCATACCCCAGCCCCGTGTCGCTGCCGCCGAGCACGGCAGCGAGGTGCGTGGCGCAGAATCCCGGCCCTCGCCCAGTCTGGAGCGGCAGGAGGAGCCCCAGCTGGCAGAGATGCGCGATGGCCTGCTGCTCGGCGGGGCTGAACCCGGACAGGAGCCGGGGCATCCCGGGCTCGAGGAAGGAGATGTGCAGGAGGAGGGTGACGAGGGCGCCGGCGTCAAGCCCGTCGGGGCCCGCGACCATGCTCACGTAGCCGCGGACCACCTGCCACATCTGCGCCGCGGGGGGCTGCATGAGGAAGGCGAAGCGTCGGTCGTACCCGTCCAACAGCGTCCCCTCCCGCCGCACCGTCCGCAGGCCGGCAGCCTCGAGCAGGGCGCGCGCGTCGAGAGACGCCATCCCGAGGTCCGCAAACACGTCCGGCATCTCCGGCACTGCATTCTGCTCGTCGTTGATCAGAAAGAGCATGAGGGACTCCCAACGCTCCTGCGCGTACTGCGCCAGGGCCCCCGAGTCCGGTGCGCTCGACGATAGGCCCGTGTCTGCCTGCGCGCCTGGTCCCTCCGCTGCGGTCAGCGGACGAGCGAGGCTCGCAGTGACACTGCGCGGCGTGTGCCACCCGCGTGCTAGCTGCGCTGCCTGGCCACGCACCCAGTCCGACCAACAAATTCTCGCGCAGCTTCCGGTGCAAGTGCTGCACCGGTGGCTTTCCTGCGCCCCCCGCATGGGTCGTCAGGATCCCGTGGTCGTGCAGGTTCTGCAGCGCCTCCCCCAGGGCAGACGGCCCCGATGCTGGGGTCACCGCAGCCGCCCACGACCGCAGGCGCTCGTCCTGAGCGTCCTCCGGAAGCGGGAGGAGCTTGAGCACGACCTGCTTCCCCACGGCGGGAAGCGCCCTACGGGTGCCGGGCAGAAAACGTGGCTGGGCAGAAGGCGTGGCTCATGTCAGGTCCAGAAGCCCTGTGTGATCGATCCGCGCGTACCTGAATGCGGCGAGCGCGCCCCACTTGGAGTCGTAGAGCTCCTCGACCTGCTCCTGCGGAAGATGGCCGAGGAAGCCGAACAGGCCCTTGTGCCGCGCCATCCCAGCCCCGATCCGCTCCGGATGAGCCCCTCAGCGCTTCATGGTGCAGCAAGAGCTCCGCGGCGGCTCTCAGGCAGCGACCGCCGAGGCGGCCGCGACGCCTCGCTGAAAGAACCCGAACAGAGCGCGATGCTGCGCCACAGCCTGCACCCCACGGATGCATCGCGCCGCGCGCTCAGCGCGACTAAGGATCGGTGCGCCCCGGTCACAATCCTGTGCCAGTCGCATGAAACAACGCACCACCCGCGCCTCTTCCTCGCCGGGTCCCCTTGCAGGCGGACCGGGGGGCCCCGGCCCCCGGCTTCGCCAAAGTGGAGGGTGCCTGAAGGAGGATGTCGGCTCTCAGTTTCAATTGCGTCTATGGCAGCATAGTTGCCAACTAGCAGCGATACATCGCTCTGAGGCCTAAGCCGCGGTCATCAATGAAGCAGTCGTCGTAAGCCAGCAGAACACCTTGTTGATGGTGGGGCGTGGCGGCGTCGTTGGTCACCATGTCGGTGCAGATGCGGTCCGCATGAGTCTTGGTCGGCGGTGCATCGCCGGCGGACCTCTCAGTCGGCGTCGGAGTCGGAGGAAGAGTCCTCGAGGGTCTGGAGGACGGCGTCGAGGGCCTGGGGCGTGGCGGCCTCCTTGGTCATCTCGGTCAGGATGCGGTCCGCGTCGGCCTTGGTCGCTGGGGTCGCGCCGTCGTAGCCCATCAGCTTGAGCGGCTTGACGGTGCGGTCGTCGGGGAGGTCCTGCTTGCGTTTGTTGGCGTTGCGGATCAGCTTGGCGATCAGCGCGGAGGCGTCCCTCTTGTTGTTGGGGATCCCGCGATCGCGGAAGAGGTGCTGGACTTTGTGGAGGAGCGCTGCGTCCCGGCCGGGTTCGAGGTGCCCGTGCAGTGGCTGTTCCTGGCCGCACGGAACCAGGCCGTCGACGAGCACAACCAGAGGTGCGTCGATCGGATGGGACGGGAGGGCCGCGAGACCCTGACGGCGGTGTTCGCCGCGAGGGAGGGCAGCGTGTGGACGCCCGTGCGCGACCCGCCCGCGTACGTCAGGAAGGCGGCAGCCGGAGTGAACGCAGGGGCAGGCGCAGAGGCGCTGACCCTGTGCCCCGGGTGCCCCCGTCATGCTGACGAGCAACATCGACGTCGCCGCGAAGCAGGTGAACGGCACGGTGGGCACGGTGGTGAAGTTCCTTCCCAACCTCACAATGGGCGGGATCGGCGCCGTGGAGGTCAGGCTCCCGGACGGGTCGACGACCCCCATCACACCGTCGCGACTTCCACTTCAACGTGTACGACAAGGAGTACCGGGTGGAGGCGTTCCCGCTGCGAGCCGCCTTCGCCATGACGGTGCACAAGGCCCAGGGCAGCACGTACGCCACCGACGTCCTCGTCGACCTCGCGGGGTGCTTCGCCAGCGGCCAGGCGTACGTGGCCATGTCGCGCGTCCAGTCGGCCGCGCAGCTGCACTTCGTCAGGCACAGCAGGGAGGAGTTCAAGAAGATCTTCCGGGCGTGCGGGGTCGACCTCAAGATCGTCCAGGTCCTCCACGCGATGCGCCACATGCGCCCGGCCCACACGTCGCTGGCCGCGCTCGGCGCGGCGCCGTGACGCGCCGCCGACCACGTCCTCGTCGCGGCCCGCCCACGCATAGCCGCTCGCGCGTCGCACGGCGCCGGCAGCCTCCAGAATCGCCCCCGTTGAACGCTGCGGCACGGCATCGCTGCCCGCCCCCGGCACTCGGTCGCCGGGACGTCCGGGCCCTCGCGTCACGCGCGGTGCGATCGACCCCGTCATAACGGACACGTCGCCGCCGCGACGAAGGTCGTCGCCGTCGTCCGCGGAGCGCGCGCGATCCCTGCCCACTGCAGCCAGCTCCGGGCTGCGTCTGTCGCGCCGCGGACGTCCCGCGGCCGCCGCCCCTGGCATTTTCTTCTTTCGAAGCTGCCGTCCGCGGCACGCGCGGTCGCCGCGCCGCCCTGCAGGACCCGTTCGGCGCCGCCGCGTCGTCCGCCGTCGCGCGACGTGTTCCGTCGATCACGCTGAGGACTTGATCGCCGAACTGGCGCCCGTCCGCCGTCGCATTGCCCCCTCGCGCAACGCGCGTGACACACTTTCTCTGGTAAACGCCCTTTCTTACACTTTCCCGGGTCTATAGAGCTTGGCGCAAAGGAAGCGTGGTGCAAGCGCGAGCAAACGAACCAGCGTGTATAGAGCATCAGCAAATGAGTCTTACATTGGCAGAGAGTGTAGTCCCTTAGCTGGTTGGGCAAATCGCCCTTGGTTACTAAATGCCAGGCATGGAGGTGACCCGACGATCTCCCTCGCTGCTCAATTTGACAAATAGTGTACGATGCGCCCACTCTGCCCCGCGGCAGACCCCGAGGGGATTTGTTCCAGCGTTACAAGCGACACGTTTCACACCGCCGCGCGCCGCGCGCTCAGTGTCGCCATGCGGCTTCCAACTCGATGGTCGGTTTCGTGATATTTGATGCGATTCCTGTGCGTATCGTTTAGCTCGGGCCGTGGTTGACGCGGCGCGGGCAAGGCGTTTGCATGCAAAATCGCTGACCGATCACGGGGCAACACAGGATCCGCATCTCATTTGCTCATGCAGGCCAACCATCAGTACACAGACCAAAACGGGGGCTCCAAGCCCCGGGGATATCTCCATTGGGCGCACCATCGCGAGCCGCAGGCTCACGTTGCCGACCAGTGAGCCAAGTTGCTGCGTCTGCCTCCCGATCGGTGGCGCGTTCTGCAGGCACTATCTGAACTGTTACTGCGCCCCGCTGCCCGCAGCCCCACCTCTCGGCAAGCGATGGGTGTGGACGGCCACGCCGCAGCCGATGGGCACCTCGAGAACCACCTGGGGAGCATGGAGATGCTGCGCCCGCTGGCCGTCAAAGACAGCCACTTGCACCACACTGACCCCGCCCACGAGATCAACGTTTTCGCGCCCCTCAGCAAGGGCCCTGGCGGCGCCCCCATCCTCGGCGACCTCTTCTCCCCGCCGGACATTTACGACAACTTCGTCGCGCAAGGTGTGAAGAAGGCGCACGCCTCGTGGATGCCGGCCATGGTCCTGGGCTTCATGGCGGGCTGCTACATTGGCCTCGGAGCACTTCTGGCCGACACGGTTGGCGGCAACATCCCCGGCGTCAAGGCCACAAACCTGGGCCTACAAAAGTTCGTCTTTGGGTTCATCGGCCTCCCCTTCGGACTGCTGATGGTCGTCATCACCGGCGCCGACCTGTACACCAGCACGGTCGGCTGCTGCTTCGCCGCCTTCGTCGCCCGCAAGATCAGCTTCTTCGTGAGTCGCCTGGGCTTCCCGCCACTTGCGCCTCGCTGCTACACCGCACGCTCATCGCCATTTCCCTGCGTTTTCACAGGACTGGCTGCGCGCTTCATTCAGCGCGTGGCTCACCAACCTCGCCGGGTCCCTCGTGCTCGTCGGCCTCGTCTACGCCGGCCAGACGCACGAACACGACGCCGGCACCATGGCCGTGGCCCGGGTCAAGACATCGCATCCCTTTGGCGTCGTCTTCTGCCGCGGCATCCTCTGCAACTGGCTCGTGTGCATGGCCGTGGTGCAGGCGACCTCCGCCAACACCTTCGCAGGCAAATTCTTCGCCGTCCTCTTCCCCATCGGCGCGTTCGTGACCATGGTGCGTGTCGCCCCGCCCTAGGCCTGCCACTCGTGCGTGCGCTAGCGTGGTCCCCGCCGCTCGACTGTCCCTGCCCAGCCGACTGCAGGGGTTCGACCACTCGGTGGCGAACATGTTCCTGGTGCCCATGGGCATGGCCGCGGGGGCCCACGACGTGACGGTGACGGACTTCATCGTCAAGTCGCTCATACCAGCCACGCTGGGGAACGCTGTCGGGGGCGCGTTCTTCGTCGCTACCGTCCTTGGCCTGGCCTATGACAAGATCCCCGGTCTCAATCTGGCAGAGAACGTGTGGTGAGCCATGCGCAGCTGGTGTGCACGCCGGGGCGCCGCAACCCGCACCACACCACTTGCCGCCACCCTCTCTGCTCCTGCAGCTGGGGTCGGGACACCACGCTCCCGTCGGCCAGGCGGGAGGCCAGCCGCAGGAAGTGAGGGAGAAGCAGTTGGCGGACTGGCAATCCACACGCATTGACGATCTGCACCTCGAGATTGAGTGACAGCACCCGCGTTTCTTCACAGCAGGGGCGCAATATTGCCCCCACGCACAGCGCACGCCTCCAACCACCTATTGCGTCTGCTGATGGCCAATATCACGCCACAGCCCATCCCACTACGGCCTCGTCGCAGCGTCTAAGTTTGAGTTTAACCTCCAGCGTTGCCTCTTTCCGACACGCTGTCCGTCCAGTGTGCTTTTGGCACGTCAAGTTGCTCTTCAAGTGCTTTTTCGTCCGTGTGCTGCAATCTAGTCGTGGTCACTCATCTGTCTAGGACGACCCTCAGCTCTGGGCCGCCAGGGACTGGATGGCCGCCCCAAGGGGCCACGTCACCTCGACCGGTTCCACCCTGTAGCTGATCTGCCGGATCAGCGTCACGTCCTGGTCCGGGTCGATCTGGAACCCCTCCACCATCATCTCGTACTGGTACACCAGGTCCATGCAGAAGAACTGCCCCTTGGACGCGTCCACGTGCGAAGAACCCAGGAGGGCCACGACCTCCTCGCCTGTGTCGCGCTCGCACACCTGGCGCGCCAGGTCGAGGTACGCACGCGGCTGCGGAGACGGGCGCATGGGGCGTGGGTGGCAGCATGTGGCGCGGCGTTGGTCGGCGGAGTCTCTGCAGGCGCGGGGGCACTGCGCACCTTGGACCGGGCCTGGAGAGACCCCCTTTCGACGATGCCCGCCTCGATGGCCCTGTCGAAGAAGTAGGACATGAGATGCACGTTGCGCGTGGGGTGGCCCCCCCGTGCCCAGGGTCCTCCCCATGCGCCGGCGAAGAGGCAGTGGGCGAGAGGAGTCGACACGACCAGGCACTGCCTGTCGGCGGCCAGGCTCTGCCGGGAGACCTCCTGGCATCTGGAGAGGTCCGGCCCCGTGGGCCCCGCCACCAGGGGGTATCGCACGCCGCTGAAGGCAGAGCGAAGGAAAGGTTGGCGCGGAGCGCACATGTATAGAGGACGCGATGAAGCGAGCGTGGCTTTGCGGTCACACTTGCCTGTACACGTACTCCGTCGCTGGCCCCCGCGCCATGCACGGGTGCTGGCCCCCCTCTCTCGTTCCATCCTCCTGCAGTGCCCGGCTGCGCTCCGCACCAGCCGGCTGCCCCCCGCCCCCGTCCCCCTGTGCTGCACCCAGGCCCCGAAGTCCCAGCAGCGTGGACAGCACCTGCGCCCGCCCCGCCATGAGGCCGTACCCCAGCCAGGAGTGGACGTACACATGGTACGACCGCCCCGCGCCCTGCATCACGCGCACGTAGCCCTGCGGGGCCATCGCTGCCTCCCAGTCCTCCATAGCGTACGCCAGCTGCACCGAGCCGCCCCCCAGGTCGATCGTGGCTGCGTGGCGGGGAGCGGGAGGCGTCTCGCCGACCAGCAGCGCCCGCCCCGTCCTCCATGCAACCCCGCCCCCCGCCTCCCCTCCTCACCCGACGTCTCGGCCGGCGGCGCCCCGAGCTTCCCCTGCAAGTAGTTGAGAGCCATCCACGCGTACACCGCCTCGTCCTGCCCGTCCAGCACCGAGACCATCGAGTCGTCAAAGTCGAAGCCGCTGCGGCGGAGGCGGGCGCGGACCGCCGCCAGGATGTCCTCTGCCTGCGTGCCCTCCAGCAGCCTCAGCCCCGCGGTGGCCCGCAGCTCCACGGTCGTCTCCCCGTGCAGCTCTGGCGGGACAGCGGCCGCAGCCTTCTGCAGGAGACCGTCCAGCGAGGCGGCCGCCTGGGCCGGGTCCCCCGCGTAAGCGCTGAGCCCCGGGGTGATGGAGTGGAAGTCGTCCGACTCGAACTCGAGGTCCCCGTCGCCCATGCGCGAGAAGCGGTAGGTGTGGACGCGCGTGCCGGTGCTGCCGGCGTCGAGGACCACGGCGTATCGGCTCGCCCGCTCGACCACGCCCAGGCGCGGGTGCGGGAGGGGGCGCGCGCGGGAGGCGAGGTCCGCCGGGGCAGCGAGGAGGGCGACGGCGACGAGGAGCAGCGGGATGGCCACGACCGCAGTCAGGACCGGGTGCTCGCGGAACAGGGACGCCAGCCGCGCCCAGGGGCTGCCCCTGGCCGCCGAGCTGCCCTTCGCCATCCCCGGGGCGCGGAACCGCAACGTCTGCGGGGGCGCAGCGGGGTGGGGCTGCCAAGAAAGCCCAGGACGGGGCGACACTCCGCTGCCTCGTCGCGGCATGAGCCTCACCCTGGTGCCGCTCGACTGGCCGCTCGAGATGTCACTCCCGTTTTCGAGCCGGTCTGTCGAGGAGCCGGACTCGGTGTCAATCCCGCTGAGCCGTTGGCGCGAACCTGCGCAGGCAGTCCCACCTCCCCGCTTGCGGCCGCAGCGACATGTGGCGCGAAGTCGAGTGGATGCAGGTAAGAAATTTCACGCAACGGCAACCGTGAAGGGGCGCGGCACGCAAGGCGCGCGCGGAGGCAGGCAAGCCAGCTCGCGCAGAGCTGGGCGCACGCGCAGCGAATCGTGGCGAGGCTGGCAGCACCGGTGCGGTCGCTAGCGAAACAACAACACACCTTTCGATATCCCGAGGCGTTCCATGGACAACGCCGAGGGCTCGGGCCGCGCGCGGGCGGACGCTCACGCCTCTCCAGGAATCTGTCGAGCGAAACGCAGAAGCAAGCTATTGGCGAGGACGGACGAATTCTTTGCAACGTCTTAATCTGCTGCCCCGCCTCCTAATCGCTCCGGGAGACCCACCAGCCCCTCAAAAGAGAGGCATGAGTGGGCGGCACGAGGCCGCCGGATGACGACGAGGAGACGAGAGATGATGGTGGCAATCGCAACTAGCCGCTTGAAGAGAGAAGCGCAGCTCCTGCACCCGCCAGAACATGTGCGGCACAGGGCGCGTAGCGGCAAACTGGGGTGCTAGTGGACCGATGATATCTAAGGCCCCTAGGAACTTACGGCGAGACCGGAAAGCTCCCATGTCCTCGCCAGGGTGCTAATATAAAGATTCCTGGTGACGGCGGCGGGGGCTGCGGAGGCGACGGGGCGGTCTTACGGCGAGACGGGAGAAATGCTAGGATAAACCTTAATCCCTGTTGGCAGGGACTTCGACGGGGAACGTGACGCCGCCATCCGACTGCCGCTTGCCCGGCCAGGCGTCAGGGGGAGAGGTGGGGCTCCGGGGACTGCCCTGGGCCACGCCCGCCGCCCGCACCGCGATGTCGGGCAAGAGACGGGACGAGGCTGGGGCCTTCCGCTCCACCCCGAGCCTGCGGTAGGGAGAGCACAGAGAGATGAGGCATGCAGACGCAGCCGCCGCGGCAGTGCTCCCGCCAGCCCGTCCTGTCCTCCCTGTCCTCACCGTTCGACCGAGTCCTTGGACGTGTCGGACGCCGTGCTCCTGAGGGACCCTTTCGCCGAACGCGACGCCGACTGCATCCGGTCCCTCCCCCCCGACGGCCCCTGATGCAGCCGCTCCCACAGCCTCCGCACGTTGGGGCACGAGGAGGACGTCAGGCCCGCCCGCATCGGGTCCACGCCAAACACGAGCCCTGCGAGCGTGGGCGTGGCTGGGGAGGCTCGAATCCCAAGGGCTCGACTCCGTAAGGCACCACAGCCAGGCCAGCGAGGACTGCACTGCGCGGACCTTCGCTGATCAGATGCTCGCAGAGCTTGGCAGCCTCTTCCAGCGCCCGCGCCTTTTCGGCCCCACGCTTGGAGGTGACACGGGCCAAGGTGGCCGTCGCCATCGTCTCTGCCTGAAACGTTGTCAGGGCCTTGCCGTCGACCGCAGCCTCCGGCCCGTGCAGCGCCTCCTGCGCGTCCTTGAGCCACGCGTGCCGAAGCAGCTCGGGCATGGTGGGCCGGCGGTAGACGCTGGGCTCGAGGCCACGGGCGAGCCAGTCGCGGGCCGTGGCGCTCAGGGCGGGCCTCGGGGGGAAGTTGCCGAGGTGGAAGGCGCTGCGACGGATGGCCGCGCAGGTCTTCTCCGGGGTGTCCTGCGGCGCAGGGGAGTGCCGCGGGTCTTGCCACGGGTCCTGCAGCGAGCCAGGATGCGGCGCAGACCCTGTCCGTGTCGGACGTCGGCGGACCGGGATCCATGCACCTGTAGGAAGGGCTGAGCCCCCGTCAGGCACTCCAGGCACACCAAGGCCATGGACCACACGTCGGACTCGATGGCGTACTCGGCGGGCTGCTTCAGCACCTCCGGCGCTGCGGGGGCGGGGCTCACAGCTGCGGGGTCACTCCACGCAACGCCAGACGCGCCGGGAGCAAGTGAAGCGAGAGCCACCTGTGTACGCTAGCGTCGTGACGTGCCGCGTGGGACGCTCCCACCGGATGCAAACCATGTGCTCGAGGTCGACGATTTTCACCCGGCCGTCCTCCCTCAGCACGAAGTTGTCCACGGTCAGGTCCCTGCGAAGGTCCCCGCGACTTCTCATGAAGCGTGGGAGCAGTGCACGTGCAGGAGCTCGCCGGCAGGCCGCGACGCACCTGTGCACTACCCCTGCGGCGTGGAGCCTGGCCAGCGTGTTCATCGGGGCGGTGAGCAACGCCCGGACCGTGTCCTCGGATAGCGGCCCAGAGGACGCGGCGAACTCGCGGAGTGTCCGGTCGCCAACATATTCCATGCAGACGTATATGTGGTCACGGTCCTCCTGCACGCACGCGTCCTATCCCCTCAACCCCAGTCATGCATCTGCATGCATCCCTGGTCCCTCGGCACCCATAAGCCTCACCCACGCTGCGTAGAAATCCGCGATATTGTCGTCTGAGATTGAAGAGTGGATAAATATCATACGGCGCACGGAATACTGGTCCTCACGGCTCAAAGCCGTCAGAAGGTACGCTTTCACGACGCATCGCAATCCGCTGCACTCGACCAGCATGACCGATAAGCCATCGGAGTCTCCGAGAGTCCGCACAAGCTCGAAGGAGGGGCTCTCGGTCACTTCCGGCGGCGCGAGAGGGCCGCGTAAGGGTGGGGTGAGGGCAAGGCCGTAGCATGCCGCCAGCCCGCCCTCTTCCTCAGGCGCCCGCGTGCCTGTCCACTGGACTCGACGATCGAGCTCATCGCGCAGAGAGGCCGGGCTGTGGCCCCTCGCCTGCGCCGGCAAAGGAGTTTACCCCCAGGTGAAGTGCTACAGCGCTTCGGATGCTTTACGTGCGCTGCGGGGGACATTGCCTGCATCACCGAGCCTTGTAAACACCACGTCGCGGTCCTCTCGGGCGCAGCGAAGCCGCAGCGGCGAGAGAAGCCTGCGGGTCGCGGGATCACGGCCTACAGCGCCGATTCCAGACCCGTGACTGAGTAAGTGTCGTCAATGTTGCACTGTCGTCGAGCCTTCACGTAGCAGATGGGGCGGAAGTGGATAAAGCCTTCCGCCCAAAACAAAAGCCCCTACAGCTCCTCCACCGCGTTTTTGACTCGTAATGCTTGCCACGAAGCGTAGAGCAGGCGTCAAGGACGCGAGGGGCAGTCAGACGGGGCAGAATACGGAGCGTCGGGGGCCTTCCCCGGTCGACAACCCAGGTGGGTATCCGTCACAACCTCAGACCTTCTTGTCGCCAGCCATCACGAGCGTGAGGACGGCCTCGCTCGCGACCTTGTCCCCGACGTAGCACGTCCCCTTCATCTTGGCGATGCCGAACTTCTTGTTGAACTTTTCCAACTCGACGTGCAGCACGAGCGTATCGCCCGGCTCCACAACGCGCCTGCAGCAGGATCGGAGAAGATGCTACGTACCGCGCCCAGCCTGCCCTGCCAGTCTGCCCTCGCGCCCCACCTGAACCGGCACTCGTCGATGCCGCCGAAGAAGAAGTTGTCCTTGTTGGGGTCGGCCGGGTCCAGCATGCAGATACCCCTGCGGGAAACCACGATGGTAGGACAGTGCCAACCCTCCCCAGGTCTCACGATCCCCTCCCCATCATGCTGCGTGAGCATCCTCCGGCTCACCCCGCCTGCGCCAGCGCCTCGATCTGCAGCACGCCGGGCATGATGGGCCGCTGGGGGAAGTGGCCCGGGAAGAAGTTGTCGTTCACCGTGACCAGCTTGATGGCCACGCAGTGCTTCTGGAACTGCGTGCAGCGAGGCGTCCGAGGGCAGCCGATGAACAGCACGAGAGCGCAGGAGCCATAACCAGAGCCGGCCAGCGTGCCCAGGGGGTGCGTGTTCCCGTGTCCCCCACCCCAGTGCGCCCGGACCCTCGCCTCAAAGTCCAGCACCCGGTCGACGAGGAGGAAGGGGTACCGGTGCGGCAGGATCTTCATGATCTCGTTCACGTCCTTCACGGGCTTGAGGTACGCCACCGACTTGGGGTCGAACGCGGGAGCAGCGGGAGTAGCCTCCCCCTCGGCTCTCACCACGGCACTCTGGGCACGGCCCCGCCTGCGCACAACACTGGCGACAGGGGGGGTGTCCAGAAGGGACCCGTGGCAAAGCGGAACGTGTGAAGTGAAAGTAGCGCCCACGACCGCGACAAGGTCCACGGAGGAGGAGGAGTACAGACACAGGGAGGCTCGAGCCTGAACTCTCCTCTCCCCCCGCACCCCACGCTCCGCAGCAAGCGTTTCCCCTTCCATCAACACCATATGCATCAGAGACAGAAGCTCGGCGAGGCCACACGGCGCGCCCTGGTTCCCGGACGGCGCTCCCGACGTCCCAGGGCCGAAATCTGGGCCCTGCCGGTCGCGAGCTTGCGCTCGCGGGGAGCCGTGGGCGTGACGCAAGCATCCATCGCCGCAGCTATGCATCATCCAAAGCATCGCACCTGGCGAGAGCTTGCGGCGGGGCGGGGCCCCTGAGCTGCACCGTCGCAGAGACAGAAAGAGCCATTTTCCCGCGCTTCGATGTCACGACACGCCCGATGGCCCTACTGAATGCGTGTCACTGCGATTGCGCATGGACCAGCCCGCGTGCCTCTGCCATCAGGAAGCGGGGGGTGCCCCGTGCGCAAGTTTGCAAGCGTGGCCATGAAGCGTAGCAATCCTGGCCAGCGCACCGCACTCTCGTGGCGACCTCGTGGTTTCCTGTGACCTGCTGTAAGCGGAGGCTGCTGTCACCGACGCGATGCAGGTTGGGAGACAGGGCGTGGTGCGTGATGGGCCACTGCCGGCACCGCCGGGTCCCGCCCCGCGTCTCGCACAGTTCCATGGTCTAGGACGGGCGCTCGTCGCATACGGTGGGTTTGCGCAGCGCGGGAACCCACAACCGGACTCTGCGGGGGGCGACCCATGCGCCGAAGGCCGAAGGCCCTGATCGTCGCGCGTTTCAGACGTCCACGTATGTCGGTAGCATCTTTTGAGAGGAATATTCATGTCGACGTGTGTCGGAGCGCGGTCATCGGTCCGCAGTCTTCGGAAGGGCGGCGAAGCAAACGCCGATGCGCAGTTGCCCCCTCAGGCGTTCCACGGTGCCACCCGGCCCCCGCGCGTTCCGTGGGATGTCGTATACTGTCGTCTCAATGGCGTCTCCGCGCGGCGGCACAGGAGCGAGTGGCTGGTGCGGGGTCCTGCCGCCTCCAGCTCGCGGTCCAGCGGCAGACCAAGTTTGGGGAGCTGGTGAAGGTCGTCGGCAGCACGGAGGAGCTTGGGAACTGGGTGAGTGTGCGGTGGCACGCGGGCGTTGTCAAGCTTGACAAATCGGAGGCTGTGGGCCGCCACCACGCGGGACCTAGCCCACGCCTAGGCGGGGTCCTCCTGGCCCCTCGGACCGTCCCCGCTGTTCCGGCCGCGCAGGACGCCCGCGCGGCCCCGACCATGCGCTGGACCGACGGGCACGTGTGGGTCCTGGACCTGACGGTCCCTGCGGGCACCACGGTCGAGTTCCGCTTCATCGCCATCAACCGCCGCGGAGAGCCCCGGGAGGAGCGGGCCACGCGGGCCGTCGGGGTCGTGTCCGCGCCCGTGGCTCGGGCCTTCTGCAACTTCGATGACCCCGCGTCCCTTCGCGTCGACGCCACCAAGGGCGGCGTTGCGGTCCCCCGCGCTCTGGGGGTGGGTGACGTGGCGCAGGACGGGGGTCCCGCCGTGCCCGAGGGCGGGCCGGGGACAAAGAACGGCGCGACGCCTCTGCCGCAAGTCATGTCCGGCGCAGAGGTGGCTGAAGTGGCGTCCGCGCCACCGGACGCCGACGTAAGCGGGCAGGGTGCCAGGCAGGGTGGTGGCGATGCTGGACCCGCTGAGCCGAGGGCGACCGAGGCGAGGCGCGTGGACGATGGGGTGCGGGAGGGGGACGGGGTGTCGCGGGAGGAGCGGGCGCGGGTGCTGGAGGAGCGGGGCCCTGCCGTCCCGGGGACCGAAGTGCCGTTTGCGTGGGAGGGCAAGGAGACGGTGTTCATGCAGTCCAACGAGCATCGCCGCGAGCGCGAGGGCGTGTGGGACTCGAGCGGCCTCGAGGGGGCGGCCAAGGCGCTGGTGGAGGGTGACCGAGACGCCGGTGAGCGGATGGCGGGCGTGTGGGACGCCGGCCGACCCTGCTGTGTCCGCCTGCCTGTCATCACGGCTCCACGTGTGCATGACAGCGCCTCCCTCCTGCCGTGTTGCAGGTAGCTGGCGCAAGAAGCTCGAGGTGGTCGCGCGTGTCCTGGTGGAGGATGCCCCCGAGGGCCGCCCCGCGACGGACGCGCTGGCGTTTGCGGCCGTGTACCTGCAGTGGGTCAACTCGGGGGCCATCGCGTGCGTGGAGGACGGCGGCCACCACCGCCCGAACCGCCACGCGGAGCTGGGCCGCGTCATCTTCCGATCGATGGAGTGGGTGGCCGGCGACCCATCGCGGTGAGTGCCATGCGGTTTGCCACGCCCGGCGCTGCGCCTGGCCACCCAGCGGCACGTGCCCGCTCACGATCTCCCCGCCGCCCTGCGCCCCAGTTCCCCCGTGGACCTTCACCTCGCCCGCAAAGTGGCGGGCAAGCTCCCCGCCTTCTCCGAGGCGTTCACTTGCTCCGTGCCCCTGACGCGCATCCGCGACATTGCCCACCGCAACGACATCCCCTCGGACCTCAAGCGCGAGATCAAGCACACGATCCAGAACAAGCTCCACCGCAACGCCGGGCCCGAGGACCTGGTGGCGACGGAAGCCATGCTGGCGCGCATTCAAGCCAGCCGGGGGGACTTCTCCGGCGCCTTCGTGGCCGAGTTCGAGACTTTTGCGCGGGAGCTGCGGGAGTTCTTTGGGGCCGGATCCCTGGGCGACATGCTGGACGCCATCCGCCCTTCCCTGGACGACGCGGGCGGGGCGGCCGTGGACCAATTCCTGGCGGCCAAGGGGCGGCTGGACGGTGGGAATGCGGGCGACGACAACATGCAGGACGTGATGGACGCGCTGCACCGCCTAACCACCGTGCGCGCCACGCTGGTCGCCGGGCTCAGCTCCGGGCTGCGGTGAGGGCGCGGAATACCCTGAGCGAGATGTCTTGGATATGTCAATGTGATCTTGTGCCATGCACTTTCCCACCCATGCTCCTCCCAGCAACGACGCCCCCGACACGGCCCTGGTCATGCGCCAGCGGTGGCGCCTGGCCGAGTCGCGCCTGGAGCAGTTCGCCTTTGTGCTCCTGTCCCGCCTGCTCAACTGCCTGGACCGCCTCGGCGGCGCGCCCTTCCTGTCCCGCTCGCACGAGAAGGAGTGGGCGCTCCCCATCGGGGCCGTGGTTCTCGGGCTGCGGCACGTGGGACTCGGGGCCTTTGAGCCGCGCGAGTGCATGGCCCTGGAGCAGGAACTGGCGACATGGCAGCAGGCGGGGCAGTTCCAGGACCGGGCGAACGCCCTGCGACTGAGGGCCACGGTCGAGAGGGCCCAGCGCATGGTGGAGCGGTACTGGTGAGGGCGGTGGCTGAGGGACGTGCACGATGTGTTGACTCCTGCCTGGCCCCGCGAGTGACACGATCTTCTCTACTTGCATCGCAGCGACATGCTCCTCTCCGCCTACCCCCGGCGCGCCCGCCAGCTGGGCACGGCCCTGGGCATCCCCCCCGAGCGCGCCTCGGTGTTTGCCGAGTCCGAGATCCGCGCCTCGGTCGTCTTCCAGGTGTCCAAGCTCCTGCAGGCCCTGCAGAAGGTGTGCCGCCTGTCCAGCAAGAGCGACCCCTGGGAGGCGGTCGTGGCGGGGACCAGCGTGGGGAAGGCGGTGGTCGTGGAGGCCGTCACACCCGAGGCGAGGGGCGCATGCAGCGGGCGACATGGTTGATGCAGCAAAGCACGGTGCATGCGCTGGTATCGACTGGTCCATCAGCAGGGAGCGTCATGGGTCGTCACCCCGCTCTTATCACAGGTCTTATCGGGCTTGACGGAGGACACGGTGCTTATCGCGCACACCGCGGACGGGGACGAGGAGATTGCGGTGGGCGCGGGGCACGTGAAGGGCATCGTGCTGCTCCAGTCGCTGCCCCACCTGAGCCACCTAGGGGTGCGGGCCAGGCAGGAAGGCGTGCCGTTCGCCACGTGCGATGACGCAGAGACGGCCGCGACGGTGCTCGCGTGCAAGGGCAAACGCGTCGGGATCGAGGTGGCCACGAGCGCGGTGCAGTTCGGGGAGGGCGTGGGGGGAGGGGCCAGCGCCAAGCAGGGGGACGCCACCGCAAAGCGGGGCGCGGAGCGGGGGGCTGCAGGGGCCGGGGCCGGGCCGGCGCCCTCGAAGCGCGGTGGGGAGGGGTCTGGCGCGTCGTGGGTGGCGCTGGAGGATGCCAAGGAGTCCTCGTGCGGGGCCAAGGCGCACGGGTGCGCGCGGCTGGCACGGCTGGCGGCGTCGTCCAAGGCCTTCCGGGCCCAGCCCGGCGGGGTGCTGCCCTACGGCGCCCTGGAGTCCGCGCTGGCGTCCGCCGGCGAGGGGGCCCGCAAGGCCTTCGCCGCTCACATGGCAGCGCTGGAGGCACCGGGCGCGTCCGCGGGGGACATCTCCGTCGCGTGCACGGAGATCCAGAGGCTGATCGGCGCGCTCGCCGTGCCCGCGGACGCCGTCGACGCCGTGGCGCGCCTGGCTGCCGAGGGCCCTGGCGGCCCCCCCCGCCTCATCTTCCGCTCGTCGTCCAATGTCGAGGACCTCAAGGGCGTCTCGGGGGCGGGGCTGTACGAGTCCGTGGGGAACGTGGACCCCGCGGACCGCGGCGCCGTGGAGGCCGCCGTCCGCGCCGTGTGGGCGAGCCTCTTCACGCCCCGCGCCGTGGGGAGCCGGCGGGCGGCGGGCATCCCGCAGTCGTCGGCACGCATGGCGGTGCTGGTGCAGCCCATGGTGGACCCCGAGGTCTCTTTCGTGGTCCACACCGTGTCCCCGCTCGACCGCGACCCCCGCACGGTCCTGGTGGAGGCGGCCCCGGGGCTGGGGGAAACTTTGGCCAGCGGGGCCCGCGGCTCGCCGTGGCGCCTCCAGATCGACAAGGCCACCGGGGACACGACCACGCTCACCTTCGCCAACTTCTCCAACGCCCTCACTGGTGAGACGCGGTTGTCGGGGCCCCATTACGGCCCTCCCCTGCCACGCCACCCGTCACGCTTCCCTGGCCCGCTCGCCCGCAGTCACGCGCCCCCGCACGGCCCCCTCGGGTGCTGGCGGGTCTCTGTACGGCAAGTCCGATCCGCTCATGGGGAAGGGGGGCTACCTGCGACTGGTGGACTACAGCCGAGAGCCGCTGTCGGTGGACGCGGACGCGAGGGCAGCACTGGGGAAGCAGCTGAGGTGAGAGAGGCTAATGGCATGAGTGATATGAGGCGTTCCTGCCACGACTCGTGCCGCGCTCAGCTGCGACCGGAGTGGCCCGCAGGGACGTGGCGGTGGCGCTGGAGGCGGAGCTGGGGGAGGCGCAGGACGTGGAGGGGTGCGTGCTGCAGGGGCAGGTGTACGTGCTGCAGGCGCGACCTCAGCCTTGATATCCGAGAACACAGCTTGTGCATGTGCAAGCCATGATCAGTTCAAATGAGAACGCACGGGCGACACGCGGCAGCTATGGCTCCCCTCTTGCGATCCTAAGCAGCTCATCCCTTGCACCTGCGCGCGACCGCCGAAGCCGCGCGTTGCGCCCCTGAGCAAGCTGCCATGGACATCGCCTTGTTGTGCCTCGCGCCTCACCTGCATACCGCTGGGGCACCCGAGGGGCGGTCACCAGCACCCCGGCTCTGAGTCGCGCCTCTTGTGCCTCGAGGTTGCGTGCGTCCACCCTGTAAGCGTCGATGCGCTCCTCTTTCTCCTGCTTCTCACTGCAGCCAAGAGGCTCGACAGAAAGCACGTTGAAGCGGCCAGCTCGCCAATGCGCTGGTGCAAAGGGTCCGCGAGCCTCACCTTTCGAACAGGGCCTTGTTGTTGTAGTTGGACAGGGCCGCAGTGAGGCAGAGGACGACGAGGGCCACGCGCTGGACCTTGTAGGACTTTACCCAGCCCCCGCGGAAGAAAGCCACCGTGCGCTCCACGACCCAAATGTACGGCAGCCATATCATACGCGTGAGGCTAACCCCGTCCTTCGCGCCGCCCCCTGGCGTCCGCCCCGGGACGAACGCAACCAAGTCCTCGACCTGCGCGGGAATCGGCGACCGGGTTGATCCAGCATGCGTCTCGTGCAGCTTCAGGTGGACGTCATGAAGCGACAACTCGTGGCCCGAAGCGTCTTGCCTTCTCCGGAGGACGCCCCGCCTGCTTGCCGGACCGGATGCGGTCGGCCACCATGCGCGCGATATTCGCGCCCCGCACCATCCCACCGCCACCACCCTAGAATCTCACAGCACTGCGCTGATGACGCGAAGCTCTGCGAGATGCTGCCAAGCACAACCGGCCACGTGTAGAGAAAAACACGTATGGTTCAGGCAATGCACAGGCGCGATGGTCTTTGATTGCCCACCGATGTACACATGATTTCGCTGGTAAGGACCCAGCACTGCTGCGCGAGGGCGAGGACGGGGCGGGATTGCATACACACTCTTTCCGACGCTCGCGCGCGTCAGGCTGGGCTCCTAATCATCTCCCTCGCGTGCCTACCCTTCGCGCGAATCATGCGAACCTGATGGATGGATGGAGCCGGCAGCGAAGCGCTCCAAGCGCTCCAAGCTGCCTCCAGACTGGGGCGATGCGGTCGCGCGCGCCGCTCTCGCCGCGTGGAGGGGCCTCTCCAAGAACGGCAAGCCCCAGCAGCACGAGCACACGGTCCTGGCCGTAATTCTGGTTTCTGAAGGCCATGACCCGCTCACCCTGCGCCCGGTGGCACTCGCCACGGGCACCAAGTGCCTCCCCGCCAGCAAGCGCGATCCTCTGGGCTGCTTGATGCGCGACTCTCACGCGGAGGTCCTGTGTAGGAGGGCGTTTTGCCGCTTCCTGACAAGCGAGCTCGCGCTGGCCAGCGTAGCGGCGCGGGCAAGCCCAGCGGCAGGTGGTTCAGGGGGGCTGTGGGAGTGGGACGCGGTGGCAAGCAGGTTCGCACTGCGGGACGGGGTGGGCCTGCACCTGTACGTGTCGCAGCTGCCCTGTGGCGATGCCTGCGTGGACGACGCTGGCGGGGAGGGGGGCGTCGATTGCGAAGGTGGAGTGGCTGGGGCAGGGCGCACGGGGGCCAAGGAGGTTGCACAAGTGGGGCACGTGCCGACGCAGGGCGAGGTGGACCGAGGGGCGCAGAGGGTCGGGGCGGTGGTGAGAGACGGCGCATCGCGAGAGCGGGCCTGCATTGCTGGTGTGTGCACTCCACCGCGTCCCTGACTCGGCCTTGCAGCGCAGGAAGCCTGGGAAGGGCGAGGCGACTCTCTCCATGTCGTGTTCGGATAAGGCAAGGGCAGCAGATGAGCTGCGTAGTGCCTGCGTGACACCAGTACCAGCACCGCATCACAATCAGCACGCTCCTGTCAGCGCAGATCCTGCGGTGGATGCTCGTCGGCCTCGAGAGCACACTGCTGTCGGGGATGCTCGCGGAGCCTCTGCGTCTGGCCTCAGTGGTCTGCGCACACCGATGCTCTGCGCCAGACACAGCGCAGGCGGCTTTGCAGCGAGCTCTCTTCCACCGTGCCCCGGCAACAGGCGTCAGACCGCCGCAGGCGAGTGCCGACTGCTAACCCAAGCGCAAGGCCGGTCGCCTTCCGTGCGACCTCCCTGCTCTCACTTTCTCGGCAGGTGTTTGTGGTCAGCGCCCCACCTGACGAGGACCTCACGCCAGGCCCTGGCAAGGTCGGGTGCGGGTCCAGCGTGAACTGGAGTGCTGCGTCGATCACGCCCGAAGCGTTGGAAGCTATTCTGGCAGGGCAGGCACCTGTTGCTGCTTCCGTGTGCGGGGACGAGGCAAGGGCAGCCGTCGCGACGCGGCACCAGCACGAAGCGACGCAGGCGTTGACGGGCCTGCGCCTGGGGCCGAGCAAGTCTGCGCCGCTGTCCAAGAGTGCGAGCTCTCTGTGTCGGGCGGTCATGGCTGCACGCGTGCTGGTGCTGGCGCGGCTGGCGCCGGAAGTGTGCGCGTGGGCGTTGCGGTTGGATGCGTCGACCACGTATGGCGAGCTGAAGGACGCGGCTGGGCGAGAGAGGGGCGAGCGATGGTGAGGCACAAACGCTGTTGGGTAGTATAACGAGCAGCGCGTCTGTCACGTCCCATCTGACGCGTGCCTTCAATTGCAACGCAGGAGGCGTCTGTGTGGGCGGGAGCGGCCAAGGCAAAGCTGCCGGGGAATGCTCCGCGACAACAGCAGAGCGGGGGAGGGCAATAGCACGGACGCCCTCCGCTGCAATGAAGCGCAGGGCAGCGCACGCGACCCGGGCAATTGGGCCGGCGCGTGCGACCTGTCCTTGTGGATCGCCAAGCCAGAGGCCGAGGCCCAGGCGAGGGTGGCAGAGATGCTGGCCGCGCTTGGCATGGAGGACCGCATGCTGGCCCGTGCGCGGCAAGTAGAAACGGGGGAGAAAGAGGGAGCCGGGAACAAGACCGGTGTGAATAATGAAACATGATTCAGCATCGACAGCAACACAGACAAATGAGGGGAGCATGCGCTACGCTCAGAGCTCAGAGCTCGTCCGATGCCTTTCCGCCGCCGAAATGGTCCAGGAGGGCAAGGGCCGTCCGGACGTGCAGCGCCGCCCCACGCGTCAGCTGCCGCTCGTCCATGAAGAACAGCGGGGTGTGGAGCCCGTGCACGGACCCCACGTCTTCGTCCCGGATGCCCAGGAACACAAACAGCCCCGGGACCTTGGCCGCCATGAACGAGAAGTCCTCCGCCGCCATCGTGGGCTCCTCCAGCCTGCACGCACACACCAACACACACCTCATCGGTCACCTTTAAGTGACACGGATACACAAGCTGCACCCAGCATGACCGCCCTGCCGCTCACCACTCGCACGCCACGCCCCCTCGGTCGCACACCTCCTCGCCCCACACCCGCACGAGCCCCGCGTCGTTCCTCGTCGCCCCGTACGCGAGGCTGCCGAACTCCAGCTCCATCGCCAGGCCGTACATGCTCGTCACGGCCGTGGCCACCGTGCGGATGCGGTCCCGCAGCTGCGCCTGCTGCTCCGTGGTCAGCGCGCGGATCGTGCCCTGAGAAGGTGGGGCACACAATATCTGAGTGGCGGCGTGTCACTGGGGCAGCCATCGCTGTCATGCCAGGCCGCGCGACTCGCCTGAAGGGTGACGGAGGGCGGGATGACGTTGGTGGCGCCCTCGCCCGTGTTGAAGCGGCTCACGGTTATGACGGCTGAGGAAGTGGGGCTGGTCTCGCGAGACACCAGCGGCTGCAGGGCCATGACCACCGCGCTGCCGGCCACCACTGCAGGGGCGAGGGGTGCAGTGCATTGCATCAAGATGCTGTATAGGCAATGCACATGCATGCTCAACGCAGTTGCGGGTTTTGCTCACCCGGGTCCGCCGCGAGGTGCGGCATGGCGCCGTGCCCCCCCGGCCCCGTGATGCGCAGGGTGAAGCGGTCCGACGCCGCCATGATGGTGCCTGCACGGGTTCCCACAGCGCCCGAGCGGAGCCCAGGCCAGACGTGAATCCCAAACACCGCGTCCACCCCGTCCAGATGCCCCTCATCCACCATACGCTTGCCCCCTCCGAAGCCCTCCTCTGCCGGCTGGAAGATGAGCCGCACCGTGCCTGGAAGACTGCCCTCGACCCTCTTCAGCAGCGCCGCCGCGGTCAGCAGCATGGTGACGTGGGCGTCGTGGCCGCAGGCATGCATGACGCCGGGAGTGCGGCTGGAGAAGGGAAGACCCGTGGCCTCCTGGATCGGGAGGGCGTCTGCGGGCGCAGAGACCGTGATGCTTGCGGCGGCGCTCCCAGGGCCAGTGTTTTGCGAGCAAGATAGGGCAGGGCGTCTGCGGGCGCAGAGACCGTGACCCTTGCGGCGGCGCTCCCAGGGCCAGGGCTTTGATAACAAAACAGGGCAAAGAACCACACCCATGTCGGCACGAAGCGCCACGACCGGGCGGCGCCCGTCGCCGATGGTCGCCACGACGCCGGTATCCCCAGCGACGGGGAACTCGTACGGAATGCCGAGGTCATCGAGGGCCGCGCGGATCTCCGCCGACGCGTGGGTCTCCTGGAAGCTCTGCGGCGGTGAAAGCCGGGTGCGGCTGGTCCCTTTCTGGGGCCGCGAGCCCGGAGGGAGTCGCCAGCCCAAGCGCAGTTCGCTCCTTACCAGATCCGGGAACAGGTGCAATCGCCTCCGCAGCTCCAGCGCCGTGCGGCTGACCGCCATGGCCTCGCTAGTTGACGCCACCCCCGTCTGGCTCGCCAGCGCGTCCCCCAGCGCTTCGCGGAGGCCAGCGGCCATTGTGGCAATGATGTCATCACACGAGCCGTCGCATTGGTCCCATCCCTGGGGCAGGTCAACGAGCGGGACGGCCGCTGCGATGGAGACAAGAAGGCCTGCGGCCAGAATGCTCCGAAGGAGGCCCCGCATGTCGGGGAGAGTAGACGAGGGCTTAAGAATACTGCCTTTGTTTAACCGCTGGGGACCCCAGAGCTGCTAGTGATATGTCAGGTCGGGTAAACCACCCCAAAACAAATGCCGGCAGCTTTTGGGCCAGGAAATTTGAGATGCTGGCAGACGACACTGGCGGCCGCATGCCTTGCATGATTCAGACGTTTTCCCACGTGGGCATATGGCACTTGATAGTCCGGGTCGCCTCCTTCCCCAGCGCTGTTTCCAGGTCCCGCAGCATCTCCTCCACCAGCTCCCCCATCGCCCACACCCGCACGCCCCGCCTCCCATGGTCCCGCACCCGGACGATGGGCTTTGCCGTCGCTGGCCGCCCCTCCACGCCCCGCTCCCGCACCGGAGCTGCCACCCTGTCCACACCCCTCCCGCACGTGCGGCAGGTCCGGCTGCCCCACTCGGGGGGTTTACCATGCGCCGTCCCGCTTCCCGTGGGCGGCAGGCACCCTCGAGGCGGCACATCCACGCGGGCCTGGCTGGGCCGGAAGAGCGCCTGCGGGATGACGAGTCTCCGTTGTACTACACAGGGTGGGCAGGGTGGCAGGCATGGCCGCACCCAGCCAGCGATTTTCCACCATGCCTCACCAGCACCGGCACGAGCCACTTGACCTTGGAGAGCACCGCACGCCCCACTTCAACTCCCTTGGCGCCCCCTCCTGCTGTCAGCGTCGCCACTTGGCCCAGGAAGTGCCGCAGGATGTGGCAGGCAAGGGCCACGAACCGCGGCTCGAACGTGTTGAGCATCAGTCGCACTGACGACATCAGAGGGTCCACCAAGGAGGCCAGGACACCGCGCCGGGCGGCGGCCTCCACCACCTGCTCCGTGGCACGCACGGCCAGGAACCGGTAGGGCTCGTGCTGCTCGCGGCACCCGTCCACCAGCGCGGGGAAGAGGTCAAACATCATGGCGGGCGGCATGGAGAGGGGCGTGAGGGGCACCCCCTTCTCCACCTCCCCCTTCCACCGAATGTCCAGGGGGCGGGGCTCTGGGCCGCGCCGTCGCCGCCGGCTGCACGGGCAGTAAGGTGTTACCAATTACCACACATCTGCTTCCGTCTCATTGCATGCAAGTGTCGTGCACCGCTCCTCGCCTGGGCATCCTTGTCCCTTCATACGGCGCCGTGCGGGGCCGGCCCTCCACCTCTTCGCCGTCCTCAAACACCGCGTCGCTCTCCTTGATCTCCACCGGCAGCAACCCCGCCTCGTACAGCCCCGCGAAGTGCGGGTTCACCAGACCCAAGTTCTCCAGGCGATTGTGCACCGTGTACGGGCGCCACTTGGGGTTCCCCACCTTACTGGGATCGTGCAGACCCCTGGAGGGGCGAAGCAGAGAGGCCGCGGGTGCAGGAGGCAGGCTGTGGGGCTGAGCTGCGGCTTATTGTCCCAGCAGCGCTGGCTCACCGGCAGCACGTGCACCAGCGCTCGGCCCGGCGGACCTCATCCGGCACCAGCGCGCCGTCACGGTTGCCCACGCCGATCGGCGTGGCCCCCAGCACCTGCGCCGCCCCCCGCTGCTCCGCCAATGCCACCATGTGCCGCCCCCGCGCCTCCGCGGGGCCGAGCATCTCTCGCTGGCCCCCATCCACGATGGCCTGCACCCGATCGTCGAACTCGCGCCGTGCGACCAGGTCGGCCACCAGCGCGTGCCTCCGGTCCGCCAGCCCACGGAGCAGGGCGCCATGTGCACGGTCCGCCTGGTCCCGGCGCACGTCCCTGGCATGCGTCGGGCCCCGCACGCGGCGGTCCCCTGGACCTTGCAACGCTTGGCGGGAGCTTGTGGCTGGGCCAGGCCCAGCAAGGGGCGCTCCATCCACGGGGGCCGGGCGCGTGATGGCGGCTCGACGCCGTTGCAGGAGTGGGTCGTCCGTCACGCGCGCTGGTCCTCCGCTGGACGTCCCTGGGGATGCCCGAGCCGAGGAGCCCGCAAGTCGCGATAGCGTCCCGACAATGATGCCAGCGCAGAGAAGGTGCTAGCGCATGGCTACGGCTGGGAGGCCAGGCACGCATGCCACCTGCAGGGCCGCTGTTCTTGTCGCGGCCTTGCTCCCGCGCCTTCCCATCCCGCCTATCAACTGCTAATCTCTTTGCAATTTCCATGGAAAAACGTCATGTGAAACAACTTGAAAGCTTAGTCCAGAGACGAGGATTTGCAAATGGACGGCCAGTAACCCTTCGCATGCGCAGCCTTGGCAGGGCAAGGGTACGCTTTCGCAAGACATGGGGGCGCGCCCGACGCCGGGGCTCTCTTCCGAGCACTGGCGCCCTTCTCGCGCCTCCGTCTGACGCCAGTGTCTTCGGCGCCCTCAAACAGCGAAATTCAATCACAATCAAGCCACGACTTGCACTCTAAACCAGATAGCGACAGGCCCAGGGCAGCTGCGGCGAACATGCTCTGCGTGGCCAAGGGCGGGCCGTACACGTGACGGCGGGACCCGGCCGCTTTGGCGTCGGTAGACGCTGGCCCTGCCGGGCCTTTGCACCGCGAGGTTAAGGACAAGGATGACGAGCGAAAATTACATGGAGGTGTTCCAGGACGCCGCAAATGAGCTCAGCAGCCCGGACGTGGGTGAGGCCCTTGGCGAACTTTCGCCGCCCCGCCTCCCGCCGCCGGACGCCGGCCACATGTGGCTGCGCCGCGCTCGATCTCCGCCTTGGTCCACTGGCTCCCGTTAAAGCCCCGCGAGACGCCCGGCCGTGGCCTGACGGGGACGCCGCTCCCGCCAAGCACTGCCACGCCGGCCCGAGACGCGATGCCCGCGCAGCGAAGGCCCGATCCTGCGCTTCGTTACATAACGTTTCTGATCCGAGGTTGTGCGCCCGCTCTTACTCCCTCGTGGCCGCGCGCGGACGCGTCGTGCATCCCGCGTGCGGCGCAGATTCCGCCTGCGCCGCGTCCCCGCATTCGACTGCCCTCCGCGGCCCCTCAATGAGCCCCACTTGTCTGCTCTGTGCACAGATGCCGAGGGCGTGGCCCGCAAGCTGGAGGCGGCGACACTGGTGAAGGAAAAGTTTGAGGCGTTCTTTGCGGGCGAAGTGGCCAACTTCCTCAAGCTCCTGCTGAGCCCGCTGTGCCAGGTCCTCCTCACGGTCCCCGCCGAGCACGACATGGGCGACCGGCACCGCCTCCGCGGCACCGTGCTGTCCATCCTGCACCGCATCCCCACCAATGAGGCGCTCAAGCCCCACGCGGCGCGCATGCAGGAGGTGTGCCTGCAGACGCTGCGCGAGGACAACGAGGAGAACGCCATCGTTGCCATCCACATGCTCTTCGACCTCCACAAGAACTTCCGCCCAGACCTGAGCGCCCAGGCCCGCGACTTTCTCGAGGTCGTGCGGCTCTTCTATGACGGCTTCCCGCCCAACGCCGCGGGGTACTTTGGGGCGGAGGGGGTCCCGCCGGAGATGCTCAGGCAAGGAAGGGCACTGAGGTGCTCGACGCGCGCAGTGGAGTTCAGTGCAAACACGGGCAGAGGGTGGAGAGTGCCTCGCACTGCCTTCCTCTGACGTCGCCCCCTCGCTCTCGCAGGCCCGAGTGCATTCCCGCCACGCGCTCCTTCCAGCTGGTGGTGGAGACGCCCCTCATCATCATGTTCCTCTGCCAGGTTTACAAGCAGCCCCTGGTGGACCAGCTGCGGGGCCTCGTGCCCCTCATGATACGCGCCGCCACGTGCAACCACAACCTGCCCAAGGCGAGCTAGCCGGGCGGGCGGGGCGGGTTGGGTGGGTCGACCCAAGCAGTGGCTCTAGCCCTGGACGTGCAGCCTTCGACTCTCCTCGCCCCCACCCTTCCCCCAGACGGCCCCCCCGGCTTTGCTCAAGATCCTGGGGGACTTCAAGTGGGCCCAGATCAAGACGATCCAGTTCCTGACGTATCTCGTCAAGGACTTCACGGCGGAGATCGTCCCGCAGCGCAACGCCATCTGCGACGCGACCGCGGGGCTGCTGTGCACGGCGCCCGACACGCACGCGGTGCGGAAGGAGCTGCTGGTGACGACGCGGCACATGATCCAGAGCAAGGAGCTGCAGGAGGGGTTCTACCCGCACCTGGCGGTCTTCCTGGTGGACGGCAACCTGGTGGGCCGGCAGACGCTGACGTCCGAGCAGCTGCGCCCGATGGCGTACTCGCTTCTGGCCGAGCTGGTGCACCACATGCGGGAGACGCTGACCGCGGCGCAGCTGGCGGACGTCGTGCACCTCTTCTGCTGCCTCCTCCACGACCCCTCCATCCCCCCCAGCATCGCCACCACCTGTGTCAGGCGAGTGTCAGGGGGCGACAAGGCGTGGAGACCACGGGAGCGTGCAATGGGAGAGATATCCATGTGGCAGGAAGCTTTCTCATCTCCGCACACAGGCACGGACCATCTACCACTCCCTCTGTCCCCCCAGGCTGCTCCTCAACCTGGTGCAGACCATCTTCCACTCCCTCTCCCCCCCAGGCTTCTTCTCAACTTGTTGTAGACCATCTACCACTCCCTCTTCCCCCCCAGGCTGCTCCTCAACCTGGTGCAGACCATCTACCACCGCCGGGCCCAGGCGACCCCCGAGGACCGCGCCCTGGGCCGCCACCTGCTGATGAAGATCCTCAACTGCTACGCCACGGTGCTGCCGGCGATGGCGCGGGGCACGCACGACCTGCTGGAGGAGGTGCGGGTGGAGCGCAACCACCGCAACGCCGTGCGGGACATGCTGCTGGAGGGCACGGGGCAGCGGGGGGAGGGGGATGACGGGGAGGGGGGCGTGGGTGGCAGGGGGGGAAGGAAGAGCGAGGTGGAGGGGGAGGGTGGCGAGGGAGGGGACAGCGCGGGGCGGGAGGGGGGCGACGGGGCAGACGGGGACGGCGGGTCGGTCAAGGCGAGGCATGGGGGATGACTGGGCACATGACATGGACACGCGTGGTGGATGTCTCTGTTACCAATTACATCCGCCGTGTTCCTCTGTCTCGCAGACGCCCCGCAGGAGTGCCCGGGGCGAGGACCTGATGGGTGCGGGGTCGGAGGGGGGCGTGGAGCGAGGGAGCGGACCCATGTCTGAGGTGGACAGCGAGCGGGGCGACGGTGGCAAGAGCACGGGGGATCGCGACAGGGAGAAAGAGAAGGAGAAGGGCGCTCGCGTGGAGGGCCAAGTGCTGCTGCACATGCTTCCCCAGACGGACAAGCTGCGGGAGCTGAACGACCGCAAGCACATGCTCTACATGCTGCTCACGTGCATGAAGACGCTGCTGTTCGGGGTGACCAACTACGACCGGCAGCCGCACCACCGGGGGGAGGCCAGGGGAGAGACGGGGGGGGCGCGCACGGGGCAGGGGGAGGGGGAGGTCAACAGCGGCCAAGCGGGGGCGCCTCAGGCCAAGGCGAGCGCTGACACTTGTCATACACGCCGCTGTGTGCCTGGCTGGGCAAGGGGCGGCTTAGCATGCATGGCTTTGCAAGCAGTATTCACATGCCCACTCCCTCTACCACCCCGCAGCCCGCGCTGTCCGAGGGTATCACCCCCGAGGAGGTGCGGCTGGTGAGCCAGGTGCTTCTGTCGGGGATGGAGGCGTGCGCGCTGTACTGGGAGACGGAGGTCAAGCCCGAGGCCCAGGGGGTCTACTACCTCATGGCGGAGATGCTGTCGGGTAAGTGGCACTGTGGGGGTGCACTGTGGTGATGGCATGGGTGCTATGCAGTGCGGGTGCGCTTGGCACGTGTACTAGCATTGCTGGGTGACCACGCTCTCAAAGACCTCAGCTCCACCGCTGCCCTGCACCCGCTCCCTCGCCACCCATCCCATCTATCTGTGCCCTGGTTGCCCCCACATCAACCCACCCATACCACCCCTCCCCCCCCCCAGTTTTGGAGCGCCGCGAGCTGCACCTGTGCCTGGTCCCCCACATGGAGGCCTTCGTGTCCCTGCTGTCCCGCTCCGACCACCTCCTCCACATCGTCGTGCACCTCCTCATGAGCGAGAACGCCAACCAGACGGCCCAGGCGTTCACCGACGTCCTCGCCGGCTACCTCTTCAACGAGAAACTGGCGGCATTGGACGACGTGGCATCGCGGGACGGAGCGCTGGTGCTGCGGCTCTTCCAGATGCTCTTCGGCGCCCTCACCAAGCACCCCGCGCAGCTGCGGGGGGCCCTGCAGCCCCGCATCTGCGCCCTCGTCGACCGCTGCCTGCACCACATGGCGTCCAACCCCTCCCCCATGGGCTACGTCCAGGTGTTGAGGGCCGTATTCCGCGCGCTCCAGGGCGGCCGCAACGTCGCGCACCTCAAGCCCATGTTCGCCACCTTCCTCCCCGCCCTCGAGGGCACCATCCGGCGCCTCTCCGCACTCCTCGCCGGGCCCTGCCGCCGCGTGCCCCGCGCCAGCGTGGTCGAGCTGCTGCTCATGCTGCCCGCGGAGCTGTCGGACCAGCTGGAGCATTTGCGGCACCTGGTGCGGCCGCTGCTGCTGGCGCTGCGGAGCACGGAGGACCACGTGCTGTCGTTGGGGCTCAAGACGCTCGAGTTCTGGATCGACAACCTCAACCCGGAGTTCCTGGAGATGACTATGGGCGACCACCAGCGGGCCATCCTGGCCGCGCTGTGGGACCAGCTGCGCCCGGGGCAGATCGGGTTCTCGGCCAAGGCCCTGCAGATCCTCGGGAAGCTCGGGGGGCGCAACCGCAGAGTGCCGAGGGTGAGGGGCGGGGGGAGGGCGTTGGTGTGACTGTTGATGACGAGTGCCTGATAGTTAGGGGCGCCTGCTGCAGGACCATGTGGAGCGGTCGGTGTGCCTGTTGATGAGTCCCTTTGCCATGCAAACAGCCCCATGACATCCACTCCCCTCCCCGCAGGAGGTGCGCGACTTGGAGTTCCGGGACCTCCCCGAGCACGGCATGCGCATCATCCTCACATTCGAGCCCTCCACGCCCTTCCTCATGCCCGTCGACAAGTGCGTGCGGTTCGCGCGGTCCGCCATCCGCAACGAGCCCCTCCCCGCGCGCGTCCCTGCGCCCGCCTCGTCCGACCGGGGGTCGCAGCAGGCGTCGCAGCGCAAGCCCCCCGAGCGCTCGCTCCACAACCGCACTGAGGCGGCCAAGTTCATCCGCATGACCCTCGTGCGGTCCACCAACCTCCGCGACCCCGCGGACAGCGCCCTCGCGTGCGCCACGCCCGAGGACAAGGTCAAGGAGGCGCTGCTGGGGCCGCACGGGAAGCCACGGGTGCCGCCCCTGCCCATGCCGGCCCAGCGCCAGGGCATCCCCAAGACCAAGGTGGGCCATGGGGGCGGCCAGGGTAGCAGGCGAATGGTGGACGCGGTCTTGGGCCCTGCATGGCTGAGAGTCGTGACGAAGCGGCCGAGCTGAGCCGTGGGCTGCGGGGGGTTAGCTGGTGGTGTCTGCGCACTCGAGTAAAAACCCCAAGAATCGAGTTCATGCCTGCGCCTGCACCTGTACTTGCAGGTCCAGTACGAGTCGGAGAAGGACGTCTTGCGGATCGCGCTGACGGCTGCGCTCGAGGCGGCGGCCGACGCGGAGCTCTGCTGGCACGAGATGAAGGCGTCGGGGGCGGAGGGTGCGGGCGCGAATGCGGAGGCGGGGTCGGACGAGCAGTCTCGGCGCAGCACCGGCCCCGGGGCGCGTGACTTGTCCCAGGCGCCCTCGCGGCAGTTCGCGGGGGGGCTGGTGCGCCACGCGGCGCTGCTGATGGCCGCGGGCGCGACGACCGTGGCGCTCCCCACCTCGACGGACCTGGACAACGGCATCGACGCCGAGGTGCACCACCAGAGCTACCGCCAGCTGAGCCCGGCGCTGGTGGTGGACGCGCTGGCGGCGCTGCTGACGGACTCGGAGGAGCGGCGCGAGTACGCAACGACAGCACTGCAGCAGCTCCTGCGCACGGTGCTGGTGGTCGTGGAGGAGCAGCGGCGCCTGGGGAGGCCCATGGCCGCGCACGAGTCGGAGTTCCCGCCGGGCGGCAAGGACGCGGCCGGTCTGCCCGCGCTGCCGCCCGTCCCCGCGGGCGTCCAGGACGTGGTCGACCGCGTCACGCACCTGTGCTACTCCCAGGACCCCGCCGCTGCCGTGGCGTGCGTGGAGGCGCTGGCGGCCGTGTGCCGCACGCTGCCCCGGGAGTTCCTGGAGGTGCTGGCCGTGCCGATGCTGCGGGCCATGATGGCGGTGCTCGACCGGTGCCCGGGGGACGGCACTGTCGAGGAGATTGGCAGGCGAGGCGGGGTCTTGGTATGGGTGCGGGTGGTGCTGTGAGGACGAGTCCTACTGGTGGTTGCGCTGTGGTTGCAGTTGCGAACGCGACCCGCTGCTCTGTTCTGATCTCGCAGGAAGGCCGTGCGCGTGCTCATGCGGCGGTGCGCGGGCGTGGAGGCGTGGCAGCGGGAGCCGCTCACCGAGGCCGAGGCCATCCCCGCGTGCATGCGCGGCGACGACGCTGCCGGGAACCACAAGGCCCCGCAGTCCAGGCCCTCGCGCCGCGTCAGCATCGCAGGTGCGACACGCGTGCCGCTGCTCTTAGCCACGCCCTTCCCTCCTGCTGCCCACCGCCTGTGCCAGGCCAGTCACGCCCCTCTTTCCGCACCCACCCCACCCCCTCCCCTCCCGCAGGCGACCAGCCCGACGTGGCAGACGCGGAGGACGAGCGCGGCATGTCAGAGGCCGCCATGGCGCACCTTGTGTCCTTTCTGGCCTGCACCGCCGTGCCCACGCCCCTCTCCCAGTGCCTGGTCGCCGACCGGCAGCGCCAGTGCGCCCAGGACCTCCTCGTCAGCCTCGCCCGGGGGCACGGGTGCTCGGTCGAGACCCTCCTGGACAGCGCAGGTGCCCTCTTTGTCGACAAGGCAGAGGCCCGCGTGGGGGAGCCAAGCTCACACACCCCGTCCCCGCCGCTCCATCTTCTCGACCGCCTCCTCGGCGCCCGCCTCGCCTCGCGGTACCTCGCGTCCCAGGCGGGCCTGGTGTCCACCGCCGCCTTCGCCCTCGCATGCGAGCCGCCGCTCCTGGACCCACGCGGCGCTTTGCCCGAGGTCGAGGGCGCGGCGCAGGGCGGCGATGCGGGGGATGGGGAGAGCCGGGGCGGCGCGGCGGCCGTGTCCGCCCCGGTGTCGCGGCAGGCGGAGTCCCTGGCGGAGCTGTGCCTGGACGCGCTTGCGCTGCTCGAGGGCAAGGCGCCCGAGGTGACCGCGAAGATGGACGGGCTGGCGGACCGCGACCGGCACCTCGGCCGCCTGCGGGTGGCCTCCCTGGAGCTCATGGGGGTGCTGGCGGGGCTGCGGGACAGCGAGCGGCTGGAGCCGGTGCTGCGTCGTCTGGACTCTGCCACGGCCTGGGGCGACTGGCCCGAGGCGGAGGAGGGGTCGCACGCCCCCGTGAAGCGCCGCATGGTCATGGCGCTGTTCCGGGCCCTGTCCGCGGACCAGCCCCTGGAGGTTGCAGCCGCCCGCCGCGCTTTGCTCCGGCTCAACGTGGCCGCCCTGCCCAAGACACTGGTGAGGGGGTGGGGGGGGTGACGATGCTGAGCTGCACCACAGCTGTGCTGCTCCACTGTTGTACTGGTCCACTGCTGTGCAGCTCCACACCTGTGCCGCTTCACTACCCCACGGCTGTGTTGCTGTGCTGGCTGCTTCACTACCCTGCCTATCTTCCCCCCAGGTCCGCCACTCCCTCGACCCCCTGGTGTCCACCATCTCCTCCATGCACCACCTGTCCCTCCCCGTCCTCCGCGGCACGGCGCACGCCCTGGAGATCCTCGGGTCGTCCGTGGAGGCGCCCGAGCTGACGCGCACCATCCTGGCCCACATGGAGATGTGGCTGAAGCTGGACACGCTCGTGAACCTGGACGGGAAGGCGTGGAAGGCGGGGCAGGAGGCCCAGGTCGCGGCGGCCATCCTGCACCTCTTCCCGCTCCTGCCCCCGTCGGCTGAGGGAGCTGGGGCGTACCTCATCTCCTCCAAAGACCGCGTCGGCCTCATCGTCATCACCATCCAGCTCGAGCTCGCCCTGCTCGGCGTCCCCGGCCTCGTCAGCCCCGGCCGGCTGCTCCCCACGCCCTTCCGCCTGCCCCTCATCCACTTCATCAACAAGCACACGAGGGAGACCGTCGACTACTTCCTCGCCCCCAACCGCTTCGCCAGCAACAACAACTACTTCATCTTCACCGACATCCTCCGCGCACCCCACGGCGCCCCTCTCCTCGACCAGCTGGCCGCCGACCCCTCGCGCCTCCTCGCCGCCACCGGCCTCGCCCCCACCGCGCCACCCGACCCCGCTGAGCCAGCCAGGGACCTGGCCCTCCGTGGACTGGAGCTCATCGCCATCATCGCGGAGCGCAGGCCCGCGTGGCTCGCGCCCGGCTCCGAGGCCCTGGCCGCCCTGCGCCACCGCTGGGCTGCCCTTCCCGACCTGGAGCGCCAGGCCCTGCCGCACCTGCGCCAGCACGGCTCCGAGGTCCGCTGGCTCATCGCCGCCCTCTGCTCGTACCTCTCCGCCCACCGCGACCCCCCCGTGCTGCTGGACATGGTGGCGCCCCTGCGGTCGCGACTGGAGGTCGACCTCGGCCCCCTCCGCCACTTCCTCGGCGTCACCGCCCCCGCCCTCCTCTCCCCCTCGGACGTCGCCGACGTCGTCCGCGCCTTCACCGCGCGCCTGGCCGAGCTCCACGCCGCCCTGGCCGCGAGGGGCGCACCCACCGCCCCGGGGGACGTCCCCTCGGACCTCCACGAAGCGCAGCTGTCGTTGGCCCTGGCGCTGCGGCACCTGCTGCTGCCCTGCCTGCGCCACGCCGTGTCCGCGGGCACCCTCCGCGAGTGCCTGCCCGACCCGGTGCTCGTGCCTCTGCTGGACGTGGCGTTGGAGCGGACCCTCTACGACGGGCGGGGAGACGGGGCGGGGGGGTCGAGGGGCGACGCGTACACGGGCGCCCCGGAGGACGGCCGCCGCGCCCTGACGTCGCCATTGGCGGAGCTGGCGGAGCAGCTGATGGATCTGATGGCGGTGCTGATGGAGCACATGACCGGGGACCTGCACCCGCCGTGGACGCGCGAGGGGCACCGGGAGGACGGCGACGTGGCGATGTCGGGGGACGGTGATGGGGAGGAGGGGCCGCTGGGTTCCCGGGGGGACCGGCCTGGGACGAGGGACTACCGCCGGGGGTTGATCCGGCTGCCGTGGCACTTCCTGACCACCGACCACTCCCCCGTGCGCTTCACGGCGTTCGTGACCGTGTGTCGGTTCATGAAGCACATGCCCAAGTGCCCGGGCAAGATCTACCTGCAGATCTACATGAGCTTGATCAAGCAGTGGCAGCCGGAGGGGCGCGCCAAGATCCGCGAGGCGCTTGACATCCTCACGCCCCTCATGCCCCTGCACCCGGCCCCGGACGAGCCGCCGACGCTCAAGTACCCGCAATGGATCCGGTGGACCAAGGTGAGTCGGAGCATATATGGTGGGGTGGATGCAGTGAAAGTGAGAGGATGAGGGACGTGCAGCATATGCGCATCCACGTGCATTGAATCACCCCGTCATCCCGTCTATCCCTACCATCACTTTTGTACCCTCTATAATCCTTCAACCCGCGCCCCTTTCCCCTTCCGCGTTCTGTGTTTGTCAAACCCCTCACGACCCCTGTCCTTTCCCCTCCCCCAGCGCACGCTCATGGAGGAGGGCCACTCGCTGGGCAACCTCGTCCACATCCTGCAGCTCATCTGCCGCCACCACCTCGTCTTCGCGCCCTGGCGCAACCAGCTCACGCCCCTCATCATCCAGGCCCTGCAGCGGCTGGGCATCCCCCAGCACTCTCCCCTGGAGTATCGCAAGCTGTCCATCGATCTCATCGAGGTGATCCTCGACTGGGAGGCGCAGGCCAAGGCGAGGGCGGCGGAGGGGGACGGGGCAGAGGCGGCGACACCCGCGGGGGCGGGGGCGGGGCAGAAGCGACCAGCGGAGGCGATGGAAGGGGGGGCGGACCCGGCCGAGCCGCCCGCGCAGCTCATGCGCGCGTCGAGCGGCGCTGCGGTGCCGGCGCCGCCCCGGGACAACGGCGCAGGGGACTCTGCGGCGGGGGCGTCGGCGGGCGGCGGTGCGTCGTCTGCGCGGGCGGCTCCCTCTGGGGCCTCGTACCACCCCGCGCTGCTGCCTGCCCAGGCTCAGTACCTGGTCAGCTACTGCCAGCGCATGGCCCTGATGATCTTCTTCACCCCCGAGGGCAAGCCCCAGCGCATCGACCGGGACCTGCTGGCCACGCACGCCCACACGCTGCGGCAGATCTCGCGCGTGCTCGACATTTGGCCCGAGACGCCCGTCAAGTTCGGCAACTTCCTCGAGAAACACCTCACCAACGACCTCGCGTGAGGATGGATGTGGCTCGTGCTGCGCGATACGAGCTGTGCAGTGCTGTGCGTGCAATGAGCTGTGTCCACGCCCGGTGCATCTGTGTCGACCATGCTCTGCCTGGTGTGTTTTACAAGTCACCCACCCAACCCTTCTTCCCTCTTTCTCCTCCCAGCCGCCGCATGGACCCCCCCGTGACGCTCATCACGGGCCTGGCGACGCTGCAGCGGGTGCTGGCGGTGCAGGGGTGGCGCGCCCTGGAGCCCGTCTTCGCCCCCGCCACGCTCCTCCTCAAGCACGCCCTCAACAGCACCAACGAGCGCGTGCCGGGGCTGCTGACGGCCGTGCTGCGGGAGCTGCTGAAGGGACTGGAGCCCTACGCACGGGACAACATCCCCCCGGCCGTGAGGGACTTCCTGGAGGTGCTGACCAAGGAGATGGTCAACACCATCACGGCCACGCAGGCGAGTGACTGGCTGTTGGTAACAGCACGCATTGGGATAGGTACATCTCCCAGCCCATAGGTATATAGGCATATATATATACATATAGGCATATATATAGGCAGACCTCTCAGCACCCCACCCTGCACCCCTCCATCACACGTCAACCCCTACCCATTCCCTTGTTTCCAGGAGCACCTCCAGACGTTCATCGAGCGCCAGGGCCAGCTGGCCACGGCGGTGCGGGAGGGCAATGCGGAGGGCAAGGCCGCGGCGACCCAGGGCGTCGAGTCGGCACTCAAGCTGCTGGTCACGGGGGTGCAGGCGTCGTGCGGGGTGCTGCGCGTGATCGAGGACCTCTCGCAGCTGTCTCTGGAGCTGGTGGACCCCTTCCTGGTCCCTGCACTCAAGCTGGCCAACATGCTGGCACGCGAGCATATCCGGCCGTTTGTGGAGAACGTGGGCACGGGGCAGATCCCCTGCAAGCTCCTGCACACGGACCCCAAGGTCCCCGTGGAAAAACAACTCAAGGCGGAGGTGCGTGGGTGGGGTGGGGAATGGGCAGGGTGACGGTGGAGGTGCGGTGGATGTCATGGCGACCGTAGACTTACTCACTCCCTCCCTCACTCTCTCACCCCTCCCTCTCCCCCTCAGTACGGCACGGCCGTGTGGCTCGTGGCCACCATCCTCCGCGTCGCCCGGCGCCGCGTCCTCCAGCCCGAGTTCTCCAACCGCAAGAAGACCTTCGTGCACACCCTCGTGCTCCTCGTCAGCGACAGCAACCGGTCCGCGCAGCACGTCCACCCCGCCCTTCTCCTCGAGTTGCTCGACGCCGTGCGATTCTGGGTCGACCAGGACGAACCCGAAGCGGGGCGGCTCAGCACCAAGGAGGTCGTCGGGTCCCTGCAGCGCCTGGCGTCGCTGGACCGCAACGGATGCATCTCCGAGGGACTCCTGCCTGCCTGGGAGCCCCGCTTCCTGCCCCTCGTGTACCGCATGTGCACCGTCACGGAAGCCGTCGCGGGGCCCGAGGCCCCCGCCCTCCGCGCGGACGCCTTCAACAAAGTGGAGCGCATCTTCCTGTGCGGGCTCAAGGCCCGGGACCCCGCCCTGCGCGCCCGCTTCCTCGCCTTGTACACGGACGCCATCCCCCGCAACATCCACCAGCGCCTCAAGTTTTGCGTGGAGTCCCAGGACTGGGAGGCACTGGCGGGGACCTTCTGGCTGCAGCACGCGGTGGCCATCCACCTCGACATCGTTCGCACGGAGGGGGCGCTGTACATCGCGCCCAACTCGAGCGTGTTCCCCCCTCTCCTGGCCGGCACGCGGCCTCTGGTGTTCCCGCATAAGTCACGGGGGGCTGGGGGTGGGGGTGGGGCTGCGGGTGGGAGCGGCGCGAGGGGTGAGGGCGAGGCAAAGGACCCCGGGGGGACCCAGGGCGGCGCGGACGGCGCAGGGAAGTCGGCGGGGAGTGGGCAGGGAGCGGGGCAGGGTGCGGGGGAGGGTGGGGGTGCGAGGGGTGGGGAGGCGGGGCCTGTGACGGAGGAAGACCGCAAACCGGAGGCCATGGAAGTGGACGGGGAGGGACAGGTGAGGGCGGGGGGGTGGAGATGGCTTAACCAAAGCGGGGCGGTGTGTGCGTGCGTGCGTGTGGGGGCTGCGGCTGTGGTATGAGTAGGGGTTTTGTGATCTGTGTGGTGCGTGCCGGACATATTATGCAATACATGATACTAGTACTTGTTATGTGTGCCTTGTGTGAGTGTATCAGCTGTGTCCGCCCCCACAGGCCGCCCCAGGCCAGAAGGCAGAGGGCGCGGCGGTGGGTCCGGAAGCTGCAGGTACGTCGGCCACGCAGGCGAGCGCGGCAGGGGCGGAGGGCGGGCGGGAGGAGGAGGGGGAGGCGCGGAACGGGGAGGAGGAGGGCCCTGAGCCCGAGGCGCCCATCGCCAGCTCTGGTCCCGCGTGGGAGGAGGTGTCTGAGACGGTGCGGCGGCTGTGCCTGGAGGAGGCGGCCTTCACGCGCAAGTACAGCGACGCGACGGTGGCGGAGCTGGTGCAGCCTCTGAGCGCCATGGCTGCCGAGGACGTGATGGTGGCGCACCACGTGTGGGTGCTGCTGTTCCCCATCATGTGGAGCGCCGCCGACAAGCAGCAGCAGTACGACCTGGCCAAGCCCATCATCAGTGAGCATGGAGGGGGGTGGGAGGGATGAGACTGCGATGTGGCCAGTGCTATGCAGAGCTGGCTTTGCGTGCCATCGCCACTGCACCTTTGTTAGCCCGCACCTCTCCACCTCACCTCGTCTCCCATCTCACCCCATCTCATCTCACCTCACCTCACCTCTTCTCATCTCATCTCTCACCTCACCTCATCACCCCCGCAGACCTCTTGTCGAAAGAGTACCACGTGCGCCAGGCGGCCGCGCGCCCCAACGTGGTCCAGGCGCTGCTGGACGGCATCTCCCTGTCCATGCCGCAGCCCAAGATCCCCGCGGAGCTCTTCCGCTTCCTCGGCCGCACCTTCAACGCATGGAACCTGGCCCTGACGCTCGTCGAGTCGCACGTGCTGCTCTTCCCGGACGAGTCGCGGTGCCTGGGGGCCGCCGCCGACCTCTACCGCGCGCTCAACGAGACCGACTTCCTCGCGGGGCTCTGGAAGACGCGGTGCTCGAGCCAGCTGACGCGCGCCGCGCTGTCCCGGGTGCAGCTGGGGCTGTGGGAGGAGGCGCAGGCGGCGCTGTACCTGGCGGTGGAGCTGTACAGCCAGGGCCAGATGAAGGGGCGGAACACGAGCAAGGGGGAGCTGTCGCTGTGGATCGAGCACTGGGTGGAGAGCTGCCGGCAGCTGAACCAGTGGGACACCCTGATGGAGTACGGGAAGAGCCTCGAGCACCAGGGCGTGCTGCTGGACGTGGTGTGGAAGGTCGGGCAGTGGGACCAGCTGCAGCACAACGTGCTGCCGCGGCTCAGCCTGGACGACAGCCCCGGGCCACTGCTGGTGGAGGCGCAGCTGCACCTGATCAGCACGGGCGACTTTGGCAGGGCGGACGTCCGCATGACCCAGGCGCTCCACGCGGCGCTCGCTAACTGGTGGCAGCTGCCGGAGGTGGGCGCGGACTGCCACGCGCCGCTGCTGCAGGACTTCCAGCGGCTGGTCGAGGTCATCGAGTCGAAGGAGGCGCTGACGCAGCTAAGGAAGATGCAGGCGGCCGAGGCGGCGCCCACGGTCGTGCAGGCGAGATGGGGAGGTGTGGGGGTGGGGGGTGTGAAAGGGGTGGGTGGGTGGGGTGGGAGGGGGGTGTTAGATGAGAGGAGGGTGGCAGTGATGTATACCATGTCCGCACATTCGTCGATCAATGAGTTTCATGATACTGACGTTCTCGTTTCTTCTGTCCCTTATCGCAGGAGATGACGGACCTGATGGCGACGTGGCGCTTCCGCACGCCCAACGAGTGGGAGGGGGTGCCTCGCTGGGCGGACGTGCTGGTGTGGCGCAACCACATCTTCCAGCTCATCATCACCTCCAAGTACGCCAGCGACGACAACCGGGACGCCATGACTCAGGGGGGATTCAACGACAAGGCCTGGGGCGTCAACCGCCTGGCCAGCATCGCCCGCAAGCACGGCGCATGCGGCACGTGCGTGGACATCATCAACTCCCTCTACGGCTTCCCCACCATGCAAGTCAACGAGGCCTTCGTCAAGATCCACGAGCAGGCCAAGGCGCAGATGGCGGACCCCACGCAGATCGCCCTGGCCTTCCAGCTCCTGAACGAGACCAACCTGTCGTACTTCAGCCCCGCCCAGCAGGCGGAGCTGGTGCGCCTCAAGGGCGTGTGCCTGGAGCGCATCGGCAACGACGTCGACGCCCGGGACGCCCTCTCCACCGCCGTGGGGCTGCATGACAAGCTGGGCGAGGGGTGGCTGTCCTGGGGCGTGTTCTGCGAGAACGCCACCATGCGCGAGACCCTGGGGATGCCCGCGGAGCGCAACCGGACCGCGCGGGAGGTGGCGGTGGAGCAGGCGGTGGCGTGCTACCTCACCAGCGCCGCGCAGGGCAGCCCCGGCGGCCGCGCCATGATGGCCCGCGTGCTGCGCTTGCTGACGTTCGAGGACGCGGGGGGCGCCGTGTCGCGGGCCATGGCCCAGCACGTGGGCGCGGTGCCGTCCTGGGTGTGGCTGCAGTGGGTGCCACAGCTGCTGGCCTCCCTGCAGCACAACGAGATGCAGATGGCCAAGGCCCTGCTGCGCCGCGTGGTGGGCCAGCACCCCCACGCCCTCTACCTCCACCTCCGCGCCGCCCTCATGGGGCTCCGCGCCCTCGTCACTACCCACGAGGCGCGCGCCGCCACCCGCGCCGCCGACGGGCGCGGAGCTGTCTCGGAGGCACGCGCGGCTGCCACCGCCTTTGAGGAGGGGAAGAAGCTCATGCAGATTGCACGGCAGGAGGACCCCGCCCACATGGCCGTCACGGAGGCCGCCGTGTCCCAGGCGAGTGCTGGGGGGTGGAGAAAGGGGCGTGTTGCATTGTAAGTTTGGGGTTGCACAAGCGCCCTTGAGTCTGCTCTGCCATCGTCCCGCCTGCTTCCTGCCTGCACCTGCACCCACCCAGCCGCCCCCCCTCGTTCCGCAGATGGTCTTAGTGCTCGGCCCGCGCATGGAGGAGCGCCTGGCTGCGATCCTCTTCTCCCTGTGCCAGAAGTGCTACCGCACCCGCGTGCACGACGCGGCAGAGGTCCCCCAGGCCCTGCGCGCCGAGATCGCCAACATCTTCCTCAAGCACATCTTCCAGAAGTCCCCCGACCGCGCGGACCTCCAGGGCCCCGTGCCGCGGCGGCTGGACGGGGCCATGGAGCGCGACTTCGGCCTCGAGTCCCCCGACGCCCCCCGGACCCTGGGGGAGCTGATACGCCGCCTCAAGACCTGGCACGCGCTGCTCATCGCGGCGACCGAGGTGGCGACGGCGGGGTCGTTCCGCCTCGAAGCCGAGGCGCCGCGGCTGGCGGACGGCACCCCGCGCCTGGCCGACCTGGCGCTGGCCGGCATGCCCCTCCCCGGGCAGCACATGGGCGGCGCGGACCCCGCCGTCACCGGCACGGTCTTCGTCGAGCGCGTCGGCAGCGACATCTCCGCCGTCCGCCGCAACGGCGCCACCGCCCGGCGGGTGGAGCTGCTGGGCACGGACGGCGCCTCGCGCCACTTCCTCTTCCAGACCTTCACGACCGCCTCCGTCGCCGCCGAGGAGCGCGCGATCCAGCTCCTGCGCCTCCTCAACCACCAGCTGGAGCACGTGCCCCCCGCCCGCCGCCGCCGGCTCCTCTTCACCGCGCCCGCCTCGGCGCCCGTGGTGGCCAACATCAGGCTGCTGGAGGACGACCCCGCGAACTCGACGCTCGCGGACGCCTACACCACCTCGTGCGAGCGCCGCGGCCAGGACCCCGACATGGCGATCCTGCACTTCAAGCGCATGTGCTTTGCCGAGGCGGGGGAGCTGGCCAACCTGGAGCCCCAGCAGCGCGCGCACCAGGCCTTCAAGAACATCGCGCACGCCGTCTCGGACAACATCCTCGGCCAGCAGTTCTACAAGATGCACCCGCAGCCGGCCGCGCTGGTGAGGGCCGGCGCATGCATGGGTCGGGGCGCGTGCATACTAGTTGCCTTGGCAAGGATCCATCGCATGCCGTCAGCCGTCAGCTGCCCCGCGACAATCTGACAATCACCTCTCCGCTCGCAGTTCGCCTTCAAGAAGTCCCTGTGTGCCCAGATGGGCCTCTTCGCCACCTTCTGCTTCGCCCTGAGCCTGGGAGGGCGCACCCCCGCACGCATCCTCTACTCCAGGGCCACCGGTGAGGGGCGGGACATGGGTGTCTAGATGTCTACATGACATGTCATGAAATCGGATCGACTCTTGTTGATTTCTTGGTTGCTGGTACCAGCTGGCTCACGACGACCACCATCGCGCACCCCTCCCCTGCAGGCGCGGTGACGATGGCGGACGTGAGCCTGCAGTACCACTCGCAGCAGCTGCTAGCCGTGGCCAACGAGCACGTCCCTTTCCGACTCACGCGCAACATGCAGCTGTGCTTCAGCATCTTTGGCGTGGACGGCGTCTTCGTCCCCGCCATGGTGCTGCTGGCCGTGGCGTGCTTGCAGCCCAGGAGCAACGTCCTCGACTTCCTGCACCTCTTCTTCCGGTGAGACGCGAATGAAGCATCGCGATGCCTGCGATGCCAGTGATCACTCAATGGCTGACACGTTGGCCACTGTTGAGTTGTTTGGCGGCAGCGAGCGACTGACCGCCAGACCTCTAACTCTGCCGCGCCCGCTGTCCGCGCTCGCAGCGACGACCTCACGGCGTGGCAGGCGGACCTGCTGGCCCGCTCCCTGCGCCAGGGCCAGGACAAGGGCCCAGGCGAGGCGTCCGTGCTCAGCCTGCCGCAGCTGGCGCAGGCGGTGGAGCGCAACGTCGCCCAGGTGGCGGCACGCGTGGAGCAGATCGCCCCGGCGGAGATGGTGCACCTGCTGGAGGGACAGCAGGCGAGTGGTGGGGAGGGGAGATGGCATGGGGTTGTGCCCCACAGCATTTGAGTTGCTCTGTGCCGTCACGCATGCCGCGTGTCTGTCCATTCCCTTCACCTCACGTCACCTCACGTCACCTCACCTAACGCGCCACGGCCCCACTTCACCCCCCACAGGCCGCGGCGCCTGGCCGCCCCCGCTTCGGATACCTGGAGAGCGACCGCCCCGCCAGCGCCGAGGACGTCATGGCCCCCGCCAAGCACCTCGTGGACCAGGCGTCCGACTCCAAGAACCTCTGCGCCATGGACCTCCTCTGGCACCCGTGGTTCTGATTCTGACGCCAGAACTGCGTGCCATGCCATGCCCTGCCTCGCGGAAGCCCGGGGACGCAACGCGTGGATGCCTGCCGACTTGCGCCCCTCACACCCTGTCATGACTGCAACCTCATGTGCACCCCTAGTGTGCCCTTGTCCCTCTGTTCCGCCCCTGTTGCTTAGCCGGGCCGCAGTTGTGGGTCCCAACTCTCCACCGCATCTTCTCTTTAACAACGCCCTAGATGCTACATGAACGCACGCAACGTGCTGCAAAGGACCTCTCTGCAACCCAGCGCATGCATATGCACTCTGTGCTGTGTAGGAAAAGTTTGTATATGCTTGTGGGAAAAGGTGTCGCAGTACAGGGTTCAGAACCTCTGCAGCGCCCCGGGATCCTCCGGGAGATCCTCCAGATCCGAATCGTCGTCGCTATAATCAGACAATGCGTCGGAACTACTCGCAGACGAGCCACGGCGCGCCACGGGCGGGCGCAGCCGTGGGCCGGCCCCACGCTCAGACGCGTCCCCCTCATCGCCCGGTCCCTCGGCCAGGGGCTCGTCATCGCGAAGAGTCCTCTCTGAATCGTCCACATCCATCCACCGCACCTGCTCAGGCTGCGGCAGCGGGATGCCCTGCAAAGCCCTGCGGCGGTGGCGAGGATGGTGAACGCGTGACGCACTGTGGCATGCACGCACAGCAACGCAGCACGCCGACCTCGGCCAACCCACTCAAGCATCCCACCCAGCACATCAGCGCAGCGCTGTTGCCGGCAGCGCCCACGCACCCATCCACCCCCGCCACTCTCATGTCTGCCGGGGCTCTTGACGCTTGCGCCTTCCTCCCCCGAACCGCATGGCCCCTCTTGCCCGCCGCGGACACTTTTTGGCGGAAGTCCTTCAGCTTCTCTGGCTCCATGCGGGCAAAGGACGCCTCCCGCATGGCACGCCTGGGCGCGTGCAGCGCATTGGCCAGGTGCTCTCTCAGCTGTTTCTGGACGCAAGAAGTGGCAGAGGGACCGTGATCCACGGCGCCATCACAGCAACGGAACAGCAAAGCAGAGTCACATGCACAGCTAGAGATGAGAGATGGCAGAGGAGGTGGCTGCCATTGGAGATCAATTGAATGGGCGAATGCAAGGGCTCACTGCGCGGGCTCTCACCTCGTGGGAGGCGACGGTGTTGGGCAATACCACGCTGGCGCGAGAATTGAATCGGAACGACCGCTCGGCCGGCGTGAGCATGAGGCGGCGGTTGAAAGAGTCCCGCATTTCGTGCACGGCTTTGAAGTAGGCTGGGGTGGGAGAGCGGTGCAGAGCGGGTTGCAGAGAGACATGCGAGAGTTGCTGACTTGTCGAGATATCGTGGACAGTGACACGGGCGAAAGCATAGCCAGCCGCTGCGGCGCTGCCCCACACATTGCTGGTAGCTTCGCTGGTAGCTCGTGGGCCCAGCACTCACCCGAGAACCGAATCTTCATGGCCCTCAGCTGCTCCGCTCCCTCGCCCCCCGCCGTGACCTTCTCGACGTGCTGTGCCAGGGCATGGGCCGCCTCCGTGCCCGCCATGCTGTGACGGATGCGCCGCAGACGCTCGGTGGGGGCCACGCTGGCCACCTGGGACACATCGACGGCCCCAAAGACGAACGCGTCCTCTGCGCGGAGGGCCGCGGCCACGCGGACCGCGTCGTGGAAGTCGCCGTGGCGCTTGGCCCGACTGCAGGGCAAGGGGCGGCGGGGCACTGCTTAGGTGGCGCTGCTGGGGCGGCGCTGCTGGGGCGGCGTAGCGGCGTAGCAAATGCATCGAAAAGCGCAGACTGCTCGGCAGCGAATGTGCAGCTCCAGCCATGGCAGGCGCACCGGACGATGTCGGTCAGCGCCCGCGCTTGCGGCGGTGACAGGTAGATGCGCGTCGGCGTCTTCATGTGTTGCGTGTGGTACAGCGCGTAGACAGCAAAGAGCGCTCCGACGCGCCGAAGGTCGGGGGGAGCGTCCTGCAGGGCAGGGAACAGCGGCAGAGTTGCAGTGCGACGCTTGCGGGCGTGCGCGCGGAACTACACAGCCCCTTGCCCACACCTCTGGTGCTGCATCAGTCGCAGAAGGCCGGGAAGCGGGTCGGACCGCTTCCAACGCCGACTCGCGCTCCGCAGCTGGCCGTTCTGCAGGTGGACGGACACGGTTGCGGTCCGTCTGGCGCAAGGACAGCTTCTCGTCCATGGCGCGCGCTTCACCAAACACATCTAGCTGTCTACTCACCAAGGAACCTGAGGGACGTCCGGAATAGCCGCTGCGTGAACTCCCACGGCCACTCGTCCATCAGCGCTCCCTCGTGGATCATCGAGAAGACGCGCTGCTCCCACACCGAGCGGAACGTCGCGAAGGACGGCGGCTTCTTGTGCTTTTCCACTGCGCATGGCGTTCCGATACGCGTCACAGCGGGCACGGAAAGCACAGAAAGCCGCTTCGATTTCCAGAAGCGAATGCGTGACGCACCGTCGATGATAAAGGCGTCTATCAGGCCCCCGATGTCCTTCTCGACGGGATTGTCCCCCGCCGCCTCCTTCCTCCGCCTCCTCCGCACTGGTGGTGCCGCCATCGCGACGCAACCTTCGCCTACGCCTAGCCCACCCTCTCGCGAGGGGGCGGCGGACACAGCCCCGCCGCAGTGTCGACTGCTCTCGATATGCAGGCAGGACATTCGTCGGTCAGCCCAGTTTGCTTCATCGACGTCAGAAAACACCATGCAAGCTCTTGCAGGTTGGTTTGTTGGGCGCCGCAGCAACCACACATCGAGGCTGCTGATTGCAGTGCAGGAGCGGTCGATCGCAGCCGCAGCTCAGCACATCCTCGGCTCTCGATGTCATTTGCCCGGCCGGAGGTCGTGGTCATAGGCGGGGGAGTTAATGGCCTGTCATGCGCCCTTCGTGCTGCCCGGGAGCTGCCCCAGCGGCCAGTCGTCACGGGTGCGTGCACCCAAGCAGCGCCCCGATGGCCAGCCGCGATTCACGGCGCGCCTGCATTGCTCACCGCACGCATCCGTCACCCCCCCAGTCGTGGCTGACAAGTTCTTGTCCGAAACGACGAGCTTCGGCAGCGGGGGCTTCTGGATGCCATACACGCTAGGCGACACGCCCGATGAGCTGGTGGCGCGGTGGGGGGCGCGGTCCCTGGAGAGGCTGGCGCAGCTGTACCGCTCCGACCGCGCCGCGGAGGCCGGCGTGCAGGCGGTGCAAGTGAACACCCTCTTCTCAGCGCAAGGGGCACCGCGTCCGCCCTGGCGATCCCTGGTGGCCGGTTTCCGGGACCTGTCGGCCGTCGACCTGGCCGCCCTGGGCTTCGGCGACGTCGCATCTGACGGGTGGACCTACGCCTCCTTCGTTGCCGACCAGAGCCGCCACCTGGCCTTTCTGACACGCGAGTGCCAGGACGCAGGCGTGCGGTTCGTGCCGCAGCGACTCGGGAGCCTGGAGGACCTGGAGAGGGCGGCTGAGGGAGCCCAGGCGGTGAGCAACATGCTGAGGATGCGAGCCCTATAGAGACTGCATCGTTTGTGAGTGCATATTGTGCATGCATAGTGCATCGGCCATGCTGCAGGTCGTCAACTGCTCGGGGCTCGGCGCCAGGGATCTCTTCGACGACCAGGAGGTGTACGCCGTGCGGGGCCAGACGGTGCGGGTGCTGGCGCCCTGGGTGAAGTGCGTGTGGCACCTCGATGACGACTGCTATGTGATTCCCAACATGGACTTTGTCGTGCTGGGTGAGGGGAGCGGTCGGCGCAGGGGTGCTCATGGATGGCCTCGCATGTTGCGCACCGCCAGACCAGACAATGCGCTGCGTTGCACAGGTGGCACGAGGCAGGCAAATGACGACGATGCTCGGACTCGGGAGGCGGATGTGGAGGGCGTGGTGGAGCGATGCGCGCGGGTATTGCCCGCCCTGCGATCCGCCCCAGTGCTGCACAAGTGGGCCGGCCTGCGTCCCGCGCGCAGCTCGGTGCGGCTCGAGGCAGAAACGGTGGCCATGCCGCAGAGCGGCCGGGTCATCCCAGGTGCGCTGCCTTAAGGCGTCTAGACCACAGCAGAGCCGAGAGATGCGTGACGGCGTCTGGAGCATGGTGCACCAACTGAGAGATGCCACACGCATTCCTTGCTTTTCCCGACGCAGTGGTGCACAACTACGGCCACGGGGGCGCAGGAGTCACCCTGGCGTGGGGGTGCGCCCAAGAGGCGGTGGAGGAGCTGAGGAGAGTCCTGGACTGACAATCAAGCACGACACGATCATAACAGAGCGCTGATGCTCGACAAGGGTCCCATTTCAGCCCTTCACACGAGCGCCGTCGCCCTCCACTTCTGCCAAGATAATGCTCAGATGGGCGTGCCGTCCTTGGGCCACCCTGGCCACGTCTTCTTCGCAGTGCCGAGGTTCGCGATCGACGACTCGCCTTCCTTGGGCACCCCAAACGTCCCCAGAGCCTGCGCGCGGGAGGTGAGGCTATCCATTTAACTCCAATCCTTAAAGTTGGCGGGTTCAGCGACCACGCCCTAACAAAGTGGCTGCGCACATCCCTGCCCTACATAGGTCATGCACTATTGCACGAACCCCGCTCACCTTGATGTTCTGAACGGAGAACTTCATCATGGCCACCCGGGACCTGTGCGGCATCGTGTGGTTGCGCATCACCACGTGCGCCACGCCCCGCAGGTACCGCTCGGCCTCCCTGTTGCCTGGGAACGCGTCGATAAGCTGCGAAGGCAAAGCACAGGAACTGTCATATCAGAGGCCTGTTGGCAAAGCACGTGCGTGACACATGCGCCGCCACATTAGCAACCTCCTGGGGAACCCATAGTTCGCAAACCTCCTGCGGACGCGCAGCACAGCCCATTGCACATTGCGCTATCCCTCACCGCCTCGATTTCCTCGCGCTGTGCCACCATGTCCTTTGCCGAGTCTCCAGATTCTCTGCGTGCCGCCTTCTGCTCCTGCTGCCACTCCTTGTACGCCCCGATCGCCAGACGCTTGGCCTCCTCCCAGTCAGCCTCCGTCTCGATGTTCAGCTCCCTGCACCCGATGAACGTAGAGGGGTGGCAGGCGTGGCTAAGCAATTGCGGCCCTTCCCACCCACCCCTGCGTGCGTACTCACCTCATCAGGACCGACTTGCGCTCCTCCAGGCGTGCTGCCGAGCTCTTGGGCTTCGTCTTATGCTCCATGGGGTGCCCCAATACAGGGTTATAGTCCGGCTGCGCGAAAGAGAGGGCCCACGTGTTGGCTGGCGGAGGCGGCAAACGCAAAGGCAAGCGCTGGCACCGCAACGTGCGGATCCCGCTAAGCCAGCCCGCCACTGCTCACGTGCGTCTCCTTCCACGCCGCCACCGCGAGATACATCTCCGCCTGCTGCTGCACGGTGGCTGCCGACCGCTGGGCGTAACCGGACAGGCTCAGGTCGTGCAGGTTCCTCAGGAAGTCCATCTCTGGCTGCGATGAAAACGACACGTGCCAAGCATTCGCAAGGGTGCCCAACACAGCCAGCGCAATCGCGGCGCGCGTGAGCGGCGAGCGGCAGGAGCGCGACTCGCCGAAGCTGGGTCCCGCCCCGCAGCCTCCGCCCACTCCAGCGCATCTGCCGGGCTGCAGGGGGGACCGCAAGGCACGGTTGCGACATGGACGTGGTTCAGATTACCAGTAGACGCGCAGAACCGCGCAGAGCTTGCCTGAAGAGTCCTTCAGATCCCACGGGGGCCTCCTCCTCGTCGCCTGGGCGGGCAACCGAGTTCCTGCCCCGATTCCGCGATGACGAGATCCCCGTTGGCAGCCCGCCCCCAGGCCTTCCCCCGCTGGTCGTGCGAGAGAGTGCCTCGCGCACGGAGGAGGGCTTTTCCCGCGATGGCGGCTCCGATGCCTGCGTGGCGGGGGGAGCGGCCATGCAGATCCATTAAACAAGCGCATGTCCTGTGTCTGCGATGACCGATGGCAGCTGGGGTGCTCTCTCTGCGCGCCTGGGCTCGACAGCTCCGCACCAGGAAGCGCCACATGCCCAGCCGAGCCCAGACGGCCTCCCACTCCCCCAGCCCCGCCGCAGCCGCAGTGCTGGACGCTGGCCGCAGGACCCGATGCATAGCGTGCCCCTGCAAGGCGAGCGGGGCGCACCCAAGCACGCGCTGTGAAATCTGTGCACAGAACGACGAGATGGGCGCTGCTGCCACAACGACTGCGTCGGGGAGCCGTGGGTTTGCGGCTCACAGTGCGCATCGGGGCGAAACAGCCAACGCGGATGATTCAATCGAGAAGACTGGCACTAGGGTTTTGTCGGCGGCGCACCGGGTCCTTTCCACGCCCCTTCGGCCACGGTGATTGGTGGAGAATCGCGTTGTTTCCCTGAAGAGTGCCTACCCGTTCCGATTGCGTGCATGGGCTCTTCACTCGCCACCCTTCCCGACCAAGGCGTTTCAAAACAGCTGCTTCTCCTCGTCGAACATCGGGACCGTTAGAAGGGGAGGGTCGGGAGCTGGGCGCGAGGCATCATGCCTCCGAAGGCGAAGCAGGGGAAGGAGGATGGGGACGGGGTGTCGCGGATTGCCATCGTCAACCCAGACCGGTGAGCCCCCATGATTGCCTGACTCCTCACGGGGGGCTCCGGCATCGTCGCGGCGCCGCCCACCGCCCCCGCCGGCCCCCGCTGGGTCGCCGCTCCCTGGGACGACCTCACGCGTGCTGTCGCCGCTTGCGATATTGCTGGAGGGTGATTTAGTTGGGCAAAGACCGTTGCGCGAGCGGCACGCGCAGAACGCGGCGGGATGCGCGGCACATGGGCACGCGTGCTTCGCTGCGCCGGCCAGGCCTTTTACGGCTGTCGAGGGCCCGCTCTCGCCAGTCTCGTATGCAGCCGCTGACTGGCCTCCTTCTGCTTGCACCTCGTGGCTACCGGAGGCGCATGCGCCATCCCGCTACCGCGCTGCCCTGCACGAGGCGACCCGTGTTGCTCCCGCCCCTTGCGGCGCAGGTGCAAGCCGAAGAAGTGCCGGCAGGAGTGTAAGAAGTTCTGTCCTGTCGTCAAGATCGGGAAGCTTTGCGTGGAGGCCAATCCCAACAGCAAGATAGCCTGGATTTCCGAGGAGCTGTGCATTGGCTGCGGCATTTGCGTCAAGAAGTGCCCCTTCGAGGCCATCATCATCATCAACCTGCCGAAGAACCTGGAGACGCAGGCGAGCAGTGCGCCGGGGACCGTCCGCAGCCTCTCACGCGGGCAGAGCCCAGTCGCACTAGCGGACTCTTCGTCAATGACCTGACCCTGACCCGCGGCGCCCCCGCAGACGACGCACCGCTATGGGGCCAACACCTTCAAGCTGCACCGTCTGCCCATGCCGCGGCCGGGGCAGGTGCTGGGCCTGGTGGGCACGAACGGCATCGGCAAGTCGACGGCGCTCAAGATCCTGGGCGGAAAGCTGAAGCCCAACCTGGGTCGCTTCGACACGCCGCCGGACTGGGAGGAGATTACGCGTTACTTCCGCGGATCGGACCTGCAGAACTACTTCGTGCGCCTTCTGGAGGACGACCTCAAGGCGGCGATGAAGCCGCAGTACGTGGACCAGATCCCCAAGGCGGTGCGGGGCAACGTGGGCACGGTGCTGAGTTCGAAGAACGACCGGGGAGCGATGGACACGCTGGTGAAGGACCTCGACTTGGAGCAGGTCATGGACCGGAACATCGAGGTGCTGTCGGGCGGGGAGCTGCAGAGGTTCGCCATCGCCGTCACGGGGTGCCAGAAGGCGGACGTGTACATGATCGACGAGCCCAGCTCCTACCTCGACGTCCGGCAGAGGCTCAAGGTGGGCGCATGCGGATGGCGTGTCACGATTGCTTACCATGCACCAGGCATCCTTCTTCTGGTTTCAATGGCAGATATCCACTCATCGGCCTCTGTATGCTGCTGATAGCGTGCTGGTAAGGTGTCCCCATACCCCTTGCTGCGACACACCCCACAACTTGACCCACCGTGCGTTGCTCTGCCTCCTCCCCAGGCGGCCCAGGTCATCCGGGGCCTTCTAACCGACGAGTGCTACGTCATCGTCGTCGAGCACGACCTAGCCGTCCTCGACTACCTTTCGGACTTCATCTGCTGCCTGTATGGCCAGCCCGGCGCGTACGGTGTGGTGACGATGCCCTTCTCGGTGCGCGAGGGCATCAACATCTTCCTGGCGGGGTTCGTGCCCACGGAGAACCTCAGGTTCCGGGAAACCGAGATGACCTTCAAGGTGAGAGGGCCTTATGGCCAGGGGCATTCCCTGGTCTTGACATGAGCTGCGTGGTTGCGAGGGGCGGGGGCGGTGGACGCATCGTGCAGGCCAACGCTGGCAGTGACTGATGAGTGATGATGCGATTGTGCATTTGCAATGCAGGTGGTGGACACGGCGTTGTCGGAGGAGGAGATCCGCCGCGACCACCACTACACGTACCCTGCCATGGAGAAGACCCAGGGGTCCTTCCACCTCAAGGTCGAGGAGGGCGAGTTCAGGTGAGATGAGTTGCTTGGGGGTGGGTGGTACTTGCTGAGTAGATGGCATGTTCAGGTGAGAGGACTTGCTTGGAGTGAATGGGAAATTCATGCTGAGGAAGCAAGTTGATTGTGCTGCTGGGGCGCACGGGGTGCCGCTTGACATCTCACGATGGTGTCACTGTGCCAAATTTACACATCTCTGCTGTCCTCACATCACACGCCCTACCCCGCCCCCAGCAACTCGGAGATCGTGGTGCTCCTGGGGGAGAACGGGACGGGCAAGACGACGCTCATCCGCATGCTGGCCAAGATGCTCGAGCCGGACGACTGCACCGTCATGGACGACCTGCCGGGCCTGAGCGTGTCGTACAAGCCGCAGAAGATCGCACCCAAGTTCCCCGGGACCGTCCGCGAGCTCCTCATGAAGAAGATCCGGGACTCGTTCGTGCACCCGCAATTCCAGGTCAGAATGTCAGCTGCAGGGTGGCTCGGCGTGGGTGGAGGCAGGCCTGTTGCCGCGAGGGATGGGGTGTGCTTGCGGGTCAAGCGTGGGACTGCTGGGGTCAAGAGAATGGGAGAGAATAAACGCCGCGTGGTTTCAGACATGGGTGGTTTCGGCTAGTTGATCACCTCATGTTTTGACTCTTTGCTCATTCTGCCCCTCTTCCGCAGACGGACGTGCTGAAGCCCATGATGATCGAGCAGCTCCTGGACCAGGAGCTGCAGAACCTGTCGGGAGGGGAGCTGCAGCGCGTGGGCATCACACTGGCGCTGGGCACGCCCGCCGACATCTACCTGCTGGACGAGCCGTCGGCGTACCTGGACGCCGAGCAGCGTATCGTGACGGCCAAGGTCATCAAGAGGTGAGCGGGGTTTGAGTACATGTAAATTTGGGGTTACTTGCCGCACCAAGACAAGCCTCCCATTCCTCAGGGCAGCTGTGTAACCCATGCGACCGTCAGCATCGGTCTGTGCACCACGTGAAGGTGGTCCGGCTCGTGCGTCACTGCGCACGTGTCCCGCCTCCTCTCCGCAGGTTCATCATGCACGCCAAGAAGACGGCCTTCATCGTGGAGCACGACTTCATCATGGCCACCTACATGGCCGACCGCGTCATTGTCTACGAGGGCGAGCCGTCCAAGAACGCGGTGGCGCGCACCCCGCAGCCCCTCGTGCAGGGCATGAACACCTTCCTCAAGGTGAGGATGAGCTGACATGGATGGGTATGTTGTGGGGTCCGCGTGGCAGCGGGGGCGAGCTGTGCGGTGGCCGGGATGGGACCAGGCACAGGATGGTTTCACGAGAGCTGCCGTCGATGCTGTCGACGGTATCCTTGCTCGGCACGGGAGAGGGAAATGCTGTTGCAGTCGATTCCATGAATTTGCGTCCCCCTTCCATTGTGTTCCAGAACCTGGAGATCACGTTCCGCCGGGACCCGACCAACTTCCGGCCGCGCATCAACAAGCACGGCTCCGTGAAGGATCGGGAGCAGAAGTACGCGGGGGATTTCTTCTTCCACGACGACGGCGCCGCGGATTGATGTGCGCACCTCGCCACTGCGCCACTGCGCTGCGGCTAGGCTGCCGGAGAGGATTCGGGGCAGCATATGGACAGTGGAGGTGGCATGCTGATGAGGGATGGTGGCCATCCGCGTGTTGAATTGCCCCGACGGCGGCTGTCAGAGCGTCTGGCATGAGCGAGGGGACGATCAAGGGAGCTTCTTGATGCATGCGGGTGTGCATGTTATGCAATAGTGTCCACAGCAGCCGTCGTGCCTGTCATTTGGCTCCAGATCAGCACAACAGTCTGTCCAATCGCCGCGTACTCTGCATTATCTCGCTTGGGACCTCATGGCATCAGCCGCCACGTCTGCATAGCCTCACGCGCTGTGGGACGCAAGTCTCACCTACCGCTGGGAGCCAACGACTCGCGGGTGTGGGATCGCGGCGGGCAGGGATCATGAATCGCAGCCCGGGACGGAGCCGGGCGCGCCCCGCCAGCGCCTTCTTCAACATCCCGTCCTTCGGTGCGTACTGCAAGGAACATTGCATGCGATGCCAGGCCCCGCGGCATAGAACGGAGCGATTGTCGTTGCAGGGGGCGCATCGTACGGGCGTGTGACGACGAGCCTGGACGATTCGGCGTGGGTGGCGCACCGGCTGGATCGAGACGGAGACAGGCAAGTCATCGGAACGCATGCGCGTGCCCAAAGACGGGCATGAAAGCCGAGTTCCACCCTAATGACGCCTTCCCACCACAACGCCCCTCCACAGGCTTGGCTGGACGGACACAATCCCCACATATTCTCTAGGAGGTGCAGTGGGTCCCCAGGTCCGTAAGCGAAGCATTCGAGCTAGCCGCGCGCGCGATCATGGCTTACCACGCTCAATCCATGTCTCGCGTGCCTCTGCAGTCCAACAGCCGGTATCGCTCCGGCCAGGCCAGCAGCTTCAACTTTGATACTCGGGATTCCAGGTGCGTGCTCAGACCTCCAATTTCCCGCTGCCTGGGCGAGGTGAGACGGACCACCTTCAGCACGCATCGTTTGCGATGCTCGCAGGGCGCGGCTGTTCACCGATCCGATCCGTGACAAGCGGGACAACAAAGGCCAGGCCCCCGTCGCGGCCTACCACCCGCCAGACGACACGATGGTCAGCTCGTACGTTCCGTCCTTTGGCGTGGGCGACAAGCTGCCCTGGCCAACAACTGGGAGCCCCGGCCCGGGCACCTACGAGACGGTGGGGTCCGTGGGCCCACAGCCATTGTCTTTGAGGAAGACAGAGGCGTCGTGCGGGTGGGCGTCCAGCACGATGACACGGGAGAAGTACGCCGTGCAGTTCGTGTCTCGGCGGTTGGCCGAGTTCAAGAAGGGGAGCCGGGACCCGGGGCAGTACCGGCCGCCCGTGTCGAGCCTGGGTGAGACACGGTGGGGTGTTGAGGGTTCTGAGGTGCACTCCGTCATGGGGTTAACACGCTGGGTGGTCGGGTGTAGTGCTGCTGGCGTGGTGTACCTCCAGGGACTGTGACTATCACAACACAACTGCCCCCTGCTGCAGGCAAGCAAGTGGACCATTACGCAACTGCGCCGGGGAGCTTCTTTGGATCGTCTACAGCCCCGCGCTTCGAGGGCGGTGAGCTGCTGACGGTCACCAACACCTCCCGCACCCACTCGCGGCAGCCCAAGCCCCGAGGGGCCCCGACATACTCCGCCTACTCGTGGCGGGTGCCAGAAGGCATCGATGGTGTGCCCTACCAGGGTGAGGCGAGGCAGGTATGCCATGGGCCCATGAGGCACGTGTCGCCCATACATGGACCCATTGGCTGTGCGTGGTTGCCCTCAGGTCCCTATGTGGCGAGCAAGGGTCCGTGGCACTCGCGGTCTTTCTCTGGGCGCTCGCTGTCCGCCGGCAGGGGCGGGGAACGCAGCCCCGTCCCCACCGTCCGCATCCCGCCTCCGTCCCCATCGCCGCGTGGCACGCCGGCGGCGCGGACTGGCCTCGTCACGCGCCGCGTCCCAAACACGTGAGTCGCTTTGTACTAAGCACCAGCCACGCACTGTGCTGCGGCGTTGGCAGTGGGTATCCTAAGAACGAGCATCCTTGCCCCTTCCAGTCCCGATTGGCTGATGCGAGATACGGCCACGCCACCACCCAACCTGCACTTCGATGAGGAGGCGCTTCCTACAGAGAGGAAGCCACGGACAGCGGCCAGGCGAGTGTGGGGCGTGCCACCATTGCGTTTGTCACTGGGACCCGCCCACATGCAGTGGGCAACCTACAGCTGCCTGCTGCCCGCGCAGGGTCGCCGCCTCGCCTGCCGGCCGCCGGCGGGCCGAGGGCGGCGCGGAGGTGCCCACAACATCGCCGGCGTTCCGCTTCGGCACGCCCGAGCACCGCATCCTGAGCAACTTTGTCGCCAGGCTTGCGGCCGACGCAGGCCAGTGACTGACAGTGGAGCCATGATGAATTGAGCGGCCTTGCGTTGTGCAGACCGGTTGCCTTGCCATCAGTAATACATAGCTATCTGTGACGGCGTCGCGGCGCGGAATTCAAAGCAAGGCATCCGGAGCAGCCTTCTATCGACTCCCACACTACCGTTGCTGTGGCTCGCGGCCAACGGGGATCGGCGCAGCGGAACGTGACGCGCGGCATGGCACAGGCGACGCTCGAAAAGGGGCAAACAGCCGGGCCACGCGCGATGCGGTGCGGTGTGGTACGTACGGGCATGCAGTGGCAGGGGCGGTCACGGGGCACGGCCTCCGACGGCCGTCAAAGGGCAATCAGCGCAAAAACGAGGAGGACGGGCGCTGTGGTGGGCCATGCTTGCCCACCAACGGCGCCTACAGGCGCCAGGGCACGGCTGCACGGCGCCCTAAGCGCCGGCGCATGCACGGCGGCGTGCTAAGGACAAAGAGGGGGCCGCCGCTGGCTGGCCCACGCACGCGCGTGCAATCATGCCATGCAAAGCGCCGCGACCAGGCCGACGTGCCCCGCGCAGGGGGCGCCAGTCGCAGGGCGTGGAACGTCGTGTGCGGCGTGGGCATGGGAGCCACGCCGCCGTGCGGGACAGAGAGCAAGAGCAGGGAGTGCGATCCAGGCCCGCCTGCGGGAGGGCCTCGACCGGGCGACGAGAGCGGAAAGGGCAAAGGGAGGGCTGGGCTGGGTCGCCCCGTCGTTGAGATTCGCCCGGCGCTTCACCAGAGGTTGCGGGGCCGGTGGGCGTCGTTCTTGGCCAGGTAGAGCCCGCAGGCGTTGCAGAGGGGCCGCCCGTCCACCTTGTCCTTGCGCCAGAAAGGCGTGTGGTCCGTGCCGCAGTTCTTGCACGCACGGACCTCGGGGGCCGCAACGGCGGCCACCGCCTTGCAGCCGGGCGTTGCGGCCCGGGGGGTCGGGGGCGCGGCGCCGGGCAGCGTGGACGTGACCTCGACGTTGCGGCGCTTGCGGCGGTGGTTGGGGGACCGGAAGGACCCGTTGGCGCCGAGCCCGGAGATGGGCAGGGACGGGGTGGCGCAGGCGGGGACGGAGGTGCCGAGGACGACCGGACTGGCGCACCCGCCGGCGGGGGCCACGACGATTGCGTCCGGAAGGATCAGCGCCGCCGCGGCGTGCGATGGGCCGTGGGAGGCGGTGACCCCGGGGGACACCACGGGGTGGGGCTCGGTGGCGACGGTGGGGGTGCTGGGCGTGGCGGGGAGGACGACGCTCCGCTGGGCGGAGACGCTGCGAGGGCAGAGGCGCAGGCGAGGTGTTGATTACGGGAGATGCGAAGTGGCTGGCCCGCACACATGGCGTGGCAGCAGGAGGCACACGAGCATGCGCTGCCTGGGTCGTGCAGCGGCGCTCACCCGACGGCCGGGGCGGCGGGGGGGCGGACGAGCGACGCGGGCCTGGTCTTGCGGGGCGTGGGGGGCTTGTTGGTCATAGACGCCTCAGGCTCCGTCTGCGGCACGCGGGGTGGCGATATGCATACGCCCACCAAGATCCGACACCGTGCGGTATCGCAGAAAGGCCCGGGGACCACCCATCCATGGTCTGGCACAGCCGCTGGCAACCCTCTGGCCCGCACCTCAGCGCCCTCCACCGAGGAAGGGGAGTCGCTCGCGTGGGACGCGGCGCGGCGGGCGCGCTTGGCCGAGGGGCCGTGGAGCTCCTCCGTGCTGGTCGCATCGCCGCGGAGAGGGCCGGGCACGCGCGGCGGCGGGGCCGCAGCGTCGGGCGCGTGGCACATGGAGGAGAGGAAGGATTGCCACACGAGGGTGGCGACCTCGGCGCCGGGGGCCTGCTGTCCCGGGGCGCCCACGGCGGCCATCCACTGCGAGAGGGCCGCGTGGCCCACGGGAGCTGGGCCGCGCGGGGCCTGGGCTGCCCACGCGAAGGCGACCTCTGCGGGGGCAGGTAGGGCTCGCGGGGCTCGACACGGCTGGCGCATCGGGGGCGTTCACCGCGATCCCGGGCCCAATCCGGCAGAGATGGTGTCGGAGGCACGGGCGCGGGGGCCGCGGCGATCGGGTGCGGCGGCAAAGGCGCGCAGCCCTAGTGGGAAACGCCGGGACGCCGAGCGTCGCGACGGTGGAGGGAGCGCGGTAGCGGGCGTTCACGACCGGAATGAACGCACACAATCGCCGCGAATCGCGCCGAAAAAGCCCCATCCCTGATTCGGATAAGCCAGCTACCGGGCGCTTGACCCGTTCGCCGGGCGGCGGCGGAAGGGGAGCCCGCCCAGGTGCGCGGGGTGCGCGGGGTGCAAAATGCGCCACTCCCGCCCTCTCACCTGGTGGGATGGACCTCTGCGATCCCAGCTGAAGGCTGCGAGCAGGGGCCAGCGCCGGGCCCATCGCCCCCGGGCCGAGATTCCAGGATCCTCGCCCGTCGGAGGCTTCCTCAAGTCCAGTCATTGTTGCAGCGCGCGCGCCCAGACCCAAGGGCGCGGACCCGGGATTTGCCTGCGGGCAAGGGGCGTGGCGTTCGCATCGGGGGCCCGAGGAAGCACCAGCAGCGACATGATCGCAAGCAAAGGGCGGGGGTGCGACGCGGGAGTGCTGAGGGGTCGGCACCGCCGCGCACCGAGCGCCGTTCCCCCGAACTCTTCCGACACCCACAGGCGCCCGAGCTAGCGCCCCACCGGCCTTCGGACCCGCTCATCGCACGAAAGAGATCGACATGCATGCGGTGTATCCTTCCGTGGGGCCCGCGCGAGAGCGGATTTGCGCATTGGTGGCCTAGATGTCGACAAGCTCTACGCTCGCCCCCAGCTCGCGGAGCGCCCCTTTGGCCAGCCCGCGCACACCGATTGATAATCGCTGCCACAACGGCAGCCGCCTTGCCGAGTATACTCGAATCCCTGCCCGCAAGGCCAGGCCAAACAAAACTCACCTTGAGTTTGGTTCTCTCGTCTGCGAGCCACTCGCACGCATCTCCAGCAGGCCGAGCGAGTCTCACGAACTTTCCGCATCTGGCCTCGACGCCGACTTCGTGGGACAACACGTGGAATGGGGAGAGGCCACCTGACGACATCGAGGGCGGCACCCAGCTCGTCATCCTGCCCTGGCCGTCGCACCGACGGGGACAGACGCAGTCGATTCCAAGTCAGGAACAGGGTACAAATGCTTCCCTTGGGGCGACTCGGCAAAGGCGTCATACATGCGCGAGGGAGCTGGCACCGTGACCGGTTCGAGGCACTTTGCGTGTGGGCGAAGTCGAGGATCAAGAGTCGGAGGCAAAGAAAGGCAGCAATTGTGCCCGTCCCGGGCTACCGCGCCTCTCTCCAGGACTCCCGCGCGCCTCTCCCGGGCTGCCGCGCGTGACGGGCCGGACTCGTCTGGATGGACCGAGGGATCGGCCATAGTCGGGTACTGGAGCAAGCAGCGTGAGCGCAAGACCGACTCGTTCGGTCGGCTCCTTTACGACGAGGACAACGTCGCGGAGCCCCACGCCTTCCAGCCCCGATCCGCCAAGCTGAGGCTCGCCGCGCAGGTCGTGGCTCGCGATGAAGGAGTCCCAGAGGCGAGAGAGTAATTTGCCGCTTCGCTCGATAGTCTTTGCTTTGAAACGGATGCATTTGATCCGTCCCACACGCCCGTGACTGTAGGAGGAGCTGATGGCCAGGATTGGGGAGCTGGACGTTCTGGTCCCAGGCCTCGCGTCCGCCGAGGGGGGTCTCAAGCCCGCAGACGTGGCGAGGTTGGCACTAGGTGGGTTCAGGCATGGCGGCGTCCCTGGGAGTTGCATTCGCGCAGGGCCCGGGGCTCGTGTCACGCCCAACACAACAAACCGCTCGTGCAGATTTGGATGGCGTTGCCAGCCGCGTGCTTGCTCTCAAGCGCCTCTTCCCGTCCGCCGACGTGTCTGCGGCCGTGACGGCGTGGCCGGCGGTCCTGCTGATGGAGGCGGGGGCAGTTGAGGCGGCTGCAGCGGAAGATGGGTGGCGCGGCGTGCCAGGCCACGCTGGCTTTCAGTAGCGAGGACGCCACCCACCTGCTGCCCGGCCCGCCCGCAGCGCGGTCCCTCCTGCCCGGCTGCCATGACCTGGCGGGCCTGGTGCAGGGGAGCCCCCGCGTCCTCGACACGCCTCTGCTGAGGCACGTGGTTGGGGAAATCCAACGGCTATACCCGGGACGCCCGCCCGGAGAGGTCCTGGAGGACAGCCCGGGGTTGGTCCTGGCTCTTGAGGACATGAACAAGGAGCCACGGAACGACTACGAGGACGTCCTGGGTGCCTAAGAGATTCAAGTGTGCGAGTGATCTCTTCTAATGCGCTGCCTGCCTCTCTTGCTGTGCGCTGACACGCTGCCCTCTCTTCCTGAACTAATGGAAAACCTGCGATATCACTTGCTACGCCCTGGACTGCCGCGTGCGGCGAACGCCCTGTCTCTGGCCCCGTCCCTCTTCAGCATGTGCACGTGCGCTGTGTGGAGGTCCGCCATCGCCGCCCCGACATCCAACGGCGGCGCGTCCGCATGGTCCATGCCCTCACACACGTTGCTGCGCTCAGCCCCCCACGCCTGGAAGCAGGAATGTCAGGCATTTGTCTTGTCTTGACGGCCCCATTGCTGAGGTCGGCCCGGTCCGCGACAGGCGCGACTACGTCTGGCACGCACCTCGTCGGGCAGTAACCCGGGCCACCACGGGTACGTCCGGCACTGGACGGGGCGGCTGGCATGGAGCGCGCAGGCGTTCTCGTCCGTCAAGAAGATGCATGCGCCTCCGGGCTTCTGCTTCAGGAGGTGCCAGCCCTCGATGCGCCGGTAGTCCTTGCAGTAGGTCGCGCAGAAGGCCGCGGCGTCGACGCCCAGGGCCCCAGCCATGTCGACGATTTCCGCATCTGACACCCAGACCTCGCCAGCTCCCGTGCAACACTTCCCGCACTTGGTGCCTGCGATTGCGGGCGGACTGCTGCTTTGTCGAGCAAGCGGCAACAGGCTGCACTGTCGCTGAAATTCCAAGCGGCTCACAAGCGAAACTGCGCCCCGATAGCGCAACCTCAAGCGCCCTCAGGTCCTGGAAAGGCCGGTCCACGCTTACGGCGCGTGCGGGGACGCAGCGGCCCCTCGTCGCTCGCGACCGCAGGCTCCATAGTGACTGACGGAGGGCGGCTACCATTCCAGCGCCACTCGCGGACCCGCCCCCGTTTCCCGTGCGGGACCGGAGCAGGGTAGCACAGGAGTGGAGAGGGGGCGGATTTCTTCGCGCGGGCCGCTTGCTCGGGGCTGCCCTCGTTTCCTGGCACGAAATGCAGCGGGCACCATCCGCGCCGGCGACGTGCCTCGTGTACAACGAAATTCAAAAACAATCTGCTTGGCATTCGAATCACTCGCCCGTCCTGCGAGGGACCTCCACGACCCAAGAGCTGCCCATCGCGGTCGCGTCCGCCCGCATCTTGGACGGCTGCGTGGGCAGTGGGCATTGCATCGGGTCGGCCGCTCTACGGCCCGGATCTGCGGGGCCGGACTCGAGGGGCGGGGCTCCCCATAGCACGGGGGTGGCGCCAATCCGCGCCGGGACGCCAAGGTGCCTCACGCTCGCCATGCCATCGCGAGTTGTCATGGACGTTCTTGCGTGCGGCTCGCGCTGATGGCATTCCGCGTGTCGATGGGACCGCGACTCGAGTGCACGGGAGCGACGCTGGTTGCGATCGCTGGAAGGCCGGGCAGGCACAGTCGTGCGCCCCGCCAGGGGTGCCACAGTGCGCGCGTCGTGTCGTACACGTGCACTGGTGGGGCCGGAGCCTTCCGGCGCGAGGCGCGACCGACCGTTGGGCCCGCAGATGCTGGGGAAAGTGAAGCGGGCCATCGCGCGGCGCAAGGAGGGCGCATCGCCGCAGAAATGGCGCTTCGATTGCAGGGTCACCTCTCTACAAGGCATCCCGAGCTTAGTCTCGTCCTGCCGGATCGTGTGGGCCCGCGGAAAGAAGTACCAGATGACCAACGCCACGCAGGCGTTCGATGGGCAGGCCACGTGGAATCAGCAGCTCAGCCACATGGTCACCATGTACACCACCAAGGTGAGGGAGGAACGGAGCGCATGGGAGGGCCGCCGGTGGCGCCGGGGCCGCGGAGCGCGCAGGCGCGCCCGTCCACGTTTGTTTTCTGTCTCGAGCCCGCCCGCGCGCCCCCCGCGCTGCAGGACGGCCAGTTCCAGTCCAAGGAGTACGAGTTCAAGCTCCAAGTCCCCGCGAAGGACGGGAAGCTCGTCACGGTTGGCAAAGGGACGCTGGACCTCGCGCAGTTCGCCTCGGCGCGGGCGGGGCAGGAGGCCGTCGTGCCCATCGCGTATCTCAACAAGCAGTTACGCGGGGCGCCGGACGGACGACTCCGCATCGGCGGTGAGTGGTCGGCAAGGAGATTTGGAGCCAGCGGCGCTGCAGCGAGCCTCGGGACTGGGGACCGCACCACGTGGCGCTCTTCCCCGCGCTGCCCCTGCGTTGGGCGGCGCCCGCCCTCGACCCCGCGCTTTCTACTGCGTTGAAATGCGCAGCTGCGTTGCTGATAGCTGCCGCGGAGGCGCGGGGGCCGTTTCCGCGCGAACGGACGTCAACGGCGGCGCCCAGCGTTTCCCGCCCCGATCGGCGTCGTTGCGCCGCGCCCGCAGTGATGGCGCAGTACATTGGGGATGGTGAGGTGGACTCACAGTCGCAGGGGTCGTTCCGGTCGCACATGACCTCGCTGCACGAGGACGAGGACCTGTTTGGCGTGGACGGCAATGCGGGGGCCAATCCCTTCGCCCCGGGGGCCGCGGCGGGCGCGCCGAGGAGGCCATCGGGAGCGGCAGGAACCAGGCGAGGACCGGCAGCGATCGCGCCAGCCTCCTGCTCCCCTGGAACACCCTGCGCTTGGCGCCCACGGAGTGACGATCCCCTGCCGCAGCTTCGGCGCGGCCCCCGCCCCCCTGCGGGCCCCCATGCCCGGCCGGCCCCCTCTGCCGGAGGAGGGCTCGTCCCACCGCGACGCCCGCCCCCCCGCGGTCCCTCCCCCCGTCCGCGCTGGCGGGGGCGACTCCGAGGCGCTGTCCCGAGAGAACCGGGAGCTCCGCGCTGAGGTGTCTGCCCTCCAAGACCGCGTCTCATTGCTGCAGTCAGGCGGCGGCGGCGGCGGTGCGCCCGCGGGCGATGTGCGTCGCCTGCAGGACCGCGTCGCCCAGCTCGAGAAGGAGGCAGCGGATGCTCAGGAGTTTGACGAGGATCAGAGGGAGGAGTACCGGAAGGAGATCGACAGGCTGCGGGGGGAGGCGGAGAAGCGGGAGGCGACGGTGAAGGAACTCGAGAAGGAACTGGCGGGGTACCAGGCGGTGAGTGGGAGGGTTAGTGGGAGGGGTGCGGGGGTGGCTAATGCATGCAGCAGTGGCAGTATATGCTCGTCCGGCTTCGTGTCTGGCTGGTGGCATGCTTGCAGCGGTGCGACGATGGCTGAGGCAACGTTGCGTCACCCGTGGTGCCCCTCTGCTGCTCCATCCAGGACCACGACGACCGCATCCTGGAGCTGAGCCGTCTGCTCCAGGGCCAACGCCAGCAGCACGAGGCCTCGGAGAAGCGCCGGCGCGAGGTGGAGAAGGAGCTGGCGGCGTGGCGGTCGACGGGGCTGGGGCCGGATGACGTCGGGGAAGCACTGCGGGAGGCGGAGGCAAGGGTGGCAGAAGCCGAGGAGAGGAGGAAAGAGGCGGAGGAGAGGCTGGGGGAGGTGGAGGCCCAGCTGCTGGCGCAGGTGAGGGGGGGCGGGTGGCGGCGGTCCGGTGGTCGGGGGCAGGTGCGGGGTCACGCTGTGCTGGGGATGTGGTTGATGGCCATCTGCCGTTGTGCGTTGTTCGCAGAGCGAGGCGGGGTCCGGCCGCAAGTCGCCGCTCGGGGGGCGGGGCGCGGGCAATGCGGAGGTGGAGGCGGAGCTGTCGCGGGCGCGCGAGCGGGTGCGGGAGCTGGAGGCGCATTTGGACGAGGTGGAGGAGCAGCTGAGGGTGTCGGAGGGGAAGGTGAGGGGTATAGCTGAGGCGATGGTGACTGGCGTGACGCTCTGAAGTAACCTGTTCATGATTGTGTTGGGATGCTGCCCGGTGCGTGTGGCATGACAGATGGTGGGTGGCAGACAACCCCAGTCCCGCCGTGGCTATCGACTCCCAGTATGACGCGGTTGCTCTTGGCTTTGCACTCACTGTGACCCCCGCTGCTCCCTGTCCCGCTCAGGTGCGTGCGCTGGAGTCCCGTGACCGTGAGTCCCGCGCGGTGGTGGCGGACCTGACCAAGCAGGTGGACGTGCTGCAGGCGGGGAACCGGGACCTGCATGCGAAGCTCAGGGACCCGGGCACGGAGACGCGGAGGACGGTGCAGTCCATGGAGACGCAGCTGGTCCGGCTGGAGAGGCGAGTTGGGCACTTGAGTGAAAGTAAGCGATGGGTGTCATGCGCGTGTGGGTGAGTGCAGTCCATGGAGACGCAGATGGTACGGATGGAGAGGTGTGAGAGGGGTAGCAAGCGATAGATGAACGATGGGGCTGCTTTGGGTGGGCGGGGGCGACCGTCGCTTGCAGTGATATGACCCCAGTGATTCGATCTCATTGATCTTGTTTTGTGTTTCAGGAAGCTGGAGGATGCGGAGGCGGAGAAGGAGTCCCGGAAGAGGGAGGCGGAGAGGGCCATGGCAGAGAGGGACGACGAGATCGCCAGGCTCAGGCGAGGGGCACAGTGGGGAGGGTGGGGGTTAACACAAGCAACGCGCCATGCACGTCAAAACCAGCCTCTGTTAACTGCTTTCTCTGCGCCCGCTTCGTGCCCACGGCCCCCATCACCTCGCCCCTTCACCTCTCATCGCCACCCCACCCCCGCCCACCCGCAGGGCCCAGGTCGCGACCCTCCAGGCGTCGGACAAGGCCGCCGCGGACCCCGCCACGACCCCCGTGAGCGCCGCGTCGCTCCCGCGCACCCCCAACACGCCCGGGTCCCCCGACCCCTCCCCTGCACCCGGCGCTGCTGCCTCGGGCGAGGTGGGGCGCTTACGGGGCATCCTGGTGGAGTTACAGAAGCAGGAGATCCGGGCACGCAGCAAGTCGGCGAGGTTAGAGTCGGAGCTTAAGGAGGCGCAGGGCCGGGTGGCGAGGCTGGAGGCGGAGGTGGAGAGACTGGAAGCAGCAGCGGCGGCAGCGGCGGCGACCGACTGTACGGTGTTCGCCAGCACTGCGTCGCTGCCTGGGGAACCTGGGCACGGGCAGGCGAAGGGGAGGAGGTCCGCGAATCCCTTCTTAGCTGAAGAGGAGGAGGATGAGGAGGAGGGTGAGGGTGAGGGGCAGGGTGCAGAGGTGGAGGCGATGCGTGCTGAGGTGGAGCGGCTGCGTGGAGAGGCTGAGGACGCGCGGGGGAGGGCGGAGGCGGCGGAGGGGGCTCTGCAGGAAGCGGAGGAGGAGGCGGAGGGGCTGCGGAGGGAGCTGGAGGTGAGGGGGGCGGGGACACCGAGGGGTCTCGAGCGTGTGTGGATGCCTAGTGAGAGATACGCCAAACTGGGGGGCAAATGTCTGTCCAAATGTACATACATGGTACTGCAACTCCACCATGCGTGACTATGATGCATGCATTCATGACGGTCACCCCATGCCCTGTGTTGTGTGCAGAAGGTTCGTGCGGCGGCCACCAAGGCAGCCACGCCACCTCCCCGTTCCCAGGACCGCGCGGCCCAGCTCGTGGCGGAGCTGCAGAAGGCGAGGGGCGGCGTGGGATGTAGTGGTGCTGAGTTTGACATGCACTGGCTTTGAGAGTGGCGGAGGGTGCCTGCGTATCACTTGGACAAGGGTGGTATAGTGGTGGATGCCAGTAGGGCAGCACATGCAAGTTGCTATTCTTGTCCTATCGAGTAGTGTGACATTGCTATTGTTTGTATCCATCACGCAGGTGCTGAAGGAGTTGGAGGAGGCGGCGCTGGAGACCGCGGGGTATCAGAAGCGGGTGCGGGAGCTGGAGGCCGAGGTGGCGGCGGGGAAGGGGAGGGGCGGGGAGGTGAGGGGCGGCTGTGTGGGGGAGTGGTGGGGGTGGCATGGTACGACCATGACTTAGCTACACTATGTGCCTGTGTAGCTCGACTACGCGAACGCGTCGGTTGCTTGTGATTGTCCAATACACAATAGATTGTTTGCTTTTGTGCTACGATCGCGTTTGTGCTTTGTGCTATGACTGCAGGCGGAGTCTCTGCGTCGCCACGTGGCAGAAGTGGAGAGGGAGAAGCGAGAGCTGGAGGAGCGGCTGGCAGAGGCGGAGAGGGACAAGCAGGAGATGGAAGAGAGGCTGGGGGAGCTGGAGGACCGACTGGGGGAGGTGGAGAGGGAAGCAGAGGCTGCGGGGCACGAGGCGGCGCAGGTCAAAGCACGCGCGGAGGGGCTGGAGCAGAAACTGAGGGCGGCTCAAGAGGAGGCGGCGCGGGCGCAGTCGCTGCAGTCGCGCCTGACCGCGGCGGAGGCGGCGACGGCGGCGGCGGCGACGGCGACAACTGCGTTGGAGGGGCGGGTGCGGGCGGCGGAAGGAAGGGCTGCGGAGGCAGAGGCGGAGTGCGCGGCGCTGCGGGAGAGGGCGGAGGCCCTAGAGACTGAGAGGGAGGGTCTGGTGGTGAAGGCGGAGGCCCTGGGGGCCGAGTGCGAGCAAGCGGACGCCAAGGCGAGGGGCGGTGGAGGGGGGGGCGGTAGAGGGGCGGAAGGAGAGAAAGAGAGGGGGGTGGAGTTGCTGCACGCTGCCGAATTGGCCACATTCGGCATCGCTTGCGCTCTGTTAATGACTCGATTCAGTTTCCTCGTAAAATGGTTGCGCGCTGTGTTGGCGGGTGACGCAGGTCGGCGTGACCCACCACCCCCTTCCCTCCTGACCCTCCCCGCAGGTGGCGGAGCTGACCGCGGCGCTGTCTGCCGCCCAGCGCAAGGCGGGCGACGCCGACGCGGCCGCGCAGCGCCTGACTGCGGCAGAGCGTCAGCGTGCAGCAGACCGCGAGGCGCTGGACAAGGCACAGAAGGAGCTGAGTCAGGCGCAGGAGCGGGCGGCGGAGGCGGAGGCGGCGCTGGAGAGGGCCAAAGAGGAGGCGGAGGGGGCGAGGGAGGAGGCAGGGTCAGCACTCGCAGCAGCGGCAGAGGCCCGGGCGGCCGCAAGCGCAGCCGAGCAGCGGGCGGCGGCGGCGGAGCGCGAGGTGGACCTCCTGCGCGCGGACGGCCGCGGGGCGAGCGCTGCGGCGCGGGAGGCGCGGGCTCAGCTGGAGGAGCTAGAGGCGGAGGCTGCGGGGCTGCGTGAGGCGTTGATGGACCGTGACGCGGCGCTGAGGGAGGCGCACGCAGCCGCGGAGGACGCGGACCGCGCGCGGGCGGAGGCGGAGCGTGAGCGCGACGCGCTGCGGCGACGGGTGGCGGAGTTGGAGGGCGGCACTCGCGGTGCGGAGGAGCGGGCGGGGGAGATTGAGAAAGAGAAAGCTGAGCTGGGGGAGAGGCTTGCGGAGGTGGAGAGGGAGAGGGGGCAGCTGGAGGAGAGAGTCGCGAAGGCAGAGGGCCGGCTGCGTGAGGTGGAGAGGGAGAGGGTGGAGATGGGAGAGAGGCTGGGGGAGGTGGAGCGAGAGAGGGTGGAGCTGGGAGAGAGGCTGGGGGAGATGGAGAGAGAGAGGGTGGAGATGGAGGAGAGGTTCGTGGAGGCGGAGGAGCGGCTGATGGAGGCGGAGAGGGAGGTGGAGCGCGCGCGGATGGGGGGGTCGCCCGCCAGCCGACGGTCACGGGAGACGACGGGTGAGGGGAGATGGTATGCGAGTTAAAGGAGCTAGATGAGCGTGCAGTTGTACCAATGCAAGGGATTCTCATCACCAGTATCACACTGTTCCCTGCATCTCAGCCCTTCCTGATAACGACTGCCCGACAGCCACCCATGCCCTCCCCTCCCCCATCTCCCCCTCCAGGCCACCCCCCCACCGACGTCATCGTCGCTGCGCTGGAGGCCGCCAACGCCGACCTGCAGCGCCGGGTGGACGTCCTGCAGCAGGCGAACGCTCACCTGGAAGCCCAGGCCCAGGAGCTGGTCGCTGAGCTGGACCGGAGCCCTCGGGAGGAGCGGGGCCGCGAGGGCGGGGCGGAGGGGTGGGAGGTGGAGAGGCGTGAGATGGAGGACCGGCTGGCGGAGGCGGAGGCGGTGGTGGCGCGGACGGGGCGGCGCGTGGCGGAGCTGGGCGCGGAGCAGGTGAGGGGTCGGGGTGCGGGTGGGGTGGGACAACACAGTGCAGCCCTGCACAACACAGCACAGCACAGCACAGCGCTGCTCTATCGTGCATTCCGCAAACTGCGGATCACCCTCCCAAGAGTGACAAGACCACGACCGCACCTTGCTGGTACATCTATACTGTCAGCACCATCCTCTCTCATTCCCCCAGGAGCGCGCCGTGGCTGCGGAGGTGGCCCTGTCGCGTGCCAACCGCGACTCTGCGGCGGGGGGCGCCGGGGACGATGGCCAGCGGTCGCCCAGGGAGCTGGCGGCCGTGCGGAGATTCCAGGACGAGATCGCCATGGTGAGGGGGTGCAGTGGGGGTGCATGCAGCATGGCTGTGTGTGAAAGGTGTGGGATTGAGACCCTCACTGCTACTGTCACCGCCACCCCCACTGCCACCCTCAACACCACCCCCACCGCCACCCTCCCTGCCACCCTTGTCACCACCCCCACTGCTACCCCCACCCCCACCCCATCACCCCCCCAGCTGCGCGACGAGATGCTCCGCATGCGCGAGGCCCACGAGGCGGAGCTGGAGGAGGCGCAGAGGCAGACGGAGGAGCTGGCCAGGGAGGCGGACGACGAGGTGGACCGACTCACGGCGCAGATACAGGTGAATGGGGGTGGGGTTGACATGGTATGGACATGTTGGTGAGGCAGACTTACGGCGTAGATACAGGTGAAATGGGGTGGCGTCGAGGGACGGGCACGGCGCTGCAGACTGAAAGGTGCACATCGTCGGTCCGGTTGTGCGGAGTGGACTGCCCGTGACTCCGCCTGTGTCTCTGCCCACTTGCTGACAAAGCACGATCCTTGACGTGCCCTGATGTGCTGCTCCCCCCCCCCAGGACCTGGAGCAGCTGCACGACCGCGACTGCCAGGCACTGGCGGAGCGCCTGGTGGAGGCGGAGAAGCGGGCGGAGGAGGCGGAGGGGCGGCTGCGGGAGAGGGGGGGCCAGGGCCACGAGGGTGCCAACGGGGACGCGGGGGGCACCACGGACCCCGTCAAGCTGGTCGCGCAGAGGGACAAGTGAGGAGAAGGATGCTGGTTGGCATGACTTGCGACTAAGAAAAGGTAGTACCCAGTTGCGGTGTGTTAGTGGGTTATGACACAACTTCTCCGTCTCACTGCCCTCCTCTGCTGCGTGACAAAACTCACACCAGCGTTACCGTATCAATTACATGCAATAAAATAATTCTGTCTATCTTTCACATATGTTCATACCCTCTCCCCCTTGCAGGCTCCAGCGCGAGGTCTTTGCCCTGCGTGACCAGGTGGCGGCGCTGATGGTGAAGGGCGGCCCCGACGCCAGGCAAAAGGCGGAGAGCCTCATGAAGCTGCAGGCGTACCAGGAAGTGCTGGCGCAGAAGAGCGACGAGGTGAGGGGGTGTGTGGGTGTGTGTGACGTGTGGGGGTGAGGAGGGTGGGCGTGGATGCAAATGAACCCCGCTTAATGGGCATTGTCTCTTCAACCCCTTTCCATGCCCTACCCTCTCCTCTTCCATCCACTGCCCATCAACACTCACCGCCCCACTCCACCCCCCACATGCGCATCCCATGTCACCGCCCCCCACCTCACCCCACCAGTAACCCCACCAGTCACCCCACCACTCACCCCCCACCCCCAGGCCGAGGAGTGGAAGCGCCAGCTCAACTTAACCCGGCAGCACCTGGAGACGACCCAGGGCACTTTGGACAAGGCAAGGGCCGAGGTGGAGGGGCTGAGGGCGGAGGTGGCGTCTCTGAAAGCAGAGCGGCTGCCCGTGGGGGAGGGGGAGGGGGCCAAGGGGAAGGGGGCCATGACGCAGAGACAAGTGGAGAAGCAGCTGAGGCAGCTGGTGGCGGAGAACGAGGCAAGTGGGTGTGTGGGGTGATGGGTGGTGATCGTGATGGTGGCACTGGTGATGCAGCTGAGGCAGCTGGTGGCGGACAACGAGGCAAGTGGGGTGGGAGGGGGTGACGGGGTGATGGGGGTGGCAGAGGTACAAAGATGGCTGACGATCAAAGCAGAGCTGCAGATAGGGTCGAGTGGTTCACTTGCCGTTACGTCAGCCTAACCCAAAACCCTGACCCACGACCACCCATGCCATCCTTGCCCCCTTCGCTCGTCTCATCCCCTCACCATGTCCCTCCCCCCCGCCTTGCCCCCCCAGACACTCGCCAAGCAGGTGGTAGATTTGAAGATGGCCCGTGCGGAGTTAGAGGGGGAGAAGGTGGAGCTGAGGCAGCAGCTGTCGCGCGCCAACTTCCGCCACGAGCAACTCAAGGGGAGGATCGCCAGGGTGGAGGCACTGCTGGCCGAGTACCAGGTGAGAGAGGAGGGGTGGGGTGGGGTTGATGGCTGTGTGGGGGGCTGTGTGGGAGGTGGCACTGCTGGCGGAGTACCAGGTGATGATGGGCGGTGTGGGTAGTATTAGGGGATTAATGGCAAGTGGTGGGCTGTGTGGGAGTGGAAGCATTGGTGATTAGCCAGCGTTCCCGACCTTAACGCCACTGTGCATTCTTACAACGCAGGCGAAGAGTCCGGCGGCGGCTGGGGAGGGCGCGGAGGGCGGCGGTGCGGGGTCAGAGGCGGGGGCGGGGGTTGACGGGGAGGTGGGGGCGGATGGTGGGGAGGGGAACGGTGATGCGGAGCCTGAGCCGGCCGCTGCGGAGGCGGCCCCGGCATCGGCGAAGTCCACGGGGCGGACCAAGGGTGTCAAGGCATGAGGCGGCGACTGGCAAGGCGTGAGGGCTGAGCCCGCTGGAGCCGAGTTGGGAGTGAAGTTGGCTGACCGCGGGGGTGGCTGACGAGGCCAATATCCAAGCACTCACTGAATCCTTGCCGTGGGATCCGTTTCTCATGTGTCCCTGTTTGTGAATGCCACCCAACGCACACCCCTGTTGGCGCTGGCGGCAGCGTCACACATGCACCCTTGTTGCTGCTCGCTTGCTCGCTCGCTCGCTCGATGTGAAGTGAAACGAAGTAAGGTGCTTCAGAAGCGGTCGGACGAGGCGCGTGTGGCCTCTGTCTAGTCACTAAAAAGTCTCTGCGGGAGCCCCGCGATAGCGAAGGAGAAAAGGGCGGCTGGGCGAGCTACTAAGCCACGATCTGGGTCGCGCGCAGCCGGGCGTTAGGCGTCGCTAGTACTACATGACACGCGTGAATCACGTGGATCGCCCGCCGCCTAGGGAGCGGGGAAGACGGTGGAAAGCGGCAAGCACTGGGCTGCAGCTGTGGGACCCGCTGCGGCGCGGGAGACCGCGCCATCACAGCACCTCGGCGATCCGGAAGGCGTCGAGTAGCTGCCGGACCTGCTCCGTGACGACCGCGTCGCTGGGGTCGCTGGACTCGGCCAGCGCGCGCAGCACGCCCGTGAGCCGCGCGTCGACGACGAAGCGGGCCTTGTCGCCGCCGGGAGCCATTTCGTAAAGCGCCTCGACGACCTTGACGATCACGCGCCACACCGGCGCGGTGGTCTTGCCGGCGAAGCGCGGGGAGAAGTACCCACACAGATGCCCGATGATCTCGCCCAGCCTCCGCGTCGTGAGCTTCTCCGCCACGCGCTTGCACCGCAGCAGGAGCTTCTCGAGCGGCTCGAGCACCTCGACCAGCCTACGCACGTCCAGCGAGCCGTCCCGGAGGACGTATCGGTCGGGGTCCATGAGGGCCACGATCTCCGCGTCCCGCTGCTCCAGCTTGGGCTCCACCACGCCCGCCTTGTCGCTGCAGAGTCGATAGACAACGCGGGTGAGCGGGCCGCTGCGATGGCGGGTAGGGCGAGGGCAAGGCTATGCGCCCAACCCAGCGTGTCTTCACTTCCGCTCCACTCACCCCAGCCAAATGAGCAGCACTTTGAAGACCTCCCTCTCCCACTCGCGCTCCCCCATGGCCGACAGCAGCACCTCCAGCTCCCTCCCCGACACCCCCCCCGCCCCGTCACGAATGCGGTTCTTGGTCTCTGGGGTCCCGGTCATCATCGAACACAGCAACAGCATGGCTGCGGGTGGGAGAGAGAAAGCAGGAGAATTGAGATATGCTTAGTCATCATCGAACACAGGAGAAGCATGGCTGAGGGTGGCAGTGGGAGAGAGCAGAAGCATGTGTGTCTATGGTTGGGGAGAACTTGGGTTGGGTAGAAGGCAGAAGCACGTGCATTCATGGTTGTACCATGTGTGGAGCTAAATTCGCAAGCATCTCACTCTCCGCGTGCTGTGTTCAGGTTACGAGCATCCATGCCACGTATCTCACCCATGTCGGCTGCCCTGGACACCTTGGCCTTGGCCGTCAGGTGGGGCACGCCCTGCGCGTCCCGTTGGTAGTGGTCGGGGGAGAGGCGGTCGAAGGGATCGGAAGACAGCTCGGCACGGTGGCGGTGAACTGCGGGGGAGAGGGGGGCGACATGAGATGTCTTAATCCGTCTTGCTTGTTCCGTCGTCAATGACAGAAGACGTGATGAGATGGCAGCTGCATACGTGGCCGCTGTGTCTGTGGCACTGTTATAACAAAAGCACCCGACAACACAAGCACCCGCCCCTCACCTGCCAGCTCCACCAGGATGACGGAGAGGGACATGCTGGCCGCTGTCTGCTGGTGGTGGGGGTAGCCCTGAGGAGAGAGACGGGCGGTGAGGGGTGGAGATAAGTGCGATGGCTACCCCTCCCTCACCACAACCCACTCGCACCCTCTCACATCCGCATTCACAACCCCACTCGCACCCCACTACACTCACACCCCCCTCGCACCCCCACTCACATCCCCCTCACAACCCCCCACACCCCCACCCCACTCGCCTTGGCCATGTAATACACGGCGCTCATGGCCTCATACACCAGATCCACGTTCACGTCCGCCTCCCCCGCCCCCACCAGCGGCCCCTGCTTGCCGATGGCCGTCACCGCCCCGCTCAGCAGAGCCACGGCACTCGACAGCGCCGTCGTTGCCCCCAGCAGCTCCCCCACTCGCTGCCGCGCCCCCAGGTCACCCCCGGCCTCAGCTGTGGCGGCGTGGGCGCCGTGAGACGCCACCACCCGCAACGCTTGTACGATCCTGAGCCTCGTGGTCTCATCCAGAGCCGCCAGGGACTTCGTGGAGAGCAGGGGCTGCACGGTGGCCTCTTGGCAGAAGTGCAGCTTGACCGCATAGTCCGCGTGAGCCATCACCAGCAACACGCGCAGTGCGGACGAGCATACTTGGTCCAGCTTGCTGCGTGCGGCCGCCTGGGCCTCCGACAGGGCGCGTGCGGGGCCCAGAGCCGCGACGGACGCCCCCACGAACTCCAGGGCAGCGGCCAGGCTCGGGACGACGCCGGCGGAGGCCAGGCGGCGGCAGACGTCGTTGGTGCTGGGGGGGGAGTTAAGAAGAGATGGGATGAGATGGGGTGGGGTGAGAAGATATGGGGAGAAGGGGGCGGGAGAGGTAAACGTCGTTGGTGCTGGGGGGGGTGGGGGGGTAGGGGATTAGATGGGTGATGAGAGAGATGTGAGAGAAGGGGGCAGGCGGCGGCAGACGTCGTTGGTACTGAGGGGGGTGGGGGGGAGATGCGATGAGATGTGGTTAGATGGAATGAAACTCTGCACTTCTTCTCCTACATTCACGGCCACATCCACACATGATACCCTGTCCGCCCCCACTCCAACCACCACTCCACCCACCACCCCTCGTCACCCCAACCCACCAGTCACCCCCTCACCTTCCAGGCGCGGGGTCCTCCAGGAGCTTCCACGCGGCCTCGAGAGCATCGGAGAGATAGTTGCGGAGATTAAAAGCGAGACGGTCCGTGTCGCCCACACGCAACGGCAGCTTAAGCAACAACCTGCCGATGCCAGCCGCGCCCCCGCCGATGACGATCAGGGAGCGGCACCCGGGGACATCCATGGCGCGGAGGAGGAAGCTCAGGGTCATGCGGCGGGCCTTGAGGCTGCGGGGGGGGGGAGGGTGGGTGTTGGTGTGGGCGGGGGTGGGGGTGTAGTTGTGTGTGGGCGTAACTTCGGCAATGCCGGCAGCGTGTGGCACAAAAGCAATACCATCAAGCTAGATATCGCATCGCATCCACCCCTGCCATACACAGCAACCGCCACACCACCCCAATCGTGCAGTGCCCTGGCCCTCGCCCTCACCTGAACTCCGGCCCGCAGAGCCTCACGAGCGCAGGCACGGCACCGTGGGAGCAGAGGTAGTGGCAGAAAGCAGCCGAGTCTTCCCCTATTGACTTCACCAGAGTGGCGATCGCGTCGGCTGTGTCGGGAGTGGCGTTCTCCAGCAAGTCCCCGGCCAGGGCACCACCCTGGAAGAACTCCAGAAACATGTCAGACGCGGCGCCGTCCTCGACTGGGGGGGTGAGTGGGTGAGTGGGTGGGTGAGGGGGTGGGTGAGGGTGAGTGGGTGAGGGGGTGGGTAAGTGGGTGAGTGGGGGAGTGGGTGGGTGAGGGGGTGAGCGTGTGGGTGAGTGGGCGGAGTAAGTGAGGGACAGGTGGAGCCGCAAACAGGTGGGGACGCGAAATGCACTGCGCAAGGCATGGCCCAGCATGTCATGCTCTGCTCCGCCATGCTCACCGCTGCGCACGAATGCGTACAGCTCCCCGCATGCCTTGTTGATCTCCGCGGCGCGCTCGGCTCCGTCGCCGCCCGGCAGCAGCGCCGACCCACGCAGGGGCAGCGGGGACAGGGCACGCTGCGGGCGAGGCACATGAACAGATGAGGACGTGTCACAGCTGATGGGGGCGGTGGAGGCCGTGACACCAATCAATCACACATCATCATCATTGATTCGTGGAACCAATCACCCCACCACACCCAACCCCCCATTCCCGCCCCCTCACCTCCATGGCCTCCGCGGCCCTCCCCACCCGCACATGCAGGTCCTTCAGAGCCGTGCGGTCCTCGAGCGCCGCCCCCTCTTCAAACGACAGCCACCGACTCAACTCACTCCCCTGCTTCCACGCAGGCCCAGGCACACCGCCGGTCGGGGACACACTAACCGCATACATCCGACCCAGCACGGCGTCCATGCCCAGCCCCTCCCCGCCCGCAGCCGCAGCCGCAGCCGCGGCGGACGGCGACAGGGCCGACGCTGCGCTGCTGTCGGAACGATACAGCGAAATGTGCTGCAGCGGGGGTCTGCCGTCCGGGCGCGGCAGGGTCTGGCCAAGGATGGCGTCCCCCGGCTCAGCAAAGACGTCCTCGCAGTGAGCGGTCGCGTGGAGCAGCCACTTGCTCAGCTGCGGGGGAGAGGGGGGCAGGGGGCGGCGCTTGTGATGAGCCAAGCTGCGGCTGGTGAGCCCCCACCACTCTCCCTAGTACTATCACTCTCCCTCCGTACAACTCTCCACAGTCACCCCTCACCCCTCCCCCTCATCCCTCTCCCTCACCACTCCCCACAGTCACCCCTCACCCCTCCCTGCTCACCACTCTTCCCAATCACCCCTCCCTGCTCACCACTCTCCCCAGTCACCCCTCACCCCTCTCCCCCACCACCCCCCCACTCCCTCACCTCCATGTCCCGGAATGGGTTCGCCGGCGCAGGCGTGCCCCCACCCGCCCCCGCCCCCAGCACCCCACTCGAGTCAATCGTGCTGAGGGGAGCCGTGGACGCCATACCCCAAGGTCCCGACGTGGTGGTCATCCCCACGTCCCTAGACGGCCCCCGCTTGTGCAGGCGCTTGCTGGCAGCCTTGCCAAGCACCGCCCCGTTGCCCGCGCGAAGGCTGTCACCCAGACCAGGTGACCGCACCCCCTCTGCCCCACCCCCCAGAGTCCCTCCGTGCCCCGCCGCCGCCTCTGCCTCCATCGCGCGTGACCTCGCCTCTTCCAGTGCCCCCATTCCCCTGAGCAACGCGTTTTCCATGGCCTGCGCCTCGGCCGGGCGCCACTGGTGCGACTGCGGGCGGGGACGGGCATGGTCGTGTTTGGGACTAAGGAACAGTGAGTGGGGCACTGGCACTGGTTGTGGGCAGTAAGAGAGTGACAGGCAATTTGGCCCGGTCATGGCGCATGGTCTCTTTGTAACAGCTTGTGGAACTGTGGTGCGATTGGCAACTGGCAAACGCGATTGGCACCCTAAGCACAGCCGGCATGGCGGCCTCACCTTTGCCAATGCCAGCGACCCCCCCCTGGCGCCGGACAGGTGCAGCACGAACCACGGGTGAAGCATCATCTCCCTGCAAGCGACGACGAAGCACGAAGCACGTCGCAGCGAGGCAAGGCTCAGGGAGCAGCGCAGCGACATCCTCAGCTTATCGGACCAACAAATAACCACGCTCAGCCACCCCACCACGCCCACTATGCACCTCTGCCCACCCCCACTCTTTTGGTCATCCCTCCCCAACCCCCACTTACCGCCACCCCAACAACACCCCACCACGGCACCACCAACCCCCATGCCCTCGACTACCCCCCCACTCACGTGGCGCTCGACCTCCTCGGCACATCCTTCTCCCAGCAGCACAGCAGCAGGTCCTCCAATTCCACCGACAGCCCCGCGTCCCTCGGCAGAGGGGGGTGCGCATCATTGGCGATGCGCCAGATGGCCGCCTCCGGTTTCAAGTCCTTGTAGGGCGGCTTGCCCGTCACCAGCTCGTGCACCAGGCACCCCACGGACCATATGTCGCTGCTCGTGCTGGCCAGCTGACCGTTCGTCTGCGAACAGCGAGGGGCGGCACATGTGGGGTGCGTGATGGGGGTGCACGTGGGTGCCTGGCGGGACGTAGAGTGATGCTCGCAAGACTGCTTAGCACTGAGCGTTGACAAGAACGCTGCCTTTGCACAACAGGGGTGCAAATAGAGACCCACCCGTGCAATCGTACATGACATCTACCACCACTGCACCATGTGCCTCGCCTGTATGACCTCCGGGGCGATCCACCACGCCGTGCCGGCCGCACGCCCCGCCTGCCCCGCCCCCCTCCCCCCCAGGGTGTCCCCCTGGTCCACCGCCACGCCGAAGTCCGCCAGTTTGACCTCCCCCGCGCTGTTGAAGAGGATGTTGGCGCCCTTGATGTCCCGGTGCGTGACGCCCTGGGAGTGGAGGTACGCCAGGCCCTCCAGGATCTGAGGGGAAGGGAGTGGGTTGAGTAGTGATGGAGTATGTGTATGTATGAACTGACAGTGACCGGTGGATGGGTGAGGAGGTACGCCAGGCCCTCCAGGATCTGAGGGGAACAGGAGAGGGTCAGCTGAGGGGCAAATGAAAAGAGAAGGGGTGACGAGGGTCAGTCGAGGGGCAACACAGCATATGCTTGGTACATGGGAGGACGGACATGGATGCGTTGGCATCTGCACAGCATTGGGACATTTGGGCAGGCGGCGAGTAAACATTGCGTGGTGGCAAGCCCCCCACACACCACCCCACCCACCTGCAGGACGACTGCTGCGGCCCTGGCTTCATCCAGCGGCCCTCTCGCGACGAGGTCGCCCAGGGAGCCCCCCTCCATGAACTCCAGCACGATGAAGAGATTGCGGCGGTGTCGGAAGTGAGCGATGTACTTGACGATGTTCTTGTGCTGCAGCCGCTGCAGCAGACGCACTTCCTTTTCAATCCCGTCCACCACGCTCTCCGTCTGCGGAGGGCAGAGGACTTCCTTGGGTGGTGAGGCACGAGGTTCGTAACTACAGTGAGGCCCTGTGTGACACAGGTAGAGGCTTGCGCACCAGGTTGGTGAGCTCGATCTCCTTCACCGCGACCCTCTCGCCCGTCGCCTGGTCCACGCCCTCATGCACCACACCGCTGGCGCCACGGCCCAGGCATCGCCCCACGACGTAGCGCCTTAGCCCCGCGCCGACCACCCGCGGGGGCGCCTGGCTCGCGGACGCGCCCGGCTGGTCGCGGGACGGCGCCAGCGGACCGAGGCCTGGGAGCGGGGGCCGGGGACGGCGTCGGCGAGCGGCGCGGGCTCGCAACACACGCAAGGGGGTCAGCGAGGCCCCTCACCGTCATCCGGAGCGGGGACTGCGTTGCCGCCCGCGTCACCATTCCGCAACGCTACCGAGCCGTTCAGCACTGCGGGAAAAGGACGATGCGCGCGGCCTCGCGGCTCGGGCATCGGGCCCACGCGCTCGAGCTACGTTCGGGCACTGGGGATCCCGGGGACCGTGTGCGGGGGGCGAGGAGATGCGAGCGGATTGCGGACCTAATCTGCATGCCTCTAGCAAGGACTTCACGGGACGGGGCCGGCTCGGCACCCCAGCGCCAGCCCTATGCGGGGCGCACTCACCTGAGCTGAACCACGACGACATAGCGGCCTAGGGGGGGGGGGCGCGAGAAGGCCCGCGTGTCAGCGCCCCCCTCCAACGGCGAATGGCAAGCCCGGAGCGCCCAGTTTTCCGCGAACTTCCGGCAATGCGGTCCGTGAGAGGCCGATCGCGGCAACGTGGGGAGATCTCATCGGGCAAACGAGCGCGGCATTGAAAGTCATAAACTCCCGTCGCGACTCTTCGCCTTTTCGCGTCAACGCGGCCCCAGCGACGACCAGGTCACTGGCGCCAGCTGACCACAGGGCAGTGGGGGCGGGTTTCAGGGTCTCTCCGCTGCGATGGTGCGGTAGTTTATGTTGCTGCGCGCGACAGGTGCGGCCGCAGCGCCCCCTCCCTGCTGGGATTCTTCAATTTCCCACAAGGGCATCGCTCTTTCGTCGCGACGCGCCGCGACGCCTCGACCGCGGCCCCTGGCGGCCAGGCTTGGGACGCGGCCATGTCGGTGCCGGAGGTGGCAGCGGCGGAGATCACGGAGAATGGCGAAGACCACGGAGGGACCGCGGCAGGCCCGCCCGAGCCGGCAGATACCTGGATCCAGTGCGACAAATGCCAAAAATGGAGGCGAATCGCGGCTGCGGACGCCGCTCTGATTGGAGAGGATGACGAATGGTGAGTTGCGGCGTCGCGCGCGTCCCCCTGCGCGCCAGGAGCGTCGCATTCTTGGCGCGGCGCCTGCTGGGCCGGCCAACGCTTTTTCCCAGCTTCTTTCGGCCTAACCCATCTCCTGCGTGGCGTGTCAACAGCCCTTTGATGTGTCTCCATCCTTGCCACCGGTCCCTGTGCCCCTCGCGCGCTGCTTGGTGGCCCAGCGTGCATGAGCCTCCACGCCGCGGCGCGCCTGTTGGTGCCGGTGCCCTTTCGGGGCTGGTCCCGGCGATCAATTCCCACGTCGACAGCCGCGCGCCGCTTCCTTTTCAGTCCCGCCCGTCGCCCGCGCGGACTCCGCCCTTCCCACCCGCCACGTTGTCACTGCCGCCGTGTAGGCGCCGGTCGCTTGCTCCGCCCTTCATCTCCACGTCCCAATGACATTGGGCTTCGGAGAACACTCATAGCGCTTTCGCATGTGGCTGAGGACGCGTGGAGAGGGTGGCGCGGTCGTGCCGTGCAGCAGGTGCTGTGTGCCGGCGCTTTTCCGCGAATCCCCGCCTTTATTCCCCGCGCAGGCATTGCGAACGCAACAAGGACCCCGCCCACGCTTCCTGCGACGTCCCACAAGAGCTCACGGACGCGGAGATCGACAACAACCAGGTGCGACGCGCGGCAGGGAGCGCTGCGCCCAGCCCGCCACCGCCGCTGCGCCGTCTTTTCGCTCCGCCGCTCGTGGCCGAAGTCTCTACGATATGAACTTTCCTATCCGGTCCCGAATGGAGGTCCGCACGCGTCCCGGACGCACTCCGGGCTTCTTTCTTCTCGCAACCGAGTGCCCGCACCTTCCGCGGTCCTGCGCCAACTCGACGCCTCCTTTCCTCCCCCGCAGGCCGATGCTGCGCAGGCGGGGCACCTGCACGGGTGGCAGCCGTACCGGGGCCCGCAGATCTGGCGCCGCGTGATGGAAAACACGTACCTGCACCGCCGGCGCCACGTTCAGGACCCCGGGGACGTCATCCCCTGCCACTGCGTGCGTCCCCGCCCGGATCCCGACACCGGCGTGCGTCCGCCGGGCTGCGGCCCGCAGTGCGTCAACCGCATGCTGCTGATCGAATGTTGCCCCGACCACTGCCCCTGCGAGGAGTGCTGCTCCAATCAGAGTTTCCAGCGAAAGGAGTGGGTCAAGACGGCCGTGCGGCGCGCGGGAGGCAAGGGCTTCGGTCTCTTTGCGGACGAGGACATCGCGATGGGGCAGTTCGTCATCGAGTATGTGGGGGAGGTGAGGCGGAGCACTGCGGGGGGTGGGTGAGGGGTCATGCGTTGTTCCTGTCACTGGACATAGGAAGCGAGGCGTTGGTAAGCCAGAAGTGGTACACTAGTAGTTGCTCGCGGCAGCAGGTAGCCACCTCTCTTGCACCCCGCGCCACCCCGCTCCACGCACGCCAACCCCACCCCCGCCGCTCCCCACTGCTGTGACCCCAACCCTGGCCTCCTCAATGCAGGTGGTGCACGAGCGCGAGTACGACGCCCGCAAGCGCCGTTACCTCGACGAGGGCCAGCGCCATTTCTATTTCATGAACGTCGGGAACGGCGAGGTCATCGACGCGTGCACCGTGGGCAACGTGGGTCGGTACCTGAACCACAGCTGCGATCCCAACTGCGTGACGCAAAAGTGGCAGGTCCGGGGGGAGCTGGCCATCGGGCTGTTCGCCAGCCGGGACATCCGGTGCGGCGAGGAGATAACGTTTGACTACAACTTTGAGCGGTACGGCGACAAGCCCATCCGGTGCCTGTGCGGCACGGCCAAGTGCCGGGGGTTTATCGGGGAGAAAGGGGAGGTGGTGCAGGGCGTGGAGTTTGCTGAAATGGAGGACTGTTCGGCGGACCCGGAGCCGATCGTGGTGGATACGGATGCGGAGCTCATGAGGGAGTTGGAGGCACACGGGCACCCCGCGTTCGCGCTGTATGTGGAGATGCGGGCGGCGGAGGCGGAGGCGGGGCCGGGGGGCAGGGGGAGGGGCAGGGCGCGCAAGGTGCGGTGGTGGGGTGGGAGTGTGGGTGTGTGGGATGGGTGTCTGTCGCCTGCACAGAAGCACCCTGCACTGTATCACCTGCTTTGTATGCAGCTCTGGTGCAACTGTTGCGCTCATTAGTAACCTGACTGCTTGTTGTGTCTTCGTCTGTCCAGGAGCGTGCACCAGGGAGGAGGAAGGCGGCCAGGGACACACCCCGGGACGCAGAGGTGAGAGAGCTTAACATAACGGAGTTGCGAATAGTACAGCGCAGCGCACTCACTGTCACTGTGGCCCATTAACAGTGCAGCTGTCGATCACCCATGGGTCAGTGTACTTACAGGTGATAGTATCTGGGAATAATAATACTTGGTTGACGACAATCGCAGGGTTCGGCCCACCTGGAGGACTCGGATGGTGGGGAGGAGGACGCGGGGGTGTCGGGTGGCGAGAGCGATGGGCAGACGAGGGCGGGGGCGAGGCGCCGAGAGGTTGCGGTGCGGAAGGGGCGCACGGACCGCCCCGCGAGCCCGGACCACGCGGGCCGTCGCATTGGGATCGCATCTGCGCGGGACACTGGGATGCGAAAGGCGCCGAGCTCGGTGTTGTACTCGTGGCAGGTGCGCAGTTGTGGGGGTGGTGGGGGCGATAGAGTGGGGTTTACTCGTGGCAGGTGCGCGGTGATGTGGGGTGGTGGTAATGAAGTTGTGGTGGCGATGGAATATCAGTAGTGGGACGTACTCGTTGCAGATGCTCGTGGTCATAGCAGTGATCGGTTTGGATAGCATAGTAGCACTCTCCACCCTCATCGCAGGCCATCCCGCGCGACCAACGCAAGTCCGAAGTGGCCAGGCGCCTGGAGCCCCTTTTGGAGCCCAGCGGCGGCCTCAGGGACCCCAGAAGCACCGAGGAGCTCCTTTCCCTATTCAACCTGTGCGAGATCAGTCGCAACTTCTCCGCGTCAAGGGAGGTCCGCACGGATGGGGCAGGGAACAACGCACGCGCCCCCACGCGGGACATGCTGCTGCTGCTGGGGGCGGTCAAGAGCACGCGGCACAGGTGGGGGGGTGGGTATGGTTGTGTGAGCGGCTGGTTAGGGCGTCAAGTGGAATGCACGATTGCTGTCTTAAAACAATGTTAAATGCACCAACTCTCGCCCGCTGGTCGTCACCTCGCAGGAAGGTACAGGAGGAGATGGTCCGCAAGGGCATCCTGCGCCACCTGGCCCAGCTCTACGGCAAGCTGCTCACCCCGGGGGTGTCCTCGCATTACCAGGACATGCTGCCCCTGCTGCGGCTGTGCACGACGGCCATCGGGACGCTGCCGCTGACACGGGAGGACGCAGGCGAGGGGCGGCGGGGGGCGACCGGCTGTGCGTGTTGGACCGTCACCCTAACCGCGCCAGCGCGCTTGTTGCACCGTGTTGCACCAACGCCCTTACTGCACCACCACCACCCCAGTCACACCACCCCCACCCTCACCCCACCCTGCCACCCCCCACAGACGGCGTCGTGGCTGCCAGGGACCGAGTGAAGATGACCCTGTCCAGCATGCTGCAGTTCGTGGCGGCGGGCAGGGTCGACTGGCAGGCCAGAAACGAGGCCGTTGAGAAGTGCAAGTCCCTCGGCCTGCCGCCCCCCACCATGCAGCCCCACGGGCCCAGCCTCGGCGCCACGCCCCCGCCCCACATGCGGCCCGCCATGGCACGCGGCACCCCCACCTCTGCGCCATCGGCAGGGCCTGGGTCCGCCCGCAGCGACGGATGGGCCGCCACGCCCGGTGCCACCCCCGCCCGAGGGCCCAGGGAGGGGCCCGGGCCGTCCGGGTATACCTCCGGGTACGGCCCCAGGTTTAACCCTGCCACCCCCGGGTTTACCCCCGGGTCGGGCCCCGGGGATGCCACGCGCGGGGGGCCGCCCTCTGGGCCGTGGAGTTGGCGGGGGGACCCCAGGTGAGTAGTGGTGATGGGTGATGATAAGTCACGAAAGAGTCAAGTGAGTGCTTGAGTGGTGAAGGTGGTTGCGGTCACTATTTAGTGGGCCATGGCAGGCCCCCCGCAAGCGCCTCACACCCTGCCCTTTTACTACCCCTCAGGTCCCGGCCATCCTTAGCGCCCGGCATGGTGTGGTCCAAAGACGTGCAGCAGCCATCGCCCGCGCCCTCGCCCTGCCCCCACGACATCCGCAACCCCCGCCAGGGCTACGCTGCCACCACACCCCCACCGTTTGCCATGGCCAACGGTCATCACGGGGCACATTCGGGGCCAGGCGAGTGGGGTGGGGACTGGGGCGATGTGGGGTAGCGTTGTATGTCACAAGCATCCCTACTATGCACGAATGAAATGGCGTCTCCATCCCATGCACCCATGCCACCAACGCGGGCAGGGGATGGGGCTGCCATCACATCAGTGCATAGGGATGCTTGTGTCGCTCCCACATATGCGCAACATATGGTATGTAGAAAGACTCATCACCGCATTGTGCGTCGTTCCGTGGTGTGCAGGGATGGACAACGGTGCTGGGGCGGACCCCAGACGGGGGCAGGGATATGGGCAGGCACAGGCATATGGGCAGGGGCAGCGGTGGGATGAGCAGAGGACCGGGGAGAGTGCGCATGCGAGGGACGCGTGGGGTGCATCTGGGCCCGGGCCCCGGCCTGACAGCAGGCATGACAGCAGGCCGTCGGTGTGGGAGGTGGGGGGTGCGCTGGGGGCGGGGTGGCATGGGGCGTCTATTGCAACGGAGGCGCAGGAGGGGCGCAAGCGGCCAAGGGATGAGGCAGAGAGGGGCGAGAGCGAGGGGCGTGGATGGATGACGAGAGATGTCCGATATAATGGATCGGTGGCAACGGATGCTGCCATGGGTGGGGTTACTGCGGACGAGGGGGCGAGGGTGGAGGGGCGTGGGGTGCATGGGGTGGGGGCCAATGGGGTGGCTGGGAATGGGGCGCTGAGGAATCCGTGGGAAACACTGGCGGAGGTGAGAGGTGGTGTGAATGGAGGGGTTGGGGGAGAGTGGGTGGGAGTTGGTAGTGGAAGCACGGTTGCTCACCATCCGACCCACCTATGCACGATCATACGCACTGCACCCTCGCTCACCCACCCCACCCCATCCACCCCTGTCATTCCAGGCGGGCGCCCCCACCCCCAACGACCGCCCCTCCAGCTCCTCCGCGACACCTGAGTCTGGCGAACACAACAACGCCAGAATCCGCGGCACCGCCAGCGGGGGTGTTCCTGGGGCCTTGGATGTGGCTGTGACGTTCTCCAACCCAGGCAATCGGTTCGAGTCGTGGCTCGAGGAAGTGGCCGGGGTGTGCGTCAGCAAGTACCTCAGGCGAGGGGCGGGGTGGGGTGGTGTGTAGGGGCGTGCGTAGGGGGGTGCATGGTGGGTGGGGTGTGTATGGGTATGTGGGGTATTTAAGAGGTCGTGGTGTATTTAGGGGGGTGCACAGTATCTGCACTAATGGGCATGGGTTGGTCCCTGGTGCCAGCTGCCCTGTTATTGTCCCACCCCCCCCTTGCTCTCTCACACACACGCTTTCCCACGCCTAACCCCGCCTGCCCCCGCCCGCTTCGTCGCAGGGACGGCTTAATGGAGGAGTCGCGCGCCAAGGTGGTTCTGGCGAAGGTGACTGGCAAGATTCTGGCGTCAGAGAGGGCCGCGTACCAGGACAGGAGCGGGCGCGGGGCTGCGGCTGCCAAGGCCATTTCGGGACAGAAGGTGGCCGCTAAGCTCTACGAAATGGTGGCGCAATACGCAAAGCAGAAGTGAGGGGACGGGGAGGGAACCAGAAGTGAGGAAGCGAGGGGATGGGGAGGGAAGCGTGGTTAGGGAGGAGGGTCGGTGATGGTGGCTTTGGTAGTATGTTGGGTGGAAGTGAAGTGAAATGATGGGTGTAAAGTTTCGCGTGGGATGGTGGTTGAATTGTGGTGGCTTTGGTAGTTGTTACGTGTGCTGAAGAGAAGTGAGGGAATCGTGGACGGTGCTAGTGAGTATTACACACACCACGGCACAACAATGGTGTTTGGTGTGCGGAGCAGAGGTGTTGCATGGGCCGGCAGCATAGGATGGGTGTCACTCATGCCCAGCACAGGCACAGCAGCTGTGGTACAACAGCGGTGCAAGTGGTTTTGAATCAAGTTAGTGACGCACGGTGATGCGAGAAAGAGAGTGAAAAGTGAATAACAAGCGCGTTTTGACGATAGAGTTGACAATCCACTGCTAGTGCATTTAGTGATTCAGCTTGCATCTCATGAAATGTGACATCTCCCAGTCCGCACTTGCGACCCCTTGACAACTCTCGCAGCCTCATCCACCGCCCTCACGCCTCCCCTTCACTGAAGTAGTAGTCCCCCTCCTCATCACTGCCATCCTCCGCCCCATCCGCACCCGCACCCACACCCGCACCCGCTGCGCCACCCCCACCCCGCAGCCCCTGAGTCAACTTCGCCAGCAGCAGCTGCGCCGTGGATGACAGTTGGGGTTTACCCGGCTGCGTGCCCCCGCGGTTGGCCGTTGATGCACCCTGCCGGCCCTGCTGTGCTGCAGCCGCCTTCTGCGGGGGCAACGAATGACAATTAGCGATAGGCAATGAGTGTAAGGCGATGAGTGAAAGGGCAACGACACTATGAACAGCAGATAAGCGGAACGATAGGTGAATGTACATGGCATGCGGCACATGCACCCACCATCCCCAACCAAGGCGGACCCCATCACCCCACCCCACCCCACGTATCCAATCCACTCATCATTCCCCCACCCCTCACCTTCCTCGCCTCCTCCCTCTGCCGCAGCTGCCGCTCCGTGTATGCGTCTCTCTTCTCCTGCACCTGCAGCCGCTGCACCAACGCACCCGCCACCTCGTCGCCGTCCTCACCGGCCTGTGACAGACGACCTATGTAAAACGGTCAGTCTACATGCTAACAAAAATGAGTCAGCAGTTGTGATACTATCACTGACTCAGCAGCGCTTGTGTTGACAGGAGACACAGGAGGGCTTGGCGGAGCCATGTTATGACAGCACGAGCGCAAGCGGCGGTGCGTAGCGCGGCAGGCAGCGAACGTGCTGTGAACACCACACGTGCTGTAACCACCACAGAACGTGCCTCAGACGCAACCCACCCACCCACCCTTTTACCCTCCCTCTCTCAGGTCACGTGGCGGTCTCACCTGGCTGAGCACCTCCTGCACTTTGGCCTTCCACAGCTCCGTCCTGGCAAACTCCCTCGCCGCTGTCGCCTGGGGTCCCTTGCCCCGCCCCAGCCGCCGCGCCTCCGCCTGGCTCAGCGGCACAGCACGATCCGGAGCACGGTCCGACGCGCCACCTGCCTTGCGGCGAGGCTCGGGGGCCAGCCCGGCTGCTCTCGCGTACTTGCCCGCACCCGCCGTGGGGGGCTTCAGGGCCTTGGGGGCTGCGGGGAGGTGTCACAGGGTGGGCAGGTGTCTCAGGGCGTGGGGTGGAGGGGTGACATGTGAGGGTTGCAAGGTGAAGCTGTGAGCAAGTGACTGTGCAGTCACCTGCTCGGCTCCCTGTACCACGCCTGAATTGCAACCCATGCCATCCCATTCCGCGCATGTACCCTCCCCATTCCATCTTATCTCACCTGGCGACGCACACAGTGCCTGGAAGCACGCCTCGCACTCCCGCGCCGACCGCCCCGGCACCGACCCTGACACCGCGTGCCAGAAACGAGGGGCCGCGGGGTCCACCGTCAGAAAGGCCTCACGCAGCCGCGCGTCCTCCTCCGCCGTCCACTCCCGCGGGCCCCCTGCCCCGGCCTCTACCCCACCCTCCGCCCTCGCCTGCGCCCCCACCCCACCCGCACCAGCCACCCCCCTCTTAGCCGCACCCGCACCCCCGCCCGCCACCCCGCCGCGCCCCGCAATCTCCCTCGCCCGCCGCACTGCGTCTGCGGCCGTGCTCGCCACCCCCGCCCCATCCCTCCCTTCCTCACCCAAATGTTCACTCCCCATCGCACCCATGCCCCCTGCCCCATCTCCCTCATCCACCCCACCCGCATCTCCTAATGACTTTTCACTCTCTGCGTCCCCGTCACCCTCTCCCGCACCCCGCCCACGCCCCTTTCCCCTCCCTCTTGCAGCCCCCACATTGCGCCGCTTGGCACGCGCAGCGCCCACCCCTCGCCCCTCCTCCTCATCCGAGCCGGGTTCGATCCCCGCCGCCGTCGCGCTGCGTTTTTGCCCCCTTCCCCTCCCTCTCCCCCGTCCTCTGCCCCTCCCCCGGCCACTCTGACCTGCTCGCAATGAATCGCCCCCATCACGCTCCCCTCCCTCCCCCTCACCGGCAGTCCCTGGCTCACTGTCACGCCCATCCCCTTCCCCTCCCCCTCGCTCTCTCTCTCCCTCATCGTCCCCCTGTGAAGACACACCGACTTCCTCCCCCACTCCCTGACCCATCTCACCATGCTTCCTCTCACCCTCGCCACCCACCGCCCCATCACCGCCCTCACTGCCACCCGCTGCCCCCTCTGCACCCTCCACACCCTCGCGACCCTCATCCCCACTCCCCAACTCCGCCCCATCCGCACCACCCTTCCTCGCACCCACCCCATCCCGCGCCTTGCGCTGTTTGGGTGCTTTCGGCAGATCACCGCCCTCTGTGGCCCCGTCAGCAACAACAGCGTCGCCCCCTTTGCGATCGCCTCGCTTCCCAGGCACCCCCGAAACCTCCTTCTGGCGTTGACTCTGGCGGGGTTTCTGGCGAGCCCCTGTGCGAACTTTGGCCGGCCCGGCCTTGGCCGCGGCGGTGGGGGGCCGCTTGCTGCCAGCCGCACTCGCGATGGGCTGCGAGGGAGACGGCAGGGGGGTTGGGCTGAGAGCAGTCATCGCCGATGATAGCATGGACACAGGCAAGGGGCATATGACTAAACTTGGATCGCAAGCAATGGTCGACAGCATGGAGACAGTCGCAAGGAGCTGACCTCACTTACTGCCTCACCCACACTCACTGCCCCACCCTCACCCTCACTCTCACCTTATCGGCAGACCCCGGCACTGTCGCTCCCGACGGCCCCACCCACCACTCCCTGGGCCGGGACACCACGCGGCCACCCCTCGTGACGCTGACACCCGACTCTGACACGGCGGGCGCTGTGGATTCCCGAACGCTCTGCTTGGCGGATTTCTGAATTGGAGAACATCGGCAAGGGACTGACAACACGTGGTGTGCGATAATGGCAGGCACTTGCAGTGCCATTCAACAAGGGTGGCAGCACGGGTCACAGTCGCTCTATCACACCCCTTATCTTCCCCAACAGCCGTATACCAACCATCCATTCCACCACCCCTCACCTTCTCCTGAACCCCCTCGCTCCGCTCCACCCCACCCTGCCCCGCCCCTCTCTTCCCCTTCCCTCCCACACCCGCACCCGCCTTGCTCTTGCCCTCTTCCTCCACCCCCACTTGCTCCCCACCCTTCCCGCCACCCCCCTTGCCCTTTGCCCTGTTCTCTACCCTCGCACCCTCGCCCGCTTCATCCCTCTCCACCCCACCCCTGCGCGGTCGCTTGCTCCGCCTCTCCCTCACCTCCGCGCCTTCCGAGCCCCTCTTCGCACCCACTGTACCCGCCTCTGCGCCCCGCCTGCGTCGCCCCTCCCGCACGCCCCCCACCTCCGCCCCTGCCTCGCCATCCAACCCCAAACGCCGCAGCTCCCGCGACACCCCCGCCGCTCTCCCCACTCCTTTGTCTCTCCGCTTCCCCTGCACCCTTCCCTCGCCATCCCCCCTCTCACTTGCTACCTCCCCTACCGCACTTCTACCTTTCCCCCTCCCTCGCCCACGCCCACGCCCCCTCCCCCTGCCCCCCCGCCCCGCACCCCGCCCGCCACCACCCCCAACCCCTCTCTCACCCTCATCTTCAGACCCACTCTTCACATCCACGTCATCCACCCCATCGTCTCTCATATCTCGCGTGACATCGTCATCCGAACTCCCCTCTTCCTGGATCCGCCACCGCGCCTCCCGCCCCCGCCGCACCACGGAGCCCAGAATAGACCGACTGCGGCTACGACCGCCACCCACGCCACCCCCACTGCCACTCGTCACCACCCCCGCACTGCCCTCTGCCCCAGGCCCTGTCGTTGTCGCCCCCCCCGTCTGTGCAGCTGTGCGACCTGACACCCCCTCGCCCTCCCTCTCCGTTCCCAGTCTCGCATCCCTTGTGCCCCGCTCCGCGCTCTCCCTTGCGCCCGTCGGCAGCTCTGCCTTCCTCACAGCCACGGTCGGTGGGGGTGGCGGCATGAGATACCTGCCCAGGTCCTCCCCTCTCACATATGCCCAAATGATGTCCTTCCAATCAGCGGGGAAGCCGTCCTCAAACAGCGATCGGAGGGCGGGACTCTCGGCTGAAGCGCCTTGCAGGGCTGCGAAAGGGGCCGTGGCGATCGTGGCAGCTGGGGGGCCGGTGAGAGCCACCCACTCCTCGCCCGCCGTCACGACCTGGCGCGGAGAGCGGCGCTCGACCACGGCGTCTGCGGGGTGGGAGAGAGAGGGTGTGTGCGGGGGGTGGGTGGGAGCGGGTTGTGTGTGGGAGTGACGGGGTGTGAGTGGGGGTGACTGGGAAGGTGCAGGGTGCCACTCAGCATGCGGGTTGCGAGTTGCGACAGGCTTCAGCGTGCATGACATGCATGGCGCATAGGGGTGCTGTGTATTGAAGCACTCGCCAACCAATGCACTGCCGCCATCGACTACACCACCATGCCTGTCAAACAACCTCACCCGTCGCGTATGGCTGTCCGGGCACAGGATCGAGGCCCAGTCGCCTGCCCGGCTGGCCCCCCGCTGCCACCACCATGCCCCGGATGCTCAATAACGGGAGGCCTGAGGGCCGCATTGGGTCCGTCGCGCGCTGTCGCACCTCCAGCGACCACTCCACGAGCTCCACCATCAGAGAGCTGCCGGCCGACATAGGCGTATCCGGGAAAAGTGGGGCGCCGAGAGGGCCCGGCGTCGCGGCGCGCGGGGCTGGCGAAGGGAAAGCAGTGTTATGCACGGGGCCCGTCGCGCTCCTGGGCTCCACCACGCGGGCGGGGACGATCCATGGGGACGTGGTTGGTAACTGCAACTCGCCTGCCCCCGCGGGGGGCCCGGGCGCGGCGAGGGATGCCGGGGCGGGGATGGCCGGAGCGATGCTGGGGCCCGCGCCGTTGTCGTCGCTGGCGATCCCGATGGGCCTCCGTCGCACCGGGACGACGCGATGAGAGCTCGTCGCTGCGGCTGGCTCCACTGACCCTGGACCGGGGCCCGCTGCGGGCCCGCGCGAGGGCGCAGCGACGCTCCATGCTCCCGGTGCCGCGTGCGCCGACGGGGCCCCCGACTCTCCCTGCGACGCGTTCGTTTGATTCACCGCGGTCGTGTGTGCCGTTACTTGCATCGGCATACCCTTTGGAATCTCCCCTGCGCAGCGCCGAACAACAGAAGGGTTTGCATCCTTGGCAAGGGGAGCGACGAGGATATCTGGCCGCCGGTGGGTCACGCACCTGTGTAATAGAGACTTGGTCGCGGACTCTGCGCAACCAGCATCTTGAATCGCTCACGAACCGTGCTTGGGTTGCTCGCGATGCTCGAGGCGGACGTCGCGGCCCCCGGCGCCCTGCGCGCGGCAAAAGAGAGCTTGCCGGGATCACCCGCGTCACCTGCAACTACCAGTCGACTGTTGGCATGCGCGTCGAGCCTTTTAAAAACGACAGAACGGTCATCGCGGAGGAACATCCGTGTTGTCGACAGCCGTGGGTATGGAGGAGCGTGCCGTCACGTGGCGACACCTTCTCGCCTCCCCCCGTGATGGCGCGCTCACATGGGACTCACTCCCCCCGTCGCGATGCCCTGGCCCATCCCGGGCGTCGCGACGGCGTCGACGGCGGGGTGCATCGTGGCTGGCCTCACTGCCTACGCCGCCTTCGACTCTTCGGCGACCGCCACCATCCGTGAACGAGTCTTTATCCCTCGACGCGATGACTTCGTGACTATCGCGTCCACGCAGCCGCTCTGCAGTCAAAGCACCCTTCGTTCGCTGTCGTTCAAGTCCCCTGGCCGGCAGATGTGCGGCACCTGGGACACTCGCGGCGTGATGAGCACATCGCGACGCGGAGATGGCATATAAGCGTACGGTACGTGGTGCCAGTGGTGGCTAGACTGCGCCAGAGCTGCGTGTCGTGCTGAGTACGGGAGGTCCCTAAATCTAAGACGATGATAGACAACAGAAGCTGCCTAACCACTGAGAGCTACGCGGGCCTCGCACTGGAGGTAGTGAACCATGATAGGCACCCAGTGCTGGTGCTTCGGGGTCTGCGAATCGTCTGGGGCCTCAGTCCCAGTCGAGGTGCCATGTGGCCCGGGACGCCGCCCAGAAATGGCGGCAGGTGAAGACGAGGAGGTCTCTCTCCGCGGGGGAGCAGTTGAGGGCCACCACGGAGCCCTGCGTCCGGGGTCGTGGGGCGCAGGGTGGGCCCAGCTGCACGCTGCACCTGCTGCGTCTGCAGCTCTCTGCGCAGTTTCGCGCGCTTCCCGCACCTGCTGCAGCTGCAGGACGACCGCGTCGGGCTTCCCGGGCACCAGGAGCGCCTTGAAGTCCTGTCTCCACTTGTCCTTCACCTCCGTGGCCGATCCCTTGATTTTGATGCGGTCGGGAGCCAGGACCAGGTGGCAGCGGTACGACTCCCCGTTGCGCCCGCGGACCTGCGCAGTTCGAAACGATAGCGATGAGGAAGTGGTCAAGCAAGTCCGCGCCGCTCCTTGCTAACAACCGAGATAACCCCTCGGGAGTGCTTGCATTCACTCCGGCCCAGTCTCTCCTAACACCCTGACGCAACGCCAGTCCCTGCCCGCTCCGCGAGTCCTCGCCTTGATGGGGAATGTGGCGTTGCGGTCGTGCGCGATGGTGGCCAGCACAGCTGCAGCGTCCGCGTCCAGCTGCACCGCCTCCGGGTGCCACGCCAGCACCTCCACGAAGCTCCCAGGGAACGAAACGCGGGCTCCCACGCGCCGACCGACGTCGTCCGCGGTCGGGATGTACCTGCAGCGAAAGGCAAACAGCAACATTTGTGCAGTGAACGGCAGCGCCTGCAGTTGTCCTTTTCGCGATATGTTACACGCCACATACACCACAATCGCCATGGTCGTTACAGAAAGCCCTCCCTCGTCACTACTCACCGCTTTCCCGTGGCCTCGTCGATCTCCACCTCCCGGGAGCGCCTCCCGATCCCCTCCCGCACCCACTGCACCACGCACTGCGGGCCCTGCGCCACCCCGGCCCCTCCCACCGTGCTCTGACGCGACCGCAGCACCCGGTCCCCGTGCATGTACGCCCCCTCTATCTCCTCCTCCCGCCCGCTCACGGAGGCCGCGCTCTGCGGCCGGCCCTCGTAGGCGTGCGTGAAACGGCCGCTCTCTGACGCCGACACGGACGCCGAGGGCGGACGCTGCCGGGAGCTCCCGTGCCGCACCACCCTGCCCCGCCCGTCGTCGCCACCCCCGTCACCCGCCTCTGGTACCACGCGCCTCCCCACATGCCCCGCATCGACACTGGCATCGACATTTGCTGCCCCGTCAGAGTCGTCGTTTCCTGACTCGGGGATCGCGGGCATGGCGCCGTTGGGTTCCGGTGCCACGCGAGCCCTGCCCTTGCCCCAGGCGCCCGGCTCTGTGTGCGATGACGCAGTGGGCCCCAAGATGCGTTTGAGTGTGACGCGATTCGCACTCCTCTGCCACCAGTTCTGCTTCCACCAGTCCCGGGACAGCGCGGCGGTGCGGTCGACGGGGAGGCGAGGCGTCATTCCGCATACTGTGGGTGCGACGGGCGGGCATTGCACGATAAGAGCGGGTGGCATGGCGAGTTGGACAGCACACACTGCGCACTTACGCCCGTCGCATGCGCGTCCAGACACGACACCACATTCACATAGCAAGAAACATGGATGCGTTCCTTCATATGTCCTTCTCATAGCAGGCTCACTCACCGTACACCCCCATGCGAGACGTCGTGTCGTGCCCCCCCCGCACCTCCACCTCCACCCGCTGCCCCGCCAGCGCCGACAGCAGCCGCACCGTGCGCTGGTAGCCTCCCTCCTCACTGAACCCACCGCACAGCAGCACCTCCAGCCCGCGCGCCGCCATGGAGTGACCCGCAGCTGCGACGGGGCGCAGCTGCACCGCAAGCGCCACGGCCTTCACCCTCACATCCCCCATGGCCCCGTCCCGGCCCTCTCGCTTCGACCCGCGCGCGCTCAGCTCCCCCGCTCCGTTCGCCTCCCTCCGGGCCCCATCCTCTCCACTGTCGCCGTTTGCACTCGCCTCCCCGCCCCTCCCGCCCCATGCCTCCGGCAGCCCCGACAGCCCTCCCGCCGTCAGCCCCAGGTCCACTCGGACCCACGAGAAGGTCTCCAAGTCCAATAACCACAAATCGTTGAGCTCCTCCTCCCCCGAATGGCCACCATGCACGACCATGCACCTGCGGTGGGGGTGGATGTTAGCATGGGTAGTAAGTGTTTGACACAGACACCAACAAAATTATGAGTCGTGCAAAGCCCCACAGGGGCATCCTGAGTGATGGAGGGGCACAAGTCATATTGGGTAAGCGTGGGCGCAACATATTGCGACATGCGTCGCCGCATCGCTGCTCCCTCACTGCTTGACGGGTGCACATGCGGCGGACATGCGGCCGCACGGCCCTGCCCCGTGGGTCTGGATGCGGGACCAGGTGAAGGTGCCATCGCCCACCATCACGTACGAGACCTGGAGATGGCAAGTGGGGTGGGAATGGGGCCGTCATGATGCGAGGGGTGGTGGCAAGGAGGGAAGAGCTTGGATGTATGGTGCAACAGCAAGATCCATTCATGCACTTCCTCTCATTCAACCCAATCCATCCCCATGACCCATCCCACTCTCACCTCATCTGTCACATCTCCATCCACCATGCCCCCAAACAGCACCAGGGCGTCGGAGTGCACGGGGGACGGCACGCAGCACGCCGCCGACCGCGTCAAGGGAGCGGGGCACGACTCGGGCTCCAAAGGCTGCCACAGATAACTGTCCACGTGGTACACTGCGGTCAGGGTCACGCCGAGTCAGGTGGCGGGGAGCAGAGTGGAGGGCTCTGCATACGTATCACCCATCCCATTCCTGCCCCACCCGCCACTCACCCCACACGTCGCTCAGCTCCTCCCCGTCCGGCCCCAGCCCCCCCACGAGCACGACCCTCTCCCCCTCGCCGTCTGCCGCGTCGAGCATCGCGCTGCAGTGGTGGCTGCGCGGTGGGGGCGCCTGCCTCCCAGGCAAGGGCATGCTCATGTACCGGAAACCAGTGCCAGAAACCTCCACGATTCCCACGAACTCCTCCTGAGCCAGGGCCTCCTGGTCGGGACCAGATATGCCGCCGAACAGAAGCACGGCGCTGGTGCCCACCGCATGCGCCGTGAAGTACGCGCGATTGGGTGCGCTGCCGGACGTGCTCTGATCGCCGCCGTGGCTCAGAGGCACCGCGGAGTTGTCGCAAAAGGCGATGCGCTCCACTCTGCGGGGGGGGAGAGGGCGACGGGGGGTCGACGGCAGGTGCGGGCGTGGACACGTATGAGTTCGAACACAGTAAGTGTACTCGTAGTTAAGTTTAGGTGTTAATGTGTGCACAAGGCACAAGGTCGATCATTGCTTGTACAACTTTCACCCACACAACCCCACACAACCCCCAACCCCCTCGCCTGAGCAGCTTGGCGCGATCGGCGTTGTCACCGCCCAGACTGAGCGTCCGCCCATCCCCGAGCGTCACCACCACGTTGCCCGCCACAGGGCGCGACAGGGGCGGTCCCAGGGCCCAGTCATGCATCGGGCCCTCCCACTCTCTCTTCACATCCTCCGCGCCCATCTCGCAACTCAGCAGCTCCTCCCACTCCCCCACCAGCCACGCGCCCATCTCTGACACCTCCCCGCCCACGGCCTCCTCCCGCGAAACCCCCTCCGCCGTGCCCACCCGGACGCTCCCCGGCCGGCGCGCGCTCCGCTCCCGCTCCCGCAGTGACCCCCCGCCCGCAAACACCCCGCCCCGCCGCATCCCCACCTCGCCCACCTCCCCGTCCCCTTCCTCGCCCTGCCCCTCCGCCCCGCCCCCCACCCACCCATGCATCGCCAGCATCGCAGGCATCCCTGCAGGTGCTGCCCCACCCCCTTCCCTCATAGACTGTGACCTGCTGACGGTCCCAAACAGCCCCCGCGACCCTGCATCAAGGTACCCCGCTTCCACCGCGCCCCCCTCTCCGTCTCCCTCCGCCTCCCGTTCCCTCGCCACCGCCTCCTCGGCCCCGCCGGCCTGCACCAGGCCGCTAGCCTGCACATCCGGTCTGGCTAAGCGACCCGACTCTACCGCAGCCACTGCTGCCGCCTCCTCTCTCCTCTCCCTGCTCCGTGCTGCACGCTCCTCGTCCTCTTTCCCCAGCTCCCGCCGCAGATCCGCCAGCACCTCCGCCACCGGCCGCGCCCGGCCCTTGGGAAGGTGGGACTGCAGGCCGTCACCGGGCGCGATTGATGTGTCGTTAGCTCTCTCGCCACCCACGTCGGGGACAGACGCGCTCGTCTCCACCGTCTCCACCGCATCTCGCGTCCCATTCGCAGCCTCGATCTCTGTAACGAAAGCACCCTCAGCAACACCCTCAGTGACACCCGTGTCGCCATCCGCCATCGCCTCCCCCCGCGCGGCCCAGGCACGCGACGACGCCTGGCGCAGCAGCTCCAGCGCCTTCTTTCGCGGCTCCTCGATCCGCTTGCGAGCATCAGCCACACCCTTGTGCCCATCAACCCCACCTCCCACACCCTCGCCCTCCCCCACCTCGCCCAGCCCCTCCGCCCCTCCCACAGCACCCTCGTCCTCCCTCTCCTCCTCCTCAGCGTCTCTGTCACCATTACCCTCTCCCTCTTGATCGATGTCGAATGCCCGCACTGGTGACTGGTCCTCACCCTCCCCACCACCCCCGTAGGCGTGCTTGTAATATGCATCCTCAGCAGAGCCCTCATAGCCCTCTGGGTAACCTCCCTGCTCTCCCATGCCCCCGTCACCCGCAGCTCGGCCCCAGGCCTCGCCGCCCGCCCCCCCGTCCGCGCCCCTCGCCACCCCACCACCGATCCCCATCTCCAGCGCCCGGTCCAGCGCCACCCGCCGGGGCTGACTCCGCTTCCTCTCCAATGCCCCACGGTCGACTCCTACCTCCCCCGCACCCTGCAGCGATGCCGCCACATCTGCCGACGCCCCCGCTGCCCCCGGCCCCACTGCGCTATCGTCCCCACCCATGCCCTCTCCATCCCCACGTTCTGTATCCTCATCCAAACCTTCTGCATCATCCCCAACATCCCCTGCACCCCCTATGCCCTCCATTACCTCAACTGGCTCAAATGTCGCACCCTGTGGCAACCCCACCTCTCCAACAACCCCCTCGCCCCTGTGCCCCATTCCAGCAATCTCCACATCGTCATCCCTTCCACCCGCACTGACACCCGCATTCTCTGCCACCCACCCCTCCCCAGGCGCCCCTCCCACCCCCGCGCCATCGCCCTTCGCTCCCACCACACCCCGCCCCGCCTCTCCAGGCCCAGATGCACCGTCTGCGTCGTTCCTCGGCTTCCGCCCGCCCCAGCTCCCCGACAGCTCCACTCGGATCGCCTCTGCTTTGTCGAGGGCCACATGCCGTGGCTCCCCCATCACCTGCAGCCCCTGCCGCTCCGATGCCGGTGCCGGCACTGCCGGTGCGCTTTCTGTATCTTCCATGCCTCCGTCCGCCCCAGGGGAAAAGGCCTGCACTGGGTCCGAGGTGGTTTCTGGCGCGCCGGCCTGACCGGAGTCGGGCGACGGCCGCGCCAGGGCCGCGTCAGGCCCCGCGGCCTCCCCCGCCGCCGCGCCGCGTGTTTCGTCGCCCGCCGCCCAGCCCTCCGCGGGGCCCGCGTCCCTGCGCGGCGCCTCTGACACACGGGGCTCTGGCGTGGCCCTGAGTCGGCCGGGGGGCGTGGCTGCCAGGTCCGCCCCGTCCGGCTGCGACGCCGCGGAAGCGCGGGACGGCAGAGAGGCGCGCTGGCTGTCCACGGAGCTCCTCGGCAGCGACGCCGCCAACGACCCCAGCGGCAGGGGGCTGCCCGGCGAGCCTGCGGGCAAGGCACAGCTACACTCTCAGAGCCACGCCTTTACCCTGCGCGCCTCGCTTGATCAGATGTGCTGTATATAGCCCCAATTGTTTGGGTTCGAGATTTTGGCGCTGCAGAGAAGCGTGGTTCGCAGGCAGGCACGTGCAGGCACCGCTCACTTGCCGATGCCGCACTCCTGCGCACGGCAGCGTCCGCGCTCTCCCGCGCCTCCCCGCCGGCAGCGCGGACGCCACGGTCGGACTGCCGGCTGCGTCGGCCCAGCGTCACCGCCGACTCCTCCTGCCGCAGCTCAATCACCGCATTGTCGTCCAAACTCTCCCGAACGACCACAGAGGCGTCGTTAATTCCAAAAGCAGCGTCCTTGACATTCTGATCCAAACTCGCAACCTCCACGGAGCCCCGGCGGTCGGGGCTTACGCTGTTGCCTGGGTGACTGCCGGTGCCGCTCGGCATAGCGTCTGTTGTAGCATGGCCGTCTGCATCGGCCGCACCGTCCGTTGGGCCCGCGCCCGGCAGACGGCGGCGGGCGGGGCGCTTGTAGGAGACGGCACTGCGGGGACAGGAGAGCAGGGGGCTGAGGGGTCTAGAAAGAGGTGGGCGTTGGTGCTGATAAGCAGGGGTCCGGCAAACAGTGTAGTGGGATCAGAGCACGTTGTGAAAACAGCTCCTTGTCGGTTTGAGTCACAGCGACATTCCGCGCGAGCTCACCGAGGCTGGGAGTCGGGGCGAGGCACCGCGGCCCTCTCCGCCACCCCCGTCCCCATAACGTGCTCTCCCGGCTGCAGCTGGGGCGGGGGCGGGGGCGCCGAGGGCTCTGCGTCCGCGACGACGCCGGGGAGCTCCCCGGAGGACATTCGGTTCGAATCCCCGCCGCTCCGGTCGCTGCCCCGGGACCTCTGGGCACGGAGCTTCCCTTTAAGGAACTCCAGCACAGGGCTGGCCTCCTGCTTAGCGCCCCTGGCGCCCGTGTCAATCGCGGAGCCCGCGCGGCTCGCGCGACGGGAGTTGCTCCGCGACGAGTGCGGGGCCTGCGAAGCCGCGGGGTCGTCTTGGGGAGGGGCAAAGGTTGACACGCCCGTTGTGGGGGACGCCATCACGACCCCTTTGCCCGGGCGGGCCGCCGACTCGGGCGGGGAGTTCCACGGCCGCGATGCCGTGACGAGACCCTGGCCGTTGGGGTCCATGTACACGACGCGCGTCCGCTCGGGGGTAGAAGGCGAGTGGCGCGCGGTCACGTCAGTGGGCTGGGGCCCCGCGGGGCTCTCGCCGCCTGCCGCTGAGCGCGGACGGTCGGAGTTGGAGACGGTGGCATCGCGGGATGCCGGACGACTCGGGCCAGACGGCGGGCGGCGCGCGGGGGGCTGGCCCGGGGGCGGGGGTGGCACGCGGTCCTGCGAGAGGGTGGAGCGGGTGAATGGATGCATGGCAGCATTCAGCGATGTCGACATTGATTTCTGCTACTGATGCGACGCCGAGGGGGGACAGGGAGAGCCGGATACGTGGGAAATCAGTTGCGCATGCATGTTGCCCCTCGCCTTGTCGCTGTCATCGACCGACTCGATCTTCTTGCCCAGCCTGCGCTTCAGCAGCGTTCGAATAGCGTTGGCTCGCGAAGGTCGCTCGTTCTCGGGCATGCCCGGCGGGACTGGGGCGTCACCATCGCCAGGCCCAGCCATCTTGGCCATCATCAGCCATGGCCCGCATGCGTGGCGCGTATCACAGGTGGCGTTTGTTGGGCACGGTGTGCCAACACAGGCTTCATTCGAAGCAGGAAAGATCCTCTGACAACCTCTGGCGTCACCGATAGGTTCAAACAGTCCCTGGGCCGAGCTAAGCAGCCGCACAGATCGGCGGCGGAAACCGAGGCGCAGGACGCACGGCACGTGCAGGGCCCGTGGCTCCCCGTGGGTCCCGGGGCCACACCACACTTTGGACTTAGCCACACGGTGTGTCCCGCCCCCTTCGCGTGGTGAGAGTGGAGCCTGACGCATATTTACTGATTCAACTGCGTGTTTGCACAGCGGCGGGTCCCGCCGCGCAGCCGAGAGGCGCGGAGGGCCCAGCGTGCCGGCATCGGCACACAGCCTCTTTCGAATTGCCGGGGGCATCTCAGGGGTGGCAAGGGATTGCATTCATGGTATTCTTCGCATCCTCGCCGCGCGAAATTGGCCTCAACGCTGCCGCTGCCCGCCCTCGCAGGCCCCACTGTGCTGTGCGCCCTCCTGTGCACCGAGTGGCCGACGGCTGTGGACTCGACGCCATTGCTGGCTGCATGGTGGTCATCAAGGTGAGGATCGTGGGGCCCGCCGATTCTCCCGTCCTCTGCCTTGAGCTGGATATGTGTTTTGAACATCCAGCCACTCCTCGTATGCCATTTGCGATTGATGACCCGCCCACGTCCTCGTGTCCGCTGTCGTGCGCAGCCAGCGAGCGCGGCGCGTCGCCTGCGCAGCAGCACACACGCTCTTTCCATTTCATCCCTCGTCCCACGCTTTGCTCGCGGCTGCCCGGCGTCTTCGCCCTGCCAATTCACCGCCGTGTGTTGTATACCATCGCAGGGAGCGGATGGTGTCCAAGTCGGGCCCGAATTCCCCGGCCCTGGCTCCATCGGGCGTCCCGACGACCTCCATGGAAGCACACGCGTCTCCAAGCGCGGCGAGGCGCAGCGGAAGCGGAGGCAGGCTCTCGAAGAAATAAGCGGCAATGCAGGTGAGTCGCCGGGCTTGGTCGCGGCCCAGCGGTGCGCCGTGAGTGAGTGACTGCATGTAGCAACCACGTTCATACCGCACCATCCCCGCACTCGTCGCAGGGGCCGAGCTGGACGACGACGCGCAGCAGCGCGAGATCATGGCGATCATTGCGGAGGAAGAGGCGGCCCTCGCGCGGCGCGGGCCCGCGAAGAAGAAGCAGAGGGTGAGCGACATTGGTGGCAACAAAGCCTGAGCTTTCGCTACTATCTACGTCGTATCTATCTGTGTCCAACTGCGACCCGCTCGTTGCCTCGCGTTCAGGTGGAGCCGGAGGCGATTCCCCGGCCGCTGGCGGCGGGCAGCTTCGCCCCGGGCGTGGAGCGCGGGGTGGCGGGGCAAATTTACCGCCTCTCCCTGCGCAACTTCATGTGCCACGAGAACCTGAGCGTCGAGTTCAATCGCCACGTCAACGTCATTTCCGGCACCAACGGATCCGGCAAGTCGGCCATGCTGCAGGCCCTGCAGCTGACCATGGGGGCCAAGGCAAAGGACACCGGTCGCGCTGGGGCCGCGGCACAGCTCGTGCGCACCGGGTGCAACGCCGCTGTGCTCAACGGTGAGTGCAGAAGACTTGCTAGGTAGCTGCAGGGCTTACTTGCGAGCAGCTGTGGGGGCAGCTGTGTCGATGCGAGGCATGCGCTGCTGCAGTTTCGTGGCCTTGGATACCCCACACAGGCTAGCTGCACACCAGATGCCGGCGCACAATGATGCTGAGCATTACTACCATTTGACGCCGTGGTGAAACCCTTTGTTTGACATAGTGTGTGTAGGCCTACAGTGGCATGCCTGACGTCGCCCCTCCATGCGCCCACCCCATGCAGTGTGGATGTGGAACACGGGTCCCGGCGCCTACCTCCCCGAGCTTTTCGGCGAGTGCATCGAGATCCAGCGCATCATCAAAGCCACGGGTAGCGGGGGCGTCAATGCTGTGCTTCTGAGAAACACCGCGGGGGCGGTGGTGCGCAAGGGCGCGAAGTCCCTTGACGAGCTGCTGGACTACATGGGCGTGGACGCCAGCAACCCGGTGAACGTGCTGACGCAGGACGCGGCGAGGTCCTTCCTCAGGTGACGGCTGATAGCTGAGAGGGGTTGGGCGTGAGTGCGGTGGAAGGGGGTGGGCGGTGGGGGCGGCAATGGCCACTGCCCCACCACCCTGTTCTCCCTTCTTGCTCTGCTTTCTTGCCGCTACTAGCCTGTTATCACTCACCACCTGCCAGTCACCGCCCTCTCGCCACCCACCCTCCCCACCCACCAGTCACCGGTTACCCCAACTCTCCCCCGCAGCGGCGGCCACACGGGCCGCGACATGTACGACTTCTACATGAAGGCGACGGGCAACGACCACGTCGAGTCCGAGATGACGAAGATCTACGAGATGCTGCAGGCCATCAAGACCCGGAGAGACGCAGCCAAGGCGCGGCTGGGGGTGCTGCGGGAGCGGCTGGAGCGTGCGAGGGAGCTGGGGCGGGCGCTGGAGATGCGGCGGGCGCTGGTGGACATCCAAGCTTCGATCCTGGTCCTCGTGACGTGGACGGACTGGTACCAGAGGGAGCAGGACCGTCGCAGGGCGGCCGAGGTGATCGCCACGGCGCCATCCGTGGTGGCGCAGCTGCAGGGCGATGCAGACCGTCACGCAAGGGAAGCGGAGGAGTTGGATGGGCAGATGTCGGAGTTGATGGCAGCGGCGGAGGCCCAGAGCGCGCGTGTGGCGGAGGCCAAGGGGCGGCATGCGGTGGCAGAGCAGGGACTGACGAGGGCCAAAGAGGAGGTGGCCAGGGCCAGGGCGGAGGAGGAGTCGAAGAGGGGTGAGGGGTTTATGAGTTTGTGGGGGTGGCAGTGGGTGTGGGTGAGGATGTGGGGGTGGCAGTGGGTGAGGATGATGGTGCTGGTGTGTGGGTGGCAGTGGTTGGTGATAAGGGTGGGGGTGGATAGTCACTTAAAACTTAGTAAGGATGCGTCAAGTCGTCCCCTCCTGTTCCCTCCCCAGCCGACTGCGCCCAGCTCGAGGCGGCGATAGAGGAGATGGGCTCCGCGTCGACCAAGGCCAGGGAGGTGATGACGCAGCAGCACTCAGAGACGCAGGCCATCCAGGACCAAGTGGCGGAGACGCAGAGGAACAGCGACCATTTGAGGTGTGGCGATACTGGGGCAGGGGGGAACAGGGTGGTAACGAGGGAGACAGGGTGGTTGATTTTGTTGATGCAGAGACCAGCTCACACCACATCAAGCTTGTTCGTGAACTTCTCGCCTTGCTGAGCCCGTCTGTTACCTCCCACCAACCCCGCCACCCCCCCAGATCCAAGGCGGACGCCCTCCGCGCCCTTCTCGACGAAACCACGCGCGCCAAGGCCGATCGGATGCAGGAGCTCCAACGCACCAGGCACAAAGTCAACGCGGCACGCGGCACGCTGGACCGCCACTCCGTGCACCTGCAGCGGCTGCGTGCGAGCGCCCACGACCGAGCGGCGCTGTTCGGGGGCCCGGAGATATCCAAGCTGGCGAATGCCATCAAGACCCACGCCTCGCGTTTCCGTTACAAGCCCATTGGCCCCATCGGCGCGTACCTCACCCTCACCGACGCCTCGTGGGGCCCTGCGGTGGAGTTCGCCGTGGGCCACTTGCTGCAGCAATTCCTGGTGCACAGTTTTGATGACCTGCAGACCCTAAGGCAGCTTGCGGATCACTGCGGCGTGCCACGCCACGCGCTCCGTGCCATCGTGACTCGTTTGGATGTGGCGCCCTACCCGGTGCCCGAGGCGCCCCTGGGGCCTGGGGTCACCACGGTGTACCAGGTGAGTGGGGTGGGTGGCGTCAGGGACGGTTGACGGTCTGCCGGGTGAGTGGAGAAGGCGCGTGGCTATTGATGGTGTCCCATGTCGCGCGACGCCTGAAGCCCTGGCCTCGCGACCGGCTGTCATGAAGACACCATGCACATCACATGAACATATCATGAACATACATTAACAATAAACGTACCATTCACATCACACATCATGCTCACATCACACGCGCCCCTCTCACAGGTGCTGCGGTGCACGCGCCCCGAGGTGGCCGGCCCCGTGATGAATGCCCTGGTGGACCACGCGTACGCGGACCTGTCGGCGCTGTGCGTGACGCGGGACGAGGCCAAGCAGATCGGATTCCAGCGCAACCGGGGGGGCAAGGCGACGGGCAAGGCTACGGGCAAGGCTACCGGCTACTTCAAGGGCAGTGACCGGGACCCCCCCACGCGGTACCAGACGCGCGGGGGCTTCCAGGACAGCGAGAATGCGAGGATGGACGCACGGCCGCGCATCAGCACCGAAGGTGGGCGCCGCCTTTGGGGAGGGGTGGCAGCCAGTAAGGGGAGGGTGGTGGTGGCGGGTGTAGTGACCTATCACTAGGCATTGCAGTGGCAGTCAGTATGAATCGGGCGTTCTTTGAGCGTGAGATATAAGCTGACATGTCTCTCTTGTGTCGCAGGGCTCAGCACAGAGGAGCTGATTCGACAGGAGGAGGCGGGGATGGGGCAGGCGCAGGTGCGGCGCTGGCAGGGCCACTCATGTAGGACTAGCATTTGGGGATAAGCAGTGATCCCGTATGAACATGGTTGTGTGTGTGCTCAACCACGCTTGGGCAATGTATAATACCCGCCACCCATCACTGTTGGCACTACACCGCTGCTACCCAGCTGCCACCACACTGTGACACCATACCCCTCGTCCTTTCGCCAATGCAGGCGGCTGTGACAGCGCTGGATGCTCAGTTGCGCGGCCTGATGCTGGAGGTGGGGCAGCTGGGCGAGCGAGAGCAGGAGTTGGGGCGGCGGCTGCAGGACGCCGATTGGCGGCTGGTGGACCTGCAGTCGGAGCTGGCATCGCTGCAGACGCAGCTCAAGGACGCGCAGACGCAGGCCATCCTCACCCAGGCCAACCAGATGGGGGAGGTGAGAGGAGAGGTGGCAATGCTCATACAGGCTAGTCTAATACTAATTAGATGGGGGAGGTGAGATGAGGGATGTGGGGATGAGGGATGGCAATGCTCACGCAGGCCAACCAGATGGGGGACGTGAGATGGGGGATGTGGGGATGCGAGAGGTGAGATGGGGTGTGGCAATGCTCACCTTGGCCAATTATGTGGGGGAGGTGAGGGATTGAGAGCGAGGGCGTTGACATGGTCGTGACGACGGCACTGCCGTCATGCAAACGGCATGATTGTGACTGAGTCATCACGAGTCAATCGCTTGCTTCGTTGCTTTCCCCAGGACGAGGAGCTGATGAGGCTGCAGGAGCTCCAGGCCACGCTGCTGGACTACCAAGTGCAGAGGGCGGACCTGGCAGAGCGCGTGAGGGAGGCGGACGGACGGGTGAGGGGCGGGGAGCGGGGGAAGGGTGATGTGGGTGGGCATGGTGATTATGGGCACGCTGCTGCTGCTAATGGTGATGATGATGATGGTGTGGAATCACTAGCTGAGTTGATGTGCAGGTCAGTAGCTGAGGGGCGGGGGCGGGAGTGACGGCGAGCGTGGGGTGCCGCTGCTGTTGCACAGTTCTCTCTCCCCCTTCTCTCTCCCCCTTCACCGCCACTCCGCCGCGAGCGTGGCGAAAAAGACGCGATGTTATTTCACCAAAACTCGAACCCGCGACCTCTCGTCCGCAGGAGCGCGAGGCGGAGCGCGCGCGCCACGCGGTGTTCAAGGAGGGTGCGGCATTGATGCAGACGCTTGCGGAGCAGAATGAGCGCATGGGACAGCTGGCCCCGCTCCTGCAAGCGGCCAGGGAGGCGGAGACGGAGTGCTGGGTGAGGGAGGGGTGGGAGAGGGGAGCTGGGGTGGGGCTGTGCAGAAGTGCATGTTCGGTGGGTAGGGGAGGGTGGAGTGGGGCGTGTGGCGCAGGGTGGTGGAGGAATCCATGCTGCTTGTTTTTGCTTAGTACAGCACTAGCAGTGCCGCTGCTATGCATTCGTGCTATGCCACGTGCCTTCGTGCTATGCCCATGCCCGTGCCCGCCTATCCTGTGCCGCAGCGCCGCCTGGCCGAGGAGGAGGCCCAGCTGGCGCAGCAGACGGCGTCGTTGGATGTGCTGCAGCAGATGGCTGAGGAGGCCCAGGGGAGGCTGGCGGAAGACGGGGTGGACCAGGTGAGGGGGTGTATGGGGTAATGGGGGTGTGATGGTGTGCGGGGGTAGTGGGGTGGACCAGGTGAGGGAGTAGAGGAGGTGGGGTGACGGGGTAGAGGAGGTGCGGCGGTGTGCATGGGGTGACGGGAGCGAATGGTTGCTGTTTCCTCTGCCTGCTTTTGCATGTGCAGACGACTCTGCGACCATGAGTGCGGCCACTCCCCCCACCCACCTGCGCCCCTCCACCCCACCCAGAGTGCCATCCCCTCCCACCTCCTGCGCTACTACAACTACGTGCTCTCCATTCTCATGGAACGGCCCAACAAGACCATCGCCACAGTGACCAAGCAGGTCGACATACTGAAAGACCTGGTGGCTGCTCGGAGTGGGGGTGGGTCGGGGGCAGGACCGTCTGGGGTGAATGCGGATGGGGCTGGGCCATCTGGGGTGGCGGGTGCGGGTGCGGGTGGCAGTGGGGGTGCGGGTGTGGATGGGGTGGAGGCGCCTCTGCTGCCGGCCGGGGTGGTGGTGCCATCGAATGAGGAGCTGACCAAGTACCTGAGGAAGGCGAGTGGCTGACTGTCAGCGGTGGCGGTGGTGTTGAATGAGGAGCTGGCCAAGTACCTGAGGAAGGCGAGTGGCTGACTGTCAGCAGTGGTGGTGGTGTTGAATGAGGAGCTGACCAGAGGCGAGTGGCAGAGGATTGCTGCTTCATGATTGTCAGCGACCACAGCCTCTCTCTCCTTACTCTGCAAACTCTCTCCCTCCTCACCCTCTCCCACCCTCCTCACCCTCTCTCCCTCCCCACCCTCCACCCTCCTCACCCTCTCTCCCTCCCCACCCCTAAACCCTCCCTCTCCCTCCCCACCCTCTCCCCAGGCCGAGCGCAGTTTCGCCTTAGCAGAGGAGCAGGTGGCCCACACGACCCCCGCGGAGGTGAGGCGGGAGCGCGACGCGGTCGACACAGAGTACGAGGAGCTGAACAAGGCGGTGATCAAGGTCAAGCTGGTGGTGGACAAGCTGTCGGACGCTTATGACGAGAGGAGGGTCGATTTGGACCGCATCCGGAGGCTCAACGAGGACGCCATGGACAACGTGAGGGGTTGCTATCAGTAGTGGTGATGATGGATGGGGTGATAGTGATGTGGTGATGGATGGGTGTGAAGGGGACGCCATGGACAAAGTGAGGGGTTGTGGGGGTGGATGGGCAGTTGTAAAGGGTGGTGCTTAATGGGGTGACAGATGGGGTGGTGATAAAGCGTTAATCTCGATACACAAGTCACTACCTCAGCATGCAACACCCTCTCCCTCTCTCTACCTCCAGCGTTTCTTCCAGTACATGAGCCGCAAGGGCCACCAGGGCTCCATGGCCGTGGACCACCAGTGCCACACCCTGCGCCTGACGGTGCACATGAACGGACACCAGGCGCCCACCGAGGACCTCAAGGCGCTCAGCGGGGGGGAGAGGTCGTACACCACGGGTGAGGGAGAGATGGGGGACGATGGGGGTGGGGTGGTGGTGGGGAGGAGTGAGTGGGGTGGGGGTGTGGTGGTGAGTTATGAAGAGAAGTCGTACACCACTGGTAGTGGTGAGGGAGAGATGGGGGTGGGGTGGGGTGGAGCAAGTGGTGAGAAAGAAGAGAAACAGCTAAGCTGTTAAGCTTCTCAGCACATGTTGTCGTCCACCGAGCTGCACCACAGCCTCCACCTCACTTTGCCACCCTCACCCTCATCCGTACCCCCCAGTGTGGCCTGGCTGCTGCCATCCTCACCCACCCACCCCCAACCCACCTCACCCCACCCGACCCCACCCACCCCCCTTCAGTCGCGTGGCTTCTGGCCCTGGGCCAGTCCACCCGCAACCCCTTCCACGCCTTTGACGAGTACGACGTTTTCCAAGACGCCTCCAATCGACGGGCGTCCACGCGCGCTCTGACCGAGTTCGCCAGGGAGATGGACGACAAGCAGTTCTTCCTACTCACGCCACAGGCGAGGATGGGGGGGGGGGGGGCTGTGGGGGCATGTGGGGTTACGGTGTTGCTGACGCCTCATTGCACCACCTGCCGCACCATTGCCATCTCTGCCACCCCTTTAATAACCCTTGCGGTGTTCGCAAAACTCTATGTCGCCACCATACTCGCCACCGCGCCTTATCCATATCTTTCCCTGCCAAACTTCGCAGGACCTGGCGTCGATTCGCAAGGTGGTGGACGATTTGAACGTCGATGGGGCGCGCGCCAACCCACCCCAGCCCCCGCTGCCCGAGGACTTCGTGAGGTTCCAGCTCATGAGGCCAGCCAGGGAGAACGCCGTGAGGGCTTGAGGGGGCTTGTGTGCTCCAGCTCATGTGGGCGTAAGAGGGCGGTGTGAGAGGAAGAGTGGCCGTTGCTTGCGTGGCGCTTTCGCTGCCATGCTCGGTGCTTGCGTGACGGGGGCGGCCGTCGCTTGCCTGACGCCTCTTGCTTTGACGCCCACCAAAACGGATGAGCCGCATTGCGAGATGTTTGATGGGATAGGTAGAGATAGATAGAGACAGGCCCTGGCCCCACGTGAGTGATGTTCCCCAGCTCGTGCTCTTTCAAACGAGACCATACAACTGCGTCAGCTTTTCGCAAGCAAATCATGTCTCAAGGGTTGGGCGGCGCCGAGCAGATCCCCCCAGTCCGTCAGTAGCGTCTGCCTCGCCCCCTGCCCCGGCCCCTCCCCCGCCCCCGCCCATGCCTGCCCCGCTCCTCCTCCTCATCCCTCTCCGTCGGACGGCTAAACATGCTCCCGAATATGTGCTCCCTCAGGTCCCCACTGCCACCAACGTTTCCACTGCCACCAACGCTTCCCTCCGTGACCACCCCACCGCCTGCCCCACTGCTCCTGGGGTGGTACCCTGCACCGCAGCACAGCACGGTACGAACGTGCTTAGACTGTCACACTTTCCTCTACTCGCACATCCCCACCGCTGGCCCAGTATTCAGCCCCACTTAGATAGCACCCCTTACACCTCAGCACTGCCGCCTGCCACGCGTCTCACCTCCCCCACCGCGCGCCTCCAGGTCCATCTGCCGCTGCAGCTCCTCCGCCAGTCGCCGATCCCTCTCCTCCTGACTCAGGGCCCCCTCTGCCTGACTCAGGGCCCTGTCCGAAGTGCCTGCCTCCCTCGCAGCCCCGCCACGCGCAAACCCCCCCCGCCCGCTGCCCCGACTCGAACCCACCGCACCTATCTCCTCACTTCCCGCTGCACGTCCCCGGCCCCTCCCAAACGCGCCCCCGTCCCCGTCGCCCCTGCCCCGACCCCTGCCACCCCGCGCCTCTGCCCCACTCCTGTCCGCTCGCCCCCCGTGACCCACACCCGCCATCTGCTCCCGCCGGCTCTCCTCCAACATCTGCCTTTGAAGCTTCTGCGAGTGAGAAAACGATCACTGACCATCGATACAACGGCTGGATCACAGCAACGGCCCGTGCACCCCGCTAACCCAGTTGCGTGCCAAAAGTACAGGCCAACACGCTACGCCCCACCCTCACCTCCGCGAACCTCCGATCCGCTTCCTCCTGCCGCGCCCTCTCATCGTCCGCCACCCCCACACCCATACCTACACCCACGCTATCCAGCGTCACGCGCCCCCTCCGCCGCTCCTCATATTCCTCCAACGTCATCTTGCCAGCCGCACCCTCGTTGTCGCCGTCACCCCACCGGCCCCGCCGCTCCCGGCGACCGCCACGGCCCCGTCCGCCCCGCCCCTCCTCTACTTGCACCCTCAGCCGGGCGCGCACCGCATCCCTCCGCACCGCCAGCCCCGCACCCTCCGCCGCCTCCACCTCCACGCGCCGCTCCTCTGCGGGGGGTGCCGCCCCCGCTGCCGCGCCCTCTAGCGCTTTCCTGACAACGTCCGCACCCACACCGGCGCTGTCGGGCCGATGGGCCTCCCGCTGCCCGGGCCTGCGCCCACCCTGGAAGAGTCGGAAGGGCGGAGGGGGGTCCTCCCCAGCCTCCCCTTGGCGCCTGCGGACGTCGCGCGAGGGCGCGGGTGGCGTGCTGATCGCATGACAGCACAGGATGCCGGTGACGGTGCGGGCAGTCGGTCCATGCCCCTTGGCCGAGAACTCTGCGCTCACCTGGCCCCGGCCAGCGCCCCGTACTTGCGCTCGACGTCCCAGGCTTCGTAGAGCTCAGGAACGGTGCCTCCCAGGACCCGGACGTTCGCATTCTTGAGCAGCAAAAGCCCTGCAACGCACAGAGCCATCATTTGTCGCAAACGCTACGCCAGATGTCGCTCGGGTGCATGGTAAGTGTAGCATGCCACAGCGGAAGAGCAAAATGTTCCTCGCCTTGGCGCGCCGTCGCCCGCGCGATCTGGATTTTGCACCCCGGCGGCACCGCGTCTGTCGACGAGATGCTGCCGATCGGCTCGTGCTCGATAGCGATGCACGTGCTCCGCCCGTCCGTCAGCTTAAAACGAAGCATCCTCTGAGGACCACCCGCGCCGGCGGCAGCGGCGCGTGTCGGCCGTGCGACGTCCGTGCAGGCCAGGACCTGCATCACGACCGGCCCGGGCACAGCCACGGCATCCGAAGCCCGTCCGACCTGGTCTGCGCAGATACACGACCAAGCGGCTCATCTCCAGCCGCATCGGACGATAAGACGCACGCGCTCATCCCCTCACGCACCTGCCACCGTGGCCTCGCCCCACTTGCGCTGGTCTAAGCCAAGGAGGCGCTCCCTCAGGGTCGCCGCGTCATGATCAGTGGAGAGGAAATCGCCGCGGACTCTGAGAGTGCGAAGACATTCGCATCAAATCGAAGATACGAGCTGTCCTTGTGGCTAGCTTGGCTGTGGCTTGTGAACTGGCCCTTACCGGAAGCCCTCCTGTTCCAGGGCCCGCATCTCGCTGGCTGCTGCGCTTTCGTTGCGTTCACATTGATGCTCGAGTCGCTTGCAACAGCATATAGATAACGAGTCATGGGAAAACCCTGACGCCAGCAAGCTGTGACGCCGCCGGGTCTATAATAGGGACTCTATTTCAGGGCCTTGATGAGCGGCTCGAAACTGTCGACGAACCAGTCCGCACCCTCAGCGACCTTCGGGCGGAACACCACCCCGCCATACCCGATGAAGATCTTAGCCGCGCCCTCGCCCCTTGCCTGCGGGTCAGTGAGGGAGTTACAGGTTCAATATCCATGCATACACCTTCTAGAAGGCACACACTCATTTGCAGTAGCGATGTCGCCACAGCAGGGGCGCGCCTCACCTCCAGGTCAGTGGCCCCATCGCCGATAGCGACCACCGTCCCATACCCGTGCTTCTGCCTGATGAACTTGACCGCTTCGGCCTTGCCTCCCGACCGGGACGTGAACTCCTTCTCGTCGAAGCCGACGTACGTGCCGTCCGGCGCCCAGAGGAGCGTGTTGGCAAAGACGTGTTCCCTGCATGCAGGAGGCGCCTGGTTACCTCAGCCTCCCTCGACGCCATCTCGCATCGGCAGCGACTGAGACCGCTGGGAGGGCTCATTATTCACCTGGGGATGTTCATCATGTCGGCGATCGGGTCGATAATGACGCGGAAGCCGCCGCTGACCAGGAAGACGCTCTTGCCCCGTCCCTGGAGCGCGCGCACGAGCTCCGGGATGCCCGGGGAGATGCGCGGCGGGTGCGCGGCGAGGAATCGATCCATGTCCTGCCGGGAGCAGTTCATGAGCTGCAGGCGCTCCCGCAGCGCGTCCTGGAAGCGCACGTTGCCGCCCATCGCCCGCCGCGTGAGCTCCGCCACCTGGTCGCCGACGCCGAGGAAGGCCGCGACCTCGTCAATCGACTCGTCCGTGCAGAACGTGCTGTCCACGTCGAAGCACACCGCCTCCGCCGACCGCCAGGCCTCCAGCGTCGCAGCCGAGGGCTCCCTTCGCACCTGCGCGGGTCCCGTGGGAGAGCTTTCGCACGAAATCGCCGTGACCGACTAGTGACTGCCTTTTCCTCGCGTCCGCTGCGCGAGAGCCTCGCCTGCACCCCCGCATCCTGCTGGGCAGCCTGCATCGCCACTTGTCGCCCTGCCCTGGGCGCGAGCTGCCGCGTTGCTGTTGCGCTCGGAGCCCAGCGACCAGACACACTGCGAAGCATTACACGGCAAGTTTTCATTTGACCCATGGGGCCCAGTGCATCAATACGGTCTCGACAACAATCGCCTCCCGTTTTGTAAAGCGCTAGCTGGATTTCGCGCCTTCGGACCTGACGAGCCTTGCATTTGATGTTGCAGGAGACGTCTGGGGCCTGCTGCACGGACACAGGCGGCAGGCGCACGCAGCCACCATCGTCTCTTCGGCCGGTCTTCACGCTCAGCTTAGCGCGTTGGCCGAGGCCCCTGTTGAGGCCGCGCGAGCGCTGCGCGGAGACACCTCACAGGACTCCATCTCGATCGACAGGTGTCTGAGATTTGCTCGATCTCTGCGGAGGCGCGGGTACACCCTGCCAGTCCGCCGGGCTGCTGCCACCCGCGCGGTTCCCAGCCGGCCTCACGGTCTCCGCGCTAATGATGCTCGCGAGGTGCCGTCACCGATCCGCGCCCCCGTCCTCCGTCGAGAACTTTGAGACCGTTGGCGCGGGAACCGCGTTTGCTCGCGCGAAAGCCACTCTGAGGGCGTGCCATTGATCCAGGACGCCGTCTCTTGCAGATTCGGCTCCGCACGCCGCATCTCTGAGGTTCTGCCTTCCTCGCGCTGCCGCACGCGGCTCCTTGACTGAGATGCAGGTGCGCCCAGCACCCTGCGCCCCAGAGCGTTGGGATCGCACTGGCATGCCTCGTGCACGTTCCACGGACAGCGCCGGATGTTGCAGCGCTGCAGCCCCGATCCATCTCGCGCGGTTTGGGGCAGCGCTCCGTGCAGCCTTGCAGACGCCTGGGGCCGCCCGATGGCCGCCGTTGCGGGGCCCCCGGGGCAGCTGGCGCTTTCTCTCAGGCTCACTCTGCCAGCACCGGCGCTGGCTGCCCGACGATCTCGCCTTCTGCGATGATGAGGCCACGCCAGCCACTGTGCCTGCAGGCCCTCCGCCCCGCCCCCGCGGGCTGCCCGGCGCGGTCCCGGGCTCCACTTCCGGGGACGCAGCATTCCTCGCTCAAGCGCACCGTGGCCAAGGCCAGCGCCTTCAACCAGCGCGACGTGCAGGATCCTGCAGCTGTGACGGTGCGGAGAGACATTCGCCGTCACGCCGCATCCCGCGCCGGCCCGCCGCGCAGCGCGCCGCCAGCTTGTGACCGAGTCCGCGTTGCGCTCCCGCAGTCGCACATCGCGCGCCTGACGGCGCCGTCGGCGCAGGAGCGGGCCGTGCAGACGGATCCCTTCAACGGGTCCATGCCGGCCAAGATCAAGGTCATTGGGTGCGGCGGGGGGGGCTCAAACGCCGTCAACCGCATGGCGAAGTCGGGGATCAAGTGAGGATGCTGTGGCTCCGGAGCCCAACTCACTGTGGCACTGCCCTGTCAACTGCACATATGCATTTGGACTGGCAGCTTCATCCCGGCCGCTTCCCGCCCCGCGCAGGGGCGTGGGTCTGTACGTGCTGAACACGGATGCGCAGGCGCTGGCGGCCGCGGAGGTCCCTCAGCAGAACCGGCTGCAGATCGGGCGGGAGCTGACGCGCGGGCTGGGTGCAGGTGGCAACCCGGAGATTGGGATGGCGGCGGCGAGGGAGTCAAAAGAGCAAATCTCAAAGGTCATTCAGGGTGAGCGGTACTGCTAGTGACATTTTGAGGGGTTAAACTTCGAGTCCTGGTGTCGACCTAGTGTCACACATATGCCACGTGACAGCGGTGGTGGTGTGAGCGGCGTGACCCTGGCCCGCCACGTTGCAGGGTGCGACATGGTGTTCGTGACGGCGGGCATGGGCGGCGGCACGGGGTCCGGGTCTGCCCCCGAGGTGGCGCGCCAGGCCAAGGGCATGGGCATCCTGACGGTGGGCATTGTGACGCTGCCGTTCACGTTCGAGGGGCGCCTGCGCCGGCAGCAGGCCCTCGACGCGGTCAACCGCCTCCGCGAGGCCGTGGACACCATCATCGTCGTCCCCAACGACAAGCTCCTCCAGACAGGCGAGACCTGCGCCAGCCCTTGTTTTGTCGAGGATGACAGGGCGTGCGTGCGTGCGAACGAAGACCTATGCACGTGCCCACGCAAGGTCTACACACCTAGTTTGTCGCCCATGAACTTTCGGACCATTCTTGACACCCGTGGCACCTGTCATCAGCATCGTGACCACCCACATGTGACTGCGAGGCGGCGTATCTTTGGGTCCGAGGCTCTGACCCCCTGTCGCTCGCCACCCCTTTCGCGCAGTGCCGGGCGACGTGTCGGTGATGGATGCGTTCAAGATGGCCGACGCGGTGCTGCAGTCGGGCGTCCGCGGCATCAGCGACATCATCCAGCTGCCGGGTCTTGTCAACGTAGACTTTGCCGACGTCAAGACCATCATGACCAACGCCGGCACGGCGCTCATGGGGCAGGGGGTCGCGTCGGGGAAGGGACGGGCCGCGGAGGCTGCGAGGGCGGCGCTCAGGTGAGCGCTTGCGACACGAGCGCATGTGTGCGCATGTGTTATACCAACGCCAGCGTGACACGTGCTGCCACCCTGGCCTGTGATCTTATCACCACCCGCGCTTGCCCCCGCAGCTCGCCGCTGCTGGACGTGGACATCGGCACGGCCACGGGCATCGTGTGGAACATCACGGGGCCCAGGGACATGACCCTGTTCGAGGTACGCGGTTGGGCTGCATGCTGAGATGGGTAGCGATAGATACTAGATAGGGGTAGCACATGGGATAGAAATAGCACATTCCCTTGCCTCGCGTCACACTCGCTTCACGACCCTCTCTCTGCCCCAGCACGTAGTATCACGCCTGCCCGCCCCACCCTCGCCCGCACCCTCGCCCGCAGGTGAACAGCGCCGCCGAGGTCATCTACTCGGCAGTCTCCCCTGACACCAACATCATCTTCGGCGCTGGCGAGGACAACACCTCGGGCACCGTGACGGTCACCCTCATAGCCACGGGCATTCGGCCCGACACGCCCATCACGGCCGCCCCGACCGCGTCGATGGCCCGGCCCATGGGCGCCCAGCCCAGCCAGCCGCCGCCGGCCTCCGCCCCTCCCAGGCAGCAGGGCGGGGGCATCCAGGTGCCCCGTTTCCTGCGCAGGAACTGACACAGAGACTGACAGAGAAACTGACAGCCTGACTGTGTCTGTGCATGGGCGACCTGATGACATCTTTGCCTGATATCTCAGCCAGGCTCACCGGGCTAGGCCCCGGGGGAGTAGTCTGACCAGAGATCGGCCGTTCAGTAAGAGCCTTGCAGATCTTTGTTTGAAAGTTCAAGACGCGTGGAGTGCTGGCAAGCGACACAGCACGTGAAAACTATAATTATCCCAGCCATTGCACAACTGTAGATAACGGTCACGGGCACAGCGCACGTCACGCAGCCAAGGCATTCGGGAATCTACGAACACGTGTTGGTCGCGTGGGCATCCACACAGGCATGACTATGCTAGCCGCTCCAGTCACGAGCACAATCATGACACGCCACATCTACAGCCACCTTCTTGGCTCACGCTGCCCATATCACAGTCACTGCAACGTGCTCCCCACGCTGCCCTGTAATATCCACCCCTGCACATCTGCGCACCATTCTTAAGGCCTTTCCGCCCACCAGCAGTCCCCCAATGGCCATGGACAGCGATGTTGTGGTGGACCATCGCTACCATTGCCATCGTCACACGTTCGCCTCCGCAGCCGCGTTGGCTGGCTTGACAGGGAAGCCCCCCTCGTGCTCCAGCGGCCTTGGGTGCACGTGGGTCAGCAGCCACTCAGGCGTGTACTGGGCGCTGGGTCCCATCAGGTCCTCCGGCCACTGCGTATCCTTCATGAACCGTTCCATGAACCAGAGCGACGTGGTCCACTCGTCGTGGCCAGTCGCGACCTGAGCCCCGGTCTCGGGCTTGGGCCGCTTGGCGCACCAAGCGCGTATGGCGCGTGCCTCCAGCCACTCTGACAGGACGTAGAGCACGATCGCGATGCCCCAGGCGACGGCCTCCGACACGATGACGCCCTGGAAGTAGGACTTGGCAAAGAGGGCCTTGTCGTGCGCGTTGGGGTGCGTGGAGGTGATGACGACCGAGGTGTAGATGACAGAGACGAGGAGGATGACGAAGAGGGAGGTGAAGAGGAAGCCCTTGCTGGCGCACTCGCCGCACCGCTCCACGTCGAAACCCTCGCTTGTGCAGCAGCACTCCCCACAGCACTTGCTGCACCTGAGATGGCGGGGCGGGGGTCGTGCGAGGTCAGGCGGGTGCGCGTGTAAGTTGGAGAAACGGACCGGGGTGGATGCGCAGAGGTGGGCGTGGCAGCGGGGATGAGGGTGGGGGTGGGGGTGAGAGTGGGTCAGCAGGCAGTGCGCATTTACTCACGAGCAGCAGGCGCCGCACGCGCCGCAGGCCATCCCGCATCCCTTGCAGGCCTTGGGCCGGCCGACATGGAAGGTGCTTCGTGCGACACGCGTCTGGACGAACACAATCGCAAACGTCACGAGGCTGCGGGGGCGGAGGGGCATAGCACGAGTGACACAATGGCACGGGGTGGTACCAAGGGACGCTGCATGACTTGCTTACAAGGTAAAAGCAAGTCATAGGTCTCCTTGCGGTGACGACACTCTCGGCACATCGCAGGTGACGACTCGTCGCTCACCCGTAGACGGGGGCTTTGCTCTGCTCGTGGTAGGCTGCCTGGACGGTGGCAAACAAAAACGATAGGGCGAGTCTCTCAACGATGAGGATGAAGCGCTCGTTGCGCGACAGAGGGTGGAACCTGCGCGTGTGACGTGGGGCTCGTGACATGGGAGTGACATGGGGTGCCATGCTTTCAGGGTTAAGCATGGCACGAAGCGCGACATGCACTGCTGCTGCTGCTGCCGCGATGCCCTGGCCAAAACAGATGCTCTTGCTGCGCCAGACAGCTGTCGCCATGCCCACCTGATGGCGAAGCGGATGCTGACGAAGCTCGCCGCCTGGGAGTTGCACACCGCCAGCCACATGTTGAGCAGGTAGGCGTACTTCCCGTGCGAGGTCCAGCACATGCGCTTCTGCGGGTGGCGGGCCCAGCACGGGCGGCTTGCAACTGCGCATATCGCTATCGTCACCAGCACAGGGCACGTGTCACAAACTCCATAGACCCCAACCAACCAAGGCTTGGTTCAGCAGCCTCGCAGCAGCGTGCATGCAACGTTAACGCGTGCCTGCGCGGGACGTCTCTCACCTGGGAGCAGCAGTAGTAAACGAAGCGCGTGGCGAGTTCCGTCCAGTACGGCTTGGGGCGCCCCTCGTGCTTGTCGTAGGCGTACCCGCACAGCGCCATGTGGTTGACGAAGCGGTCGGTGAACACCGAGTCAGGGAGCTGGTTCAAACCCAAGAGTTCCTCGTGGTTGGGAATCAGGATGCGGCCCTGAGGACGGCCGGCTGCGGGTGACGGCCGCACGGCGTGGGTGGGGAGCAGCAAGCGCATGAGGTGTGCATGAGCTGTACATGGGATGGAGTCACGTCGCACGGCGTGGCGCCAAGGTTAGACAGTGCGCTCCCAACGGTGCGAGCTCCGTCGGGCCTGGGCTCACCTTCGTCGAATCGCCGCATCGCCATGAGCGTGGGGTTGTAACGCCGCCGGGGCAGCAGCAGCTGCCACCCTGGGATGGTCCAGCCTCGGTCAAACTCCAGAGGGTCTATGAACCACACAGCCATGACTTCCGCTGCTGCTTCCACGCGACTGGGGAGAGCGGAAAGGGGTTGGCTCTGTTCCCTCGACTCTCACGGGCACTTTCCACGACGACAAATGAGGTGCACGCCTGGCAGGCCGATACCACGCCCCCGCCCCCGCCAGCCCCTTGCCCCCTGCAGCATCTCACCACAGGGTGTAGGCCACGGGGGCCATCACCAGGGTGGCGTAGGCGTAGGCGTATGCAAAGATCACGGCCCCGAACGCCGCCTTGTAGATCTGCCAGCTCAGGTTGCCGCCCCGCTCCCCCGCCCCGGCCTCAGGCGCCGTGCGGCGGTAATGACGGTCCCGCAGCTCCAGAATGAGGTGGGGGAAGAGAAACACGTAGAAGAAGGCGAGGGAGACGACCTTACAAGGGATGAATATCACGTACGTTGGGAGAATCACGAGGGCCGGGACGAGGAGCCATCGCGCGGCCGCAAAGCACTTGGACGTCCCCCTGGGCTCGTACAGATCCACGTACCACGGCCGCCCGTCCTTGTTCTTCTCATGGCGCTGCGGCAGGTCGTTCTCATACTTCCACGCGAGCGTCCCTGCAACGCAAAAGGCGCAACAAACAGCGCGATGGAAGTTCGATGGAAGTTTGCTCATTCCCGCACGGGGATCGCCAAAGGAAAGACGTTGTCGAGGTCAAGTAGATTTTAAAGCGGGATAAATGTCGCAAGCGAGTCGCGTTTTGCTCCGCACGCTGCGCAGGCGATCGCAAGGGTGTTTAGGCATGCGTGGCCACACCTGCGTCCACAACCGTCTCGACGCGATTCTCCGCCGTCCCCTTCATCTCCAACTGAGTTGGAGGCGCCTGCTGCGCCTGCACGCCGTCCATCCTTCACACCTCGCGCCTCACTGGGGCCCAGACATGTAGTGTGGAATCCGCAAGCCTTTTACAGGCGATGGTCCCATGCCGGCGGGACTCGGCGCGAAGCAGTTTGCCTTCCACGAGGACGTCATGGGGATTCAAGGGCGACAACCTCAATACCCTACCCACCATGTCACTATCTGTCTGTCCAGCGCTATCCCGACACTTCCTGCCCGCTTCGGCCTGAAACACGATATATCACGAGATCACCATTCCTGTAGCAAACCAAAAGTGCCATCTCACGCCTTGGACTCGTCGTCGAACACGTACGCCAAGTGTTGGGCGGCCTCCTCGGCCTGTGGGTGGAGCTTGGCGGTGAGATCCGCCGCAGTGTAGTCGGTCGGCTCGCCCATGAGGTCCTCGGGCCACGCCACGGCGTGCAGGAACTTCTCCATGTAGTACTGCGACGTCGTGTACTCGTCGGCCACCGCGCCCTCCAGCCCGGCGTCCTTGCAGTACCGCTCCACCCGGCGGCGCTCCGTGCGGCGCGCCACGAAGTGCAGCAGCGTGCCTGCGGTCGCATTGGCAGGCCACCTCGTTCCTGCTCCCGCACAGCTCCAAAGACTGTGGAGCGCAGGGTCGCTTGATAGAAACCCACTCGCCTGTGACCCACGCCATGCCCTCGGAGATGAGGACGCTGTTGATGAGCTTCTTGCCGAACTTCTCCTTGTCCGCGGTCGAGATGGCCGTGGCCGTGTTGCCGGTCATGACGACGCTCGCGACGATGATGCCGAGCGAGAGGAAGAGGATGAAGAAGAACCAGAGCACGACCTCGATCAGGACTTCGACGAACGTCTCCACGTCGAAGCCCTGGCTCGAGCAGCACTTCTTGCAGCTGCGTGCGCGGGCGCGACCGGCCGTCGTGCGCGCGTGCGGGCACCGGCACCGCTCGCGCTCCCATCTGGGCTCGCCGCGCTCACCAGCACTGCCCGATGAGGCCGCAGCAGCAGCCGCAGCCCTTGCACTGCTTGGCCACGCCGTTGTGGCAGGTGGCGCGCGCGATTTGCGTCTGTGAGAAGATCACGACGAACGATATGATACTGCGGGAGGAGGGGTCGAGCGGGCACGTCAGGTGAGCGGCAGCAACGCAGTGGCGGCCACGTCGATGTCGGAGCCCAGCCTCCCACCCGTACACGGTGCTGAGGCCGTTGTTGTCGGGCTGGAGCACGAGCAGGGTAGTGAAGAAAAGGGAAAGCGCGATTCTTTCCAGGGATATCAACAATCGCTCGTTGCGGGTCAGCGGGTGGAACCTGGGATACAGGCGAGACGCAGACTCGATCGGAACGTGGCGTGTCAGCTCGCCACGTTCGCCATGCCAACAGCTGCGCGCCAGCACCCTGTCCAGGAGCTGCCTCAAGTGCCGCCTCACTTGTTGGCGAAGCGGACGCTGACGAAGCTCGCTGCCTGGGAGTTCGCGATGCCGAGCCACCAGTTGCGCCAGGCGGCGTAGCTCCCCGAGGTCCACATGGTCCGGTTCTTGCTGGCGCAGAAGGCCACGTAGCGGCACGCGAACTCGGTCCAATGGGGCTTGTCGCGCTTCTCCTCTCGGTCCAGCATGGCGCCCATGAGGATGAGGCGGTTGACGAGCCGGTCCATCACCCGCGTGTCCGTCAGCTGCGAGAGGCCCTGCAGCTCCTGGTGGGCCGTCAAGAGCACGTGGCTCAGCGGCCGGCCCCCTGCGCACCGGAGCAAGCGAGGGCGCATGTCAAGGGCACACGTCGCACGCGTAACGGTCGCACGGCGCCCGGAACAGCACGGCGCGGCTCCCTGCGCAGCATGTGGCGTCCCTCACGTTCGTCGAATCTCCGGATGGCCATCATGGCTGCATTCTTCCGCCTCGGGTTCAGCAGGAACTGCTCCGCAGGGATGGTCCACCCGTGGTCCCAGTCAAGGTGCTCCACAAATGCTACGGCAACGAGCCTGGAAGCTGCCTCGGGGCGGCTGCGGGGGACGAGCGGGGAGGTGTGGGAAGAGGCCTGGGGGTGTCATCCCCCAGGCCAGCAGGTGCCGGCGAACAAGGCTCACCACAGCAGGTGGGTGACCGGTGCGGCGATGCCGATGATGAAGGCGTAGACGGGCGTGAACAGAAGGTAACCCGCGGCCATTTTGTATATCTGCCAGCCCACGTTGCCGCCCCTCTCCCCTGCGCCCGCCTCCACCTTGGTGTCGGTGCGGAGGCGGCGGTCCCGCAGCTCGAAAATCAGGTGGGGGAAGAAGATGATGTAGAAAACGAACAGTGCCACTACCTTCCACACGACGTACTGCAAACAGAAGGGGAGCCGGGGGTCAGCGTGCTGGTTTGGTGGGTGACGCCGTACTGCAAAACAGAAGGAGCCAGGGGAGCTGGCTTGGTGGGTGCTGAAGCGTGGCGGTTGAAAAGCAAGATACACCGACATAAATTGACGTGCGATCGAGCGCTGGAGACCCGTTACATGTCGTGACATGTTCGGGCATGCTCACAATCATGTAGAAGGGTAGAATGACGAGGACGGGGCACAAGACCAGACGCAGCATGGCGGGGATGCAGGAACCGAGACCGCCGTAGTACTGCGTGTGGTACCAGGGCCGCCCGTCCGGTGTTTGGTCCGATATCGTCTCGACCATGGTGACGGCGAGCCCGCCGGCCCCGGCCGGAGCCTGCCGGGACGCCATCGTCTCCGGGGGGAGTGCAGATTTAGTTCACGGAAGGAATCTAGTGCAGAAGAGCCAAGCTGCGCCGGCAAAGGCGCCGCCAAGCGGCAACTAACTGGCGCATGACGCGCAGGAGACTGAGGAGTGGTTCCCAGGTCCAGCTGGACCGCGGTGTGCGCAACAGCGTCCAGAAAGCGCAGTGCATAGGATCTTCCGCGCCTGCCTTGTGTTGCGCAAGCGGGGACCGCACGCAATGCCCGTTGCGCGTCTTGGGCGGCTGCTGGACGCTTGCAGGGTCCGAGACTGCGCCTCAGGGATCGGGGGCAGCGCCATTAGGTGGCTCAGGACCTCGCCGCTGAGCGTGTCGTACCGCTGGGTCTTCATCGACGCAGCAGGGACCCTGCTGGAGCCCGCGGAGGACGTGGCGGACGTCTACCATCGCCTCGCGATCAAGCACGGCCTGCAATGCTCGAAGGCGGAGGTCCTCGCGAGGTACCGGGTCGCTTACCAGCGCCCCTGGGCCGACACTATCCGCTTTCGGGGCGACGCGCGGGATTTCTGGGTGGGTCGCGTGCTCTCGCGGTCTCGGAGCCCGTATGCCATCAGCTGATGGCGTTGATACAAATGGCGGCTCGATACCTGGCCCACTGCAGCGTGCGGTCGTGACGGATACGCTCGGCAAGGACCACGAGCGGTGCTTCGATGACATATACCAGTACTACGCGGAGCCTGAGTCGTGGAGGGTCCGCCCTGGCGCAAGGACGGCACTGCTGCGGTGAGTAGATTAGAGCCGACACGCTTCGCGGGAGGCTGGTGCTGGGAACGTGCTGCGGCTGTGCAGAGCATCGACCTCGTCGGTCCCCTTGCAGGCTCCGGGAGGCTGGCTTCGGCCTGTGCTGCGTGAGCAACTTCGACTCCCGGCTCCGCGACATCCTCTACGGCCTCGGCGTGGGGACCATCTTCCACCACGTGGTCGTGTCCGCGGACGTGGGCTTCGAGAAGCCGCACCCGGGGATCTTCGAGGCCGCCCTGGAGCGGTGCGGGGCGGCGCCTGCAGAAGTGCTCCATGTGGGCGACGACCGCAGGAATGACGTGTGGGTGAGAGTCGCACGCCGGCATGCAATTCCGAATCCTCTGCGCTGCAGCCGCCCTGGGCTCACCGCGCGGCGATGTCTCGTGTCTCGCAGGGCGCGAGGGACGCCGGCATCCACGCGTGGCAGTTCGGCAACGATGTGACGAGTTTCCAGGAGCTCGCGGACCTTCTGATTGCCCGCAAGCAGCCATGAGATATCGGCAGCGGTGCTGTCCATGCACAACGTTCCGCTATATTCCATTTCATCCACTGCGCATCCCCGCGCCCCTGCCCACTTCTACTGTCAGTGCACGGCGCTCACAGTTCGTCGTGCCCCTCCAGCCCCGCGCTCGGCACCGCCCAGCAGCACTCGGTGTCGCACGCATGCATTCCCCTGACGGCCTCCAGAGCGATGGACCGTCGGCGCCGAGGGTGGCAGTTGCGCACAGCCAGCGCCTGCTCCCAGTGCCCCCTGCGCAGCACGCGCAGGCCCGTCGCTCAGATTTGAAGCAAACTAGAACGGGACACGGGCACCCCAAGCGACTTGACCCTCTCGCCAGGTGTGCCGGTACCTCCCATTCCCTCACAACCCCGCCCACTCGCCTCAGGGCCTCCACCATGTGCAGCGTCGCGTCCCGGTCCACGGGCCTGCCCCCATTGGCGACCTCGTTCTCGGCGCCCCCAGCCGCGATCTTGTACTCCCGGAAGTGCTTCACAAGCGCCTCGAGCGTACCAGGGAACGCCTGCTGCACATCCGCCAGGCTGCCCAGCCCCGCGGCCCTCGGATCGCTCTCGCGGATCGAGACGATTTTCCAGTCCATCTCCCCCGAATCGATCAGAGGAATCGCGCCCAAGACCTTGACCGCGTATGCCTCACCCGCCTCCATCGGCAGGCCCGAGATCTCCACGATGTCCACCGGGTCGCCGTCCCCAATCACCTGCCGGAACCTCTCTCCCGGCGGATGCACCGGCACGGGCGCCTCCCAGGTCTGCGGCACCATGCCGTAGCTCCACGGCTGGGGAGCCACGAAGCGCGCCTGCCCGTCCTCCGACGTGTCCTGGGAGACGCCAAAGCGGGCGCGAAACGTAGCTTTCATGCAGTTGTTGCGAATGGAGCTGCCGCTGCGTGCGCGCGATGCCCTGGCGCGGCCTCGCTCTGGGCGATGCGAGCGTGGGTGCGGCCGCCACTGCAGTCGCTCGCCTGGAGCAAAGGGTTGCCGACGACATCCGGACGAATCTCCAGCTTGGCAGTAGCTCCCATCGGGATCTCGCAGATCATGTGGACGACGCCGTCGCTGAGCGGGCGGCCATCGGGGGTGAGAGGAGTGTCGTGCCACGGCGAATCGAACGCGCCAAGGCTCGTCGGGTCTGGGAGAGGCACGATGGCGAAACATAATCGTCTACAGCTGACGATAGGTGGCACAGCATCGGCCCTAGTGCACTATCTCGGCGCGATGTCGGTGTGAGAGTGCACACCTGTTGCCACCCGGTAGAGCGGCCCCAGGCAGTCGCTGGCCGAGTCATCTGGCAGGCTGAGTTCGTAGTCCCTTGCCGCACACTCCAGGCACGCGTCACAGTTCTTGTACCAAGTGCTCGTCGCCCCACCGGGGCGACCTGTGAGGAGGATGAAGATTGCCACGAGCCAGGCGGACCAAAGCCGCCGTGCCCGTGCCCCTGAGAGCCATGACATGTTGGCGTCGTCGTGGCCTGTGCCGATGGGCCCCACGGGCCTCGAGACGACGCCAAAGACCCCATCTGGCAACGTGATGCCAGAGAAGTGAGCGCGGCAGCGGGCTACTTCTCCCATCTACGCCCCCTCGCTTGCTACTGATTCCCCACGATCACCAGCGGCAGTCGATGTGACCTGGAGAATGGCTCTCGCGACGCCAGGGCCACCTGCGGTGTGCACGTGCGGGTCCCTCAAGCAGGCGCGGCGATTTCAGCATGTTGGCTGGAAGGCATTGACTCGTTTGTCGGAGAGGGATGCTCGGAATGGCATTGGGGCCCGCGGGGGAACGTCGCGCGGGGGCCAGCACGCGCCTCGGCCCCGTGTGGCATGCGCCGCGGCCCAAACGAACGAGTTGTTTTACGACACGGCTGTGAGCACCAGAGACGATCTTCGGGAAGCAATCGCGGAAGCTGTAGGTGACGCGCCGGGTTCTGCCAGCCTCGGGAAGCTATGCGCAGAGAACGCCGCTTGCCACGCGCGGCCCGCCACTTGCCGCACGTCGCGGGCTTTGATTTGGATCAAGTGTCATAGTATCGACGCCGTGTTGGTCCGAGTCACCGTCGCACCGCTCTCAACAGTGCAGTTTGCGTTTCTTCCCACAGATCAGGTTTTGTCGCGTCGAGGGACCGCGGCGGCGCAGGCCGACACCGCGTTGGTGTTTGTATCGTCTCGCTTCGCCGGCCAGTACGAGCGGGTCGTTCCAATGCTGCTGGACTACGCCCCCCAGCTGCGCAACGTGGTGGGCTGCTCGGCATGGGGAGTCATTGGCACGGACGCGCGCAGCAACGCGCCGCGGGAGGTCGAGGTGCAGCCTGCCGTCTCCATCACGCTGATACGCTTCCGGGACGCACGCGCGGACGTCTTCTACGCCGCGGCGGACGCGGCTGCGCTCCCTGACGCCGATGCGCCGCAGCACGCCTGGGCCTCCGCCCTTGGGACCGACCCGGCGTCCCCTCCCACGTCCTTCATCGTCCTCGTGGATCCAGCTTTTCCGAACATCGAGGCGTTGCTCAAGGGCCTCGACTTCGCTTTCCCGACGGCCCCGGTCATCGGCGGCCTCAGCAGCGCCTCCACGCCCGCCGAGACGCGCTCGCTGGTGCGTGTGCGCGCCGACTGCCACTGGCACCTGTGGGAGCGAGGGCGGGGAGACAGCACACCGGCACCCGTGGCCTGTGGCATCCGCAGTTCTGCTGGCAGCGCCGGGGAACGTTCCCTACGGAGGAAGGGCCCTGCACGGGTGCCGTGTGGGACGAGTATCGTGCGGCCAAGCCGGTCGGGGCGGTGGGGCTGGTGCTGTCGGGGGAGGCGATGGTCGACCCCATCGTCGCGCAGGGGTGCCGAGCGCTGGGAGAGGACACGCTGACCGTGATGGGTGAGAGTCGGGCAGCCCGTGTCAGCAACCTTGCGTGCGCCATGCAAGCGAGCCACGGCGCGAGTTGCGCTGCTACAGCGTTTCCCTGAACGTTTGCCCGATGATACATGCAGAGTCGGAACGAAACGTGGTGTCCCGAGTGGCAGACACGGAGGGGTTCGAGGCACCGCCGCTTGAGTTCCTCCATCGCGCGTTCCTGGGCCTGGAGGGCCGGGCCAAGGAGGAGGCTGCGGCCAATCTGATGGTCGGGCTTTGCCGGGACGAATTCCGTCGCACAGAGGACCTCACGCCGGGGGACTTCCTGGTGAGGAATGGACGGGCGCGAGCCAGGCAGCACGGCAGGTGGTGTCGGGTGCAATGCGCGGTGTCATCGCGGAGACGCCCCGCGCTCGTCGCAGGTGCGGGGTCTCGTGGGTGGCAACCCGGTCGGATCGCTGGCGGTAGCGGACCTGGTGCCCCGTGGCACGCGCCTGAGGTTCGTTGTCCGTGACCGGTGAGCCATGCCGTGCCGAGCGCTCCGCTCGCTGCGCATCGCGCCGCCAGCCTACGCCATGCGTGCGCTGCGCATGCATCGACTCGCATCGACTCGCGGCACTGACCCGTTCCTATCCGCTCAGGGCTGGAGCGTTGGCGGACCTCGAGGAGCGGGGTCTCTCGTACAAGCGTAAAGAGTTGCAGGCGCTGGTGGAGGGCAAGCCGCGTCCCCCGGCGATGGGAGTCCTCGTCTTCACGTGCAGCGGACGCGGGCGGGGGCTGTTCGGGGATGCGGACGTGGACAGCCGGGCCATGGCGAGCTTCGTCGGGTGAGAGGATGGTGGTCCACTGCTCGCGTCTCTTGCTCACTGCACTGTGAGAGTCGGGCTGGGACGCAAGTGAGCTGCGGCTGAGACGCGTGGCCGGTGGCCTGCCACGCAGGGTGCCATGCAGCGGGTTCTTCGGGAACGGGGAGATTGGGCCCGTGGGGAACACCACGGCGCTGCTGGGGTTCACGTGCGCGGCGGGCGTGCTCCGGGCGGGGCGGACGGAGACAGGGAAAGGCGCGTCGACCACGTCAGCGGCGGAGGGGGAGCTGGCCAAGCGCATCGCGCAGCTGCGGGCCGAGGGGAAGCTCGGGGGCGCCGAGGGAAGCGAGGGCGGGGCGGGGGCGGGCCCCAGCGCGGAGGGGCCGGAAGATGGGGCGTCAGGGACCGGCGCAGCGTGATCGGTGCAGGGCATACAAAGTGTGTATGTTGCACGTGGGGATGCCCTGCTAGGGTCTGTTTAATCCTGTTGTGCTGTCACGGGATGCGCTGCTCGTCGCTTGAATTGCAACATAGCGGGCGGCATGCGTCTGAAGGTCACGGCGGAGGGGTTCATCGCCCAGGCTGAGGCGCTCCGACGGGGCCTCCCCGCGAACAGGTACGTTGGATTGCAAAATTTTGATCAGCGTGTCCTCCAGACGCATCGCCGGTCCTGGGACGCATAATTCTCACTTCGCAGACCAGTCCTCGTTGTCGTGAGTGGTCGCGTCATTTCGACAAACGAAAAAGCCCGAGAACTGGACCTGCCTCTCGTGGGTCACAATGTGGATGCATCCGCGATTCCCGATGGTGACGGCCGTGCGTACAGGCGTCATTTGCCAGCCATTGCAAGTGCTGCGGCTCATCGTGCCCACCGCGGCCCCAGGTGTCGAATGCCTTGAACTGGGAGCATCCACGGAGGGCCATGATGACGATGGGAACCGTCGCTTGCTCGGATACGCCCGCAATCTCGCCTGCCGGGCTGCGCAACTCCTCGGGTCCCTTCCCCTCGTCACCGCCGTTCAATCTCCTGAGCCCGGCCTGTGGCTGGTTTGGGTCTCTGTGGACGCCTTCACAGGCGGTGCCGAGGACGCCGTGGACGCTGTGAACGCGGCCCGGCAGGTGGCAAGGGCCGCCGAGCGGTCCCTCCATGCTCAGCTCGGCCTTGCTGTGACAGCTCAGCTGAGCGGCAGCGACCCGGAGCCAGTGCAGGTGGGATGCCTGTGCGAGCCAGCGGGGCGCCACGACCCTTTAGGAGTGGCGTTGCCAACAGCGAAGCATCGGGACGCATCCTTGCAGAGGGAAGCGTCGTTGGCCTCGGCAGAGTGGCGGTGGGAGAGGACTACGCCGGGCGATGAGGAGGGCGAGGCAAGGCAAGATGCCCCCAGCACGTGTCCCGACGTGGGCACAGAGTTTGGGAGAGGTGTGGTGGTGGAAGCAGCCAGGTGACGCGCTCGCAGCGACGATGAGTCCCATGGCTGCTCCACTCTGTCTTGGTCTACTCGCAACCATGCAACTGGACATGCGTCATGCACGCAGGGAGGTTGTGACCCGCCACCTGTGCCACTATCTCCACGACGAGTGCAATACCGTGCAAGTGACGGTGCGGGTTCAGGTCGCATGGGACCCAGGGGGCTCGGGCACGCTGTCGACCAGCTCTGCACAAGCGGCGTGGATGCCGCGCCCGGGACCCGCCTCGGGTCCTGTGCCTGGCCCATCCGTGGCGCAGGCAGCTCTGGACAAGCGCTGCCGAGGTGCCACAGAGACTGCACTCAAGTCTGCCGTGGTCCTGGTGGCGTCCCTGACTCGGCAGACACTCGGAAAGGTCCCTCCGGGTTCCCATGCGCGTCTCCTGCGTGTGTCCTTGCATGAGGTGGACTCGGATTTGCAAGAAGAAGGGCCAGCACCACACAATGCAAGGAGCTCGGAACGCCGGCCCCTGCACCGGGTGGCGCCTGTGCGGGGCGCCGTGGCCGAGCGGGCCCACCGGGTCCGCATGCGGAGGGCCGGTCACGTCGCGGTGCCCATCTCTGCGGAGGGGGTCTCGCCTGTTGACATCCTGCGGGCCCTTGAGGCCGTGGGGCGCGGGGACCTGTCCGAGAGCGACGTGAGACGGGCGGTCCTGGCGAGGCTGCGGGTGCTGGGCCGGCAGCCCGAGTTCCTGGGTAGCAGCTAGCGGGGTGCCATCCTTGCATGCAGCCAGGTTTCTGGACCTGGCGTGTCGACTGTGGGTAGGGTTGGCAACCCCCGGTTGCGTGGGTAGCTACATGATTTTCTGGCCTGGCTTCCTCAGATTCACTTCCTCTCCATTCCTTAGCGATGCTTGAGCACAAAGCCTTCGTACCATTTCTTCCCCTCTTTGTTCCTTCTTTGCACCTAGCTCTACACCGCGGCTTTGTTGGCCACCAAGGAGCGGTGCCGACGGTTGAAGTAATCCTTCGGCTTGCTCCTTGACGCCCGCGCCATGTTCCCGGCGGCCCACCCGGCCGCCATTGTGCGGGCGACCCAGAAGGACTTCATGCACATTCGGGAGCTCACAGGTGGGCGAGGCGGCGTGCATTTGGAGCGTCGGCACCCCGCGTGTCTGTCCTGCGGGTCACAGCGGCCGCCGGTGCTCGCTTTGGGGACTACGGACGGGCCCGCGTCGGTCACGGCTCGTGTGGCCTTTCTTCGCGAACCATTGGCTCGCCCGGCCCACCCTCACAAATCTCGCTCCATCTTCTTTTAGTATCGGTGCTCTGACGGCTTCACGCCAGCTCGTACGTTTGGATTGGATTGTGCTAGGGCTTCCTTCTCTGAAAGTCCCCGGCGCATTGCCGGCGACGCAATTGGAGACGCCGAGATGACCGCAACGCATACTTTACATGCAGACGTCATCCGGAAGGCGTGCGTCGCGACGATGGGACAGGCGTGGGCTTTCCGAAACGACCGTGAAATCGGCCTTGCTGCCGACGTCATCTACAGGTGCGCTGCGCCGCCTGGGGACGGGCACCCGTGCGCTTTTGCTTTCTTGCTTGTACGTAGTGGCTTATCCCGCTTTCACTTTCGCCGCTCGCGAGCCCCAGTCCGCGCCATTGGCGTCCAAAGCAGGGCGTCGCATCCTTTCTCCGCGCAGGGCGCTCACGACGGGCGCGGGCCTTCCGACGCTGGGAGAGGAGTTCACGGAGATCTTGCAGGCGACCCCGGGGCCGGACGGCACGGCCGCGTCCGTCTCCCCGATGGGCCGGGCCATGCTGGTCGCCCTGGAGGCGCTGGGCCCCTACTTGGCAGAGCGACTGGATGCCGCCGCGCGGGCGCAGTCGGATGGGGGAGGGTCGGGGAGCGAGGAGAGCCTGCACACGGCGCGGTCGGGCGCGCCGAGCGAGGTGGAGAGACCGTCGTCGCGAGCGTCGGACCCTGGCGATTCGGCGGACAGGTCGGGCGAGATCCACGCCGCGCCGACCGCGACTGCCAGGGACGCGGCAGGCGCCAGCGAGCCCGCGCCGTGGCCTGATAAATGGGCATCCCCCGGCGCCGCTGCGCTGTGGCTTCGGGACGTGGCTCGCGACGCAGCGCAGTGGGCCCTAGCGGCCCTCGAGCACCGTTACCGCGTCGCGTGGTCTCGGGCCGTCCCCGCCCTTCGCGCCGTGTGGGCGTACGTCCCGCACCTGCGCGCCCTCGCATCCCAGGCCCTCCGCGCCCACCTGGCCCTCTTCTACCTGCGTGGCGCCTACCTCAGCCTGGCCAAGCGCCTCACGCGCGTCCAGTACGTCTTCTTCGGACGCCTCCTTGACCAGCTGCCCTCTTACCAACTCCTGGGTGAGGTTGGGACACGAGTCAGTGCGGCAGTGCGGCGGCGATGCGTAGCTGGGCTCGTCAGCAAAACAACGTCGTTCGCCACTCGCGTGCCGCAGGGTGGGTCGTGTTGATGCAGGTGCTGCTGACCGCTGCCAACGCGGCGGTGGACCTGGCAGTGCGGAGCGGGGCGGCCGGGCCGGTCCACGCAGCGCGCGTGCGCAGGGAGGACGGGTCCCTGCACGCGCTGACTTCTGATCCGGCAAAACGGGCGGGGGATGCGGCAGAAGAAGCGCACGCCGACCAGGCCAAGTCCAAATGCCCTCTCTGCTTGGGCCCACGGGAGCACCCAACAGCCACGCCTTGCGGGTGAGATCCTTATCCGCGGCGCGACCCCTGCATTGCGTTCTTGCGTACGATTCTCTGTGACATTTGTCACAGGATCGCGGCCTGCTTCTTCATCATCTGCCTCGTGTGCCCTTTCCTGGCAGGCACGTGTTTTGCTGGACGTGCATTGCGCAGTGGGGCCAGCAGAAGGACGAATGCCCTCTGTGCCGTCAGGAGTTCAGGCTGCAGGACCTGGCCAGCGTGTACGCCCCAGCCGTGTAGCAGCACGACGGTCGCCATGACTGCCACAGCCCTGACTGCACTGCCGAGACACGGTGCAGCCAAGGCAAAGGCAACGCGTTGAACATGCGCAAGAGTAACGACCCTTCGACAACCACAGCGACCATTCACTCGGGGCCCAGCACGACAGCCACAGCACGCGCCTCGGCTGGGCTGGGCCCCATCGCTACATGCCCTCGTCCTCCTCCGACGCCGGCTCTTGCAACTCTAAGAAATGCCCCCCGGGGATCTGCGGAGAGCCGGGTCTCGCAGGGGCTCTCGTGTTTCTGACCTCCGCACTGCAGAGGTCAGCACCGTGTGGGATGAAACCCTCACCTGGCACGCCTCGGTCCCCGTCATTCGAAGCGCCCTCACTTCGGAAGATATTGCTGCGAAGATTCTGCGCCTGCCAGATGCAGCCCCCGGGCCCTCGGCCATGGCTGCGGCAGGGAAGGGTTGCGTCGTCACACGATGCAGCAAAGCAAAGGTGGGGCAAGATACCGGGACACGCCATTTCTGACACCATCAATAGCAAGCTCATCCCCTCCCCCACCTCTTGCGACAGATGGCACTCGCCACGGCCCCGGCTGCGCCGCTTCCATCGCAGCCCGGCGCACGCCCCCCGTCATGCTGGGCCCAGCGCCGCCCGAGCCCGCGAGCGTCTGCCAGGCGCGACCTGACGAGACACCTGCCCCCGAGGATATGCGATCGGCGACGGCCCGTGCGCCCCACGCCGCCAATCGGCCAAGGGAGTGCCTGGGACGGGAGCAGTCAGCGGCGATCACTACGACGCGGCTTCAGCGCACCACACCGCCATCCGTGGCAATGCATCTTAGGATAACAATGCAAGGAGATTGGCGGGGCATTCGCTCAAGCCATCGCGCGACAGCAGCGAGAGGAAAGGCAATGAGCCGCCGAACCGGCCTTCCCAGCTACCTGGCGGCCATGGCTCTCCGCTCTGGGGCGATGCACCCCGTCCACGAGGTCACTGCAGCCTCTCAGCAGATCCCTGTGTAGCGTCACTCGCCACCGTGTTTGGGTGATGAGCGCACCCAGCAGCTCGGCGCGATCGCAGCCCCACAGCCTACCCCTCGCCACACAGCCACCCTCTCCATCTAGAGGCGAGTGATTTGCCCAATGCGCTGTAAGTTGAGGCTGTCTGGCAGAGTCGGTGCCCGAACCCTCCAGCTGCCGCGTTCACTCGCCCAGCGCGACGGCACTTCCCATCGAATGCGACAACGCCGGTGCCCAGACCCATCGGGAAGCTGCCCGGGCAGCGCCGCGAGGGAAAAAGTGTGGCCTTTTCCTCGAGCGTCGTTGTTTGGCTTATCGGGGGAGTGCCGTCGCGGTAAATGACGTTCACGAACGCCGCAGTTGCATCGGGAGGGCTGTGCGGCAATCCAAACTCGCGGGGGACGCTGTTGACCGTCAGGCCAGGCCCCAGCGCTCGAGAGGGCCCCCGGGTCGTGCCTGCGAGGCGCACTGCCTTCCTGGTGCCCAAGGCAACCTTTTGGAAGCGGATTTTTCAGTCGCCGGGGGACGAGGGGCAGGAAGCAGGCTCTCCAGGTGAGTGGTACTCGTGCGGCTGGCCCGAGCTTGCGTGGCCATCCCATGCCGATCGATGCGACGGTGTGGCACCTTTGGCGTACAAGGGTGTCATCGGCGCCGATCCCCGCAGCTGCAGATGGCGAGGAGCGCGTCACAGCGAAGAATGTCGCAGTCAATGGCATGTACAACGCCCTGAAAGCAGCCGCATGGAGCGTGGACGCCCTTGGCTCGTGAGTACTGCGGGTTTGGAGGAACAGATGCGTTTCGGAGGGGCACTGAACAATTCAGAGACTTGGTTCGCCGCCCCTCGGGTCGCAGGGTGGCCGTGAGCCAGGCCACGCAGGCGAAGGCCGAGTTCGACGAAGCGGACCGTCTCCGGCAGGAGCAGGAGCGACTGAACCGCGAGGCTTCGATGGCGGACCCGGTGGCGGACAAGGCGTTCATGGCGATGCTGCAGCGTGCCACGCCGCGGCTCACAAGCGCCGTCACTTGGGAGGAGATTGAGTCGCGCTTCAGCCAAGAAGGTGAGACTCTCAGGAAATGGGCCTCGGTTCCATTACATCACAGGTGCGATGTGTTGCTTCCCAACAGCGGGCATGCAGCAAGCGAGCGTCGCAACGTGCGTCGTGTGCAGGTGCCTTCCAGGCGGTGCCTGAAGGCCGTCGGGGGGTGCTGCTGCGGGCGTTCGTAGCAGCCCTGGCGGAATTCGAGGCGGAGCAGGCGGTGGTGGAGGCGAAGAAGTAAGCTCGCGGTCATTGGAATGAACAGTGAGGCATGGCAGGTTGCCGCATTCTTGATCACAAAGTGCTCCCCTCGCGCGCAGAGACTTACTGGCGCAGCTGGAGCGCGTGGAGGGCGTCTCCCGCTTCAGCACATGGGAGGACGTGCGTGGGAAGGTGCGTCAACAGCTGCACCCTTGGTCCGTTCCAGTGATGGCCCTGCGCTGCTTAGCCAACCTGATCCTGACTTGGCAAACATCTCGTCGGCGATCGCATCGCAGGTCAAGCCGGACAAGTTGCTTCCTGCGGAGGAGGTGGAGCGTCTGTTTGTCGACTTTCGCAGCGGCCTCAAGCCACGCGACATCCAGGTGAGGGTGCCGCTGCCTCTGTCAAACTGGTCGACAGCCACGTGAGCAGCCATGCTAGCATCTACGTGCTGGGTTGCGGTCGTGTAGCCACGTGTTACCGCCCCTCGCTGTCATCGTTGGTGTGTGCTTGAGTGGCCCCTGTTGTGCCATGACTGCCCCCGCAGCCCCCCACTGGCGGCCCGGAGTTTTCCACCATTGATGGCGTCAGAGTCGCGATCAGAGAGACAGCGGATGGCGCCATTGTGTACAAGTTTTGAGCCGCAGCGTGCTTCGCCTGACGCTGCGCCTTGCGCCATCTGCGCAGCACCGCCCCAAGCCCGGCGGTGCCCTCGTCGACCCTCCAGCGTTGAAGGACAGCCCTGGAGGCGACGCCATCCAAAGAGCACGTTCTCCCGAAGCACGAAGAGAGGCGGGACCCGTGGACGGGCCTGGCGTTAATGGCCGGGGGCCCGCTCTGCTTGGGGGCGGGGCAGCTGCCCCTTCGTTCTCGCAGCCTGCGCCAAGAACAGCCTCGCCCGCGATGGAGGGGGTGCGGTCGCCCAGCCCTGAGAGGGTCGCCTTACCCGTGGCTTGCCGGTCTCCGTCGCACGCCTTGGATCCGTCCACCTACATGCTGCTGGAGCGTGCAGGGTCGACCTTCCTCGATACGACTGAGCTGTGCTTCCTCACCCAAGAGGGGCTTCCGACGGAGGAAGATAGCAGCGACGCAGGTGCCGTGCCTGACGCGGGTGCACTGGCCGAGCCACAATGGACGGGCCCGGGGGTGGCAACGCCGTGGGGTGCAAGTGCGGAGGATGGGGCTATTGAGCAGCCCGCGCGCTCTTCCCTGGATCTCTTTGAGAGTCTTCGGGAGGTCGCTGCCGATGCTAGGAGTCTCCCCAAGGTTGTGAGGTCCCTGGCAGCAGACGCTGGGTGGTCCTGGCCGGATGCCCTGGCTCAGGTGTTCCAGAACGACCCTGCGTTCCGGCCTTTCGTCGACAATGCGGGGATAGCGGCACCCTTAGCGGCAGACTCATTGGGGGTGGCTGAGGAGGCAACTGCAGATGGGCCCAGTGGCGCTACGTCAGCCGCGGCAGTCACAGAAGGGTTTGCCGTGCTGCCCTTGCTGCCCAGGGTGGTGCCGTCTGTCGCGGACCCTGGGGCGCGATGGCAGGGCGCGGCTGATGCGGAGGGTCGCGTGGCAGGGCCTGGGCCCGTCAGTGATGGCGCCTGGTCCGCACACGCCGGTGGTGTGCTGGGGCATGCTGTGGAGCACGGGGATGGCGCTGAGGCTTCCAGCTATACCCTGCCGTGGGCTGCGGACGCAGCAGTGAGGCTGGTCACTCCCCCGCTGCCCAGAGTGGTGCGTGGCTCTTACACACCCCTGAGCCACGATGCGTCACCTGGGTATAACGCAGGGCTAGAGACTAGATATGCCATGCCCAGTGAGGTGCCCTTGCCACACCAGGGCCACGAGGGTGCGGGGCTGGAGAGCCACCCTGATCCTGGTGCTCAATGGCAGGACGACGCAGTGGTTGCCCTCGTCAACGCCAGGTTTGGGGGGTCGCCGGTTGTTATCAGCAGCCGCGCTAGGCATGTGGCGCATTGGATGCAGGCGCCGCGCCCTGGGCAGTCGGCAATCGCGAGTGCCGCGTCTGTGACGGCGGGCAGCAATGGCGTTGCTCCGGGGCTATCACAGGGTGTGTTCACGCGCAGCAACAGTGGCGGTGTGTTTATTGGGACTCCCAGTGCCGCTGTGGTTAGAGAAACGGTGCAGACTGCTACAGGAGCCAACATGCCTGGCGCGGCATCCGCGTCCCCATGCGCCGTTCCTGAGCCACGCGCCAGGGGTGGTGCATCGCCATTGCACCGCTCGGCGATGGGCGTCCCTTCACGCATCGGTAGCACACAGCCCGTCGCTGCGGTGGCCAGCGCCCGTGGGGCTGTGAGCGATGGGGCTTCGAGCGCCACTCCACATGCCCCTCCCACCGAGCTCATTCCAGAGGCGCCTGGCACTCGCAGCACCGTCAGCCTGTACATGCCCGACTGGGCAGACCGACACCTTCGCTTGGCCTGGGTGAGACTGTTCAAGATTGTGCCGGGGCCCTTCTCATGCATCGCGCAGCATGAGCCACTGACCACAGACAGCCGCCTGGGCATTGCCGGATCCGAGCACCACGCAGCGAGCGATAGCAGAGGCCCAGCGATGGAGAGGATCGGCGGTAGTAACCATCACCACCACCATGCAGGGAGCGATAGCAGGGGCCCGGCGATGGATGGCGGTAGGAGCCAGCTTGTCATCCAACCTTTGGTTGACTGGTTGTCCAACTGGGGCCGCGCGCCGATGCGGTCCCTGCCTTAGTTCTTTGACAGACTCGGCTTTCACGTTTCACACCTAGCCAACGTGCCTTCCGGCGTCACCCCCAGCAACGGCTCCCGCCTGCCCTTTGAACAGTCCCAGCATCGACCGCTTGCGTCGTCCCTCCTGGCGTCCATGGTCGCGTTCTGTCATCCCTCGTCGTCCCTCGTCATCCCTTGTCATCCCTCATCGCCCCGCATCACCCCTCATCCCCGATCGTCACCCCTCGTCGTCTCTTCACAGGCGGATGTCCCCGCTCGACTTGATGGGCACGCAGTACTTGGTCCGGTCGAACTTGGCCCCCAGGGACGCGATCTTGTTGAGTGTCTCAATGAAGTCCACCTCGTAGTTGGTCCTAGTCACGGTGTCCCGGCTCTGCACAAAGTCCTTGCGCAGCCCGCGGTAGAGCGAGTCCGCCTCCGCCAGCCGCTCCTCCTCCGCCTGGAAGCAGGGAGCAGTGCACTCAGCCGCATGGGCACAGACAGGGCTGATGCGCACGCCCGGTATGGGCCACTGGCAGCCTGAGCGATACTGAGCATGACGGCAGCGCTTCAGCTCCCTCGTCGGCAGACAAGGGAGCTGCACTGGCCAGGCACTTCGCCCGGCCATGCACTGCGCCCAGTCACCTCTGGGTTCAGGGCCGCGGACGTCCAGGCGAGGAAGCCGTACTTGCCCCCGTAAGGCGCCTGGGGCTTGAAGGGGTTGCCGGCGTTGCCGAGGGTCGCGGCGGGGTCCTTGTTGTTGAGCTGGTTCAAGAACACCTTCACCTCCTCCACGGACGCCCCTGGCTGCGGGAGCTTGCCCGCCAGGCCTGGGGCGGCGCCGTCGATGCGGCCAATGGGGACGTCGAAGGCAGTCATGAAGCCAATCAGCGTGCTCGCCCGGCCCTGCGTGGAGGTCGACCAGGGTCACTACTCGGGGTGATGTGGCACACAGCTGTAAGCACCAACCTGGAAGGTTGCGACCCTGACCGAAACCACCCTTGAGCTCCCGGGCACGCGCCACTGCGTTGCCCCAACAGCACTCGCCTGGTCCCCGCCCGCGCGCTCGACGCGAAGCTCCCTCCACCCCTTGACCGCCGAGACCTTGGCAGCCAGGACGGCCAGATCGGCCCAGCTGATGGGCCCACGCTCCCCCGCCTTCCCGTCGATCTCGGCCTTGGCCTCCGCCAGCCGCTTCACCAGCGGCTCAAGCATCTTGTTCTCGGGCCGCCCGAGCTCTTCTGGCAGCACCACCGACCCGTCCATGCCGCCCGTCTTGGTCGCGGCGTCGTAGGTCGCAGCGTCGTTGAACACGAGGCGGAAGCACAGGCTGGCGTCCTCCTTTTCCACGTACCTGCGCAGGGCGGGTGAAGAGGTTAGGCAACCGCGGAGGAGCTCTTAGCAGGTGTAGGCAACATGAGTGCTGCTCGATCCAGATGTGCCGGCAGGGCCTCACTTGCTGATGATCCTCTCCGCCGACACACGGTACTCGTTCTGCTGGGCCTTGGCCTGGACGGGCGACAGGTTCTCGACGGGGATGTCACCGAGCTTGATTGTGATTGCATCGGCACGGGGAGGGAGCCACAGCGCGGAGGCCGCTGCCGTCCCCGCGAGCAGCAGCGCATCACGGCGAGTCGGTACGGAGCAGGTGACGACGCTGCGTCCCCGGGCGGCCGCAGTGCGGCTCCCCGCAACCGCACGCGAGGCTGCGATGGTTGCCATCCCTGACCCAGATGCCTGCAAGGGCGGGGGGCTGGGGGGCGCGCGTCGGTGCACAGGCAGCACGCAAACCAAGCACTTAAACCATCGCGACTGTCGATGCCGGTGATGGGGCATGCAGGAAGCGGTTGGCGCGCAGTGCCAAGGATCCACCTGCACGTTGGGCCGTCGCGCGGCTGATCGTCGCGAGATACAGTTTGTACTGCAACCAGCGGTCATTGAGACGCTGACAATGGAAAACCTCAAAGCACGGGGTCGAAACCCTGCTGACAGGATCTATCCGCCCGAGCACTTTTCCCTGCGACGGCTCGACCGCCGCCCCAGCCGTCACCCGTCCTTCACCGCCACCTCTCATTCCATCGCGACTGCCAGAGTAGACCGCGGCATCATGTCGTCGCTGGCCGCGGCGAGACCCTCCGTCCTGCGGGCGCAAGCGGCGTCCACCTCGCTGCGCGTTGGCCCCGTGCACGTCGTGCCGAAATGCCAGAGTGAGAGAGCGCATGGGCGCACGTGGCCCCGGCCTGGGCCAACGAGCCCTGCGTTGCAGCGGCACCGCGAACCTCCCCCCGCTCCTCGCAGCGCTCGTCAAGGCGCTGAACGTCTCTACCTGCGGGCTCAGCTCGTCCGCCGCTATCGGTGTGGTCGGGGCCAGGAGGCGGCCCCTGGTGGCCCGCGCCACTGCGGATGGAGTCGACATGAGCTGGCGGAACAAGCCCGCCAACGAGATCCGCGTCCTGGTCGTGGGTTCCACGGGCTACATCGGGCGCACTGTCGTGAAGGCGAGAGCGGCGGCCAGATGCTCTCGTCACGCAGAGGACGGCAGCCGAAAGCAGGAGACCTTACCCACCCTCGCCCGCCGATGCCCCGCCGCCTCCTCGCAGGAGCTCGTGTCGCATGGCTTCGAGGTGACTGCCGTGGCTCGCAGCAAGTCGGGCGTCGGCGCGAAGAACAGCGAGGGCGACGTACTGCGCGACCTGCGTGGCGCCAAGGTGCTGTTCGGGAACGTGGCGGATGAGGACGAGCTCGACTTCGCGCTCCAAAACAAGCAGTTTGACGTTGTCGTCTCGTGCCTGGCGTCGCGGACGGGTGACTGGCGCTGTGGCTCTGGCTGCAGCCTTTGCATGCGTGTGCATGCGTGCGTGTTCAGTGGGCCTGACCATGCTTCGTCGCGCTCCGCAGGTGGCATCAAGGACTCATGGCTGATCGACTACCGCGCGACGAGGAACGCGATGATGGTGGGGCAGGCCCACGGCGCCAAGCACTTCGTGCTGCTGTCGGCCATCTGCGTGCAAAAGCCCCTGCTCGAGTTCCAGAAAGCCAAGCTCAAGTTCGAGTCGGACCTGGTGGCCAATAAGGGCATGACCCACTCGATCGTCCGCCCCACGGCCTTCTTCAAGGTGCAGCTGGCTGCTATCCTGCTGTGTGCGGGGTCCCGGCCTGGCCAGCGAGCCATGCCGCGACAGGCTCGCCCACGCTGGCCCCTCCCCCGCAGTCGCTCGCGGGCCAGATCGAGGGCCTCAAGGGCGGTGCTCCGTACGTCATGTTCGGGGACGGCAACCTCGCGGCGTGCAAGCCCATCTCGGAGGCGGACCTCGCGGCCTTCATTGCCGACTGCGTCCTCGACCGGGACAACAACCTCACCAACAAGATCCTCCCCATCGGCGGCCCTGGCCCCGCGCTCACCGCCCGCGAGCAGGCAGACATGCTGTTCCAAATCACCGGCATGAAGCCCAAGGCGAGGCTCCGCGGCGGCGACCTCTTGCGCCGCGCGAGCACCTCATGACCTGCATCATATGCAACGCTCTCGCTCCCTGCAGTTCTTCCCCGTCCCCGTGGCCCTGATGGACGGCATCATCACCACCTTCGACGGGCTGTCCAAGGTCTTCCCGCAGCTGGAGGACTCCGCGGAGTTCGCCCGCATCGGCAAGTACTACGCGACCGAGTCCATGCTGGTGATGGACCCCGAGACGGGCAAGTACGACGCGGACGCCACGCCCGAGTACGGCCGCACGACGCTGCGCAAGTTCTTCGAGAGGGCCGTGCAGGAGGGTGGGCTCGAGGGGCAGGAGCTCGGCGACCAGGCCGTCTTCTAATCTGCTGAGGCCCGGCTGAGGGCGCACGTGCTGCACGACTGACCTACCCCAGATTAGCCACCCAATTGAAGGGCTCACACGTCTGCGGTCGCCGCACTCACCTCAGCAGCCGCGCTGACCTCCCCTGTGCTCCCGTGCCCCGGCATGCTGCGAGGTTGACCAGGCTGTGAGCGAGACGGTCGTGGCGGACCGATCGACCGTCTGCGAGCTCAGTAGCTCGTCACGTTCCGCTTTCAAGAGTCGGATATGAATGCACAGGGTGAGAGGAGAGGGCGAAGATGTCTGAATTGGCGCGGCGACTCGATCTACGCGTTATGGGCTCGCTGAGCCCATATGAGGGAGCTGGGGTGATGCGTTTCCGCTTAATCGTCAACGTAGTTGTTTAAACGACCGTCGTCCGTCTTTTTCGCAGACCATGGAGAGCTCGCCGCAGCCATTGGAGTCTGCGACCCCCGAGAGCGACCTCTCGGATATCGAGAGGCTCCCGCGTGACGTTCTCGAAGTCATCATCAGCCATGCTGGCCTCCTGGCCTGGGCTGCGCTCGCGGGGAGCAGCCGCACGTTGTGGGCGACCTTAACGGGTAGACGCGTCATCGAGGGCCAGCAAGCTGACCAGCAAAGCAGCGAGGCCGACGGGTGAGCGGCAAGTTAGGCGACAGCAATGCCGTCAGCCGCTGGCGCCGCACCTGCCCAAGCCGTCGTGCAGGGCTCAGCCGGCTCGGCGCCTGGTGCCACGAGTTGACCCTCCATAATTGCTGTAATCGCGGCCCGCATTGCTCCCCGCAGGTTCACCGGAGTCCACGTGTATACGGCAAGCTTCCATGCGTCGGGTCTCCACACGCGCCTGGACGACGCGACGCTCGCGAGGCTGTGCGCCGGGCCGTTGTCCCGCGTGCGTGCCCTCTCCCTGGCCGGGTGCACGCGCGTCACTTCCGAGGGCCTCACGGCCATTGCGACGCTGTCATGCCTACATCGCCTCGACCTGGGCGACCGGGACGTGGACGGGCCCACGCTTCGGTCGCTGCTGGCGTCGCTGCCCACGCTGACGCACTTATCGCTGCACAGCGGACGTGCCGCCCTGCACGGCGCCGCGGACGCCGTCGCATGCGCGCCGGCGCTTTGCGACCTGTCCCTTCCCGGCTGCAAGCTCGACGACAGCAACGTCGCCACCTGGGCCGGCTCCCTGCCCCACCTCATGCGGCTGGATCTGAGCCATAACGACCACGTCTCGGAGCAGGGGCTGCACGCGTGCCTCCCGGGCATGCCGCGGCTCCGCGAGCTGCTCGTGGACGCCTGCGCGGGGGTCACGGGCGGTGCCCTGCGCCACGTGCCCCACCTGCACGCCCTGCACGCCCGCCGCACCGGGGTCGACCCTTCCCACCTGTCCTCGCTCACCTGCCTGCGGGTGCTGGACCTCTCGAGGTGCCCGGCAGTCACGGACGCCTCCCTCGCCCACCTGGCGCCGCTGTCGGCCCTGCACTCGCTGCGCCTCCAGCAGTGCGACGTCTCTGGCGCGGGCCTCGCCCACCTGCGCGCCGCGCTGGGCCGGACCGACGGGCACGTCGTCGACCTCGACCTGAGCGGGTGCCGCATGACGGACGAAGGGCTGCTGAGCCTGGCGGGCATGCGGGGACCGCCGGCGCTGCGGTCTCTGTCTCTGTCCTTCAACCGAGGCGTGTGCCGGGGCCTGCGCGCGCTCGCAGGTGCCCCCCGCCTGACCCGCCTGGTCCTGCGGTCGTGCCGGGCCGCGGGCGACGACGCCGCTCTCCACGCCGCCGCCCTCCCGCGCCTCCGGGCCCTCGATATGTGCGACTGCGAGGCCCTCACTGACGCGGGCGTCGCGCACCTGCGCCTGTCGACGTCTCTGGAGGACCTGGACCTCCGCCGGTGCCCGGGGGTGTCGGGCGATGCTCTCGCGCACCTCGGGGGGCTCACGCGGCTCACGAGCCTCCGGATGGGAGGCGCCGTGAGTATCATGGGGCCCACCTCGCCACGCGCCGCGAGCGTGCGCGGGGCCGGGAGCCGCCCGCGCGTCGGCGACGAGCACCTGGCGCACGTGGCGGGCCTCACTGCGCTGCGTCAGTTGGAGGTAGCGCCGGCGGAGGGCGTCACGGACGCGGGGCTGGCGACGCTGAGCGCCGCGTTGGTGCACCTGACGTCGCTGCGCCTGACGTGGTGCGAGCGGGTGACGGGGGCAGGCCTCGAGGCGCTTTCAAGTTTGGCGCTGGTGCGCCTGGACCTGACCGGGTGCCGGCGCGTTTCTGGCATCGATCTGGCGGCCTTCAGCACACCCCAGGGCAGCCCCAGGGCCACGAGCTACGCGGGGGCCATGGCGATTGCGCGGGGGCCGAGGAAGGAGGCTGGGGAGGTGGTGGCTGCGTCGGTGTGAGAGGCAGGGGCGTAGGGGCAGTGCAACGTGCCTGGGATTGCACGTGTACCGTTGAAGAGGACACCATTTGAAAGAAAGGAGAGGGTACGGTGGAAGACAGCCTCGGAAACCGGAGGAGCAAGCCACGACAACCCCTACACTTCAGAAAACGTCAAACAGCAGAGGCTCTGAGCTTTGCGATCAACTGAACGTTCTCTGGCATCGCATGCCACCCCGACACAGCCACGTGTCCCTGACCTCCACCAGCGCCCACCACGACGGCCCACCACAGACAGTCGTACCATTGGGATGGCGAAGAGTGTCATCTCACGCCAGCCCCAGGGCGCTCAGCTCCGCTTTGATCTCCTGCACCTCTGCAGCCAGGCGCTGCACCACGTCAGGCCCGTCCTTCTCCATCGCCTGCGAACGGAAAGCAGATGCAACACAGGGTGACGAGAAAGAGAGTGTGTGCCGACGTGGGGCTTACGTTTGACGGTTCATGGAGTTGATGGCCTGTCAGAAGCACCTATGCAGGTAAGCCACTCCACCCCTCCTCACTCAAGCACCGCACCCTCCCTCCCAAACCCCTTCCTCGCCTTCTCCAGCGGCGCGCGTATCTTGCGCTCCTTCTCGACGTCCTTCTTGGCCTTCTTGGCAGCCTTGTCGTCCAGGGCTTTGCCCTCGGCATCGTGGGTGGGGTCGCCCGCATCGTCGAACCGAGAGTAGCGGTCACGCAGGGCATCCTGGGAGGCCAGGGTGTGAAGAAAGGAAGTGTGTTACCCTAACCCAATTCACGATGATGACCATGAACCTTGATTAGTTAAGAAATCCTGCCGCCACCCAACCTGCCACCCTCACTGCCATCCCACCGCCCCCTCGCCTGCACCCTCGGCAGCTCCGCCAACTTCTGCAGCTTTTCCAGATCCCTCTCCTTGCGCTCCAATGCACTCAGCAGCTTCTGCGAAGGTGAGGGAGCCATGGAGCTTTAATGGGCCGTCCAACGACGCTCAGCCTTTCCTCACAAGTGGGACCGGGCAGGCCGCCAAAGAGCATCTCTTGTTCCGAAACAACCATCGTACAACTCGTCCTTTTCTTCTGCCACATCATCGCAGCACCGCTAACAGTACGCGCACCCACGGGGCACTCGCCACGGCAATGCTCGCCCCCCGTTGCATTGCCATGCCTCGCACACTTGCCTTGGTCTTCGCCTCCATCGCCGCCCTCTCCTTGGCCTCCACCTCTGCCCTGAGCACTGCGGGGTCCTCCTTCTTCCACACCGCCTTCCCGGTGGGTCGGTCTTCCAATCGAATCCCCAGGTCCACCAGCGTGTGGTCCCTGATAGGTGCAACGCAAGGCACCAATAGGTGAAACGACAGACACCAGGATGACTACCAGCCAGCTATGGTTCCTGAGAAGTGCAACGCAAATTCCCACGCGCACTGGCTATCAGTCATGTCATCCAGTGCCGCCGCCCATGCACCGCACTACCCACGTCACGACCACTGCGCGCGCACCACCACTCACCTCACACGGTCGCAGGCCTCCAATACGGCGCTCATGGGCGCGCCGCCCCTCGCGATGCCCCGCACATCGTCCCGGAAGTTCGCCAACGCGTCCATCACCCCTGTCATCCCCGCATCGTCCGCACCCTCCCCGGAGCCACCCAGGCCCAGACGGTCCGTTGCGCCGTCCCCCAGGCCAAAGAGCGCGCACACGCGCGTCACGAGGGCCGCCGCCTTGCGCAGCAGCAGCGGCTGCGGACGCGTGGGGTTGCGAAGGATCAATGCACGCCCATCAACCTGTGTCCCGCACATGACCCGGCACGAGTGTCTACAACAGCAGTCGCCATAGCGCGCGCCGGCGTGAGACCAGGCGCCCTGGCATAACATCAGAGCGCAGAGGGTGACAGTGCAGTGCCCACACCGCCATCCAAACATCGCGCTCACCTGCGCCCGTCCCCCTCCCTGGGCCGCCGACTGCTCGCGCGCGGACATGTAGAGGTTGCACGCCTTGATGAGCTCCGCCAGTGCGTCCATGGCGCCCCGCGTGTTGACGTTGTCGCACAGGCTCGCGTGCACGTCGGCCTCGCAATGCGCCACGGCCTGGGCCAGCTGGCCCTCCTCGGACTCCCACTTGGTGCTCCCCTCCGCGCGAGTCTCACGCAACACCACCTGCGCCGAAGCATGGGAATGGTGATGCGAGACATGCACCGAATTATCAATCGCAACATGCATGTCATGAGAGGCTAGCGTCAGAGCCAGGGTACGACGTGCCGTCCCACTGCTCCCACTGCTGCCTCTATCAAGGGTAAGTAAGGCCCTTATGGCAACCAAGTCACCTGTACGTTTGCAAAGAAGTTCCTCAGCGCCGCCTCCCGCGTGCGCATCTCCTGCTGCGCGCCCTCCCCGTACATCATGCTCTTGTCCCAGGGCTGGAGGAGGAACATCAAACGCAGCTGCCGGGGCGAGAAGGTCGCCAGCGCCTGCCTGCGGGAGAGGGCGGGGCACGGGGCGCAGGTGCGGTAACTGTTGACTGTGAAATCTACCTGACCCTGTGCAGTCCCATCCACCATTGAGTATCAAAAAAAATATACAAGGGTCTTGGCAGTGACTTGAGAGCAGATCACAACGCAGCGACAGTATTCAGTTAACTGTTGCTGTTGCTCGTCTTCTCATGACATGCCCACCCACGCATCGCGTGTCTCACCGGATGGTGATGAAGTTTTTGAGTGACTTGGACATTTTGAGCCCCTCGATGTTCAGGTGCCCGGTGTGCAGGAAGTAGTCCACCCACTGGTGGCACCCGCAGTCGTCAAAGAACGCCTCGGCCTGCGGGGTGGCCGATATGAGAGACATGTGGGAACAATACGGGAACACGTCACACTGATAAACTGACGCGACTGAGACTCAGGCATCAACTGGGATGGGAGTGAATGTCCTGTTGTAACCATACATGGACAGCCCAGCTCATCCGCAGCATTAAGCCTGTCTACCAACCCCCCTGGCCCCAGGCCCCTCGCCTGCGCGAGCTCATTGGTGTGGTGCGGGAAGCGGAGATCGTGGCCACCCGAGTGGATGTCCAGGGAGCTGCCCACGAGGGACGATGCCATGGCGCTGCACTCGATGTGCCAGCCGGGGCGGCCGGGGCCCCAGGGGGAGTCCCAGGCAGGCTCCCCGGGCTTGCTCGCCTGCAGGTCAGAGATGGGTGTACTGGTGCAACAGAGTGACACGGTTGTTAGTGGGGGGCTAAGGTGAGGTCGACGCAGAGTGTCATGTGCGGAAGGCACAGATACACACACGATTCAAAGGGCCCACAGACCCGTGCTAGAATGGATGTTATGAGCATTTCCACCCCTCTAGCCCTCACCTTCCACAGCGCGAAGTCCTGCGGGTTCCGCTTCTCGGTGCAGGCGAACTCCCCCCCGACCTCGCCCTCAGCGGCCAGCATGGACCCCACCGCCCACGGGTTGAGCTTGCCGTACACGTGGCCGCGGGCGCGGAACGCCGCCGTGTCAAAGTACACGGAACCTGGCGGAGAGAGGGCAGGCACAGGGTGTGCCAGCTGTGTGGCAAGCAGCTTAGGGGGGTGACACGTGCGTGCGAGGGTGCCTGCTGATCCTCGCGCCCGCAACAATGTGTTGATTGATAGCAACTCTCTGCCGCGACTTTGATCCCACCCGCAGCACCAGCGCGCCCCTCACTCGCACAACCCCGCCCCCTCTGCCCTGTTAGTCACAAGCAAAGGCACTCACCCCCGGATGCGTAGGCCATGCCCTGCGCCACGATCTTCTCGACGTAGGCCACGATCTCAGGCACGTACTCGCTCACGCGGGGCATGGCGTCCGGTGGGCGGACCCCCAGAGCCTCCATGTCTTCCAAGAACTGCAAAGGAAACAGAACGTGATGTGACTAGTAGTTGCAGTGAGGTAGATATGCCGGAGATGTGAGGTGCGCGGCTCGTCTAAGCGAGTGGCAGAGAGCGAAGGTGCCAGCCGTGTGCTATGTGTTGTCCACGCACGCGCCGCGCCGCTGCAGTGCTTAAAGACAAGCTCCACCATCCCCGCCCCTCACCTCCTTTTCGTATCTCGCCGCGTGTGCCCGGAACACCCCCGGGTCGCGCAAATCGGCGCCCTTCTCCCGGTCCAGTGCCTCCGCCACCACGTCCCCTGCCACTCCCAGCACCTCCTCCACCGTCGACTGCCCCGCAGCCGCCCGCTCCTCCAGCGCCCGCGCCGTCCCCTCCGCCTGGGACAGCTTCAGCCGCTCCTGCAGACGCACAGACACAGGCGCGACGATGTATAGTACTACGATGCAGGCACGACAAGGTAGACGATACAGGAACTTCCATGGGAGAGTAGCCCTTAGCGTGTTACGGCTGATACTTGCAAAGCAAAGCACAGGGCACCACGCCATGGCATTTGCGCCTCGTCCATGTGCCCCGCACCTGTTCCAGCGCTTCAACCGTGTCCTGCACCACCCGCGCCTGTGCCTTGTCGCCCGCCTCCGCCGCGCTCTTGGCCTCCGCCAGCGCCGCCTCCGCCTTGCCCACCTTGCCGCGCGCCCGCTCCACGGCGGCGGCCGCAGCCTCGCGGGCAAAGCGCAGCACCGATGGTGGGTCCAGGTTGGACGCACGGTACTGGCCCAGCAGGTGGTGCAGGCGCGCGCGCTTAATGATCTTGTCATCCACGTCTGCGCGGAGAACGCGGGCAGATGGCGCGCGCGGGGCGGGGGCCGCGGCGCGCGCCGGGGCAGCACGCGCAGCACGCCGCACCTGTCACGTTCATCACGAAGAAGATGTTGTAGCCAAAGTAACCCTCCAGCACGCGGCGCAAGATGTCCACGGTGAGGTAGTTGCGCGCGTGACCCATGTGAGCGGAATCGTAGACGGTAGGGCCGCAATTGTACCATGTAATGCGCTTGCAGCCCGGGCCGCCTCTGCGAGAGGGAAGCGCGCAGCTGGGCTCGCCCTCGCGACGCAGCGTACCACAGACAACCGCAGCAGCTGACGCGGACAAGGACGGCGCGCGGGGCGCGCGCTCGCCTCGGCACGAAGGGGACCTTCTCGTCCAGCAGGGAGTTGTACAGGCGCAGGCCCTGGGGGTGCTCCGCGCCCGGGTGCGGGCTCTCCCACACGCGACTCATGGCAGCCATCCCTGCGGCTGAGCGCAGGGGTCGCGATTCAAGCGCTCGTCCCAGGACACAAGCGGCGTCGCGATGGACGGCGGGACCTGGGTCGGGAGAGTCGTGGCGTCGGATCGAGCCGCCGGACGCTGGTTTAGCGGTGTCAACGGCTCGACTGCTACGCATGCCGGCCGCTGCGCGATCGCCGCTGCGCTTGCGGCTCCCCGACGGCCGGCGCACCGACTTCTGCACGCAGGACACGGTCCCCTCGGCAAAGCCGTCCTCACAGCCCCACGACGCGCGAGTCCACGCAGGCTCCGGCGTGCGCAGAGGGTCCACCCGAGCCGCGACTGGCCTTGTACGGTCACGGGCCACGCGCCTGCTAAGTTCGAGCTGCCGGTCACGCGACGGGAAGAAAACGCACGCTTTTTCGGGCAATGAGGCGCCGGAGCAGCCCCCTACCGTGGTGAAATCTCGTGCAGGAATCGGTGACGGACGGCAAGGGCATCGTGCGGGCTCCCTTTCCGTCGCCGTTCGTACCCTCCCTGACGGTTATTGCACTTGTGCACGGCTGGTAACCCACAATGCAGCTGCAGATGCCGCAGGCAACGAACTTGACGACGTACCCATTCCTTTGCATGCCCCCTTTGTGCTTGCAAAGATTTTCAGATTCATAGCAGCGAGGTGGTGGCAGGTCCTGCTCCGGTCCCCCGGACGAGGAGCGGAGTTGCTTTAAAGCGTGGCGTAACATGCACGCCCACTGAGGCAGCCGCCCGGGGGGTGCGCGTCACCATGGACGTGTTTGGGGACCTTGAGGCGGAGGTCCGGCGCGAGCTGGATGCGCTGGGACCGCTGAGCCCCGCGCGGCTGACGCCCGAGCCGTCCGGACTAACACCGGAACCCAGGTGCGGGTCGCCGCGCGCTCTGCGTTGTTCCATTGGTCTCCGCGCCGTCCATGTGTCTTGCTGTATTTATGTAGAATCTTCTGATAGCTATGGAGCCTCGCGGCAAGTCCTGTTCCCCCTGAAACCCGATCCGGGTGCTGGGTCACATCTGGGAAGCCGCGCGCGTCCCTGGATGCGAAGGAGCGGCCCGGATTTGCTCGCTCGACACTGTCTAACTTTGTTCCATCCCGCAGCTGGGGCGCGCGCCTCCCCCATCAAGGCGCGACGACGCTGGAGGAGCTTCTGCAGGATTCGGACACCGAGTCCGACGCCAGCGTCTCGTTCAGCCGGCCGCAGAGCTCCCGACCACATCACAAGCCGCTGATGGCGGTGTTCGAAAGGTGGGCCCTATCCAGAGGCGCTGCTGCGGCGCGGTTCGCGCGCACGGACCCTGTGCACGCTGCCCAACGCATTGCTCCGCCCACTCGCGCGTTCACGGGCACCCGCAGGGTCCGCAACCAAGATGCTCTCGTACAGCGTGTGCAAAAGAGCATTGACGAGTTCTCCCATCAGCTGTCCACCGTCCCCGTGCGCGCCGAGTCGCTGGCCCGCGACAGGCCAGGAGATGCCAGCACCTCCGGGCGCCCCGCGTCGAGCGTTGGCCGCACCGCTTCGAACATCGACCTTATACGCGCGTCCTTTGCCTGGAGCGCGCTCAGCGGAGCGTCCGGAGGCGCTGCCAGCCGCCCTCCGTCCGCCCTCAGCAGCCTTCCAAGCACTCCCGACCTCAGCAGCAACAGGACCACGAATGCGGGGCTGCGAGAGGGCGAGGTGCTGCCGCAGCATGGCGCGGGGGTCGCGCCGGAGGGCGTGGTGCCCGGGGAGGCAGAGGCCGGACCCACCGCAGGCGCGGAGGCGTGGCAGCGTGCCGACAGCGGGGCAGCTCCATCCGTCGCCAACGCGCCGTCAACGGCAGACGCGCCAGAAGACGCGGAGTCATCGGACGGGGTCGAGGCGGAGGCTGCAAGGGAGCGGCGGCGGCGGGCGTTGCAGGAGGAAGAGGAGCGGCTGGCGTGGGAGGCGAGGCAAGAGGCGGAGGCGTACGAGGCGGCGATGAGGGATCGGCGGCTGCGGCGGCAGGAAGAGGAGCGCGCGGCGCGGGAGGCGGAGGCGGAGCAAAGGGTGAGGGGCGGTGCAGGGGTTGCTGCATGGCCAAGTGCAGGCCAAGCCCCAGCGGTCCCACCGCTGGGGTAGAGATCAGCAGAGGGCACGATGAGACTTACCAAGTGTGGCTCTGCGTGCAGCGGGCATTGGAAGAGGCCGAGGAGCAGAGGCGTCGCCAAGCGCTGCGGGAGATGGAAGCACGGCTGGCAGAGGGGCAGCGGAGGGCAGAGGAGGAGCGGGCAGCGGCGGAGGCGGAGCTGCGACGGGTGCAGGTGTGCGACGCTTTTGATGCACCGGTGAACATTCCAATGGCAGCGGCAACTGGGTTGATGCAATGCGTCGTCCATGGTGGTGGCACTTGGGCGGACGTCCCTAGGGGCTCTCCTGTCCTCACACTTGCAAAAGCAAATACCTCGACTACTTCACTGTCTCTGCGCAGGAGGAGCAGGCGGCGCAGGCCGAGGGGCTGCGGCGCAGGCGCGCGGCAGGCGTCATTGCACGACACTGGCGGGCGTGGCTGGGGTCGGCAGTGCGGGGGGCGCGCGTCGAAGCAGCCGTGCGCATTCAGGCTGCGATGCGTGGGGCGCTCAGCCGACGGCACGCGGAAGCGGAGCGCCGTCGGAGAGCCGATTGCGACCAGGCAAGCGAACTTGACAGTACTGATACAACTACTCACTCAGCGGCATAGTGATACACCATGTACCGTGAAGCATAGCTGTTGTGATATCATTGCCTCCATTTGCTCCACCGCAGGCTCTCCGGGCGCTCCAGCGGGCGCTCGAGGACGGCGATGCCCCAGCAGCGCAGCAGGCGATGGGCGCCGCAGCGGCGGCGGGCGCCAGAGACGAGGCCCTCCGCCTGCGCGCTGCGTTCGAGGGCCAAGTGGCCCAGGCCAAGGAGCGCCTCAGTGCCGCGGCCGAGACGGGGACCTTCGAGGTGTGCGGGAGTGGCACAGGCAGCGACCCTGGCCGTGCCATGCGTTTGCGACGGCATCGCATTTGCAAAGATACCCAAACCGTCGTCGCCTGTCCCACCCGCAGGAGTTCACTGCCGCCGCTGTCGCCTGCCGCGCCCTGGGCTCTGCCGCGGCTGCGTGCGTACCCCCAGCGGAGGCGCGCGTGCAGGATCGCCGTGCGGCCGCCGAGCGCGCCGCGCGGGAGGCCGCGGACCGCGGGGCGCGTGGCGAGGCGCGGGACTGGTGTGCCAAGGCAAAAGCCCTGGGGTCGAGCGTCCAGGCACTTCACCGCATCGAGACGGCCGCCGTCGAGGCATCACGCGCCCTGGTCGCGGAGCTGCAGGCGGCCGCGCGGGGCCCCGGCTTCGACGAGGCGCGGTGGCGCCGCGCGAGGGCCTCCGCCGTGGCCGCCGGGCTGGGCCGCTACGTGCGGGAGGAGGAGCAGGCGCTTGCCGCACGCCGTGCGCGTGTCTCTGCGTCGCTGCGTGACCTGAGGGCCGCACTCGCGCCCGCCTCCTCCCGGGGGCTCCTCGGGTTTGCGGCCGCGGACGGCGCTGCGCCGCCGCTCGCGGGCAGCGTGGCGCTGGCAGAGGAGGCGTTGGCGGACGCGGCCCGGCTGGGGCTCGCCCAGGAGGCCGCCCTCACAAGGGAGGTGCTGGCGCGCGAGCGCAGCCGGTGCGCGGAGGGGCTGGCGGCGGCGGCTGCGGCCGGCGACGTGTCGGCCTACGAGGCCGCGGCGGAGGCGGCACGGGAGGCAGGGGTCGACGCGGGGGCACTGGCGATGGCGCAACGACAGTTCGGGCACCGGCGGGCCGAGGCGGAGACCGCGGTGCTGGAGGCCGGGTCGACGGGGACGCTCGCGGCGTTCGCCTCGGCGCTGCGGGCGGCCGGGCCGATGCTCCCGGGGGGGCCAGGGAGCGCTCTGCTGCGTGCGCGGGAAGCCATGGCAGCTCGGCGACTGCGGTGCGCCGCGGCGCTGCGAGACGCGGCAGTCGCTGCGCTGCAGGGGTTTCTCCCTGCCTCGTCATCCCGAGCACCCCGGGAGTGCTGGGGTGACGAGGGTGCCAGCAACAGTGGGGGCGTGAAGGGCGCTGCGCTGCAGGGGTTTCTCCCTGCCTCGTCATCCCGAGCACCCCGGGAGTGCTGGGGTGACGAGGGTGCCAGCAACAGTGGGGGCGTGAAGGGCGTTGGTAGTCGTACGCAAGACGACCTGGCCCGGGCGATGGCGCGGCTGCGTCCGGCACTCGCGGAGGCGAACGCGCTGGGGTTGGCGGGGGGCATTGCGGCGGCTGTAGAGGCGCTGAGGGCTGCGGCGAGGGCGAGGGAGGCTGCGGGTGCTGGGGTGGTGGCGCAGTGTGTGCTGGAGCGGTTGGAGGGCAGCATGTGTCGCGGAGACAAGTGCGAGGAGAGCGAGGACGCAGTGGCTTCGCGGGTGGACGAGATGGTGGCATACGAGGTGACAAAGCATGGCAAACGCTCACATCATGGTGCGCTCATGGCATCCCATCTCCCTTCCCTCGTTCCATGCCAGCCCCCAGCTGGTGCATGTGTCCTGCCGCAACCTCTGCCGCGCGTCAGTACGCCTCTCCCTCGCTGCCCTCAGGCACAGCACGCTTCCACCCGGGGTGCAGACGGGGTCCCGTGGGTGTCGGCGCGCCGGCCCATGTGGCCGCCAGCCGCGGACGCTGCCGCGGTCGTCGTCGGGCACGCGGCGTTCGCCGCTGCGCAAGCGGAGCCCGGTGCAGGCCCCCCCGGGCACCGGGCAGCGGGTGTCATCAACACGCCTGCCCCGTTGACCCCAGCGTTGCACGCACCATCCGACGCGGTGGCGACGCGCCCCACATCACGCGCGTCTGACGCGAGCTTCCACAAAGACGTCCCCGATAACATACTCACGGGCCAGATGCTCCAAGAGAGGTGCGGTTGCTGATATTGGCGCCATTGCATGGTTGCGCCGCTACCAATGCTGTTGGTTGTGTGACACGTGCGTATTTTGGCCCCGCCCGCAGACTCGTGGGCCTCTCGCCGTCAACTCTCGCGGCCCTCGACCTCTCCTCTACCGCTCTGACGGGCCTGGGCAAAGCCCTGAGCCACGCCACGCTGCCGTCGCTGACCCGCCTGCGCCTGGACTCGTGCCACCTGCGTTCCCTGGATGGCATCGAGGGCCTCGCGCGCCTCACGGAGCTCTCCGTGCGCCACAACCAGCTCTCCGACGCAGGGGCGCTCCGTCACTTGTCGTCCCTCCGGACGTTGTCGCTGGATGAGAACTTTCTGACGGACGCAGCGCCCATCGCCAGCTGCACGGCCCTGACGCAGCTGAGCGTGTCGGGGAACGACCTCGCGCACGTGCAGCTCCACGCCCTGCGCGGACTGGAGTCCCTCAACATCGCAAACAACCCTCTGGCGTCAGACGCGGGGCTGGCGTGCTGCTCCTCCCTGACCATGCTCAACGTCGCCGGGTGCCAGGTGCGTGGTGGCAAGGACGAGAAGTAGCCGATGTCACCTTCTAGAGAGCGCATGTGGCACGTGCTGTGCCCGAGCTGCCCATCATGTCTGAGCCTTGTGGGGTCGCAGGCACGCCATGTCGCTGGCTTTCACGCGCTCAAACAGCTCCATGCACAACCCCTCGGTGTTACGTCGCCCTCGCAGCTGCCTTCGTTGGCCAGCGTGGCCCACATGCCGGTGCTGCGGACGCTCGTTGCGTCGCACAACCGCATCACCACGCTCCCGCCCTTCGCCAGTGCTCTACTGCAGGCGAGCGGCGGCTTCGGTACTAGTTGCGCCCTCTTTCGTGCATTGGCGCCATACTTGGTGGAGTTTGGACTGCGTCAAGCCAGCCAGCTGTTCGGTGCAAGCGCCTGGTTGCCTGCAACTTGTAAGCCACTTCCCTCATTGGCTACCCGCAGGAGGCATGGCTGGACGGCAACTGCATTGTCTATGTCCAAAGTGTGCCGTGGCTGCCGCACCTGAGGGCGCTGTACCTGCAGGACAACGAGGTCGTGTCCCTGTGCCCGCTCGTGAGTCGCAGCTCTGTTCTTCATAAGCCATCATCGTTGGGCGTCAGCGATCGTGCGTTGTTTGCGCTCTCTCAAGCAGCTTGTCAGTCACGCAGCTTGTTGCACACGCAACCGTTCAGTGCTGCTCTGCTGACCTCCCAACACCTCTGCCACCCTTGCCCACCCACAGTCGACCCTCCCCGTGCTGCACACGCTGGACGTGTCCTTCAATGCGCTCATGGACCGGGGCGCCCTGCACTGCGTGGCTGCAGCCACCACCCTACGCGTCCTGCGCATTCAAGAGAACCCCCTCTGTGCCCTGCCCCACCACGCGCGGCACGTTCACAAGGCGAGCAGGGGCGGATGGTCGAGGCGGGGTGTTTATAACAGGAGATCATATGGTATTGTTCGAGAAAGTGCCCGGTCGTAGTGGTTGCCCGGCAGTGCCCATAGCACCCGAGCATGGGTGTGCTATTCAAGTTAGGGTGAAGGTGCGGCCTTGCCATCAACAAACCCACCAGTTCCTGCGCCCAGGTGCTCCCTTGGCTCTCGGAGCTCGACAACGAGCCCATATCCGCCCCGGCCCGCGCCCGCCACCTCACCGCCGCCCTCCGAGGGTCGCCTCGCCTGGGGTGCGCCGTGGCCCTGGGCTCACCAAATATGGCTGGGCCAGGAGGGCCGTCGCCGGTGTGGAGCATCGCGGGCGTCTTGCGGAAGCTGAGCGGTGGTGACGGTGGCGCTGGGGCCGAGGCTGCGATGCCGGGGGCTGGGCCTGCCAGCGCTAGGGGAACGGGGCGTGGGGCGCGGAGTGACGGGGCCGTGCTCGCGGACGCGAATGGGCAGAGCGGAGACGCGGCGGCCGAGGCCTTGGCGATTGCGATGGGGCATCTCGTCAGGGGGTCTGTGACGGGTGCCGGGGTCGTCGGGCGGAGGCATGCGCGCGGGGAGGGGTGGGCAGGGCGACTGCGGAGCGCTGCGGGTGAGGGGCGAGGCTGGCAGCGCAGGGTTCAAAGCTTTGGTACGAAAACATAATCCTAGCCAGGCAGGGTTGCACCGACTGTGGGCACCGTCTTAGCGCACGAGGGTGAGCATGCCAGTCCTGAGGTTTGCTCGTCTCTTGCAGATGCGTGGCGGGCGGCCACCCTCGCGCACATGGCGGCGGCGCAGCACGAGCAGCAGAGGGCCGCGATCGCGGGGCAGCGGAGGGCGCAGGGCGCGCGGAGAGCCGTGCAGGCGAGTGCAAGGGCGGGCGTGGAAGCGAGACAAGCCACGGTGTTTGAGCGACTCGCCTTGGGCAATCAAATCTCGCCTCATCTATCACGCTCACTTCGATATTCAATTCCCCACCCGTGTCCCTAACTCCCCTCGCAGGCCTCACACAGCGCGCGCAGCCTGCCCGTCGGTTCAAATGCTGCGGAGTCGGCGCAGGGAGACGCGGGGGCCTTGCTGCCGCTCTTGCGGCGACACGCGGCGCAGTGTTCCCGCTCGGACCTCTCCACGCACCAATGCGTCTTTGTGCCAAGCAAGTCGTACCTGTCGATGGTCGCTGCCAAACGCGACGCTGCTGCCACGCGTCTCCAGGTCGCCTGGCGCGGGGTGGCTGCCCGTCGGCTCGCCTCGCGTTTGCGGGAGTGGAAGCGGTCGACGGGGCTGCACGCCGCTGCTGCTGCCATCCAGGCTGTATGGCGCGGCTGGCGGTGGCGGGCCTCTGGGGCCATCAACGCCTTGCGAGAAGAACGGGCGGCGCGGTTGGCAGCGGCGGAGGCGAGGAGGACAGCGGCGGTGACCAAGCTCCAAGCGGCGGTGAGGACGACGCTCCACGCAGGGCAAGCAACGCAGGCTTGGTGTCATCTGTCGTGTTATATGCATCCCCACGCCCCGGTCTCCGACGTCCATCGCAGTTCCGAGGCCACGTCGTGCGCCGCCGCCTCCGCAAGGCCCTGCAGGCATGCGGCGCGGCCCCGGTCGCGTGCGCGTGGCTTTTCCGAGCCGCGCCCGCCCGCCCCGGCCACTCGGCGCGCCGGGGCTACGGGCGAGGCAGGGCGGGCCGAGACGACGACGACGACGATTTGGAGGAGATCGGCGATGACTTTCTGGCACCGCCGCCAGACCTGGCCGCGGAGCTGGGTCTTGACTTCGACCTCACCAGGCCCGCGCCGGTGTCGGCCATCGCCGCTCTCCGGGCGTCCACGGGGACGGTGCGCGCGCCGGAGCGCCCGGTGGAGCGAACGCAGGTCGCACGCAGCCAGGCCTGGGCCACGCCTGGGGAAACCTCGGCTGGGCCGTCGGGGGCGGAGCGACACATGCCACCCCTGCTGGCCTCTGCGGCACCTGCGGTTGCGGCGAAGCCCTCTTCTATCCCTGTTGCGGCGACATCAGCCCCTGCAGCGGACGTCCGCGCATCGTCGGGCATTGCGGCGTCGTCAGACATCGCGCGCCGTGCCGCAGCTCAGGCCGCGGAGGCAGAGGCGCGGGCGCGTGCCCGCGTGCTGCAGCAGATGCTCGAGCGCGGCGCGGCGCCCGAGTCCGTGGCGAGGCTCAGCCAGCTCTGGCCCGGCGCACGGGGTACCTCAGGTGCTGCGGGGTCCGGCCCAGGCAAGGGCAACGCCCCAGGCGCACCCGCGCCGTACCCGCGGGTGCCGTACCCAGGTCTCAAGAGCCAGGACCGCCCGGGCACGTCCGGCTCGGGCAGCGGCGCGGGCGATGGCGGCGGCGCTGGGGGTTTTGGGCCGTCGCTAGCCGGGGAGGCCTCTGCCGGGGCCGGGCCCGGCGGGGCGGCGTCTCCCGCAGCGGATCGGAAGCGCGAGGCTCACGAGGACCGGGTCAAGCGCATGGTGGAGGAGTGGGGGTTCAAGGACGCAAAGACGGCCGAGGCGTACTTTAAGATGGTCAAGAAGCGCCGCCGCATCCGCGAGGGCGACAAGCACATGGCGAAATACAAGGACCCGGAGGCTCGCCTGGACCGCCTGCGGAGAGCCATCCAGGCGGCGCCTCCTGTCGAGGAGCTGACGCGGAGGTGAGCTGGGCACCACCCACACCCGGGCAACGCACGGCTCCGCTGCAACCAGCTGGCGCGCGCTTGATCGTCCGTCTGTGGTGCTGTTCGTGCGCCGATGGGATGCCGAGCGCATCTCTGCCTCTTGGTGCCTGCCAGCCTTGTCGGGTGTCTGGGCGGTGTGTCATATCGTGGCAAGCCCCCCGCCTCCGCAGAGAGCGGCAGCACGGTCCTGAGCTACCCCTTCACCAGGGCCGCATGGACCTCGAAGCGCCCGCGGTGCCGTCTCCCGGGGTGGCGCCCCGACCTGGGCCCAGAGAGGACGGCCGTGCGTGGCAGCCCGCGGGACAGGGCCAGGGTGGCACGCCACTCCGCGGGGAGGGCTCCTCTGCGCACGCCAGCGAGCACGCCAGCGCGCGGCGGCCGCTGCCAAACGAGGTGGCCTACCGCGGGCCCAGCGTCGGGCGCAGGCTGGGCGACCGCCTCGAGGCCGCAGCGATGGAGGCGCGCGAGGTCGGCATCGACGACCTGCCGGGAGTGGCGGGGATGCCTTGGGGAGTGCGCGCCGCGAGACGATGAGAGCCGAGACATGCTTGGCAGGATGAGTGTGTGCATACCCTTGTGTTCTGGCAGGACGGCGCTGAATAGGCTCTTTCAGAGCGTGACTAGGACAGTAACTGTTGCACGTTGAACGGACTAGCGCTTGTGCGCAGCACAGTGCTAGCGTCACCTCGTCCCGCGCCGGTGAGACGCTGTGCCTCCGCGCTGCATCGAGAGACGAAGCTCCCTGGAGACGCATCGACATCCTACGGCGCGCTTGCACGCAGAAACGGCTCCTTTCTTGTGATTGTTGCTCCCGCCGGGGTCCCGCCCGTTTGTGCGCGCTGACCGGGGTCAGGATGGCCGAGGAGGGTGGCGCAGCTGGGCCCAGCGAGCCCATGCCGACGGAGGAGGAGCTTCTGCGGGACGGGAATTTGGACACGGCGTTCCGGGACTTCCTGAACGAGATGAAGTCGGTGGACAGGGACAACGAGGTCGAGCGCATCCTCCGTGCCTTCAAGCTCAACCCGTACGAGCAGCTGGGTGTTCGCTTCGACGCGAGCGAGGACGACATCAAGCGCGCGTACCGCAAGACGTCCCTGATGGTCCATCCGGACAAGTGCAAGCACCCGCACGCCAAGGAGGCTTTCGAGGTCCTCGGGCGTGCGCACAAGCTCCTGACGGGTGGGCCGCGAAGCCCGCGCAGCCGCGGATTCCGCCTGGCTCGGCACGCATATGACGCAGCAATTTCGTTTCTTTACGCAGGAGCCGAGAACCCGGAGCTGATGGAGGACATCAAGCAGGTCGTGGAGTACGCGCGCGAGGAGCTGCGCAAGGACGTGCGGAAGGAGCAGCGGCGCGACGTGACGGCCAAGCTGGCGGCTTTGATTCACGAGGAGGGTCAGGAGGGCGTGCTGAGCGAATACGAGCTGTCGGAGGAGTTTCACGACCGGTGGCGGGCCAAAGCACGGGAGATGCTCGCGCAGGCCGAGTGGCGCCGGCGCAAGATCCACCAGCGTTCGGCCGAGGAGAACAAGCGGTTGGAGAAGCAGCTGAACGAGATGCACGAGAAGGAGGTCAAGGCCAAGGAGCACGGGCGCAAGTGGGAGAAGGCTCGCGATCAGGTGCGGCCACGCCAACTTGCAGGCCACATCGCACCGCGCCGTGCTTGCGCGCCGGGTGCAGCCATGGGTGCCGACCTGCCAAGGGCTTGCCGCGACGTGCTGTGCCGCCCTTGGCCGCAGCGGGTGGGGGCGTGGCGCGACTTCATGAAGACCAAAGGCGCGAAGGTGGTCAAGAGCACGGGCATGCCCAAGAACCGCGCCGAGGACCCAGACCGTCTGTACGTGCGGCGCGTGGCGCAGGGGGCAGACCACTTCAAGGATTGAACCCAAACAGAGCCACCAGCGCCGATGGATGGAAAGCGGAGATCGCTGAGTTGCACTTACAGGTGCATGCTTGAGCCGCAGCTACTGCGGATCGGGCCGCATCGGCGCTTGCCGCTCGCCGGTGGTCTCTTGCCGCACGCGCCCGCGCTCCCCCGGGCGCCAGTTGGGGTTGGCCATGCGCCACGCGCGAATGTTCTTCCGAATGACGTCCGCGATGTCCTCGGCCGTGTTGTTCTGCGAGACACGCTAGGGACTGCCTGGTTCCGGTGGTTGCAACAGAGGGGCAGAGAGCGTGGAGTTGGTCCTACAGCAGCGCAAGCGAGGGCTGCGTGGCACTCGCCCTGCCGAAGAAGGTCAGGAAGTCGCCGTTGGGGTCGATCATGTACATGATGATGGAGTGATCGACCAGGTAATCGCCCTTCTCCTCGTTGGTCTTGTGGAAGTAAACCCGGTATGCCCTGGCCGCCTTCTTGACTGCAATCGCGTGGCAGGAGGTGCGGGTCGCCCATCCGACGCGCTGCTGCAAGCAATCAGTGGCACCAGCAGCACAAGTAGCCACGGACAGGCAGCTGCCTCATGCTTGAGCCGCGTTGGAACGTTGCGTGCCCCAGACCATCTACGCGCCTTGCTCCATGGTCCCGGTGAGCCCCACGAAGCGAGGGTGGAAGTCCTTCAGGTACGCCTTGACCGCCGCGGGCGTGTCGCGCTCGGGGTCGACGGAGATGAACACGGGCGTGACGGGCACCTGCATGGATGCAGAGCACAACCCAACACGTCACGTAACAGAGGCGGCGTAAGGCACAGGCATGACGGACCACCGTGGCACGGTAGACTTGCTGCTTCGAGAGGCGCGGCCTGGCCTCTTCAAATGCAGGACTGCGCCCTCGGTTATACTTGTAGCCACGCAGCTGCACTGTACCTGGGAGACCGCCTTGTCTGCCAGGTTGATGCCCTCTGTGATCTTGTCCAGCTCGTCAGGACAGATGTCCGGGCAGAAGGTGAACCCGAAATAGATCAGGGCGAAGTTCCCCAGCAGGTCTTTGTCCGTGAATGGCTTGCCCTGCAACCCACAGCACGGAACTTCGTCGACAGGGTGCGCCACCACTCATTACATGCAGGCTGGCTAGGTCGCAAAAGACGGTCCCTGGACGTCCTGCGGGTTACACAAACACTGCCGCATCGCCAACTCACCTCCGTGTCCACCAATTCGAAAGGCCCTCCGACCGCAGCCCTCCCCACGGCACCCTGCTTGGGGATCGAACGCATGACCTCCTCCTTCCTCTCCAGAAATGCGAAGCGGTAGAAAATGTACGTCGCTCCTGTGGACGGATAAGGCCGGCGGCGTGGCTGGCAGTTGCAGGCAAGGGCCGGAAGCACGCTGGCTGTGGCAACGCACCCAGCACTGCTGCCACGGAGCCCCAGGTGATGGGCCGAGTGTACGAAGTCGAGCCCTTCCCAGCTCCTGGGGCCACGGGTGTCTCTTGTGGTGGCGGGCGCGTCTCCCCGGCGCCCGCGTCGCCCTTTCTCCCCTCGCGCTTCGGCACCTCCTGCAAGGATGGCAGGCGTCCAGGTCCCGCGCGGCTCGAGCGCAGATAGCACGGCCTCATCCACACGTACGTAAAACGCACCTTTGTTCCGCGACCACCTCCAGACGAGAAGGCACGGCCACGCCATCGCAAAAGCCGTGCCCACGGCTCCCTGGCCCATTCAGGTCCTCCGGCGCTGGATGTGGCGTGGAGGGATGACAAGAGGCGCTCGGAATCCCCCACAACCTGCGATGGAAACGGAAGCATGCGGCATGCATCGCCAGCAGCCCTCTGCATCAAGAAAGGTGCCCTTAGCAGTCGCGTGGGCTGATCCCGCGCGGATGGGCTCCGAAGAGACCAAGCTAGCACGCCGATGGCAGTGTCGCGCTGAAATCAAGGCACGACGGTCACCCAGGCGGCCGGCCCACCTGCGAGGTCTGCGAGCTGCGAGCCCCGCCCCAGGCGAGGCCCATCCCTCGCTGGAGGGCCCGTCGCATCATGACGAGATGCGCTTCTTTGATTGGAACAGTGCCCAGTAACGAAATGAGTCCGTGGCTGATTTGTGCACGCTGCCAAAATGCACAAGCCGTGCCGCACGCACCTGGCACCGTGCCAGTACGTTGCCCCGTGTGTGAATTTGTTGGTGCCCAGCGTAGGCCACCGTGACCTTCTATGGCGCAAATGCCGCACTGAACGCGACCCAGGCTTGCAGCATTCCATTCAACCGGCACAGGAGCCAAGCCTTGCCTCTGCTCGAAGCATGAGAAACGGTGGCCTGGACAGCCGGGGACAAGGCGCGACTAAGGTCGCAAAGCAAGATATTGAGGGCTAGGTGTGAAACGTTGCGCCTGTCGCGCCACGCAATCCGCAGTCGTCCCGACGTGGGCGCAACAGCAAGGGCAGCGATGGTGTAAGGGGCGTAGAACAGTGGGGCAAAACTAATCCAGCTCAGTGAGAAAAGGGGGGTTATAGAGTCTGGGAGACATGGCCTGGGAAGGGAAAAGCGCGCTGCAACCACTGGGAAACACTGTGAGCTGCCAGCCAGGCGCTGTCGCAAATCGCAGGTCGCTCCACACACAGACACACGGAACGTGAACGGAAAAGGATTCTGTGGGCACCCATGCTGGGACTTGACGCGTGATGGGGGAGCGGTGCTGGCTGCTCCATCCGTGGGGGCTCCGGCCGCTGGGCCGCTGGGGACCCAGCGCCAGGCGCCCCTGTCAGGCCATAAGTCCGCGAAGCCGGTGGGGCTGCTATCCACCGTACTTTCCGTAGCAGTTGCCGTGTTGTCTTGGAGTTTCCGAGCGAGTGATGTCGATATCCATGTCGATGTGGCACGGGCGTTGACGCCCGCCTGCTGCTAATTCGTGTCATTGCAACTCACGACGGCCCGGATTACGTCCGGGTCCATCGCGTGCACGAGTCCCGTGTGCATCATGCCCTTCCCTGCGAGCAGGCAAGTGGCTCACCGTGTTACTCGTAAGTTGTCAACTGTACCAAAGCAAGTGTGCCTGGCCAGCTTCCCCCAAGCCTGGTCATTCCCAGACCACCCGTTTCCTCCTACAACTCACCCTTGACGTCGATCGTCTCTCCCTTGACGAGCCGCAGGACTTCTTGGGGCAGCGCCCCGGCTGTCTGCCACGACAGCCGCACGTACCCGGGCTTGGAATTGGACTCCATGCGGGACGCCACGTTCTGAGAGGAGACAGAAAGGTGGCACAAGTTCACCGACAAAGATCACCCGCGTGTTTAAAGACGCACAGAGCTCGACGCGTGCGCCCCGTAGCACGTCACGTCGCCTACCGTCCGTGTGACGAGAGATAGACCGGAGAACAAATGCGTGATTCGTCTTACCAGGGTGTCCCCGCAGAGGGTGAGCAGCGTGCGCTTGACTCCCAGCACGCCCCCCGCCACCGGCCCAGTGTGCACCCCCACGCGGATCTCCAAAGGCCCAGAGCCGTCGGCCTTCTGCACCTTGGACGCCAGGGCCACCATTGAAAGGGCGATGCGCAGGGCCACCAGCTGATGGTTCTTGCAGGGCGACAGGAGGTTGACGGCCACCACGTACGCATCTCCCACCGTCTCATACTGCGGGGGTGGGAGTGAGGGTGGCGAGGTGAAAGAGTGGCGAGAGGAGATAGCAGAAGCTCGCATGCGGTCTGTCGATGCTTCTTGGATGCTTGTGACAAGGCCAGTGCATGCTTGCGAGACCGGAGTCGCAGCACACGTCGAGGCTTGCGGGAACCTGTCAAGGCCGGCAGCCAATTTTTCTGAGGCTGTCACCTTGTAGGCCCCCGGCACGGCGTCGACCATCGAGTCGAGGCGGGTGAAGTAATCGTGGAGCATCGAGAGGACCGCCATGGGTGCCGCGTCCGAGGACATGGTCGTGAAAGAAACCACGTCACTGCAGGCACCACACGCATCGGGTAAGCCATTGTCAACGGCACCATCACTGAAGCCACTTGGCACGAGAGCACCCGAGCTGGCTTCCACGGTTTCGCAAGGACGGCTGAGAGGCAGACGAGCGGGGCAGAAGAGCCGATGGGGGCACGAGTAAGGGTGCTTCTCGGCTTGCCTGAAGATCATGGTCACGTCCTGGTACTCTCGTAAAAAGACGGGGCTGCCCGGTACGTTGGTCCACGGCCGCTTGGTTGACCGGGGGGTCCCCTGCCCCTCCCGGTTGGACATCTTGTGCACCCCGCTGCGGTCCGGAGCAAAGATGCTGTTCTTCTTCACAAAGCTCTTCCCGGACTCCTCGGGAGCCACCGACCGCCGGCGCCCCCGGCCACTCGAGGCCGTGTCTGCAGGGAAGCGTGCAGGGGCAGCAAGGCTCAACGAGCGCCACTGGACCTCTGGCCAGCACGTCTGCCAGACACCTCGGGCGCTGCCAGGAGCATGTATGCTTGAAGCATACATGACCTGACTCACCCAGCTGTTGCTTGATGGACCCCCGCGCGCCGTCGGCCACGTTGGACGAGCACACGTGCATCGGCAGGCCCTCGTCCTCCCGCGACGCGATCGTGTCGGGCGACGGGTGCACCCGGTGCGCATGCTCCGTCTCAGTCATCCGGTCCTTGCCGCTGTCTCCCTTGGTCGTCCCGATGGTGCTCCTGGCGTGCACGATGGCCCGCCGCTCATCCGCGGATGTCCTCATGTTGCGCATCAACGCGTCCGCCACCTCCTCCGGCACCAAGTTGCTGATCACCGTGTCACGGAAACGAATGGCGTCTGCGCGAGGCATGGCTGGCTTGTCGCGATCGATACTCACGAAAGTGGTGCAGTGTCGCCCAAGCGTGCCACAGGGTTGTGCTAGCACAGGCGCATGCACATAGGAGCGTGGACGCGCAGTCCACCATGAGCTGTGTGTCCCGTGGCGTGCCTCACCCATGGCCGTCTTGCGCTGCAGGCCGATGACCAGGATGACCAGCAGGGTCCAGGCAGGGTGCACGTCCAGGGGCCCCTGCTTCATGAGTCCAATCGCCTGCGTCAAAGGCAGATTGCGTAACAGTCGTGCGCTCCGCAGCCAGCAGCGCCAGGGTGGCTGCACCACCCTGCCCCGCGCGCTCACAAGGAGGATGACGAGCCCGACCGTGGTGGCCCAAGCCAGTGCGTACTGCACCAGGTTGCGCATCGTGATGACGCGCAGGAAGCCGTCGACCGCTCGTCCTAGGGGAGTGAGGAACTCGACGGCTCTGTGGAAGAGCAGGGCCGGCCCACGGGACGGCGACGGGGCAACTGAGGCAGGTTGGAAGTTGGCCAGGCCGCCCGAGCTGAGGGTGATACGGAAGGTGGCGGTGGCGACAATGCAGAGGATGCCGGCACCGATGACGCTGCCCCAGGGGATGCGGCCATTGGGCCAAAGGGCTGGGTTGGCGCCGTACACGACCACGCAGGCCATGCTGCCCGTCGATGCCAGGAGCTTCTTCAGAAGCAGCTTCCAGTTGGTTCGCCACGTCATGGTGGCGTTGAAGAGCGCGAGCGCCAGGCTGATGCTGCGGGGGGTGAGGCGGTAGGGAAAGGCAAGTTGATTCAACAGCGGAAGCAACGAGAGGTAGCCTGTGTGGCCAGAGTTGGCCAGACGAGCGAGGACACACATGCGTAGTTTGGAGCCACAGTTGTTCACCCCTAATGCTACCCCCGCCTCACCAGATCAGGTCGCTGACGGTGGCCCGGATCCCGACGTCAGACCGCACCCTGCTCCCCGGGATGAGGATCATGGACGACATGAGGCGAGGGAGCAAGAGGAACATGTTGATCCTCCAGGGCGAGTCGACGATGTAGATGCCGAGGGCCAACAGGGAGAAGAAGATGTAAAGGACCACGGACGTGATGGAGATGATGGCCGAGTCGCGGCAGTACATGGACTCGTGCTGCGTCTGCATCGATGGGAGGGAGGGCACGTGCGTGCATGTAAGCGAGCAACGAGAGGCTTGCAGCACGGGAGCCCTCTCGCTGCTGACCTGCAGGACCGCGTTGAGCCACGACTTGGCAGAGGTGCAGTGCTGCAGGACCAGGTACTGGTGCCAGTAGGCTGTGGTGAAAACCAAGGCAGCACACAGGAGGCACGTCGCGATGGGGTGGTCGAAGCGCGTCGCGGTCGCCTCACGGAGGAACAGAGCCCTGCGGCACGAGCATAGGCGTGGCAAAGGGTCAGGCACATTGCTGCGCAGACCATGCAGTTACCCTGGAGCAAGCGTGGGGCGAGGGCGCCTCGTGCCTGTAGTGCAGGAGCTGCTGCTCGAACCGGCCTGTCGTTTTGACCTGACCGGCACCGCCGTGATGGACCTCCAACGCTGCCAGTGCATCCACGAGGTCCGCCTCCTTCTGCCACCGCAGGGCGGCGAGCTGCGCCGGGCGTGTCATGGAGTCCTTCGGGTTTATCTGCATGGGACGAAGCATCGGGGCATTGGGAGTGAGGCCTTCGTCACACGGTCAAATGGCCTTCCCGCTGCCACTCCGGACGTGCAGCCAAAGCGCAAGTGGCAAGTGGCCTTGCCTCGAGAGGTGCGCCCGCATCTGCATGGCCAATGACCATTTGCCGCGCGCCCGGCTGATCCGCACTCCCTCCCCGCGCGTTGTCGGGATAGACTTTGGCCGCGTCGTGCAGCGTGCGTATCGTGTGCGTCCTCGTCTTGGGCGCAGCGAGGCTGCCGTTCGGCACAATCACCAAGGCCCGAGAGCTCCTGCATTGTCGGGGAAAGGGCCCATTTGCCGCGCTTGCTCAGCAGCAAACCCAGAGTCCGACAGTGCGGCATCCAACCCGCATGCGGCAAACTCACGGCCGTGGCTCATGTCCTCGCAAATCATGGGCCTGCGAGCGCGGCGGGCGAAGCACAGGCTCTCTGAGGCTGTGCTTCAGGGCCAGGGTACATTCATACGCTAAAACGACGCGGCGTGCTGTGCCGCCGACCTGCAGGGTGTCGTGGGCCACGACGTGGCTCCGTTGCCCAACATCGCCAACACACGGTGCGTACCCCTCCGGCCCGGGCCCCTCTGGCTCCCTGCGGACAGCGGAAGCCCAATCTTTCCGCGCTGCCCGACTACCTCGGCCGTCGAGCCGCCGCAAGCGCTTTTGAAGGCTGAGCTGGTAGGAGGGCCTGCCCGCCTCTGTTCCGACTGCCGAGGCCACCAGGATGCCTTACAAGATTGCAGCTTAAGCGCCGCGGAACCACGACACAGGGCGACGTCCCCTGCCGGACCGCCGTTGGGTGACACTTGCCGAGCATTTGCGGGTCGGCGAGCGCTCGGCGAGCCGAGACGGCCCCACGGAGCAGGCGCGATTCGCATGACCGGCAAGGAAGTATCACATCGAGCAGTTCACCTGAACGTGGCGCCCTCTCCGACCCTCCCTTCGCCCCCTTCCATCTTGGAGGGGAATGAGGGGGAGTGGTGCTCCCCCCGGCCCTCCGCGCCAACGATTCTGTACGAAAGCTTTTGTGTCTTATCAGGCGGCGACTGCACTGGCGACTCGGCTCTCGGCTGTCGAGCTAGTGACGTTCAGATGCGTCCAGATGCAACCTGGGGGACCCCAGCTCCGTATAAAGCCGCCGCCTGCGGCGCATTGTTGTCGCAGACGACACCGCCGGCTCGCGAAGGGGACTGGTTGCCCTGGCGCAGTGTTCTGCCAGTGCCCTACGCGTGACTGGGCAGTGCAGGCCCCCACCATCTGCTTCAGCGCGTGTTCCGCCTCGCATCTGACTCCGCATCACGACTTGCGCGACCTGTAGCAGCAGGCCCCCCGGGGCAAAGCATACCGGTTAATATCGGATGCTCGACCTCTCCACGCTCGCCCTGGACGACGACGCGGTGGCCTATCGCGCGCTCATCCATCTGAGCTCTGCCTTCTGCCAGCGACATGCGACGCCCGCGACGGCGGCCTGCACCGCATGCACAGCAGAGCGTGGGGAGGGACTCGCAGGCTCATTTGTGCAAGTGCGTGAGCCGGTGCTTGCTGTGCATTCAGAGCTGTTCTGAGCATAGCCTGAGATGTCGTAACCCTTTGCGAATTGCAGGAGAAGGCCGAGCGACGGCGCCGTGACGACCTTGCCGCGTCCGAGTTTGCCGAATATTTCGACGTCTCTGCCGTCGATCCGGGGCTCCAGCAATACGTCCCCGTCAGAGTTCCGCACGTAGCCAACCCTCCTGTTGCGGCGCCGGGCGCTGCAAGCGCTGCACCCGCCTTGGACGTCTCTTTCCCCCTGCACAGCGAGGCCGTGGCTCAGCATGGCCTTGACCCGGCGGACCTCCAGCGCATCGCGGCTCTTCCCAAGGTGCATAGCTTGCCGATGCGTCCGCGGACCTGGCTCGCGTCCCAATGTCGCCCCACGTGCTCTGCCCTGCCCCATCAACTCTCAGGTGGAGCTGCACGCGCACCTCAACGGGTCTCTGCGCCTGTCGACCATCCGCGAGCTGGCAGAGACCGGCGCGGGGGACCTCGCCCCGACGGACGCAGGGCGCCTCACCTCGATGGCGGGCCGCACGCTGGCGGAGGTCTTCTCGCTGTTCCGCCTCATCCACCGGGTCACGACGGACGTCGCCGTGCTACCCCGCCTCGTGCGGGAGGTCGTCGAGGACCTCGCAGCCGACAACGTCGCCTACGCGGAGCTGCGCACGACCCCCAAGGCCGACGCGGGGCGCGGCCTCACCAAGCGCACTTACATGGACGCCGTCTTGCGGGGCCACGCGGCCTTCCTCGCCCGCTGTGGTCTCGGAGAGCAAGCACCGTCCGGTTCGGGCGATCCCCAGCACGGCGCGCGCGTCGCCGGCCCCAGGCTGGACCGTGGTCACATCACGGGGGTGCCGTGGGTGCGGTGGGTGCTATCCGTCGACCGGCGCGAGTCTCTCGAGGGCGCGATGGAGACGGTGGAGCTGGCAGCGCAGCTGAAGAGGGAGAGCGGCCTGGTGGTCGGGGTGGACTTGTGTGGCGACCCTCGGGTGGGGCGCTTCGCCGCTTTAGAACCGGCATTCCGGTGAGCACGAGGCCGGTGCAGGCGCCGCGCCTCCATGGGTGCATGCTTGCGGACACCCTATACATGCGCTCGCAGGAGGGCGCGGGAGCTCGGGCTGGGGGTCACGCTGCACTGCGCTGAGGTCGACGACGCTGCGGAGGCCTTGGCGATGATCCGCTTCCGGCCCGACAGACTGGGGCACGCTGTCCACGCCCGGGGAGACGTGGCCGCCGAACTGCACGCGTCGGGGATCCCCGTGGAAGTGTGCCCCACGAGCAACGTCGTCACGGAGGTGCGTGTGGCGCGGCAGCTGCCGTCGTCACTCAGGCGCCGCTCGGAGCCCGACGCTCTCCTCGCAAGTCCCCACAGAGCGTGTCGGGATACTCGGACCTCCACCTCCGCGGCCTCATGGATGCGGGGCACCCCGTCTGCATCTGCACCGACGACTCGGGCGTGTTTGGCACGACGCTCTCGCTCGAGCTGGCGCTGGCGGCGCGCTACGTGGGCCTGGACTTGAGGCAGCTTGCCAGAATGCAGGAGCATGCGGCCACCATGGCCATGGACAAGGACCCACGGGTCGCACAGAGGATAAAGGAGATGGTCGCCGACTGGCGCATGGCTTTCCAAATCTGACGGGGCAGGCTTACGGGGCTGTGACAACCCACAATGGCATGCCGCAGTGGCCAGTGAGGTCTGTGACTCTGCTGAATCTAATCTCTTAAGATGTGGGCGGTTTGACTTTGAGGGATCAGCCTTGATAGGAATGTGGGTAGGTAAACAAAGGAGTCGCTAGCATGCCATATGAAAAGAAACCCGGCTTTCGCAACGGGCAGGTGTAGAAATGTGCGGCGCACGACGAGGCCAGTAGTGCCCTACTTGTGTGCTGCTTCTGCTGCCTCGGCCCTGGACGTGGCAGAGCTGCTGGACCGCTGCCGCTCCATCTCTTTCGATAACACGGCAGACGCGGCCATCAGGCTCTGTTGCGCGACCCACTTGGCGACCGGGATGGCTGCCACAACCGCGTCCCGGCTGGCCTCCACTGCGGCACGGTCGGGAGAGGTCGCACTTTGCAACATGACTCTGCGCTGCGCCCGCAGATTATATAGAAATCGACAGGCCTAGTATTCTGACTCCATCGCGCCCTCGCTCACCTGAGGCGGCAGCGATGGTCCTGACCGCCTGGCCAGTCATCCTCCCCACTGGAGAGGTCGAGATCTGATCCAACGTGGACGCAAGCTGCAGGGTGCGAGGCGGCGCTGTGCTGTTCGTCAGGTCTGGGGCAGCAAGCAGCCATCGCGCGTCCCACGCACGCGCGAGCAAGGGCACGACTCGTCACCTTGGACGGCCGCGCCTCCACCTCATCCAGCGTATCATCGACTTGTTGGAGCAGATAGCTGATGGCGTTCTCGCTCTGCGGGCGCGCAAGCGGCCCACACACCGTTGCGACACCAGATGGCCCAGCCCTCCTCGCCCTACCTCCCTGCCCGCTCCTCACCAGCGCCTTCCGACTCCTGGACGACTCATCCCTCCCCGAAAAGCTCGCCTCGGCAGCCAGGCCTTCGGCCTCGCGCTGCTGCTTAAGCAGGTAGGACCGCGAGTGGCGCAGGCGGACGGGCGGGGGAGGTGGGGGAGGCGTAGGCGGGAGAGTGACCTTGATGTCGACTGCGCAGGAAGGGAGAAGGCTGCCCCAGTGTGAGCGTGGTACGGTGACTGAGCGGCCGCGCCTTGCTGGGCCATGCGTGGAACGACACTGGCCCTTCGGCGTGAGCCAGGTCCGCACCGACGAAGCGGCCACCAGGAAGCCAAACCAATCATATGCTAATAAAGCTCACTCTGCGTAGCATCTGTCGGGGCGGTCCGCCGAAACCCCGGCGAGGATTGTTGGCCCCACGCCTTCACTGCCCTCCGGGCCCCTGCGCGTGCGCGATGCGACTCGTGAGGCGCGTCTGAGCGTGCGCGGCTACACAACAGCCACTTTTGGATGTGGGCGTGGTCGCTGCGCCTCGGGGAGTCCCGCGCGGGGCGGGGAGGGAGGGACGGGATGCAGCGTCGATGCGCGACGGCAGCGATGGCGGGGGTGCCGGGGCAACCTAGTCCCATCGTGAAATAGGTCTCGGATCAAGTGCGATCCGTTTGCGTCGGCGGAGCGGGACGCACAGGCACCCAACTGCACGCCCTTCCCCGGACCGCATCTTCGCCCGCAGCTCACCCACACCAGCCCCCCCCGCCCGGCACGGCGAACCGCACAATTGAGCCGCCCGCTCCATCCCTTCCTGAAGTGCGGGACGGCGCGCTTGTCGCCGATCGGCAGCCGCTGCGGATCTAGGGAGCGGAAGATGCGAGGGCAGCCGACGCCGCGTGAACTTCTTTGCACGGCCAAAATCAGCGATCCCGTTTAAGCGCGTGGACGTATGGCGCAGGCAGTGGCCGGCACGACGTCCCGAGCAGGACGCGTCAGGGGGCCCGGGTCACCGATCGGCGCCCCCTGCGCATATCAGTGCGGAAGCTAACGAGGCGACAAAGCGCGGCGCGCTTCAATATCGCCCGGAGGTGGACAGCGGGGCCCACCGAAGCCCCACCACGCCCGCGCCCGAAGCACTATCATCTAACAGCGTCATGGCCCCGCTCCGCACCCCTTCCGTATTCCTGTAATGTTGTTCAAGTCGCACGACCGTCCACTACTTGGCCTTCCCCTTCAGCGTGTCCACAATCACTGCGAGCATGGGTTGCGCAGGCGACGTTCGCTCCAGCCGGCAGACGCAGGCGCAACGGCACGACGTCCACGGCACTGACGCCATCCCCAGCCCTTGCCTGTGCTGTCGGGCTTCCCGTTCACCCACACGGCGTTCTTGTAGTACACCGCCTCCCTCGCCTTGGCCGCCTGCATCGCCGGCTCCTGCACGCGCGAAGTGGGTCAGGGTGGCCATCTGCTCCCGAGCTGCGGAGTCCGTGCGACGCCCCGGCGCGTGACCAGGGCTCCCGGAGACGCGACCACCCCAAGCATGGCCGGACGCGAGCGCTGCTCACCTTCAGGGCATTCCGCATGAACTCCGAGCACAGGCTAACGTACTTGAGGTACGAGAGCCCCGCCGCTCGCCAGTAGGCCGTCATGGCTGGCCCCCGTGAACCCTCCGCGCCCCAGGCACAAGCACGACGAGCTGTCGAGCAACAGCGATGCACGATGGCAAGCTCCTTGGCGGTTCCCGTCCGGAATGGGCGCGGGCCGGCGAAACAAAACCCGACACATCCTTCGGGCAATTCCGCCAGTCCTCCAGCGCGCGCGTCGTGCTGCTCAATTCGCTTAAAAAGTCGTATTTAAGGCTGACAACCCACCGTAGCCTTCAGATTTGATGAGGCGAAGGCGCTGAGGGTCGCAGACAGGTGCTGGGGGCCCCGCGGACCTCGCGCCAGGGCCGTGCGCCATGTCGACCGTCACTCCGGGCAGCTGGGCAGGTCCGGGGGAGTCTGAGCATGTCATTGGGGCCGTCATCGAGAACCGGGCGAAGGAACTCGGGATGGCGATGCTGGACTTGTCGTCGTGGCGTGTGCACCTCCTTCAGGCGCGTGCGGCCCCGCAAGCTGGACGCGCAGATTACAGCTAGGTTGGTGCGTCGCTGACGGAGATCGAATGCCCCGCCTGCAGCTCATCGAGACGTCCCGAGGTTACCCTTCGGCCCTCTCGGTCCTGGACATCTACCAGCCCAGCAAGCTCATCCTCTGTGGCAGCTCCGCGCTGGACAGGAACCAGGGACATCTCGGTAAGCTCAGCGAGTTGAATTACCCGCTTGCTCAAGCGCAGTGCCCCAACCGGGAAGTTTACGGCGCTTTGCACATGCTCAGGATTCCACCGCGCAGCCAGGAAGGTCAGCCAGGTGCAGGTCCCCAGGAGCATGTTCGACGATACCAAGGGGGCAGGTGAGCACCTTCACTTTGCAGAGCGGGCAGGCAGTCGAGGCCTCTTGCTCTGTATGCGCATCCGCATCACACAGCCTCGCCCGCAGCCCTCCTTGGCCAGTTCGCCTCGGCCGATCCTCTCTCCCGCGTCGACTTCTCCGGCATGCGTGGGTCCCGGTACCTGGCTCTCGGGGCGGCTGGGGCGGTGCTGCAGTACGCGCAAACCGAGCACGGGCTCCACCTGGTCCCGCACTGTGTGCGCGCGGAGTTCGTGGACCTGAGCGAGTTCGCCAGGGTCGATGCGGGTGAGGAGAGGATGGCAGGGATAGAGGCGGTTTCCGGCAGCTTGGCCAGCCTTGAGTGTCATGGCACGTGCGGGTGCCGCAGGGACGGCAGCTGGCCTGGAACTCGTCGCCCCGATGTCACGCGCGCATGAGGGGCGGGGCGGACGCAGCAGAGGCGCTGGCAACCGGCCGGAGTGCCTGCTTGACGTCGTGGATGGTTGCAAGACGAAGCCAGGGTCCAGGATGGCTCGGGCTAACCTGCTCCAGCCCCTGCGGGATGTGCGCACCATCAACAAGAGGTGCGCGGCATCGTCGAAGCGCACGTTTGCAAGACACGCCGTGCCTTATCATGTCATGTTGACAGCCGCTCAACGGCCACCGCAGCGTCCGTGCAGGCTCAACGCCGTGGAGGAGCTTTCCGGCATCGCGAACACGGTCGTCTCGTGCCTGGCTCAGCTTCCTGCGGACCTAGACCGCGTGTGTGGGAACCTGGTGCAGCTTGCCTCCACGCCGTCCCCAGGGGCAGCCCATGGTTCCACTGCCTCCGCTGGGGCCCTGGCGACCCGGGTGGCGTCCTGTGTCTCGAGCGCCATCCTCCTCCGCGAAGTCCTGCGCCTCCTCCCCGCGCTCTGCGAGGCCCTCGACGACGCCGAGGTGTGTCAGCTGGGTCCTCCCCATGACATCGACAGGGGCACTGAGTCAGATGGGATGTCGCATTATATGAGATATGAGGGACTGGGATGCATGCATGAGAGGTGAGGGACAAGGATAAGCTTGGACTCGTCGCGTGCTTGACTTCCCCACCTGCAGTCCAGTCTCCTCCAAGCCATTCGCGACAACTTCCTTCACCCGGACCTCGCTCTCCTCGAGACGGCCCTGAACGACGTCATTGACGAGGACGTGCACAGCTCCAGGCAGAGCTTCATGAACCGGACCAACCAGTGCTTCGCCGTCAATGCTACCAGGGACCCCTTTCTGGAGCTCTCCCGCAGCCTCTTCTGTCGTGTCACCGAGCGCACGCACCAGCTGGTCGAGGAGTACCGGAAACTCGAGGGCATGAGCGGAGGTTAGGGCGGAACGGCCATATGTCCAAGCCGGGGCGCCCTTGCCACGCCTCAGGCTGGGACCCACTCCACAGGACGTGTCGAGTCTCGTGCGGCTCATGGTCCCTTTAAGCCTCTGTGTTTGCACGCAGTGAGGCTTGGGTACGGCATCAAGAAGGGCTTCTTTCTGCAAGTCAACGCCGGCGAGGAGGGGCTGCCTGTGCCGTTCCGGGTGTTGAGGAAGGCCGCATCCGGCGCCATCGTTTGCACCACCCCTGAGCTCATGGCACTCAACAAACGGTGAGTCGGGCTCTTCGTCCCTCCACGTCCTGGTTAGGGTGTTTCGCACGTCATGGGCTACAAGTAGAGCGTCTGCAGCACGACAGGAACGCTGGCTTCGCACGGTCACTCCCGCACCCACCACTGCCCTGTGCAGGCTTCGAGAGTCGGGAGAGGACTGCATGCTCCTATCGCTCAAGGCTCTTGAGGCGCTCCTGGCGGACATCCGGCCCAAGATGTACCTCCTGCACGGCCTGATCGACAGCATCGCGCTGCTCGACATGCTGTGCGCCTTTGCCACCATCAGCGAGCGGACGGGGCGTCCATACACCCGGCCCATGGTGGGACGACTTGTCCGCCAAACGCTGCCGTGCGCTGTCCGTCCCTTGGCCTGCAGCCTACGCCACGTGGCGCTGGCCGCCGCAGGTCACCGTGGAGGGTCCCCTGGCCATCCAGGAGGGCCGGCACCCCATCGCCGAGCTGCGCGTCGACGGCGCCTTCCAGAGCAACAGCGTCTTCATGTCCGAGGCAGCGGCCGTGCACATCATCGGGTGCGACCATGGAGTGTCAGGGCGTTGGCAGCCCTGTGGCCGTGTGGGTGTGTGCACGCCAGAGCGACCCTCTTCCTGATTCCATCGCAGGGGTGCGAATATGAGCGGCAAGTCCACGTTCTTGCGCCAGGTGGGCTGCATCGCCATCCTCGCCCAGATCGGCTGTCTCGTCCCCGCCAGCTTCGCCTCGGTGCGAATCACGGACAAGTTCCTCTCGCGGTTCGGATCCAGCGACAGGTGACGACTCACGAGGGCCTGCGACGTCGGCAGGGCCCCCCGGCGCCATGCACGCCGGGTCTCCAGCAATGCTATCCCCGTGTTGCCGTCGCCCGTGACATGCAGCATCGAGGCCAACGCTTCGTCCTTCACGGTGGAGATGCAAGAGGTCGCGGCCATTCTCCAGAACTGCACCGCGTCCAGCCTCGTGCTCTGCGACGAGCTCGGCCACGCCACCTCCACAGCCGATGGGACGGCCATCGCTTGGGCAGGCGAGGATGCGGCGATGCCCGGCCACAGCGGCTCCGCCGATGTGTACCCTTGGCGCGCCGCGGCGCACTCGACTGCAGCGGAACCAGGCACGCCTTCTCACGCAGTCGCGGAGGAGCTGGCGTCTCGGGGCACGTATGCGCTGTTCGCCACGCACTTCCCCCAGCTGCGCCTCCTCGCCGACCTGCAGCCCAACGTGCAGAGCTGGACGCTCCAGGCCTGCGTGGACCCCTCGGGGAATAGCCTCGAATTCAAGTGCGTGGTGCGGGTTGGCATGGGTTGGTGTGCGAGACGGGAATCAACGCGATGTCACGGACGACTGCCGTCCGCCCCTCGCAGACACGCCCTGGAAGCATCGAAGGACTTCCCGCCGCACTACGGCATCCTGCTGGCGGCTGCCGCGGGCATGCCGGAACGGATCGTCGCGGCGGCCCAGGCCACCGCGGAGGAGGTCGACGCCGAGGCTGCCGACGTCATCGTCTGTTCGAGAGAAGCTCAGGTGAGCAGCGAGCACGTTGGTGCGAATGACCGGGGCCATCCGGCGCCGGTGGGACGCTGTACCCACCGCCTCGCCCTGCAGGAGCTCGCTGGGTGCTACGACGTCGCGTACCGGCTGCACTTCCTCGCGACGATGTACCAGCGGGGTGAAGTCTCGGACGAGGATTTCCGCGCGCAGCTCTCCGCGCTCCAGGCCGACCTCCCGTCCGACTGCCATCAGGAGGGTAGCCCCCGCGCGCGCATGTCCGCGTTACACCGCCCTCGCCCCGAGTGTGCGCAATGACGCTTGAGCGTGTCGACGCGCATCGCACGCGAGGATAGCGGATGGCCGCGCCATCCTCCGTTCGGGCGCGTCCGACGCTTTCCTGAGCCCCGGAGCGACTTGCGCATAGCGTCAGGCGGGCGCTCTTGATTAAGAAACAACGACGGTAGAGGTCTTGCTCGGAAAGGGGCGCTGGGGTGAGACGTGCGGCCAACCTTGCAGGGCCCGCTCACCGATTCGCCGCCCCGGTGCCCCTCGTCAACTCGCACGGTGCGATTATGAAACGAGAACCGCTGTGATTCGCAGGGCGCCTGCGGGACGCTTCCGGGGCAGAAGATGAGCGGCCAGGGGCCAGGCCACGCTCACGGCCAGGTGAGGCGGGTCCCTTGCCACCGGCGCACGCCATCGCGGCAAAGCTGCCTTTCCTAGAAACATTTTTGCTAAGCATGTCACACTGAGCTCCGGAGCCCGGGAACCGCGCTCATGGGGTGAGATGCTGGGTCTCGCCTTGTGCATGTTGCATGCCCCGTGCGGCCGCATCGAGCGTCCTTTGGAAGCGCGAGCCCACATCGGTGATCCCATATACGAATACATCATCACCCTTTTCACGCGGTCGCCCCGGGCTCGTCGGCTGGCGGGCTCCGCCTATGTACCTACGGTGTCTCAGCATCGTCCCGTTCGCACGTCCATCCTGCCGACATTTCTTGCAGATGGGAACCTTCGACGTCGACTATGACATCGGGACGGAATTCCCAAGCGAGCTCCGCTTCTGGGAGGACCTTGGGCTGGGGGAGGAGCCCCTCGGTGGGTCGGCGCGTGCCAGCGTCGAGATAACCGCGAAACTGGACTCGCTTGCGCTGTTCTGGCAGCTTATTAGCCTCGCGAGCTTTCCGCGCCTTTCCGCTGTCGTCGCAGGCCCGGGCAGCATCTCCCTGCGGTCCCAAGGAGAAGGTGCCGCAGCCCCGCAGCCCCCGAACCTGAACACTCTGATCCCGAGCAGCCTCGAGGCTGGCGTGAAGTACGAGCCCGGTTTCGCGGGGGAAGTTCCGGGCGGACGGTCCCTGGTGCGAGCGGGGCCAAGCCTCGTGCTGGATTTGGACGCCCTGGGCCTGGGAAGCGACTCCTCGCGCCTGGGGATCCACAGCCGCGCCGAGACGCCAACCACGAGCGGCGGCCACGTGAACCACCACCCGACGCCCTCCCACCGCACGCGCGCGTCAGCGCCTGACGTGCCGTCGGACCCCCTCCCGGAGCAGCGGCCGCGGCTCAGGTGAGGCCCGCCCCGCCTCTCTCGCTGGCGTGCCTCGAACAGACTGGTGGGCACCGCTGGCGAGAACGCAGCCCATGGCCGGAAGTGCTGTTGCTTGCAGGTGGACGCCCGAGCTCCACAACAAGTTCATCGCGGCTGTCAACGAACTGGGCGGGGCCGACCTGGCGACCCCGAAAGCCATTCTGTCCAAGCTCGAAGTCCGGGTACGCGCGCGTCGCGAGGGCGCCCTGGGTCCTAGAAGACATGGCGGCGCCCAGGCCGCACCATCGCCCAGGAGTCGTCGCCCATGATGCCGCTCTCCCGCTGCCTGCCCGCAGGGCCTCACCATCTTGCACGTCAAGTCGCATTTGCAAAAGTTCCGGCACGCGCGGGACGCCGGCAGCTCGTCCCTGCCGTCCCCCAAGACGGCGGCGAGGGTCGAGAATCCCAGAAAGGACCTGCTCATCTACACGTCTGCGCCAGAACACGAGGTGGGGAATATGGAATGGGCAGCATTCCGCCTCGCCGATATCTACTTGTATTACCAACCTGTGGGGCCCCTGGGATCGGCCAGGCAAAACGGCGTGCTCGGTCGTGCGCACGCAGGCCCCGGAAGCCTTGGGGCTGCAGAGCGCCCAGAGCCTCCCGCTGTACAGCCCGGGGCACGAGGAGCTGAACCACAGGCACCTGCTGCTTCCTTGGCCCGCGAGGGAGCCCGTCGCAGGGGCGGACAGCTGGCAGGTGACGCATGACAGCGTAACGGCCTTGCGATGTGCAATGGCGCATCACAGAGCCCCGCCAGCACACGCCCGCGATCCGGGGCGCCGCGCGGGAGGGCGCCTGCGAGGCGGGGGGTTCGATCTGACACGCGGCTGACCCTGCTTGCGTGCGCAGGTGCAAGGCCTGGTGTCGCCCACCAAGGGCCTGAAGCGGGTGCGGGAGGGCTCCGTCCTGGGCCCCGCGGGCAGACTGGCTCCCGCCAAGTCGGGCTCGCGCACGCGCATGTTCACGACCGGTGCCTTCATGGAGGAGTCGGCGGGGATGTCCGCGGTGAGAGCTGGCATGCGCTTTTGGGGTGTGCCCAAGAGTGACGCCCACGTTCCCTGTCAGCTCGGCGTCCCTCGCACCGCCGTCGCGCCTCCACTTCTGCATGTCGTCCATGCTCCTTATCAGCACCCGTCACACGTCGTGTCCGTCTTGCCACCGCGTGTTCGGCCCCATTGCCGGGCACCTGACACGCCCGATCGTCGTCCCATGCACGGCCTGGACTCTTGCGCCCGCAGGACCCCACGACAGACGTCATGGGCGACTCCGCCAGCGATGTGCCGGACATGCTGCCGTCCAACAACCCCACGGCGCCCTTCTACTACCAAGCGGCACCCGCGGGCGCCGTACCCACGCCCCGCGCGAGCCGACTCAAGTCGGCCCCCGTGGGCTGGGCCGTGGCCAGCGACGCAGGGAGCTTGCCCCGGGCTGACAAGCCCGGGTTTTGCCCTGCGGAGCCAACCACGCCGGGGAGGGTGTCGGCCAAGCGACGGTCCGCCGAGATGTCGGCCCATTGTGAGCAGAGCGGGCCGCCGTTGCTGGCGCATCGTGGCATGTGCCGTCCTCTGTCGCAGCGCGGTGGCTCCGTGCGAGCCTCTCAGCTCCCACAAGTGCGGTGTGCCAACCCAAAGGCTGAGATAGTGATCATGATCGCGCTGACCGTCCCAGCCCTCTCAGCTGCTGAGACTTGACTCCGACGGCCTCTCACCCCGCCCTTTGCGCCGCAGTGCGACTGGGCTCCGTGCCTCCGCGGCCGCTCAGTGCCCTGGGCGGACCCTCCTCGGAGCGCCAGCCGTCGATGCTGGCACGCGCCTCGCTCCCGAGCCTGAAGGGGGAAGACGCGGACCATGTCGGCGCCGGCGCGGACCCCTCCGGTCTCTTCACCGCATACGGTGCCTACGAGCGCGGTGGGCTCGGCCAGTGGCACCCCCGCGGGCAAGGGGCGTCTGCGTCGGTCCCGGCCTTCATGGGCTACATGGCCGGCGAGACGGTCAGCGGGGGCGCCGTGAGCGGGGCTCCCGAGAGCAGCGGGGGCGCGCTACCGTCGCATTCGGGGGGCGACGGCTCCCACGGCGGCGGAGGTGGCGGGGACCCGGGCCGGGGCGGTGGGGTCGCGGGCGCGGTCGATGGCTTCCATTGGCATGGCGGCCGCGCGGGGGACGCGCACCATGGGTCGCACCAGGGCCATGCCGTGGCGTTCAGGGGCCCAGCGGCTGGTTACGTCGACCATGCGGGAGTGGGAGCAGCCACGGGCCCCGCTGGGCACACGGGGACTGACGCGGGCGTCCGTGCGGATGTTGGAGCATTCCAGTACGCGCAGTGGGCGGGCCTGGCCGGGGCAGAGGGCCAGATGGCGCAGGGCCTGTACGGAGCGGGGTTGTCTGGCGCGATGGACAGCATGGCGGGGGAGTCCGCGGACGACAGTCCCCTGCAAGGAGCGTTCCAGAGCGCCCTCCGCAAGCAGATGGTGAGGCACTGCCCGGCCTGGGGTGCTGCGCCGTTGGTGGGGCTCGCACACGCCCCTCTGTAGATGCCAGCATGTGCCGTAGAGCTGCTAGGGCGAGCAACCAGCTGTCCTCATCGCACTCCGCGTTGGGTTTGGACCTCCTGCGCCTCTCCCTGCCAGCCGCTCTTTTGCAGTAAGCGGCCATCCCGTGCCGCCCCGCCGCACCCGTCCTGCCGCCCCGCCTCCCGCAGGAGCTGCAGGCGAAGCTGTCGGAGCACCTGCGGGCTCAGAAGGAGCTGGGCTCCCTCATGGAAGACAACAACAAGTTCATCTTGCAGCTCGTGTCCCAGATGGGCGATGCGAACGCCAACGACGAGGCCCAGGCCACCGCGTCTGAGGTCTTCGGAGGTCTCTTCGGTGACTCGCCCCGGGCAGGCGACCCCCTCGCGGACCTGGGAATCCGGATCCCGTCTGACATGGCGGACGGGCCCTGGGACCACCCCGAATCGGTCCTGGAGCCCTGGGCCCCCATGCCCCGCCAAGACGAGGGCGGCCCCAGCGACAAGGGGTCCCGCAAATGACGCGTGCCCAGCGACGAAGGTTTCTGCGAATGACCACCACCACCCCGTGCCAACCCTTCTTGTCCCATCCGAGCCGGCCCTTGCGTCACGTCGCTGCTCGACTGCACCATCCACCAGACCGGCTGCCTGCGCGATGCCTTTCCCCATCCGATTACGCTCCCAACACAACACGACGTGTGCCCGCCCGTGGGCCCCCTGCCTTGCCCGCGGCGGCGTGATTCGTGACTCGCATTTCTGCTCTCTGAGGCTCAGCCTGAGCTCCCAGTTTTTCTTGCTTTCCAACCGGACCCTGCGCTCGGCTCCCGGCTCTTTCCAGACGTTGCGAACTGCCCCACGTCTTGGCGGTGGGCTGTGCCCCAAACATCATCCTTTTGTCGATTTATAGGGTGGCGCACCTGCCCTGCGCTCGCGAGCGCCTGCGAACCGTGACTGGATACGTTTGCCTTGAACGAATCATAAAGAACTCGCCCTATATCAGCTGCACGCGTGCCACGGTCGCACGTTCAAGAAAAAGGTTCACGCGTAGGCAAGGGAAAGCACAGCGCAACGACAGACAGCAAGAACGGGGAGGGTACAGGGAGGCAACAGCTGCATCGTGTCAACACAGAGAGAAAGGATAGGCGCCATCTCGCTACTCTGAACCCAGCCATCACGTGTCGGCGTGCGGGGGCAGCCATGGCGCCCCAAGGGCCTTCCAGGCTGCGCCCCGGCAGGTCGTCAAACGTGATGCGGGCGTGTTGCTAGTTTCATGGGTGGTGAGAGGTGCAGGTGGGAATGCCGCGCCCCTTGCGTGGTAGGTGTGCAAGAGGGCAGCAGTCACGCGAACATCGTCAATAGATATCATCACTCTCCAAACTCAACGCCCCTCCAGGAACGCCTCCATTTCCACCTTGATGCGGGCCGCCTCCTTCGAAGCCCGCCGCCCCCGCATGTCCAGCCTCATCAGCGTCTCCAGGACGTCCCTGGGTGCAAGAAACGCATCCGCAAACCGGTGAGCAAATGGTGAGACCCGGCCAGCCCCGGGCCGCAAGAAGGCACTCGCGCGATCGTCGCCTGCCCTCTGACAGCTGCTCACCCGATCGTGGGCCTCGCGTCGAGCGGTCTGAAGCACGCGACCACGAGCTCGCGCATGTCCTCGGGCACGCTCGCGTCCGCCTGGACCTCCAAGCGCAGTCTTCCCTGCCCGACCCCATGCGCCACTTGCACCATGGACAGTCCCTGGAACGGTCGCCGGCCCGTGATCATCTGCCAGATGATCACTCCAAGGGAATAGACGTCCGTTCCCGGTGTCAGCGTGCCGTCGCGGAGTAGCTCTGGGGGCATGTGCGTGGCCGTGCCAAACACGGTCGTCTTGATGCTCTCGCCGCTCCCCACCACGCGCGACAGGCCGAAGTCCCCGACCTTGGCCGCAAAGCCCTTCCGGCACCGATCCCGGCTCAGCTGCGGGCAAGAGGGGCGAAGGCTTGTTGGCAAGTCGCAAGCACACCTGTCTGAGAGTAAGCACAAGCACCAGGATCTGCCCACCCAGCACGCAGCTAGCGCTTATCACTCACCAGCAGGACGTTGTTGGCCGAGAGGTCTCCGTGCGTGATGTTGCGCGAGTGCAGGTGCTTGAGAGCCCCTGCGATCTCCCGCGCCGTGGCTACAACTAGCGCCATGTCGGGCGCATCGGCGCTGTCCTTCGCACGGAAGCGCCCCTTGTCAACCGCAGCCTGCAGGGTGCCCTGGTCGCAATACTCCTGCACCATGATCGTCTCGCACATGTGGGCCGGCTCGCCCTCGGCCGCCGGCACGCGCCTCGTGGAGTACTTGAACGTTTGCACGAGGTTGGGGTGCGACATGTTGACCGAGAGCAACGCCTCGAAGCGGGCGTCCGTCCCGCACCCGAACGTGCTCCCCGTGTCCCCCGGGTGCCTCATGACCTGCGACGGTCCACGCAAACTGAGGTTAAACGTTATATATGCCCGTCTGCCCACCCACTGCTGACGACGGGCGCGCAACCGCTCTGCCATCCTGCTCCTCGCCTTGACCGCCACAGGCGCACCGTCCCACAGCCCACGGTAAACCTTCCCGTACGCCCCCTCGCCAATAAGCTTGCCCACACGAACATCCACGAATGCCGACCCTGCGCAGACGACCGCCCTGAGTCACTATCGCCCCCAGCACGACCCAGCCCTGCACCCTCCCCTGCCGAGCCCCTTCGTCGCCTCACCTTCCGCGCCCTCCGACTGCCGCCCCTGCAGGTCCAGGCCCGGCGTGCTCGACTCCGGCACCGAGCGGCCCCGCTCCATCGACCCGCCCCGCTCTCGCCCTTGCTCTCGACGCACCGTGACGAAGAACAGGTGCGTGTTGCGAGGGCACGCCACGACGCTGGACGTCCGCGACGTCGTCGTAAAGGAGCCGTCCACGGAGCCCTGGCGAGGCACCTGGGTGGGACAGAGGCAGCAGGACGCGCGTGAGCCGTCAAATGGCGCCGGACCCTCCGCAGCAGCGCACGTGACGGCCTGCGCCAAGCCGCGCGACCCCGGCATGCTCGCAACCCCGGCAAACTCGCAAGGGACGTCACGGGCTCGCAAGGGAGGCCCCGGTCCTCACCGCCTTCACCGGGGGCGCGTTGACAGCGGCGTTGACGTTTAACGTCTCCTCCGCTGGCTTGAAGCGGCACGCGACGCGCTCCTCGGCCCCGCTGGTGCCGCATACGGTGCCCGGCGAGGCGAAGACGGCGCCGTTGCGCACGGCCTCCTGGAAAAACTCCAGGGACCTCTGGGAGCCGTCAGGGTTGGTCAGTCGCAGGGACTCGACCAGGGGGCTGCCCTCGGCCGGGACCGTGTGGAAGAGGTCCGCGCACTCGGTGTTTGAGTACAGCACGGGCCAGCCGGGGCGCGAGGTGTCGACCAGGAGCTGCGGGCGAGGGCGGAGCGTGTACCGTCTTTGGTGGACAAAAAGAGGGTGTGACGCCGGGGTGGCGGCGGGCGCGATGCCATCGCCGCCTCACCATGGCCTCCGATAGGGCGTCGAGGGCCCGGCAGAGGCGGGAGGTGAAGGACTCGGCCTGGCGGGCGCGCTCGGACTCCACGGCCAAGGCACAGATGCGGTCACGCTCCATCTCGGCCCGGACGATCTCCGTGAAGTTGGCCAGGAGGCGGCAGTCTTCCCGGGTGAAGGTGCGGGGCTGCGTGTCCACGATGCAGAGGGTGCCGAGGTTGAGGCCGTCGGTAGTCACGATGGGGGCTCCCGCGTAGAAGCGCAAGGGCCCGTCGACGGCCAGCGGGAAGTGGCGGAACTGAGGGTCCTTGTGCATGTCCTCCACCACGAGGACGTCCGGCTTGGGCTGCGCGATTGTCCAGGGGCAGATGGCCTGGCACCGGGCGCGGTACGCCTCGTCGTAGTTGACCTGCAGTGGATGAGCTACAATGATGCTGTGGCCACGCGCCACACAAGCGTCCAGCGCCCGCGCACGCTGCTCCCTGTACACACCCTGCTCTTCATGTACACGGTCTCCTCATCGATGCACGTGATGACGGCGGTGGGGACGTTGAACGTGGAAGACACGATGCGCGTGATGCGGTCGAACCGCTCCTCGGGCACGTCGGACTTCACCGCCATCTCGTGGATCTGCAGCAAGCGGCAGGTTGCTCAGGGCAATGCAGCATGTCTGCGTCGCGTCCGGGTTGAGCACGAACATGCGCCGACGTCCGCACGAAAGCATTCGTTCACTTGTCAACGTTTGCACTCACCCGCTTCACGCGCTCCGCCTCGTTAGCCGGCTTCGGGGCCCCCACCCAACAGTTGGTCAGGGGCCCGCCCAGGACGTCCGTGCGCTCCGACGACATCACCTCCACGCTCCGACGTTCCTGCTTGCTGTCATCCGCATGGAGACTGCTGGAGATCGACAACGCGGGCTTCGCGTCGCCGGGGAGGGAGACGCACGTCGACCCGCAAGGCTCCAGCGGCGACTTCGCGGCCACGCCGTCCGCGGCCCCTTTGCTGTTCGCGTGCGACTCAGTGACTCGGAAAGACTCGCTGGACACCTTGCGTCGGTGTCCCGCGCCATTTTTGCTGCGCGAGAGCGAGTCAACCCAGTTTGGCCAGGAAACGGCCCCGCGGCGGACTGCGTGGCAATGCCGCCGCCCCGACACGTCGACAATCGACCTCAGCCGAAGACCGGACGCTGGCGAGGCCCGACGCGCCGCTCAGCGACGCCCCATGGGGTGGCGACAAGACATGGCGTGGGGTGCGCGCGGGCCGACGTCCTTGCGAGACGCGGGGAGCGCAGACGCACCTATGTATACACCCCATCACTGCCACCCACGCCTAAACCACCTCCTGGGCCAAGGCCGCGGCTTCTAGGGGTCTTCAACCAGGGAAAGCGCGCGCTGGCAGCATCGACGGCATTCTCTTTGAGCAGGAATTTGCAGGTGAAGTGGTACTTTTCTCTGCGGGACCCCAGAGGCCCCGCGTCCGCTTCTGCTTCCACCGCAGCAAGAGCTCTGACGGGCCAGGTCTTCTACCCAGTTCCTCGCGCCCCCCGCTGCTCCATCCTCACGACTCTGTGTTCCCTCATGAATCTGGGCTTGGCGAAGGGCACCTGCGACCAACGAAGGCTGGAGCTTGCATGCTGCTGGCCATAGACGGCCCATCCGTCGCCGCTCGCTGCAGGACAGAATGCGCGTGTGGAGAGCGGCGCGTGACGACGGCGCGCACCTCGGCGACGGACCCCCCGGCGGCCTCGACCGTGGCGACGACGTGGCTGTCGGCCTTGGCGACCCGCAGCCGCAGCGCGACGTCCAGCGGCGTGAAGAGCGGCCCGTCCTGGATGAGGTAGATGCCGGACTTGGCGATCGTATGCCCCGCTGCGCGCGACGTGAGCAGCTCGTGGTGGTCCAGGTCCTTGCTGGGGTCTAGCCGCCCCATCTTGACGAAGTTGACGACCCTGCGAGAGTGGCCTTGAAGAGTCAGCCAAAAGTGCAAGAGGAGCGCGCCGACATACGCGAACGCCGCGCGGAACGCCGCCCGGCACGCACCGCTGCAGCGGGAGCAGCGTGTACTCCTTCCGAAACCTCTTTGGGACCGCGATGCCCCGCTTTGGAAGCTTCCTGGGAGCGCGGCACATGGAGGCATCGCTGCAGCGGCGGCCGGGTGGGCGTCCATGCCAACATCCGCAGCGTCTGCGGCACCCGACGCCCACCTCGCTAGAGGTTTGGCCCCCCCCTCGAACAGCGGGTAGGGCAGGTAGCTCCCTGCCCGCGCCTTGTGCCCCTTGTGCCCCATCCCCGACGTCTTCCCGTACTTGGAGCCCGGCCCCCGCCCCACGCGCTTGGGGCTCGATCGAGACCCCGGCGCCGGCGCCAAGCTGCCCAGCGCGGCGGGGATGTGCCGCCCTGAGCTCATCCCGCGGCTTCCCTGCAGCAGATGGCGCACGCACGCGTGGATCCGACCGCCAAGCGGCACCAGCGAAGCTGTCCCGTCAAGCCCCGTCCACCAGGTCTCACCCTTATCTCAAAAGCAGCGCCACGCCCACAGTGCGCCCCCAGGGCCGACAGATAGCTCCAGGGAGCATAGGCGGGGCCGCAGTGGGCCGTGAGGTGTCCCCCTTGGAGCAGACTGCCTGCCGCCGGGCACAACAGGCCCCCTCCCGCAGTCGCCCTCCCCGCCTGCTGCCCCAGGACCTGCAGGGCCCGAAGCCAGCCCATCGCGACCCCACGCGACCCCTCGCGTGGGTCAGAGGCCCCTCTCAGACCCCGAGGATTCCACCAGGTCCCCCGGCGCGACGATGCAATGTCGCAACGGCAGCAATTGCGGCGGTTCTACGCTTGCCGCGGGAGGCTGGCGGACGGGGGAGGTCGGGTTGGCCCTGGTTTCTGGCGCCGCGAGCGACCGTTGGGCCCCGCTGCCGCGCGCCGCCCTGCAGTCCCCGTGTTCCGGTCCGTCGCGCTCGCCGAGAGAATGCAGGCCTCGTCCGTTTCCCTGCCGCGCCTGCCCGCACGGGCCGCGGCGACCCAGCGGGCCTCCGCTGCCGCGGTGTGCCGGGCTCCCGCGGGGGTGCGGAGGGGGGAGGCGCGCGATGCCGTCCTCCGTCGCCAGGACACTTCATCGCCGATCTCGCGCAGGCAAGGGCCGCCTCGCTCGTTCCCCGACCCCTCGCTCGGGTCCCTTCCCCATGGGCCACATCCGCGCTTGATCCCGGGCACCACTCATCGATACTGCGCGTAATTCGCTCGGCCGCGACCGGCGTTTCCGGAATCTCGGTCACCGCGGCACGCCGGCGTCTTGGCGCGAGTTATCGGCGGCCGGGCGCCGGGGCGGTGCTCGGCGCGCGTCCGCACGGTGACATTTCAACGATGAGAACACAGATTCCATGGCGCATCGACGAACGGCCCGCGCGCCGTGCCCGTGGGGCCGTTTCTCAGGGGGAGGGGTCTTGAGGCTGTGGTCGCCCCGCGTCCCTGCCGCACCGCCCCCTCCCCTCCGTCCTCCCGCGCCACCGTCTGCTCTCCGGCCGCCTCTGCGCGCCGAGGTGCACCCCGCCCACGCGCCGCGGACCTGTGGCCCCCGCAGGATGGTCGCCCATGCCAGCGCCTCTTCGGAGACGGAGCCCGCCCAGCCTTCGACGTACGACAAGGTCGTTGAGACGCTGACGACCATGTTCCCCGTCTGGGTCATGCTGGGGGCCGGCATCGGCATCGTGAACCCGGGCGCCGTGACGTGGTTCTCGAGCGACCTCTTCACCCTCGGCCTGGGCTTCCTCATGCTCTCCATGGGCCTCACGCTCACGTTTGAGGACTTCCGCCAGTGCGCCATGCAGCCGGTGCCCATCCTCGTGGGCTACCTGGCGCAGTACATCATCAAGCCCTTGGCCGGCTACCTCATCGCCACCGCCATGGGCCTGCCCCCCGCGCTGGCCACCGGCCTCATCCTCGTGTCCTGCTGCCCCGGCGGCCAGGCCTCGAACGTGGCCACCTACATCGCCCACGGCAACGTGGCCCTCTCGGTCCTCATGACCACCGCCTCCACCCTCGGTGCCATCATCATGACCCCCCTGCTCACCAAGCTCCTCGCCGGCGCCATCGTCTCCGTCGACGCGTGGGGCCTCGCCGTGTCCACCTTCCAGGTCGTCCTCGTCCCCACCGTCGCGGGCGTGCTCCTCAACGAGTACGCCAACGGCCTCGTCTCCAAGATCAAGCCCATCCTGCCCCTCATCGGCGTCGTCATGACCACCCTCCTCTGCGCCTCCCCCGTTGGCCAGGTCGCCGACGTGCTCAGGTGCGACGCAGGGGCGCGCTGGCACCCCGCCGCGACCGCCGCATGCCCGATTAGCAGCCCCGTGAGCTCGCGCGCCCCGTCTGGCGGCGCAGGTCCGACGGCCTCCCCCTGACGATCCCCGTGGGCATCCTGCACGTCGTGGCGTTCGCCCTCGGGTACGTGGTGTGCAAGGTCATCGGCTTCGATGAGAAGACGGCGCGCACCGTGTCGATCGAGACGGGCATGCAGTCCGCGGCCCTGGGGTTCCTGCTCGCGCAGGTGCGGCGCTCGCTCACCTCGAGTCGTGCCGCCGCCTCATGCTGTCGGCTGGTGCCCACCCCTGGCGGCCGTCAGGTCACGCTGCCCCCGCACCCACGGATGGTCTCGTGTCCCTCGCAGAAGCACTTTACGGACCCCCTCGTGGCTGTCCCCTCGGCCGTGTCGGTGGTGTTCATGGCGCTGGGCGGGTCGGCGCTCGCCGTTTACTGGCGCGGCCAGCCCATCCAGGAGTGAGCGGCGGATTATGCTTTGCCGAGCGAGCGCCGGGCCTCTCCACGCCGCGGCGCACTCCGCTCGCGTGACTGTCTGCCATCCCGATGCCCCGGCAAGGATTGCCCATCGTGTATCCCTCTCGCCCCTGCGCCTGTCCAGCCGCTGAGGCGGACAGCGCGTCGCGTACCCCGTGCGCTTGTAGGCCGCCGGGGGCGCCACCTTCGCATCTACCGCCCCCTCTCTCTTAGGGCAGCTCCTTTCTTGCAATATGTATTCAGTTCGGTCAGTTCAGGGGCGCATGAAGCGTGACAAGGAAGCCATGGCATCCATCCTAGAGCAGCAAACTCTTGCCAGAGGATAGGGCGTCAGCGTGAGTTGGCCAGCTTGGCAAACATAGTCACTTGACATTCATGTCACTTGCATCGGGCCAGGAGCTTGAGGGTAGCGTCCGACACGTCCTCCATGGCCTCCACGACCCCACGCAGCTCCAGCAGGGATCTGCGGGCGGCCACAGACACGCTTACAACGAAGGCGCAGCGCTTGCACGTCGCACACGCACCACACGCGCCGCCAGGTGCGGTGCCACTGGCCTGGGCCCGAACGTGCACTGGCCTCCGTCCCGTGCAAGCCAGAGCTCCTCCTCCAGCGTCTTTAGCAACCTCTCCACGGTCTCCGGTTTCATTGCGACGCGGTGCACCCCCTTCACCGCCCCGTTCTCGTCCACACGGGGCACCTCCACCGACCTGCGCCGTGAGGGACACCCGTGCAACTAAGCTGCCAGCACCTCTCAGGGGCAAAAACCCTGCCGTGCTCACGACCCCGTCGCTCACCCCACGTTCAGCAATTCCCTGTCTGGGACCCGCGTGGTCCCCGACCGAGCGATGAGCTCCACCGCGACTCGGATGAAGGCGCGCTGCTCCGTGTCAAACGTCGACGACAGCTTTGACGGCGGGTCGGCCACCGTGTTGACGATGCCCAGGTAGTCCTGCATCGGATGGGATGGGATGCTCAGAAGAGGGAGTGCTGCTGCACGCACTGAGGGCGCCTGGAGGGTGCGCCGGGGCCACATGCGGGGCACCTTGCCATCCAGAGGGTACTTGAATTTCCGAATCACCATGTCCGCGTGCCTGAGGCCCTCGTTAAGGCTCTCCAGCATGTGGTCGAGTGCCAATGAGTCCACGGTGCCTATGAGTTTGCGCTGCCACTCCTGTGAAGCGTCGGGCGGGGGACGAGTCACACGGAAGGACAGCGTCTATCTCACTCTGCATCAGCTAGCGAGGCGAGGAAGCTAAGGGGACCTGGACGCTCCGCACACCTGGGCTTTGATGAGAGAAACCATCCCCACGCGCATGAGCGCGTGCAGAAAAACCATCAGTTCCTCCCTCTCCACGTGTATCTCCGGAGCTGCAGGAAGAGCGTGAGAGCATGCTTTACGGCCTCCAGACACACCCATCCCATGCTGAGCACGCTGGGGCGCCTTACCCCGCCTCCTGGAAGGCCCCGCCTGGGTGAACGGCTTCACATCCTCGTCCTCCATCGCCCCCTCATCGTCCTCGTCCTCGGGGTCCCGCGGTGGCCTCTTTCGTCGCCCCATGGCTCGCTGAGGTGCAGCGTCCGGCGCGACTTGCGGCTTTGTCAATGCAACGGGCGTGCAAGCACGTACCCGGCAAGACGACAAGAGACAGTGTGATGAACTTGGAGCGCGAGCGGCACAGGATGTTTGTAAAACTCACAGTCCGACGTTCCACATTTGACAGACATGAGACTACAGCCCCTCCTGCCCTCTGGACAGCCTGCACAAGAAAAACTCTCATCGGTGGGGACTAGAGCACGTTCCCCCGCGCCGCCTTCGTTTTCCCACACCCTCTAGGTCGTGCAGAGGTTTTGCACAGCCATCTCCGGCCATCCAGGGGACGTTTCTCCTTGACGCCTCGACCGCGAGTTGCAGAGATTGTACAGGGACCTGACAGGGGCCCAGCGCCTGGTCCGCCGTGCTGGCGCGGCGATGGCGGGCAAGCGCGCACAGCGCGGGGAGGCATCGAGTTCCGCCCGTGAGGATACGAAACCGCGCAAGAGAGCCGCCAGGTCAACGCGTGCGTCATACACGCACACGAGCACCGCTGAGCCGGCGCACCGGGCGAACGCCAAGGTTGTCCCCAAGCGGCCCGACCCTTACAAGCTGGTGAGCGCCTTTCCTCTGCGCCCAGAGGCACCATGGGCGTGCTGGTCGAGCTGTGATCCGCTCAACTCGCGCGTCGGGGCGCAGGTGAAGAAGAATGTGTACGGAGTTTGCGAGTCGCTCCCCGCCCCAAAGAAGCTGCCCAAGGAAGAGGTCGACACGTGCGAGTGCACGAGGCCCGAGGAGGAGGTGGGCCCGGATGGCCCGCAGGGCTGCGGGCCGGACTGCATAAACAGGTGCGGCAGCGAGCGTGGGCCGGCAGGGATTGCACGTGGGGTATGGGCTGGTGCACGGGTCCACTTGCTTACCAACCACCCGGCTCACTGGTCACTGCAGGGAAACCAACATCATTTGCGACCCGCGGACGTGCCCCTGCGGTCCGCACTGCAGCAACGGCCCCTTCCAGACTCGGCGATTGCCCAAGGCGCGTTGCTGCGTCTGCTAACAGCTGCATTTTTTGAGGATGGGAGCAGATGCCGGAGTGGGTGCCTAGCGGCAGTGGGAACACGTCCATGTCTCGCTGCCACGACCACGGCGTCGATGGGCTATGCCCCGATGCGCCTGTGTGCTACGACTGCTGGTGTTATGCTACTAAGGCGCCGTCCCCTCCCATGCCCCGCAGATGGAGCTGTTCTACACGGGAGCTCGCGGATGGGGCGGTCGGGCTTGCGAGGACATCCCGAAGGGCACGTATGTGGGAGAGTACTGTGGGGAGATCGTGACGCCGGAGGTGAGGGAGAGGTGGTCTACCGCAAAGGCGACGGTTACAATCGCCTGGCTTGCGCCGGCTGGGGCCCATGCGCACCGTGGCTGCCACGGGTGAGCTGCGAGGCCTGCCCGTGGTCCCAGGAGTGTGCGCGGCGCATGGCTAAGGCGAAGGAGGAGGGCGACCCTCGGTTCTACATGATGCAGCTTCATTCACGGGCCATCATCGATGCTAAGGCGAGAATCGGGGACCACGCTGGGCCTCGTGCGTGCGCAGGCCGCGTGTTGCCTAGCGTGGGCATCTCGTCTCGTGTGCCGCAGCACAAGGGCGGGTGGGTGCGCTTCCTGAACAGCTGCTGCGAGCCCAACTGCAAGGCGGAGACGTGGACGGACAGCAGCACGGGCGAGAAGAGGGTGGGCCTGTTCACGATCAAGTGAGTCAATGGTCTGGGGGGTAAGGGTCGGTGACAGCAACGGCCGCGGTCGTTGGGAGCTTCAGCTGGCCCTCATCTGCCACCAAGCGCTGAACAGGGACTGAAACGCGACGTCGCAAGCCCCTTGATGCAGGCCCGTCAAGGCTGGGCAGGAGCTGCACTACGACTACATGCTGGAGCACCAGGGCTCGATGATCGCGGCCCAGGTGGGGAGCGCCGCTCAGCCTGACGGCGAGATCTCGTAGCGTCGCGTGCTGCACACGCTTCCCATCTCGGTCTTGGCGGGGTGTGACCGAGGGCCACCCCCGCATCCGTGCAGCGGTATCGTTGCCTGTGTGGCGCCAAGTCCTGCCGGGGCTTGATGGACCCCAAGGCGGAGCGACTGAAGAACGCGGGGCGGCGCATCGAGATCGAGTGGGACGACGGGCGCTACTACCGCGGGACGGTCGTGCAGGTGCGGTGCTGTGGGGACGGGCGCGTCTGCCGACTAAAAGGGTGGACTGAAAGGGTGGCGGGCACCTCGTCTGTGTTTTCGACTGCCTGACTCCGTCGCCGTCGCAGTACAACTCCCGGAAGGACGAGTACCGCGTGCAGTACGACGACGGGGACTACGAGGACGTGGCGCTGAAGACCATCGCGCACCGATGGCTGAAGAGCGACGCGCCAGAGTGCCCCTCGCCTCCGAAAGCGGTGAGCGGGGCGGGCCGGCGCGGGTGCGCTGCGGGCGCGGCAGGGGCTGCGCTTTGTGCGCCAGTTAGGAGTGCTTGTCACACTCTGTGTGGTTCGCAGGGCGACGTGGCGGCGCTCTCCAAGTGGGAAGCCGAGTGCCGCTTGTACTTGGACCCCCGGGGCGAGGACTCCGGCGAAGACTCGGGCGATGAGGGGAATGAGTGAAGTGCATGGATCGAGACACGTGGTCTGGCAGCCCAGCCCAGCTGCCTGGCAGTGGCAAGCCCTAGCTCCTGGCGCATTGCGGCCTTCATTGATTTGATGCGCGAACGCCTTTGCTGTTATGCCTCGTTGGAGTTTCCCTTTGGCTCCGTAGCTATTGGCAGAAGACTGGTTCAAAGATTTCCACACGGTCGTGAGGGGGAGCTCGCCTGCTGCGCGGGCTAGTAGCACCATGCTGTCCCTGGGGGCCCCAGCGACCGAAGCGGGCTGTTTGCCTCAATCGCGTCTCTGCCGCGTCCACTCGCCCACACGCGCACCGGCCCTGCGCCGCGCTGCCCTGCCGGGCGATGGAGGCTCCGGAGGGGATGCCGAGCCGATCGTCGTCGCGATGGGCCGCAGGGCGGCATGCCTGGCTTTAACCGCGTGCATGGCGTGCGGATCTGTCGTCGGACCTGCCTCTGCGGTTCTGAACTCGCCGGTGGCGACGCAGGCGCGATCGGCAGACGCAGCGCTGCGCAGGAGCATCCCCGCCTTCAATGAGTCGGTCAAGGAGGTGCAGAGCAAACTCGAAAACGTCGCTACCTTGCTTCGCATTCCGCAACGGAAGCCCTGGTGAGATTGCATGCCCACTCTACTCTCACCAACACTTCTTTGCTTCTCCTTGCGCGATTGAGCGACTTCATGCGCCCTCATCCCTCCTCCGCAGGGCATCGATGACAACCAGCGTGGCATCTGCCAAGGTGGGTCCCCGTCCGCTGTGCTGATGCCGCCGCTGCGTGCGACCTTGGGCCACCAATAAGCGCGTTGGCTACCTCGCAGAGCATCGTCAGCCGCGCGGACGAGGTTTTGGAGGGCGTCCCGCCGAGTATGCGGGCCGAGGGCGAGACGCTTCGCAAGGACCTGGAGGAGTCGCTGGGGCGATTGCTAGCTGTCATCGAACAGCACGATCCCTCCAGGTGAGTCCTGAGCAAGCCCGCCCGTGCTCCTGAGGACCTCCTGAGGGTTTGTCCTGAGGGACATCCTGAGGGGAGGATCTGCACGTGCTTCACAACCAGCCAATCCTCTCACCGGGCGCAGGGTGTCACTCTGGACGGCAGAGTGCCTCCGCCTCACGTCCGACTTGGAGCTGCTGCAGGCGCCGGGGCTGCCCTTCGCTGTCCCGACTGAGTACAAGAGTCGGCCGCTCCTGACGGGCCGCGCCCTGGTCGAGCTGACCGTGCGCCGCGCTCCTGGGGCGGAACCCTTTGTCGTGGACAACGTGAGCGGGGGGCGGGACGAGGCGACCGTCACCATCACGGGTGAGGAGGGCACCTGGCTATGCTCGCTGCGGCGCGACTCGGTGACGCACGCGAAGAGGAGAGGCCTGGGACAGCACGTTCTGTGCCGCAGTGGACGGCTTCTCTGCGCCGGTCTCCGCGGGGGCCTTCGTGGACGCGGCTGCGTCAGGGCGCTACACGAACCAGAAAATCAACGCGGCCTCGCCCAATCTCTTCATCGGAGACGGGAGCGGGCCCACCGTGCCGCTCGAGGTGAGGGTGGGCGACAGCGGGGACGCCGTTGCGCGCGCCAAGTAGCACCATCCATGGCACACGCCCAACGCCATGGACCTCCGCAGATCCTGCCCCAAGGCTCTTTCGAGCCCATGTATCGCTTGCCCCTCGAGGTGGGCAGTGGCGAGACGCCCGTGCTGCCCCTGTCCATCTACGGGTCGGTGGCCCTCGCCCGTCCCGCGGGCTCGTCCGACATCTCGAGCGTCTCCTCGGGGTCCTTCTTCATCTACCTCTTCGACCCGCAGCAGGCGGGCCTGGCGGGCCTGTCGTTCGACGAGGGTCTGTACGGGACGCTTGGCTACGTGACCGACGGGCAGGAGGTCCTCAGGCAAGGCGCAAGGGCGGTTGCGGAAGCTGGGGACGCCTCCGTGGCGTGCACAGCACAGGGAGCTGACGGCGCTGTGCCGGCCACGCCCCCGCAGGCAGATCCGGGAGGGCGACACGATCACGGCCGTGAAGGTGGTGCAGGGGCTCGACCGACTCGTCAATCGCAGCGGGGCCAGCGCATAGGGACATAGGCCCACTCGTTTTCGGGCGCTGGGGCTGTCGAGGCCGCTTGCCAAGCGCAAGCGCCCAGCACAGATAATCCGACTTCCGGCCACGTGTGGTGTTCAATAACACCGGAGTGAGGTGCCCCAAGGGGCGGATGACTCGCGCGTACACCGCGCGGCCACAGGAGAAAGCCAGCTTACTGGCTCTCCTTCTTGGGCGTCTTGCCGCCCGTCGCGCCCGTCGTCTTGGGCAGCAGCACCGAGTGGATGTTGGGGAGCACGCCGCCGGCCGCGATCGTCACGCCCGCGAGCAGCTTGGACAGCTCCTCGTCGTTGCGGACGGCCAGCTGGATGTGCCGGGGGATGATGCGCGCCTTCTTGTTGTCGCGCGCCGCGTTGCCCGCCAGCTCCAGGACCTCCGCGCACAGGTACTCCAGGACCGCCGCGAGGTACACGGGGGCGCCGGCGCCCACGCGCGTCGCGTACTTGCCCTTCTTCAGGAACCTCGCGATACGCCCGACGGGGAACTGCAGCCCCGCCTTGGACGACCGCGTCTGGGCCTTCTTGCCCGACGCCTTGCCGCGACCCTTGCCAGACATGGTTGGAGAGCGTACCGATCGATGGGGGACCGATGGGGGTTATGCCGAGAGGCGGCCTGGCCGGCCCTCTAGAGGCCGTGCAGGTGGGGACGCACCCTGGCCGGGGGAGGACCTCGGAAAGATGGGCGGGCGTTTTACACCCCCTGGCGACGTCGTAATGCCCACCGGCTGGCATATCCTGTGCTTTTGTCGCAAAATTAATGCTCGGGAATCACTCCGGCGGCTTCTCGCCCCCGCATCGCGCCGGTCGGTCCCGAGGGTAAGGTACCCGCGCGGCCCCTGGGAACTGCTCATCTGGCCCGGCCCGACCCCGGCTGATCAGTAGTCCCGCACGGTTCCTCCGTCGCTTACCGCCTGCTTCCCAACCATGCCGCCCAAGGCCGAGAAGACGCCCGCCAAGAAGACGACCAAGAAGGTCGACGCCAAGAAGGGCCGCAAGAAGTCCAAGGCTGAGACCTACAAGATCTACATCTACAAGGTGCTCAAGCAGGTGCACCCCGACACGGGCATCTCGTCGAAGGCAATGTCGATCATGAACTCGTTCATCAACGACATCTTCGACCGCATCGCCACCGAGTCGTCCCGCCTCGCGCGCTACAACAAGAAGCCCACCATCACGTCGCGCGAGATCCAGACGGCCGTGCGCCTCATCCTGCCCGGCGAGCTGGCCAAGCACGCCGTGTCGGAGGGCACCAAGGCCGTGACCAAGTTCACGTCCTCGTAAGCGCCGCGGCCTCGTCCGCGCGGGCCCCCGGGCCCACCTTTCCCAACCGGTGTTATTAAACACCACATCTCGACCCGGAAGTCGGTCTTAGAGCCTCGGGCAGCGGCGGGCGGGGCAGGGTGTCGCGCGAAATTCAAATGCCCAGGCAGCTGCGCGGCGGGCCCCTGCGCGCGGCAGAGCTGGCTTGCGGCTCGCGGTCTCCTCCCACGCGCTGTCGGGACGCTGCCGGGCGCATGGCGCGGCCGCAGACGCGCGCTTGTTGTCACCCCGCCTGGGCACGGCAATGCAGGCGCCGCCTCTTGCGCCCCTCACCATCCACGCCTCCCGCTACGTTCGCCGGCGCTGCATACGCCCACCATCGCTGCTCTGGTGCTCCTGGCCCAGTGGCCGCTGGCTGCGAAAGGGTAGGGTTTGTAGCCCCTGGCCCTAGCGCTTATTGTCATGGCATCCGCATGACAACTCCGAAAGGGACAGCGCACGACTCTCCCTGCAGCGGCGCGCGCAGAGCTCAGGGCCCAGGGTCAGCTTCCTCCCAACAAAAAGTGGGAGGGGCGCGCGGCGAGGGAAACGGACGGGTGCTTGGCGATGTCCGCGACAGAGGTGACACGCGTTGAGGCTGCGGGCCGCCTTCGCAGCGCACCTTTGCAGCCCTCGCCACCCCACTCCCCGGTGCTGCCGGCACATGCGATACCGACCCGGCGCGCACCGTCTGACAACTCTGTTCGATGACTCCAACGCGAACGCCTTGCGGACGGCGCCATCGGGCTGGAATCGCCGACGGGCCTCCATCGAGGCATGCCCGTGGGTCCCCGCAGGGCTTGCGCGATGCGCGACCGGGGACGACGGGCGACGGGATGGACGTCGCAGCGGGAGGTTGGTTTACGGAGAGGTCGGCGATGTGGCCCGGGCAGGGGCTGTCCTTTGAGGTCAGGATTGGCGGCGGCCCGGCGAGCCCACTCCCGCCCGCTCGGACCCCCGCTTTCCGCGCCGGCGCGCGCAGCTGCCATATCTACGTTGAATATCGCGTCGCGTCGCAGGTCAAAGAGACGCTCTTCCGCGGCCGCTCCGAGTATCAAGACATCGCCGTCTTCCGCACCAATGCCTTCGGCACTGTGCTCGTCCTCGACGGCGCCATTCAGGTGCGGTGGGTCGCCGTCGCTAACATAGCGCACGTGAGCCGCAATGCAGGCCCAGGCCACGCAGCGGCCGCGGATCCCTTGCGAGTGACCTGCGCGCCCCCTCGCGTGCCTACGGCAGTGCACAGACCGTGACGAGTTCGCCTACCAGGAGATGCTCGCGCACCTCCCACTGCAGTCGCTGGCCGAGCCACCAAAGGTGCGCCGTCACGCCCCCCTGCCTGGGGCGCCAGGGTGGACGTCGCTTGTGCTTGTCACCAAGCCACACCGGGCGTAGGAGACGCTCGGCGCTGCCTGGCCGCCCGCAGAGGGTTCTCGTTGTCGGGGGCGGGGACGGCGGGGTGCTCCGGGAGCTCGTTAGGTACCCCAGCATCCAGCAGATCGACATTGCCGAGCTGGACAGCAAGGGCGAGGGGCCGCGGCGAGCAGCAGAGGTGCGCAGGCCGTCCCTGAGGCCACAGTTTCCAAAACATCGCCTCTCCGCTCATCGCAGTGATTGAGATTGCGAAACAGTATTTCCCCGCGATGGCGGTGGGTTTCTCGGACCCCCGGGTGCGCGTGTCAATCGGGGACGGGACGGCCTTCGTGCGCGCGGCCGCCGAGGGCTCGTACGACGCCATCATCGTCGACTCGTCGGACCCCGTGGGGCCCGCGGAGGTGCTGTATCAGCAGCCCTTCTACGAGAGCATGCACAGGGCCCTTCGGGAGGGCGGCGTGGTGGCGACGCAGGCAGAGTCAATCTGGCTGCACATGCCCATCATCGAGCGACTCGCAGCCATGTGCGCCCGCGTCTTCCGCGGCGGCAGCGTCTCGTACGGCTACACCACCATCCCCACCTATCCGTCCGGCCAGATCGGCTTCATGATGTGCTCCAAGGGTCGCCCGGTGCGGCAATTGACCCAGCAATCTCGCACCCTGGCTGCCTGCACCCGCTGCGACGCACGCCGCCCCGCCCCGCCTCCGCAGGTCAACTTCCCTCAACCCAAGCAACCAGAGCCCCAGGAGCGCCCGGGCATCCAGCCCCTGCGCTACTACTCGCACGAAGTGCACCGCGCCGCCTTCGTGCTTCCGCGCTTCGCGCAAGCCGTGCTGGGCCCGCACCTCACCGCCGCGTGAACCCGAGTGTCTGGGGTGCGGGTACACGCGACAACGTCACCCTTCACTGCGGAGCGCGCGCGGTAGCACTGTCCGCGCCTGGGCTGGGCTCGCTACCTAGAGCGCCGTGCGCAGGCGCCGCCTAGGGCGCTGTGAAATCGCGTGACGGTGGCTCGAGTGCTAGAGGCCCATGCAGTGCAGCATGATGCCCATTTGCGCCCACATGCGGTTCTCTGCCTCCGGGAACACCAGAGACCGCTTGGACTCAAGGACCTCGTCCGTGCACTCCACGCCGCGCTCCGCTGGAAGGCAGTGCAGGAAACCTGCGGCGTGCGGGGTCGCAAGGAATGCACACGCCACGGTCGGTGAAAGGCCCAGGGCTGTCGCAAGAATGCAGACAGAAGCAGGGTGGTGGGGCCGGGTTGATGTCTTTCCATGAAGGGCAGGGCGGACGCGGGGATGGGTCGCGCCAGTCGGAGCCCCTCACCGGTGTTGGGCCCCGCCAAGTCCATAAGCTCCTGCGTGACCGTGAAGCCCTGGAAATCCACGCGGCGCTTCTCGAACTGGTCCTTCTGACCCATGGACGCCCATACGTCCGTGTAGATGTAGTCGGCCCCCTGCAAGTCACGGGGGAAGATGAAACGCCACGTCAAGGGGCGTCAAGCGGCGCGGCGAGGAGCGCGCAGGCACGGGTGGCGAAGAGACTCGTGCGAGCCTTTGCTGGGTGCGTCCAACACCTAGCCTCACCTTGACCCCCGACAGCTCGTGCGTCACGCTGACGCTGCCGACGCCGCTGTCGTTGCAGCTCCGGAGCGTCTCTTCGTCGGGGGCGTACCCTGGCGGGCACACCACGACGAGCTCGAACGGGAGCACCTTGGCAAGGCGCGTCCACGAGTGGACAATGTTGTTGCCGTCGCCCACAAACGCAACCTTGCACCCCTCGATCGAGCCCCTGTCCTCGATGATCGTCATCGCGTCCGCCATGATCTGCGGCGCACGTGCCACCAGGGCGTGCGTTGCCCAGCCGCTTGCCACGCGCCGCCCCTGCCGGCCGCAGCCGAGCCGCACGCACCTGGCATGGGTGGTTGTAGTCCGTCAGCCCGTTGATGACGGGTACGGTCGAGTGATGCGCCAGGTCGAGCAGGTCGGCGTGGCCGTACAGCCGCGCCATCACCATGTCGTTGTAACCCGATAGCACCCGCGCCACGTCCTTCACCGCCTCCCTGGACCCCACGCCGTGCTCGCTGCGAAAGGGAGCACGAAGACCCACGCGTGGCGATCGTGTGTGCATGAAAACCAAGACCGGACGCTGGGCTTGTGCAATGGAGGTGCGGCCTGGGCAGTGTGCAATGGAGGTGCAGCTGGTGCAGGCTCACCTTGGTCCCAGGTAGAGGGCGTGGCCACCAAGCTTGTAGAACCCCGTCTCAAAAGATACCCTCGTGCGCATCGACGGCTTGGAGAAAACCATGGCCAGCGTCTTGCCCTGGAATGGCTTGAACGACTCCTGCGTGCCATACCGTGAGGCTCCACGTCGACGGGAGCGCGCAAAAATCGGCAAGGAGCGTTCGGAGGGATAGTAGCATAGCACTCGCGACCTCCGCGCGCAGCGCCTCACGTCGCCGGCCTTCATCTTCTTCTTTACGTCTTGGGCACGCTGCAGCATCCCTCGGATCTCGTCGGGGGAGAAGTCGTCGATGTGGAGGAAGTGCGATCGACCTGCGTTAGGGAGGGAGGAACACATCGATGAACACGCGCGGGCCGAGGCGTCCAGGGGCGGCACCGCGGGCCCGACTGGGAGCCACTGCAGGGCCTCAGGGCCTCCCAGCGCGCGCGATGGGAGTTCTTCGAGTCGCCAACCATTCCCTGCTGCGTCTCCTGACAGACAACACCCGCGAACCAGGAAGCGGCCGAAAGGACGCACCATCGCGCCGGAGACACTAAAGGTCACCGCCGCGCCCCTGCATCCCTCCGCACAGCGCCCCGCACCCCCGCACAGCCACCGCGATGTGCCCACCGGCAGCCGCGACATCCATCTAGTGAGGCAGGGGCCTCTGATTCGCCCAGAAGCGCTCGGGGCCGGCCCTGCGGCTTCCTATCCATTTTGTTGCCTTCGCGCGCCGCCACGCCCGCCCAGGGACGACGCGGCGCGGCATTTGAGCATTCACATCTTCGCACAACACGGCGGCCGCGTCCCCACCTCGCGCGGGCGGCCGGATGTTCTTGCCGGACCAGGTCGCCTTTGCCGCAACCGACCTCGCCTCCCTGTGCCCCCTTGATGCGGCGGGCCCAATTCGTCCCGACATGCTTATTTGACTCGCCATACCCCCGTGTCAAAGGATGCTATCGCAATCGATGTTTTCCCTGGTCCCGCCCCATCCGACAAGACCTTGCGCGCGCCCGCCCCTCGCGATCGGAAGTCAAGTGATTGGTGGCTGCAGGATCGCTCGCGACCCTAAGGGAGCACCTCCCACGGCAGACAGACCCGTCAGAAGTGTGCGCGCCGTGCTGGGTCCAGAGGCGGCCGATGGCTGTTGATGGCCGTCACAGGTTCAACGTTCACATGTTCTTAACCTTCCCGGGCAGCTCCTGGATGGCCTCCACGAGGCTCTTCTTGCCAAAGTAGTCCTCCAGCAGGGCGCACTTCACAGCGAACGCCAGGGGGAGGACCAGGAAGGGCATGTAGATGAGGTTGAGCTGGAAGAGCTGGCTGAAGGAGCGGATGTTGGACCGGCAAGTCGGGTCGTACGGCGACGCGTTGAGGTGGGCCAGGATGCCGACCAGGGTCGTGGCGACATGCACGCCGTAGATGATGCCCGGGATCCGGATGGACTTCTTCTTGGACCAGAGGGCGTAGGCGAAGAAGAAGAAGGACGGGAACTGCAGGAGGATCTCGCACCTGCAGCGCGGCAGGGCAGGGCCGCGAGTCGATTGACATCTGGGCGCGGCTCATGGGGTTCCAGGCCTTCTCCGGGAGCAACCCGAGACGCGGGCGACTCACGAGATGAAGCTCCAGGCCCAGACAGGGATCGCGCCGGTCGAACCGCCCATGATGGGGTCGCAGGTGCCCCTCAAGTAGTCCGCCACCATCCCCCGGAGTCCTGCGGGCGGTTTCTCACACCATGTAGTCACATAAAGCATACCCCGACACATCAGCAAGCATAGGCGAGCCATGGCCTCACCCGCGGGGTAGAGGTGGCCCGGAAGGACGCCCTGAGAGTCGAACATGATGGTGATGGGGATGTGGATCACGAAGTACAGGAACTGCGGGTGCGGGGAGCATTCCAGTGACCGCATGCAAGCGGAGAAGGCTGGGTCGTCGCGTCACACGGCGAGATCGCGTCACAGACACCACAAATGTGGCGTGGGCGGCCCTCACCAGGACGAAGTCGAACGGCCGCCGGAGGAGGTCCTGCAAGCCACCCGCATCCTTCTGAGGTCATAGAGGAGAAAGAACGCGCAATGACGCTCTGATGCTTCGCGATCACGCGCGGCACGGGCCATGCAATCCTGTGGGCTGCGCAGGCCCAGCAGCTCCCCGATGCGTCCGCGATCCGCCGATCGGCGCTGGCATCGCTGTGCTGACTGACCTTCCACGTCGGAGTCGTCGGGGCCATGGTTACTTCTGTGCTTGTTTCAGGGGCTCGGAGAGTGGGAATCAGCCAACAACTTCGTTGCAAGCTGACGTGAGGATCCCTGGCTGATGACGTCGTCGAACTTTCGAACGGCATCGTCGGTTGCTGCAGGAACCGCGTCCCTGTGGTTTGCTGGCGGCGCACAACGCCAGCAGCGGCCGTGTGAACGGTGAATGCGCTTCCTTCATTCCCCCAGAGAGCGCTGGGAAGCGCGATCGGTCTCTTTATCGATGTTGGTCCCGCTCCTCGCCGGTTCCCCCCTCCTCGGGACCCGAGGGTCCCTTACGCAGGCACACTTTCACGTTTCGCGTCCACGCGTTCACGCGATGGGCGGGCCCGGGCAGGAGGATGCCACAGAGCGTCCGGGGCAGTGGAAGTGGCCGGTCAGGTTCCAAGTGTGGGACGAGCTCGAGCGGGGCGACGCGGCGGAGCCCAGACCCGTCTTGCACCGCATCCCCAACCACAAGGGTGCCGCCCAGGCCGCGCAGCGCCTCGCGTCTCTCCCGGAGTTCGCTGCCGCCAAGTGTGTCAAGGGTGAGGGTATTGCACACTGCCATGAGACGCGTTGCCAGCGGCGCAACAACACACTCCCGCCGTGACCCTTGGCATCGCAGTCAATCCGGACACTCCTCAGAAGCCCGTCCGCCTGGCCGTGCTCGTGGCGGGCAAGACGCTCCTGACTCCGCAGCCGCGGCTGCGCACGGGCTTCTTCTCGCAAATACGCGCCGACTCCCTCCCTGACACGTCCCGCGCGACGCTGCTCGAGGCGTGCACCTCCCAGGGCGTCGCCCAGTACGGCGCTCCCGTGTCACTCTACGACAAGATCCGCGTGGACCTGTTGGTCGTGGGATCTGTGGCCGGTGCGTGAGGCATTAAACCACCACAGCGGCCGCTGCAAGCCGCACTCGCTGGCGAGCACAGTGGCCGCTCTCGCTTCGCAGTCACGCCGTCCGGGAGCCGTATCGGGAAGGGCGAGGGCTTTGCAGAGCTGGAGTTTGGAGTGCTACGCGTGAGGCGCATGCTGTGCTATGCTGCGTGGTGAGATGCGAGGGGCCGTGTGTGTCGTGACCCTCCGTGGCGCAGCGAGGGTCGTGTGACGTGCCCGCAGTGGATGGGCGCGGTGGACGACTCGACACCCATCGTCACCACCGTGCACGACTGCCAAGTGGTCGAAGAGAGTCTGTTCCAGGATATGATGCCATGGGACGGTGAGCCATGTCTTCAAGAAACGACTTTGATCTCCACACGAGCAGCTGCGAGTGCCGGGCACGCTCCTTCCGTATGCCTGGCGCCGCCGTTGACGGCCCTGCAATGTCCCCCCCGCAGTGCCCGTCGACATCATCGTGACTCCCACGCGCGTCATTCACACGGGGGCCAGGGAGCGCAAGGGCCGCCCGCCTGGCATCCTGTGGGAGCTCCTATCGCCGCAGAAACTTGAGGCCATTCGCGTGCTGCAGGAGCTCAAGCAACGCATCGAGCAGGAGACGGGGGAGCCGCTGCCAACAGGTGGGCGCTTCGCTTCGTAGCCTGTGCGACGTTTTCAGGCTCGCGGGGGTGCCGTGCACTGGCGTGGCATGGGCGGACGGGTGCGCAAACCACAGCGTACGGCTGGCGCAGGGCCCGACGAGGTCTTGCCCCCCGTGGCGGCGCGCAAGGGCCGCGGTGGGCGCGGGGGCGGCAACCGGGGGCGGGGCGGGAGGGGGCGGGGCAGGGCACGAGGCCACGGGCGGGGGGCGGCGGGGTCGGAGAGGAGAGCAGATCGGCAAGACGGCGCCCTTGGCAACTCATGAGCCCTGGTTCAAGCCCATATCCATCAGGCGTTCTTCTTAGACGCTTTGAGCGGGTTAACCATCCGCGCCGCCATCTCCTTCCGCCGCCGCTCTTCCTCGATGTTAGGGTCTGCGTAGAAAGCTCAAGAGGTCAGTTTTCTGGATGTTATGCGAGTCAGCTGAATGAACGAGCATCCGCCGAACCAGCAGTGCGCCTGAGCCCCACCGTTGTCTTGGGGGCTCCCCGACTCAACCACCTCAATCTCCGGATCGTCCCGCACCTCCTTCGACACCCACACCCGCGGGAAGCCTGCAGGCGTTGGCGCACACCACTCTGTTGACACTGCCATCCCTGCCCCGACCCGCGCCACCCTGGCCCCTCTCTCCCAGCCACGGCAGCGTCACCTGGCTTTCCCCAATCCTCCAGCCGGAGCCCAGCCTTCTGTAGGTACCCCCGAATCGCGGCCATGTTGCTGTCCTCGCGAAACGCCTTGAGCAAAGCCGGCGTCTCGATCTTGTCCGTCTTGTACTGCAGCCGCTCCCCATGTTCGTACTCCACCGTCACGGTGCTCTCCCTGCGATGAGGTCCATCAATCGGGCAGTTGTTGGGAGCGGCCGGGCCAGCAGGCATGCACTGCACGTGCGTGCCAGGCTCGCGCCCACCCACCCGCGGTCCTCCCGGATGACTTCCTCGAGGCTTACGTCCGGAAACCGCGACCGCACTTTCGGCCCCTTCAGCATCGCCAGGAAATCGCGAGCCGACCGAGAGCTGGGCTGGATGGGGTCGAACATGACCGTGACCTGCACACAGGGACTCGAATCGCGCCTGATGCTTGTAATGTGCACACTGCGTCACGATATTAGGTGCATAGAATGCACACATGCGACTGCTGGAGCGCGATGGCGGCGCGGGACGCCGATGCAGGGCTCGGTGCGCGGCACGTACCCGCTTCACCATTTCCAAGTCCACCGCCGTCTTCACGACACCCGGGGCGATCTTCCGCAACCTCGACCGCAGCATGGACCCCATGGCGGCCCGGGAGCTGCGCTGTAGGGCCGCCTCCGGCTGTTTTCTCTCGCCCCTAGCAGTGTGCGTGCTGCCCACAGTCCCGTCGCTCCAATCCACGCACAGCACCGAGAGAGATAGGCAAGGAAGAGGGACCCAGCCGCGGATGGGCGAACAGAGACGTTCCGCTTGGCCTCTGATGGTGTCGGCTTCGTGGTCTTGAGGAGCCTTGCGCGAGGGACTCGAGCCAAAGGCACTGCGCCTCTCAATCGCAGGGTGTGAATGACGAGTGCCGTTCCTGCATGCATAACTGTCCGGTGGAAGCAGGCATTTCACCGGCACCGGCATCCGTCAGTGTGGCGGCCCCCGGCGTGGACGAGACGAAGCAATTCAGCACCTCTTGCCTGTGCAGACGCGTAAGGAGAAGATTTAAGATCAGGGCGTCTCCCCAGCGATGAGCGACGACGACTCTGGGATCATGGCAGGGGCGGCGGGCATGAGTGACCTGCAGTTCTGGGGTGAGCGACGCGCCCAGGGGTCCAAACTGGGTTTCCGCCTGCGTGTCAGGCAGCCGTAGTCATTTGACGCTGCAGATGGCTGGTTGCGTGCTTTGCGGGCGGGGTTTCCCCTCCCATGCTGCGCGCGTCTGCTGGCCCCGCCGCCGCGCCGATCGTGCATCTGGCGTCCCGCGGCCGCTCGCATCCGCTTGCTCGCTTTCTTTGGTGATATGTGGGAGGGGCGGATCCAGGCGAAGCGCGATGAACTCGACGGCGGGCCCCTCTGTTGCAACAACCCCTGGAGAATCCCCGCGACCCCGGCGGCGGCACTCGAGGGAGTGCCCTGCACACGCGTCTGATTCCGAATGCTGTCCAGTTCCAAGCGCGCCGGAGCCCGAGGCGAAGCTTGCTCGCATGGAGGCCCCCCGCAGGCATTGAGGTGCCGCCCGGCAAGGAGGGCGTCTCGGTGGACGTGGAGCAGAATGAGGACTACATGGAGCTCATCCACCTGACGAACGTGGCGCTCGGGATCAAGGCCAAGAAGGACCAGCGCGTCACGCTGTTCATGGAGCTCCCGGAGGGCCAGCGGCACGTGCTGGGGTCGCTGGAGCTGGGCCGCTGCGAGCAGTTCACGGTGCCGACCCAGCAGCCGCCGATACACCCTGCTGCGATGTCTCGCCGTCGGGCGTGCGTCTGAGGAAGAGCTGCGGTGCTTTTGGTCTCCGCAGCTCGAGACGGTCCAGGGCGGACTCTTCAAGCTCGTGCACAACGGGGACCACCCCATCTCGGTGACGGGGTACAAGCACACCACGGTGAATGACTTCTCGGACCTGGAGGAGGACGAGGACGAGGACGAGGTGTGGGCTGCATCCGTGCATCGCACCGCACACTGCACCACTTTTGTACGGACAATGAGGCGTGGCACGGGCGACGAGGCGTAGCATTTGTTTTGGCGGCCGCATGCATTACGTGACGAACATGGGGACTGCGCGTGCGCTCGCAGGACGAGGAGGAGGAGCAGGAGGAGGAGGACGACGGAGCTGTGCCGCAGGGTGTGCCCATCCAGATGATGCCCAAAAACAAGCTGAAGGCGTTCGCCGCAGCTGCTGCTGACGAGGATGACGACGATGAGGTGACGGGGCGACTGGGCTTGGCGTGCGCATGTGCCCGTGCTAACGGGGTGCGTTAGGGCGGATGGGTCTTGAGTTCGCGCAGGACGATGACGATTCGGACGATGGCATGGACGGGCAGCTGTCCCCCGGGGATGACGTTATGGAGATTCAGTACGACTCGGACGAGGCAGACCGGTACGGGGCGCAGTGGCTGGCACGGGTGCGTGCCGTGACTCTCAGCAGTCTATAGAGGGCCCGTTCCGCATGCTCGTGTCCCACTGGCATTTGCAGGGAGCTCAAGTTCGACCGCATGGCCCAGGGGGCGGGTGGTGAGGGCGAGGACGACAGTGACGAGGATGATGATGATGACGAGGGGAGTGACGACGACGACATGATGGGGGAGGGCAGCGACGATGAGGACGACGATGAGGACGACAGCGACGATGATGATGATGAGGAGGAGGAGGAGCTGCCGAAGGGGAAGGGCAAGGGTGCGAGCATGACGCCCGCGGCCGGAGACAAGCGCAAGGGTGCACCGGCGTCCACGCCGGCACCGGCCACGGGGGGCAAGAAGGCGCGGGTGGAGGAGACGCCGAAGGGTGCAGCGGCACCTGCGACGGGCAAGAAGGAGAAGGGGGAGGTCCCCAAGACGCCCAAGACGCCCGCTGCGGGGGCGGGGCAGGGCACCGACGCGCTGAAGAAGCAGTGGGAGGAGGCGATCGTGCAGGTCCTGAAGCAGAAGGGGCCCCAGACCCCCGGGGGTGAGTGTGAACGCGGGGGACAGAGTTTCAGGTTGCATGGGCGGGGCGTGGGACTCGTGGGAGCTCACGGGGTCTTGCTGTCGTGCTTGCAGCGCTCGGCGGCGCGGCCAAGAAGCCCGAGGGGCTCAACATGAAGCTCAAGTCGCTGGTCGGAGAGAGCAAGCGGATCAAGGTGGGCACCAGCGGATGTTTGGACGTTGGGAAAGCCCCCCGTCGCTGACGACGTGACGGCCCTGCTCCCTGTGCCCCGCAGATGGACGGGGACAAGGTGGCGCTGAAATGATGCTAGCTTTGAAATGACGGCGGCGCGCATGGAAACCGGCAGATCCTCGAGATGGCACCGCGCCAGTACACCTCAGACATCTGACGCGCCGCCTGCACTCATGTCACGGAATCTGGGCCATCTGGCTCCCCCATCCTCGACAGAAGAGGAAGAAGTTTGACGTGCTTGCTTCTCTGCTGGACTTGGCCGCTTCCCGGGCAGATACCAGCGAGAGTCACGGGCTCTCGGCAACGCGGGCGGTCCCAGCGCCGCAGACCTTTGCCAATTCGATATTTTGTCGGTCCTTACGGTCGCTGTAGTGGCTGGCCCGGCCGCACGAGATGTCCCGACGCGCCCACGCCGTGACGGCTTTCGCCCAGCCCGCCGCCCGGTAGCCCCTTCGCCGCGTCGGTTTGTGGGTCCCCGATATGCGGGTCTCTGTGGGGCTGGCGCTGGCGGCAGCGAGCGCGCTGGGCATCTTTACCTGTCATGCCGCACTCGCGCAGCCGGTGGTCGTGCCGGCGGGCACTCCCTCCGCGAGCGCAGTGTCTGTGACAGCAGGTGCGTGTCGCCGGACGGACCCGCCGTCTCACCGAGCGGTTGACGCCCCGCACGCCCTGGACACACAGATGACTGATGATCGCATCCCGTGGCCCTGGGGTCCCCGTGGTCCCGTCGATAGTCGCCCGGATGCCATCGGGACCCGCTCCTCGTTATCTTCGTTTGCAGGTGTGACGCTGGAGTGGGCGGACGGGTCGGAGACCTCCTCGACAGGAGGGGGCTCCGCGGGTGTCCGCTCCTTTGCGCAGACGCTGTCCGTGCAGCTCCGGTACGTCCCGTTCGTAAACAACTCGACGTACGTCTTTTCGGATGAAGCCCAGGCCATCTCATCGTCGCTGAACACGGCCCAGTCAAACACCACTGCGACGGGGGCCACCGACTCGATATCCACCGCCCAGGCGAGAGGAGAGCTCGGGCGCCCGATGCTGCAGCTCGTATCGCGCATAGTGGTTATGTGCAAACCTGTGCGTGGATTTCGGGACACGCGGGCACGCGTTAACGTGCCGGCTGAAGCGTCCTCTCGCTAGCGCCGCAGGTGACCTTCACGGCCGTGCCCTGCGGGCTGCCCGTAGAGGTGGGCATCGTCGCGGACCCGGGGGTGGGGTCCGGGGGACAGCAGCTCACGAGCCAGATCCTCTCCGTGCCGTGCGGCGGAGCCTCCGGCTCCGTTCAGCTGAGCCTCCGCCTGGGTTACCGAGACCTGGCGGTCAGCTTCACGGAATGCATCGATGGCACGTCGGTGAGGTGTCAGACGGCAGGGCGCGGGCCTCCACCTCCTGTGCGCGCCGAGACCGCCGTGCACGCGCCCATAGCACGCGGCCGACGGGCGGCGTTACTTACGTGCTGCTGCCAGCCCGGCCCCCGCAGTGCGAGATCTCTGCGCACGGACTCGAGGTGCTCGTGTTCCCGCGCGCGCTGCTCGACTGGCGCCCCCCGGACAGCATCACAGCGGCGGACGCGGCGTTCATCTCCAAGGTCAACTCCAAAGGCATCGCGCGAGTGCCCTTCGTGGACTCCCTCCCCGTCACCGCCCAGGTACGACTCGCGACTATCATCTCCCCCGCTTTGACGGCATAGCTGTGGGCTCACGACCTCCTGGCTGCTGCTCATAGCGCGCACCGCGGCGCCTGCACTAACGCCCTCTGATACTCTTACATGCCCACCCCAATGCCCGAGCATCCCTGCAGTTCCGCGCCGGCTTTGAGGGCCGCGTCCCCGGCGCCCTGCTTCCGCCCATCGCCACCTACACCCCCCCGGTCCTCTCATCCACGATACCGGTGTATGGGTCGGGCCCGGGCATGGAGCTACGCAACCTGCTGTGCCTCAACAGTACCACGGCGTCCGACGGCCCCTTCGCCAGCGTCATTCTCGGTGGCAAGCCCGTCAGCCAGGTGCGCTAGCGAGCGGCCTTGTGGGGAGCGCCCGTCGCCCGATGTCGCAAGTCTCACCGCACCCGCCGCCCGTCTGCCCCGCCCCTGCAGGGCACGTCCCTCCCCGGCGTGTACGAGGTCCCCGCTCCCATGTATCCTGTGTACGTCCCCAACATCGTCTGCACCTTCGACTCTTACCCCGAGACGACCTTGTCAGACGTCAAGAACGAAGTCTATGTCGGACACGCATGGTTCGTCGACCCCCGGCGAGCGGCGTGCCGGAACGCAGCCACATCGGAGGTGGCCTTACGACCGCAGGCAGCCTGCTCTCGTCTCACAGCGCACCCCTCGACTGTCGCATTTGTGCCGCACCGCCTCGATCCGCAAACTGCCCATCAACAGCGCCCCACCCGCCCCACCACGATACGCACGGTGCTGCCCGCAGCGGCCTCGGGGACGGTGCGGTCGTGGACGTCAAGTCGCACCCCCTGAGCGTGATTGCGGAGATCTACGGGGAGGGCCCCACCGACCCGGCACCGTCCGGGGCCATCCGCTACGGGAACGGCCTCGCGGTGGAGATCACGGGCAGCACGGCCGAGCTGAGGTTCTTCGCGGGCAATGTCACCTCTGGCATCGGCGCCGGAGTCGCCTACAAGGCGTGGCTGGCACCGGCCGGCAACTCCACTTCTCCCCTCATCATCATCACCGTCGCGCTCTCTGGCGGGGCATACGTCGTGGTCGGGCTTCTGGGCCTGCAGCGGTGGAGGATGTTAGTCCGGTAAGTCCCCCGGGCTGGCATCGTTCCACCCACTGCTGCGCACGTTGCCCATCGTGCCACCGCAGTGGCCCTACCCACCCCGCGAAACCCTCGGCGCTGTTTTCGCCCTCACAGTCGCAATCAGCGGCGCGACGCCCGGCGGCGGGCGCTGATGATTCAGGCGGAGCAGCTCAACACGCGTGCGGACGGGCGTGGCCTCACGGACCGAATGGTGGCGTACCTGGGAAAGAAGGAGCTACAGGAGGAGATATGCCGCGAGCATCTCTTCAAGATCGTGGGGGACGTCCTGAGCCAGCGGGCGGCGGGGGCGGACGCCCCGGGCACCCCCGTGCAGCCCTTTACGGCCGCCTGGTCGTCGCGCGATGGCGGGACGCCCCCACGGCGCTCCCAGCCGCCCTCGGTGCTCGGCAGCCTCGGCCTGCACCCGCACCTTCCGGTGGAGACGGGGGCCCGCGCGGAGGCGGAGGGCTCACCCGGGCTTGCCAAGTACTCGGCACCTCCGCCCATGCGCGTGTCGGACCCGGAGGCTGCGGACGCGGCTAGGGAGGTGGCGGCGGTGCTGGCGCAGACCCCGGGGCCGGGCGGTCCCGGCTCATCCCGCCCACGCACCCCGCAGACGCCGACGCGGCCGCGGCCGAGCGCGGGCGGGGGGCGGGGCCTCCTTGGGTTCGGGATGCCGCGCTCGCGGCGCCCGTCCGAGGTGCCGCCCGGGGTGGCCGCTGCGGATGGCCCCGGTGCGATCGAGGACGAGGTGGTTTGCGCGGTCTGCCTGTGTGAGATCGAGGCGGTGATGGAGCTGGCGCACCGGGCGACTAGGGGCGAAGAGGCGGGGCAGGGGCCGGGGCGGTCGCGCGCCGTCAGCCGCGCCCCGAGCAATCCGCGTGAGGGCGTCGGGGCGGAGGGCGACGCGCGGAGGAGCAGCGGCATCGGGACGTGGATGTGGAGCCGAGCGGGGCGAAAGTCGAACCCGCCCCAGGTGCCCTCGCCGAGTATCGCGGGACGGGCAGGAGCGAGCGCCCTGGGGACGTCTCTGGAGCCCTCGGGGGACGTGGAGACGGGCCCGGATGCGGCCCCCGCGCACCGAGCGAGCCCCGCGCCAACGGCTGGGGATGTGGCCCAGGGCACGGCGCCAAGCGCGGGGGCCGCGGCTGGTGGGACCGGGAACGATGCGAACGGGGCGGCGCCCGATTCGGAAGGGAGCAAGGAGGACGGTGAGGGCGCGTGCGGGGCGGGGCATGCACCGCCGCAAAGCCACACCCTCCTGTTTTGCCATGACCCGTCGGCGTGCTCTCACTGGACAGTGCAAGATTCCTCGGATGCACTGTCATGTCATGATCACGTTATGACATACGCTCGCAAGTCCTGGCAGCAATGCCTGTGTCGATGCTCGCCCCCACAGATGACCGTGAGTTCTGGCTGCCCTGCGGCCACGTCTTCCACCGCGCGTGCGTCCTCGAGTGGCTGGAGCGCGTGGCCGTGTGCCCCGTGTGCAAGCGCGACGTCCGCAGCGGCCTCATCAAGCACGGGTACCAGCTCACGCCCGAAGAGATTATCGCACTGGCGTCCAACCCGACGGGGAGGGAAGTCCTGACCGAGGCCGACATCCCCTTCGACGCGCCCGCGCCCGACGGCGCCCTGCTGCCCCTCCCGCCCGAGACGGGTCTCTCGCGCATGGCGCACGGCGGCGCTTTCGCCCGGGCGGCGGCTGCTGTGCTCTCCGTCGACCCGACCGCGCCGCCGATGCGCACGCGCCCCGACGCCGCCGCGCACGAAGCGCCGGCCCGGCCGCCGCGACACGTGGACTCGCATGCGAACGGGGGCCGACCGCCTCCCGGGCGTCTCCCGCCAGTGCAGGACGCTCCGCGCCCTCCGCCACCCGACGCCCCGCGCCCTCCCCCCGACGCCACGCACCCCCCGTCTCTGCGGGAGTTCGCGGAGCTGGCTTCCAGAGAGGGCGCGGTGCGGTCCATGCCCTCGGGGACCCTGTCTTCCCGTGCCCTCCGGCCCCCGACCTCCCAGGGCAGCGGCAGCCAGGCGGTGCCTCCGCTGCCCCTCGGCCCCCAGCCCACGGGCACGTTCGCCGGCTTCGCGCACGTTGCCGCTGCGGACCCCAGCCCGCGGCTGATGGGCCCCACGGACCCCGCGAGCACGCCCGGCGACCCCGGCCCGTCCGCTGGGGCGGTGCCCCGGGGCGCCAGCGAGGGCAACCCTTCGCCCGTCTTCGGCAGCCAGTCGCTCGGGCCGAGCGACTCGGGCAGCCAGCGGAGCCGGGACCACCCCGCGACCCCCGCCTTCCTCTCTAGCAAGCCGCGGTCTGTGTCGGGGTCGCGGGACACGGGGCCGACCACACCCAGCCAGGCATCCGCGGGGGAGGTAGTGTACGAGGACCGGGCATTCGTCCACACGGGGTCGCCAGGCAACGGCAGCGTGGGGAGCGGTGGGGCGCGGGCAGGGGTCATGGCACGGGCCTTGTCGGAGCAAGGGCCGGGGGCGCTCCACGCCACAGCGCCGGCGAGGAGCGCAAGGGCCACGGCGCCCGTGAGCAAGAGCACGGGGGGCCTCAGCGAGTGACAGCCGGGGCGGGGTTGACGTGCTTTGAGCGTGTAGGGCGCTTCGCATGGGGATTTCGCCAGGTTGCGTCCCGCCTTGCTTGTAGCAGGCAGTTAGTAACCTGGCATAGCGCTTTTGGTGCATGTGACCCGGTAGAGTGACGCGTGTGATGCGGGAGGGCCATGGGTGCATTCAAGGGTCGCATTCAAGTCACCCCAGGCACATGGCTGCTCCGCCTGTCGGGTCAGCCATAGTACAGCATGTCGTAGTGGCCCTTGCCGTCAAAGAGGATCATGGCGGGCTCTACCTCGCCCCCCTTCCCCGCGTACTCCTCCCCATAGTATGTCCCCTTGACCACCCCGACCCCCGACCGCAGAAAGACCTGGATTGGACGCTGGATGCAGTGGACCGCCACGGAGATCTCGGGCTCCCCACCCCACGTGTGCGGCCGCGCCATCCGGCGAAGGTACGCCCCATAGTCCTCATCGACGAACGGCGCGACGTCGTCTGCGCGTCGCTTGAGCTCCGCCACGACGCAAGCCCGGAGCTGGTCTGCTGCCTCCGCCTCCTGTGGGGAACGAAGGGGTACGTAGGTGGGCCACCTGTTCAGGCTTGCAGGCGCACTCGCAGTCACGCTGGCAGGGAGGCTTCCAGAGGGCTTGCAGGTCGGGTCGCCGCGGCACTGGCAATCCAAGCAAGCTCCACGACCCGCTCTTTCACGGCGTTGCGGCGCGCGTGCCCGGACGCACCTCGGCAACGGTCAAGGTGGGGCCCTGGCCGCGGCGGGAGGCGAGGGCGTCCGAGTGAGCGATGGCCCGGAACAGGCAGCGCCCGTCGCCCGATATGCGATGGACTCGCAATTCCCAGTCCCGGTCGCTCGGCGTGGCCGCTAGTGGCTCCGTGCCTGGGTGGAGGGGAGAGTAGGGGCAGGGTTTGGCGGTGCGGCGAGACTCAGCTGCAAGTGGGGCGCTGCAGATGCCGCGTCTCACCAGCATCGCTACCCGATCTTGCAACCGTCGGCGACTCGGAAGCCGCCCGTGAGGCTCGCGAGCTCCGTAATCCGCGCCCGCGGCCCGAGAAGCACGACGCACCGCCACCCCCGCAGATGAAGCCGGGCCAGCGACACCCGGAACGCAGCGGCGGTGGGGATGGTGGTCCGGACGCGACACTTGCGAACGCTGCTTCTAGTGCCGGCTTCACTTGGTTGACAGCGCGTCCGCGGGAGGCGAACAAGGGCCGGACCCGTTGCAAGACCGCCGGCGACGTCTGCACGGCCACAGCAGATGCCATGACGAGAACCAAAACAAGGAGAGCGACTTCGCGCTTTGTCAAGGTGGACACGAGGCGCTTGACCGCGCTGAAAGTGACTGCGTTTGCTGGGGGTGCGTCGTTGTTAGCCCGCGCATGCGTTTCCCTGGGGGCTGCCAACGCCGGCAGAGTTCGAGTTCGCGGCAACCTCACCCGTCAATTCCCGTAGTTCCGCGAGTCCGTCAAGGGACATGCCGCGCACTGGAAGCCCCGCGCGCTTGGGTGGGGTGGGTGGGGTGCTACTTTACAGCAGCCGATGCAGCTACTGCGCCGCCAGCGGGCTGGACTTGTCATGTAGACGAAGGGGTCGTCTGCCATCAACTAGAGTCCGGATGCTTTCGTCAGAAAACTGCAAGAAAAGTTAGGGTTGCTGATGATCATGTGGATTCCGGCCGCCAGGTCGTCGAGTTCGCCCCGCATTTCGCGTCCAGTCACGTTGACCCAATTCTCCTGGAGTCGACGCCGCCTGCGCACCTGCATGCGATGAGCGCATGCGCGTTCAGCCCACCCGCCGTGGCGGCCCACGCGGCGAATAGGATATGTCGCCGACGCGCCGAACCGGCCTATGCGAAGGCTTGGGCTCGGCGGACGGTGGTCAGGGCGGCGGAGCGACAGAGGTCGAACGCTAGCCCTCCGCGCTGGACGGGGTGCCCAACTGGACGGTTACGGGGGCCCAAAGGTGCGTCGAGCCATTAACTTTTGCATGTCGGCATCGATCGAACGTGGCTGGAGCAACGAGATGATGCGCGGGAAGCCACTGCGCCCTCTCTAGCATTTCCTTGGCGAGCATGCCGCGGGTCCCTCACGAGCCAACGGGGGCGAGCGGGACGTTCTCAACCGAAGGCCGCTCTCAAGAACGTCGATAGGTTGCTCATCGACGATCCTTTCCACCTGAATTGCAGACGCCGCGAGCGTGGTGCGAGGCCTTGCCCAGCGAGGAGTGGCCGCCGGTGAGCAGCGGCTGAGGGCCCAACCGTTGTTTTGGGTGAAAATTCAGCTGCATCCGCGTTAGTATAAACCATTGAGCTCCAATCGACGCTGAAAGGGGGCCCGTAACCGCGCAGGCATCGCGTTGCACCCAAGCGGGCTTGGCCCCTGCGCGCGCGTCCATGTGAGCGTCCATTGGGCTTCCAGACACGATCGCCTCGCGCTTCACATGCAACGTCGCCGTTCCGCTCGCAGCTCTTTCCCTGTTGCTGGTCGTCGCGCCCGCTGCGCCTGCGCCCGCTGCCGAGGCCGTGCACATCCCCGCCAGCTCCGACCCCGGCGTCCTGGCCGTCCAGCGGGACCTCCTGGAGACATGGGCTATCGCGCGGGAAGCTTTTTACGACGCCGACCTAAACGGGTTGGGTCGCGAGGGCTGGGACCGCCTGGTGGCCAAGGCGTTGATGGGCGCGTACCTCTCGAGCGACGGCGACGCGGCAGCCCTGCAGATTCCGAACATGCTGGAGCAGCTGGGGGACCCGTACACGCGTTGGCAGCCCCCGCGCGAGTACGAGACGTTCCGCGTGGGCACGGACGGGGAGCTGCAGGCGAGGCCGCAGGGCGCACGGCTGGCTGCAGCTACACCCCACAGGCTGGTTACGGAGACGTCCAGGGTGCATGCCTAGGGTGCCTATGTACCTTCGCGCAATGCCCTGCCCGCGCGACCCCTGCCCACGCGACTCCTGCCCGCGCGCGCAGGGCGGGGTGGGCATGATGATTGCTTTGGATCCCGAGAGTCGGCGTTTGGTGGTCCTGGGCGCCATCGAGGGGTCGCCGGCTGACCACGCGGGCATCATGGAGGGCGACGTCATTGAGAGCATCAACGGCCTGTCCACGCGGGGCTGGTCGATGGAGCGGACGGCTAAGTTCCTGCGGGGCAAGGCGGGGACCACCGTCAACGTCAAGGTCCGTTGGCTGGCTGTACGTGTGGCTGCGAAAACGCTGTCGGCATCGTTGTGTCCTGGCAGGAGCTGCCAGGGCCTTGCAGAGGACCTCTCCTCAGGTCTCACCTGACCCGCTTCGCTTCTGGCGCCTGCAGCTGACGCGGGTGTCCAATCAGATTCCAGGAGTGCCCGGCCGCCCTGAGCCGGCAGTGTTCCCGAGGTCGGCAGCCGAGCCGCCGACGGTGGAGGTCAAGCGGGTGGCGCTGACGAGGGGCAGAGTCGACATCAGCCCCATCGTCAGCACGCTCATAGCGGACCACGGGCACACGTTCGGGTACATCCGGCTCGCCACCTTCTCCAGCAACGCTCCACGAGAGATGGTGAGGAGCAACACACCGCTGCAGCACAGGAGTTGACGAGGCATGTTGTTGAGGTCTCCCTGAGGGTGCCATGTGGAGGGAGTTTGTTTATTCCGCCTCTGCAGGCCAAGGCGATTTCGAGTATGGAGGGCGCGGGGGTGGAGGGGTACGTGCTGGACTTGCGTGGAAACCCGGGGGGCGTGGTGGATGCCGGGGTGGACATTGCTGGGATGTGGCTCGACGGGCCGCAGACGGTCATGAACATCGACGGGAGGGACCGCCGGCAGGTGACTCGCGGTTGGCAACAGCTGCGTTCCTGCCTCCCACAACAGATGCCCATGCCGCGAGATGCTCAGGCTGTGCAGTCCCATCGACGGCACGTCGGCTTTCCCGGCACTCACAGGTGGTCAAGCTGCAGCCGCACGAGGCCCTGTCAGACAAGCCTCTGGTGCTTCTGGTGAACCAGGGATCGGCGAGCGCTTCGGAGATCCTGGCGGGAGCGCTGCGGGACAACCACAGGGCCAGCTTAATCGGGTCGACGACGTTCGGCAAGGGCCGCATCCAGTCTGTCTTCGAATTGGCGGACGGCTCGGCGTTCCTGCTCACCGTGGCGCAGTACACCACGCCGCGCGGCACTGCCATCGACCAAGTGGGCATTACGCCGGATGCGATGTGTCTCAGCGACGACGAAGTGCCCGACATCCAAGACACCCTGCTCTCCGGCGAGCCAGGTGCGCGCGCGGTCCCTCGCCCTGCCAGCGCAGACGGCCCGGCTGAACGGACTGCCATCGGCAGCGCTGCAAGCGGGCCCACCCCCCTTTGTCGCAGCTGCAAGCAGTAGCGTGACAGGCCCATTTTCCTTTCCCTTTCTTGCAGTGGACCGCGCGCCCGCTGCCATGCGCGAGGCGGTCAAGATGCGGCGGCGCCAGGTCATTTTGCAGGGCGACCCTTGCGTCGTGTCTGGGATGCGGGCACTGCGGGGAGAGACCCTCCCAGGGACGCTCACAGCCCAGGAGCTCGACATTCAGCGCCCCTCTTCGGTGCAAATCATCGAGGTCCCGCAAGACGACCGTGCCTGAGCTACCCAAGAGCCTGACCCAGCCCACCGAGCTGCCACTCGCTCCTCGACTGCCCTATCGCTCTCTCCACGACTACGCGCAGCAGCCAACGGCTCTTCTCTGCCTCATCCTGCCGCACAGTGGCTTGGCGGGACTGCAGTGGCCCGCTTTGGGACCCCTCTACTTGTCTAGAGAGGCGCGCTTAGAGTTGTCACTTGCAAGATTGCTTCCTCAGCAAGTTCAGCCCCCGTACCCCTGTCCCCTACATCAAGACTCCCAGCATCCAGCAAGGCTCCCGGCCTCCAGCATTGCCCTTGTCTAGCGGCCGCCACCATCAGAGCCATTTGAACCCAGCAACGCCACTCGCGCTTGCCACAGTCGGCCTCTCGCCCTTCGACGCCTCCTAGTCGGCGCTTCGCTTCTTGACCGCCCGGCGCATCACGGCGCTCAGGACGCCGTAAGCGCCCACCACCTGCACCGCCAGCACGACCAGCGACGCCCACCGCAGAGGCCGCTGGGCCTGGAGCTCCCTCAGACAGTGCTCTGGCATGTCCTCCAAAGCGTCCATGACGCCGCCCTTCGCCCTGTGCTCCTGCACCTTGATGTCATTCAGGTAACCCCGCAGCCGCTGCTCCCACCGACGGCGGCGCGCCACCAGGCCCTGGTTCATGCTTTGGAGCTCCACGTCCGCCGCACCGCCTGCGAGCGCCAACTGATTGTGGAATTTGCTGGCCAAAGCCGAGAAATTGGAGGTGCTCAGAAAGCTGGAGACCTGTCAGACATGGGGTGCCCCGATAGGGTACCCCACCTATTGGGCAATCCCCAACTCTTGGCCCCTCCGCTCCCATTCCGTCACCTGAGAGACTCGAGTAGCCGTCGGCCCCCCGGCTGTGGCGGGCCATGACGCCCTGCACGGACGGCAGGTCGTGTGCCGCCATGGCGATGTCGGCCGCGGTCTGGTGCCGCTTCTGGCGCCTGTCGGGGTCCGTGATGGTCGCTGGGGCGCTGGCCGTGAGGTGCTCCGAGTGCAGACTCGTCAGCGCCTGCAAACAACCGGGGCAGCCCAAGCTATCTCGCTCCAACCCCACGCAGTGCTAGGTCATGCCGGGTCAAGTCGCACAAGGCCGGTGGCTGGACTGCCACATGCATTCGCCCGCATCCCATGCTCACGTCCAGCAGGGTGCGGTACTCCTCGTACGTGAAATCCTCGAGAGGGTTGCGATGAGCCTCCTCGAGACGACCCAGCAGGTCCTCGGCACGCGAGAATCGCTCGATGAGTTCCTGCCGCTCCCGAGCCGTCATCTCCGCCATGCCCTTCTCGCTCCCCAGCATGTCCTGCCGAGTCAGGAAAGCATGACGTAGGTGGATGCGTTTTCGAATCGGCAACAACGCCCCTGCTTGGCCTCCCAAGCCTCGGCTCCCGTCGAACCCAGCCACATCCCATTACATCCTTGCACCATGTGGCACATGAAAACACCCTTGATACTCACCTCAATGACCTCCTCGGCGTGCTTCTTGAGGGTCTGCAGCTTGTTCTTAATGTAAGACCGGTCGTTCATGCGAAGCTGCTCACGGTCCGCAAAGAGCTGCGCCGCCTTCACCGCCCCCGACTGCACCATCTCCAGCGAGTCCTCCAGCTCCCCCAACCGCGTCATCAGCTGCGACACCATCTCCGTGTGGGCCTCCCGTCGCAAGTGGCCCTCCATGTCCTGCAATTGCACCGGGTGCGGCGGCGTGGGTGCGTGCCAGGACACCAATGTCCTTCGCACGACGATGCAGTGCCTGGCACACGCATTGCACCACACCGCGACCCGCTGCGCCTTGTCTGGCCCGACCCGTGGGGATCGCACGGCCCTGAATCACTGCTGCCTGCCGCCTCACACCTGGGCTCGGATCCAGAGGCCGGCGATGGCGCAGTCGACCTCCACGTCTCGTTGGACGAGGGAGAGGAAGTTGAAGGTGAGCAGGAGGCAGAGGAGGGCCAGCACGACATACGCCGAGAGGAGGCGGCTGCTGCTGCGGTGGAGGCCCTGCGGACGGAGACGCGCACGGCCACGTCTAGAGAAACATGAGCACATCCGCGGCATGTTCGCCGGCCGTGACGCGATGCGGACTCGCCAGGAAGCCCACTGCCCCGAGCGCTAGGAGCATGCCGCCGATGAGGAGGCCCGTCAGGCGGGTGAAGGACGCCAGGTACGCCAGCTGCGGGCGCGTCGACGAGGGAGATCATCGAGAAGGGAACACAAGTGGCGAGCGGGCTAGCAACGCTGACCAGCGTAGTCCCACGCACCGACGCGACCAGGACGATGAAGCCGGCCACCCCCTGGACGACCGCCAGGATCGGCTCCCACCCCTCGATCTTCGACGGACCTGCGGGTGGCACTGCCGTGTCCATCCATGGCCTGCTGCCGCGCTCGCCGGGCCCCAACTCGCTCTGGCCCAGCACGCTCACTTGCCAAGCCGTCGAGGCCCGCGAAGGAGAGACCCCCGATCCCCGACCATGGTTCCTTGGCATCTTCTGCCCTGGCATTCATCATGTGCGGCGCTGAGAAGGCCGGGACCCCGCCGGGAGACCGGTGGGTCGGCCCGGGCGCGCTGCCCGGTGCGAAGGCCGCCGCGCCTGGGTGCGGCTCTCCGGGGCTCCCGCTGGGAGCCCCCTGATTCATAGCGAATCCCTGCGTGCGTAAGAGGTCACACTCGCGTCAAAGCTGGGCTAGAACGGCCAGAGGGCCATTCCAGAACCGGATGCGACGCTCGGGCCGGACCGCGACGCGTGATTCCCCAAGCAGATGCACATGCAACCCTCACCCCCGAGTTGATGCTCTGGAAGCCCGTCTCAACGCCCGCGTGGGGCAGGGCCGGGCCCCCGCGCCGGTTCATCGCGGCGGGACCCGCCGAATACTCTGCAAGGTGCAAATCGAATGGCAAGTCGCTCGTATGTCCCGTCGCGAGGGGCCGCTGCGCGCAGATTGGCACGTTCGATTCGCGCACTGCGCGGGACCTGCAGCACCCCGCTGTGGGCAGGCAGGTCGCGACGCGCGGTGCAGCGGGACTCCTGCACCTCTTTCTCCATCGAGCTGTGGCCTGCGGCGCCCTCTCACCAAAGGCGAGGGCGAGTCGAGTCATGCCCTGACTCGGCGCCCGACCGAGGGCGAGGGCCGGGGTTGAAAACCATTCGAGATGGCAGGGATCGCGAGAGACGCGTGACCGCAAGCTTCATTCCGCCCAGTTGACATTTGAAATAGTTTCGGCACTCTTCGGCGTGGCAAAAGCCTATCCCTGCGTCCCCGTGACTCCCTTGTCGCGAAAGTAGCACGTGCACGGGCCGCGGAAGGGACGCGGGCGGTTCGCGTGGACAGGGGCGGGAGGGCAGGATGCAGGCTGCAAGCGTGGCCGGGCCGCCGCTTGCCAAGGGACAGGCGATCGGCATCGGTCAAACTCGGCTCTGGGTCGGCAGGACGGGGTGCCCCCTCGCCTGGTCGCGCTCGAAGCTCTCTTGCCTGGAGGCGACCCCGCAGGCGAGCGGTCGCTGCCCCGGGAGACCTTCGAGCGCCAGCTGCAGGCGCTCTGCATCAGCGGGCACCTGTAGGCCGTTCGCGCCGCCCCCCCACGATTCGCGGCGTGCCCTGGGACCTCGCCGCAGCCGCCGTCAAACGTGGCCACTTTTGTTCAAAACGCCGCAGACGCACGCGCTGGCCGCCGACGCCGACGGGTCGGACAGGCGGAAGACGCACATGGAGGCCTCCACCGGCGCCAGGGAGTGGGGCGATCACCCAGAGGTGCGGGACCGAAACCTGGGCGGGCACTGAAAACCCCGCGAACTGGGTCCGATGCGGTCTCCGTTTGGAGCAGGCGATGCTGGTGATGCCATAGATGGCTCTGGCGGGCGCGCGGGACGGCCAGCGCGACGCGCGCGCAGATCGGACCCGGGGAGCGGCCGCAGCGCGTCGAGCTGCCCAACCAAGCCCAGAGCGTGACCAAGGGCTTGGAACCGCGCAAGGGCGTGGCCGTCGAGGAGAGGGACGAGGACAAGAGGAGGGGATCGGATGTCGACTACCTGGCCGAGCTCCTGGCCATCCAGCAATCGGGGCCCAAGGTGAGCGGCGGTTGCGACGGGCACGGTACAACCCGCGGGGTCCTCGCCTCCGCGCCGGGCAGCGAGCGCCGTGACTGGCGGAGTCCGCGTCGCGGGCGCTGACGCTCGGCCGGCCCTGTGACTGCAGGACATTGCCTTCTTCGGGACGCGCAACATGGGTTTCCTACACCAGCAGCTGATTGAGATTTTGTCCTACGCCATGGTCCTGACGGGCAACCACATATACACCTCGGGCGCGACGGGCACGAACGCGGCCGTCATCCGGGGCGCGCTCCGTGCGGAGAAGCCGGAGCTGCTGACGGTGGTGCTGCCGCAGTCGATGCACAAGCAGCCGGAGGAGAGCCAGACGCTGCTGTCGCAAGTGACCAACGTGATTGAGATGCCCCACAACGACCACCTGCCGCTGATCGAGGCCTCCCGCATCTGCAACCGTGACATCATTGCCAGGCAAGAGAGGCAACGCGGCAAGCGGGCGGGGCCAACCCGGGGTGGCGGTCGCTGAACGGCATCGCTAGGTCGCCCTCGCAGGGTGCGGCAGGTCATCTGCTTCGCTTTCCACGACTCCAAGCTGCTGATCGAGACCATGCAAGAGGCACGGGACGCGAAGAAGATGGTTACCATGTTCTTCCTCGACTAGCTGGTTTCATCCGCACCCCTCTTTCACGCCATCGACCCTTTCAATGGAAACATGACATTAACCAGGAGAGCCCCAAGGCCCCCATACTGCTGCGGGTATTTGCTGATGGTCGCTGTTCTCTACTCCTTGACGATGACCAGCGGGCCGACGTTGTCGCCGGTCTCCTTGTTGTGCTTCATGTGGGATCCGTCGCAGTTGGGGAACTGCGGGCAGGAGAACCCAAACGGATCGAATCCAAGGGTCCACGCAGCCCCGGCGAGCCTGCGCGCCGTGCCCTGACGCGGAGGACTCGCCTTAGCAGAGCGCCAGCAGCGGCACGCGACGTACTTGCCCTGGATGTCCTTGGTGCTCACGGTGTGGGCGACCTGCGAAACAGCAGCCAGGGTGAGAGCAAGCTTACGGATGTTATTACGTGAGCTTGAGCGGCGACATCGGGCTCTCGTCTGCCAATATTCTACCCACGTCAGCGAGATATTCGTCGTTTTAGCTAGTCGCCAGTCCCTCGACGCTCGCAGAGGCCCCGAGCGGCGGGTGGGGGGTTTCATAGTGCGCAGCGCAGTGACTTCTCGCCTTCTCGTTGCCCTTGTCGATGCTGGGGTTGATCTGACCCGCGTCGGCCTTGGCAATGACGCGGGAGCGCGACGCGCTGGGCCGCAGCGAGGGCGCGGCCTGGGCGGGCGCGAGGCTGGAGGTGAGCATCATCACGCTCTAACTCCGCGGGAGACTAGCCGATGAAGCGATTCCGGGCGTAGGTCAGGTCACTTTGATTAAAACGCTGCGATGTGGTGGCGCAGAGGTCGCACAAACACCTGATGTTCAAGAAAGTGTGTCAGAGACCGCTTAGGTCAGCGGCTCGGTGCCATTACCGGAGCGTCCGAGACCTCCCGGAACTGCGGCTGCGCCGATCACGTGTGCTGCGCAACGCCGCTGGCGAGGTGCATGTCCGCGAGGGTGTCCCAGACGCTCTTTCGGGGCAGGTCGGGCGCCGCAGGGGGACTGGGCGGAGGGCTGGGCGGGGGCGGCCGCGTCGGGTACTCGGGCCGCAGCGCCATCGTCGTCCGCCCGATCGTGTTCCTCAGCAGCATGAGCCGCGTGTCCGCGAAGTTCCTGGCCAGCGACATGACGTTGGCCGACAGCCCCAGCTCCTCCAGCACTTTGGGCTTGACGTGGCTGAGGATGACCGTGGCCACCTTGAGGAGCTTCTCGCCCAGGAGCTCGCTCTGCGGAGGCGTGGCACTTGCCGAAGTGAGAGGATACCCTCAAGATGATTACTCGTGTCTGCACGCGACGCTCAACACCCACCGTGACGTCCGGGAGGCTCGTGATGATGGACTTGGTGCCGGGCAGGTTAAGAATCTCCTGAGCGCATCGCAGGTCCAAGGCCAGCGACTGCAAGACGCAGAGGAGGTCACAGGCGGTCCGGCAGAGGCGTGTGGTGCCAGCCAGGACCGCGTCAGGCGCGCTGCTGCTGCCCTCGCCTGCAGGCACTCCGCCGCGGCGATCTGGACCTCCGTCGGGAAGGGCGGCCGCAGCGGGTCGGGCAGGTCAGGGTACTCGGGCACCTCAACCTCGTGGTGCTTGTCGCCCTTCTTCCCCTTGTCTTCCTTGCCCGCCTCCTGCCAAGGAGCCGAGGACAGCGGAGCCGGTGAAGAGGGTCAGCGAGGCAGCTCAGAGCCAAGTCAGGTGGCCCGGCACGCCCGGCAGTCTCACCTTGGCCGGCAGTGGGGCCACGGGCGTCTCGTGGGGCGGCGGGTGGGCGTCCTCCTTCGCCGGCTCGTCTTTCTTAACAACGGGCGTGAGCAGGTAGAACATGACCTCCGCAACGGTGGCCTTGCGAAGGAGGCCCCGAAGGCGCACGGCCGGGGGCCCCAAGGCCGCCCCCGTCCCCCCGCTCGTCGATGCAGCCTCGACCCCTCCGCTCGCCGCCGTGTCCGGCCGGACCCCGGCGGCAAAAGCCTCTTGCTCCCAGTGCGCGACGCGCTCGCGCTCCTCCGCCAGCAGCCTCTGCCGCAGCGTGGGCAGGCGCAGGACCGAGGCCATCACCTGGGCGGCGCACTGCTGCACCATGCTGTTGGCGCAGGGGGCCGAGGGCACCACCACGGTGCTGCTCTCCGCCTGGGGCGTTGCGAGGCGCGACTGCGGGGAGGCCGCTTGCGTTTGTCAGTGTCAGGAGTTCCCCACCCATTGGCGGAGGGGCAGAGCGCAGCGCGTGCACCCGCTTGCGCCACTCGCCCGCTGATCGTCCCGGTTGACTTGCGACTTGCTGGAGACCTTGGCCACGGCCGGCTTGGCCACGGGCGGGGGCGCCTTTTTGCCCTTGGTCGCCGCCGCGGGTGGCTCGGCCTCAGAGGCCTCCATCACGGGCTCCAGCGTCCGTGGCTGTTCCTCCTCTGCAAACACCGGTCGAAGAGCGTCAGGCAGGCAGCCATGACGGTGTTGTGACCACACATTGGTCCATTGGGCTGGGGTGCTTTGGACCTTCTCGTGTGCCCTGTCTCAGACAGTCTGCCTCACCGATGCCAGGCACCCGTGGGAGAAGGGCCTGCAGGGCTGGCATGGCCCCCGCGGCCCACAGCTGCTCCACCAGCGTGGCGCTCTTGGCAGCCAAGGTGGCCAGGAGGCGCACCGCCAGAGCACGAACCGAGTCAGGGTTGGCATCAGACGAGACCAACTCCAGCAGCGACCGCGCGATGTTGCGCTTGACCAGGTCAGCCGCCTGCGGGGCAGGGCAGGGGCGGCAGTGACGCGCAAGCCCGGGACAGCTCTGGGCAGGGTCAGGTGAAGGCCGTGGGCTGCTTGCCTGGGCAGGCGAGATGACGGCGAGCTGGTTGAGGGCTTTCAGGGCCGCAGACCGCACGGGCACGCTGGCAGGCCCCGTCACGAATTGCACGAGCTTGTCGCTGTGCCCTGCCTTGAGACACTCCCGGGCAGCGCTCGTCGACCGGCTCAGAACCTCCACCAGGCGGCAGGCCTCGAGGACCACCGTGTCGTCGGAGTGGCCCAAGACAACCTGCGGGGAGGGAGGCGCGCGTCCGGTGTCTCGCCATGATCCTTGGCGCCACCCTGCTGCTATGACATGGCGCGCCCACTTGCCCTCAGACACTCGAGGTGCTGCTGCGCGATGTTCTTCCCCGCGGCTGCCCTGCCGTCCAGAAGCGTGCGCAGCCCCTGGCACAGCACGGTCAGCCCCTGGGCCGTGGCATCCACTCCCAAGGCAGCCACGCCGTCGTGGTAAGCCTGCTCCCTCCGCTTCGCGCTCTCCTCTCGCTCCCGCTCGCGGTCCTTGGCCACCTTTGGATCCACGTCCTCTCCAGAGGCATCTGCACGCGGGCGCGTCGAAGTTGCCGATCGCAGGCAGCGATTGGCATTCGATGGAACGTCGCAGCCGGCCTCCGCGCCCCGCACCCGTCTCCGACGCCGGCGGCTTGGCCTGTTCCTCAAGCTCCATCAGTGTCGTCAGCGTCGCGGACAGTACGGCCCACACCGCGTCCGCGTTCTCGACGGTGCACAGCGTCTCCTTTCCCTGGAGCGAGGAGCGCACCAGCTTGCCCAGGACCACGAGGCTGCCGAGCCTACGATTCCCCGTGGACACGCGGAAGGTGTTCATGACCGTCCGGTAAAAGTTCTCGCTCTCCATCGCGTACTGCGCACACGTTGCGTGGGACACGTCTAAGAGGAAGGGAAGCGCGCCTGGGGGGTCAATCCCAATCTCGAAGCTTTTTGCGCAATCCTCGTAGTCATATGTATCTCGAACTGGTCCCAGAAACGGCAGCAACCGCACGGACGGCGCCCGGTACTTGGGGCCCAGAGCATGCACTCATGGGGAGCCCCGCGTGCGGTCGCGGGAGGAAAGCGCTCGCGCCGGCGTGCACAGCGGTCGTTTCTCGAGTAATCGGAATGCAAGAAGCGGCCACGCGCCTGGTAGTCCGGCGGGACCGTCTTCATCTTGAGCACGGAGGCGAAGCATTCGTGGACGAGCCGGTCGTCGTCCGATTTCAGCTGGACGACGTACCCATGGATGACGTCCACCGGATTCACCGGCTCCTGCTCAAGCACAGCCTTCTTCTGAGGCATGTCGCTCACTGCCCCATCCCCCGGTCTTCCCAGCCCTCGCTATCACAGCCCAAGCCTGGACAGGAGTGCTACAAGCTACTCTGGCTTGGCTGCCAACTGCAGATGACAGCACCCATCTGAGACACTTTCACAATAGCCACGACACTGACACAGTAACAAGCACGTCGTCCGCCAGATGTGTCGGAGCAAGCTCCACAGCCAGACGCTACACTAAGGCGCTGCTCGCTTCGGCGAAGCTCGCTGCGCCACTCCCGCGCAAGCCCTGCCGTCAAAGCTTCGACCAGTCGGGCTGGAACTTTCCCAGCCACCCCGCCATCAGCCGCAGCCGCTCGCGGGTGGGTGGCCGCGAGTCCCGGCTCTTGGAAGATGTCCGGTCCGACTGGCGCGCCGCCGTCGTGCCGGGGATGGCCTGCAGGGGCGCCCGCCGCCGCGAGGGGCTCACGCTTCCTGGCCGTGAGCCTGGCGATCCCGGCCTGCAAGCATGTGAGAGCGAAACACGCATGCCTCAGCCTGTCAGGAAGTGGTGCATGCTCGATAATCCATGCCAATGGGTCGTTCATCTAGGTCCATCTGAGGGGAGCGCCTTGCGCCATGCAATCTCTGCCACCCCACGGTCTCTATCGCCACACACCTCTGCCCCATGCGCTTGAGCTCCTCCTTCGCCGCCTCCGAGAGCCACACGGTCACGTGCCCGTCCGCTTTCCCATCCCCGTCGACGTCTGCGCCGTCCCGCGTCCCTTCCTCGCCCTCGCTCTCCTCTGAAATGGCCTCGTCGTTTTGGCTTTTCCCCGACGTCGTGCGGACACCCCTCGCGGCCAGACGACCCTCCGTGGTAATGTGCCAGCCCTCGCCGGCCCGCACGGACAGCTGCCGCTGGGACAGCTTGTTGAGGGCGCGCACCCAGGAGTTGGCCCGGGCGGGAGTGGACCCGCGAGACAGGGGCAGCTGCGGGGGACGGCAGGACGAGGGCGAGGTCAGGCTACGGGGACGAGGTGAAGCACTAGGTCTGGGCAGCCACGTGTGTGACATACGCGTACACGAGTAAGACAGCGATGTAAACACTGATGCGTGTCACCTCTGCGACGTTCCCCACGTACGGTTGCACAGCGGACGCCGTGGGCCCTGGCCAGGGCGCCTGCGGAGGGCCAAGGGGCAGAAACTGAAACGTGGGGCGGTGCAGCAACACACCGCGTCCCCGGCAGCTACCAGGGTCAACACAGGCATCGGCGGCGATGGTGCGCAGCAGTCGGCTGCGCCCGGCCCGCCCCTCGCCTCGTCCTTCCTATGGCCCATGGACGGACTGGGGCTGCGATTGCGGGATCCCTTGAAGCTGTGCAGGACCCCCTGGGCCGCCTCCCGGGCCCACTGCTGCGCCGTGACCCTCTCGCCCAACGGACACCGCAGCACGGACCCCGACTTCGTTCCTATAACCACCTCCGACACGTCGTACCGCAGTGCCGCGCACAGGATCTCCTCCTTGCGCCGCGTGGTTCGCAGGCACACGCCACGCCGGGCGTCCCACACGCACAGCTGCCCGTCGGCGCCTGCGCTGAGCACGTGCCCCGACAGCGGCACGGATGCCGCGGCCGTGACCGGGCCACGGTGCCGGCGGAGGACGCTGCGGGGCGTCGCGTTGTCGAAGGGCATGCTCCGGCCCCGCACCCACCGGGGCGGCGTAACGTCAAAGACTCGCAGGGTCGCGTCCTCCGATGCAGTGACCACCAGGCTGCGCTCGGCCGGAGCGCCCGTGTGCTCGTCAGCGTCCCTCCCCGGCACCACGCACAGCGCCGTCACGGCCGCGTCGTGCGCGCGGTGCGTGCCCAGGTAATCGCAGGTCCCCAGGTACCACAGCTTGACCACCCCCTCGCTGTCACCCGTCGCCAGCATCCGCTCGGCCTCCACGAACGCCACGCACGTCGCCTGCGATGCCGCAGCACGAAGCGGCGTCAGACGGCGGCGCTGACAGGGACGTAGCAGGACGCCCAGAGGCGGGGTGGCGCCATGGCGAGCGTGGGCATGGGCGACACAAGCATGGACCTTTGCAGCCTGGCTGCCCGTCACCTCGGCCCCCGGGTGCGCGTGGATCTTATCCTCCATGTGCGGCTTGCGTGACTGTTGCGACGGCACGCCCCATATGGCCATGAAGCCATCGGCGGAGACCGTGACAAGAGACGCCTCCAGAGCACCCGGGGTCATGGCTGCAGTGCACATGCCCGTGACCGGGCGGTGGTGCCCTTTCAAAAACGCCGTCGAGCCCGTGTCCACGTTCCACAGCTTGATCACGCCATCGTGGTGGCCCGTCACCAGCACGTTCTGCAGAGGGGACGCGGTGGTGTCACCATTGTGCACTTGTGACCAGCCTCGAGCGGACCCACCTCTAGCTCTCATCATGCTTATGAATGAGGCCGCAACACTCGCTGCGAATCACGTCACGTGGGCGCGCATCGCCAGGCATATAAGCGCACATGCGTCACTCACCCGAGGTCGGAAGTACGTCATGGAGGCGATCTCGGAGCGCCCCTCCGCGAGCGTCTGCACGCAGCCCATATCGAATGGATCCCACAGCCGCACCGTCATGTCATGCGAAGCGGTGAAGATGCGGAAGTCCGCCTCGCCCACATGAGCACCCAGGCCGTCACCCGGGCCACCCTGCCCCGTGCATATCGCCACCACGGGCCCTGCGCGCGGTCGTGAGGCTCAGACAGTTCAAGTTCTCGCGCAATGCCCGTCCGCAGACACCGCGGCCCACGCGCTGTGCTGTGGACGCGCCCCTCACCGGTGTGCTGGGACCGCAGGACGGCGAACTGGTGGTCGCGCACCACTCGCAGCACCTGCACCTTGTCCGCCACGTACACATACAGCTCGCGGACGTTGCCCTCGACCTCGCGGGGTGGCGGCGGGACCCTCTGGGGCGGCTTCTTCGCCACTTCGTCGGGGATCGTCGCACCCACGAACACCGGGGTGCGTCTGCGATCCAAGGCCCACGTCAAGAGCTGTCTGATGACTGACAAAGTGGGGTGAGGTAGGCAGGGTGGGGAGGCATCGCAGGTGCGAATCGATTCGCAGGTCCCCCTTCGTGCCAAGTCCATCAGCCTCACCTTTGTCGGAAAAACCGTGCGCTCTTCTTGAGACGCACCGCCTCCTCGCGCACGCCCGTGACGGTCTGCGCCAGAACCGTGAGCTGCACGTCGTTTCGGAATCCTCCCAGGTCCTTCCCGGACAGCAGACGGGCGACGTCGCGGAGGCGGCCACGGGCGCGGGACCCCGGCTGAGCCTCCGCGTCCGAAGCGACCTCCTCGCTCTCCATCCCCGACACCCCGGCCTCGCTCGCCGACGTCCCCGCCGCGTCCCGGCGCTCCCAATCGCGGCCCTGCGAGGCGAGGTCAGTGCACCTCGTCACGACCGCCCACGCAGCCCAGCACCTGTCCGCCTGGCAGCCAAACACCCGCCACCTGCCCTGCTCTTTCAGTAACAAGACATGATATGGACACCCCAGAAACCCACCTTGTGGCTGCCGTGGCGCAGGAGGTCCTCAAACGTCGTCACCCCGTCCGACCGCCTTCGCTCCCGCTCCCGCTCAGCCTCACGAGACCGGACTTCCCCCCGCAGCTCATCGAGCAATCGCCGGCTCTCTCGCCGCGCCAGGCCCATCATCGCGCTCCCCAGGTCCGCGCCCCCGCTGCTGCGCTTGCTGGACATGCCCTCGTCACCCGCTACCAACTCCTCCTCTTCCTCACCCTCTCCCTCGCCCCCCGGACCCTGGACTAGACCCGCGGCCGTCAGCTCCTTTTCAGGAAAAGGGCCTGGCCCCGCATCCGGCCCTTCCCTCGCAGACCCAGTCATCGTCACCCCATCTGCCGCCGCCCCCTCCGCCGCGGCCCCCTCCGCTGGGCCTTCCTTGGCCCCACCCGCGCCGTCTCCCTTGGACCCCTCGTCATCGGCACCGGCCTTGCCTTTCTCACCTCGCTTCTCGCCACCCTCCTCCATCTTCCGCTGGGCCTGGGCGCCAGAGCGAAAGAAAGGAGCTCAGACAGCAGCTGTGACAGTTTCCAGCAAAGAGATGGAAATGGCAAAGGAAGGCACACGGCGCAGAAGACGGGGAGACGGCCCTAGTAGCGCGGGGTGCCCCGTGGCCCCGCGTGACCCTCTCCACCCTCTCGCCTCATCACCCCACTCCATGCCCACGATTCGCTTCTGCGTGGGACTGACGTCCATCTGCAGCACGACCTTGTCCTCCGCCAGCGAGTAAACCACCATGTGGCCCTTGATGTCGCAGAGGTACACGCGGTCGTTCTCCTGCTCCAGAGCCACCGCAGAGTACCGGCACCGATTGGGGTTCTCAATCGATGCCATCAGCTTGGGCGGGTGATCCGTGTCGCTGACGTTGAAGACTCGGCACGTGTTGTCGTTGCCCAACGCGAAGAGCACGCCGTCATCGGGGTAAACCTGCAGCGAGCCGACAGCGAGGTCGCGTAAGTAGGCGCTGGGCAGGATCGAACCCTAACCCACGACGCATGGGGCTCCGGAAGGCAGCAGAGTACAGACGACTCGGCGCACACACATGATGAATGCATGCGTCACCTGCAGGACGCTGATCCCGCGCTCCCCTAGGTGCTCAGGGTTGATGGCCTGCCCCGGCCCGATACCCTCGCGTGGCGCGAAGGCGGCGCAGTCGTTGAAGAACAACTCGAAGCTGCCGTCGCGAGCGTGGATCTTCATCGCCTCAAAACTCGCAACCGAACCCCTGCAGTTGTGATGGACGGCATGGCATGGCAGTCCGGGGCTCAACCAGCCAGGTGCCATGCGTCACCCACTCAGCCCGGCTGTCAAACGCCCCGGGGGCACCCCGCCGCCACACCTGTCGTCCGCGGCGTAGAGCATCTGCCGGTGCCCCTGACTGGCCTTCCACGTCGCGCCAACGGTCAGGCACGTGACCCACCCCGGCATCTCTGCCAACTCCTGGTGCAGCTCCAGCCAGGGATACACGGTGATCTCGCGGCCCGCGACGAGACGCCAGATTCGGATCTTGCAGTCCGTCCCGCCCGTCAGCAGGTTCTGCGACACGCCCGCCATGCACAGCACCGTCCCGGCGTGGGCGGGGATGGTTTGGACCTGCGGATCGGCGGATTGGTCGACCATGACGACCCGACAGAGACGTCCGCGCAATAGAGGACCGCGCGGGCCACGCGGCTCCCTGCCCGTCACCTCGCAATTCAGCTGGCTGTCGCTGGCGGCCGTAGCCTTGACCCGTGGATCCCAGATCTTGACTTGCGCGTCGGCGGAACCGGTGGCGACGAGGCCATAGAATTTCGGGTGCGCGTTCCTCCACGACATGTCGAGCATGCACGTGACGGGGCCCTTGTGGCGACCCAGCTCCTTCATGTGGCGCTGCACCGCGGGCACGTGCAGGAGCAGGACCTGCCCGTTGTCCAGGCCGACCACGCATCCGTCCAGGTCGTCGCGATAACGCCCCGCAGTGATGATGGCCTTCGTGACCTTCGCGTTGCGAACCTTGGCTGCGGGCGACGGCACTTTGACCGGTCGGTGCGCTCCTTTGGCGTCCAGGCGCACTCCATTGCGCATCTGCAGTATCCACCGGAGACGTGCGAGGTGTCTGGGACAGCCCGCGCAGGCGCGGAGCTCGCCTGCGGCACCCTTCTTGTCGATCCCATGCAGATCGTTGACGTCCCGGGGGACGCGCATGTCGAAAGCCATGACGACCTCGAGCGCATCCTTGAGATTCTCCTCGCCATGGTCCGGCTCATGCGCCTCGCTAGGCGCATCCTGCGACACCGGACGTCGCATGAAAGACATGTGAGTCGACTCCTGCTTGCTACAGCCCGTGCGCGGTGCTAAACCCCCACGAGCTCCGCGACGCCAATTCATGTCCAAAAGCCAATCGAAAGGCAGCTGACCGCAGCCAACGGGTCACTCAGCGATCCGAGGGAGGCCGCAGAATGCATTTGAAGCCTCGCTTTGCGCGCCGCGCGCACCTTCGTATGCACCCATGGCTTCCCGGACTTAATCCGCTTCATCCCTCTCAGACACGTCACTCCTCCCTGCCAGGGGACCGCCCATCCCCACCACGCATCAGCTTGTCAATCACCGGATGGGCAGGGGGCCCGAGAGGCACGTCGGACCCTATGCCCCTTGAGTCCTCGTGCACATCATGTGACTGCTGCCGTCGTCCGGTCTTTGTGCAGGAATTTCTATTCCCACGGCGCGTGCAAGAACATGTGGATTTTGAGTTTTGAGGTAGCCGCTCTGTCCCTGCGGTTGCGAGTGTCTGCTGTTGGGACGTCTGGATTCGCCCATCGCCGGCCATCGCGCTTGGGCTGGTTGGCCAGGCTAAGCGGAGCCCCCGCACCCTGCCAGGGCTCCGGTACTGGGGGACATGGCGCTCGTCAAGTTCTCAGACCGCATTGCAGCTGTCGGGCCGGACACGCGACACGTCTCCCGGTCGGAGGCGGACGCACTGGTGGCGGTGAGGACGCTCGCGGGCCGACGCCGTGGCCTCCGTGCGTCTCCAGCGGCGTTTCATCCAAGCAACGGATTGCATTTTGAGCTCCTTGTCATCAAGATGATGCGTGCCCCGCTTTGGCGAGGGACAATCGCAATCGGGGCGTGGGAACCGGGCGCACAGATGGATGCGTGGGCTGGGCGCTCTCCGCGCTTCCCGCCGGCCCTCCCCTCGGTCACATGTCCGCCTTTTCATGTACAGTTCCCTGCTATTGTATGTCAGCGACGGCGCCCGTGATCTGCCCGCGCGGGCGGCCGCGCTGCTGGCTGTCGTGTAAAACGCCTCATCGCGCCCGCCGGGCCTCGTCCGCAGGAGCTCGAGCGCGTCTCTGGATTGCTCGAACAGCAAGACATCCGCGTGGAACAGTTGCAGGCGGAGATCGCCTGGGTGCGTACCTGGGCTGCGCAGGCGCGCATCAGCCCCAGCAGGCGCCCCGGGGCGCACGCCGATGGATCGCTGGCGTGGCCCTTTGTGCAGTATGAGCAATGGCGCGCCAAGGTCGACCGCACGGTCCGGGAAGCGGCGGAGGCCGAGCGGGCGGCGCGCAGGGAATTTGAGGAGAGGGCCAACGCAGCAGAGCATGCAGCCCGGGCGCTGGAGGGGCTGGTAAAACGCGAAAGCGTGGTGTATGTTCATTAAGCACTCGCGTTGTCGGTGGATGTCGCGGCTCTCGCTTTGCGGCGCAACGTGGCCAGCACAGCAGCATAACGGGGGCGTTTTGTCAATGTTTCGCAACGATTCCCGACGCTGCAGGTGGCCGATCTGGAGGCGGAATGTGCGGAGCTGAGAGCGCGTTTGTCGGGTCCCGGACGGAAGGCCTCGCCAGCGGTGGACGTGGCTGCAGGGGGCGAGGGCGACGACGTCGAGTCTTTGAGGAACAAGGCGCGTGGGCCCCTGGCTGCAGGGCGCAGCGCGGTGGCAATGGCCGCCTTTTGTCGTATCCCGCTTTCGCTGATCCCGGTCTCGCTGGGAGCGCACACGCATCGAGCACCCACAACGCACGCGCGCACGCACGCAGGCTTCCGAGCTGCAGTGGCTGGTGACGGACTTGGAGCTGCAGGCGGACGCGGCGGAGGACGCGCAAGAGGCGCTGCGGGAGCAGGTGGAGGCTCTGGAGGGGCAGGCGCGGGCGGCGGAGAGCGGGCGCGAGGCGGCTGAACAGCAGCGGAGGTGAGGTGGCACCATGGCTGCCGAGTTGCGCGGGCTTTCGACATGAGCTGAGCAGGGCTGTTGCGAGGAACGAACATCTGCGTGCCTGCAGGGCGGTGGAGGAGCGCCTGAGGGAGGTCGAGGCGCGCTTGCGAGAGGCGGAGGCACGGGCGGAGGACCTCGAGGCGACCGTGGAGGCCCTGGTGAGGGCCAGCGTGGGGGTCTGCGATGGGTAGAGGCACTTGGAGGAACGGCGGTAGGGGGATGGTGGTGACTGGGGAGCAGCAGCAGATGGAGTATTGCAGGTGGGACAGGCGCCTGGCTGTGGCGGGGTGTCCTGGGTGTCCCGGCATCCATGCAGTGCCCACGCACAGCCATGGCGCCGCAGTCACGCGACAACGCCCATCTGCCACCCTCTGCGCAGCGCCTGGCGAACCGGAGCGCCTTGGACGTGGCGTCTGGCCTGGCGGGGGGCTACGAGGAGGAAGACGAGCTGCGCGAGCGGAGGCGCGAGGTGGAGGCCGCGGAGTCGGCGCTACGCGAGCGCGTGGCCGCGGTGGAGCGGCGGGAGCGGGGGGCGGGGGCGGCGGAGAGGGCGGTGGGGGAGCGGGAGCGGGAGGTAACGAGGCGTGAGGAGCAAATGCGTGCCCAAGAGGCGGGGTTGGGGGAGAGGGAGGGGTTGTTGCGGGAGAGGGAGGATGAGATGGAGCAGAGGGAGGGGGAAACTGCGCGGAGAGGCGAGGTGGAGGAGCGGGTGCGTGAGGTTGAGAGGTCCGAGAGGGAGGTGGCGAGGAGGGCGGAGGAGGTGGCGAGGAGGGTGAGGGAGGTGGCGGAACGAGAGAGGGCGGTGGAGGCGCGCGAGCGGGAGGTGGAGGCGAGGGCGAGGGCGGGAGAGGCAGAGGGCGAGGGGGGCGCTGAGCCGGGGCACGCGGGCGTGGAGGCAACGCCAGAGAAGCAGCGTGGCAGGAGAGGGAGAGGGGGTCCGCGAGGGGCGGCGGCGGAGGGGACGCGCGCAGGCAACGACGCTGTGATGACGAGCGCGATCGAGGGGCCCTTGCCATCGGCGTCGGGGACCACAGGGCCGGCATTTGTCGACGCCGTGGAGGCAAGCGATGCGGCCGGGGCGGCGGCGAGGGAGCAGGGCGCCGGGGCGGGGCAGGAGCAAGACGCGGAAGGGGCGACGGGTGACGAGGAGGTGGGGACGGGCGTTGAGAAGGGGCGCAGGGGGCGGCGGGGGTCGTCAAGCAGGGGCCGCAGTGTCTCGCCGCGCGCGCCGTCGCGGTCCAGGTCCCCGAGAAGTGCCAAGAGCCAAGGTGCCAGAAGCCCAGGCGCCCGGGGTACGCGAGCCCAAGCGGCGGGGTCGAAGGCGGCAGGGCGAGTGCGTGGGAGGGGCGGTGGGAGGCGTGGGCGGTCGCGGTCGCGGTCTCGAGCGCGCCAGGAAGCGGAAAGTTCGGAAGCGGGCGATGAGATGGCGGGGCGGGGCGACGACGAAGGGGTGGATGCAGCGGGGGGTGGGGCTGGGAGCGTCGTGGGCGTGGAGGGTGTGGCGGCGGAGGGTGTAGTGCCGCGGGCAGCTGAAGGGGCTGAGATGGAGGTGGAGGCGGTTGCGGAGGATGCGGAGGAGATTGGGCGGGCGGGGGCGTGCATGTCGCCGCGGGAAGTGGGACCTGGGGCGGAGGCGGAGGCAGCGGTGAGAGCGCGGGGGCGGTGGGATGTGATGAGTCCTGCTGTTGTACGAGGCCTTGCGGCTGTCGCTGGCTGTCTCTGGAGTGAAGAGTTGAGTTAGTGTAACGCACAGCTGGGATGAATGGGAGAAGATGCGCGTGGAGTGCGACTGGGTGGCTGTGGTGCGTTGTCGCAGGAGATCGGGCGCTTGGCTGCGTCGGAGGATCGAGCCGCGCAGGGGCCACCGCGAGGGAGGGGTTTCTTCGGCTGGATGTTTGGGTTTGGGTGGGGCAGGGGCAGGTGCGCAGCGGCGGGCATGCGATGGCGCGAGGCGCAGAGCTCGCCATCCCGGCGCTGCCTTTTCCACTCGTCTCTCTCTGCCACGGCGCCCAGTGCTGCGCGGCGGGTGTGCCAGGGCGGGAGCAAACGGCGAGCAGCTTCGGTGCCGTCCCTGGGTGCGCAGGGAGCAAGAGGGCGGCGAGGGCGCAGCAGAGGTGGAGGGCGATGCCGAAATGCATAGCGACGGTGACGGTGCTGCTGACGACGGCGACGTGTTAGAATCGGACGCTGCGCCGGACCTGGCCCCGGCTGAGGCGTCGGCGGCTCTGCCCACGCCGCGGATGCGACTGCGGGACCACGCCCGGAGCCCGGGGCAGGAGGAGTGGCAGGGCACTCCGGTTCAGGCCGTGGGGCCCAACGAGGGCGACGGTGCCGGCGAGGGCGGGGCGCGGGCGGCGAGCGCGGGGCGGGGGCGGGGGCGCAGGGCCGAGGCCGACGGGGCTGCGAGCGACGTGCGATCGCCTAGCGTGAGGAGGGACGTGACCCCTGAGACCCCCGCGGTGGCGTTACGGCCCCGGGGGCGAGGCTCGGGGTCGCGGGCGGGGGTGGGGGCGGGGGCGGAGGAGAGCGCGGAGGTGGCACGGCCCCGGCGCGGCAAGCGTGGGGCGGACGGCGACCCCGGTGAGCGCGGGCGGAGTGGACGGACTTTTGTTAATTATGGGGATTTCCTGACATTTCCTGACAAGAGATGGTCGTGCGAGCGGCCTGCTGTGTGGCTGTCACCGCGCATGCATCCCTGCACTGGGCTCCATGTGCCTCGCTCGTGCGTAAGCGTGCTAACACGTCATCTCTCCACAGGGCCTGAGGGGCGCGCGCGCACGCGTCCGCGGATGGGTGCGATACCGGAGGACGCGCCCCTGGATGCGCGGGCCGCGGGGGCAGGGGCGGAGTCGGCCTCAGCGATGACGTCGATGGTCACGGCAGAGGGCGACACGGAACTTGGAGAGGAGGGGAGGGGCGCAGGCGGGGCCCGGGCGTCCACGCCTGCACCCAAGGGGTCCTCCAGGCCGAAGCGTGCGGCCTCGACACCCCACAAAGGCAGCAAGGTGAGCGGCGCACCAGGCGACGCTTGGATCGCTGTGGGTGTTTGGGAACATCCTATACACACTGGGCGGTTTGGAACATCTCGCTGGGTTGTCGTGTGCGCAGGGCGGTGCGAGGGCGGCTTCCGAGACGCCTTCCAAGCCCCGGCGGGGTGGGCGGCGGGGCGCGAGCGTGGGCACGAGCTCCGCAGCGGGGGGCCGGGAGGAGGGCGAGGGGTCTCCTGCCAATGCCTCGCGCGCGCCGCCGGCCACGCCCGGTAGTGTCCGGAGGAGCGCGCGGCTGCAGCGGGGCTGACGGGCCGACTGTTGTCGCGGCACGGTCTGGGCCGCTGGGGCCAGCTGGGCCTGTGAGAGTTGTTTGCTTGGACCAGCCTCTTTTGCAGCTTCAGCGTTGGCGGGCCACTCGGAGCGCTTTCGTTGCTAGGTTATGCGCGTTGCCATGGCTGTTCAACTGCAGCGGCAGGAGTCGCCAAGGCGAAACGGGAAGGGGGACAACGGGGAACGGGGACCCACGCGCCAGGACCGGGAACGGGGTCGTGCGCAGCGATGGGGTCGCGTCGAGCACAAAAGCGGAACGCGGAGAGGTAACTGGGAAGCCGGCGCAGAGAGGCACGGCGTGGGAAGGGCGGCTGAGGCCGACCGCGGGCCCCGCGGTTGGCAATCAGCACACCCGAACAGGGGATCGATGGCCCAAAGAGACCGATGAGGTGGCGCAGGGCCCAAAAGGCAGCGGGCGCCTGCGTGGGAAGGGGCGCACGGAATGACGGGGCGGGAAGGGGTCGCGGAGGAGGGGTCTGAGAGCGGGGCAGGAGCCAGTACTCCAGACAACGGGCGCACGAAAGAGCGCAGGGCGGGAAGAGTGCGCGTAACGAGGGGGCGGTCGAGTCTCCGAGGAAGGGCGGAGAGCGCATGGGGATGCGCTGCGTCGTGTGCTACGTCGGGCGGGGAAGGGCCCGGACTGGGAGACGAGAGGCAACGGGCAAGTCACGCGGTGCAGGGACGTAGCCAAGTGCCGAGCATGCGACGGGGAGGCGGCCGGCTACGGAAACGCGATGCTACGCCGGCAGCTAAGCATGCGGCGGGCAACACCTCCTTGACAAGAGGCGTCGACCCGCGCGTGAGTGGCAGCGACCGGGCCGCTGGGAGCGGGCGTGCGAGGGAGGTCCAAGAAAGGAAAGGCCGTCCCAAGCCGCACCGCGGCGCCGGCTTGGCATCCCGGAGCAAGCAGTACGGGGCAGAGCGGGGCGCGGCCGGCCGTGAAAGAGAAGCAACGGCGCGCCCGCGGAACATGTGGCTCGCCCGGCGAGTGGGGCGACGGCGATGCAGCAGTGTCTGACTCATGGCAGGCGTGCTGAGTGGGGCAACCCGGCGACTCCGTTCCTCGCAAACCGACGGCTCGGAGCGGGGCGGGAGGCTCGCGTGGCAGGGCGCCCCATGCTTGGGGTCCCACTTCCCATGCGAGGCCGAGGGCCATTACATGGGAGACACGGGTGCGAGCGGAGCAGGGCAGAGTACTATCGGCGCTCCCAGGGGCGCTGCGGGTCTTGGCGGGTCTGACGCACGCCGCGCCACGTGGGCTGCTGCTGAGGGTCGAGAGCCGCGGCCGGGGCGGTGAGCCTCGTGGGCATTGGGCGTGGCGAGAGGCCTGTGGGCCCCGCGGGCGTGGCGGCAGTGGCCCGCTGGGTCATGCGCGGGATGTGATGGCCTCCGCCGCATCCTCCTGGTCCTTCTCTGCAGGGAGCACGGGCCTCGGAACGGCCCCGTACAGCGTCCTCGCCTTCCTGCATGCGCCGAAGACAAGGCACGGCCGTCGAACCCAATGGCCAGCGAAACGCATCCACCCTCCTCGCTGCTGCACGAACCGCCCCCGTGCCCCGGGCGCCACGCCTGGCCCCCGGCAAGCACCCGTTGGCAAGCATCCGTTGGCAAGCACCCGCTGGCAAGCACCCGTTGGCAAGCACGCGCCCCGCGCCGGTCACCTGAAGGTTGTGAAGGCGCAGTTGTACGCGGTGCGGAACATGGTGGCCGGGTGGTTCGTGTAGCCTGCGACGTGCATGGCGTGCCGGTCAATGTCGAACCCCACCGCCCCCGCCACGTGGAGCACCTCCTCAAGAGATATCTCCAGCGACATCTCGCGGTGATCGCCGTACCAGTGGTACATCAGAGGCCCCAGGTTGACCAAATAGCCCCCGGGTTTCAGGCACCGGTGAATGACCTCGAGATACTCCACAATGTCGTGGGCCGTGTCTGCGCGCGGGCCGGGGCCGTTCCCTGGCACATGTGCGGGAAGCCAAGAGGACGTGCGGGGCCTGCCGGGCGTGTGCTGGCGGATGCATGGTGCATGGGCACGGCGGCGCACGGCGGCAGCGGGCGCAGAGGCGCGGGGGCAGTCACACAGTTGAGGTGCAATCGCGCAGTTGAGGTGCAGTTGGCGCTTGGCAGGTGGGGACTCACCGAGGAAGAAGCAGCTGGCGACGCAGTCGAAGTCTTCGTAAGAGTTGGCGTAGACCTCGACGAAGCCGCCCGCGCACATGGACAGGAGGCCGGGGACGGGCAGGGCGGCGGCGGGCTCCAGGTCGGGGACGGTGCACTTGAGGAATGGGTCCGAAGCACGCGGGTTGTTGCTGCGGTCAATAGACGGGCGCAGCGAGACTTTGCATGGCGAACGACCGGCCAAGGCGCATCAACCGCGCACTGCCGGGTCTGTCACAGACCGAGGCCGGGCCTCATGCGCGCCCTCATGTGCAGGCGTCTCCGCTCACCACGTCTGCAGCACCCAGGGGTAGGCCTCAAAGTACCCGCGCGGGACGTCGTTGTTCATGAAGAAGGAGGATGTCAGCAGGAGGTAGTAGTTGAACTCGTTGCCCTGGGCGTCGAAGCCTTGGCAGGCGAGTTCGATGGGCAGGCGGCCTGCGTGGAGCGAGGGACATGCGCTCGGTGGGCTGGCCGAGGAAGAAAACTGCGCTTCAGTATTGGCATCTGCAGGCGCAAGCACTCACCCAGACCGCATCCCGGGCACAGGATGGTCGCCGGCTGGTCGGTGGCGGGGGCGCGGCGGTCGGGTCCGAACAGGCGGCACACTTCGGCCACGATGGGGCCGTACGACTCCGCGCGCTCCGCAGCTCCCTCCACGGACCAATCACGGTAAATGTTCTTAAGCAGGTAGTGCACCTGCGGGGGCAGGAAGCGCGGCCTCGCCTCGGCGGGAGGCATCCGCGCGTGTGCATGACTCTCTCGCCCCGCGCGCTACGTCCGCGGGGGACCAAAACGCAACCTCGCTGCGCGAAGTCAAAATAACTTGTTTTGTGCATTCGTTGAGCGTGGTCACGAACCTTTCCGGCGTCCTCGTGCGTGATGGTCCCCCCCGAAATCGTGGCCCAGTCGCGAGCGGCCCGGCGGGCGTCGGCGAGGTGCGAAGGGATGGGCCGGTCGTCCACAGGATCGAACGAGTCCAAAATGGCGTCAAGGAGCTCGGCGTTCTGCCCCACGCACCGCTGCATGTCCTGCAGAGCCAACGGGAGGCTCGCGTTGAATGCCGCGGAGCGCCGCGTGGCCAGGATCAGGCTAGGGGGCCTTGCATCGTAGCTCGGACAGCCGAAGCTGCACTCAGATGCGCTCGCACGCTCCTCACCGCGACGCGCGTGGCCAGCCCGGGAAGCAGGGTCCGGCGGTGCTCGGGTAGCCGGGAGATGTTCCAGCGCTGGCGAGCATTCTCTGCCCCCGCGATGGAGCGGTAGGACGCCATGCAGTGTGAGATCTTGCCCATGGCCATCCGCTCCTCGAGTTCCTCGCGCTCCGCATCGGAAACGGGGGCGCCTCGAGTGCCCTCGGCATGCTGAACGCCGCCGGAGCGCGGGTCCACTAAACCCGGCAGCCGCGACGGGTCATCACTGTAGATGGAATAAAGAGCCTGGTTGGACACTGGTCGCAGCAAAGGACGCTGGCGCCGCGGAGAAATACCTCACACCGTGGCTAACGAGAGGCAGAGCAGAGCGTTGGGAACACTTCAGCCACAAAATCCGCCAATTCTAGCTCAATTACATGCAAGTTAAGAGCAGGAGGAGCTCTCACCTGCCGTCTCGTGCGCCCCCGGCCGCGCCATGGCCGGACATCGATATGCGTGAAGACGGAGGCACGGGGGGAGCGCGCTGGGCCCCCTCCGCGCATCTCACGCGAGAACACTGCGGCATGTCGCCCCGGACCGCGCATTTGCGACACGGGCCGACACGCAAATGCTAGCGAGGGTTTTACCCACTTCTTCCCCTTGCAATCAATTTCGCGCGGAGGCGCTTCCGCTGACCAGCAGCCGCATCCTTTTCGCCCGAAAGTCGCCCGAGATGAGGTCCCGACGGCTGTTGGCCGCGCTGGGCCGGCCCGTCTCGCTGGGCCGGCCAGCGGACGGGGCGCAGCCTTTCTCGGCCCAAGCTGCGCCAAAGCAGGAGGACCTGGTGCCCGTGTTCGTCGATGGGAAGCAGGTCAATGTTCCGAAGGGCGCGTCGGTCCTGCAGGCGTGCGATGCGGCGGGGATCGACATTCCAAGGTGCGCTCCGAGTCCGTGCACGTAGGACGCACTCGGGCAGTGGCGGGCTGGGCCTCAGCGCGTCGGCCGCGCCAGCTGATGGCCTGCGCGCGGAGGGGGGCCCCGCCCCGCCCTCTCCGCCGGGGACAGCGGGCGCGAGTGAGCCATCGCTTTTCGTACGCAGGTTCTGCTACCATCCGCGCCTCTCCATTGCCGGGAACTGCCGCATGTGCTTGGTCGAGGTGGGGCGCAGGCCCTTGCCACCCCCCGTCCCTGCCTTCCGCGGCCCGCGCGAGCGCCAGCGCGCTTCACGAAGATGCTCAGTCATGCTCCTTTCCGCCCTGCAATTCGACGGCCGCGGACGCGCACGCAGGTCGAGAAGGCGCCGAAGCCCGTCGCGTCGTGCGCCTTCCCCATCATGCCCAACATGAGCATCAAGACCAACACGCCGACGGTGAAGAAGGCTCGCGAGGGCGTCATGGAGTTCCTGCTCATCAACCACCCCCTGGACTGCCCCATCTGCGACCAGGGCGGCGAGTGCGACTTGCAGGACCAGGCCATGTCGTTTGGGTCGGACCGCTCGCGCTTCACAGAGATGAAGGTGCGTGCGCGGCCGCGGCTGAACGTGCGCGCGCCACTACCCGATCGGCGCCAGGGCCGCGTGGCTCCAGAGTCTCCCTATCTGGGGCGCACAGACCGAGGCGCTGTGCACCCCGCCTCCGCCCCTTTGCAGCGCTCGGTGGAGGACAAGAACCTCGGCCCGCTGGTGAAGACGGTCATGACGCGGTGCATCCACTGCACGCGCTGCGTGCGCTTCGCGAACGAGGTGGCGGGGGTGCCGGACCTGGGCATGACGGGCCGCGGGCGCGACTCGGAGATCGGCACGTACGTCGAGAAGCTCATGGCGTCGGAGCTGTCCGGCAACGTGATCGACCTGTGCCCGGTGGGCGCCCTGACGTCCAAGCCGTCGGCCTTCACCTACCGGAACTGGGAGCTGCGGCCGACCGAGACGATCGACGTGTCGGACGGCCTCGGGAGCAGCATCCGCGTGGACGCCCGGGGCACCGAGATCATCCGCATCGTGCCGCGGCTCAACGAGGAGGTGAACGAGGAGTGGATCTCGGACAAGGCGCGGTTCCAGTACGACGGTCTCAAGCGGCAGCGGCTCACGGTGCCGTACGTCAAGGCGGGCGAGGGGTCCGCGCCGCTGCGGCCGTCCAAGTGGCCCGAGGCCGTCGCGGCGGCGGCAGCGCTCCTGAAGGGCGCCGACCCGGCCCGCGTTCGCTTCGTCGCCGGCAAGCTGACGGACGTGGAGACGCTCGTGGCGGCGCGGGACCTCCTGGCGCGGCTCGGCGGCGGCGACGCGCGGTTCGAGGCGCTCCCGGCGGACCTGAGCCCCGACCTCCGCTCCACGTACGTCATGAACGCGGGCATCTGGGGCCTGGAGGACGCCGACGCGGTGCTGCTGGTGGGCACCAACACCCGCCTCGAGGCGCCGGTGCTCAACGCGCGCATCCGCCGCGTCACCACGACGGGCACGGTCGTCGGCGTCGTGGGCCCGGCCGCCGACCTCACCTTCCCCTACACGCAATGCGGCGACTCGGCCAAGGCCCTCAAGGATGCCGCGGAGGGCAAGGGGCCCTTCGGGGCCACGCTCAAGGCGGCCAAGAACACCATGGTCATCGTTGGGTCCGCGGTGCTCAGGTGAGGGGCCGCGACTGGCCGACAGGCCGAGCGTCTGGGCTGGCCATGCAGAGCACGAGACATTCAGGAACCTTGAGCTCGGCCCCCCGCAGGCGGCCCGACCGGGACGCCATCATGGCGCTGGCAGCGCAAGTGGGCGCCAACGTGAACGTGCTGCAGGACACGGCCGGCGCGGCAGGGGCGCTGGACGTGGGTTTCGTGCCGTCGGCGGCGGCGCTGGCCTCCAAGGCGGCCCCGGAGGTGGTGGTGCTCCTGGGCTCGGACGACTACCCGTCCGAGTGGGTGCCCGACTCGGCCAAGGTCATTTACCTGGGTTCGCACGGGGAGCGCGGCGCGGCGCGCGCCGACGTGGTGCTGCCCGGGGCGGCCTACACGGAGAAGAGCGCGACGTGGGTGAACACGGAGGGCCGGGCGCAGCGGTCCAAGGCGGTCGTGGCGCTCCCGGGGGAGGCGCGGGAGGACTGGGAGGTGGTGCGGGCGGTGTCGGAGCTGGCGGGGGTGACGCTGCCGTACGACTCTGTGGCCGAGGTGCGGCAGCGCATGTTCGACATCGCGCCGCACCTGGTCCGCGCCGGGGCGCGCGAGGCGCCGCTCTTCATGGTGGGCGAGGCCATCAACCTGGCCAAGGGGGGCGCGGCGACGGCGGAGGCGCTCCGGTGAGGCACCCAGCGCGCGCGCGGTGACGCAGCGGGACGCGGACGGTGGAGAAAAGGCGCGACGCATGTGCGTTTCGCCACCGCAGGGGCTCCATCGACAACTTCTACCAGACGGACGTCGTTTCGCGGGCGTCCCGCGTCATGGCGCGGTGCGTGGTGGCCAAGCGGGAGATGCGGTACGAGCCTGGCCACCACGCGCCCCAGCGGGCAGCGGCGCACGCCTGACGGGCTGCTAGGAACTGATGTAGGCCCTGCCCGGGCCGCACATGCGAGGAGACTGAGAGCTAGGTTGACAGAACTTTTGCCGGGTTGAATGGAATGTCCCTGCCCGAACGCGACGCATTACGTGAAAGACGGGGCGTGGGAACGCGACGGGCTAGTGCTTAGTGCTTGCCACTGGGCCCCTTGTCGCCCTTGTGGCCCTTGCCCTTGCGCTCCGTGGCGCCGCTGTTCTTCCCGCTCACGGGGTGCGCCTTGTCGTCAGACGCTCTGGGCACGCCAACCTTCTGCGGGTCAGAGCAGGGAGGTGTTGCTGAGGTGTCGCGCTGCATTGGTGTGCTGTGCTGTGCCGAGGGCCCTGCGCGCCACGCGCCTCGGCCTCGGGTTTCTTCCCCTCCGTGGCGTTGGGCACATTCGTGTGGGCCTTCTGGCTGTGGTCGCGCCCCTGCGGATGTCCCGAGGGGGTGCAGAAAGGCTTTGCAGTGCGACCTAGACCCAACCGGCGTTAGCGGTCGACAGTGCGTAAATCGGCACAGGGAGTGGTCCTGGCCATTGAAATGATGAATTGATAGCGCAGGGCGGCCGATGCGAGGGGATACGGGGACAGGCGAGCAAACGCCGGTGACCAACCACCTCTACACCTCTACCCGGCCCTCTGGAATCCGCTGCGCGCCCCCTCGCGGCAGCAAGCCGTGGATGCTGAACGAATGAAGATATTATTGAACTCCGAGGCTAAGGAAGGGAGCTCTAACGGCTGTGCGGCGCTCACCATGGTGCTGGCTTCAGTCACGAAAAGCACGTCGATGCAGCGAGTATCGGTCCAGAGATTGGCTCTGATGGACGCTTGTGGATGCAAAGAATGGCGGCAGGGGAGGCAGCGGCCGCCCTTTTGAGGAACGCGGCTGTTTCACTGGCGCCACCGCAGCCCGGCACGCGGGTCCTGCAGCGCGACTACTACGCGCACTACGGCTCAGTCTCTTACTTTTTGAACGTGGGAATGCAAGATCTACTGTGTGCGGCGTCCGGGGCTGCCGCTGCATGCCGCCTGGGGCGCCGCGCAGTATTGCATGTCAACGGCTGCCAGACGCGTGGCCGTTGGATGCGGGGAAGGAAAACGAAGCGGCAGGCGACGACCCGAAGAGCTCCACTCCCGACCCGAACGAGCCGTGCACCGATCCGGACTGCGAGGCCGCGCTGTTGAGCGGGTCCATCGACGCTGCGGTCGCAAGGCGAACAAGCAATGAGTCATCCTCCTCTCGCCGGCCCACCCAGCGCCGGCTTGGGAAGCTGCTGGACACCGCTCGCGTTCTCACCCGTGACGGGCAGGAGCGGCTGCCCCATGCCCTTCTTGCGTAGCTTCTCTGCGTACTTGACCACAGAGTACCACACGCCGCCCGCCATGTTCATCCCGATGCCCAGCTGCGGGGAACACGCATGCCGGATCGCATCACCAAGCGACCCCGATGCCAGCGCCCACACGGAATGCCCAGCTAGCGTTGGCCCCGTCTCCTCCGCCCGCACCATGCCATGCGCCTCCCCCAATCGGCCCACGCGGCGCTCACCGCGTTGACCCAGTGGAACTGGACGTGGTTCATCCAAAAGAAGCCGAGGACGGTGGCGAAGACGCCCTTGAGCACCCCGACGACCGTGGTGGTGAGGGCCGAGTTGTACACGGTGCAGAAGAAGAGCGCGAAGTTGAGGAGGACCCCCAGGGCGCTGCAGAGGGCCACGAGGAGCGTGAAGAGGGGGTTCTGCGCCTGAGCGGCCGCGTACCGACCCCAGCACGTCCACGCCTCCCCCGTGACCAGCATGAGGATGCCCAGGAAGGGCAGCGAGAGAAGCGCGTTGTACTCCAGAAGCTCCGCTGTCGTGATGCCTTTCTCCGCCCCTGCGAATCGAACCCAAAACCGATGGTCGACTGGCCGGCAGATGACCACCTCCCCGCGTCTCGAATCCATTCTGGGAGTGCTGCGGCATGTCTTGCACAGAGCAGCGGCAGCGCAGCGCGTGGTCTCACCCGTGGTCTCGACGAGGAGGAGGTAGCTGGCCTGGAGCAGGCACGAGAGGAGGGCGCAGACGTAGCCCCGGGCGTCGAAGGCAAGGTCTCCGCTGGCGGCCACCACGCACCCCGCCACTATCACGGTGACGGAGAGGGTGGTGCCGGTCGAGGGCGCCTTGCGGGTCATGAGGGCTTTGAGGACGAGGACGATGATGGGCGAGAGGCGCTTGAGGGCGTTGTACATGGGGATATTCAACGCCTGCAGGCCCGCCAGGGCGAACCCGGTGTTGGCCGTGTAGAGGAGGGTGACGGGGAGCAGGTGGCGGGCGCGGTCCCAGTCCATGCTCTTGATCTGCGGGCGCAGCAGGAGGCCCGCTCGCAAATCGGAGCAGCCAGGCACGCGTCGACCATGCCGGGCGCGCCGCGGCCCACCTGGACGACCCCGGCGAACTTCAGTGGCAACAGGATGAGGACCGTGACAATCATTTGCAGAAACAGAAGTGTAGTGGGGAACGGAAACGCCAGGACGGTGGCCTTGTTCACGAAATTCTGCACGCACGCAGGCGGGATCCATCACGCAGAACCAGCGCCGCGTGGAAGCGCCCTGGGCGAGGCCGCGCCCAGCCGCTCGATTCTATGGACGCGCAGTTGTGCGACGGAGCAGGAATGAGTGCCGCCGCGATCCACCCATGCTGCCCACCATGACCACAGCGACCGTGCCATACAGCACGGCGGAAAAGGCCGAGAGCGCGGTTCCCCGATGGATGGCGGGTCCCACGACGCCCTTCTCCAGACTCCACGCGTTGTCCTTCGAGTTGGTGTGGGAATGTGACCCCGCGGGGTCCAGCAAGGGCTGGCCATGCTGCGGGGAGGGCGAACTCGCTCGAGCGCGCCGCTGTCTCGCTGCGAATAGCGCGCATCATGTACGATGCAGCAATCCACCTTCCCGGCATATCCTCTCGGCGGCTTCCCCGTCCTATGGAAGCCGATGGTGAGGCTGTGGGCGGTCATCCAGCCTGGCTGCTCATGGGCGTGACAGTCCGGCCACACGTCCTAGCAGCAATTGCTGACAGCGACGGCCAGACCGCTAGCGCCCGCCCTCCTAGTGCTCTTCGTCGAAAGTGGGAGCGCGCACAGCGATGCGAGCAAAGCGACCCAAGGGACCCTCCTTTGCGCATAGGCCGGCAATGACTGTCACATGGACGCATTTGCAACGCAGGTGGATGGCCGGGGGCCCCTCAGCGCCTGTCCCTGGCCAGAGGTGCCAGAACTTGCGCTGACATGCCCGTTTCCAGCGCGAACATCCGTTCCGGAGGTGCGTCGCACTGCGCAACTTCCTCGTCCCCTGTCCTCACACGTCGGGGACTGCATGCTTTGCTTGATCTGCCTGGGCTGAGCCACGAAATGCAGGCCGACACGAACACGACGGCCTACAGCTTCAGGTGAAGGGCTCCGAGATGCAGCTCGCTGCTTCACGGGTGTCGCATGGGGACTGCGCGTGGATGCCGCCCTGCCGGGTCCTCGGTGCGACGCAATTCCGCCTGTGGCGCTGGCCCACCCGAGCACCGCCCGCACAAGCGAAGTTGCAGCGCTCGCTCCGGCCTGCAGGCAGCTTGCAAGGCTGGCGGTGCGAGCGTTTCATGCGGGACATCACGGCGAGAACATGAAGGAGGCGAGGCGCTGTGACTGGATGCGCCCTTGCAACAAGCGCTCGCGAGCTCTCCAGCCCCCGCGGACTCGCGCCATGGCCTGTTCTTCTGTCGCAGAAGGACAACTCGGGCCTGGCGGTCATGGTGGTGGACTTTATGACGAGCCCCCAGCGCGAGTGGGTCGCGGAGGACGAGATTGCCAACCGGCTGTGCATGGACCGTCGGCAGGTCTCCGTGGTGCTTAAGGCGCTGCGCAAGCTGCGGTTCGTGATGCACGAGAGCGCCGTCATCAACGGGAAGAGGGAGAAGGGAGTCACCGTGCAGGCCCAGGTGTGGCAGCGGAGACACGGGGGCAGTGCAGGCAGGCACACCAATGATGGACTTTACCAATGGTAGCCACGCGCCCGCCAGTGCCTGAGACATGACCGACCGCATGCAGGACGTGCACGTGGACGACAGCAAGCGTGAGTACAACGACGACGATGACCGACCGCGCCGGGAGGACCAGGAGAAGCGAGTCATTGATTTCTGGGCCATGGACTACCCCTCCATGGTGCGTGTGTGCGATTCACCCAATGTGCATACTCTTCGAAAAGCCAGGAGTCGTAGCAGAGTGCGCGGGCAGCGACATGTACCTGTCGACGGGGCAACAGGCACGCGCATGCCGCCACGCCGTGACGTGCTTTGGGCTTCTCATATACCGACGCAGTTGGACATGGTTCGGCTGCGGGTGGCCCGTGCGGAGAAGCTCCTGGAGGTGGAGGGTCCGGAGGAGGCCAAGGACGACGGCTTCATCTGTGTGCAATGCGCCGAGCTGGCGGGGTATCGCCACAAGTGGAGCGTCCTGGATGCAGTGCAGCTGCTCGACCCTGCCACGCACACCCTGCGGTGCCCCACATGCAGGTAAGACCACGCGCTCACGTCACATCCGCTCCGACCCTCTCGTGCAAAAGCGTGGCGGGGGTGGCTTGGGTGACCCCAGGCGCGCCACCCACGTCTGCCTGCCGCCCTGCGTCCAGGACCGGGCTAATTTCGGAAGAACAGTGGATTCTGCAGCGCGCACGTGGCCAAGTGGCCAATGGAGGGGAGGCGGGGCCTGGGCCCGAGGAGGGCGCTTCGGCGGGGGTTGCCCCGGACGTCGTCGAGTCTCTACTATCGCTGATCCAGCGCGTGGGGTTGGATTTGATGCGAGCCAAGTTCCGCACGCAACTCCAGGGGATCCTGGATGTGCTGGGGCGGACGCGGGGGCAAGACCCGCCGGACTTCGGGACCTTCATCGGATGGCATCGGGTGCAGATGGCCAAGCGCAGGGAGGCTGCCGAGAAGGCGAGCGCGGTGGCGCAGGGCGCGTGTAGATGCTGTAGAATGCCAGGGATCGACTCGAGGGTGCAGGCGCCGATGCCGAGTTCGCTCATGTGTACACGGGGGTTGTTTGCGGCCTAGGATCGTGCTGCGTGCTTTGACTGACCGCAGAAGGCGGAGGAGGCGCGCAGCAAAGAGCTGGCGGGGCTGGGACGGCCGGGGGGCAGTGCAGGGGCAGGGGCGGGGTCCCATACACGGCGTGGGCCTGGGCTGTCGCAGTCGGCGCTGCCTTGGGAGGAGTCTGTGGACGCGGAGGCTGCGCCGGAGGAGAAGGTGAGAGGAACAGGCGGGGAGGAGGCGGGCTCGTGCGTGCGTAAGTGCGTGCGTGCATCAGACGTCCCGGTGTAAGCCCATCGCCTGCCAATCAGCATGGCCGCTCACATGTGCACTTCGTACATGGTGCCTCGCTGCAGGGTGCGCTGCCGTGGCTGATGGGCGCGGCGGCGGCGGCCAGGGTGGCGGTGGCGGGGGGACCAGGGTCGTCAGCAGCCGCAGCAGCACAGCCGGGGGCGCCAGATCTGTCAGTCAGCGAGCCACCGGCCAAGCGAATCAAGGTGGAGGAGGAAGGGGCAGGGGCGGGGGCGATCCCCGCACCTGGGGCGGGGGCGGCACAAGACGACGATTTGGAATGGGAGGAAGCGGGAGGGGCCGAGGGTGGGGCAGACGAGGGCGGGCTTGAGTGGGAGGAGCTGTGAGGAGTTTGGTCTTGTCTTGGGACTGCCACTTGCTTGCCAGCATCAGCAATGCTGGCGTTACCCTATTGATTCCTTCACCGCTGCCCATTTCTTCTATTCAACACCAGCTATTTGGATCATCAATGGCCTGCCACTTTAAAGCTGAAACTCGACCTCGCCTCCCCTCGACGAATGAGCGATGGAGTCCGTCCATTGTGTCCCGGCGCTGGGCAGGCTGACCCGCTCCTCTCCCAACCTCTGCATGGGTGGGCAACGACGGCAGTCGCGAGCACGATTGACCCAACGTGCGATGGCCAGCATTAAAAAAACGTAAGACGCATTCAAAGACACCAGAGCCCACGACCGTCACCCATGCAGCACGCCCGCACCTCGACGCCCACCATGCCCCGCACGATGATCCGCGCCCCGTACACGGCGCAGAGCGAGCTCGGGTCGCAGTTCCGGAACATGCTGCTTCCCGATAGCTCCACGAAGCTGCCGGCGCCCTTGGCGCGGACCGACTGCATGGGTATCCCCACAAACTCGCAGTCTGCGGGGGTGGCAGAGAGCAGTATGTGTCAGATGCTGGCCAGTCCCAGCTGCATATCGCCATATATACGTACCGAAAGGAGATAAAATTGGGTCATTTCACACCTGTGATACTGGCGTGGGCACCCCCAAAGACGTAGACGCCGAAATGTTTGGCCGACACCCGGCATCGCTCAAGGCGCAGAGAGCAACCGCGCTCAGCCGCCACGCATCCCATGCCCAGCGCGTCCCGCACCGTGCAGCCCTCCATGGACACGGCGCTGCCCTGCACACAGCAAACGTTGGAGGCCCCCCGCACGCCCACCATGTCGCAAGCTTGCATGGACACCTGCGCCCCTCCCACCGCCTGCACGCAACGACCAGGACTGTGCTGTTTGCTGTTGGCTGAGCCAGGGCCATGCCCCAGATGCTGGGACGCTGGGGTAGCGACAGCGACCAGGGAAGGGTCGCGTGAGAGCGATACCGTGACTTGCGCACAGTACGTCACGTTGCTCTCCCACCTGCACGGCGTACCCCGCGCATCCGTGGACCCAGCAGCCCTGCAGGGTGGCTGACCCGCCATCCACAATCAAGGCCGCCCCCGCTCGCTGACTGGGCGCGCGCCCCTCCATTGCAGATCCCGCCGTGCCCCTCCAGCCGCCCTCCACGAATCCCACGTTGCAAAAACTGACGTTCCGCGCCACCACCACCAAACACGCCGCCACCGGCACCCGCCGGCTCGCCACCATCTCCTCGACGCCCGCGTCATCGACAGCTGCCCCAGCGGGACCGTCCCTTGCGCCCACGCCCGACGGGGAGCGGAGGCGGTACTTGAAACCACTTTGGAAAACGATGGTGCCGTTCGCGAGGGTCACGCCGTCCCGGTCCAGCAGTAGGGCTGGCTGGGGCTGCAGGGCAAGCGGCAGGGTGCACAGTCGACCAACAGGAGCGGTGACGGAGCAGTGGTGCAAATGGATGGGGTCTGGTCCAAACCATTTCTACTCACGTCTGGCATGTGGATGGTGCGCCCTCCCAGGTCGATCACGCGGCACCGGGGGAGGGCCAGAAGGGACTGGAGCTCTCGCATCGTCCCATCCACCAGGCGCACGCACTCCAGGGTGTTTGCCGCAATGCTGACGCACAGCTCCTGGGGAACACGCGCCATCGCCCTCAAAACCGCTCGCTCGTCGTCGCTTGCGGCATCGTTCGCGGCGGAGCGTGCGAGGAACGGCCCAGAACCTAGCACGACCAGCGTGGCGAAACCCGCCACGATGCGCTGCGAGGAAAGCTTACACCATCGTGTTGTAATATCCACAGAAATTGACAAAAGCCAACAGTGCCAATCACGCCACAGTTGCCACCTTTATCGCTCCCGGCTCGTCGCGGGACCCTGACAATGCCGCGTCATAGGTCAGAGCGCTCAGAGACCCTGCGCAGGGAACATCAGGCCTCGTGTGGCAGGTGGAAGCTTTATTCGTATGCGTTCTGCGCCGTGATGTGTCCCAATGCGGTGATGATCGCAGGAATCGCGCCTCGCACCTCCCATCCGTCATCTGCACATAAGTGCTCGGCGGGCCCGCCAACCCGCGCCCTGAAACGCAGAACTCGGGCGCTCCTGGCTGTTTTCGACAAGCAGGGCGAGCCTCCCTGGGCAGAGACGGCCAGCTGAGCTTCAAGATGGCGCTGCCCAGAGTGAGGAAGGCGGGATGGGAAAGACAAACGGCATTCACCACGTTCAATCAACCATGAGGGTGCTGAGGAAGTGAATGGGCTGGCGCAGGGAAATCTCCGGCCACCGAAAGGACACGTCAGGCACCAGCGTCAGGCTGCGCCAGCCCCGTGCGTGGAAGACATCGGCGCAATCGCTCGGCAGCTCCGCTCGGCGAGTCTCGGCAAGTCTCATTCATTTGTCCCCGCTCTCCTTGGCAACCTGTTGCCCTTGCCCCGAAGCCCGGCTCCCCATCGGGGCCCAGCCCTCGCCCCGCTCGGGGGTGCGCGGGGTGGCCGTGACTGGCAGCCAGGGCAGCTCGGCGGTGGACAGATAAGCGGCCAGCGCCAGGACCGTGGCGCCCGTGATGGTGGGCGCCATGAGGCTCTTGGTCGCCACCGTCTCCCATGCGAGGAACGCAGAGGTGAGGAACTGCGACAGGGCGGACCATAGGGCCCGCACGTCGTCGCCGTTCTTGACGAGCTTGCCGGACTCGATGACAGCGGCCCTGCGCGGGAGAGACAGGGGCGACGAGGCGTGACGGCGCTGCAGCGCTGCGCCAAGACGGTCTGCAATGCAAAGCCGTGCAGACATAGGGCCCTAAGAAACACGCGCAGCCTCACCGCAGCGCTTGGATGGGGACGTTTTCCAGCAGGGCCCTCCGGGACCTGGGCAGGGAGTCGAGGTCCTCTTGCTTGGTGAGTAGCGAGGCGGCCGACATGCTCCGGACTGTGGGGGACTTCTCAGGGCTCACGTCCAACAGGAGGGTGTCCCTGCGGAGAGAAACAAGAGACCGCGCATTTGCCGGAGCATCTCGACACCTGGCAGAGCCGCAACGGCGCAGGGGCCGTATTGACAGGCACGGCGCCTTCGCATGCGCATGCGTGCTCGCTGCCAGGCTCACCGCAGCGCCGTGAGCTGCACGAGGGAGATGTTTGCCAATCCGCGCTTCTGGGCCCACGCCCCGATCACGTTGGACGTCAGAGCCTGCTTCATCTCCTCCCGCTGCTCCTGCCGCGCCCCAATGCCACCCTCGAAGCGAAGGTCCGAGACGTAGTGCATCGTCGATATCATCGACTCGCCGGCCGCCACCGTGAGCACCACGGCGGGCGTCAGGAAGGCCGTAGGGACCTGTGGGGGCGGCGCGAGCGGACCGGTTGGTTGTCGCATGCACGACGTGCGTCGATAGCAAGCCGTAGCCTGGCCAGCACTCGAGGCCCACGTCTGGCGGGCGTTCTTACCTGCGGCTGCGCGGCCGCCAGCGCCACCGGGCTCCCCAGCTGGGAGCGCAGGGACAGGAGGGCCGCCCCGTCATCCAGCATCGCCTCAGGCACGAGCGGCCCCACGAGACTCGAACCCGCGTCGCCGAAGAAGCGGAAGAGCAGCGTGAGACCCACGCCCCTGCGCGGAAGCAAGTCACGGTGCATGTTGGGCCAAAAGCGGTGGGGCACTTCGAGGGCGGCACACATACACAGGCTCGCGTCGCAGTGAATGTGGCAAGTCGCAGCGTGTCAACAAGTTGATCGGGACGATGTCATTGCGAATGCCGCTCACCTCACGACCATCTCCGCGTAGGCCAGGGAGGCGACGAACGCCAGCGTCAGCGGTTTCGAAACCCCCTGGATTTGGTCCTTCATGTTGCCCAGCTCCAGGTCCCGCACCTCCTTGAGCGGCTGGACGAAGTTCGACAGGCCCAGCTGCACATAGGGAAGGAACCATCGCCATTGGCTGTCACACATGGCATGAGTGACGGCATGCGAGGCATGTTGTCAGCAAGTAGCCTCACCTGCGCCATGAACAGCCCGCTGAGGGCTGCGGTGTAAGCCGCGGTGGTCTGGACGAAGGAAAGGGTGCCCATGCCTTCCGGGGGCGCCTGCGGGGGCATCGAACGGCGACCAATGACCCCCAGCAATGAGTGTCTCACTCCCTCCAACCAAGTGCAGCCGCCCCTCGCCGGGCGAGCAACAGTGTCACGGGGCTGCGATGTGTGTGCGCTGATCGGCTCCCTCGCTCACCCAAGGGAACGCCGGCTGCAGCTCCCCACCGCCCACCCAGCCCCACACGATGTTGACCGTCGCAGCCACCGCCAGGGCGCTCAGGGACGTCAGAACGACCTCGGCCGTGTTCCTCGCGCCCAGCTCGTCGTCCGCGCTCGCGGCCTGCGGCTGCGGCAGCTGCAGGGTGTTGAGGGTGGGGCCACGCGTGCATCCCGAGTCGCAAGCACACGCAGCCAGCCGGACAGCCACCTGCTTGTCCCCGGCGCCCGCCTCTGCTTGCGTGGAAAGGCTCTGCATGTAATCTCCCATCAGGCGCTGCATCTCTTGCTCCATGGCCAGATTTGTCTGCAGGCACGCAACTCACAATGCTTCCTGCCCTGCCCCAGGACCAGCCAAACCCAAACAACTCCGGCGCATGCTCCAGAACCTCGCCTTGAATTTGAATTCGCTCTCCAGCTTGTCCAGCAGCCGCTTGTTGTCGTCCATCGCGCGCTTGATCCCCGGGATCGACCCGTTCAGGGCGGCGCGCTCGCTGTCCTCCTCGAATTTGGTCGTGAGCCGGTCGACCACGCGCACGAAGTCCGCCAGGTCGGAGAGCACGGTGGAGTCCTCCCCGAACCTCTCCTTGTACCGCTGCAGCACGTTCTTGAGGGGCTCGTTGTCCAGCTGCCGGATGACCTTGTCCACGTCTTGGCGCTTGGCGGGAGGGGTCCCGGACGTCGTGGCCGCCGACGCCGGCTCCTGCTGCCCCGCGCCCTCGTCCCGGCGCCCCTCACGCACGGCCTGCACGGCCAGCCGCTGGAACTCGTCTCGCACCACCTGCAGGTCCCTCAGCCTCGCGCTCCCATCCTCCTCCCTGCTCGCATACGCCCTCGCGACTCCACCCGCGATCCCGCCCTTGAGCTGCTCCTCCAGGGCGTCATTCAGCTCCTGGGCATAGCGCTCGTAGTCCTCCGGGTCGCACGTCTCCGCTCGGTTCAGCGCACGCAGCACCGCCACGTCCGGCGGAGGAATCATGCGGTCGCTGGAAATCCAGCCGAAAATCCGCGCGTAGAACTTGCTCCAGAAGCCGGTCAGCTCCTTGAGGAGATCCTCCACGTGCACCGGCTTCCCCTCCTGCGAGCGGGTGATGAGCAACGACACCATCGCCAAGAGGACGACGCTCACACGCGGCGTGCCGGGGACCCAGAGGCCGCCGAGCATGGGCACGTGGGCTTGCAGGGCTACCTGCTCCAGCTGCTCGACCCGGCGGAGGAGCGCGCTCGCCCCGTCCACGCTGCTCAGGTACTTCCTGAGCCCAGCCTCGCTGCGCATGTCCTCGGGAAGAGCCGATAGCAAGTCGCGGTAGACTTCCGGCACCCGCCGCGCGAGGTCCACGAGCTGCGCCGAGGGACGTGGGGAGGGCTCGCCGCATGCTTGTAGACGTGCTCTTCACGACGTCATTCCCGACGGGCGCGGCGCGAGGGGCTGCAAGCCTGCCGCGCGCGGATGAGATGGCTCCATCCTCGCACCTTGCTTACAACCTCGTCCCGCTGCGCTGCGGCATCCTGGGGCAGTCGCTCGGAGCCATCCTTCAGATCCACTCGACGCGTCAGCCTCCACGCGCGCTTCAGCCGCGGCGAGGGCGCGGTGCGAGAGGGCCCGGCCGAGGCGCTGCGAGCGTGTGCGAGGGACTTGGATCCGCGACCCTCGTGAGCTGCAGCATCTTGTTTCATGACTGCAGCCTTCGACGAAGCCGGATACGCCCAGCAGCGGCCCCCGAGCTCCTCACCCGGCCGGGAAGACTGGGCGCCGAGCATCCACGGGACACCGGGCCCAGGGTCGGAAGCCGTCCATGGCGTACGCTTTCGATGCCTCTCTCGATATGCGGCCGCCACTGCCGGCAGCGCGCTTGGAGCCTCGAGATAGTGTCAGATTTTTCTTCTCATTGTCTGACGGGGCCATTCGCGTCCATTTCACAGCGTCACGCCGACGGTCGCACAGAATAGGGCCACCCATGCGGCCACGGGCAACGCCGAGAGAGGGTAGAGGCGAAGCAGCAGCTGGGCGAGCCTCCGCGCCAGGGGCTGCGTGGAGGGCTTGAGCTGCATCAGCAACACCAAGTTCTGCGCCGACGGCATCGCCGCCTGCAGGAGGATCGCCAAGTGGCAGACGGGGTCCTTTGGAAGCCATCGCCGTCCTAGGAAGTAGATCCCCAAACCTGCAAAGCGCGGGGCACACAGAGTGTTTCGCGGAGCACTGTCGTGTCCATGGACCCCAAGAGCACTCGAGCTGCGCCCACTCACCGGCCATCGGCACCAGGAACGCCCGCACGATGCCTATTGCGACCATCGCCCGCCTCTCCGAGGGCTCCGACGGCATGATGCGCGCCCTCGTCACGCCCGTGCTACCTCCCGGTTGCGCCAGCGACGCCGCGAGCACCACCGCCTGCACGGGGAGCGTCGCTGCGCCCAGCATCGCCACGACGTCAAAGACAGCCCGCAGGACATGCAGCGCCCCTCGCGCCTCCCATGGGAGCCCCTGCAGTGCGGAGGCGGGACCGACCAAGGCGGGGCCCAAGGGCGAGAGCCCCACCAGGGTCCCTGCCAGGATGCCCCACAACGGCGGGTTCATGACCCCCCCGACGGCCTCCGCCACTCGCCCCGTCCAACGCGCCGGCGCGAGGCTCCCGGACCGCGACCCTCCAGGCCCTGGCCCCGCCTCCCCATCCCCCGCGGCGAGGGTCTGGCGGTAGCCGTTACGCAACCCGACCCCCTCGCCGCGGCCCTCACTGCCCGAGACAGCCCCAGAGCTCGCTTCTCCTTTCCCGGCGTCCCTCGTCACCAGCTGCACCTCTACGGTGCGCTGCAGCCGACCCGCCCCTGCCCCGGGCGCATCCCCAGCACCGGGCGTGTCCGGCTCGATCACCGCCACGTCCAGCGAGGCCGAAGCAGCCCCGCCGCCCTCCCTGCGCGTGTCGGACGGCCTCGTGAGGCCAGCCAAAGGCGACAGGGACCCTCCCCATTTCCGGAACCGCCCTTCCAGGCTGCAGTCCTGCCCCTCGAGCGGAGCGAGGACGCTCGCGGCGTACGTCCATAGCAGCGGCGACCACCCGGCCAAGAAAAGAGCTGCGGGCGTTCGGGAGCCGACGGGTTCGTATGCGGGCGGTGGTGCCATCGCGCCTGGTGCCTGCCTGCTTATCTGTCCGCTGTACACGCACCAGTGTAGGACACGGCGCTCTCGTACATGTCGCCCGTGAGGAGGGACGCGAGGAAGACGAGGGGCAGCGTGAGGGAGTTACCAAACCCGCTGGCCAGCTGCACGAGCTCGGGGGTGCCGGGCGGGTGCGTCTCGCGGCGGCTCAACAGCCCGGGCGCTGCGGAGGGGACGCCGATGGCCGCGGCCGTCGACGCCGCGATGGCACGGGCCGCCGCGCTCCCTTTCGACGGGTCCAACGACGACAGGGATCCGTGTTGGAAACCTTGGACGACCTTGGCTGCGACACGCCCCATGGCAAGGCCGACTGCCACCTGCACAGCAAGCGGGCGACACCGATGAGTGGGACCCCTGGTGCTCTGCGACGGGCCTGTCATGGGCAGTGACGCCGTCCCGGCCCCCTCGCCTGCAGGGCAGCCATGCAGGGGACCGAAAGCAGGGCTGTTGAACGCGTGGCAGGCTGGGACATGATGCGCACGAGGTTGGCGGCGAGGGTGCAGGGGATGAAGAGGGTGTAGGCTGCTTTGCTCATGACCGAGGGGGTCTCCTTTGGGAGGATGTCACGGGCCATGAGGGCAGGGACGGCCCAGCACACGAGCCCGATCTTGAAAGTCGCGGTGAGGGCCGCGACCAGCAAGCCAGTGAGGGCCCCGACGTCAGGGAAGCTCGGCAGCAACGTCTGCGGTCGAGGGGAGCGGGCTTGGTGTGCTGATGTGCGCGGGGGACGCGAAAGATCTGCCATGCCACGGCATGTTGGGGCGGCTCACGGAAAGGACGTGGCCATGGGCGCGACAATTACGTCTCTTCTTTCCCTCAGCCGAGGCTGGGCTTCGCCGCGCGTGGGTCGAACGCAGGAGTGGCTTGGGCGTGGCTGGTCCCACGGCCCGCGACGCTCCGAGCGGACATCGCGCCCGTGCGGGCACCGGGGGTCTAACATGGTCCCCAGTAGCCCATCGCGAGACCGTCAGGCCAACAACCATCGACAACGTGGGCGAAGGGAGATGAGGAGGCGTGCGCAACTCGTTTGATGGTGTGACGACGTGGAGGAGGCACGTACCCAGTGAAACTGATCAAGGGATGCACGGAGGAATGGCTCGGGGCAGGATGGCTGAAACGCTGGGATTCATGCGGCAGCGCCGGGCGCAGGATCACAGGGCAACCCCCACACCTCGGCCAGAGCCTACTCATCACAACAAACGACAGCGATGTCACTCATTCCCTCGCCGAGTGCGATGCCCGCCTGGTCGTCCCATTCACTGCGGGGCACTTACGACGGCATCGCTCTCGCTTTGTCCGAGTCCCGGCCCGATTTTGGGGCTTTCCGCCCGCGTCCATGAACTAGCAGCGACGACCTGTATTTCCTTGTAGCCATTGGGGCGTGGCGGGTGTGGGGCGCCCCGGGGGCGCAGCGGAGGAATGCATCAGCGAGGCCGCGTCTGCCGGCTCTCCCAGCAGCTCCTCCAGGCCACAGCGCGGGGCGGGAACGCTGGCATCTATGAAGCGTTGAGTTCGCGGCCCGCTCGCGATGGGAGCAGATCGGCGTCATGCAGCGACGCGGCGGGCTTGGCCGCGAAGGCGGCCGCAGGGCTGGCGGCAGCGACAGACAGGTGCGGGGCGGCGTTTCTGCAGATGCGGATCGGTGATGCGTTGACCTATGGGCAGCCTACGTGCATCATGGGAATTCGCGACTCGGCCGCTCGCGCAGGACGTGGCGCCGAGGCTTCGTCACGACAGCACGCTCCCTGTCGGCCCTCCTGCTCGCTAAGACGTGGCGAGGCGGGGACGCGGCGCCGGCGCGATCGAAGGGCGCAGATGTGTCAAGGAGTCCGCGGTCGGGGCCCCCGAGTGGCAGGGGCGTTGGGCAAGAAGACGCTGTTGGGGTCATGCGAGAGCTGGAGTTCGCGGTGAACGCGGGCGACGGGGTCCTTCTTGCGCGAAAGCTTTTCCAGATAACGGAGATCATGCGGCACACGTACAGTGAACAGAAGGAGGCGCTCGCGGCGGAGGGGGGTGACACGATAGCGGGGAGGCGCCGGGCGCTGCGGGAGGCCCGCCAGGCCGTCGATGGCGACCCATTTGCGAGCCGCATCCGCGCCCTCCAAACAAAACTGTACAAGGACCTCGACGGAATCTCGCACAAGGACCTCACGATGGCCTTGATGGCCCTTGGTCCCGAGGTGGGCGGGGCGGACGGAGTCGTGCTTTTGCTTGCTGTGCACGTGCCTCTGTGCCTGTGCATGCTGAGCCTGTGCTTAAGCCTGTTCCTCTGCACAGCGGTCCGTCTCCCGCCACCGGCACCCTGCCCGCTCACCGATCGTCGCGCTGTCTGTCCCAGATTCAACACCTCGGTCTTGAAGACCTGCAGCGGGTGCTGAAGTCCATCGCGCAGCTCACACACCAAGGCCGCCTCCTCCACGTGCTCGACCAATACGTGGTGGTGCCAGCCGTCTCCCGGGCCGCGGAATTCGCTGACCAGCTCGGCCCTGGGGCTTACCCAGGTGAGCGGGCACTCGCAGGGAGCCAGCTGGCCCCGCCGGGAGCCCCACAGCTCGTCTGGTCCATACACGTCAGCTATATTTGTTCAAAAGCCGGGCATCTGCTTGCAGACACCCTGCTTCGGGAGACGTGCCTCATCGCTTGCCAAGTGTCCATGCGCAAGTCCAAGTGGCGGCCTACGGAGGAGGCCCTGGGCCCTCTACTGCCGCGTGTCATACGTGGTACGCGTTTCAGGTGCCCCTAAGTCTGCAGCGGTCACCCGGGAGGTGTAGGGATCCGTGTCGCATAGCCCAATGCGCTTTGGCGATCTTTGTTTCAAAGGATGACATGGCTTGCGGGTGAATGTTCCGGCAGCTCATGGCCCAAAGCACTCTTGCACGTTCCCTCTGTCGACATCCTGCCCTCCCTTCGCCTGCAGGATACAAGACGTTTTGCTGTCTGAGAAGCCGGTGGCCGACGCCGAACATGCGCTGCAGTCCTTCCGCTTCGGTCGAGTGAGTCGCTGATATGTGTTTCATTTCACGCATTTCACGATCTCAGACCGAAAGAGCCCCTGCTGTCTTCCAAAGGAACCCTAGCCACGGAACCCGGCACCCAACCATTGGTGCCCTCCACGCACCCTCGCCGCAGTTCGCGCTGGGATTGTGGCAACTATCGGACGTGACCGAGCGCCAGTCGCTCGCGCGGCAGATGTTCTCCGACTGGCTCGAGATGTACCACACACTGCTGGCGACCCCGCCCGCGGACGTCGTCTTCCCGGGGTCGAGGTTCGTCCGAGGCTCGGTGAACCCGAACGACCTGTACAAAGGCTTTCGAACCATAGCCATCGCGTTCGCCAGCAAGGACGTGCCCTACCGGGAAGGCCCCTCCTGGCACCTGTTCCCTACGTGAGGTCGCTGCCTACCCTGTACCCTGTACCACCCTGCACCAAGGGTCACCTGGACCCGGGACAGGCTGCTGGAGCCTTGCGAGCGCAGGCTGACGCTCTCGTTTGTGTGCAGGGACCAAGGCACGCGCGATCGATGGGCCACGGCTGTCGCGCACTACTTGCGGCTGGCGGCGCAGGATCGCTTGATATTGTTTGCTATAAGGCGGGGCGACCGCATTGGGATGGTCGAGGAGATAAATCTTCGCACCAAGGTGGGCCGCCGCGTCTCAGATTCTGCAGGAATGCACTCAGAGCTGTTTGGGAGCACTGCCTGGGCTGTCCATGCTTAGCAGCCCATTGCACGCGGCCGTTGACTGGCACCACGGGGCTGCCACCGCGCTCGCAGGACGTCAAAATGGCGCACGCGTGCGGGGCCCTCGTGGAGAGGGAGTGCCAGGAGGGCGCGGTCGAGCTGCTGGCGGGGGCGACCCCCATCCTCGACACCCTGGGCGCGGACCTGCCGGAGCTGCTCCACAACAGCGTCGTGGCATTCGGGCCCACGGCCATTGAGCGGGCGTGCCCGCGCATGGGGACGTCCGTCGCGGCCGTCCGCGCTGCCCTGCTGAGCGTGGCGCGCTACCTCTTGGCCAACGTGGTGGCACGGGAGCGGGTGAGCGCTCGCGAGGCCGCGGGTGGGGCCTGGGGTTTTGGCCATGTGGGGTTAAGCTTCGTGGCGTCATGGGCGTCGATGGGCAAAGTTTGGCCATGTGTTTTGGGCATAGGTGGAGCGGGTCTGGGCCATATGGCGTTGCATGGGATGTCATCACCGCGTTAGCCAGGCCATGTGACAAAGTTATGGAAGCCGTGGTTATGTCCTCAAAGCGTGTGCTGTTTGCCTCTCCGTCGTTGGCAGGCGCCGAGGTATGCGGAGGCCCAGGAGGAGGGCAAGAAGCGTGAGGGTAGGAAGAAGCAGGAGATGTCTCCCGCCACCCGTGAAGCGATCAAGGCGCGGATTGCGCTGGAGATCGCCGGGGCCATCATGTACGGGGAGGCGGCGGCGGGTCCGCCGTGCCTGACGCCGGGACTGCAGCGTGCTCACCTGACCTTCGCTCGCATCGCGGAGAGACTGGCCGCCGCTGGCCACACGCTCCCACTCCGGACGTCCGTGCAGGCGAGAGTCGTGCGAATGCCATGGATGCGCGGCTGACATGGCCAGCAGAGCTCTCGCGAGTCCGCTTGGTTCTCAGAGATACGGCGCCGCTGGAACGTGATGAGCAAACGTGCTTTTGTCATGGGACAAACGACCTCCCCTCGTTTCATCACGAGTCGTCAGACGGTTCACGGCATCTCGCTCTTTCTCCGCAGGTCCTGGCCGGCCTGGAGAAGCAGGGCGTGCGTTGCACGACCGCTCTGGACGCCCACGGGTCGCGGTTCATATCGCGATTGGCCGCTGCTGCAAACGCCCAGGACGCGGAGGCCGCCCTCGCGAAGCGCCCGGAATTGGTCGGCCAGCTGATGCACGCGGCTGCCAACTACTTCACGCCCAACTGGCGGATGCGGCCGAGGGAGGGGCACAAGGGGCGGGCGGTGACGCCTGGGGTGGTCGTGGCGGTCCAGGTCAGTTGATGGCGGCCCTCATTCCACACCATATATGGAATGCATGGTTATCGTGGAAACATCGGAGCGCTGCGATGCTGGCAGGCGTGCCCTTTTCAGCAAACAAAATCACATTCATGCGTTAGACCATGCAGGAGCCGCGCCACTCGCCGGACGCTGCGGCGCTGATGAAGGCCGTGACCCATCTCGTGCGGGTCCAACAGTTTCAGTCGGAGTCCGCCCCGTCTCCTGCGGCCCTGCTGTCCTGGGCCGTGCACCTGTCACACCTCCAGGTGACCCATCACAGCGAGATGGTGACATGAGAAGCCGGCGCTTTGCTTCATATAATTGACCCGCGCAGCTCAACACTCGACTCGCTCAAGTCTGTGACATGGCTCGTACACACTTCATCGACATGACTCGTACACACCTCATCTCTCTCTTCCCTTCTCAGCACTGGCACTGCCAAGGGCAGGGACCCGACGCGTGGGACGCGGGGGCAGCTGCAAGCGCCCTTTCGCAGGAGATTGCGTCTGCCCTGCGCGCGTGCATGCCCGCGGGCTACGACGCGGGAGCCGCCGTGGCGACGCTGGGCGACTGGGCAGCACGGCTGGGCGGGGATGGCCTGAAAGGGCGCGACTGGGACGGTGGCGAGTGGGAGATGCAGGGGAGCGTCTGCGTGACCGTACCCGATTCCGACGAGGCTTCCGGAGTGCGACGATTCGCGGAGGGGGCAGCGGACACCTGGGCACAGCTGGCGGGGTTGCAGGAGTTCCGCCAAACCAAGGGCCGCATGACGATGCCGACCACGGCAGACCTTCTGCGCTGGGAGACCGAGGGTCTCGCCGCGCTGCACCTGGTGAGGCAGCCGAGGAGCGCCCGCGTTTTCAGCAGAGTGGTTCCCTGGCCCCGCTGTTTGCGTCGACTGAAATTTTTTGTGCCCCGCTCGCCGGCAGGGTAGCTGGCCCGCAGTCACGGGCGGCGCGTCTTTGCAGAGCACATACTCTTATGCATCGTTTGACAACGTGCTGTCGTTCCCAACCCCTGCAGATGGACCTGCCTCAGCTGTCGACGGTCGCGCGGGCGTGGAGCGTGACGGCCCGCGAGGGCGCGTTCGCGCCGTCTGCCACGTCCCGCCTCGAATTCCACGTCCGCGCCGCCACGCTCCTCGCGCGGCTGGCCTCAGAGCGGCGCGAAGGGGCGGTTGACGGGGCGCAAGAGGCGGAGGTGGAAGTGCGGAGGGCGCTGCAGCTTGTGGCAGCGGCCAGCCACGCGCAGCTGGCGGCGGATGCGGTGGGCGCCACGTCCAAGGGCGCCATCCTCGTCCAGGCGTGCCTCGTGCCCCTGCGCTGCCTGAGCGCAGAGGTGTCGCGGCTCGCGCAACGCCACGGCGTTTCCGTCACGCTGGGGCCAGGCGCCCCGGAGGAGACCCACGTGCCCGACAGGTGTGATGAATGTACAGTTTGTAATGCAGTACGCGCCGTCGTGTCCATCCACGACGGCTCCCTCAGCCCAGAAGAGATGCCTGCACCTGTGCTCACAATGCGCCTTTGGATTGGGCCTGAGAATGTGCCGTGTCTGCAGCTGTGCAGCTGCGATCGTAGTCGGACGCAGCCTCATGCCGCCCCTGCATCTGTCCTGCAGGCTGGTCCTGGCAGCGGCAGCCAACGACTTCCTCGCGACCCTCTGCGAACCCGCGGCAGGCGCCGGCCGCGCTGAGGACCTGGCGCTGGGGTGGATGAACCCCGGCGACGCCGCGGCCATCGTCGCGGCCGCGCCGTCCCTGGGAGTCGCGATCCCTGCGCCGCTCCGCGCCGCCCTGGTCCAGCACGCCCGGGACCGCTTTGCGGCGGAGCTGGCGCGGCTGAGCGTCGACCCGTCCGCGTCCTGGGGCGACCGGGGCGTGGAGTTCGAGTCTCGCTCGGAGTTCGCGGACCGCCTGGCCCTCTCGCAAAGCCTGCTGCTTTCCGATGCCGTGACGTGGGTGCGCGCGATGTCTGCCGTGGGGGGGCTGGACGGCGACCCGGCGGGGTGGGACGTCGCCACGGCCATGCTGGCGCGATTCCGGGGCATCCTGCCCTTCCCGGCCTTCCTGGGCTTCCTCGAGTGAGGGCGCTTGCGATTATGCGATGCGCGGGCGGCGACTGCCAGCGCAGCTCTGCGGCACTCGCGCAGCCCCTCGCTTCCCGCGTCCCTCGCGGCACTCGCGTGACCTGCCCGCACCCGCAGATCTCTGAACCGCGCCGGCTTGGTCGAGGCGGAGCCCTTGGTGCCCGTGGCTGTGCCCGCGGCGGCCCGCGCGTTCCTTACGGAGTTCTGCAAGCGCGCCAACGCGCAGTGGGCGGTGCTGCAGGGGCGCACGGTGCTCATGGGCGAGGGGCGCGGTTCCCTCACGCATGCCAAGGAGCTCATGGACGCTTTGGACCCATGGCGGGAGGCGGTGGGGATACCCTTGGAGGGACCGCGGGTGTTTCCGGAACCCGCCGGCGACGGGACGAGGGCCGAGGCGGCGACGGAAGCGCCGGCACCCACGGGGGCGGCGGAGCTGCCGGCAGTGGCGCGGCGGGTGCGGGCGGGCAGGGCAACTCGCTTGGCGGCCGAGCCAGTCTATCGGGCCGATGCGACGGCACCACGGCAGTCGAGGGCTGGGAACCGAGTTGTGGAGGGAGGAGGGGCGTTTTGGGAGTTCATCCCCGGCAGGAGTGAGCGCACAAAGGAAGGGCGGGGGCGGCGGACGGAGGCGCACATCGCCAAGATGCGCGCCGCGTACGACAAGCAGCGTCGAATCGTCACCGAGGGCCTGGAGCGGCTTAAGGAGCTCGAGGCGGCCCTTGCGCAGGTCGGCGTGCAGCCCCCGGCGTCGGGGGACGCCAAGTGACACGATTGAAACCGTTTTCTGGCCATCGAGGTCAATCCGCGTCGCCTTCGGCCGATTCCCCATCGGCAATGTGACACAGCGCCGCCCTCATTCCGATCTCCCGTATCCCACCGCGCTGGCCCTTTCCGGCGTCCGTGCCGGTGCTCGCGGATCCCCCCAGCAGCGCAGGAAGCCGTCTCGACAGCGCCAGGTGCGTAGATATATCCAATTTGCGACACGGAGCTTGCGGCTACTGCTGGAACGGCGCCATCGGCGCTCAGCGTGTTCCGAGGGGGCTGCTGTTTCCGAGACTGGACCTTGCCGCCTACCCAGGACTGGCCGCTCAAATCCCGATGAGAACGATGTCTCCTTCAACGCCTAGGCGATCGGGCGCCGCAGAGATCTGCGGATTCGCCACGCCCGAAGGCCTAGTGAAGCCGTGGCAGGGGCTCGCGGAATTCGGGGCACGCACGCAGATGGTCGAGCCCATTACCTCGTTACTCGACCCCCAGTGCTCCGATGACGCGGTGAGGAGCCTCAGCCGGGCCCGCGGCCGCGCCCAGTGCCACCCTGGGGTGCGCGCCAGACGCGCTGGCTGACTCACGGGACCGGCGCGGACGGGGACCCCTCGGATGGCGGGAGCTCTGCGGCGCGCGAATGACACGACGTCGAGGTAACTCGCTCCGTCGCCGCGGCCGCGGGAAACCGCACGCCGGCCCTCGTCGCCATGTCCCGCAGAGCGCAGCGGCGGTCCTGTGGACGACCCCGGCCGCGACCGAGGAGCACATCTCCATTCCGATGGAATGCACCATCGCGTGGAGCCCCCGCGGCCACCCGGTCGACATGGCCATCGTCTGCCCCGGCCCCGTCACGTCTCGCAGCCTCGCCTTCCTCTGCAGCAGCTTCTGCGTCTTCCGCTGGTCCCCAGGTGCTGGTTGGCACGTACTTGGTCCCCGCATGCCAGCCGTACCTCGCGGCGGAGCTTGCGCCGAGCGCCAGCTGCAGCACGTTCGTCGCCAGCCCCATGGGACGCCCCGCCGTCCGCTTCGCTCGCAGCCCTCCGCGCGTGGAAGTCCGAGACGGCGAAGCTCGAGGTCAACGATGGAAGCGGCCTGATGCTCCCCGTCGTGGCCCTGGTCGTCCGCGTCGACCTCCGGGCCGTGTGCGACGCCCTCACCCTCATGCACGCGAGCCTCTACCCGGGCGCAGCTGGCGGGGTGAGGTTGGCAGACGGACGGGTTTTGCTCGCGCTATGGGATAGGAACGGTCGCCGCCAAGGCTTCAGAGTGCTCAGCTCGTACCTGAAACACCAGCTGCACTCGCCAGATGAGACGCGGCTCTTGCATTTCGCATCGCAGGCGGCGGCCCCGCCGCCGGAGAAGCAGATGCGTGAGCGCACGATCGGTGACTACATCTCCCAGTGGACCTCCTGCGCGCACGTGCGCCACAAGGGCGCCCAGCAGCCCGGTTCGTGTGGCCAGTGCGCGTCCTCCCGCATGCGCCAGCTCACGTATGATCACGTGGTACGTACCTGGGACTACACGGGGTACCTCGTGCCCTTCGAGGCGCGCCTCAGCCCCCTCGGCGCTCTCCTGACCGAGGTGGGAGCTGAGCTGCTGCGATGGATGCGAGATGGCATTGGCTTTGCGCTTAAGGCTCCGCGTCGGCTGTGCTCTCCTCTGCGACACGGCCATCTGCGGATTGGTGGCAGCTGATGCATGCCGACACGCACTGCGACGTGGTGCCGCCGTGGAGTGAGAGCGATTGTGACGGTCTGTAAGCACGCCCCACCTGCAGTGGCGGTGCCTGGAGATGAAGGTGCTGCTTCAGAAGGCGGCCAACCGGGTCATGTACGCGCGGTGCACGTCCAAGCCCGGGAAGGGCGAGGCCTTCCGCCTGGCGCCGTCCAGCCTGACGCACTTCGCAGGCGAGAATGGGGCAAGCTCGGCCGCGCTGCCTGCGCCCTCGCAACGCTCAGCCCTCATGCACAGTTTGCAGCTGCGCCATGCAGCGGACCCAAACACTCTACTCACAACTGCTGTGTCACCTCTCCTTGCCATCTCCACCCCCCCGGACACCCTGCGCAGGGCCCAACAGCAGCTCCGAGTCCCTTCGCATCGCCATGGACATCGCGGCGGCATCTGGGCTCCACTACCACCGGTGAGGCCCCGCGCGGAGACTGGCACGTGCCCCTTGATGCGCGGAGATGCACAAGTAGAAGTGTGGATGGCCTGTTGGGGTCCCCAACAGACATGCCGCTGGGGCGTTGCAGAGAGGCCACCTCGCCCCAATGCTGTGTTCTGCACCGTAAAAGTCGCCAGTCGTTCCTCCTTCCTCCGCAGCGCCGCCCTCGCGAGCTACGCCCAGCAGTTCGTCGACCAGCTGTGCTTTGCGGACGGCCTGCCACGCCACATTCTGGCGATGCAGCTGCCAGAGGTCGACGCCCCCCACCGCAGCTGCTGGCACGAGATGACCGTGGCCGAGGCCTGACGCGGCGGCAGTCCCACACCCCAAGTTCTCGAGCCAGCCGCATGAAACGCCAGAGAGGCGCCAGACAGCCACGACGTCGGGGCAGAGCAGCCCACGTCCCAGCAGCGCCCACGTCACGGCCGGTCGTGCAGTTTCAAGCGACACGCTTGCCGCTCACCGATACTAGGCGCGCATGTCCCGATAGCCCCATTCCTAGCGCCTCGCGTGCACGGCCAGGCCAGTCGCGCGGCGCGCAACAAAGCTAGGACCCATCGGCGAACGCCGTAGCTCGCTTCATAAGCGAACAAGCAGTTAAAAAGCACAATAAGCAGCGCGCGGCCGACGCCACGGCACCGGACGCGCCTCATTCAAACCGCACGTGCCGGCGACGCCCGTGGCCGTCCCCCTCGCCATGCCGCCAGTCGTCTCTGTCACGCTTCCGCCCGCCGTGCCAGTCCTGCGCAGGCGCCTCGTGCCCGTACCCTCTCTGGCCTCTCTCATAGCCCCCCTGCTGCTTCTGCCAACCGTGGCCCCCATAGCCCCCGCCCCTGTTCTCGTAACCCCCCTGCTGCTGTTGCCAGTCCCCATAGCCCCCACCCCTGTGTTCATATCCCCCCTGCTGCTGTTGCCAGCCCCCGCCCATGTGTTCATACCCACCGTGGTGCTGCTGCCACCCCCCGTAGCCCCCACCCCGGTTTTGGTACCCCCCCTGTTGCTGTCGCCAGTTCCCATTACCCCCTCCTCGGTTCTCGTACCCCCCCTGATGCCAGCCCTGCCCTCCCTGGTCCCTCTCGTACCCGTAGCCATTCCCATACTGACCTTGGGATACGAACTGTCCCGAATGCCCGCCTTGCGCGTGGGGACAGTTCCTGGCGGTGTGGCCCACCGCGCCGCACTCGAAACACTGAATGCCCTGCTGCGCACCCCCGCAATCCCTCGCCATGTGCCCCACGCCCCCGCACTTGTAGCACGTGACCTCCGAGTCGTGTCCCCGGTGGTAATGCCCCCTCGCGTGAGACCTGAGACGCAGGGACAGGGGTTGATTTTGAGCCACCTTATCATGCCCCGCTATCGAGGCTCATGTCAAATGTTGCCTTTCCATAACCACTGCCCCACTCCCCATCAGCGCCCTCCCACTCGTCACCAGAGCTAATGCCAGGCATTCCAAGGTCCAATCAAAAGTGTACTTTTTGTCTGGTTATTCACCTGGCGACCTCGGCCTGCTCCCTCTCCTGCTGCTCCCACTCCTGAGCCAGTCGCAGGCGGTAGGCGTGGGCCTCCCGGTAGCTCAGGCCCGGGCCGGCCAGGATGACGTCCGCGCCGCGGGGCCGCGGCTCGACGCAATCCGTGCCCCAGTGGCCGGACTCGCCGCAGTTGAAGCACGAGGGGGCGGCGGGGGCAGGGTTGCGCCAGGGCGCGCAGCTGAGGTGGCCCTTGCGGCCGCAGACGATGCAGAAGACGCGGTCGAGGTCGGAGGGAGCGGGCGCGCGCTGGCAGCCGATGCCGGGGCGGAAGGCGTCCCCGGCACCGATGCTGCCGCACGTGGGGTCGCCGCACCGCATGCACGGGGCGGGGCCGTCCGGCTGGGGCGTGCGGCAGTCCCGCAGGACGTGGCCCCGCGCGCCGCACTTGAAACACACTGCGGAGATCGGGCGGGAGTTGCTTACATTCTCATTCCTGGCGCGGAGTGGCGGACGGCCCGGTACGGAGCGGGGCGGCATGCGCGGCCTGGAGCGCACCTTGGTTGGGGCACGCGTTCGCGTCGTGCCCTATCTCCGCGCACAAATGGCAGGGTCGGAGTTTCGGCGTCCCGCGGCACTCCCGGGCGATGTGGCCCTTCTCCCCGCAACGGTGGCACCGCGGCCCCGCCGAGGCCGCGAGCAGCACGTCCTCCGAGTCGAAGTAGCGCGGCACGCGAAGCGCAACGGCCAAGTCCTCATCGATCACCCGCGCCTCGTCGACCAGAATGACGCCGAGCGGCGCGGAGGCTGGACCGTTGCTCGCCGCACCTGCTCGAGAAAAAGCAGAGACAAAGCGGTGTCCCTGGGTTTCGGAACGCGTGCAGGGATGCATATAGGAAAGCACCGAGCTCGCTGTGGCTTGAGCGGCGGGGCGCGGTGGGCGCGGTGGGCGCCGGAAGGCGCGGCACACCGTCTGTCTTGACTTTCGCCGCCTTGTCGCCCCCCGCCTCCGACACGTTGGCAAATGCGTTCCGGGAGGACTTCTTCTTCTTGTTCTTCTTCTTCGCGCGCTTCTTAATGCCACCGTCCTCCCGAGGGCCCGCCGTCCTTGCAGCAGCCTTCCTCTCCACCAGCGTGCGCAGGGGATCCTCCTCCTCGCTGTCTACGTCTTCCTCGCGGTCGTCACCGCTGCCATCGCCACCACTTCCCCCCATCAGAGCAACCTGCGCCACGCTGCTTGGAAAAACGGCGCTCGCCGTGGCATGTGGGGACGGCTGACGGCGTCGAGCGAAGATTCGTCAACAGAAATGCAGAGTGTAAGCGCTGATGTGTCCGTCTCGTCGAGGGGCTGCCCCGCCTGGCTCAGCACGCCCCCGAGTCGCCAGCACGTCTGACGAGGCCGGGCGCTTTTGATGCCCTTCCGCCGGGGCCCCGCGTCGCTGTTATTGTGGCTACGTGCCCGCCCTCGGCGTTGGACATGATATGAAGAAGAAGAAGGGCAAGGCGCAGAAGCGCAGCTTGGAGGGCCTCCCGGAGCGGCAGGGGAAGCGCCCAGACAAGGCGAGGGGCGTTTTTTGCGCGTCGATGCCTCTCATCACATCACAAGTAACCCAACGGTTCTGCGCCGCGGCCCCCAGATGCTCATATTCGTGGAATTTCCCCCCTCGCAGTACTTCTCCGGGAGCGAGGCCGCCCGCTACTCGACGAACGCGACAACCACTCGAATTCAGCGGGAGCTTGCGCGTCGCACTTACGAGCTGCTATGTCTGGCGCAGCCGTCCCTCGCGGGCGAGCGTGCGGTGGTGGCGGACCTCGGCTGCGGCGCGAGCCTGTGCGGGGCCCTGCTGGGCGACTGGCGGTGGGCGTGGCTCGGCGTCGACATTAGCCGTGACATGCTCCAGCACGCCGGGCCCGACGCCGCGGGCCTCACCGCGTGCTGCGACATGGGCCAAGGCGTCCCGGTGCGACCCGCTAGCCCGCCAGCCCGCCCTCCCCTGCCCTTCACCCTGCACCACGCCCCCCGCGACCGCCGGCTCCCCCGCCTCCGCAGTTCCGAGCGGGGCTGCTCGACGCCGCCGTCAGCATCTCCTCCGTCCAGTGGGTGTGCCAGGCCTGCGACCGGTCCGAGTCTTTGGCACCTCTCCACCGCCTCTTCCACGACCTCTCCGCCTCGCTCCGTGCCGGCAGCCACGTCGTCTTTCAGGTGTACCTCGACGACGAGCGCTATTTCCGGTGGCTGCGCCGCGCCTGGCGCGCCCACGGCTTCGTGGGCGGGGCTTTCCTCGACTTTCCCCACAACAACGCCAGTCGCAAGGTGTTCCTGTGCCTGCTCCTGGAGCGTCCTTGCGAGGGTGCGGGGGCAGCGGGGGCCCAGCCGCCGTGCGAGGGGGCGGTGCAGGACGAGGCGGGGTGGCTGGCGAAGGGCGGGGCTGGCAGGAGTGGGGTGCCACCTGAGGGCGACGGGGCGCCAGCGGGGACGTCGGAGGAGCAGTCGGCAGCAGGGACGCTGCCCGGGGGCCGCGTCATGTCGCTGCCGGCGTGTCCGACAGCCTGGCCCCATCTGACGCCCTGCTGTGCGTCCTGGCACCTGTACTGGCACGCCTGGCACGCGCGCGAGGCAGCAGGAGGGCCGAGTTTAGGGGGTGAGGGAGGTTTGGCGGGGAGTGAGGTGGGGGGGGACGGTGCGGTGGCTGCAAGCGGGGAGGAGCAGGCGGGTGCAGGTGCAGGGGAGGTGGTAGGGCGGAGCGACGGGGCGGTGCTTTGTGCGGACGTGGTTCAGCCTTGGCTGCTGGGTAGGGAGGAGTCGGAATCGCTGCTGCCGGTGCGGCTGTTGACGGAGCACCGCAAGCTGTCCCAACGTCTGCTGAGGGTCTTTCGACGGGCTCTGGTGTCTAAGATGCCACCTGGTCCCGTGCATAATGGGCAGGGTTCGGCTGGGGAGGGCACTGGGTCGCAGGGCTTGGCAGCGGAGGCGGGGAGTGCGGGCGGCGAGGCGGGGGGTGCGACCGGGACAGGGCAGGGTGTTGATGGGGATTGCGTCAAGGGTGAGGCGGGGGCGTATACGTGGCTGGGTCGAGCGGAGGCATGGGGAGCGCCAGGGTGCGGGTGCCCGGTAGCCGTGTCCGTTCGTGACGCGACGGGGGCGGTCTTTGGGTCCGAGGGTCGTGCGGTTGCGGTGGGGGAGCAGGTGACCGGAGTGTCGCGTGGGGTGCTGGCGGGGCTGGGGCTGCGCGTGGGCCGAGTGACTGTAATCGCGGAGACGGGCGCGAGCGATGGGGATGCGGGGGAGGATGGCGATGCGGGGTCCCGAGAACACACGGCAAAGAAGCCCAAGCTCGCGTCCATGCATCTGCCCGAGCTCTCCGGGGTGCTCGCCGAGCGGGAGGGAGTGCAGGGCGTGCCAGTGCAGGCGCGGGTGCTGACGGGCGGAGAGATGAGCAAGACTCTCGTCATCACGGTGAGGGCATGTGTATGTACGCGGGTGCTGTTTGGGGTGGCCGTGGAGAACGTGCTCTGCGCAACCGCTTAAAGCAATACGTTTTGTTCGTCTATTCCACGCGCAGGTTGGGGCAGAGCCATTTTTGACATCGGCCCCGGGTCAGGGCGTGCGTGGTGCAAGTGACGCAGTGGCTGCAGCAACAAACGCGGTGCTGGGCAGGGTTGCTGCACTGGGGGCTGTCAGCGTGTCGGGGATCACGGTGGTGGCGGGACCTGACGGGCTGGCTGCCGGGCATGTGCTTATGTACATCCCCGGTGCATTGGACGCGGCAGATATCGCTCGGGCGGTGATTTGAATGAGAAAGAGAAACTGACAGGACTTTGCTCCTGTATGGTTCTGTTGTTGGGGAAGCCAGGATGGGCTAAGACGAGGCTCTCAGCGCACACCTTCTCAGTGAGATAGGTGGGCGTGTAAGTCTTCTGCTGCCGTCCGTCTTAAGAGTTGAAGGGGTGACAGTTACTCCTAAAGCGTGAACAGGAGGCGCAGCATTCCGGAGAGATACTGAGCGATCTCCCCCGCGCCCAGCTTGCTCTGGCCGAACAGACGGTCCACAAAGACGATTGGCACCTCGGCCACCCACAGACCCGAGGCCCTGGCGCGAACGATGATCTCCATCTGGAATGCGTAACCCTTGGAGACCATGGCCTCCATGATGGGCTCCAACGCAGACCGCCGGTACAGGCTGCGAGCGGAGGCAGAGGCGTGTGTGCGGTATGGAACGTGCTGCAGCAGAGGGCGCGCGAGAGGGAGCCCACGACGCATTCTGGGCGCAGCGAGGAACAAAGCGCAGGGAATGCATTTGGGACTCCTGGCTGTGACCTATGTGCCGGCATCGTCACCGATAAGACCCGGTCAGGTCCGACACGCCCGGCATGAGGAGCGTCTGTGCGAGAATGTTCGCGCCGTTGGACACGACCCTGCGCGACGTCGTCCAGCCGTACACGCCGCCGCCCGTCCGGTAGCGTGTCCCCGTCACGATGTCCGCCCCTGTCGTGCGCTGAGTTTCTGTCGGAGCACGGGCGAGGCGACGGTAGCCAGAGAACCAAGTCAAACACCACATCCAGGCACTTCTATCACAGCTGTTTCCACTACATGACACAGGGAGTGACACAGACACCGCGGAGGTGGCTGCAAAGCACGGTCCCCACTCCTGAGTCACGCAGTGATGCAGCATCTCACCCAAGAAAGCCCCTAGGTACTTGGGGTGGTGCGAGAGGTCTGCATCCATGAGGACAATCCAGTTCCCCTTAGCTGCGTGGATGCCAGCGCGGTACGCGGACCCCAGCCCCAGCTTGCCCTGCCGCTGCACCAACACCACTCGGTCGGTCCTGCGGGTGCAGCACGGTGCGCCAGTGCGACGACACGGCAGCTCGAGTCCCACTCTCGCGGTCTCCCAGCTCTCCGCTCTCCGGAGAGCACCGAGCACCGGTGGGTAGTGCAAGGGGCGAGTTATGCAACCACAACAGTCAACTGCCCTGGCTCACCCGTACACGCCCTGCAGCGCCTTGACGGCGTCCGCCGTGCCATCCGGAGACCCGTCGTCGACCACCACGACCTCTCCCCGCTCTCCCAAGGACGAGAAGGTCTCCATGAGCAGGAATATCAAGACGGAGATGTTTTCACGCTCGTTGAACGTGGGGAGCACCACGGAGATCACATCCTCGCCCTTGCGGCTCACGGCAGGGCCCGACGAGACGCCCGGGTTGCGGAGCCTGCGCGGGTGGCTGCCGGGCGCTCAAGCCAGCCGCGCTGCGCCCCGCAGCCTGCACGGAGTTGGCGCGACGAGCGGCCCACCTGCTGATGCCCGAGTTCAGCGGCAGCATGGCGGCCAGGGAGAGGACGAGGATGAGGATGAAGAGACGCCACAGCCCCGAACGCTGGCTCCCGGGTCCGTGGTTGAAGAGCTTGGAATGCGGACGGTCCAGGGCCGCGCCATCGCGCGTCCTGGGAGCACCGCGCCGATGATGAGGTGTGATGCACCCGCGCGGTGCGAAACAGCGCGAGAGCGAGACGACTGAAATACCGATCATGCAGGGACCCGGGATCGCCGGGACGATCCCCCCGCGGCGCGGGGGGCCGGCGTGCCCACCCTGCGGCAGGCCGAAACTCGAACTGGCTCAATGGCGAGCCGAGCGGCGAGCCTGGAGACGGCCACGCACCCTCTTGGCGCAATCGTCATGGGCAGGAGCTCCTTGCCATTGCCTGCCATCGAGGCAAGCCGTGCGGGGCTGTGTTCGCTGCAATGTTCGTCTTTCTAGGACACGAAAGCAGCCTGGGGGTCGCGGCCCCTGGCCTCCTAAAGAGAACTTCCACCCCCGACGACGGCTATCGACGAACCAACAAAAGGACCATGGCTGTCATGGGCTGTCGTTCACGAGCGTATGGACAACCAGGGGAGGAGGGGCAAAGTCGTGGGTATGCCAGCAAGAAAGCGCATGCTCTGAAGGTGGGCTGTCACCGATTGGCTCAATGGCCGTGATGCTGCTTTCTTCTGGCGCAACGGGGTCACCCCCCAAGTCGCCCATATTCCACGCCATTGCTCATGGCTCTCTTTGATCTCCCCCTGTAAGCTAGCCAGGAACCGCTTTGCCCATCAAAGGATCGTTGTTTCATCATCTCCTGCCTTTTTCATCCACAAAGTCACCTCCAGCCCATTCCGCCGCCTGCCGACAGCATGTCGGCGTTGAGAGCGGGGCCGCATTGCTGCGCGGGTCGCCCGGCCACCTCCCGGCGTTGGGGGAGTGCCTGTGCGACCGCCGCTCGATCTGCGAGCTCGCGGTACCTTGCGCCCCCCCCGCGCGCGACTTCCAGGACGGCGCGATGGCAGCCACCCGAAATGACAGAGGAGCTTCGTAAGGAGAAGAGCGCGGGCAGGGAGACGTACGCGCCGGACACATACGACGACCTTGTGAACGGTGACCAGCCGCGCCCCGTGCAGCCACCCGGGCAACGAGCTCGCCGGACGCCAGCGCGGCGTGCTTGACGCGAGCGGTTTAGCGTCGGGCCTGCTCATCGTCCGCAGATGCGGTCTTGGCGGTGGAGTTCGCGATGAGGGACGGCGACAAGCGTCTGGAGGTCGAGTTCCCCGCCGGTGACCCTATCTGATGTCTGTACACATGTGCGATGCGTGTATTAGCTTATGCTTATTACGCACACGCGTTCTTTCTGCGCAGTGAACGTGGACGGGTACAAGGGGGCTTCCGACACGTTTATCGACTCCAATGTGCAGCTGGCCATCTCGGCCGCCCGCAAGCTCATCGCGAGGTCCGGTGGGAAGGTTCACGTGGTCCTCCCGGACGAGGGGGAGCTAAAGCGGTCTTCCAGGCAAGAGGCGTGACTGCAGACCGCTGCGCAGGGACTGCCGGACCCCATTCCGCTCAGCACCCCGTCCACCTGCACGCCTCTCTCGCAGGATGTTTACCGCGGCGCTGGAGCAGATGGAGGGCGCCGTGACGCTCGGCTGTCTGTCTGGGCAGAAAGAGGTCCTTTCCTCTGGGTGGCTCGGCAACTATATCAAGTTCGGCACTCCAGAGCCCCAGGTGCGTGCGGGCGTGCGCGAATGGCCAGCCAGGGACAGTTGGGACAGTTGCAGGACCCACATGCTCTGAGACGTACCCTAGCCCATGGGCTGCACGACGACCAGTGGGGCAACCAGTGGTACTGGCTGTGGCTGGCCCCAAAGGCCCCACCTTTGCCACTCGTCGCCGCAGTTCAACGACGAGAACCGAGAAGCCGACGTCTTTTTGGTGGTCAACTGCTCGACGTCCGAGCTGTCGGCGGTGGAGCGTTTCACGGAGAAGATCGCGGGCGACAAGGCGGTGGTGCTGTGGAACCTGGAGCTCGACACCCTCCGGGCCGACCTGGGACTCCTGGGCTTCCCTCCCAAGGACCTCCACTTCCGGTTCCTCTCCCAGTTCCGCCCCGTGGTGTGTGGCTAGTACCCCAGGGACCTGGGAAAACTCCAGGCATGCTCCCTTCGGTGCTCTCACTTTGGGTGTCGCTCTCCCAAAGCACCTCACGCAGCGTCTAACGCAGGCACTGCCATGCGACGCGTATCCATGTCTCTTACTTGTCCCATGCCCCTCACTTGTACCCCCGCTCTGCCTTTCCTCTTACACTCACCCCCCACCACCCACTCCCCTGCAGTTCTACATCCGCCAGCGCGACTACTCCAAGACGGTCAACGTGGCTCCCTTCGTGATCAACTATTCCGGGGCGCTGTTCCGTGAATACCCCGGGCCCTGGCAGGTCATGCTGCGGCAGGACGGGGGGGTCTACGCGTGCGTGGCGGAGTCAGACAAGAGGTGAAGCATGCAGTGGCGTGGCCTGTCGGATGCAGCACGCTGCGTAGCAGCGGAATGACGGGACCCGCCGGGTTGACGGGCCGCGTGAGGGCACCAGCGGCGATGGCCAACAGCGGCGGGGTCTGACACGAGCGCATGCTGCGACTGCGTCTGCGTGTGCAGGTACACGCTCCAGGAGGTGAAGGAAGAGCTGATGGCTGCCATGGGTCTGAACACGGAGGCGGAAGGGACGCCCGAGTACGCCATCCGGCAGGGATTCAAGCGGTCGACGTGGTGGGAGGAGAACGAGGTGGACGAGATGTCCGACGTATGGAGGCGCTGAGGAGCAAAGGGCGCGCTTGTTATTGAATGAAGAAATGCTTGGCCAGGGGTTGTGGGAATAAATCCAAGGAAAGGGGCAGTGAAGGTTGCGCTGTGTGTGTCGTGGGTGCCGCCATGCAGCTGCAGAGGTGCACTCATGCGTGCGCCTCAGTCCTTGTTAGAGCTGGGCTTGAGGAGGGCACGCAGCTTGTCCACCAGGGCCCGCCCGTCCGGCAGGAACTTCGGGGTCTTCGCACGGTACTCCTCTGCGTGTGAAACACGAGCGCTCCCAAGGATCGATGCCACCACCCTTGGCCAGGGCGACAGCAGACAACGGCCATGGCTGGCGAAGCTCGGCGCATGCATGCGTGCGACCTTCTCACCGTAATCCGAGCCGAACTTTTCGACAAGGAACTGCTCCTCTCTTGCGGCTTTGAGGCTCAGCAGCCACCACAGGCCGGCGAGCGTGAGGGCCCGGGAGGGCGACTGGGTCAGCTCCGTGAAGCCGGCGGCCGAGAGCAGGAGGCCCGTGTAGAGTGGGTGCCTGCAGTGGGGACGTCCGGCATTTGGCCACATGCCTCGCACGCGCATTTGGCGACCGAAGCATGGCTCACGCACCTGGTGAGGGCGAAGGGGCCGGTTGTGACGAGCCGGGAGCCCTGCCGCGGCTTGGGCAGAGGAGAGAGAGAGTCAGTCATCGTTTCGGAACCCCACCAGATGAACACGGGGCCGGTGACCAGCAGCAGGACGCCCCCTGCCTGGGCCAACGTCCGCAGCTGAGGCGGGTCGATGAGCAGCACAGCGAACAGCACGAGCTGCCCGATGAAGTAGATCTCTCCGCGCTGTCCCAGCTCGGACGGGTCGACCAGCTCCTGAAACAGTTGCTCCCACGCGTATTTGTCGCCAGCTGAGCCCCTGGGAGACGCTCAGGCTCATGCATCAGCCAACCAAACGCTCGGCTGCGCTGTAATGCACGGTTGTTGCGTGGCAACGCACTTTTCAGATGCCCGAACGATGCAGGCTGTGCGGCCTGCGCTCCCGTGGCGCAGCCCATTGCCTCCACGGCGCGTGTTCGTCCTGAGCCGCGATTCCTGCCGCTTGGAGCCCTGCCTGCCTGCCGCAATGGGCGCAGCCGCGCGGATAAATGATGCAGATGGCATGGCTCGAGCTCGTCAAGCTCGATTACAACGACGGGAGATCGAGGGAGGACGAGGTTCGTGCTACAAAGCCAATCGACGAGGGGCGCGTCAGCAGCGCCTGCTTCGGCCGATATCACGCGCCCTTAATGTACAGACGTGGTGAAGTCAGGTCGCAAGCTTGTGCTGCAGGTGCAAGATTCAACGCCACTACTGCTGCTGCTGAATTTGCTGCTGCTGCTGTTGCTGCTGCTGCTGCAGCGGCGCATACTTCCTCAGCAGCTCCTGCAGGTGCATGGTCTGGTGATCCACGACCAGGTTGATGTTCCCGCGGCTGCGCTCGAACGCCTGTAAGGCCGCCTGGGCCTCCTGCAGCGCCTTGGCCTGCACTTGCACCGCGCGCGTCAGTGTGCCGCAGGTCTCCTGCAACACGACGTGGTTCCGGGCCAGGCACGCCAGCTGCGTGTGGCTGTGCGCCAGGGCCGCTCTCTCCGCCAGAAGCTGGCTGCGCAGCTCGTGCACCGTGTAGACCAGGGCAGCGATGCTCGGGTCGTATCCCTGGAGCTCCCGCGCCACCCACTGCGCCACAGACTCCGCGGGCATGCCAGGGTTGGAGCCCGGGCGAACGCCCCCCGGCCAAACGCCACCCTGCACCGCTGGCCCAGATGCAGGCGCCCCACCCACCGCTTGCCCAGATGCAGGCGCCCCACCCTGCACCGCCGGCCCAGATGCAGGCGCCCTACCCTGCGCCATTTGCCCAGTTGCAGGTGCCCCACCCACCGCTTGCCCAGATGCAGCCGCCCCACCCTGCGCCATTTGCCCAGGTGCAGCCACCTTGATCCGCTCCACCAGCCCAGCTCCCGCCACCCCGTGCCCACGCACTCTCTCAGCCTCTGCCCACCGTTCCATCTCCTGGCCTGCATTCGCACCAGTGCCCTTCGCTCCTGCTCCCGCCACCGTCTCCGTTGCCAGCCCAGCCGGGGTGGCACGTTCGCCGCTCCCCTCGCCCCCGCCCCTCATCCCACTCCCGCCCCCCTGCCCCACGCCCGCAGCAGTCCCAGCCACAGAGGCCGACGGCTGCCCCGCCACAGCATGCCGCTCCACCCCGGCATGCCCCGCCCCAGCATGCCGCTCCACCCCAGCATGCTGCCCGGCCCCGGGCGCTTCGGCATGAGTCGCAGGTGCGGCCTTATGGGCACCGGCAGACACCTCGTTGCCTCCAGATGCGCGGGGCCGCTTGGCGGGCCTCTCCACGTCGTCGCAGGCCGCGAGAGAATCAGTGCCCTGAGAGCTGCCGGACCCCCGCTCCTCCTCCCCCGTTTCCGTCGATGTCTCGGATGTCAAGTCCGCATCCGTGATGCCCTGGGACAGCCGAGCGGCCTCGGCCCGGCGCGCCAGCCGCGCCTTCGCCCGTGCCCCTTCCACGCGATTCGGGCTGGGCCCAAAGGACACCCTGGTCTGACTGGGTGGCTGGGACAGCGGCTGCGACAGCGGCTGGGACACCGCCGCCGCGTGGGGGCGGGCGCTGGGCCCAGGCGTGAGCGACACCCCAGCGCTCCCTTGAGCCTCGCGGCCAGGAGGGAGGGATGCGTCGTGCCCAGGCACGGGGACGACTTGCGAGCGATGGCCGCCGTTGCCAACCGCACCCGGTGGCACGTCAGGCGTAACGGCTTTGCTGGGCGAGAGCTTTCTCCGTGCTTCGAGAGTGGGGGCGTCTCGAGCTCTCGGGGGCAGCGAGAAGGTAGGAGGGGACACCTTGTGCACCCTGCCCTGCACGAGAGGCGCGGAGAGGAGCGATGCGAGCGAATGGTCTGGGTGGCAGCGTGGGCACAGCGGCACCACGCATGTACATTTGCGCCAGCCCCGCGCCCTTTGGCCACGCTCACCACTCCATGCCTCGCCATGGGCGCACCCGCGCCCGCTGCAGCCCCGACCCCCGCTGCCGTCACGGCCGGTTGCAGCCCAGGTGCGACCGGCGGAACGTGAGCCTGGACGTGCTCCTGGCCACCCGACCAACCGCTGTGGGCCGGGCGCGCGACCACCAAGCGGTGGTAGAGCCGGCACATGTCCAGGTGCCCCTCGTCCGTCTGCATCCATGCCAGCGCGACCGGCTGCTGGGCTTCAGGCACGCTGCAGTACACGCGGTACTCAAATTCGCGGAACGCCAGGAAGGACGCGTCGCTGAGACCGCTCGTGGCTTTCTCGGCCGCAAACGTGAAATTGTACGGTTCCCTCTCGTCAAGGTCCGTGTCCTGCAAGCAGGGCTTCGCCTTGACCCAGCGCGGCAACACGTGCTGCTCGTGGCGCTGGATGACGATCTTGATGTGCCGCTGCTCCTGGGGCGTCAGGCTCCTCGGCTTCACGCCGAGCAAGGCGCACGCGCCCTGTGTGCGAGGGGCGAGGAGTGTCCCTTCTGTGGCCCTCATGGCGACCTTGCGCAGGTCGGGACGACGGGCAGGACGAGAAGACGGGCATCATCCTCGCGCGCGGCCTCGACACGTCGCGTACGCACCTCTAGTGTCGGCTCGTGGGTCGACTGGAGCAGCACAGGCACCGTACGAAGCAAATTCGCGACGAGAGAGCCCTTGGTAGTTGTCATGGCGAGCGCGCTGGTACGCGGCGCTAAACGCCCGCTTTGCAAGTCCACCTCGTTGACAATCTATCTCCGAGTTACTGCGAGCGATGCGATACGTCAGTCGAGCCCTGGCGGCCTCAGCACGCGCCCAGCACAGTGCGCGAGCACAGTGCGCGACTGCCGTGCCGCGTCTCCATCAGCTGTCCTCACGTGCGACTGCGCAGAATGCTGAATCTCCAACAGCGATGACCGCGGGCGGCTTGGCCCGTCTCGCTTCCAGACCAGCGCACGGTGAGCGCGCAGAATGCGTTTGCAGGGGCTGTCGGCGTCCGTCGTCAAGCGGGGCAGCTGCGCGCGACTAAAGTGCCTGCTGTTATGCACGCTTTCGCGATCCCTGGATGAAATGAGGGGGGCTGTGCGGGGAGTACCCTCCCTTGCTTGCATGTCTCGATACCTACAGGCCTAGGAGCCAACAGAGGCCGGCTGCGGCGGCAGGGAGATCAGAAGAGAGCCTCAGTGATGAAAGCAAAGCATACATGGCACATGTATGCTTCAACGGAAAGCCTGCGGCCTCTCTGCGTGGACATCAGCAGCGCCAAGTGCGTGACACACGACCCCCACATGCAACCCTTCCTAGTCCACACGTGGGCGCTTGGCGGGCCCCGCGCCCTCCGGCCAGAGCCCCCGATCCGGCCCATCCCCCACGGGCGGGACGTTCTGCTGCGCTCCCTCCGCAACCCGCTCGGCCTTGCCGCTGCGAGCTTGGGCGGCGCTGTCGACCCGATTCGGGTTCCGCTCCGTCAGCGCCGCGTGCGGGCGGACGCTCCTGGCACCCGCCACACCCCCCGGCTCCGCAGTTGCGTCCACCTCATCCTCTAACACCTCCAAAACCCGTCCTCCCTCGGGCCCCTGTCGGGCGTCCATGTCGCCTCCGCTTGCCGCCTCTTGTGCCTTCTCTCCCCCGATGCGGTCGCTCGTTCCCTCCGTCGCAGCCGCCCTGGCGCCAACGCGGGGGGGCAGCGCAAACAGCGCCGGCCTCTGGCGCGGCACGCCGAAGGGCAGCCGAGGCGGCGCCTCCTTGGCTGCGACCCCGTCCGCGGCCCCCGATGCCTTCCCGCCACCGCGCCCTGTATGCGCCACGCGGTCAGAATGGGCGGGAGACGTGCGCGAGAGACTCGACGAGCGCCGCACCTCGTCATGGGAGCGTGCAGGGGAGCGTGCACCCTCACCTTTGCCCTTGCCCCGCTTGCCCTTCACGCTCCTCGCGACCCTCGTCGCCGGGTCCGCCGGGTCCGGCAGCGGCGGCCACCCAAGCGGCCCGAACAGCAGCGGCACCACCACGTCCCGGCTGCACACACTCAGAAACACGCTCGTTGTTGGGTCCAAGCTGGCTGCGCGTACCGCGGCATCCGGCTTGCTTGCCTCCGCTGGCTCCCCGCCCCGCGGCACCTGAACGTCTTGGACATGTTGTGCTTCAGGTGAAACTCCTCGGACAGCTCCGCCCCTCGCTCGTCCCTTAAAGCCTCGGCCCTCGCGTGCAGGGTGCGCATGGCCTCCTCATGGTTCAGCCCTGCGACACGCGGACACGCGGACACGCGGAGGTGAGCTCCGCTGCGGTGGGCCTCGAAGCACGCTCGTCCGCTGCCCTGCTGGAGGTCCGCTCCGCGGCACGGCCGGAGCACGTCCTCTCTCTGCCACTCACCTAGCTGCTTCGTGTACTCCCGAGAGATAGCGATTGTGCGGCGAGCCTCGAAGCCTCCTGGTGTGACAAATATGGTTTCAAATCTCGACCCATCCGGGGGGCCCTTGGGCGTCTTGGCGCCCTTGTAGATCTTCCCGACCTTCATGCTGAACGCAGGCTCCGGGACCGCATCGTCCTCCTCGTCGTCCGGGCCTCCTGTCGCGTCGCGGGGTGCGGCCCGGTCCTCAGCGGGCTCCGGCCGGTCAGCCTCGCCGCTGTCACGGTCCCCACCGTCCATGACACGCCTCAGCGCTAGCACTGCTCCCCCTCGGTCAAACAACGCCAGCTATGTTGCACGACGCGACCCTCGGGCTGCTCGAAGCGAAGGCCTCAAACCCGTTGCGGCAATCGCACCAATGCGGCCAGAAATGCGGACTGCGACAGGGACATTGGGGCGACGGCGACGGCGAGGGGCAAACATGGTTCACGCGGCGGCGCGTCAGAGGCCTGCGCTATTTTGAACCTGGCGCCGTGGCACATCACCCCGACACTTTTGAGCTTTTCCCGACCATCGATACGAGCGCTGCAGAGGCTTTTTATCCACCGGTTCGGCGGCCCCGAAGTTATCCACAGGTGAGCGCCGGCCGGGCAGGCGTCTGCAGCTCCCAGTTTATCATGCTGAGACTTTAGTACCGGGATTCGACTCGGGCGTCCTTCGTTTCTCCCCCTCGCTGAAAAGGGTGGCTGGGACGAGCCCAACGGGCTTGCCGCCCCGATGAGGGAGATCTGGATGCCTCTCCCGCGAAAGAGATTGCTTGTCCTGCGACTCCTCGCCTGCCCCATCCGCGCGGCTCTGGGCATCGATGTGATTGGGCAGGGAGCGCGTGCAGACCCCAGGACTGCATCGCGGGCTCTGGCGGGGATCCCGACCCTGCCGGGCGGCCTGTTATTGACTGTTCTTTCCATCGCGCTGGCACACTTCCCTGCCCCTGCTGCCGACCGGCCCCAAAGCCGCCCAGCATTGCACTGGACGCTGTGCCGCGGCCGCCCGCAGACGTCGCGATGGATCGTATGAACGAGGTGTTCCCTGAGGCGCTCAAGCGCCTGTCGGAGGCGGATCCCGAGGTCTTCGGCATCATCGAGGTGCGGGGGACAGGGTTTCGTCCGGTCCGCCCGGGGCGGGCGCCCGCGCACCCGCCCGCGATCGATCGGCGACCCCGTTCCCCGTCACGCCCGCGTACAGGATGAGAAGCGTCGGCAGGCGAGCGGGATTGAGCTGATTGCCTCGGAGAACTTCACGTCGCTGCCCGTCATGGAGGCGTTGGGGTCGTGCCTGACGAACAAGTACTCCGAGGGCCAGCCGGGGGCGCGCTACTACGGTGGCAACGAGAACATCGACCGCGTCGAGCTCCTCTGCAAGTCCCGGGCGCTGGCGGCCTTCCGCCTCGACCCGGCGCGGTGGGGCGTGAACGTGCAGCCCTACTCGGGCTCCCCCGCCAACTTCGCCGTCTACACGGGCCTCCTCCAGCCGCACGACCGCGTCATGGGCCTCGACCTGCCGTCTGGGGGCCACCTGACCCATGGCTACTACAACGCGTTTGGCAAGAAGATCTCCGCCACGAGCATCTACTTTGAGTCGCTGCCCTACAAGCTCAACATGCAGACGGGGACCCTCGACTACGACGCCCTGGAGCAGAAGGCGCTCGACTTCCGGCCCAAGATGATCATCTGCGGCGGCTCGGCCTACCCACGCGAGTGGGACTACAAGCGCTTCCGGGAGATCGCTGACAAGGTCGGGGCCTTCCTGGTGTGCGACATGGCCCACATCTCGGGACTCGTGGCCGCGGAGGAGGCCGCGTCCCCCTTTGAGCACTGCGACGTGGTCACCACCACCACGCACAAGTCGCTCCGGGGCCCGCGCGCCGGCATGATCTTCTACAGGTGAGGGCTGCCGTCACAGATCAGCGTGTGGCCCAACGGAGCCGAGACGCCCGCAGCGACGCGCATGGGCCCTGCCGCCTCGCACCCGCTGCCGCCCTCTCCCACGCAGGAAGGGGCCCAAGCCGGCGTCGGCGCTGAAGAAGGGGGAGGCCGAGGGCACCGAGTACGACTACCAGGAGAGGATCGACTTCGCCGTCTTCCCGTCGCTCCAGGCGAGGGGCTCGCCGCGCCGGGGTAGGGGCGGTGGGGACCCGCGAGGGGGGCGCGCGGCCACGACAACATCAGCATGCTCCTCGTGCACCCGCAGGGCGGCCCGCACAACCACCAGATCGGGGCGCTGTGCGTCGCGCTCAAGTACGCGCAGACGCCGGAGTTCAAGCGGTACGCGCGCCAAGTGCGGGCCAACTCGGTCGCCCTTGCTGAGGCGCTCAAGGCAAGAATGGGGCAATGGGGTGGATGCAGACACGCGGCGCGGGCTTGCCGGATCGCGTCCGCATGCGCGCGCCGCGGGTGACGAGGAGCGACCCAGGGCTTGGCCGCAGGCGCGGGGGTACAAGCTGGTGACAGACGGGACGGACAACCACCTGATTTTGTGGGACCTGCGTCCCACGGGCATCACGGGCTCTAAGATGGAGCTGGCGTGCGACCTGTGCCACATCACGCTGAACAAGAACGCCGTGTACGGCGACGCCTCCGCCATGACGCCCGGGGGCGTGCGCATCGGGACGCCCGCCATGACGTCCCGGGGGCTCAAGGAGGCTGACTGGGAGAAGATCGCCGAGTTCCTCGACCGGTGAGTGGCGCCTGGGATGCACTTACCCCGAGGGCCTGCCTCGTCGGCCTGTGCACGTCACCCATGTGGCCCCTGCTGTGCGTCGCAGGGCGCTCAAGGAGTGCCTCAGGGTGCAGGAGACGCACGGCAAGATGCTCAAGGAGTTCCGCGTGGGGCTGGAGTCCTCGGAGGAGATCCGGAAGCTGCGGGAGGACGTCATGGCCTGGTCGCAGGGGTTCCCCATGCCGGGCATCGCGGCGCTCTGAGCGGCGCTCCGTGCGAGGTGTCCGAGAGCGCTCTCGTTCGAATCGCGATTGAATGCGCTCCACGATGGCCAACGATGGTCCTTGTCATCACCTGGGGAGGTCACTGGCACCCCGGCAGCCCCTTTTGCTGCTGCTGAACCCCCAGCCTCTCTTGAGACAAAACGGATGTTGCGATGCGGAGAGCCTTGCGGACGATGCTGTCGAGGACCTGGGCGACGGAGCAGGTGGGGGCGGAGGACATTTGCAGCCGATTTGCAGCCGTCGCGCCGTCGATGTGCCCGTGGATGGCGCGAGCGACACCATGCGAGTTTTAGAGCGTCGGTGACGTGTCGATGTGGCCTCTGGAGGGCTCCGAGCGTCCCAACAACCACCCTTCCTTGCTGCCTCCCTTCCTCGCTCCCCGCCATTTGCGCGGGACGTCAGCTGACCCGGACCTCGCTCATGCCTGCAGCCCGGCACGCTGAGGGGCGGGCCCGCCCCGGTCGTGCCCACCCCAGTCGCCTCACGCGTAGCGGTGCTGCTCCGCGCCCAGCCCGAAAGGCAGTTCGGCAGGTGGACTGCGTGACAGCGCAGCTGGGCCTCTCACCGCTGCGTCACTGCCTCCCAGACACCTCACATCCTGCCTCACGCCCCATTGCTGCCGCAGCGACGAGAAGCCCGTGTCGCAGCGCATCAAGCAGTCGGCCAAGCACGCCAAGGACGTCGTCTTCGACAAGGCGGAGGAGGCGATGGACGCTCTGCGCGGCAAGACGAAGGACGTCCGGGACGCCTCCAAGGAGGCGCTCGACAGCGCGCGTGAGCGGGCCCACGACGCCACGGAGCGCACCAAGTCCGCCTTAAGCGAGGCGACCGAGTCTGCCAAAGGCGTCGCGAAGGACGCGGCGGGGTTAGCCGAGGCCAACTACGAGGGGGCCAAGGAGGGTGCGCAGGACCTGGCCATGGAGACGCGCGACAAGGCCACGCGCGTGAGCAAGAACGTCAAGGACAAGGTCAAGGAGGCGGCCAAGGCGCCGTCCGAGCGCGTCGAGGACGAGATGTGAAGGGTTTCGGTAGAACCGGGGATAGAAGGGGTCCTAGGCCTGGCTGGAGCGGGGTCGCAGGGGTGTGCGCCGATTCATTGCCCCCCTCGGGCGCAGCCAGGGTCGTCTTGCCCGCCCTGCCTTTCCCGGCGCTTGAAGTGTGCGCGAGCCATCATTCAAACGCTGGCAGCAGCTGAATAGTCGCCAACGCGCTCGTCGTCAGACATAGGTCTAACCGGCGTCTGACGTCCGACAGGCTTTTCCAGCCCTTTCCCGCCTCGCCGTCGCCCAGAAGCATCGTATCGAGCCCCAACGATGCGTGTTACGGCCTTCACAGCAGCTGTCAAGGTGCGTCGGCCCCGGCGCGCCTGCCCCGAGATGCCCGGCCTCGCTCACCGTCGATCCTGCTCAGACGCGTCATAGACGGCGCGCAGTACGCTCGTAGTTGCCGATTGTGTCCGCGGGAGTCGCGTCGCGGCGTCCTGAGCCGCGGGATGGCGCGGACGGGCCAGGGTGCCGTCCCAACGGTCGGGCGCCGGGAGCCGACGATCCAGGCCCTCGCGACGCCCGCAGGTCCCCGTTCTTCCCGTGAACAGGCGAAGGACGGTCATCATGGCGTCCGGCGGCGGTCAGGGCTCCGGGTGAGCGCGCCGCGGCGACCGGGGCCTCCAGCACTGCCTGGCCAGCCTCGGCCGGCGCCCGAGCCCCCGCCGGCGCGCCCCGGGCCTCGGAGTGCCTCGTGGGCTTTGATGGGCCGCCAAGGGCCCTCGACGAGCTTGTTTCGGCTCGCTCGAGCACGGTCGGGACTCGCACACCTCGCGCCCCCCTCCCGTCGCCCGCAGCCCCGAGCAGCACAAGTCGATGACGGAGCGTGCCTCCGAGGCCATGAAGCAGGCCAAGGACACGGTCGTTGGCAAGGCGGGGGACGCGGTGCACGCGGCGCAGGAGAAGGCGCAGCACGCGCGTGAGGCCGTGACCGGCAAGTCGTCCGAGATGGCCGAGGGAGCCAAGGAGCGCGCGCACGGTGCCAAGGAGGCCGTGGCGGGCAAAACGGAGGAGATGAAGGAGTCGGCCAAGGGCGCCACCGAGTCCGCCAAGGGCAAGGCCCAGGAGGCCACGGAGAGCGCCAAGGGCACTGCCCAGCATGCGACCGAGAGCGCGAAGGGCAAGGCTCACGAGACCCAGCAGGGCGCGCAGCACATGGGCCAGCAGGCGCATGAGAAGATGCGCGGGGAGTGAGGCGTCGCCCTCGCCCGAGATGCCATGAGCGGGCACTGTGCGCCCATGCCAGCCGAGCACGCGCTGCGCCCTCCGTTGAACAAGCGGTGGGCTAATGCTTAGCTGCTAAGCGAGCGCGTCACGCTAGCACAGGCCCCGGCGCCGCGCCGGGCAGGTACCGTGCCCACGCCTCCACGACCTCCCGGTCTCCGTACCAGGCCTTGCCAGCCGCCCGGGCTGCCTGCGGGTAGGGCGTCGGGGCGCATGCCAGCAGGCGGAGGCTCTCCTGAGCTAGCTGGCTCGAGCGATGCTCGCCTGCGGGGTGTGCAGCACGCCGTTGAGCTGGGCCAGCTCGGCGCCCGGCACGCACGCGATGCTGACTGGGCACACGCCGTCTCCGTCGCACTCCCCCGTGCCACAGTTCGCGCGGTACGATGCGTGCCACAACCATCCGTCGTATGGCTGTCCACCACGGAACCGCGTCAGCGCCTCGCTCAAAGCCAGAGGCTGGCCTCGGAAGGAGGTGCCAGCGACGCAGGTCATGCGGACGCGTGGGAAGCTCGCGGCGCTGGGGTAGAAGTGACTGGCAAATCGCACGCTGCGAGGGTGGAAGCGGCGCCTGAGTCGGGCGCAGCGCAGGGAACAGCGCAGCACAGCGCGCTCTCAGGCGCCAAGGCTCGCCTCGACCCCTGCACGTCCGCTGGCAGCGTGAGTGGCTCCATGGGCCGCCGCTCGGGCACCCTGCCGAAGGGGTACTGCTCGGTGGTGCCGTGCGGGGTGCCCAGCGTGACGAGCGACACGACGTGAGGGTCGGGCCCCGCTGCCACGCCGTAGGACCGTCCGGCGTAGGAAGCCGACCCCATCAAGATCCTGCAGCACCACGTGGGCGCAGGCGCTCTCGTGCATTCGGTCTGCTGTGCATGGTGCGCGTCATCTGCTGCTCCACTGCCCATGACAACCCAGGGCGTCTCACCGGGCCAGCCAGCCGCCCGCCGAGTGCCCCACGAGCGCCAGGGGCCCACTGCTCGCCCTGGCCTGCAGCACGGTCTGGTAGGCGCGCTCCAGGTAAAAGGAGAAGTCGCCTCCCAGCAGCGTCCCCGCCCAGTCACGTGCCCGCAGGGGTACGACGTATACCTCGTGGCCCATGTCCTCCAGGTGGGCGGCCATGTCATCGTAGAGATCGGCCCCGAACAGGAAGCCAGGCAGGATCACGCAGGGCGTCGGCCTCAAGGCCGCATGGGGGACGGAAGCAGAGTCGACAGATGAAGAATCCCCCAGAGACTTGCCTCGCGGCAAGTGACGTTTCCGCTGAAGAAGTTGCCATCGCGCACCTCGGTCTTGCCGAAGCGAGGCGAGCCCTGGTGCTACATCCAAAGTGCGGCGGGGGAAGCAGCAGGGCGTCGCGGCGAGGCCGTCCATGAAGCCCGGGCTCTGCTGCACCCTTCTCGCGGCAGCTGCCGCCTGGGCACGACCTGCTGGCGAGCTGGCGGATGAGCATTCCTTGGATCTGACGTGCGCAGGTGCCAGGATTGTCTTGTCCGCCCACAACCGCGATTCTCGGGGTCCACCAGCTGCCTTTCCCCCCTCCTGAGGATCCTGTCCTAGCGTCCCGAGGCCCGGGCTGGTCCAGCGCAGGCAGGTCCTCATCATGTACAGGTGCGGAGCGCATGCGTGGCGAGGGGACCGTTCCGAGCGCCATCCCGTGCGATGTAAACGCGTCCCGATCACTAGGGCCCTTCCGCACCCTCGGCGGCCTCCCGGCGCGGGAGCAGCACGCTGTCGGGACGCCGTGGGGACGCGGGGCGACTTGCCGGCATGCTCTGTGCCTCATTTTGCGCTTACATCGTGCGCGTGTCGGACCACCTTCGCGCGAAGCCCCTCCTGGGAGACGTATCGATGCCCGGGGGGTGCCTTGGGCATGAACTGCTGATTTTGGCCGGCCGGGGGCGTGAGGCGCCTCTCCCTGGATCCCCGTTCCATCTTTATTGGCACGCAGGGGTCCTGGACGCTTCCAGCAGCCCGAGAATGCCCTCAAGAGGGCGGACGAGCTGGTTGCAGTGGGCCAACCCCAGGCGGCTCTGGAGACCCTGCACGAGGTGGTCACCTCCAGGCGCTTCCGGGTATGGCAACAGTCCTACCAGAAGATCATGATGCGGCACGTGGACCTGTGCGTCGAGCTGAAGAAAGGCGAGGCGCAGGGCGCTCCCAACCCGTCGGCTGCCCGCCATCCCGCGCCGCTGGGGGCATCTCTTGCCGGTTCCGTCTGCTGACGCGGCTCTTTCCATCTCAAACCGCGATCCGGCCGGATTGCGTGCGTGCCCGCTGCTGCCCCGCGCCCGGGAGGCCCTGCAGGACGGCCGTGGCCGTCTCTGGCCCCGGGCCGACGCCTCGCGATCCCGCCGCGGCCTTGCAGGGCGCAGGGCGAAGGAGGGACTCATGAGCTACCGGAACTCGTGTCAAAACGAGAACGTCAAGTCCCTGGAGGAGGTCATAAAGCACCTGCTCGATGAGTCGTCCCGCCGCGCGGAGGAGGCGCAGGCTACGGTCCAGGTGGGGCCACGGGACGGTGCACCCGAGGAGCAACCTGGAGCTCGGCCCGCGCGCGGGCCTTACCCTCCCCGGGTCGCGGCCGGGGCGGTGGGGGCGATGACGATTCAGTGCATCACCAAATTCTGAAGCCGACGCCTGATCCGCTGAGGCCCCGATGACATCACAACACCAAAACGACTTCTTCTTCCACCGAGCCCACCACCGCCCCGCCTGGTCCCCCGTGCTCCCGCTGCGCCCAGCACCTTGCTGCGCCCGTCGCACCCACCCGCCCTCGCCCACTATGCCGCAGGCCTCGCTCGAGTCGATCGACGACCTCGACGTGGACGCGACGCCCGAGGACATCATGTTGTCGTACGTCACCCAGGAGGAGAGCAAGGACCGCACGGACCGTGAGCTCGTGGCCCCCTGGTTCAAGTTCCTCTGGGAGTCGTACCGGTCCATGCTCGAAATCCTCCGCAACAACGCCAAGCTCGAGGCGCTCTACGCCATGGTCGCCACCCGCGCCCTGCGCTTCTGCCTCCAGTACCAGCGCTCCACGGAGTTCCGCCGGCTCTGCGACATCCTCCGGTGCGTGGCCAGCCCGGGCGCTCGCGCCTGCCGACGCAACCTGCCTGTTTCCACTTCACGCGGCCTCGCCGGGCCGGCCTCGCCTGGGTTCGCTGCCGGCGTCGCCGCTGATGTGATCGGCTTGCGACCAGGGGTGCCACGTGACGGTGACCCGCCCTCCACCCGGCTCTGTCCCCGCAGCAACCACCTGAAGAACCTCGACCTGCCCCAGCGCCGCAACATGCGCCAGGAGATGCCCGACCTGACCAAGCCCGACACGTCGCGCCGCTACCTCGAGACGCGGTTCGAGCAGTTGCGCGTGGCGGCCGAGCTCGGCATGTGGCAGGAGGCCTTCCGTTCCATCGAGGACATCTTCAACCTCATCGCCATCTCCCAGAAGTCGGGCGGCAAGGTCCCCACCCCCGCCCTCATGGCCACGTACTATCTGCGCATGACGCAGATCTTCCGCATGTCCGGCTCCATGCTCTACCTCGGCTTCGCCTGGTTCAAGCTCTACGTCCTCTTCAACATGCACCTCAAGACCCTCGCCCAGGAGGAGCTCTCGACCATGGTGCGCCTGCCTGGGGTTTCACCACGAGAGCAAGCCTATGCGTGGCTGCGGGGCTCACACGCACGCGTGCCGCGGATAGCCGACGCGTAGGGCGGGCGCGCAGGCGACCCCGTTTACGTCAAATACAGACCCCCGCGTTCGCCCGCAGTCATCCGCGGTGGTCCTGGCCGCCATCTCCATCCTGCCGTTCGACCGTCAGCTCGAGACGCGTGCCACGGACCCCCAGCTGGACCAGGACCGCATGGTGCGCATGGCCAACCTCCTCGGTGTGCCGCACGAGAAGCACGACGTCGCCAAGGCCCTCAGCCGGGAAGCCCTGGTGAGCACGCGCGGCTGGGGTGGGCACGCCACAGCTTGGCGACTCTCGGGGTGCTCTGCAAGGGCCAACGCAGGGGCTGCAGCGGCATGGAATGTGTACATGCGCACGGTCTCGCTTGTCCCCCAACGTCTCGCCCGTTTCTCAGTCACTCTGATGACTTGATGATGACTGACAGTCACCCTGTCCACCGTGTCGCCTTTGGTCGCAGATGCGCGAGATTCGCGCCAAGGGGCTCCTCCAGGTGGTGCCCAAGGAGGTGAAGGAGATCTTCGACCTCATCGAGGGCACGTTCGACCCCCTGGGCAAGTGCAAGGTGAGATGTGGAACAAGGTCACATGGCAGTGGGAAGCACACGAGGGGCCTCTCAATGACGATGCTTATCGTTCCTTTGGCTGTCTGAATGGGTCCCGCTAGGCCCGCAACGAGTGGACAACCGCGATCGCTAGATAGTAACCGAGAGATGCCCCCCGGATTGCGTCCCGTGTTCGCATGTACGCTTCCATGCGCATGTGCCCGATGACACCCTTCTGGGTCACTTCGGCGCCCGCAGAGGCTCGCGCCGCTTCTGGACAAGCTCGAGTCGCTGGACCGCCCCATGGACCTGGGCCACAAGATGCAGGTCGACGGGGCAGCACTCGCCAACTTCCGCAAGCCGCTGATGGAGACGGCCGTGCTCAGCACCCTCCTGCAGCTCAAGCAGGTCTACTCCTCCATGCGCATCGAGGCCTTCAAGGAGCTCGTGCCCTTCATGTCCTTCCGGTGAGACCGGGAGGAGCGAGGCGGGGGTGTGCGGGCGCGATGGGGTGCGTGGTGCGTGCGACATCCCGGCGTGAAAGGCACAAACCAAGCCCCGTCTCCTGCCTTTGCAGGGAGGTGGAACACGTGATCGTGGACGCGCACCGCTGCGGCTACATCCAGTGCCGCATCGACCACAAGGAGGGCATCGTGACGTTCGGCCCGGCCGTGCACACGGTGGAGGAGGTGGCGGGCGTCATGTCCGGCCTGGCCGAGCACCTCCACAAGGCGCTGCTGATGGCGGGCGTGGTGCCGGACCAGGCGCGGCTCGAGGCGCACCGGGACGACGCCGTGGCGCGCTACGTCAAGGCGGCCGCGGAGCTGAACCACGCGGCGGGCGTGCGCAAGCGCGAGATGGACCGACGCAAGGAAGCCCAGGAGCTGGCGCTGGCGCAGCAGATGCGGCAGGAGCGGGAGGCGCGGGAGATGGAGCGCATGGAGCGCGAGCGGGAGGAGATGCGGCGCCAGGAGGAGGAGCGGCTGAGGCGCGAGCGCGAGCGGCTGCTGGCAGAGCAGGAGGCGCGCGAGCAGGAGGAGGCCCGGCAGCTGGCGCTGCAGCGGGGCCGGACGGTGGCGCTGGGGGAGAAGCTGGACAAGAACGAGCTGCTCCGCGAGGAGATGGAGGAGCGGATGGAGAAACACAAGCGCCTGCTCGAGAAGCTGCACAAGCTGGAGAGGACCATGGACCACGTCGAGAGGGCGCGCCGGGAGGTGGAGGCGCCCAAGATCGAGGCCTTCTACGCGGCGAGGCGCGAGGAGGACAAGGTCTTTTTCGAGGAGGACCAGCGCAAGTTCCTCGAGGCGCACCGCGCCGCGTGGGAGCGCGACCTGACGGAGAAGGAGCGGCTGGCGCGGGCCGTGGGGCCCGCCGAGGCCTTCCGCGCCGACGTGATGGCGGCGCGCGAGGCCGAGTTCGAGGAGCTGCAGGCCGAGCGGGAGGAGAGGGTAGCGGAGGAGCGGGCGCGGCGCCGCGAGGAGGTGCTGCTCGCGCGGAAGAAGGCCTACGTGCAGCGGCTGCGGCGCGAGGAGGAGGAGCGGGTGCAGAAGGAGGAGGAGGAGGCCAGGAGGAGGCACGAGGAGGAGCTGCGGGCGCGCGGCGTGGGAGGAGCTGCGGCGCCCGCCACGGGGCCCGGGGCCGAGTGGCAGCAGGTCGGCGCGCGGCCCGCCGACGGGGCCGCGGCGGCCGGCAAGTTCGTCCCGTCCCGCCGCACGGCGGCTGCTCCGCCCATGGGAGGCGACCGCCCGGACGGTGAGGGCGCGGCAAGCGGTGGCTGCCTTGGGGGCTGGGAACTGGCTTGGACTGTGGGTGCATCGGTCCCGTGTGTCTGCGCGGAGCTCCGTCCTTTGGCGCTCGTGCGACGCGTGTGCACCTCTCTGCATTGCCACGCAGGCGACGACTGGCGGCGGAGGCCCATGGACGACCCCCGGGCGCGGACGGGGCCCACCGAGGAGCGGCCGAGGCTCAACCTGGTCCCGCGGACCGTGGAGCGCCCCGCAGAGGACGCCGCGCGGGCTCCTGGGGCGGCGCGGGGCACGGGGGAGGCGGCGCCTGCGGGGGGCCCGGTGTCGGTCCCTGTGGGTTCGGGCGCACCCAAGTTCGTGCCGCCCGTCATGCGTGGGGCCGGGTCCGGCGCGCCGGCGACCACCGAGGGCCCGCCGCGCCTGGCGTTTGTCCCGCCTGGCCGTCGCGAGGGGGCAGCTCCGGCCCCGGGTCCGGCCGCCGCGGGGCCCAAGCCCGCGGATGGGCCGAAGACCGAGCCCGCGCGCCCGGCGCCGGCAGCCGGTGCGCCTGCCTCTGGCCCTAGCAAATTCGTCCCCCCCCACCTGCGCAACAAGCAGTAGTCCCTGCCAAGGCTGTCACCCGACCGTGCTCCAGCTTGTGGGGCCGCGGCATCCACAAGAGTTGAAGGTGGTCACCCTCGCATCCACGCTCCCAGCGCAATGGCGGAGAGCGGGCTTTCTCTGAAACGCCAGAACGTGGCCACTCCCGTTAACGTGCGCGATGTGTTTCGCGCAGCAGATGTAGGCGGCATCCGCGCCGTCGTCTCAGGATCGTGGCTTTTGCGCCCCGTCCGTCGGATTTCTCACGCGCCCGTCGACGTCGAGGCCCCCGGCTGCTTCGCACAGCGCTGACGCGCATATTCTTTTCCGCCGTTCCCATCTTTAGAGGCCCCGCGTGTCCCGGGGGCGCGTAGGGCTGGGAGCTGGCCTGTGCGATCTCGATCGCCGCGCGCGGTGCGCCGTCTTCAGTTCTGACGGTCCTGAGGGTGTCTTCGCGGCCACCGACCCGGGGCCCGGGCGCGTCCTCCCGATGCCGCCAAAGCAGGGCCCCTGCTCGCACTGCGGCGCGACCTCAACGCCCCTGTGGAGGAAAGGCCCGCCCGACCGCCCCGTGCTCTGCAATGCGTGTGGGACGCGATGGAAAGTGAAGGTGAGCCCCCGCGCTTGGACGAGGAGCGCGGCGAGGGGACATTTTGCGGTGCCTGCGCCCATCAGATTGTGTAGAGCGCGCGGCAGGTCGCTTGGGGCCGAGATCGCCGCTGCTGTGCCGATAACTGCAGGGCACGCTGGAAGGCTACGTGCCGGGCCAGCCCGTGCAGCGCGGGGGGAAGCCCGCAGTGCGGCCGAAGACGGGGCCCCGGTACGTCAAATACGTTTTCGTGGAGGACTACGTGCCGCCGGAGGAGAAGGAGGAGGAGGTCACGGGGCGAAGGGAGCGGAAGAAGCCCCGGGTGCGGCTCGCGGGTCGCGGTGTCGGCCTGCATCGGCGGGAAGGCTTTAGGGCGACGGTGCAAGGGCGCGATCCCGCGGCTGCCCGCAGTGGATGGTGGAGATGGAGGACGATAAGGGTCTACAGAACGCCATCATGGAGGAAAGCAAGCGGAAGGCGGGCCGTCGGACCACGGACGACTGGCCCTCTGAGGGTCGTGAGGGCCGCACGCACCACAGCTCTCGCTCCGCAGAAGGCCCGCCCGAGTCATCCGACCACCCCGGGAGCAGCGCGGGCCACGCGCACGTGCCTCCTGGTTTCAGGCCCCCGCCATTGTCAGGGAGGGAGGCGGTCGCTGCGAGGTGCGCCCCTCCGCCGGTCCCTGCCTATGCATGCCATTGCGTCGCCGGCGCCCCGTGCTCATCTCATCCCCCGCTCCTGCCCCAGGTGGGACTTCCTCTCTCGCGAGGCGTCCTATCCCGACCTGGGCGTGGCAGTGTCGCACATGGGTGGGAGCAACCACGGGGGAGCTGCAGGCCCCCTGCATGTCTTGGCGCACGGGGCGAGCCAGAACGCCTCCGCGCCCTTGCCGCACCACCCCGCGCCGCTCGTGGGGCGGCACGCCGAAGCTGTCCTGGCGCGGGCGGACCCAGCCTACGGTCACGCGCCCGCCGCCCAGCGTCTGTCGGACGGTGCGGCCGGGGCAGAAGGGACGGAGGGAGCCGGTGAGGGCGCCGCTTGTCGGAGTTGCGCGCCGGGTGGGGCCGCGACCGGCGCGGGGAGAACCCTCTTTGCCACCCTGCCATGTGCCGCAGTCCGGACGGGGCTCGCGGGCCCACCACCGCGCGTGCCGAGTGCAGTGGGGGAGCGAGGCGGCACCGCGCTGCGGTTGCGACCGGAGGCCTTATCCCAGAGTTACCAGGACTTCTTCAAGGCGTTTGGCGCAGAGGTGTGGGGGCGCGTGGTGCGGTATAGGCGTCCGCTGCAGCCAGGGATGTGCCAGGTCACTTAATCTGCCTCGCATCCCGCCTTGCGTAAGCAGGACGTGGACGCGGTGCGTGAGATGCTACAGCAGGCGGAGGCGGGGGGCGAGGTGTCTGCGATGCTGCGTGGGAGTATGCTGGCCGAAGCATCCAGCAGGGATGGGGCAGGGGCAACGCGCGGGGACGTGCCGGCTGCGTGGGGCCACGCCGCGTGGGGCCATGCGGGGCGCATGGGGAGCCACAACAGGCGAGGGGCGTGCCGTGATGCTTGGGACATGAACAAATGCGGCTGCCATGGTGACACCGCATTGTGGCGGGGCGATGCACAGCGAATATGCGAATATCCTCTCCGTTCCCTGCCCCGCAGCCTAACTCAGTTCTTCAGTTCCCCGAGCCTGGCCCCCCACGGCGCCCCGGTGGGTCAGGCCAACGTCTGGGGCAGCGCGCACGCGAGCCCCGTGCTCATGACAGACGACGGCTACCAGGGGTACGGGGGCGCGTACGGCGTTGGGGGTCCACCTGCGGGGGCGAACGGGGCCGGGTGCGTGGCTCGGGCAGCCATGCAGCGCCAGCACTTGGCCGGGCATGTGCACATGCACGGTCGGTGCGTTGTTGCGACATGCGTGTCGCGTCTTCTCCCGCAGACCCGCCGCGCCGTTCGGCCCGCCTCTGCCGTGGTCCGGGTCCCGTGAGCAGCTGAACCGCGTCCCCAGCCACCCTTCCATGTTTGCCTACGCCAGCATTCCGAGGCTGGGATCGACCACCTCTCTCCTAGGCGGCCTGCACGTGCGGCAACGCTTGCAATGGGTTGCACATCGCACGTCACATCGCCAGGGCTGCGGACTTGTAGCAGTCACTGGCGCACTCGCTGCCTCCCTGCCTCACATGCTGTTACTGCTCACCATGCCTCGCTCCCCGCGCCTTGCTTTTGCAAAGTGCGTGTTCAGTGTCGTAGCGTGACTAAGCTTGGCGCTGCCTCGCCCGCAGAACGGCCGCCATTCCCCGTCTCTTCTACGGAACATATCCTTCGACGGCTTGCCACCCGGCATCGCCCGGCCTGGGAGCAAGCTGGCCAACGCAGAGAGGGGCGGGGGCAGTGGGGGCCCCGGGAGTGGCCAGGTGGGTGTGGAGTGGCTCAATGACTTATTGGGATTTGCAGCGATGCAGATGTGGTGCTAAGCGAGGGTGCCGTTAGCATGGGGCACGGGTGGGCAGTTGTGGTGGGGGGTGTGCATAGCGATACATTTTCGACATGTGCGGCTGATGCGCTCGCGTGCGTCTTGATCTCGCAGAAGGATGCACGAGGGGCGGATGACAACGTGGACGACGCGGATGATTTGGAGGAGTCGGGTGAGGACGGGGATGGGGCTCGTGACGATGGTGTGTTGGGGGGCTGTGGGTTGCCATCTGTGCTCCAGCTATGGGCCATCTGTGATTTCAGGTCTCAAAAGGGGTGATAGAAGAGGTGACTTAAATGTATGAGGATGCAATGCTTTCTGTTGCACCGATGACACGGTGCCCGCCCCCATCACATGCAGGTGTCGACGCGTTGCGCGCACTCAAGGCGAGCAACCCGGACCTGATGGGCCTAGCTGCCAAGATGGCCAAAGTCAACTCGCTGACCAATCTGGCCCAACTGGGGCAGCCGGGCGTGCAGCCACACGGGCAGGGGAACGGTGTGGAACACGGGGCGGAGCACGAGTAACCAACCTCCTCGCCTTCGTGTTTCCTTTGATTTTGTGCCACCACACCGCGCCACCACAACACTTCTCCGCGCACACCCTGCCCTCGTGAATTCGATTTTACGCGACGCGCCCGCCTACCGATAACGCGCTACGTGCTATGCCGAGGCGTGCGACGTGCGGGACAAATGCCATTGTCAAATGCCATTGTCAAATGCCATTGACAAATGCCATTGTCAAAGGAGCACACGCATCGGGAGGCAGCGGTGGTGTTAGTCAGGGTACATAGCAAAAGAGGCTGCCAGTCCGCTACGATCGCCACCCGCGTGTCGCCATCCTACCCGGGTGACGGTGCCCGTGGCGGCTTGCGATGGGGCACTCCCCGCCGATCGCTGGACGCCCTCCCCGGTCCCGCGGGGAACCCCCGCGCCGCGCGCCCGTCCCCTGCACCCCCCCGTGTGTGCTGGGACCCCAACAGGGGCCCTGCCTCCACATCCGACGTGCGCCCCTGCCCGGACGCGAACCCCGGGGTTTCTGGCGATGCGGCCCGCCGGTCGGACCCCGACTCCCACTGGCCGCTCCTCCTGGCGAGCTCCGACCACACGGTGCCTGTGCCGGACCCATCGGACCGGGTCACCTGCGTGGTAAGGCACAGGTCACGGGGATGGCGGGGCGCGCATGGCTGGGTGCACATGGCAGGTGGCTACGTAGATATCGTTGTTGCCAGTCAGCTCCATGGATCAAGAGTCGCTAGATCGATCATTGGCATGTCGCATGTGTCGCTGGTTCCTCACCTCAGTGCCGGAGACGTCTTCGGTGGCGCCGGGCTTGCGAAGGACGGACACCGATCCGGCGCGCACGAGCTCGATGGATCGCAGGGCCTCGCGGTCCCAATCAATGACGGAGAAGATGATGAGATAGGCCGGGATGGCCTGCGAGCAGGGGGGATGCCACGACAGCAGTGAGCCAGTATGTTGTGCAGTGAGCCAGCGTAGAGCACTGGGCCAGCGAGCGCGGTGACGAGGATGCGAAACCGGCAGACGTCGGCAGTTGTCGCAATGAGCAGCGTGCGGCACGCTCGTAAAGCTCAGCCACCCCAGCCCAAGCAGCTCGTCACCAGGTTGGAAGCCACCGCCAGGCCGACCCAGACCCCCGTGGGGCCCAGGCTCGTGTGGAAAGCGGCGAGGTAGGCTAAAGGAATGCCCACGCAGTAGTAGCAGATGAAGGAGGAGACGGCTCCAAGGCCGGCGCGACGGACGGCGCGTAGCAGGCCGGAGAGCGCGGACTGCCATGCGTCGCCAAAGCACGTGGCGGCGACCACCAGCAGCATGCGAGAAGTGACGGAGACGACCTCGGGATCCAGGGTGAAGACTGCGGGCACACGGGACCATGCGGGGTGGGACGAGGATCGATAGTGGCTCAGGCAGGGGGCAGGGTCTGCAGTGAACCAATGCGAACGCGGTATGTGTGTGCAGGCGAGCTGAGCAGGGCCGGTGTCTGCGACCAGTTGTATCGGACGACAGGATGGCTATGCAGGCTGTGTCTGTGCCACTGCGGCGCCCCCATCGCATGCACATGCGTCGCCCCTGCCACCGCCACTGCCACTCACGGCGCGGGATGCGGATGTGGAGGGCGAGCATGCACGACACGAGGCACGCCGCTGACGCGATCATCATGGCCGTGGAGATGGCGGCGGCCCTGCGCGCCATGCGTGGCCGGCGAGCCCCGAGCTCGTTGGTCACTCTCGTGGACAGGGCAGCCGAGAAGCCCAAACCGGGCATGAAGACCATGACGTCGACTTGGAAGGCGATGCCGACGGCTGAGATGGCCACGTCGGGGTTGGGCTGCGGGGGAGTGGGGCAGTTGGGTTGTCGGGTGTAACACACCAGGCAGACGGGAGGTGGGGGCAGTGGGGCAGTGGGGTCATCGGGATGTAACACACCAGGCAGACAGGCGGTGGGGGCCACAGGGGTGAGGGAGGGCAGCACCTCAGTGGAAGATTGCGATGCATGCCTCATTCGCCATTCCTCTATCGCGCTCACCAGGAGCCCCGACATGATGATGAGGATCTCGAAAGTCCACCACTCGAAGCACAGCATGGCGATGGCGGGCAGGGCGATGGACATGTACATGCCCCAGCCCCTGGGAAGGTGGGGACGGCACATGTTGTCGCGATGTCACGCCACCAGTCGTACCGATCGCTCTGTCCGCAGTGTTACCCAAGCGCAGCCCTGGCAGCCGTGGCAGCTCACCGGAATGCCTCGAGGGAGAATCCCGGCCAGCAACGCTTGTGGGGGCCGTCGATGAAGGCGATGAAGGCGAGGTGAACGAGCGCGTTGACCCACTGCCCTGCCGCGGTGGCCAGGGCACCGCCGATGAGGCCCAGCCCCGCGCGGAATACGAGGAGCCACAGGAAGAGCGGCGTGAGCGCCGTGGACAGGACGGCGGCGGCGTTGGGCACGTGGACTTGCCCTTGTGCCACCAGGAAACGGCGCAAGCACTCCGTGAGGCCGCTGCCCACCAGGGCCGGGGCTAAGCCGAGGAGGTACTGGCCCGCGAGCGCCGAGATCTCCGGGTCCTGGCCCATCAGACGCAGGATGCGCGGGGCCTGCGTGAAGCCCGCGATGAGCGGGAGGGAGGCCAGGCCGCAGATGACGAGCGAGCGCTGGAGGTAGACGCCAACCATGGAGTACTGCCGCGCCCCGTAGGCCTGCCCGCACAGCGTCTCGAGGGCCTGCGACAGACCTATCATCAAGGAGAGGCCGCTGACGTTGAAGATCGAGTTCCCGAGAACAGCTGCGGGCGGGGCACGGCGCGGGAGACGTGCGGGCGCGTGTGAAGCGGCGCGGGAGGTCTGGGGGCGCATTGGCGCCGCAAAGAGATGACGAAGACAGCGACAGGGCATCGAGGTCGCGCGGACCGCAGGCCGGTCGGCCGGGCGCGCTGGGGAGCCGCACCTGCGGAAAGCTGCTGGGACCCGAGATGGCCGATGAAGGCGACGGCCAGGATGCCCGAGACGTACGTCAGCACGTTCTGAGATATCAGCGGCAAGGCCAGCTTGGCAATGCGCTTGACCTCCTGCACGGGGCGAGGAAGAGCGAGTGGCGTTCGTGCCCCCTGCACCTCCGCGACGCTGAGCGACGGCAGCGCGGCCGTCCGATAGAATTCGAACGTTTGTTGCTGCTGCCGGGACACGGACCGCGCGCAGCCCACACCTCGCGCCAGGAGTCCGCGAGCTCCGGACTCAGCACGGCAGGCGCGTCCCCGTCTAATGGGTCGAAGAGGAGGCCTGCCTTGTCGCCCTCATACTCCAGATCTGGCGTGAATCCCGCGACGATCCCGAGCGGGGGCTCCCCTGCCACCGCTCCCGCAGATTCCCGGTGCGGGGGCGCTGCGCCGGGAGGCCCCGCGGGAGCCCGCGGCGGCCCGTGTCCGCCTTCAGCTCCCGCTCCCCCCATCTTGCTTTCGTCTAGTTAGTGGCCCTGGGGAGCATGAAATGCGGCAGGCAGCGCAGGCGGCGCAACAGTTGGGGAAGGAAACTCTTCATGCAGTGAGGAGCGTGCAGGGCCACGCCGCGCAAAAAGAGTAGAGCTAACTAACGTGCGCGGACTATGTCTGGTTTCTCGCCAGTGGGGAGAGGATTGCAAAGAAAGGCCAGTTCACCCCAAAAACCCTACTTGCGCGAGAAACCCCGTACGTACGACGGGCTGCTCATCTCCAAAAGCCGTGACACCGCACGCCGGAATGCGAACGCCTCCTCCTCGCCCCCCAGGCTCCTCGTGAGCGACGCTGCCCCCCGCGCACCCGCCCCGACCGGAGCGACGCCTCCCGACTGCGAGCAAGCAATCACAAGCAGTGCCCCTCGTCACCGCATCATGACTGGCAGCCTGTCCCGGGGCCCCATGCACGCCATGCCATGCCATGCGCACCTGCCCCACGTCGCGCCGAGACCTGGCTCCCTCGACAGCGGCCTCGAACTGCAGCTGCTCCAGATCCACCAGGGGCTCGTCCCAGTCCGCCACCGTCCTGCCGAAAAGCTCGTCAGGGGGCGCCGCCGCCGAGCACACCAGCCGCACCCTGCACCCGCCACAACCCGCCACATGGCCACGTTGGTGCTGCTAGTAACGCACAACAAGCAACGCATCAACCGCCTCAAGCAACACATCAATCTTCTATCCGCCGCCTCACCTCGCGTTGTAGAGCTCGTCGATCAGCGTGATGAAGCGGCGCGCTCGGTCCCTCGTCTGCATCGAGAACCCCGGCACCCCATCCACAAAGACGGTGTGGAATGCCCCGGCCAGCGCCACATAGTCCGCGGCCCCTGGGGTCACATGGGGAAAGGGAGCGACAGGTCACAGCACGATGATTTTGGATATGACACATGGTTGAGAAATGGGGCAGCTGCTGCGTGCAGCGACACGCACCGAGGGCCCTGTCGCACAGCTCGGCGAAGCTGAAGCGCGCCACGCCCCCCACGCGGCGCTCCGCACGCAGCGTGCGCCCGAACATGACGGGGACGTCGAGAGCCGCCGCCTGTGCCCCTGTGCCCTCTCGCGCCACCGCATCGCCCCACTCCCGATCCATGGCCTGTGATGCCGTCTCGTCCAGTGGACAGAAGAAGCGCCCCGGCGCCAAGGACTTCGATTCCCTATCACCCTCCCCGATATCAATGGCTTCGTCAGCCAGGACGCGTCGGTAGTCGACGCCCGTGGTCAGGACCTCCCGGCAGTGTCGACGCACATGACTCACGAAATGACTAAAGAGATCCTCGTGGAGGCCCTGCCGTGGGAGCTCGTCGGGCGCGCGGTTGCTCGTGCACACCAGCACGCCGCCCTCATCCATCAATGCCTCGAACAGCCCCTTGAGCACCACGGCAGTGTAGGGGTCCGTCACTTGCACCTCATCGAAACAGAGGACCGCAGGGCTGCGGGGGCGTCACACAGCAACGATGCTGCTAGGTGGCCTGGTCTGTGCTAGGTGCGCGCGCGCATGGCTCCGGATCCCACGCTCGCCCTCACCCGCTGCCTCGCTGTTTGGCCCCATCGCTTTCTGCAGACTCTTCGTCTAGGTCGTCGACCTCGTCTATGGGTGCATGGGGCGACCCATACAAGAGCCAGTGGGACGCCGCCCGCACCACCTCCGCGTTCGCGGCTCCGAGGGTAGCCAGCGAATCGCTCTGTCGTGCGGCACGCGTCTGCTGCTGCACGCGTCTCCTTGCAGCAAGCACTGCGCGCGTGGTGGGACGGGAGACCGCAGGATGGGTTGGACGGAAGATTGCGGGATGGGTTGCCCGGACTGTACCAGCGACATGTTGCCATCTCGCTGTACCCCTCTTACCTGCCAGCTTGGCGGCCTTGGCACCGTGCCCCACCCCCCGAGCGCCCTTGTCCGCCCCCGTCGCTGTGCTGTCCCTCGCAGCGTCCCCGGTGTCCATCGCCCCGTAAAGGCTCCCAGCCTCGACGCCGTGCATGAGGCTGTTGAGTTCCAGCATGGCGGCGTTGAAGTGCACCCGTAGCACGCGGCACGGTGCCTGGGAGCGCCTCAGCGTTGCACAGAACAGGTCCATCAGCATGCTCTTGCCGGTGCCCACGGGTCCGTGCACGTACACGCCCAGCGGGGCAGCTGGCATCGTGGGGGGCGCCCCGGCACCCTCGTCGACCTCTCGCTCTATTCGTCGCATCGCCTCACGACGCGCCCTCTCCGCAGCCGGTGGGGAAGCCCCACCAGGGCCCGGCCACAGGGACTGAAGCCACGATTGGATCGGCCATTCGGTCCCTCTCTCCTGACGCAGCGCCTCCTTTGTGTAGGCCTCCAGTCGCTCGCTGGTGCGGGACGCCAGCAGCCGCTCCTTCGCTGTTTGCCAGCGCCGGTAGCTCCGGAGCCACCCCGCGTACGCCTCGCTGTGAGCCACCACAGCGCTCAGCGTCTCGTCCAGGACGCTCGCGCACTGCGTGCAGCAGCCAAGAGAGGTGTTTGTATGCATCAAGCGAGACGTGATGCGTTTTTGCTTTACCATGGTCACCTTTCGCTGCGATTCATCCCTCCGAATTGCTCCCCGCGACACTAGAGCATCGTATTGCTCGCGGATGGCCCCTGCAGCGAGCGAGCTGAAGAAGCGCCTCGACGTGAAGCCCAGCCATGCTCGCCGGCGAAGGCTCCGAGCGGTGCAGGTATGCCACGTCATGGCAGCGATGGAGATGTGGTAGACGTCCGCCAAAGCGCAGCGTCCTTGCATCGGCGCAAAACAGTGCAAGTCCTCGGCACGTGTCAGAACAGCTCGTGCGTCGCAATGAGTCGACTTTTCGAGCGCAGCAGCGCTGCTCTGACAACAGCTATCCTTCCATGAGCTGTCTGCGGCCGCAGTTCTGGGCATCCCAACAGCACTTACTCCCAGCACAGACTTGTTCTCCCTTGCGGGCTTCCCTGGACGCCTGCCTGCGCAGCTTGCAGTGCGGTAGCTCGTGGGAAGTCCCCGCACTGGAACGCCAAGATCGCGCGGTCCCATCGCCCACAGAGCGAGCCAGCCCACGGCGGCCCCGTGCCACGGGGAGGAAGCCATGGCGACGGGGACCAACCCCATCAAGTACAAGCTGGTCTTTGTTGGGGACCAGTCTGTGGGGTGGGTCCTGCATCAAGCGCGGGGCTGAGGAGGAGGGCATGGCCCTGCGCCGCGAGCGCTCCGGCCCTCTCCAGCTGGCCGATCGGCCGACGGACGCCGGCTTCTCTGTATACGCAGGAAAACGGGGATTGTCATGCGATTCATGTACGATAAGTTCGATTCCAACTACCAGGCGACCATCGGGATCGATTTCCTTTCAAAGGCGAGGAAACACGCAGCCCTGCCGTCCCCGCGGGGTCTCAGGGCCTCCGCCATTGGATCTAGACTCCATGTAGTAAGCGGGAGGTGGCTGGCGCTTAACGGAGCGTCCGCGTCCCGCGTGGCACGAGGGGAGGGCCGGCCTGCGTTCGTTTCTGCAGACGATGTATCTCGAAGACAGGGCGGTCCGCCTGCAGTTGTGGGACACCGCCGGGCAGGAACGGTTCCAGTCGTTGATACCGGCCTACATCCGGGACAGCGCGGTGGCCGTGTGCGTGTACGACGTCACCAGCCGCAAGTCTTTCCAAGCCACGCAGCGATGGGTGAGGCCGGTCACTCTGCGATGGCGATCCCACCCATCGATGCTGTAAATGCGAGTGAACTTGCGACCCTGCCGGCCTCCCACGGCGCTCGGGGCGCGTGACTCGCCACCGTTGCTCCCGTTCATGCCAGGTCGACCAAGTCCGCGACGAGCGCGGAGACGACGTGATCATCGTGTTGGTCGGGAATAAAGTGGATCGGGCTAGCGACCGGGAAGTGAGCGCGGAGGAGGGGGAGGCGAAGGCCAAGGACCTACGGGCCCTTTTCATGGAGGTGAGGTGTGGTCGGGTGCTTGAGGGCCTGTGGCGCACTCTGGTGCGTAGAGGGCGCGGCCGACGCGACGCCGAGTGAGCACGGCGTTACTTCCGAGGCCAGTTTTTGGATCTTGGCTGCACCAGTGAACCACGGAAACCTCGCGTCACTGCCGCAGACGTCGGCCAAGAGCGGGTATAACGTCAAGGCGCTTTTCAAGAAGATCGTGGGTGCTCTGGCGGAGCTGGAACACGACGCGGGGGACGGGGACGCGGGGGCCGGCGGGGCGCACGGGCAGGCGGTGGGCACGGTCATCACGGGGTCGCAGCTGTCGAGCTCTGCACCCAAGCCCAAAGCGGCCACGTCCTGCTGCGCATGACTGGAGCGGCGCAGATGCTGCGTGCTGGTTTGCTCGGCTTGTGCCGCACTCCCTTTCCCTCGTTCAAGTCCGGTCAGCCAGGCTGTCGTCAGGTGCAAGTGCCCTCGTGCGGAGTGGGTAGGGGACAGGAACACTCTTGCGACTGTGCGTGTGACACAAACTGGTCACAGCGAACGCAAACGGCCTCGAGCGCGCGCTTTATGGGTGTGGAATCGCACACACACTTTGCGGAAGCTTACTCCTAGGTCTGCAAAGTCTGGAATGAGCGAAGCACATCGCTTGCTTCCACTGCCAACATGGCAGTGAACAAGCCGGACGCGGTAGCCGCTGCCCTGAATGCGGAGGCCAGCAAGGGGCCGACAGCAGGTGCGAAATTTTCCGTGGTGCACCGCCTTGGCCTCGCCTTGGGACGGGTTTAACTGTGCTAATGCTCCTTAGCATAATCTGCAAACGATGCAACAGTAGCCAGGTATTGTGCGCACTCCTCGCGCTGCATGCCTTCCACACATGCACGTGGCCCGTGCGGGGGCGGTGCTCCGTCAGCCGTCCCTATCTCGCCCTGCTTGCCGCATGGCTATGTGACATAATAATAGCGCAGCGTGTCGCGCAAATGGACGAACGCGAGGGCCTTTCTCCCGTGCGCAGGGCCTCCACGTGCCGCGGGGCCCGCCGGGAGTGCGAATTTGGCGAACACAGGAGGAGCGCCCTCTCCCGGAATGACTGGTCAAGTGAGACCAGGCCCAGGAGGCCCACCAGGTGGGCCTGGTGGGCCAAGGCCGGGGTTCCAACCTAGGCCAGGGATGCCGCCGGGCGGGGTGCCCCCCAACGCAGGAGCTGCTGGCCCCAGGCCCAACATGATGGGCCAACCGAGGCCAGGGATGCCGCCAGGCGGGATGCCCCCTAACGCGGGCGCTGGGGGTCCTCGGCCGAACATGATGGGCCACCCCAGGCCAGGGGCACCCCTGGGTGGGGTGCCTCCCAACGCGGGTGCTGGTGCTCCTGGTCCTCCTGACCCAGGGCCCAACCCCATGGGCCAGGCCAGGCCCGGAGCTCCAACAGGTGCCCCGCCTCCCAATGCGGGTGGCGCCGGCCCAGGGCCCACTGCGTTGGCCCAGCCCAGGCCAGGGGCGCCGCCTGCCGGGCCGCAGCCCGCTGGGTCGTTGCGCCCGGCTCCGAGCAACGCCGCGGGCCTGCAGGCGGGCGCGGGACCTTCGGGGGCTGCCGCCGCCGCCGCTCCCGGTGCCGCGCCCGCCAGCCAGGCGTCTGACGTATCCAAGGCTGCCGCGGAAGCAATGAAGGAAATCAGTTCCCGGGGCCTCTCGGTGGCACAACGCGGACCTGCCGGGGGTGCAGCGGAGCCTGAGGGCACGAGCGGCGACGGGGAAGCAGGCGACGGCGACCACGCACCGAAGAGGGAAGCGACGCCGCCACCTGCGGACCGCACCGCTGATCCCGGGCCCGCCTCGCCGGCAATGGGTGAAGCGGGGGGGCCCAAGTCGCCTGAGGCCGGTGGGCGCGAGGCGGGGGCGTCTTTGAGTCCGGCCCCGGCGTCCTCGGAGATTGCCTCTCCGCGGTCGGTAAACCCGGCGAGCCCCCGGCCAGGAGGGCCACCACCCGCGAAGGCCAGCATAAGGGGTGGGGCTGTGCCTGGGGACGGCCAGGGGGTGGCAACTGCTGCGGGTGCGGCGGCGGCTGCCCGCGCACCGTCCCTGCCCCACGGCGCGAAAGCCGAGGCCCCGGATCTTTTGCGGGAGCTGGAGGCGATGGGGGTGGACCTCGAGTCGGGCTTGGGCCGCCGGCTGCGGGCGTATTGTGCTATGGACGTGAAGGAGCTCTTCCGGGCAGCCGTGAAGCTCGAGCTGGGCGTGGCGGCGTCGCAAGGTGACCGGCATGGCGCACGTGTCAAGCACTTGCGGCTGTGTCAGTGGCGTGGGCAGTGCTACGTGCTGCGTTGACATTGATGCCGCGCGCGCGGCGCTCGTAGCTCTGTGTAACGCGCCCGGTTCCCCACCGTGGCCCTGCAGAGCGCTCGCGGCTGGACGAGTCGACGCGTCGGGAGTTGGAGGAGATGCTTGTGCGATTAGAGAAGCACGTGCGCGAGCAAGAGGAGGCCAGGGGCCGTGCGGAGGCGGATCTGGAGCGGGTGATGGGGCAGATGTCGATGGGGCAAGAGGGGCGGCTCGCTGCCGAGGACCGGATGCGGGAGATGGAAGCGGAGCTGGAGAGCGCGCGGGTGGAGGCACGGCGAGCGACGGCGCTTCTAGACCAGGCAGCAGAGATCACGAGGGCGCGCGTGGAGAGCGAGTGGGCTGTGCGGTTCACGCGGGCGCAGGCGGATGCCGAGACGAGGGCCGCACGGCTCATGCTCGAGAACCAGCGACTGCAGCAGGAGCTGCACTACCGCACGGACATGATGGGCGCCGAGGCGAGTGCAGGGGTGGAACACGATGGAGCGCTGCTGGCGTGGGTGGGCTTTTGTGAATGCAACTGTCGTGGTTCTACACCTTTGCTGGCACAAGCGAGGCTTTGTCTGCCTGCGGGTGCTGTGGGTGGTATTGCATGGGACAGACCGACTCACAGGGACTGGGGTTGACACCTGGAGGCCCCAGGTGTCACATCGCGGGCATCTGGCACCATGCAGCGTGTGCATACGTCGCATCGTCGCTCGCCGTGCCGCAGATGTCGCGCTGGAAGGCGCAGGCAGAGCAGAGCAGCAAGGCGGTGGCCGAGGCAAGGACGGAGGTGTTGGCTCGGAAGAAGGAGTTAGACCACACGAACCACAAGCTCAATCGTCTCATGGAGACCCTCGCGGCCGGTGACCACGTCGGGTCCGTGCTGCTGGACGAGATCGGCATGCAGCTCAACCGCGCGCAGCAGCAGAGCGACTGGGACAAGAAGGCGAGCGGTGGCGGCGCGACCGTTGCATGGCTAGACAGGAACCTTGCACTGGAAGGACGGAGCAGCACAGATTGCTGTCCAACGCGTGACAGAATTGGTATTGGTACCGCCAGCGTGGGTGGCCACAGCGACGGTGCAACATGCGACCCTGTTTGCTTCCCGCAGCTCGCCAAGCAGCACCGGGCGTCCATGGCACCGGCACCCGCCCTTGTCGCGCCCCCGCGCATGCCCATGTTGAACGGAGGCGAGGCTGCGGGCCAGCGCTAATGGCCATCCTTTGCCATGCATGTGGGTTGGTTAGACATCGTACCTGAGGCAAGGCTTGTGGTTACCACATCCGCCGCCGCCTGTGCCCGCAGCCGTGGCGCCCATGCCCCCGGGACCGGATGCTTTCCACGCGTCTCCGAACAAAAACAACGGCTTCTACGGTGAGTCTGAGGGAGGGCCACGAGGTACCAACTGAGCGTGACGTCTGCCGCGCCATCTCTGAAGACGCCGTGCCATGGAAGAGCATGAGGTTGCTGGTTAGTGGCGTGTTACTGCTGGCCTACATCTGCAAACCCGTCCCTGTTTTGCACCTCGCAGGGTCTGTGCTCAACGCGGGCCCCGTGGGATTCGGTGGTGCTGGGGGGTTCCCGTACCCCCCGCCCGCCATGCATGGGATGGGCTTTGGCCCTGGCGCCATGTGGGGGGGCATGGCGCCGCAGATGAGGTGAATGGCTCGGCAGAGGCTGACTGTATCCTAACCCTGCAGCCTGGTGGTACACGGGGTGCGTGGCGAGGGCTGAGGTTGACGAGGGAATATGTTGCCCTGTGTCTGACTCGGCAACGTTGCTCCACACCCCACAGTATGGCTGGCATGCCCCAAGTGATGGACTCCATGGGCAGCATGGAGCTGTCCCCGGTCCGCCAGGCGAATGGCGCGATTTCGTTCCAAGACGACTCGCCCAAGCGCAAGGTGAGCGGTGGATGAGGTGCACTGGCTGCCATGAGAGATAGACGTTACATGGGGAAGAGCCTTCTTGGGAGCCTCGCAACGTGCTTAAGACCGCAACGCCTGCGTAGTATCGACACTTGTGCATCATCTGTCGTGCGTCGCATGCGCCCCAGCACACGCTTTCCGAGATAACGCAAGGAGCCTGCTGTTGCGCGCAGGCTTCTGCCCGCGGTGGCAACGCGGGGCCGAGAGGCGGCAAGGCGCCGGGAGCCAACGCGGGGGTGGCGCGGCGGGCTGCAGAGAGGGGCGTGGAGGAGGCCAAAAGGCGTGCGGGGAACGCGGGCCGTGGCGGGAAGGGACCGGGCGGCGACGACCGGTGGCAGGAGCGGGAGCGGGAGAACAAGCTGAGCTATGGGAACCCGAAGAACTGGTAGCATTTGCCGTGGGGCCTGTGGGATCATGTAAGTCACCGCGCCTGGCACCCAGCACGTTGCTTTGCAAGTCACTTGCACGTCTGTATTTCGCTGTGTTTGCCTCGTTCTTGAACTTTGACGCGTGATAGCAGGTTGCTTTCAACCGCCAGCGACGCAGGGATCCCATCACAAACGCTCGCCGCTCGCCAGCGCGCGCGTCCCTCACGCCCCGTTCTCTGCGCCCTTCGCGTTCATCTTCTCCGCCTGCGCATGCCAAAGATAGAGTGGGTATGAAAGCGCATAAGGTGCAGAGAGAGCGCTGCAAGTCGCCATGAACGCACGGGAACGGAGCCCGCATTCGACCCCGCCCTCGCCGTCCGCCGCGCACCTTGAGGGCCTGCCGGAGGCTCTTCTCGGCGATTTGGATGATCCTGTCCATCTTGGCCTCCTCGAGCTCCTGCAGGGTCTTGCCCTCGACCGGGGCCGACGACCGGCGCAGGTTGGGCGAGAGCTTGAGGAGCGTGACCCGGCCCTTCTCGTCGCCCACCAGCACGACGGGCTGCTTCGGGTTGAAGGCGATACGCGTCAGCTTGGCCTTCTTGCTGGGCATCTTCTGCTCGCAGATGGGCTCGTTCTTGTTCTGGGCCAAATCGAACACGTGCACCTTCCCGTCGGCCGTCTGCGGCGGGGAAAGGATAACTTAAGGGTCAAATTACGCAACGAGTGCGTTTCTGTCGAGCGTCGCGCGTATAAGAGCCTCGGCTCCGCACCACGGCAGCGAAGACGGTGGAGCTGTAGGGCGCCCACACGGCGTCTCCCACGGGCGACCCGAGGTCGAAGGAGAGGAAGGGCCTCTCGGAGCTGGTGTGGTCCCAGAGCTTGACGCTCCAGTCGGCGGACGCGGAGAGGAAGACGCGCGGGTGGAGGTGGTTCCACCGCACGGCATACACGGGCATCTGGTGGGCGTTGTACGTGTCCAAATACTGCGAGTTGTAGGCCTTGCTGCACTTGTGGATGAGTCCCTCCTCGGTCCCGACGACGAACAGATGGCCCTGCGCCTGGTTGAAGTCGAAGCAGCACCCGCCGGCCAGGGCGTTGATCATCGCGTCCTCGTCCTCCTCCTCCTCCTCGGCCCGCGTGCTCATCAGCCGCAGCTCCATCGCCACCGACATCTCCACCTCCGCCTTCGTCACGGACCACATCGCCACGCGGCCGTCCGTGGAGACGGAGTAGAACTGAAGCGACTTGGACATCTCGTCCTCCTGCCAGCGGATCTGCCACACGGGGTCCGTGTGCTTGCCCACGCGCACGTTGCTCTGCGGAACAAGTGACACGGCGCTTCCAAAGGCAGCTGCAGTTGGGGGCGCGTGCTGTGACGCCCGCCATAGGCCAGACCGTGACATGCTGCAAAGCCATGACGCACATCCGGCGGAAAGCTAACATCACAACGCATGCAGGCACGCACCTGGTAGAGGGGCTTCTTGGACCCGCTGGCGATGTCGAACACCAGCACCGAGCCGTCGTAGAGACCCACGGCCAGCAGGTTGGGGAAGTTGGAGTGGAAGTCGAGGCACATGGCGCCGGAATCGCACTCGAACACCGCCTGGGAGCGAGGAAGAAGGGCGGCACGGGTGCCTGATGCTGTGCTGGGGGTCGCAGTGCGGGGGAGGCGGGCAATGCGCACAGACGCTCCCCCCCCCCTGCTCGCGACTGCTACCATGTGCCCAAGCCATGCCACCGCATATGCATCGTATGCGCCACACCGCACCCTGTGCCACTACGCCAGCGCCATGCTAGTGCCTTTGCATGGCCATTGCCCGTCATACCGCACCTCTGGCTCGGTGGGGTTCTTAAGAGAAAAGATGCAGACGTCCCCCTTGCCCTGCCGGTGGAAGTCGAAGGAGCCGTATCCCACCGCGAAGAGGTCGGCGTACTTGGGGTTCCAGCAAAGAGCTGTGACGTGCTTGCGCTTAACCGAGGGGTTGCGGAAGCTGGGGTCGTGCCAGAGGGGCAGCAGCGTGCCCTCCCCCTGCCGGAACTGGTCGCTCTGGTCCTCCCAGTACTTGTAGTCGAGGATCAGGTGGTTGAACATGTTCTGGCTGATCATGCGGCCCATGAGCTTCATGGCGTGTTTCATCTCGTTGCTCTCCATCACTTCAGGGTCGTCCTTCTCCTCGGCCTCCAGCTCCAAATCCACCTCCTCCGCGTCCTGCGCAATTGACAGCGGGGAGGGAGCTTAGCAGCGGGGAGGGAGCGGGCGTGAGGCGGAGTCACGGGTGCACCCTTGCATGGTGGTGCGCGACGGGACGTGGGGCGCAGGGGTGCAGGCGAGAGCGATTTTGCGGTGGAGAGCAAGCTTGCAGCAAAGAGTGCAGGTCTCACTCACGCAGTTGTCGCACTGAGGGGCTGCAGTCACGCATCACCACTCCCCACACCCCACACCGCACACCCACTCTCCCTCCCCAACCCTCGCCTGCTTCTTCTGCCCCTTCTTGCCCTTCCCCCGCAGCTCCCTCTGCGCCTTCTCCTGCAGGTGGATGCGCGTCTGGTCCGCCAGGTACGTGTCGTAAATGATCGAGAAGGAGCTCTCGCCTGACGCCGTCTCCACGGGCGGCGGGTCCGTCTGCACGAACCGCTCCCGCTGCGGGAGGTTCTTCGTCTGCATGGCGCGCTCGGCGAAGTTGAAGACGTTTTTGAGCTCCACGACGCCCTCGTGCGCCGCCTCCTGCTTCTTTTTGGCTTGTACGCGCTCGTACTCCTGCTTGGCCTCGTGCTCTGCCTTCTCGTGCTCCAGCTGCGCGTTCGCCTCATCGGACCCCGGGCTGACCAGCCACCCGTTGGTCGCGTAGTGCACAATCGTGTGCTGGATGATGGCCTCGGCCTTGAACGCCTTCACGTTCGGGTTGTAGCGCACCACGTTCTCGGGGGCCACGGGGTTCTTGGCCGTGAGAATCATCGGGATCTCCTCCTCCAGCTCCGCCTCCGTCAGCTGCGAGGGTGAGGGCCGGGTCAGGTGGGATGCAGCATATGGGGTCGCGAATGTGGGCCCATCTGTTCGTAAGAGGGGGTTGCATGGGGGGTCGTGTATCTGAGGGGTCGTGAAGTTGCTTCCTTAGAACCCGGCATGCGAGGCGTGAGAGGGCTTATGGAGGGGCCACTGGGGCCAAAGCCAGTGCGAGGCGTCGGTTGCGATCACCACGCCAGCGAGCTGGGCACGCACCGCGAGCTGCAGGCTGGGCCGCTCATGGTCCTTCTCCGGTGCCGACCTCGCCACGGACTCCAACGGCAGGTCCAACACCTGCTTGCTGGCCGCCCCATCCCCCTTGGGCGGCTGCGGGTGCAAAGGCACGTTTGCAGTTCGCAACAGCTCGTGAGATGGACTGACTGGGGCGCTGCCTGCTCGCGGACGCTGCTCTGGCCGGCGCAATGACAGGAAGCTTGAGACGATTGGGGCTCGCGAGGTTGACGACTCACCATCGACGCAGGCCCCTCCCGACCTCGGTGTGGCCCCTGTGTTTCGCCCTCGCCGGCGCCCTCAGATCTGCTGCGGGCAACAACAGTGGAACGATGAGCTCTGTCGGAGTCACGAGAGGCTCCGCGCGTGCGGCTACGCGGCGCAAAAGGCGCGGGGAGGGAAACACATGCCTCTGCTCGTCGCCCCCGCCCGCTGCTGCGGAGTCTCCGTATCAGCCACCGCGTATTGCTCGCAAGAGTAAAGGGCCTGGCAAAGCGATGCGAGGTCTAGGAGAGACGGCCCAGTGCGCGCCTGCCCGCCTCGCTTGCCCCCAAATGGCCGCGTTGGCCTGCCCGACGCTCTGGACCGCCGCAAGAGCCACTGACCTGCTGAGCCGGTGCCTCTTCTATCTTCTCGCGCCACTCGGATGCCAGCGGTGCACCGTGACTTCCACTCTGCGTGGGGGAATGGTCATAAGCAATGAGGCCATGTTCACGAGGCCCGGGCCAGGTCGCCGAAGGGCGCGGCAAGACCCTGCGGCGTGCGATTCAGTGACGCAGGCCACAGCGTCACGAAGGGGTCGCAAGCCCCTCCGCTGCGGCCTGGGGCCTGCCGTGCAAAGCAGAGGACATGCCTGGCCCTCCCCAGGGCTGGCGGGCCCTCAAAGGTCGACCCCGCTGCATGCGCACGCAAGGTGGTCGCGCCATGCTCACCCTGGGCCCCTGCGATGCCCAGCTGCCGGCGAGTGCCGCGCGCGAAAACAAACCCGACGCCCACGGCACGCTGTCGTCCAAACGATATCACAGGCCTCCCTCTCTTGTACAAACATGAGCGGAGAATGCCGTCGCTAGCGACGGGAAGGCCGGGCGATCCTGCCAGTGAGAAGTGCCAGAAACAAGCAGAGCAGGCCGATGGGATTCACTCACGCCATTGCCAGATGATGAAATATTTGCACCAATAGCGTACCGGACTCGCTCCGGGGTCCAGCCTGCCGTTGACTTGATTGACACCGCTCCTCCTCGTCTTCCATCCATTGGCTAGCAAAAGGCATCCAGTCCTGTACATGTCCTGACGGAGGCGCGATGCCGTCGAAGAGACAGCGGGAGGAGGCGCCAGAGGAGGCGTTCCCCCGCGGGGGAGGCAAGGCCCTAAAGGCCGCCGAGGACGACGAGGTCCCGGCTCTGTTCGCGAGCAAACCCAAATCCAAGAACAGCAGACATAAAAGCTTGTTCGGGGGCCAGGTGGGGAAGGGCAGGGGATTCCTTGCGCGGCGGCTGGCCTCGACGGCCGTCCTGCGTGCAAGAGCAGGGGACCTAGCCGTCGGGGGGGGGGCACTTTTAGCGCCCTCTCGTCGTGAGCGCGATACGCATAACCTACTCTATCGCGTGAAACCGTGGCTGCATGCTCCGGGCTTGAGACGCGCCGCTGCTGGCCTTGCGACGCGGGCCGCCGCACCATGCAGCGCGGGTGCGGGAGTGCGGCCCACGACAGGACTCGCACCGGATCCCTGCTTTCGTGACCATGCATCACTCCCGCGCGCCTGGTCCCTCGCGACTCGTGCGCTCGCGGCGAGCCTCGTTACCTCGGCCCGCGTGCCCTACACCTCGCGCGGACCCTTTCCGGGAGCTCATTAGCGCCGGTTCCGTGTTCCGCAGAATGAGTTGCTCGTGGACGATGGCCCGTCCGCCAAGGAGCAGCGTTTCGTGGAGCTGCTGAAGCCCAAGGCTCTCCACCGCGGCACCAAGCTGTGGGGCTGCGTTTCTGTGATAAGCAGAGACGGCATCGTGGTCTCCGTCCCTCACGGCCTCAGGTAAACATCCTGTCAGAGACACAGAGCATAAAAGCGGGCGAATGGTTTGAAGTAATGACACCCAGCTGCGACCCGCAGTGCACCAAGGCTCAGCCATGCGCCCAGAACATGGACACCCCTTTCAAAGCCCCCCCGTGCCCCCCGCTCCTCCCCAGAGTCCACGTGGATGCCGAGGAGCTTTCTGACACGGTGGGCCCCGAGGATGACGTGGACCCAGCGGCCCTCTTCCGCATCGGCCAGCTGGTGCGCGTTTGCGTGATGGACGTCGTCATCGGGGATCGAACCAAGGTCGTCGGATCCACCAAGCCTTCTCTGCAGGTGCGCACGGCGGGGTGCGCGAAGTCACATGCTGCCACAGCCTCTCCTGCTGCACTTGTTGACTGTGGCGACTCCGCTGGCCTCTGCTTTGCCATGTCTCAACCCCACTCGCTCCCACACCAACATCCGCAGAACAAGGCCCAGTCGCCCTCTTATACCCGCCCATCTCTGCCCTGTTTGATCCCCACCCTCCCTCTCATACAACACTCCCACATTATCCCCGCAGAACAAGGCCCTGTCGCCCTCGGCCCTGCAGCCGGGCATGGTGGTCCCCGCCTCCGTGCGCAGCGCAGAGGACCGCGGCTATGTCCTGGACCTGGGCATGCCCGGGTGCACCGCCTTCCTCTCGGACACCGACGCACGGGACGCGTTCGGCGACGAAGGCGAGTAGAAGTGGTGGTGGTGGTGGTGGTGGTGGTGGTGGTGGTGGTGGTCAGTTACTACCGCCGGTTCGGTGACGCCGCTGGTGTATATGAGGCATAAGTATGGGTAGATGGATGGATGGCATCTCAGTCATGTCAATTCTGGTCCTATCCGATTCCCTCAACGCTGACTGTCTCTGTCCCCCACCCATCCCTCGCAGCCCTGCCCCCCGGGCTGGTGGTCGATGCTTTGGTGGCCTCCGTTCCCGCCAGGAAGGGCCGGGCGGTGCAGGTGGTGTGCACCCCGCAGAGGGTCGCAGAGACGGCCGTCACAGACTGGGGAGGGCTCACCCTCGAGTCCCTCGTGCCGGGGTCACTCGTGCAGGTGAGGTGTTACGCATTTGAATGTGACATGCGAGGGTAGGTCGTGCAGGTGACATCACATGCCCTCACACACCAGCCAAATGGCCGACACCCACCCACCGCACCCCCACACACCCTCGCCCCTAACCCCATCGAACACACCCTCCCCACCCCCACATCCACCTTTGCCCCCGCAGTGCAAGGTGCTCCGCGTCATGGACGACGGCATCCAGGTCTCATTCCTCGAATATTTCACCGGCACCATCGACCAGTTCCATTTGGGCCCTCGCGCCCTTGCCCCCGACTGGCGCTCCGCGTTCCCGCCCAACACGCGCCTTCCCGCGCGCATCCTCTTTGTCGATGCCGAGACGAAGCGAGTCGGTCTCACCGCCCTCCCGCCACTCCTGGCCTTTCAGCCGCCCGGGGGTATGCCCCCGCTGGGAGCGACGTTTTCTGACGCAATTGTGAGGAGGGTGGACAAGGGCGTGGGGGTGCTCGTGGAGCTGCGGGACCAATCGGGGGAGAGCGTGGGGGCGGGGTACGCCCACATATCAGCGCTGTCGGACACCAAGGTGGACAAGGTGAGAGGGTTAGGGTGGATGGATGAGGAGGGGTGGACTGGTGGATGTCGGTAGCGGCACTGGCGTGACCGGGTGTCTAGCCAGATAGATACCTAGCTAATGATCCATCCATCCATCCATCCATCCACTCTCTATCCATCCATCATCCCGCTATCCATCTGTCCATTCCCTTACTGCCATTCGCAGATAGAGAAGCTCTTCCACGTCGGCCAGGAGGTGCCGTGCCGGGTCACGGGATACCGCCCCATGGACCACCTATGCACGGTGTCTATGAAGAAATCGATCATGCAGCAGTCGGTCGTGTCCATGAAAGAGCTCACGCCGGGGCAGGCGGTGTCTGGGGTGGTGAAGGAGGTCACGGCCAATGCGCTCTATGTGGAACTGGCCCCGGGGGTCAAGGGGCGCGTGGCGGCGATGCACATGGCCGGTGAGACGCGGTGTCGGGTGCGGTCGTTGCGATGTGAGCGATGGGAGGTGTGGTGGAGTCGCTGTGGAGTGGGTTGCCTGCCGTCGGCTTGTTGCGTGGGTGGTGGGTTGCAGCTGTGCAGTAGCGGGATGTAGGGGGTGCATGGAGGCGCGTGGTAGACAGTTACAATGCATCTCATCATACATATATATCATATATATCTCATATATCATATCTAGCTCTCCGTCTCACCTTACCCCCAGACGCTCGCTTCCACCGCGCTCACAAGAAGTTCAAAGTGGGCCAGGCCGTGACGGGCCTGGTGCTGGGCGCTCCCAGCAAACCCGGCCGGGCGTGCCCGTTGACCCTCAAGCGAGCGCTGATCGACTCCAAGCTGCCTCGCATCGTCAGCATGGACGGCACGGCGCCTGGGACCAAGAGCCACGGCACGGGTGAGAGGACGATAGTGATGGTGGGCATATTGCCCATCGTATGTGTTGATGATGATGGGTGGATGGGCAGATGTATGGGGGGAGAGATGCAGCAGGGTTGAGATGGGCAGGTGGGTGGCGGGAGACGGGTGAGGGTGGGTGACATGGGCAGGTACGTGTGGATGCATGTGGAGGGAGAGGTGGCTTGGTTGAGATGGGCAGGTGCACATGCACATAGCTTCACTTAACTTTCCTTTTTCCTTAACCCTCGCATCCATGTCCCCCCTCGCAGTGACGGGCATTGAATCCTACGGCGTCTTCGTGGAGTTTTTTGGGGGCGTGACGGGCCTGGTTCCCACGAAGGAGCTGGGACTCGAACCCGGGCAGAAGGCGAACGAGGCATTTGAAGTCGGCACCGTGGTCAAAGCAAGGGTAATGTCCGTGGACGCTGCCAAGGGCCGGCTGCGGCTGTCGCTGAGCGCAAAGGCAGCGGCGGAGGCGGCGGGTGGGCCGGCGTTGTCGCCTGGCGATGTGGTGGGGGGCACGGTGACTGGGGTGGAGAGAGATGGGAATGGGACGCTGCGGGAGCTGCGTCTGCGGGCGGGGGCGGGGCAGGCGCTGGTAATGCCGACTGCGCACCTGTCGGACCATCCACTGGCGATCGAAGCACTGGCGGAGGCTGTGAGGGAGGGAGACGAGGTGAGGGGTGGTGCTGTTCATGGGGTTGTGAGGGAGGGAGACGAGGTGAGGGGTGGTGCTGTTGGTGGGAGATGTGAGGGTTGATGCTGATGGTGGGGGCTGTGAGGGAGGGAGAGGACAAGCAAGCGTTGCTGCACCACAGCCACGCTACCATCACGATACGATAGTGACGGCGTAAGCTACTGCCACTTAACCTCACATACACCCTCACCACTCCCCCACCCCCCCAGTTCCCCGACCTGCTCGTGCTCGACGTCTACCCCACCACGGGCGACGCGCTCGTCACACGCAAGCCGGCCCTGCTGGCCTCTCGCGACGTCATGCCACGCGACATCAACGCTGTATCTGAGGGCCTCACTGCGCCCGGATACGTCGCGAGCGTGACCGAGGAGGCGGCGTTTGTGAGGTTTTTGGGTAGGTTGACGGGCCGCGTGCCTCGCTCGCATGTGCCGGGCCCCGGGGAGCAGGCAAACCCGAGAGAGAGTTTGGTGACTGGTCAGACGGTGATGGCCCGCGTGACGGGCGTGGATGTCGCCAGGGGCCGCGTCGCGCTCTCGCTGCGGCCCAGCCTGTGCGCGGCGGCCACCACGGCTGCCCCGCTGCTGGCGTCGCTGTGCCGGGACTTGCACCTCGCTGCGGCGCTGCAAGAGCGGCGGGGGGGAGCGGGCGACCAGGGCGGCGTGCCGCTGCAGGTGAGGGGTAAGGGGGCGGGGCGGACATGGCTGCGATGGACCTGCAATAGTGGGTGCATGTTGACCATCCTATACAGATATGACAACACCCACCGACCACTCCCCCATCGAGTGTTGTTAACTCTCTCATTTGCTTTCTTATATCCTCTCCCATCCACTCTCCCATGCACACTCCCCGCAGACCTTCTCGAGTGGCCCCCTGCGCCCGGGGTCCCTGGTGACCGGCACGGTGGATGAGATGTGCGACTACGGAGCCGTCTTGACGCTCACCGAGTGCGACGAGGCCATCGGATTGGTGCCCACGGAACAGCTGTCAGTATTAGAGACGACTTTCGTGCCCGGCAGCGCGGTGCGGGGGGTGGTGGTGGATGTGACGCTGTCCCAGGGGCTGGCGGAGGTGAGCGGCCGAGCAGACTTGCTCGAGGCAGCGGAGGGGCGGGCGAAGGCAACAATGAAGGGAAAGAAGAAGAAAGCGACTGCTGCGGCTGCGGAGGGGGCGAGGGAGGTGGAGCTGGGGGTGGGGGACCGGGTGACTTGTCGGGTGGAGGTGGTCAAGCCGGGGTACGCGGCAGTGTCGCTGCCTGCGACCCACGGGCGCGCGATGGCGCTGCTATCGACGTGCACGCTCAACACGACGCGGGCGCACGGGGCGCGGCTGTCGGTGGGGCAGGAGGTGGCAGCGGAGGCAGCGGTAGAGCCTAGCGAAGCGTCGTTGGGGCGGTGGGTGCTGAAGTTGGTGCCGAGGGACAAGAGCGAGGGAACAGAGGGGGTTAAGAAGGAGAAAGGGGAGCGAGGCAAGGAGGCAGGGCCGGAGGTGGGGCTGGGTGACGTGGCGGACGCGACCGTGACGGCCGTGCATGCGACGCAAGTGGAAGTGCGGCTGCCGTCGGGGCAGGTCGGGAGGGTGCATGCCACGGAGGTGAGGGTTGGGAGGGGTGGGATGGATGATGTGGGGAGGTGGTATTGAATGGTGCTGTTGACAATAACAGGGTGGCGAGTGTGGCACCTCTCTGTCTCTCCTCGCTCATCTCTTTCATCTCTTTTCTTCCATCACTCACCTCCCATCTCTCACCTCTCATCTCTCACCTCCCATCTCTCACCTCTCATTCCACCTCTCACCTCTCACCTCCCTCTCTCACCTCTCCTCACCCCCTCAACCCCTCAGATCCTCGACTCCATGGCAGGCGACCGTGTCCCCCTCGAGGGCCTCACCCCAGGCACCCACCTGCCCTGCACCGTGGTAGCGGAGGTGCAGGGAGCGGGGAGCAAGAAGGTACACGCGTTGGAGCTGTCAGCACGGCCGGCAGCCGTGGCGGCGGCGAGGGAGGGGCGGCCCGCGGGGTTCCGGTACACGCTGCCGGGGCTGAGGCAGGGGCAGGTGAGAGGGTGGGAGTGGTGGTTGTGGTACACGCTGCCGGGGCCGAGGCAGGGGCAGTGATGGCATAGCTGAGATGCACAAGTGACTACTGTGCCCTTCCTCTCCCCATCACACTGTCATCCCACTCCCTCTCTCTTACCCACCCCCCCAGGTGGTGGAGGGCGTGGTGCAGGAGACGCACGATCGATTCCTGTGGGTCTCCCTTTCCCCCGTGCTGCGTGGCCGGCTGCTGCGGCTGGACGCCTCCTCCGACCCCAACGCCGTCGCTGCTTCAGAGACCTTCCCACCGGGGACGCCCGTCCGGTGAGGGAGCGAATATTGGATGTGGTGTATGGTACATACATGGTGGTGGTGGGAGCGGGTGGCGGATGTGGTGTCTGGTAAACGGTGATGGCGGTGGGTGCGGGTTCGGGATGCAAGTGTGCGCGTCCATGCCCCCTACGTTATTCATCCATTCCTATCCCTTATCATCTTATCCCATATCAGTTCTCCCTCACCATCCCCCACACCTCTCCCTGACGCCCCCAGTTGCCGCGTGGCTGCCGTGGACGTGGGCGCGCGGTCGGTCGACCTCACGCTAAGGGACGAGCCGCCCTGCACGTCCCTGCCAGCTGACGGGTCCCTCGTGATGGGCGCGGTGGCCAAGCTGACGCCCACGCACGCCCTGGTGTCGCTGGGGGGCAGGCGGTGTGGGCGTGTTGGGGTGGTCGATGCCGACGACGCGTATTTGGACAAGCCACTCTCCCGGCTGCGTGTGGGTGCCTACGTGAGGGCCTACGTGCTCCGCTGCGACGAAGACGGCGCCCGCATCGACCTGTCGCTCCGGCAGCAGCATGGGGCGGCGTGGGAGGGGTGCGAGCGGCCCTCGCGTGTGGCTAAGAAGGATCGCGTGCCGATGAGCCTGGACCCGCGGTGGCTGAAGAAGGGCGACAGCGTGCGGGGGTGGGTGACGGAGGTGTCCAAGAAGGGGGTGTTCGGTGAGAGATTACGGGGTTGGGTTGGTGCGTAGGGGTGGGTGGGGTGGTGGTGGTTGGGTATGTGGGGTAGAGAGAGCATGAGGGTGGGTTGGTGGAGGTCGAGTTGGTGAAATCACAAATTGGGACTTGGGAGGTTGCTGTCTGCCTCACTTACCATGCATCGATCCCTTACTAGTACTAAAAGTAGCACTTAGTGCTACTAAGTGTACTCGCTTCGTCTCGCAGTTGCCCTCCCTGGCTCCGCGTCCGGTCGCGTCAAGCTCTCTCATTTGTCTGATGGCTACGTGGAGGACCCCGCGGCCGCCTTCCCACCGGGCACACTCGTGCGCGGCAAGGCGAGTGGGTGGGGGTGTGTGGGTGGGGGTGTGGGTGTGGGTGGAGATGGGTGTGAAGGGTGATGAGGGGCTCTGTAGCTTAAGAATACTGCTGTCTGAGAATGGCTCTGCGCATGTCGGGAAGCACGGGGTGTAGAATCTGCGGAGTGGACTTACACGCACACATGCGCACACGCACCCATGCACACCAATGCAGCACATCCCACTCGCGTCAGCCTCCCCTCGCTTCCTCGTCAACAACATTCAACTCTTAAAAATCCAAATTCAAATCCTCCCCGCAGGTGCTGGAGGTGGACCCCGAGGGCAGGGTGGACATCGACCTCCGTTCGGGCGCGGGGCGGCAGCCCGGGGTGCGCACCTTAGAGGAGCTGAGCGAGGGCGAGGTGCTGTGGGGAGTCGTGAAACGAGTCGAGAAGTACGGGGTATTCATGCTCCTGGACGGCACGGCCTGCACGGGGCTGGCGCACGTGAGCGAGTGCGGGGACGGCTTTGTCAGAAACATCGGGGAGCTGTTTCAGGCGGGAAAGCGGGTGCGGGTGAAGGTGATCAAAGTGGATAGGGACGCGGGGCGCGTGTCGCTCAGTGCAAAGCCATCGGTGGTGGGGGCGGAGGGCGGGGGCGGGGCGGAGGGGGCGGGGAGGGCGGAGGTTGATTTCGAGGATGTGGTGATGGAGGGAGACGATGGGGGTGACGATGGGGAAAACGAAGCGTCGGGGAGTGAGGGCGAAGGGGATGGGGACGGGGGCAGTCTGTCCGAGTCGGATTTGGTGGGGAGCAAGGGTGACGGTGGGGATAGCGACGATGACGACGGCGGCAGTGATGATGGGATGGGGGAGGGAGAGAGCGATGGGGAGAGTCGTTCTGAGGAGATGGGCAGTGAGGAGGAGGGTGGGGACGCGCGAATGGGGGAGGAATCATCGAGCGGGGATGGGTCCGATTCTGGCGATGGGGACGATATCGGTGATAGTGACGATGAGGATCTGGATAAGGTCGATTTCGACGACGTGGGGGTGCGGAGGGGGGTGGCGGGGGAGGGGATTGGGGCGGGGGGCGAGGGCGAGGGCGGGGGTGGGGGTGAGGGTGGGGAGGGGCGGGCGCGGATGGGCAGTAAAGAGAAACGGCGGAAGAGGGAGGAGAGGGAGAGGGCCGTGCTCGAGGCAGAGGTGAGTGTGGGGTTTGTGTTAAGTATGCGTGCGGGTGTGAGTGGCGATGGGGGCCATCGGTTTGTGGCTTGCGTATGGGTCACGCGTGCTCGGGCAATGCTGAAGCAATGCGCGGCACCCTGTTGCGCGTGCGGGGATGTTCGATTTCATCCCCTCGCCTCGTGAGCTATCGTGTCTTCTTTCGATGTTACCCCAACGTGCCGTAGCGCCGGCACGCAACGTGCTGTGCGCATCATTCCGCGAACCTCGCCCCCGCAGCGCCGCAAGGTGGAGGGCGACGCGCCCGCGAGCGAGCACGAGTTCGAGGCCCTCTGCGTCGCCTCGCCCAACAGCAGCTACATCTGGGTGCGTTACATGGCGTGGCTGCTGTCCCGTGACGACGTGGCCCGGGCACGCGAGGTGGCCGAGAGGGCGCTGCGGACCATTAGCCAGAGGTGAGGGAGTGCGATGGGATGTGGAATTTGCATGGCTGTGTGTTGTGAAAAATGGGTGGGACCCCCACCCTGGGAGGGGCTGAGAGTGACTCGTCGCACCGCCATCCGCCCCCGCCTGCCTCATGCAGCACCTCTCTGAGAGGGGCTGGGAGATCGCCCGCTGCTAGGAAGTCGCGGAACGGTTCGAATTTATATATAAATTACAATTATCGTCGCAACTGCAGGGAGGAGAGCGAGAAGTTCAACGTCTGGGTGGCGTATTTGAACCTGGAGGCGCAGTATGGCGGCCCCTCCGCCGCCGCGCAGCTCTTCCAGCGCGCGCTGCCCTACTGCGAGCCCAAGAAGATTTATATGGCGATGCTGGACATCGCGGAAACGAGGGGCGACAAGGAGACGGCGCAGGCGAGCGATGCACGCTAGGATGCGCTGCGGCGGTGCAGGACGCATTTGCAGTCACAGGAAGGGGCGGAGAGGTCGTCGGGGGGTATGTATTGTATATATAGAGAATTCAAGAGTCATAGGGAGGTGCAGGCTGGGCGCAGAGAGGCGCAGCGGGGAGTTGGGCCATGCGCTTCCCCACCGAGCTGCAGCTTGCCTCCAACCTCCTCTCCGCTCCGCGACACACACTACGCGACGCTCCGTGTCACCCTTTTCGTCACGAACCCGCATCCGCGCCCCGCCCCGCAGGACATGCTGCGCCAGCTGTGCAAGAAGTTCCATGACGATCCCCAGGCGTGGCTGCGGAAGGTGCGGTGGCATCTGCGCCAGTCGGACGCGGCCGGCGCGCGGCAGGCGATGGAGCGCGCCATGCAGGTGCTTCCGCGGCACCGGCACGTGGAGATGGCCACGCAGGCGGCGCTGCTGGAGTTCCGGGAGGGGGCGCCCGAGAGGGGCAGGTGAGGACCTGCAGGAGTAGTGGCGAAGGGAGAAGCATAGTGCGTGATTGGATCGAACGATCGAACAGGCTTGTAAATGAAATGTCACTGTCATTCGCGAGCTTTTCCGTGCCTTATCGTGCTACCTTGCACACCTGCCCCTCTCCTGCCCCTCTCCACGCACCGCACCGTCACCCAACACACCCTCCGCAACCCTTCACCTCTTCATTCCCCGTATACTATCCCCCAGGGGCGTGATGGAGGGCATCCTGCGCAGCTACCCCAAGCGCACGGACATATGGGGCGTGTACCTGGACCAGGAGGTTAAGCTGGGAGACGTGCTACGGGCGCGTGCTCTGTTCGAACGTGCTGTGGCCACGGACCTGCCCCCCAAGAAAATGAAGGCATTGTTCAAGAAATACGTGGCGTTTGAGGCGAGGAACGGGGACGAGGGTCGCGTGGAGGAGGTCAAGAGGAAGGCGATGGAATACGTGGCAAGGACGCTGAGGGTGGAGGGGTGATGAGAAGGGGGGGTGAGGTTGGTGGAGGTGGTGGTGCAGAAGTGGGGTGGGCGAGTGAGGGCGTGGTGGTGGGGTGTGGAAGTGGCGTGGTGAAGAGTGGGAGGTGGCTCATGCAGTGCTGCATTGGAGAGATAGATGTTGGGCTCTTTTGAGTCGCCTTGTGGGACACAGTTCGCTTGAAACACAAGAGTAAACACATGAGTTGTGTTCGGACAATGTCATTCTGGTAATTAGCCACAATCAGTGACGTCGCTTGGTCGCATTCAACACGCCCGACAGCTGCTGGTGCTGCCCAGGGGCCGCCCTTGCCGGCACGGCTCTGCAGAGAAACGCTCGCATGGGCAGAGTGGAGGGTGAGAAGTACACAGAAAAGGCTTGAAACACGGAAACGCGAGAGCACAGGGATCGAACAGTTACACACCTGATAGCCACACCACCCCGCACCACGCATGGCGCGTTGCGATGGGCGGGGATGGGCAAAGGCCGGCGGAACGGTACGCAAGGGCAATGCGTCGTTGCCTGATATGCGCAAACACACGTGCGTGTAGAGAGCAGCGCCGCAAGGGCCGCGGTTGTTGTGGCACTCGAACATCGCTGAGTCAAAGCCGGGTCGCTCGTCACTACTGAGAGAGCACCGTCGCTTGGGCTCATGGCCCTCTTGAGTCGAACCAATCCCGTGCCTCGCCCTCCCCATCACTTGAGTTTCTTGCGCGTCAGTTCGAACAGCACGCTCGGCACGCGGTAGATGGTGACTAGTGTCCAGAAGAGCTCCTCCTCCATCTCAAGGTCACCCTCGGCGCGGGCGATGTAGATGTCGTCGATCAGGGCACGCATGCGCTGCGAGGGGGGGTGTGGGTGTGGGTGTGGGTGTGGGTGTGGGTGTGGGTGTGGGTGTGGGTGTGGGTGTGGGTGTGGGTGTGGGTGTGGGTGTGGGTGGGTGTGAATGCTAGGGGGTGGGAGTGTCGATTGCTGTCAACTACACACTAATCATATCATATCTTACCTTGGGATCCGGCGTCTGCTCGTAGGGTATCTTGAGCTTCATGTTAGTGACCGACACTCTCACGAACTTGCCCACGGCCCACACCACGCCCAGGTACAGTCCGCTGATGGAGAGAGACGAGAGCTGGGACCCAACGCCGCCCGTGCTGACCTTGTCGAGCAGGGTCACGACCTGGGGGGGTGATGGGGGGGAGGGGTGGGGTGAGAGGGGTGGTGAGGTGAGAGGGGGGTGGGAGGTGGGGGGTTGATGGGATGGGGTGGGGGGTGAGGGAGTGTGGCAAGGGAGGTGGGAAGTAAGAGGGGCGATAAGGGGACTGGGAGTTGCATGAGTGGCAAGCGGAACTGCACCAAGCTCCCTTACTCCCCTCAAAACCCCATCACCTGCCATGCCTTTTCCTAATTACCCCATCGCCCCCCATCATCCCCCTCATGTCTCGCCTGTGGTCCGTTATAGTTCCCGTTCCCATAGCACGTCGCGTGGCTGTCGTTGGTCGATGCCCCGCTGAAGGCCGCAGCACGATTGGAGGCGTACCCGCAGTACACGGCCCACCAGGCGTCGCCCGCCGCATCCGTGTCCAGTTGCAGGTCACAAAAGACCTGAGAGCAGAGGTGTTGATTTTGAATGAAGATGACTGGAATTGTAATTGGGATCTTTGGGGTGACTGCAACCTTCTGGTCGCTGGTCCACAGCCCCATCGACGACGCGCTGCTCCCCACTCACCCACTCACCCACACCCATTCACACACCCATTCCCATTCATCTAATCACACCCACTCTCATGCAACCTCCCACCTTCTGGTCGCTGGTCCACAACCCAGTTGACGACGCGCTGCTCCCTTCCCCCGCCGCCGCCTCCCTCAACACCGCGTACTTCTCCCTCCTACTATACAGCAGATCGATCCCCTGGTATCCCGTATTCACCGAGCACGTGCTCCCACCCACGCGCCAGAACAGCGTGTAGAGCCCCGCCTCGCTGCCGGCTGCCGCGTCCAGCGTGGCGCGCGTGGCTGTCCCGTTCAGCACCGCCAGAACCGCAGACACCGACGTTGGGCTCAATTCGGTCGACACCTGCGCCTGGCACTCCCCCGCAGCTTTGTCGTTGCGGCTGAAGGACCACTGGAAGTCCACGGTCACTGACGCCAGGGGATCCGCCAGAACCGCCGCCAGTCTGGCGCGTAGCGGGGGGGTGACCTGCCAGCGCGTGGACGACCGCGGGTCGATGCAGAGGAGTTGCAGGGCGGATGGGGCGTAGTTACTGAGCTCTGGGGGCCTCGCATTGGCCCCAGTCCAGTCCTGGGTGGACCACCGGTAGCCGCCCGTGTAGACGGGGACGGTGAACTTGGCGCCGATGGGGGCGCCGTCGACGGAAGTGGACTGCGGTGAGGGGTGGGGGAGGGGTGATTGGGGTGATTGATTGGTCTGTGCCGACGTGTTAACGGTGTCGACAGGTGCCTATGTCTACCACACATAGACTTCCCATTCACCAACAATGCCCATTGCAACTACAAATGCTCCCACATCACGCTCAGTCACTCACCGTCGGCAGCGTCGCCCCAATGCTGACTTGCACGGTATCCACATGCACCGTGGGCACTTGGAAGGCCGGGTTATAAGCGGCGAAGAGCATCAGCGGCATCCACACCAACGCGCACAGGGCGCAGAAGAGCAGCACTCCCTGCAGCACCTTGCGCCAGCTCGGCTCCTTGCGGCCCAGGTAGCGGAAGTGACTGGGGGTATGAGAGGGGGGAAGAGTGAGTGAGTGGGGGTGATTGGGGGGTCGCGGAAGGGGGGAGTGGGTGGGGGTGGTGGGGAGGTGAGTGGGGGTGGGGGTGAGTGAGGGAGTGAGTCAATGAGTGAGTGAATGAGTGAGTGAGGGAGGGAGGGAGGGAGTGAGGGAGTGAGTGAATGAGTGAGTGAGAGAGTGGGTGAGGGAGGGAGTGTGGGTGAGTGGGTGAGTGAGTGTGGCATGTGTGAAACTGAGTGCATTGCTTATCACCCCCCAAACCCCCCACCCCCCATTATTACTCCTCTCCACTTACCGAATGTTCCTGTCGAAGGTCGCCAGGAACAGCGCCGCGTGGATGTCCTCGATCAGCAGCCAGTCGGAGAACCGCAGCGTGGTGAGCGTGCACGCCCAGTCCAGAAGATGCCGCAGCTCAAACACGAAGGGAATACCCGTGGTAATCGTGTAGATGTACCACCCGATCGCATTCGGGAACTGCAGGAACAGCTGCGAGTATCTGCCGATGCCGTTGCGGTAACTGGATGCTTCCGGGTAGCCCGACCGCAGCTGCAGCGCCCCAAACACCAACGCAGATCCTTTTAGCAAAAGGAATATTCGCAGGTGCACGCCGGCCGGGGACTTGAGGCTGGAGTACCAGTAAGCGCTGGTCACGCCGCCGACCAGTATTGACACTTGGAAGTAGTGAACGATGGCTTTGAGGAAGTGGGAGCCCATGGTGTAGGCGAGTCGGTCGAGCACCATGAGCAGGAACATGCCGATGAGCAGGCCCAGGAAGGAGAGGGGGACGATGCTGGTGCCTGGGGGGTTTGGGGGGGTGGGGTGGGGGGAGTGAGGGAGGGTTGGAGTGGGTTGGTGGGGTACAGGAATGGTGCGGTATGGAAGGGCGGGACATCGAAAGCGCAACCCTTGCTTCTGCTACCAAGCCATCCCTCATCTCACCGGTGTTGGCGACGTCATTGTCAATTCCCAACACCCAACCCCATACATACTACTACATACTACTTACTTGTCATTCACCACTCCCAACACCCACATCCTCACATATATAACTAACATACATCAACCACTCATCTAACCCATCTCACCCGTGTTGGCGAAGTCGGCGACGGTGGGGAAGGTGGCCCGGAAGAATATCGCGGCGTACAGGAAAGCGAGGAAATCGAGTCCGATCGTCACGGGATAGAAGTCCTGCCTTTCCCGGGAGTGGCCCTCGATGTGCAGGATCTGGGAGCCGCCGTAGCCGCAGTCGGGGAGAGCGGGGTCGTAGACGGGGTTGGGGTGGAGCCTGGGGTTGGGGGGGTGAGGAAGTGAGGGGTTGGTGAGATGCCACTCATTGCACCCTGTTAGTAGCCCACTCCTCTCACCTGATCGCACCTCATGCCACTTCCACAGTCACACACTCATCTCACCTCACGCCACCCTCGTGCCCCTCCCCCGCCCCATTCCCCTGCATCACAGGCCCCGCCGTCGACGGCCGCTCCCCATCCCCAGCCGCCCCCGCCACGCGTAACGCGCGCCCGCTCCCGCCCTCCTGATGCGCCACTCCGCTGATCGTCACGACGCTGGAGGCCGCGGGCGGTGGCGCGGGGCGGCGGGGGCCCGATACTTCGCCAGGCGAAGCGCCCACTGCCGCCCCCGCTGCCGCCTCCGCTGTCACCCCCGCCCCCGCCCCCGCTCCCACATTGGTCGGAGTGACGACATCCGATCGCATCTCTTGCTCTGGGGTTGGCTCGAGGGTAATGGACACGCCAGCGCCCGCAGAGGAGGCGGAGGGTGGGGGAAGGGACGGGGGAGGGGTGCGGGGATGGAGGGGCGTGCCGGCTGCAGGGGCGGAGAGGGGAGGGGTGGGGTTGAGGATGGGGTTGTGTTGGTAAGCACATGTGAGTCTATGTAAGCATGTGAGCATGTGTAAACATGTGAGCATGTAAGCATATACACATGTAAGCATGTAAGTAGTAGTACACTAGTCCTGATATAGCTATGCAAGCATCCCTGCAGTCCCTCACTCGTGGCGCTGAAGGGCGAACGTTGGTGCTGGTGCGAACCCAGCGCCCCCACCCCCACCCCAGGGGCGTCAAACGACGCCCGATTGGCCATATCCGAACTGGATCGATACACCGACTCGATCCCAATCCCAGGCCTCCTCGCAAGCGCCGGCAAGCCGTCGGCCCCCACACCGCCCCTCAGCGTTCCCTCATCCCCCACCCCCGCCATGCGCCCCTGCGCACCCCAACCCCCGGACTGCGCCGCCCGCAGCTCAAAGTCGTGGCTTTGCGTGGGCGACCGACCCCACGGCACGGCCTGTAAGGGCGCGTGGGCGGCTCGTGCCATGGGGAGGTGCCTCACAGCACGTGTGAGGTCCACCTCGGATCGTGATGCGGCCATGGACCGGCTCGCCAGGTCCAGGGGCCCGGAGCTCTCCGTGTGATGCACGACGGTGTCCTGGGGACAAGGGGGAGTGGGGGTAAGAGATGAGGGAGTGGGGTGTGGAAAGTGGTGAGCGATGAGGGGGTGGGTGGGTGCGGGATGGAGGTGTGTGTGGGTAGTTTGAAGTGGAAGAGCGGGTGGGTTAAGGACAGGGAAGGTGCATGCACGCGAATGCAGGTGGTGTGGGTGCGAGTGTGCGTGCATACGCGTGCTCAGGGCGTGTGTAATGGTTGCGAAGTAACAACCCATGCACGGCTCGCCAGTAGCACAAACACAACACCATTACACCAGCCACCCCCCTCACCCTCCGAATCCCCGACAGGCTGTTGGCGACGCTGCGATCGGGGTGCCTCCTGCCACTTGCATCCGACCGCAGTTGCGGGCGGTGGGGGGAGGGCGTGACCCGACCGCTGTCCGGCCCCTGCGTCCCCTGCCACCCCTGCGCCTTCTCCTCTTCCATTATCTCATCGTCTGAATCACCGGGCATCGCGTCGCGACCCGGCACGAGCCCCTCAGCCACCTTGAGCCGGATGGGCGATGGGGCGTGCAGTGCGGCGGGTGCGACATCACCCTGCATGTCAGTAACCAGTGTGGGGTCCAATGCTGCCAGGTCGACGCCAGTATCGATGCCCAATGAGCGGCGGCGCTGCAGGCGGTCCAAGTCCGCGACCTGCGTGGGGGGGGGGAGATGGGAGGGGTGCGGTGAGGTGTGGCAGACATGCGTGGGGTGAGAGGGGAGGGCGCGTGTGTGCAACGGTGTGTTGTCCGAGACTCAATTCCATCAGTCGTCAACCTGCCCATGTGTCGCAACATTATACATTGTCAAAAGCAAGGCTCTTGCATCCATACTCACCTCCAGCTCTCTTGCATCAACGCAACGCAATGCACCGCATCCCCTCACCTCCGCAACACCCTCGTCGCAGGTGAGCATCGACCCCAGTGCCGCGCTGGGCAGCAGGCATCGGTATTCCCTCCACGTGACACCCGCCGCATCTCTCCCTTTGATCTTGGTCGACAATGCCAGGCCCTCCAGCATGGGGAGCATGTCCCGCATCCACTGCAATAGGTGAAGGGATGTAAGAAGGGTCTGTTAGAGTAGACAGTGAGAGGCCCAGCATCATAGCATGGGGAGCAGGACTCGCATCCACTGCGACGGATGATGGGGTGGCTGTTAAGTGCATATCGTGCGATGAGCCTGTACTAGGAAGGGTGCAAGGGGTACCAAGTGCACATGGGGCAACAAGCATTGAGACGCCGCTCTGCACATCCACACTTACTCGCCATGCCCATCCACCCCGCACACCCCCACCCCCCAACCCCCCCATCACCCCACCTGCGGCCTCTGCCCCGCCCACATCTGGTCGATGTGCCGCGTGTGCCTCCCCGCCAGCACCAGAGCCCTGACAAAGTCGCGAGAGGGAGTGACTGACCGCGGCACCAGCCCCCGGCCTTTGCGGTGGGCTGGGCCGAAGCCGGTGCGCGGGAAGAGCTCCACGGTGAGTGCCAGGATGGTCCAGCCGCGGATGGAGCGGCCCAGGCGCTGCGGGGGGGGTGGAAGGGGTGGGCAGGGTGTGAGAGGGGCAGGGGAGGGCGGTGCAATGCGAGGGGTGTGACATTGGTGGGAGTAATGCGAGGGACGCAAGTCACACGGCTGGAAGGCAATGACAGTATGCAACTACACAGTGACTGTGCAAGAGATACAACCGACGCAACTGCTACACCCCCACCCCACCACCCCACACCCCCCCACTCCTTTCTCTCCCCTGCCCCCCTCACCTCCGTCACGGGCAGCTGCATGGCCTCCGCGGGGTCGACGATCTGCTCCAATCGGTACAGCCGCAAATCCATCGGACCCACCGCAGCCAGGTTGACCTGCCCCTCGCCCCACCTTGCCTCAGGCAGGCCCATCCTAACCCCCTCCGGATCCCCCGGCGACGCCAGATCTCCCCCGTTGCTCCCCACCTCCTGCCGCGGCGACCCCAGCTGCGATTCGCCAGACAGCCCCGCATCCGACTGCCGCGATGCGTGCTCCTCCTCCACCCCCGCCCCTCGCGCCCCCTCATTCCCCGACTCCCTCGCGCCCGGCCCCGCTGCGGATTCTTTCTCAGACGCCCGCGCCGCCCCCCGCCTCTCCCACACCTCCGGCGCAGCGTCTAAGTCATGACGCGCCGTGTTGAGCCACTTGCGCTCCACGTGCCGCACCTGGGCGATCCTCACAGTGTCCAAAACCGCTTGCAGGAACTCCTGCATGCGCGCGTGGGCCTCCGAACTCTGCGGCGGCACCGCTGCGGCCGCCCCCGCCCCAGGCGCCACGACCCCGGTCGGCAGCACCGGCTCGCGCGTGTTAAGCGCCACCACCACTCTGGCAAAGTACGGCTGCCGCTCTGTGCTCGTCGCCGTGCCGCGCGCAAACACCAGCGCGCGTGTGAGCGCCAGCCGCGCCCAGAACAGCACGCTGCGCCAGAGGGACTGTGCACGCTCGGCGTGGGTCTGCTGCCCACGCCCCTCCGCACCCCGGGGTCCCCTCAGCCCCTTGCCGCCCATCTGCCGCCGCAGCGACCCAGTCTCCGCAGCCTGCCCCATCCTCCGCAGCTCCCGCGCTTCCTTGACCCGCTTGTCCGCCTGTGCTTGCACCTCATACTGGCTAGTCAACACCGCACCCTTCGCCGTCCCCACCATCTTCAGAGCCTCCATGCGCCGCGCCCCGCCGTCGCCGCCCGCGCCATCCGACGAGCTCCGCCGCGCGGCGTCAGTGTCGAAACCCTCCTGGGGTAATTGGCCCCCTTGCCCGCCCGCCCCTGCACCGCCACCCCCCGGTGACAGCAGCGGCCGCCCCGGCGCGCCCTGCATGGCCGCGCGCTCCGCAGCGCGGGAGAAGGCGCGGCGGGTGCGGAGAGCCGCGGTGTAGGCGATGAGCGAGAGATAGGCGAGGAAGAGGGGGATGGCGCTGGCGGCGTGCTCGTGAAGGCCGGCATACAGCACGTTCACGGACAGGACCGAGTAAGGCCCGAAGTCCTTGCAGTAGAGCGACGTGAAGATCTCCAGGAGGTAGTCGATCACGATCATGGCCTCTAGGTACGTCTGAAGCGCTTGCCAGAAGCTGTGAGAGGTCTTTTCGGCCACCAGGCACACCCCGAGCACAATCGCCACCAGCAGAGCGCTCAGCACCCCAACGTCGATGACGAAGAGCAGCGATAGGAAGAGATAGGAGAGCAACAAACGGCCGTCCGTCTCACGGAAGAAGGTCCGCATGTGACGGGCCACCCAGAGGCCGAACCGCACGAACGGGCTCGGCGGCTCGCCCACTTCCGACGACCAGATCATCTTCGGGCCGTGCCGGGCGGCGCCGCGGCCCGTGGCGCTCCTCGCGCCGCCCACCGTAGACGCGGTATCCTTGGCAGTGCCTGCCCATAGGTCGCTCGGGTCGCGTTGGTCAGACACATTGGACGTCGACCCTTGGCGCTTGTGCCGGGGCGTCAGCCGCGCTGGGGGCTTGCCGACAGCCGTCCCTTTGGATTTCGCCAACACCACGCGGCGCGTGGGGCCCTTGGAAGCGCCCTTCTGCCTATCAGGGCCGCCCCTTCGGTCGTTGTGACTGTGACCGTGGTGACCGTCAATGTCGTCCACCCACCCAGGGCATCCCTCCAGATAAGCGTTGCCCGTGAAGCCGCGCAGCTTGGCGAGCTTGATTGCCTGCTCCATGGCCTGTGGCCGCCTGACGCGAGTCGAGTCAGCACCAGCCGCCAGCACAGATACCGACCGCTTGTGGGGGCGCATGGCGGCAACCGAGGTGTGCGCTGCAATGGCCCCCGAGTCCTGCGCTGCGCCGGGGTGCGCTGCGGTGGTGGCACTCGCGTCGTTGAGGTGCTCGCCCTCCAACAGACCCACCAACTCCTGCAGGAGAGGGTGGGTGGGGTGGGGTGAGCGGAGTGGGTTGTGTAAGCAGGGTGAAAGTGTTGGTGCTGGATGAGGGCGTTCACGAGAGACACAAGTAACTCAAACCATTCAGCAAATAGCCGTGCATGCTTCGCTCACCTGTAGCTCTTGGGGGTTGGGGTTGCCGGTATATGCGACCTTCATGACCGCCGCCCTCAGCTCCTTGACCCTCCTCTTCCTCCTGGCGCGCCACTTGCTGGTCGCCTCCGCCACCGCGGCCTGCTTCGCCTTCCACGCCTCGGCCTCCCTGGCCCTCGCCTCCTCTCTCTTCATGTCCAGTTCGGCCGACAGTCGCACGATGCGTCCGAACAGGTCCGAGTTGCGCACGTTGACCAGGAGCCTCAAAAGCATGAACAGCAGCACCTCGGCCAGGTTGCCCCGGCGCGTGAGGGCCAGGGAGTCCTTTGCGCTGTAGACCTTCCGCATGCCGAAGATGTGGGTGGCCTGGCAGGACCCGCCACCGTGGAAGGACGAGTAGGTGGCGTAGCTGAGGAAGTCCCACGGGGCTTGCACGGCCAACACGACCAGGATGACGACCAGATTGACCAGCTGCAGGGCGCGGAGGGACAGCCAGGCGGCCAGGCCTCGGCGGCGGGTGCGGAGGCGCAGGTTGGTGCGGATGCTGCGGGTGGTGGGGTGAGAGGTGAGGGGTGAGGGCGAGGGGTGGAGTGGGGTGAGCATGTGGGGTGGGGATGATGGGTGGGTGGTACACAGCAGTGCGAGGGGTGCTGTGGCATGAACGGTGCTGTGGGGTGTAATGAAAGAGGTGGGGATAGTAAGCCTCACCGGAACAGGTATGTGGCGGCGAGCAGGTAGAAGAGGTGTAGCACGTCTTGGGAGACCGTGGTGAGGATGACGACCACGACCAGCAGACTCGAGTAACAAGAGGTGGGCGTAGAAGCGCAGTGCGTCCAGCACCGTGTGGCATCGCCAGTGGGAGGTGGACAGGCGGGACCAGAGCAGGCCGGCCTCGTCTCTGCGGAGGGGGGTGGGTGGGGGTGACGGGTGGGTGGTGGTAAGAGTGGTAGAGGGTGGTTCAAGGTGAGTGGTGGTGGTGAGAATAGACAGCCACTCAAGGCCAGTTAATAAGGCTATCACTTGTCCCACCCTCACCTCCTCAGTCCCTTCACCATGCCCTGTCAATAACACCCATCCCACCCTCACCTCCTCAGTCCCTTCACCATGGCATGCACCAGCTTGGGGACCTTGGCGACCGGGTTCTCGACATCGGCACGCTCGTGCGACCGCCACGCCTGGGCCATGATGGCTGCGGGGATGGGGGTAGGGATGGGGTGAGCAGTGAGATGGGCAAAGTAGGCAATGTAAAAAAGCAATCAGTGACATGTGCAGAGCAGGCGATGTGATGTGGGTGAGCAGTGATGGTGCAGACAGTCGAGGGGAACAAGCAAGCAGCGATGGTGCAGACACAAAAAGGCGAAGCGGGTGACCAATTCTGCCACCTGCTCGCATCCATAGTAACCATCCACCACCCCCACCGCCCCTCACCCCCATACTCGTACGTCATGCACGCTCACAGCTACTCATGCACCACCATCACCCCCACCGCCCCTCACCCCCATACTCGTACGTCATGCACGCTCACAGCTACTCATGCACCACCATCACCCCCACCATGCCTCGCCCCCGTACTCGTACGTCATGCACGCTCACAGCTACTCATGCACCACCATCACCCCCACCATGCCTCACCCCCATACTCGTACGTCATGCACGCTCACAGCTACTCATGCACCACCATCACCCCCACCATGCCTCACCCCCGTACTCGTACGTCATGCACGCTCACAGCTACCCACCCTACCCATCCACCATCAATACCACCACTCACCCCCGTACTCGTACGTCATGCAAGCGAAGGCAAAGAAGAGGAACCACACCGTCGCCGACTCCACGCGGCGGTACCCCAGCCACCGGCCGACCGTAATCCACATAAGAGACGACCCCTGCAGAGCCGCAAACTCCTCCCTTGTAGTGGCAGTCGGCCTCGGCACCGGTTGTGCATATGGCTGCACGTAGTCTGGGCCGTGGTAGCCGGGCACGTTGGGCGGCAGTCCCACAAACACCAAATACTGGTAGGTCAGGATGCCGCACACGATGGCCATGACCCAGGGGTACACCCGTCGCAGCTGCGTCGACCGCGTCACAGCTGCGTGGGGGGCCTTGGATGCTCCTTCTCCGCAGGCGTCCCCAGCGTTGCCGGTCTTGGCAGCGGGCGGCTCGGGCGCGCGGGCGGCGTACATGGTGGTGCTGAGGAGCACGGCTAAGGCGACCAGCGCGAACGATATCACGCTGAACGACGAGAAAGCCGCCAGGAGCAGGAACAGCGAGGCGGCCTCTCGTCCCAGGATCAGCCACCCGCGCTCCATGAGCACCATCAGCCCCACCCCCGCGAACCGCATCTGCAGGTTGGCGCGCAGCGTGCGCTCTTTCCGGTCCCTCAGCTCCCGCGCCTCCCGCTCCGCATTAGCCTCCGCCCTGTCCCTCCCCTTGCGGCCCTTGCCCAGCCGCCGCGACCCCACAACCTCCGCGCTGCCCGCCAGCCGCGCCCCGGGGCCGTCGGCTTCCCCATGAGACGACGCGTGGCGGACGGGTGGCGCGTCAACCGTCACGTCCCGCACCTCCCTCGATAGCACGTCCGCGGCCCTGCCCAGATCGAACTTCCCGATGTTCTCGCCCGAAAGAGAGCGATAGTGCTTCTTGGGCCTGGCACCCCCTGCCCCCGTGGGTGGGGTCCAATTTAGCGCCAACGATGCCGCGACGGACGCTCCCATCGCCGAGGGGCCCAGGGACAGGCACCCCATGGTCTGGCCGCGGCGGTGGCCGGGGCGAACGGGGAATGCGGGCGCGGGGGCGGGGGCGGGGGAGGGGCCAGTGGGGTCGGGCGACAGGCGTCGCCACGGAGCGTCCGCGTTGGGGAGGGGCAGGGTGCGCGCCAGCCCCACTGCTGCGTCCCGGGAAGGACTGAGCCCGCGTCCCAGCGGCGCCTGCGCCGTCTGCGGCCGGCTGACCCCCGGCTGGCTGTCACCCGGTGCGTCCGCCCCCACCGCGCTCGCCCCCTCAGCCCCGGGCGCCCTGGCAATCGCCCTCTGCCCCAGCTGCCTCTTGTTCATCTCCTCCTGCTGCGTGCGGATGGCCGACAGCAGCGGCTCTGCCAGCTTCCTCAGCCGCTGCGCGAGCGTCATCTCCAGCAACCCGCGCTTGGGCCCCCGCAACTGGGCGCTGACGCTCCGCTCCAATGCCTCCAGTCGATCGGCGGGCGCCGGCCAGAAGAGCGCGCAGGGCTCCCCGAGGTCCCCCGCGTCGCGGCGCAGCACGTCCGGCAGCGATGCGAGCCACCGAGCGGACGCAACCTCGATGGCGACAAAGGCCACCAGGAGCGCCTTGGGCCTCAGCACTCGCTCCATGTCCGGCGTGGCGCGGCTGAGGCTGATCCCCGCGGACACGAGGTACTCGGTGGAGGGCAGGCCGAGCCAGTTGAACCAGTTGAGGGCGTTGGGGCTGACCTCCTCCAATCGCTGTCGTAGGTCGTTAAGCTGCAGCAGCCACAGCATGAGCAGCGTGGCGACGGCATAGGTGCGGATGACGGCGACGCCGAAGAGGGAGAGGCGCGCGGAGAGGCGCCGCGCGTGGTCGCCGTTATCTGGCCGGCACGACACCGCCCACGTCAGCACGCTGAGTGCCGTTAGCACCAGGAACAGAGCTCCCAAAGCGCCCCGGTTGCGCACGGAGTCGAAGAAAGTGAAGAGCAGCAGCATGCCGACGCGGTTGCGGATGAAGAAGCGCTGCAGGGTGTGCGCAACGTTCGCGTGCTTGCCCATCGGGTCTTTGGCGGGCGGGCCCGCAGCGCCCGGGCGAGCGGTAACCTCGGCTCTGCGTGCTCTGAGGATTGCGGCGTACTTGGTGGCCATGCCGGCCCGGTAGGACATCCTGTAGAGTGCCACGAGCCACAGGATGAGGGCGGGGCGCAGCAGCTTGCGGAACAGCTGCCACCCTGTGGGGTCAGTCAGGAAGCCCCATGTGTACCGCAGCTGGGTGACCTCGGTAGCCGGGAAGGAGTAGAATCGCTGGCGTAAGGGGAAGGAGAGGGCGTACTGGGTGAGGAAGTCCCCCAGAGCGTAACACGCCAAAGCCGTCACGAGTAACCACCGCGCGATGCCCAGTCGGGGCAGGTGGTAGGGGTTCGCGTCGACGGGCTCGCCGAGGCGGGCGGCGATGGAGGCGCGCACGAGTGGCGGGTAGAGCAGCACCGCGCAGATGAGGACGAGGTATCCCAGGCCCACGAGGGACCCCGGCTCGACGTCCACCACGACCATCACGTAAGTGGCCAGCACGATCACGTGGATGCCGTAGGAGGTCGCCAGGTGCCCCGCGACGCGGATCAACGCCTCCTGGTACCCCCGCAGCTGCTTGTTGCGGCGAGTGCTCTCGGCGCTGACGACGCGCCTCTGCCGGGCGAGGGCCTCGCGGGTCGCCGCCTCCTCCGCTGTCCCCTCTTCCTCGTTCCCCTCCTCCTCCTCCACCCGCACGCGGTACCGCTCCGGCGCCGGCTGCTCGCGGGGCGCGGCGCGGAACGCCCCCAGGCTTAGCATGCGCTGGCTAGGGGACGCGAATCGTCGCCTTCGCCCTTCCTCATTGAAGGCGTGCCACGTGGCGAGGAGCAGGATGACGAGCACGGGTATCATGTCGCTGACCGGAGAGGGGTCCCAGAGGCCGAAGAGGCGAATGGTGGTCTCCGAAGAGGTCAGTCGGGTCGTGCTTGACGGTTGGGGCACGGATGTGGGGATGCTGGCGTAGGCGTGGCAGGTGGAGAGGCGGTCGTGGTAGATGAGGTCCGCGGAGGTGCCGTAGATGCCGCTGCGAGGAGGGAGTGGAAGGGGTGCGCGTAAGACACCAGTGGGTTGGTGACGGTGGGTTGCTTTGTGCGATGGGTAGCTGTGAGGCGAGGGACGAGCAGTTGTGGTTTCGATGGGTTGCGGGGTAGCAAGCGAGCCGCTGGTTAGGCAAAGATTCGATTCTCACCACAGCGAGGGCATCTTGAGGGCGAACATGGTGAGGAGGTGGAGGGAGGCGTAAAGCCGCACCGAGTAGTGCTTGTTGGTCTTGCCGGTGGTGAAGATGGTGAGGATCGAACCCTTTTCGAGATGGGGCACCACCTCCATGACTCCTCTCCCCAGGATGCGCAGCACGAAGACCACGTAGATGGCGTGCAGCACGTCGTTGTGAGACACGCCGACGGCAAAGAGGGCGATGGGGAGGCCGGCGTAGACCAGCGCCCACTCCACCATAGCCAGCCACCGCTGCATGGCGATAAGGATCTGCAGCCAAGAGACGGGCGAGCCAAAGATGGTCAGTGCATGGGTCGGGTATAGCAACTAGATGGCGACGGTGCAGTTCGTAGTGGGTGCGCTCACTGCCAGCCCACCAAGCCCACTGCTGACAGTGCAGCAATTGCCGAGGCTGTATAAAGACAACCAGTGCATGGTGCGATTCTAACACCCCACGCCCCTCGCCTGCTCTCTCCACCGCTCCACATCCTCCTCCGTCACCACAGGCGCGTGGTTGCCCGCCCCCGCCGTTGTCCCCAGGGCCGGAGGTGACGTGGCCCTCGCCCGCGTCTCCACCTCGCCCCCGCGGGCAGGGGCGCCCTCCGTGGCCCGCTTTGGGGACGCCCCGCCCCCGCTATTGCCCGTGTCGGCCCTCTGTAGGTCTCGGTTGGCGCCTGTTGGCCGGGCGTGGTGGCCTAACGGCGTCTCTGGGGAGCTAAGGGTGTCCTGGCCCTGGATGACGGAGCTCGTGTCGGATTGGTAGCCCGAGGTGAGGCCGGAGACGCCTGGGGGGCACATAAGCGGGGTGGGGTAATTGGACGGATGGCGTGCGAGGGTGACGGTGTGACAGCTGCAACGCACGCAGTGCATGGAGCCAAGCGCGGTGCAGAAAGTCGCAGTGCTTGCCGTACAGACGATCATTGCTAGCTAGTGGTGATAGAGTGGGCCATGGCAGCTGGTAAGGGGTGCTGGAATGCCGGTGCATGCGCGAACACTGTCGTTGTCACATACCGCTAACCCGCTCTTAGCTAAGAGCCACGACGCCCACCTGGGTGCAGGCTGAGCCCGCTCTTGACCAGGTACATCGACCGGTACTTGCGGCTGACGGTGGCCATAAAGAAGGCCTCGCCGAGGATGCCTAAGAGCGGCAGCATCGCCATAGGGTGCGCGTCGAAGGAATAGAGGCCGATGGAGTGGGCCAAGTCGATGCGGCCGAGGGTGGAGCCCGACAGGGAGTAGAGCAGCACGGGGCGCAGGGCTGCGGGGGGCGGGGAGGGTGGGAGTTGGGTGACGGTCTGCGGTGTGTGGGCTGGGGGCCGCTTACGCAACGACCGGCCCCGTCGCTCCTCAGCCGCACCTGTGAAGGTGTAGCAGCCAGCGAACCACGCGAGGAGCCAGTAGAAGATGGGTCGGGCCACTTTGTCCACCTTCCGTGCGCCCCTGCGCGCAGAAGCGGGGGCAGCATGGGTGGCATGGGTGTACAAGGGTGCCAGTCAACTGGGCAGGGGTCGAGCAAAGCGGTGTAAAGTCAGACCCCATTAACATTTACGTCGTGACTCTGACCCGATATCGTGTGCGCATGGGCTCGTGGGGCGAGCGCTGTGTCACCACACCCGCGCACTCACCACCGCGCCTCGGCAGACAGCACGAAGAGGCCGAGGGAGAGGGAAAGGAAGGCCAGGAAGCTGGGCAGCGCGAGGCTGACGAAGCACAGCGCCGTGGCTGCCACGTAGGTCTTGCCGCAGACCGCCTCGGCCACGGTCGTGATGTAAGCCACCGTGGTGTCGACCGTGTTGTTCAGCACAAGGTCCGCCAGCTTCTTGAAGAGCATCAGGATGATCTGACGCGCGTAGCCGGACCGCGCCAGGGTCGTCGCCTGCGGCAGACACCACAGTGTTGAGAGGTCGTCAAATGCATTGCGCCTCTTGCTTTGCATTCCTAGTGAACCCACACCCACAGTACAGTGCGCCACACTTGCGCGCATGCGCATCTCTCGCACCTAAACCTCAAAAAGCGACTGTGTGTCTTATTTGCAAGTAGCGCTCCCCGACACCCCACACTCCTCACCTCTGCGCCCTTCTTCGCCTCCCCTCCCGCATCCCCAGCGCCGCCCTTGGCCCCCGCAGTGGCCCGCGCCTGCGTTGCCCGCGCCGCCACCCGCGGCGACAGCAGTGACCCCGCCTCTCGCAGTTGCGAGGGCGACCGGGAGGGCGGCATGGTTCCCGTCCGCACTAGCGCACCCCTCGGTGCTTTGGGCACAGGGTCCACTTGCTCCTCGTCCGCGATGTCCGGCGGGAGCACCGACAGCCCCCCGGCCTTGAAATTTGCCATCTTGGCTGGGGATGACAGCACGGTCTGCAACCGCCTGTCGCTTGGCACCTGCACCACTAACCCACGCCCCGCCGTGCTGCCCGGCCCCCGCGCCCCGGCCCCCCCCGCGGAGTCGCTGGCCGGCGCGATCTCCTCCGGAATTCTCGACACCTGCCGCCGCAGGAAGCCCCCTCCCTGGGGCACCACCGACCGCTCGCTCGCCGTCACGGACCCCTGTCGCGTGTTGCGAGGGCCGTCCTGGAAGCCACCCCCCTCCATCCACCCCAGCACATCGTACTGCAACAGCAAAGACCAGGACAAAGGTCATGGCAACACTCTCACTCCAATGTCACGGGCGCTCTGTGTGCAACGGATGCGTACTAACACCACAGCCATCAATGCCACATGCGCACATCGCGTGCCGCCCCTCGCCTCGTCTTCGCTGCTCTCGAGTTCGTCCTCAAAGACGATGTCCGGCTCCGTGACGCCGAGCACCTGCCGAGCCATCTTCTCAGAGATACCGTACTGCGCCGCCTGTAGGACCATCGTGTCCTCTGCCCTCACCACCACGTGCTCGTGCCCCACCGCGCCCCTCGATTCCTGCGAATAGGAATCGAATAGGAGCGATAGATGGGAAGATACGTGTGCTTCGCCCCACCCTGTGCGCCAACGCCACAGTCGCATTCATTGCCGCTGCTGCGTTCGATTCGATCACTACAATGCTCAAACCAGATACCATCCATGGCACGAGTCCTCATACCCCATCGCAGCGCACCTGCTCCTTCGCGCGCGCGTGCAGCCACTGCTTGCTGGCCAGCGCCCCGATTGCCACGTACAGCCCGCACAGAGCCATGGCGTGCAGCACCCTCGGGACCAGCTGGTATGCCTTCAGCGACGCACTGATCTCGTACAGACCCAGTCTGCGGGGGAAGGCGCACCCGCGCATCGCTACCACAAACGCCGTCCAACTCAGTGACACAGCACGTGAGCCCTGCTGCGGTCGGCGCGTCGCTGCCGGCCCGCACTCACCCGAGCCCCATCTGCAGCGGCAGCCTCTTCCGGAACTCCGGGATCTGCCAGAGGTACTGCAGGAGGCCGTAGAGCAGCGTGTAGACCTGGAGCAGGCGGAACTGGTAGGCACGCACGGGCAGCTGGTAGCCCTTGCCCCAGTGGAGCACCCCTGCGGGGACGAGGAAGGCAAGGAATGCGTGTCAGGGCAGGCATGAAGAGGGCGAAATGGCTTAGAGGTACTCCAATCTGCTATGGGTGGAGAGGGTTGTTGCTAGTGAGTGTGAAGAGCAGGGCATCGCACCTCTCACGACGAGGGCCGTGTAGGGCAGGGAGAGCGTGCTGGGCCACGCGAGGCCGCAGACGACGATGCAGACGGCGGTGAGGATCTGGAAGGTGCCCACGCGCTGGTAGCGGTAGGGCTTGCTGTCGAACCCTTTGGCCCCGATGGCCTCGCGCAGGAAGACGAGGTTGTAGTTCTCGTGGAGCAGCGACTTGGCTTGGATCAGCTGCCGGGGCGACAGGAGCAGGAGGTAGTGGTGGCGCTGGGCGTGGGCGAGGAGGTCGCTGTGACGCAGGAGCTCGCGCGTGCTGGCGATGAGGAGGAGGAGCTGCGGGACGAGGTACCGCGCCCACTCCGTGCTCCGCGACAGTTCCGAGAAACCCATCACGCGCACCACAGTCGCGGCGGCCGCGGTGTGCGACACCTGCGGGCATTTGCGTCGTTGCGGAGCGTGAGGGGTCGCCGGGCTCGCCCGCTCGGCGCCCGCGGGTCTCGCTGCGCAACGAGGATGCAGCTGAGACGCGTCTCACCTTCGCGCCCAACGCGTAGCAGACCTGCAGCGCCATGTTTGCGAGGAAGTCCAGTAACGTGACCGCCAGGACCGCAGCGGGCAGGGCGCGCATCCACGCGACGAACGCGTACGTTGTCCGGTACCGTGTGCAAACGATGCCATAGACCATGAAGAGAAGCATGTAGACGAGCCCGACGATGGAGAAGGAAGTCAGCACCTGCGCGCGAGGCCCGTGAGCGGTGTGCTGGAGGTGCCTTCAACCCCGGATGGTCCAGACTCCTCGATCTCGCAATTTGGGATAGGCGGGTGCGCCCCCGGCTGCCGCGCGCCTCACCCGGGCGGCGAGGAACACGCCGAAGGCGAGCGTGGCTGGGTTCATCACCACGGCCCATTTCTTTCGGATAGACATCACCGTCGCCTCGTCCACCTCGTTGGTGACGGCGCCCGTCGGCACATCGCTCGTCGGCAGAACGGGCTGCCTGCCGCTGCGGAGGCTCCACCGCGCCGACATCTGCTCGCAAGGTGCAAGAGTGGGACCTTTCGGCGGGGAGATGGGCGACATGCGTTGTACGAGAGCGTCATCAGCACCGCGCAGACGCAGGGATCCCAAGGTCGCCGCGACACAGGCATTCGACGTCACCTTGGCTGGTCCTCAGCCACTGGGCACGTCCCCCAAGCGCTTCGTCCCAGCGAGTCCCCGATGGCCTAGAGGCCCTCAACCCGAGGCCATCTCACAGCATGTCTCGCCGGGATTCAGTCCCCGCGCGTGCAGGGGGGCTTCAGAGGACTCCACATTCACACCGGTCCCAACTCTTGCTAACACAGGCAGCCACCGCACTTAAATGTCATATGTTGAAAGATCCACGGTCCGTTTGCATCGACAACGGCGGAGCGAGTTGTTTTCTGACAGGGGTAGACCCCGCGCGTCCCAGCGCAAGCCGAAACAGGCGTGACGGCATCGCGTACAGTACACATTGCATGCAGGAGTCAGGAGCGATCACCGCCCGGCCGAGCTGTCCGCCGCCGGGCGCGGCAGTCCTTTGAACCGTGGAGGCGGAGGCCGCACGAGCACGCCGCTGGGGGAGCCGCTGGCCGCGAGACGCCCCTGAGCGGGCGCGCTCGTGCCATGGATCCCGATGGAATCGACCGGCAGGCGCAGGGTGAGTGGGAGGACGGGCGCTGGCCCGCTCGCGCATGCACGCTCCTCCGGCAGCGTCGCTAGCGCGCGCACTCGCAGGCCTGATGGATGACGTGCCAGTCTACGGCTGGATCCTTGATGGGGAGCCCCCGGGTGGCCAAGCTGAGGAGTCCGCAGCGGAGGACAGCGTGTCGGCCTCGCATCTGGAGGTCCCGGAGGCAAGCCGACGCACCGGTGAGGTCGACAGGGACGCCAGCAGCTAAAACCAAAGCAAAGGAAGGCGCAGCAATCGATGCGGGCCCGTGAATTCTCTCGCAGAAGGGCAGGAGACGCAGTCGCGCCTGGTGCGGCAGAGCGCCCTGGGTGACGCTGAGCAACGGGCCCGGCAGTTGTTCGAAGAGCACTATGGCAAGTCTCTGCCCATGGGCGTGGAGCTCCGGAGCATGAGGAGGAACCAGGAGCAGAGGGGTGTCCGGTGCGGACCGACAAAGCCACCCTGCACAGCACGTCTCGCTCTGACACTCTAGCCGCACCTGCGCTGACCACGCGGCCCTTCCCCGAGCGCAGGGAGTCCTACACCCTCGAGCACCTCCGCCGCCTGGTGTTGTGGGAGAGTAAGCGCCCGCTGTTCTCGACCAGCAAGGCCCCTCACTGCTCCAAGTTGGGCCACCCAAATACCTGCAAAACGTGCACGTCATGCCACTTTTGCCGGCAGAAGACGATGGACATCAAGACCTTCTGTCCCTGCGAGCACATCGACGAGGTGGCGGGGTCCATGCGTGGCGCGTGGTGCCGGAGTTGCCTGGAGGGGCGCATGGGGGAGGACTTCGAGGCCACGATGAGGCGAGTTGTTTGCACAGGGGCTAGGAAATGTCGAGTTCCCGATGAGGTGAGTGGGCTGGCAAGGGGCCAGTATATGTCGAGGTAACGACTAGGTGCTGAGCGCAGCAGGGGAGTGGGTGCATGCCGCGGATGTTGAGATGACGCCCGTGTGTGTTCTTAGGGTGCGGCTGTCGGAAGGGTGAGGGTGTGGCCGGGTTGATGGCACGCAGGGCGTGCAAGGAGGGCCGCTGGCGGTGCCCGTGCTGTCGCGACATCTGCAATTGCTCGGGGAAGACGTGCGTGCGGGGCAAGCGGAACTGGGATACGACGGGCCAGCTGGCGGGCGAAGCGAGGAAGTGAGGAGCGCATGCCATGCCACGTGAATGCTTCCTGTGCATGTCATGGCTGGGTGGTGGTGGCAGGGCTCGCACTCGCACAGCTGACGCGCGACCCGACCCTTTCCGCAGGAACGGGTTCCTGTCCGCGGCTCATTACCTCATCCTGACGGCGCTGGCCAAGCATGGCAGTGTGAGGCCCGTCGACCACGTCCCGGCGCATGCGTACGGAACAACCAAGAGACTTCAAGCGCAGGTGTGTGAAAGAGAGGCCAAGGGATTGTTCAAGAGTTTGACGATTTGTGAGGCTACTTAGCTGTTTGTTGGAACCACTGGTGGCATGGGTGACTGGGTGGCAGGCTGGCGGGCTGCGAGGCTGACGGTGGCTTGCCCGCTTGAGTGCTGGAGAGCCGCAGAGACCATGTGTTGCAACCCACTCCCCACGCTGCCGCAGCCGTCGGGCCCCGTGGCTCCCGCGCAAAGGAGGCGCGAGTCGGTCAAGAAGCGAGTGCGGCGGGAGAAGGCGGCAGTGCACGCGGTGCTGATGGTGAGAGTTGCTGAGGCAGACAGTCGGTGGGTGGCCGTACGCTTTGCACTGGGCTCACAGACACCGCCTCATGTTCGCGCCCACCCATGCCTCTCCCGTGCTTGTTGTCTCCAATCCTCGCCTAGCCCCGGCCTCCTCCCCTCGTCCCCTCCCCAGGCGCCATCGTTCCGGGCCCCCGACCTCTCTCCCTTCCGCGCCCTGATGTGCGCCTTCAGCCTCTTTGCGCCCATGGACAGGCACGAGGACAACGACGACACGCCTCTGGACGAATTCGCAGACGCCGACGGGGCGGCCCAGCAGCAGCCAGCACCGGCGAGCCGAGGCATCGTCGTGGGCCGTGCCGTGGTCCCAGGCAGGGTCGCCCCCGCGGGTCTGGCCCCTCCCGCACCTGCCCCGCGACAAGCCATAGGCCCTCCCGGCACGTCGGCGGCCGCCGCGCGTGCCGTCAGGTCGCGCACTGGCAGGGCGGAACCAGGAGTCGATGCCTTGGACCCCATGGAAGCAGCCGGGTTCCGCCATGAGGGCGCCTTGCCAGCCCAGCTGCCCTCGGAAGGCCCCAGTTGGGGTGACGCGCCCGCAGCAGTGGGACCCTTGATTGGCGGCGCTGGGCTGAGGCCCCGCGAGGGGACTGCAGGCGCTGCCGGGGTCGTCATGCCTCTGGTGCCGCTCCCTGCTGCCACCTCCACCGCCACCGTCACGACTGGTGCGCCCGGTGGGTCCGGTGTCGCCACGGCTGGGCCTTCAGACGACGACCTCCTGGCCCTGGACGTCGACAGCCTGGTTGGCGGTGCCAGACCGATGGCTGAAAGCGTCGATGGCCCAGTGGCGGCTTCCCAGGGGCACTCGGTGGCGGCGGTCACGGCCGACGCAACTGTGGAGGGCATGTCGCCTGGCCCTTTCATAAGCCCAGACGATATGAGGGGCGTGAACCCCGCTCGGCAGCCGCTGAGGACGCTGGGCGGGGTCCCTGCGGTGCGCGACAGGGCGGCGGGGTGGGGCGGGGTGGTGAGCGTGACGCAGCAGGACGGAGGGGGCGAAGGCGGGGCCGGCAGGGTCGTGGTGTGGGACGCGGGGGCGGTAAACATGGCTCTCGGGGCGCTGGAGATGGCCCAAGTGGCGCAGGCGGGGGGCTTTGGGGGCCGGCAGCCGGCGCCAGTGTGGAACATGCCCCCGCAAGAAACACGCGCGTCGGGCCGGGAGGGCAGTGGCGTGCGGGATCCTGTTAGGGCGGAGACGGGGCTGTATTTCGATCGGGCGCAGTCGTCGGGAGTGGGCGGGGAGACGCGGGGGGAGTCGGGCGGACATGTATTATTAGTGGGAGTGACGGGGGCTGGGGTGGGGGCGAGCAGCGGGGGCAGCGTCGCGCGTGGCAGGGCAGTGCCGGTCCCGGTCGCTTTGGTGGAGCCCGGGGCTTCGGAGGTGGAGCAGCAGGCGGTGTGGATGGCGCCTCTGGTGCAAATGAGGTGACACGGAAGGAGTAGGCGTGGCTCTGCTGATCGCTGTGCCTCTGTCCTGCATCAACCTCAATGCAAACCTCTTCTGTTAGATGCCATCGCTACTGGGTAATTGCCCTAGTATCTCATTCCCAATGATCGACTCCCTCGCAGGGAGGAGGCCCGAGCGACGCGGCGTGCGGCCCGGCAGGTGGTGCGCAAGCGCAAGGGCCCGCCGCTGAAGCGACCGGGGGATCCCAAGCGCCGGGCCGGCACAGAGCGGCCGCGACTGGCCCCGGCTTTCTCGTCAGGGCAGGGCGGCCGGGCCGTGACGGAGCGGCGCGAGCGTGCACAAGCGCCATCCACGTCCGCGCAGCCCTCCACCTCCGGGCGGGGATCGGAGAGGACGCAGTCGGGGCACAGCAGGCCCAAATCACGGGGCCGTGTTCTGCTGGACGATTCGGATTCGGAAGATGAGGTGGACATGGGTGGGGATGCCGACGAGGTGTCCAGCCCAGGGGTCGGGAGGGGCCAGGCGTCACAGGTCAGCGTGCCTGCCACGCAAGAGGAACAGGATGCGCGTATGGAGGCGAGCGAGGGTGCGGGGGTGGCACGGGGTGCATTGGGGCGCGGGGTGGGCGCGGACGGGTCTGCAGGAGAGGGCGACATGGGGTATGGGCCGGGGAAGCCCGAACGCCCTGCAACTCAGCTGGAGGGGTTCGAAGTGGATGGGGCGGATGAGGACGAAGGCGATGGATTCGACCTGGAGTTGGAGCTGGCAAAGGGGGACTGCGCGGCTGCAGTGGAGGAGGCCAATGCGGTGGTGGCGGTGGTCAAGGAGATGGGCAAGGTGAGGGTGCAAGTGTGAGTGGAGTGGGTATGGGGGGTAAGGAAGGGTGTTCGCACGGTGAGGGTGAGTAGCTGCAGCGTCGCATATATACGTGCCCACAGTGTACAATTTGCTTTTTCTGACCCTTCCTCTGACCCCAGACCTGGCTCGAGCAGTCCGCGGACCCCAACGCCTCGGCGTCCTTTGAGGCGGTGTGCAAGAAACAGCTGACGGACCTGCAGAACCGACTGGCCGAGCCGAGCCTGGGCCTGGCGTCCTCCGTCTGCTTTGATGTGCTCAACGCAGACGAGTGCACGGCGACGCAGGCATCGGCTGCGTCCACGCTGCTTCATGTGCCCGAGGGCAAGCGCAGGCGAGGGGCAGCTAGTGATGCCAGAGACGGCGCTGGCAGATGTGGACCGATCGCATGGACCAAGACAGCGGCTGGTTTTGTGGGTGGCGTCAGGCGTGGTCGTCCCTGCTGCCTACCTGGGTGGGGGGCCCTGGGTAGGTGGCACTGCGTCACCGCCTGTCTTGCTCATCCCGCTCCGCCTTTCCTACCCCCTCAGGGTGCCAGTGTGGCTCCTGGACCGGATGCTGGAGGTGGCGGGGGTGGTCTTTGCGTGCCTGCCCCTGCCAGTGCTGCGTTCCCAGTGCAAGGTGCTCCTGCGGTGGTTCTTCTCCGGAAAGACATTTGTGGACTTTGCCAGGAGCCACCCGGACCCCCAGACAAGGTGCGGTGATGCCTCAGAGACACGCATGTTGGTGTCGCGTGGGTGCGATGTGTTGGTAAGCGCATGCTGCCTCCTGCTCCACGCCCGTCCACGGCCACCGCGGCCACTACCGGCGTCTTGCACATGCCCGCAGAGCCATCTCCGCCCTCGTCGCCACCCTCCGCACCCTGTCCGAGCGCGGCGCCGACCACTCCACCGTCGCGCCCGTCGCGGCCGAGCTGTTCCGCCACCTGGACTGCGCGCGGGCGCAGTGGCACGCGGCGCTGCACGCCCGGTCCTGCCTCGTGGTCCAAGCCACCCTCGACGGCATCCCAGACGTGGTCTTCCGACGCGACCCGCACCCCGTGACCCTGTGCCACCTGGTCCTGCCACCCGCCGAGGACGACGAGAGCGCCCTCCGTCGCGCCGCCGCCGCCGACACCGTCCTCGCCATGACCACCAACGTTCTCCTGTCCGCCCTCGCCCCCCTGGCCGGCCTCTGCCTCGGCACCCTCGTGCGCGATGAAGCGGGGGCCGTGGTGGCCTACGAGCTCACGCCGACCCTCGCGCCCCTGCTGCGCGCCCTCTGCGGCCCGGAGCTCGTGCGCCTGCTCTTTGAGCCCGCCCTGGGAAAGGCGAGGGGTCGCTGAGTGGGATGCTCAGCGAGCGCTTGTGTGATGGCCTGTGTGCGGTATCGTTGCCGAGCCCTGCGGACCTGGCACCCACCCGGCGCCTCAACGGCCCGCCCTGCCGCTCCCGCAGGCCTCCGTGCGCCACGCCGTCATGTCTATCCTCACCCAGGCCGCCTGCCACGCCTCCCTCATCCTCCAGCACCAGCCACGCCACGACCCCTCCAACCCCCCCAGCGTGACAGCCGAGGACGCCGCGGCCGCCCTGCGCGCCTGCTCCGACCTCGTGCTCCCCGCTTTGGAGCTCTTCATCCGCCAGGACTTCCCAGCGAGGGCCGAGCCCGGCATGGCTGCCTCGACCGCCACCCCCGACCGAGCCGCCGCCTTCGCCGCCCAGCATCTCAACCCGCAAAGCGATCCCTGCGCCGTCGCCGCGTTCGGCGCAGCGCCCGCGGTGCCCGGCGGCCTCGGCCGTGCCGCCCTGGAGTGCCGGGCCCACGTGCACGGCGCGATTGTGGCTGCGTCGGCATGGCTGCCCGGCTGCCCCGATGCAGAGTGGGCGTCCGTGGAGGCCTTCGCTTTCATGCACCCCGAGGGCGCACGCGGTGGCTGGCGGCGCCTCTTCGCCTCCCCCTACCGAGCTGCAGCGCTGGCCTACACCTTTGCGGCGGCATCCAAATGCGCATCCGCGGTGCGCGCCCGGACCGCCACCGTCGCCAGCCTCACCTCTTGCTGGCTCATGGCGAGTGGCATGCGGGAATATCATCCACAACGTTGTGTCGCAATCTCTCACAGTTACTTACTGCTCACACTCCCTTACCCCTCACAGCCTCTTACCGCCCACACGCCACCCTTCCCCACCCGCAGGCGTGCCTGGACATCGGCGTGGCCCCAGAGCTGGCCGCAGCCACGCGCATACTCAGTCATCCCTCTTTGCTAGGTACCAGTCTCTTCCACGCCGTCCCCGCCATCCCTGTGCGTGACGTCCAGGGCCGCGCCCGCACCGCCGCCGTCCGCCAGGTCCTCTGCAACGCCGCGTGGCTAGGCGTGGCCTCACCCCTGCGACCCGCCGACTGCCTGGCGGGTGCCGACGTGGCCCTCCTACGCGCCTGGTCGTCGGTGCGCTGCACGGGCGTCGATCGCGCCGACACATGGACCGCCGCGGCCTGCCGGTGCCTACACGCCGCGCTCACGAGCCCCGGGCTGTGGGACGCAAACAGTGCCGTTATTAGCAGTCTCTGGGGCCAGTGGGCGGCCCTGGCTGTGGCCGCACCCGCCTGGCACAAACACCAGTGGCTGGAGGGGCTGGTGGACGGGGGTGCGAGTGTGGGGGAGGGACAGGGCGACGGTAGCGGTGGCGTGGCGGGGGAGTGGGAGGCGGCGCGACGGACGCTGCGCGCGGGGCTGGGGACGGTGCTCCGTGAGGCGCTGACATCGGCGGAGGTCGGGGCAGCGAGCGGCGGTGGGGTCGTGGACCTACTCGCCAGGGTGAGGACGCACCTTGCAGCGCTTCGATAGTGCCGTTGGCATGAAATACTTGCCACGTCTGCATTCCTTGCCTCCCGACCCTGCCCGCAGAGCCTATCCCACCCTGCGCCGGGCGGCCTCCCTCCGTTAGCGGCTGCGGTGGTGTTCGTCATCGATGCAGCCCTGCGCATTGCGGGGCTTCCCAACCCGCGCCGCTCCGAGTCCCGAGCTCCTAGTGTGGGAGGCAGAGGTGGTGGTGCAGTTGATGGGGATGCCGGTGGTGGTCCGGCGGGTGGTGCGACGGCTGGGTACTCGGGCCGTGACCCCTGGGGGGACGCTACGGTGGCAATCGTGGCAGAGGCCGTGGCGGGCGCTGGCTTCAAGGCGGCGGCGCTCGTGGCCGGCTCCCTGTGCCGCGCTTGCATGCGGGAGTGGCGGCGGGTGCCTAATGGGATGGGGCGGGCGGTGGCCGCAGCCAAGCTGGTGAGGGCCGGCAACGCATGCCATTACCCATGTCGTGCATGAACGCAGGCGCGGTACACTTGCTCAGCCACACATTCCCTGGCCCTCACTGGGCAACCCTGTTGCTGCCACAGCGTGCGATCCCAGCCCTTACCTGCCAACCCTCTCTCTTACACACACAGGGATGGGCCCTCGTCGGGCATTGGCCCCCCGACTCGGACGAGGCGCGGGGATGCGCCGCACACCTCTTGGGCCCGACTGCAGAGCTCCTCACTGACCTGCTCCAAGGCACACCGCCCCCGCCCCATGCCGGCCCGCACCCTGCGACCCACGTCGCCCGCCTCCTCGAGACCCACACCCCGCACGTACCCATGCTCTGCGCCGCCACACTCGGGCCGCAACCCCCACCCGCTGCCAGCCCCAACCCCGCGCCCCTGCGCCACCTGTCAGGCGTCACCGCCTCCGCCTTCCACCCCTGCGCCGCTGCGACCCTGGCTGCGCTCCGGGACGCCTGCGTGTCCGTCGCGCTGCGGTTCAGCGGGGCACCGAACCCGTCCGCAGCTGCGGCAGCAACCGGCCCCGCCCGTGCTCCGGACCCCGCCCTTCTCCGGGCCGTCGATGAGCTTCAGGCCACCCAAGAGATGCAAGCGCTCTCCACGCAAGCGGCCACCCAGGCACCCGGGCTTGCGAGGGGCGGCGGTGACTCCCCCGCGGCAGCTGGGCCCCTGACAGCCGCGTCGGCCCAGGCGCTCGCCCACTGCCTGTCCCTCAGCCTGGGCCTGTGCTTTCCGTCCGAGGCCTCGGGAGACGTCATGCGGCGCCAGCACTTGTCGGGACTGCTGTGGCGCGTGGACCACATCTCCGGCGACGACACGCCCGATGGCAGTGCACGCGCGGGGGTGGCGGGGGCGAGAGCTGGGGCAGTGGCAGGGACAGTTGCGTGCATGGAGTGGTACCCGGCGATGTCGAAGGCAATTCTGCTCCTGGGAGCGGTCGCCAATTACGGGGGACGCGACTTGGTGGGTGGCTTCTTCCAATACACCCACCCGGCCCTGAATGAGCTTATGACATCGGGGCATGTGGGGCTGGAGCCGGAGCAGGCCCTGCGCGTGCGCAAGCAGCTCTCCAAGGTGGCTGAGACGCACAACAAGCTCGTCGACGCGTGCGGGCTGAGCAGGGAAGCGCGGCGTGAGCTGCGGCTGCAACTAAGAGTGCCAGAGCCGGTCGGGGAGCAGCGGCCGGATGTTGGTGGGGGCGGAGGGAGGGGCGGAGGGGTGAAGTCGCGCGGCGGGAGGGCACTGCAGCGGCGGGACGGGAACGCGGCGGGCGGCAGCGACGCCGGGCACACTCGCAGGGCCACAGAGGGCGGGGCAGCACGCACGCCTCCGTTGGGCGCGGCGGGGGGTATGGTCGGGGCTGGGGCAGCGGAGGCGGGTGCCTCTGTCCGCGAGGTGTGCGTGGGGAAACCCGCGCAGCGTCGGGCGATGGTTATGGAGATGAACGGGCGGCCAGTGCACGCCCTTAAGATGGTGGGGTGCGGGAGCGGAGCGAAGAAGGTAGTAGGGAAGGTGCTGTCTGTAGAGTGGGTGGAGGTGCCAGGGGAGTCTGGGGAAGCATCGAGGGCCTTGATGGTGGGAGTCGAGGCAAAGGACCCCGATACCCAGCAGCTGTGCAAGGCCGAGGTTGAGTTCAGGTGAGGGCGGCAGTGGGTAGCTGGCCGCGCAGGGGCGGCCATAAGAGCATGAACGACACTGTTCTCGTGTCTCCGTGTGCAGTGGGGGGTCCGAGGAGGCGCTGGATGAGTGGCTGCAAGAGCATAAGCAGTGGGTCGCGGGGCGTCGTTTGGGGAAGAACGTGCAAATGGCAGTAAAGGGAGGCAACGTGTTGGTGACTCTGCCGGGGTGGAACGACCCGCAGTGCAAGTGCAGCTGCCGACTGCCCCACAAATGAACGGGGCTGCGATGGGCGGTGTTGGCTGTAGTCACCCTGTGTGGTTGGGTGTGAGACATCAGAGTGATGCATTGCGTTCGAGCGCAGCAGTTAGCGTTCGCGTTGATGCCTGCGTCATTCAATCAGGACAGCAACGGCATGGACACACTCGCGCCCCGTGTTGTCCTCCCCACACGGACAAGGCGCCCTCCACAACACAGCATGCGATCACAAGGAACAAGCACGCACAACAACACCCTCATCCTCCGCAAACATCGTTTTGTCACGTGCACAATAACTGCCATCACACGCTTGAATAGGATAGACACGCACAACCATGCGACAGCAGACATGATAAGGGCGGGATGCTGCAGGGGAAACATGGGTCTCTGGCAAAGGTAGCGCTCCTGAGCTGATATTATGACTACTATACAGCTGCTGACGGATCACGACATGGCCAGTCCATGGCGGATCATGAAAGGGGAGAGTCTATCACTAATGCCTGGCGAGTAGTAAACTGTTCACAGCTGGCTGAGCACGCTGCACGCCGTGTTGGACACTGCATTCGTGGGGCTCAATGCCGTCGTGGCCTTGCAGTACTGTGGGCACAGAGGGCGACGGCCACAGGTGGGTCAAACGCAGCTGGCCGTGCGTAATGTCGAGGTGCTGTCGCACGGTGCTGGCAGCCCCACTCCACAGACAACCCCACTGGACATCCATCCCCATCCTTGCGCCCCCGCACCTGGGTGCGCGTGCAGAAGCCCTGGTTGAGCCAGTCCGCCGCCGTTGTCTTGACGCAAGTGACGAAGGTCCTGCGAGCGATGGACCCACACAGGCCGAGTGGGTGCAGGGGATCCGGGCAGCGCAGGCGGTGCTCAGCTTAACGCAAAGCGCACGCACGTAGGGTCGCCGGACGCGCAGTCGCACTTGGTCGACACGCTCTGGCCTTGGTTGTCCTGCGGCGGCAAAGGAAGGTGCGTCACGGCCTGAATGCGCAAGCCCGCACATAGCGTAACCAGCCGCTGCCACAGTCCCCCACTCACCGAGCAAGGGTTGTAGTCTCCGGTCAGGGGGTCCAGCGTCGGCGGGGCCGGCGTGGTCGCGGGGTAGGTCACTGTAAGTCCGTTCATAATCACGGAGCCTGGCGTGTTGTCCATGAGGAGCACTGGTGTCTTGACACCGCCATTCGAGAACGTCGGGGCCGTGCAGGTGAAAGCTGTCACGCCAGTAGTGGCCCCGAACGAACCCGCGTACTGAACGTTGTTGCACGTTACGCCGTCCACGGTCGCAGTGTAGCGCGCCGTGCTGGGGCCCAGGGTCCCCGCGAAGAGCAACTGGGGTTGCACTGAGCCCCCAGAGCAGGGCACCTGGTACAGGACGCCCGTGTCGAGCGTGATGAAGGAAGCAGTGCTGCCCTGGGTGGTCTTCGCGACGCAAAGTGTCCCGGACACTTCCGCAAAAGTAACGGTCGCGACAACGGAGGCGGCCGTATAAGTAGACACGTCCGTAACAGTGACCGTAACGCTGGTACGAGGAGGGACGCTGGACACGGCTCCCGGCGTGCACTCGAGGTGCGTCGCCGTCAGGGTGGAGGTGTCGACGGTGCATGGGACACGCTGGGCAGCCACGTACGGGTCGCTCACCAGCACCTTCGTCGTCGAGCCGCTGTTGAGCGACGTGAACGCGGTCCCCGTCAGGGTGAGTACGGCGCCGCTGGCGGGGCAGGGCGTCCCGTCGCTGTTGCAGTAGGCGCTGGAGATGACGGGCAACACCTCCACCAGGAGAGGGGCACTGGCGCTCCCCGCCCCCGTGATTGAGACCGCGACTGTCACGGATGTCGACTGGGTGATGGACGAGATGGCTGTGCTCGGGTCGCACTGCAGCGAACCCCCATCGCTGCTGACGTAGGTCACGGAGCAGTTGGTGCCGCCCACGGTGACGGTGATGGCGGACGCCGTCGTTCCAAACTAGCTGCCCTGGACAGTGAGCGACGTGTCGATGGTCGTGCAGAAGCCGGTGGTCTGGTTGCAGCCCAGCGCAGAGATGGTCGGCGTCTGAGCAGAGGCCACCCCGACGGCGGCCGCCAGCAGCGCGACGGCCAGCGCCACCGCCCGGTAGAAGGCCATGGTGCGCGTGTGTGGTCCTGCGGGGGCCACGATGGGGCTAGCGGTGACGGGATGGCCACGATAACTGTCAGTACGACTGTTGGCACTCACGAGCCATTTCCGGACTCGCGACGCCCGCGAACGACGAATGATGATATTTGGCATGGACTGGCCGCGCGCAAATTTCCTTAAACAGCTTGAGGCGCGCGAGGGCCGATGCATTGGCGAGCGGGTCCTGTTACAGCCCCGCTGGCTCAGAGACTCGACGCAGCGGCACACGGCGCGCTATAACAGACTCATGGAAAAGAACAGAGCAGTTAGACTCACCTGTGAACGTGAAATGCCCACCGTACTCGCACGTCCGCGTTCCACCTACCCGAGCGCGCCAGAAAAAGGCTTAACCACCGATCCGGTGCAGGCGAGACAGGTGCGGATGCCGGAGAAGCATGGTATGGCTTTGCTTTCACGAGCCAGCAGGCGTCCTGGCAGTTTGGAATGCCCCATGAGAAACGTCAGTGACGGTCACATGCCGCCCTACAGATCGCAGGCTCGTCAGCGCGAATCGAGCTGTCCCATAACCCTCCCCGCCACGACCCACTCCGCGAAGCTCGCCTCCCGCGCCACGTCCTGCACCGGCGCCATGTCCTGCTCCCCGACGTGCCCGCGGTCGTCACGAAAGTCGAAAAGCACCGGACCACCGTGCGCATCCCCATCCGTGGCGCACGCGCGCGCCCGGGCCACCCACCTGCGAGGCACCCGACCCGGCAAGCGCTCCATCTACGCGTGACGCCCGCGCCGCACCCGGCAAGCCCTCTCTCTCCCGACCCCCGCACCGTGGTGCCTGCCTGCGCTCCCATCCCAACCCCACCTGAGGATGCCTGAGACGTCGACATGCTCGTCCAGCAGTCCCCCCGTGACCAGCACGGGCGGCCACGGCTGCCCCAGTCGCCCTTCGGCGTCGCGGCGAGTGGTGGGCGAGGACGGGAGGTTCCAATAGGGGCAGCATGCCATGATGCTCCGGATGCCCTGCGCGCGAGCCAGCGTTGTTACGTGTTCACCCCGATGGAATGAGCGAGGAGGCAAGTACGGGCGTGGGCGACCCACACATGTCACATAAACGCACGACTCACCTCGGGCGTGGCGGGGTCTCCCCACTCGTCCCTCTCGAGCAGTTCCAGGAGGCCTCGCCGCAGCGCCATGGATCCCAGGACGTCCACAAAAGGGCACTGCGCCACCACGCCAGCCACCAGCGCCGGCCGCGCGTTCTGCAATCACTGCGAGTCCGTCAACAACAGGCGCGGGGCTACCGAGCTGCCATCCATCCCTTCAGCGCCCACCGCTGCCGTCGCAGCAGCACTCACGAGCACGCTGCCCGCCACCACGCCACCCGCGCTCTCCGCCCTCAGCACCACGCGCCCGGCCGGCGCGACCCCCGCCGTCTGCAGATGCTCCAGGCACGCGATGGCGTCGCTCACGGATGTCCCCTTGTTCCCCTCCCTCCCCGCCCGGTGCCATCCCCGGCCCTTCTCCCCGCCCCCTCTGACATGCAGCTGCGCCAGCACCCAGCCCCGCTGCAGCATCGGGCCCCACTCCGGGCGATGGTCGGCGTGGAGCGAGTGGCCGTAGGCGCCGTACACCTCGGCTGCGGCGGCAGGGGAGGGGGCGCATCAGAGAGCTCCCAGGGCAACATGTCAACAGACCACGCTTGCTGACACGTTGCCAACCAGAGTGCAGCCCCAATGGCAACCCACCAATGCACCCTGGGGCGTCCACGCCCCGCACCCCCGCCTTCCTCGCCACCGTGATGGGCACTCGCACGCCATCCGAGCTGACGGCGTGCGAAGCGATCCACTCCAAACCCTGGGGACGCGCGAGTCTAACGATGGGCCGCCTGCCCTAACCACAGCCATACCCGCCGCCGCAACAGCGCCTGTGCCACCTCTTGCGCCTCGCCTGGGAGTCTGGGGCGGGCAGCTCTCGTATCGACAGGCGGTAGGCGGGATCTCTGAAACATCGGGCAAGGTCGATGTCCACGGGGGTGTCCGGGTGAACGGGGGAGGCCAGCACCAGGCGCAGGTGGGTCTTGCCCAGGTTCGCGCCCCCACGCACTGAGGCGGCCCAGGCGGGGAGCGGGAGGTCCAGGGGCGCGGGCGAGGCCGCGTCCATGTCCAGCACTGCGGCGGGAGGGTGCGGGCGTGTCGAGGGCCTTTGCAGCGGGGCGATTGCCTGGCGCTAGGGAAAGCGACCTTCGACAGGCCCGCAACTCACGGGACACGCCCGGGCGCCCGTCCCGCCGCTCCATGAGCACGAGGCAGCTGCCGATAAGGTCCATGTCCTCGACGCTGACCCCCGGACGCTGAGGCACCAGTGGCCGCCATGCCTCCTGCCCCGGTCGTGCCACGTCTGCCACCATCACCGCGTAGTCCTCCGCGCCGCCCGCGTTTGTGAGGATCGCGAGGCGGCCCCGGTGGTGCTGCACGAAGTACTCCAGCCCCGCGGTGCGGCCCTGCACCAGTGCTGGGTCGGAGACGGGGCGGGCCGCGTCTAGCAGGTGCACCTCGCTCGAGGAGCGGCTGTTGCTGTTGATGATCACAAAGGCATGGTCCTTGGAGCCTGCGGAGAGGATAAGAGGGTTCGGATCGGCCGCGGCGGGGTGCAGCGCGGCGTCTCGCTGCGACGTCACGACGCTCGCCTGCCACCTCGACCACGCAGCCCTCGCAGTCCTCGATATGGACGCACACGTCCTGCGAATGCGCATTCCCGATCTCGTGCACGAAGACCTCCCGCGGCGCCCCGGCGTCGTCCGGCCGCGCGTACACCACGAATTGCGAGTCATGGGAGAAAGCCACGCTGGACGCGGGCACCTCCGGACCCTCCCCGACGCGCTTCCCGGCCGCGATGTCTCGGATTGACAGCACAAAACCCCCGGCCGCGTTCCTGGCCGTGCGCAGGAACGCGGCCAGCCTGTGGTCGGGGCTGACGACCAGCGCCTTAATGCCCACCGCGTCGTCCGCACCGCCGACCTCACCCAGGTCTAGCACCACCTGCAGCACATGAAGACCCGCAGTCGATTGAAGGGTCATCTGGGCTCATGCGCGCGTCCCTGGTGGGCAGGGCCTCGCTTCGTACCTCTTCGTGCTGCGGGTCCGCGACCCGTCTCCGCTTGTACACCAGCGGCCTCTCCGGGACGTCCTCAACGAAGTAGACAAAGTCCCCCACTCTTTCTGGGAAATGGGTTCCACTGACGCCCTCCGCCCCTCGCATCTCCTGCATGTACGCCTCCTCGCTTGTCGCAAAGGCCGTGCGCACCTGCAAGTGATTCACAGGCGCCTTTGAGCATCACGAACTGGACTTCTGATTTTGAACATGACTGTCCATCCGTCACCTTCTCGAAATATGCCTTTTCGGCTCGCAGTGCGGCGGCGAGAGTCCGGTTGCGCTCGAACATCCACTTGTACTCGTCCACCCACCGCCTGCCGCCCGCCTCCACGGTGTCTTTCCTTCCCTGCATGAAGAAGGCAGAGGCGGTCACATCGCTGCGAAAGCGCCCCCAGGGACGGCGGGGAGATGCTGGGGACTGTTGCGCACCTCGTACATCGGCGCTCCCGAGGGCGATGCGCTGACGGACTTGACGGACTTCGCCCATGGCATCCAAGCAAAACGTCTGCGCGCCGCATCCGCGCCCATCGTCTCCCCTCGCGCCCCGGCATCGCCCAGGGTGTGCGCGATGCCTCCCGCGCAGCCGCGGACGAGACGGCGGACAGCCCAGGGCATTGTCCGCGTCCGTCGAACAGATATCTCGCTCTCAGCGCTGCATGGAGCGCGAAAACCTCGTGGCAGAAGCACAGGGCTTCAGCAATGCCAAGCCCTCCCTCCACACAACTCCCTTCCACGCGTACCTGCTTTCAGTCGCCCCGTCTCTCCGACAGCAATCTCTGACGCGATGCCCATGCTCAGTTCAAAAACGTCGAGACCAGCACCCGGCCAGACCTCGCCGCTGTCAGCAGGTCAAAACACAACGTGGCAAATCGGCACACTCCGGGAAAATGTGGCCCGGGAGAAACGCAAGGCAAGCACTTTTGCGTCAAGCAACACCCTCGGACGGGCCCACTGCCCCATCCCCCTCCCCCCCAGCGCCGCCCGCCCCCACCGCCCTCGCGGCAACCGGCGGGCCGCGCCCCTCCGCAACCCCCGGCCCCATTCCGGGGCTCAGAGCTCGTCGTGGACGGTCTGGTGCTGGAGGATGAAGGACTTGAAGGCCTCGAGGGTGCGGTCGCCCTCGTAGAGCACCACGTCGCCCGTCGCCCCCTCCACGAAGTAGATGGTCGGGAAGCCCGTGACGGTGAACTTGCGGTTCGTGACGTCGTTGACCGTCGCGTCCATCTTGGCCACTACCACGTTGGTCTCCTTGTTGGCCCACCGCGCCACGTCCTCGTACGTCGGCGCGAGGTTCTTGCAGTGGCCGCACCTGCACGGCCAAAAGGGTTGTACAAGTAAGAAAAAGGAAGATTAAAGCTAGCAGCGGTGTGGGGAGCGAGCGGCGGTGCGCAGTGGTACAGGTGGCGAGCTCTTCGCAAGTCATGCCACCGACGTCGGCAAGTGTGTCGTGTGCCCATGACCACCCCCCTCGGCTCCCCGGCCAGTCCACTCGCTCACCAGGGCGCGTAGAACTCGATCATGACGTCCTTGCCGCCCATGACCTCCTCCTCGAACGTAGAGGCCACGATCACACGCACGGGGCCGTCGTTGGACGTAGGGACCGGCTCCGACTTGATATGGGCCTCCAGGGTGCCGTCGATGACCCCGCGGGCGAAGGTCTCGATCGCCGCCGCCGTCACGGCCGCGCGGGGGGCGCCGATGAACTTCTGGTCGGTCGCGGGGTTGTGCGCGGCCACGACCGGCATGTCGCCCTTCTCAACACCAAAGAAGCCCGCGGCGCGCTCGCCCTCGGCGAAGTTGGCGCCGATGACGTCCGCCTGGCCGTCGAGAGCGCGGGAGGCGGCGATCACGGCGGCCTTGGTCGCGTCGCTCCAGTCAACCGTGAAGACGATGATCTTGGGGTTGGTGTTGCCGAAGACGCGCTGCAGCGGGACCTCTGCGGGACATAAGAGGAGGTGGGGAAAGGGATATGGAATGCAGTTGAGGAAGGGCCGGGTGAGGGCGCTCGGGCGAGGGCACGGGGGAGTCACAAGCAAGGCGCACAGATCCGGCCAGGCACAGACATTGACAGGCGCACGCAGGTGGCCCCTCGTAAGCAGCTGTCGTACCGTAGATGGGGTCGGGGCTGAGCATGACGAGGGCGGGGATGGCGGCGTCCTGGACGAAGTTGGAGAGCACTTCGGCATCGTCAAAAGGCCCAGAGAACGTGACGACGGGGTCATCGAACGACCGCACCACCACGATGGGCGCGCCCCCGTGATTCATATTCTTGGGGAGCTGGGCGTGCGAGTCGACGTGCGCGAACTTGTACGGGCCCGAGCGCAGGTCATCTGCGGGCGAAGGAAGCCACAGGCGATCGCGAAGGCACTCATGACACGCGAAAGCTGCTGGCCACCGCAGCCCCGCTGGCAGTGGTGGCTCAGGACGCAGACGGCGCCGACGATCGCATCAAGACGCACCTGCCACGATGTTGTGCGCCTCGAGGGCAGCGGTGCCCACGGCAAAGACGACCACTGCGTGCTTGTCGATGAGCTTCTCCGCCTCTGCAGCCGAGGAGACCTTCAGGGACGCGGGGCCCGCGAGAGACGTCAGGTACTGCGAGCAGTAGCGGGGTCGGATCGCGCGGGAGGCGCGGCGACGGCGCGCGGAGGCGTGCGCGATGCCCGAGGGCCCACCTGCACGATCCCAGCGGCATCGCGCGGCCCGGCGTACTCCTGCGCATCGTTGACGTTGCCCTTACGGAAGATCTTGATCGTGGGGTACCCGCGGACGCCGTACTTGGTCGCCAGGCCCGTCTCGGCCGTGGCGTCCACCGCGGCCAGCTTCACCTCCACCGCGAGCTCCTCCGGCGGATCGTTGGCGAAGGTCTCCGCGGCAGACTTCCACTCGGGCTCCAGGCGCTTGCAGTGCCCGCACCAAGGCGCAAAGAACTCCACCGCGATGAAATCGGAACTCCCAACAACCTGGGGGCAGGGGCCGGCGCGGGAGGGTCCCGGGGGCACGCTGTGCGACGCCGGAGGCACAGCGGCTCCATCTGCATCGACACGGCTGGTATGGAGCGGGTGAAAAGCGCGGCGCGGCTTCCCAGCGGCGCGCGCGACACCAGCCTCGAGGCCGCCCCGCAGCGCCGCGAGCGAGGCCCCCGGGAATCCAGGGACTTCACCCCAGGCTCGCGGAGAATCAAACACGATGCACCGTGTGCACCGCGAGCCGTGCGGCCCCCCCAGCGCGCGAATTCTGCGTCGCCAGTCCCAGGGCGACGGTCCCCGGCGCTCCGTGCCCGGATAGCGAGATCCCGCCCAGTGCATCATAAGCACATCCAGACGGTCGGATTCGTCGGGGCCAAAGCGCTGGAACGGCGCCGGGGGCCTGGTCCGAGTTGGTCCGCACCCCAGCCCCAGCCGATCCCGACCCACCTGGTTGAAATTGCTCTGGGTAAGCGTAATCACGCTCGCGTGCGCCACCAGCGCCCCCGCCAGCGCGAGGAGCAGCGCGGTAGCGAAGCCTCGCGACAGCTTCATGGTTTCCGCAGCTCAGCGCCCCGCCTACGCGCGCAGTCAGATGAGGGGAGCGCGGACTCTGGACGCGGGGGCCTAGCGTCGCCCTCCTTGGCGCCCGCTAACCCCGGTTTCGCTGTCAGAGAACTTCAGACACGCGAGGTGTGCGCCAAGTCGTATTTTGCACGCCTGTCCGGCTCCGAGAGTTCCTCGTATGCCGCCTGGATCCGCCGGTAGGTCTCTCGCGACTCCTGCGGGCCCGTGTTGCCTGGTTACGCGGCACGCTCCGAGCTCGTCGCCACTGATCCCCCCCACGGCGCCGGCGCTCACCTGCCGCTCCTGCTCGGTCTTCCCCTGCGTCTTGTCGGGATGGTGCGCCAAGCTGAGCGCGCGGAAGGCCTTGCGGATGTCCTGGGCCGTCGCTGACACGGGCATGCCCAGCGTCTTGTACAGCCACCCGCTCGTCTCCGTCCACTCCCCGCCGTCGCTGTCTCGCTCGCCTCGCGCCACCATGGCCGCTGCGGGCGGGCCCACGTCGGCTGCGCCTCGTACCAAGCACTCGAGACCGCATCTTCCATTCCAAGCTCTGTCGCCACCACTCACCGAGCTCCGCCACCATTGCCTCGATCTCTTCGTCCGCTCCGATGACCGACGCAGCCTGCAGATGCTCCAGCGCTTCCTCGTACCGACCCATCTCGCGGAGGCACGCGCCCCGGTGCCTCGCCAGGGCCAGGTCCCACGGCTCTAAGCGCCACGCGTCCTCCACCGCCCGCAACGCCTGCGGACACACGTGTTAAGACAAGGTTTAATGGTTTTCTCGCTTCCCGGCACTGTGCTGACACCAACTCGGGCGAATGGCTGCATGGCCGTCTCGACAGTGTCACCTCCTGCACCCGTCGCTGTTGGCGGAGGCTGGTGGCCAGCGCGCACGTCACGCGCGCGAAGAGGCCCGACGCGCCCTGCCCGCACACAGCCGGAGATCCTGCGGGTGGTTGAGGAGCGAAGCATACTTGCCTATTCGCCCAATCATGGCCCGCGCACGAGTCTTGCTGCACATGTGAAACGCAACCTCAAGCCCTCACCATCGCGGCCCTTGCTTCCCGAAAGCCCATCCCAAGAACACAGGAGCCAGCAGGCGTCTTCAGCGTCCGCCCATCGCTGCTCCTCCACAGCCGCCTCGGCCTCACGCACCACGCCCGCCACATACCCAAGGTCCGCTGCCAGAGACCAGCACTTGGGCACCTCGGGATGAGCGGCCAAGACCTCCGCGGCCTCCTCCACCCGGCCGCTGCGCCACAACGCCTCCGCCTGCGCAGTGGGGCTTTTCGACATTGATAGAGAGTCCCGTCGCACTGACCTGGCCTCGGCACAGCAGGCACAGTCGTTGACCACGTCAAGGAGTCTCTTATAGGCCAAGCATACACCATTTTGTATTACCTGTAGGTAGTCTCGGTCGGGCCCTGGCAGGAGGGTCTTGCAACGCTCGAGTGCGTCGGCATACCGTCGGCACATGATGAGGGACTCGACCATCATGCAGCGGGCGCACTCCCTGTGCAAAGCAAACCCACGCACGGCTTCGGGTGCTTTGGGAGGGTCCAGTGGGCGCCTTGCTGAGTGCAGCGCGGGCGGCAGTGACACACGCTTGGCTAGCCACGTCGCCGATGCCCTTGCCTGTCCGGCTGGGCCTTGAGCATTCCATCCGCGCTCTCCCACAACATCGCCGCGTCCTCTTCTGGCATCCCCTCCCGCGCCAGGGCCGTCCGCAGTCCCTTGGTGGCCGCGGCACGATCCGCCTTGCGCCTCGAAGCTTCGCCCTCCTCCCTCGCCCGCACCTCGCGCTCCAGCTCCGACCTGCGGGATGGTCATTTTCGTTGGCATTTGACCACACATACCATGCCATGCCATGCCAGAGGGCTCTTGTCAAAAAGGGGGCTGTGTTGGTCGCCGCACTGTCTGTCCCATCCACAGGCCTCTGCTTAAATGTTGGGGCCCCAGTGCCCCAGTCTCACCTGTCGCCCGTCTCGTCCCATGGAATGCTCTTGGCCCAGTCGCCGAGAGCGGCGCGGGCGTCGGCCGTGGCACCCATGCCAAGAAGCGCCTTCAACAGCTTGGCACGGGTCGTCGCGCAGTGCGGGCGGACGGTCGCGAGGCGGTGCAGGGACTCGGCGGCGACGCTCGCCGCACCCGCTGCCGTCGCAGCAGATGCGCGGTTCGACCAATAAGCGGCCGAGTCGGGGCAGAGGCGAACCGCATCGGTGAAGGCCGTCAGCGCAGCGCCGAATTCGCGGCGACGGTACAGCGCTGCGCCCGCCTCGTTGCGTTCCTGCAAACGCATCGTTACACTGATGATCGGCGCGCGTCCAGTTAGCAGCGCACGGCGCCTGGCAGCGCGGGCGGAGAGTCACGCAGGCAACGAACCTCGGCGCGGCTTTTGTCGTATTCTCCGTCCGCCCACCACGGGATGTCACGAGCGCCAGACTCCTGATCATGCGACAGCTGCGTGAAATGGATGCGCGGACTGATGGGGCACGCGCGGCGCGCGCAATGCTGGTCGTGGCCGTTCGTGTTCCAGCCCCGGCAGCGCTCACCTGGTCGAGGTCGCACGTCAGGTCCTTGATCCTCGCCAGCAAGAACTCAACCTCCACTCTGCCGGCGCAGCCCAGCTCCTCTGCCCTTTGCTCGAGCTCGCTCAGCGCCCCATGCCTCCACGCCGTGGCCCTCCTCCCGCACTCCGCGAGATCGACGCCGAAACTCATCGGGATGCAACTTACGAGACGTTTCGCATGCATAATGTTTGCCTCGTGCCGTGTTCGTCAAGAAGGCTGGCCGGTCTTGCTGGTTTACGCCCGCAAGAGACCGTCAGTCGCCTGAGTCGGCAGATTGTGCCCAGCATTTGACACCTTCACGCGCCTCGCTGTCGGGCAGAAAGGGCACCCACTTGACAAGCTTCTGGCATCGCAAATTTTGCCGTTCGCTGCCGCCGTGTTTTAGCTTGCCTTCCCCAGGGACTCTGCGCTCGGGTGGCTCATCCCTGTGACCCACTCTACCCGCCACGGCTTTCTTTTCTAGCGATATTGGTCATCCCATGACGCTTCTGCGCTGACGGCCGCGTGGTTGGGGCGATGGCGTACCCCGGCATCTACCAGGATGGCCAGCGCCGCAGGCAGCCCCTGTTCGGGCAGGCTCAGGGGCAGATGCAGCAACAGCGTCCCGACATTGACCAAGAGGTTGGGTTGCTGCAGGCGAGAGGCGCAAGAAGTGCGCAGGGAAGCGTGTTGCCTTTGTTTTCTGCACGACACGCTCTGCCGGCTCGCTTGAAAACCTTTCCGCGTAATGTCGCAGGAGGGAGTGGACCAGCTGAAGTACATGGCGCGGGAGATTGGGGAGGAGGCGCGGCAGCAGGGTGCCGTCATCGACGCCTTGGTGCGCACTGCAAATGCTCCCGCAGCGACGCGCGCGCGCGGCGTTCGCGGCGCTCCGCATCTGCATCGTTGTAACAATTTCCTACTGCGCAGGAAGCGACGCTGGAGAAGGCGCGGGGAGCCCTGCGGCAGGGCATGCGTGGCTTGAACCGCGTGTTTGCCCAGTCTCAGTCCAACCACATGATATACCTGCTGCTCTTCGCCCTCGCGATGTTCACGCTCGTGCTGTTCTTCTCCCGCATCATCGGCATCGTGCGCTTCTTCGTCTGCATCCCCAGCGTCGTCTTCGGCTACTGCCACAAGCACTGAGACACACTGGGTGCTTTGCTGCTGCCTTTGCTGCCGCCACTGTCCCACACGCCCGTCCACTTCTCTAGTTTGTCGGCCGCTCATCTAGTCGGCCTTCCTTAGCAGAGTGAAAGAGTTCACAGTGACTCCGCGCTTGCAGCTTGCCACGCCGTGCCGCTGCAAGCCCACCACACACCACCGCATGCCCCATCGCCCGCCAGGCGTCCCTAAGCCGCAATGGCCTCCCCGCGCACTCCAGATCGCTTCTTAGCCGAACCCCCCGGCCTCGGCGCTGCTTCGTTGTTGACGCTCAGCGACCCCAGCAGCGACCGCACCGCCTCCCTTTCAGATGCCTCTGACGCTGCGTCACCGCGGCTCTGCGTCTCCGATTCGTCGCGAGAGGCTGCGGGGGGGATGGGGGTGGATTGTAGGTGTGACTGGGCGGGGTGGGAGAGAGAGATGGCAGGGGACACTGACATGTGTGGGGGACATGGGACGGAGCATCCATGCACACCCCCTCCCACACCTACTCCCTCGCCGGCACCTGCCCCATGCACTCCCACTCCACTCCCTCCCCCATACACGCCCACCCCCACTCACCCGCACCCTGCCCCTCCCCCTGCGGCCCATCCTCGATGTCCACCAGGTCCACCCACTCGCGCGCATGGGGCGGCAGCCCCGCCTGCTCCTTCCAGTGATCGACAAGCTTCTTCAGTCGCATCATCTCCTTGCTTGACTCGTTCTTGGTCACGCTGCAGGTGTGTGGGGGAGAGTGGTGGGTCAGGGGGGAGCAGTGCGTGTGGTTGTGTGTGGGAGGGGATGGAGATAAGATGGGACGTGTTGGATGGCCATGTGGGGTGGGGTGTTGAGGTGATGTAAATGGGAAACATTGCGAGCCTCTGATGCGTGCTGCGAACTCGCGCTAGCCTTGGTCACCACCACCGTCCTCCCTCCCCCATCTATCCCCTCGCCAGTTCTTGCTAATCCCCATTCCACCACTCCCCCTTCCCCGACTCATCCCCATACCCCCTCGCCTGTTCTTGATGGTCCGCACGCGCTGGGCATACGTGAGCGAGTTCTGCGTCTCGTCGAGGTTGCCGTCCGTGGGGGACACGTTGACGAACATGAGCGTCTTGGCGTTGCCGCCGAGCGAGTCGGACATCAGCATGGTCAGTTTTGAATTCCGGTAGGGCACGTGGGGGGTGCCGGAGGCCAGGGCCGAGATGACGTCCCCCAGCGCGCTCAGGGACTTGTTGATCGCCGCCGCCTCCTTCTGCTGCACGCCCTCGGAGCCGGACTTCTTGAGGCGCTCCGAGCCAGCCAGGTCCACGAAGGAGAGCTTGCCGCGAGTGACGGACTGCGGGGGTGGGGGGGTGGGGGTGGTGGGTGGGTTGACATGCGCGGGGTGGGGATGGGGTTGAGGGGTGGGTGAAGGGGATGGGCGTGGGGTGCTGGTAAGGGTGCGAGGTGCCGGTTTCGCTTCAGCACCGCTGTTAATGTCCAGTCGGGTTGATGGAAAGGTGCAGGGGTGGTGTCGCGAGTTGCCACAATCAGTCACACCCCTGCGTCACCACACGCCACCCCCGCTGCTGCACCCCGCTATGCCACGTCCCCTGCCATGCCACAACCCCCTCCCTCGCCTGTGTCTGCAGGTTGGTGGCCTCGACGACGATGGAGATGACGAGGTGGGAGCGCGAGGACTCGTGGTTCATGCGCGTGGCTGACACGGTCCGCTCGCCCACGCCCTTCTCAATCACCGCTGTCAGCTGGGCGGCTGACAGGGCTTCGATGGAAGTGGCTCCCTGCACCGTAACGAAGCCCTTCGGGTCTTTCTTGACCTCCAGCTTGGGCAGCTTGACCTCCTCGCCTGCGGGTGCGTGATAGCAATTTGTAGGTGGGTGGGGTGGTGACATGGGGGATGCTGTGGGGTGACGCAGTGGGGGTGGGCGGGGTGGGTGACATGGGGCGCAAGGCACGAGGTGGGGTGCTTGCTACCTTGCCTGCTGGGTGGCACTGAATGGGTGGGGAGCCGAGGAACAGTGCAAGAGGCGACAGTCACAAACTGGTACAGCATGTTACTGGTACACGTTACTAACGCCGTGCTATTCGCTGCGAGCACTCTCAGAGCACGACCAATGCGTTACGCAAACCCTTCCCTCCCATCCCCCCCACTCGCCCGGGAAGCGCGGCTTGGGCGGGGGCGGCATGAGGAGGTCGACGAGCGTGTCCTGGTAGAGCTCGAGCATCTGCACTCGAATCTCAAACGCGAACTTGGCCGAATCACGATCGACGATGCGGAAGAGCTCGGCGACGCCGCGGGGACACAGGCCGGGGTGGGAGGGGCTGCCGTAGATGGTGTGGGTCTTGCCGGAGCCAGTCTGGCTGCGGAGAGGGGAGGATGGCAGTGGGGGTGTTGAGAGGTGTGGGCATGAGGGGGGAGGTGGGGGGTGTTAAGAGGTCTGAGCATGCGTGGCGCAGAGTGGGTGACACCTGTGACGAAGCACGTTAGCGATGCTTGTTCTGGTGAATGAGTTACTCGCTCACCCGTACGCGAAGATGCACACGTTGTATCCGTCCACGGCCGACTGCACCAGGTGCTTGGTGTCCTCGAACACTGTGGGGGGGACGGGGCATGTGATGTGAGCGACAACAATGCTGAGGGAGGGTTGTGGTGGCTCTGTTACCACTTTCACAGGTGCTCCTCGACATATCAACTCTCAACGTCACCCCTTTCCAAACCCCACACCCCCTCTTGCATCTCTACCACCACCCCCACCATACCACCATACCACCCCACCCCCACCCCATCCCTCACCCGCCTCCTGGCCCTCGGCGTCCCCGAAGACCCTGTCGAACTCGTACGCCCGGTCCTTCTTCTCGTCCTTCCACGGATGAGCCACCGTGTACACGTCCGGCATGTGCAGCACGGACGCCTGCCCCGCCTTGCGCTCGCCCTCCAGCACGGGCCTCACGCGGGCGTACACGCGGATCTTGCCCTTCATGTCCTCCATGGCGTTCCAGTACTGCTTGCGCTTGAGCATCTCCTCCTTGTACAGAGCCTCCAGCTCCGAAAGGCGCTCGGCCTGGCGGCGGAGCACCTGGGGGGGCGTGGTTGGTGGGTGAGTAGGTGTTATGTTTGACATAGAGACTCTTGGCATGCAGGAAGCGATGGGGGGGGTGCAGAGTGAGGGTACGAGGGGTGGGTGTTCTGCTTGACAGAGACCCTAACCCTAACCCTTGACATCCCGCTCTGCGACCGCATGCTCGCTCTCATGTTCCCACCCCCCCAAAGCCCAACCCTAACACCCCAACCCCCTCGCCTTCTCCGTCTCCCCCTACCCCAACCCCCCTCCCCCCCCCCTCGCCATCACGTCCCGTCCTCCCCACCCCCAACCCCACCCCAACTCCCCCCCCACCTTCTCCGTCTCCCCCTGCTTCCTCTCCACGTCGTCCCTCATCGCCCTCAGCTCCTCCACCTCCTGCTCGTCCCTCACGTGCGACGCTACCTGGGACTGCAGCTCGTCCACTGCCGCCTGCAGCCGGGCCACCTGGGGCAGAGGGGGGAGGGGTTGGGAGTGGTCAATAACCAGGGACAGACACCGATAAGGCTAAATGATTGATGAGTCGATTGACTCTAACGCACAGAGCTGCTGCTCTTGGTCTCCCTGCCACGCAGCAAACAACCACCTCCCTGCTCTCAAACGCATTCCCCGCTCACTTCCCATCTAAGTTACCCCATCCCCTCATCTCCCATCCCCCCTCACCTCCTGCTGCGCCGCGTCGCGCTCGGCCGCCGCCGCCGCCGCCGCCGCCCGCGCCTCCCCCACGCGACGCTCCGCCGCCTCCGCCTCCCGGCGCAGGTCCTCAGAAGCCACCTCCCGCTCCCGCTCCGCACGCCGCCGCGCCTCGCCCAGCAGCCGCTCCGCTTCCACGCGCGCCCCCTCGGCCGCCCCCTTCGCCGCCTCCGCTGCCGCCGCCCGCGCCCTCTCGCCCTCCAGCTCCTGCCGCGCGCGCTCCAGCTGCTCTTCCGCCGCGCGCGCCTCCTCCGCGGGCACCGTCCCCGCCAGGCGACGCGACGCGGCCTCCTCGGTCGATCGGAGGCGGTCGGACTGAAGGGGCGGGGGCGGGGTGGGGGTTGTTCAGTGCATATGAGATGACACCGGATGCACAGACACAGGTACAAGCACCGTTGTAACTGTGCCCCCGGTTTGAGAGCTGAGACAGTGGCGGTGCAGCCATGAGACCGGCATGGCCACCGCCCCTCCAAGCTCAGCCTGCCAACTACGCACCCCCCCCTGCCTCTCACCAGCGCCGCCACCTCGGCCTCGAGCTGCCCGGCCCGCGCCAGCGCCCCCTCGAGCTGCTGCGCCGCCTCGGCCGCGCGCCTCTCGGCTCCCGCCAGCTGCTCTTCTAACTCCACCACCGCCCCCTCCAGCCTGGCCGCCGCCGCCGCCCCTTCCTCCGCCCTCTGTGCGGCCGCGTCCCTCGCCGCCTCCGCCTCGCGCAGCGCCTCCTGCAGCGCCTGCACGCGCTGGGCGGCGGCGGCGCCCGCAGCCGCGACGGCGGTCTGCGCGTGCTGGGCCTGCTGGGCGGCCGCCAGTCGCTTCTGCCGGGTGGCCAGGACGTCGTGGATGTGGGCCTGCAGCGTTCCGCAGATGTCCTCGCCCTGCTTTGTCGAGAACTGGAACATGTGCAGGTCGCCCGCCATGCGCATCTTGAAGAAGGCCGCTGCGAGTGGTGTGGGAAGGGGCGGGTGTGGGTGTGTGTGGGCGCTGGTCAGCGATGCGCATGTTGATGAGAACATGCATGCAACAGACCCGATCGTTTTGACGGAAGATCAGTTACCACCAAGACAACCAAATGGGCCACCCAGGCAGGCGCTTGTCGGTCCGGCGATGCGCACGCGACGACCGACAGTCGCATGCCGCTCCCAACCCCCCTTGCCAGCTCCCTCACCCGAGGTGGAGCTGCCGAACTGCATGATGTCGCGGAGCTCGACCGAGTGGAGGTGCTCCCGGGGCCTCAGGCGGAAGAAGTGGAGGCCGTTCTTGTTCACGCCCAGCACGAGCGCCTCAGGGAGCAGCCCCAACGGGTCCGTGTGGCGGCGGACGGGGAAGAAGAGCGCGTTGCCGTACGTCAGGCCGCGGAGGGCCCGCAGGAAGGCCCGGCGGGCGTCGTCGGCGGGGGCAGTCGACCCGGACCCACGCAGCGTGCCCAGCGCCCTCGCCACCTCGGCCTCCCAGGATCCCTCGCCGGGGCCCCCCGCAGCCGAGAGCTTGGTGCCCAACAGGCGGCGGTGGACGTAGCGCTGGCACAGGGGGCGTACGGCGTCCTCGGTCGCCGGGATGTCGTCGCCCGATGCCACGATCTGCGGGGGCGGTGCACGCGGGGTGGGGCTGGGCGGTGCGCGTGGGGTGCGGAAATGGGGTACAGCAACGCGGGGTTGCCGGATTGGGACGCTTCCGGGCTGGGATCGCGCGTGGCGCCCAGACACTGCCGCTGAGAGAGCGTGGGCGTCGCACGCATGTCATGTTGTGTCGCAGCCGCGTCACTGGCCTGGAGTGCGCAGAGGGTGACGGCCTGCGTCCGGTCGACGGGGTAGGCCCCCCAGAGGTAGTCGTCCTGCGCCTGGGCGTACGACAGCTCCAGGAACTTGGGGTCCTCCACCGCCTCGTCCGAGTCCCTGCCAGGCACGCGGGTGGTTGTTTGTTGTTGGTTAGTTTGATTGATTGAATGTTTGACTGTTGTTTAGATGAGGGGTAGGGATGGTGAGGGTCCGTGGGACAGCCATGGCAATGAGGGCGACGACAGCGATGTTGGTAGCAACCCATTCATGTCCACGCTCATCCTGATGCACGCCATGGAATGCGCCACAGCATCATGGCAGGCACCGAGCGCGTCGCGGCCCTGCCAAAACCCACTCACCGGAAGAGCTTGCGCTTGAAGAGGAGGCGGAGGGTGCGGGGAGCCTTGCCGGTCTCGGCGGCGCGCCCGGCCTGGAGGGCAGCCACGGCGTCAGCGATGCGGGAGCGGTCGTCCAGCACAGCGTCAGTCTCCTCACCCGAGTCGTCCTGCAAAGGGGGTGGCGAGGGACGTGAGGGGGCAACAGCTGTGGCGGGGGGCGGTTGCAGGGCGTGCACGGGCCATGCAGTGCAGACGCCAAAGCAAGCGCGTGGGGTGGCAAGCCGTCCCGAATCGCGGCGGTTCGGGTCCATGCGAGGCGTGAGTCGCTTCTCGCCTGGACGTTCTGCCGCGGCACGTTGCTGCTCTCGAAGATTCCAAAGGTCTGGGGGGCCGTGAGGCCGATGGCGGCGGCGACCTGGTCCACCACCTCGCGCATGGTGGTCCCCATCGAGAAGTGCACCTCCTCAAAGGTGCCGTCTGCAGGGGACGCAAAGGTCACGAATGCGGGTCAGGCATGCATGTCGATGCGGGGGGCGACTGGTAGTACCCATCACCCCTGCCGAGATCGCGTGCAGGACAGCGCAAGGAGGCAGCTGCGGCCTTCTTGCGGGTCTACATAGCCGCCACCGCTCCGCATGTGCCATTTCATGGGAGTGGGACTGACCGAGGAAGTAGACCATCGTGCGGAGGTGGCGCCCATCCAGGAAGGCCTCGATCTCATCGACGGAGGGCGGGGACCGGCGGGGGCTGTTCTTGCAGGACCGCTTGAGCATCTGGAAGCTGCGGGCGGCCGCGGCGGCCACCCCCTGGGGCACCGCCGCACTCGCCGACACCCCCTGCACATACTCGGCCACGGTCGTCTGGTGCTCCTGCATCGGGCACGTGCACGCGCACATCATGCCCATCAGCTCCCAGGCCCTGCGGACAGAGTGGGGGTCTTTGGCTCGGGACGTCAGCGGTCGGCGCAGGGCGGCGGGGGATGGCGACGTGACCTGCGATGTGACCTGCACGCGCTGCACTACAAGGCAGGTCAGCGGCCTCGCTCAGGGCCTGACAGGAAGTCTGCCGCTCGCCTGAGCAGGGATGCGGGGTCCGGGTTGCCCCGCGTCTGGCGGATGAGCTGGAAAAAGACCTCGGTGGCCACGTCGGGGCGCTTGAGGGCTGTGTGGATGATGCGGGAGGCGGTGGCGACGCGGTTGGAGGGGTCCGCCGCGCGGTCGAGGCAGTACTCCTCGATCCCGGCCGCGACGCGGACCGCGCGCTCCGCCGCGTCGCGCGGCATCCGCAGAAGGGGCACCGTGAGGGGCTCGGCCGAGTAGGTGAGCAGCCGGCTCAGGGCGAGCGCCTCTGCGGAACAGCGGAGAAGCACATGGCGGCATACTAAGCTGACGTGCGGCGGGAGGGCGCGGCGGGCCGGGGGCGGAGCGGGCCAGGGTCCGCAGGACGGAGCGACGCGTCGTCACATCAACCACGCGCGCCGGACCTTCCGGGAGCTGCGCGCTGCCGATGAGGATGCTGGCGTCGATGGGTGCGCCAATGTGCCCGACCTCCTCCATCTTGCCCGGCGTCCTCGGGCCGGGAGACAACATCATCTCTGCGGGCACGGCCTGGACTCGGATGGCGCGAACGCGGCGGGAAATCCCGTCCAAGCGGTGCGCGTCGAGGTCAGCGAACGCTGGGGGCAAGAGGGCGAGCGCGCCGGGCCCGCGCGGATCCCCGAGCTTTCAAAAAGCCGCCAATGTCAGCCATGACAGGGGGCCCCCGATGGAAGCGAGGGGGGCCCCAACGCGGCCCGTTTCGACGGCACCGATAGGAATACATCCCAAGTAACGGGATGGGATGCGCGCAGGCGCGCCAGGCGCGACCGCGAACGAGGGGGGCCCAAATGTTGGGCCCCTCCCGCGCGTCGCTGCCCGCGCGCGGCCATACTTGACAGCGATGCGCAAATTTATGCGAGCGACGATTCGCGACGACCGAAGGAATCGCAGAGGGCCCATATGTGACGGGCCGAGCGTGAAGGGCAGCCCTGGCGCGCCCACTCGCCTCTCCTGCTCGGCGTCCCGCTGGCCATGATCGCGACTTCTTCACCTATCACCCCGGCGGGGTCGTCGTCCCCAGTCCCGCGCCACGCGTCGCGGTCTGGGCTCAAAGTGCACGAGCTCGGACAGGAGCGCTCGAGCGGCGGGCCGCTCGTGACGGGAAGCGATCTGCCGGCCGAATGCACCTTTTGCGGGGCCATGGAGGTCCCCCTCGTCGATGTCGGGAAACCCTCGCTTCTGGCAAGAGTCAAATCGGCCTCAGCTGCCCCAGCCAACGGCACCATGATGCAAATGACCGCGATTGTGGCACCGCACCGTGGCGCATTTGCTTCCATCACGTCCTTCTCTAGACCGGTCACCGGAGCAACCGATCTGGTGGACTGCGGGTGATCCCCGGGACACAGTCTTGGCACGCGGGACCCTGGGCGTCGCATCGGTGCCGCGTGGCGGGGCCTGCCAGGATGGGCATCGAGAACCGGGAGGAGGCGGCCAAGTGCCTGCGCATCGCGCGCAGGTGAGCGTGCGGCCGACTCCTTGCATCCCATACTCTTGCTCAGCCCTGGCGATCCCGCCTGCCTGACCCTGGGGACCCCGCCAAGGGCGCATCGCAGCGAGTGTCCACAACGCAGCTGAGGACGTGGCCGCGGTCCACTCGCCGCCGCGCTCGGCTGCGCGAACACGTTGCGTCCTTGTTCATGAAGCATGCGCTGCCTGACCCTGCTCGCCGGACTCTCTGCGCAGCGCGCTGGAGCTGGGCGACCTCGCCAAGGCCCAGCGGTTCGCCGAGAAGGCGGAGGGGATGTACGAGACGCAGGAGGCGAAGGACATTTTGCAGGCAATAGCGAAGAAGTCATCGGCGAACGGCGCGGCGGAGGGAGAGCCCCGGCGGCGAGGCCACCCATCTAAGGAGCAGGCGGGCCCCAGCACGAGCCAAGGGCAGAAGCGGTGCGCTGCGCTGCGCCGGCCAGGTCTGCCGCGTGAAGTTCCGAGCATCACATGTGAGGGACGCGACGTGACCCGCTCGCATTGGCCCGCAGGGGTGCCGGGGCTGCTCGTGACCCGGATGCGGGGACGCCGGAGCAGAAGGCATTGGTCAGGCGGATCTTATCCACCAAGGATTACTACGAGATCTTGGGTGTGAACAAGGCGAGTGGCGGGCGCGGTCTGCGTGGGCCTCGCGCTCGGCCCGGCATGCCTTTCGCATGCGCAGCTGCACGGGCGAGGGCTTGACGATCGCGAGGGCCCCCGCCGCTGCGCGCAGGACGTGACGGAGGACGGCATCAAGAAAGCGTACCGGAAACTGGCCCTGAAGATCCACCCTGACAAGTGCTCGGCGGCCGGGACGGAGGAGGCGTTCAAGCTGGTGTCGACGGCCTTCTCTGTCCTCAGCGATCCCGACAAGAAGGCCGACTACGACCGGTGGGGCCCGAACGGGCCACCGACCATGGCCGCCGGCCCGCGCGGGCACCCGGGAGGCTTCGGGGTTTCGGAGGACGAGGCCGAGCGCATCTTCCGTATGTTCTTCGGGGTGAGTGTTTACTGGCACAGCCAGTCCACCATGATATGATAGCAGCTGTGACCTTGTCACTTCTCACTTGTCCTGTTCTCTGTGAGGTCGTGACAAGCGCGGCGAACAGCAGGGCCGGCAACCGGTGGGGTGTCGGGCCGCCGCAGGGTGGGCCGTTCGGCTTTGCTGATGAGGACATCAGCCAAGTGTTCATTGGGCCAGGCGGGCGGGTGTACCGGCGCAGGACGGCAGGGAACGCGGGGGGGGCGCGGCAAGAGCAGCGACCGCCCAATCCCCAGGTGAGACACTGTCATGCGGAGGTGGCCCGACACGCCTAGTGTGTGCAAGTTTGTTTCCTTTCATCTCATGGTCATGGCTGCGATGCCCAGCCTCCCATCACCGCCTGCGGACCCTGTGCTATCCGCACCACACCCTCTCCCCAACCCCGCCACAGGATGCCATGGTGGAGATGATGGTGCGCCTGCTCTTCCTCCTGCCCCTCCTATGGCTCGTGGGAGGGTGGTTCATGAGCGGCAGCGCGCCGGCCTACCGGTTCGAGCCCGTGCCCGGGTACAAGCACCCGCTGCAGACGCCGCTGGGCGTGAGGTACTTTGTCGAGTCTCCCGAGCACTTCCATGCCACGTATCCCGTGGCCTCGCGCAAGCTGCAGCAGCTGGAGGAGTCGATCAATCTCCAGTGGTGTGCTGAGATGGAGGAGCGGTGCTCGCACGAGAAGCACCAGGCGAGCGTCTGGCACAGCCGGGGCTACTCGATGGAGTACATCAAGTCGCGGCCCATGCCGGGGTGCCAGGAGCTGCTGGACAAGTTCGGGATTCTGGCGGTCAAGTGGCTGGTCAAGACGCCGCCCATCACGCCCGTCAACATCAAGCCAGCCAGTGCGGCGAAGGGGGCGGCATGACGTATGGGCAGAGGGCGGGGTGGGGGCGTGCGGGCTACCAGAGGCGAGCGCGGCTGGCCGTGGCCTAGCCGGGCAGCCCCGAGGGCCACGCCATGGCCAGGGTGGCCGCGAAGCATATCTGCGCCACGTTGATCGCGTCATTGGTCAGCCAGGGAGCTCGTCCCTGGATGGTCGCCCCGATGTATGATTCCGCGAAGTTGGCCGCGATGGCCGCCCCCGCTGCCACGACCGCCTGCCCGGGGGTGACCTGGCCCAGTGCCAAGGCCAGCGCTGAGAAGAGCACGGCTGCGGCCAGGCCGGCTGCGGTGCCCTCCAGGCTCACGGCGCCCTCTGTGCCGGGCTCCACCCTGGGAGGGGCGATGCGAGCGGGTGGGTGCGCGACGTGGGCAGGGGCGGGCGCGCGTGGGCTCGGGACGCTGGCAATCAGGCGCGCCCAGCTAGCGCATGCCGCAGGAGGCCCCAGGCTGCCGCGCCACCCTCACCTCTTGAACGTCGTGACCAAGTACGGCGTCTTGCCGAACGCCTTGCCCAGCTCGCTGCTGACCGTGTCCGACAGCTTGCTCGTGAGGCTGGCCACAAATCCGAGGCGCCAGGGCGCATCGGTGCCGGTCGCCAGCGCAACGCAGGCGCACGCCATGGCCGCTGCGGGGTAACCATCACCGTCAACAGTTACGTGCGGGGCCATGACCCGTAAGCGACGGTGCGCATAGCACGACACGACCAACAGCACATCCCACGCCCGCTTGCAACTGACGCCACACTCACCCAGTCCCGATCCCCACACGCTCCCCGGCCCCCTCCGCCCGCTCCGCTTCTCCGCGATGCCCTTTCGTTCCTTCTCCTCCATCTTGACCTTCGTGGCCAGCGACCCCAGCACAAAGTACAGGCACACCATGGCATAGCCGCCGAGGCCGAAGGCGGAGAGGACGGCGGAGCCGAGGAGCCACGAGTGCAGGACGCCGCTCCACGTCAGGCCGCGCAGGAGGACTTGGATGCCTGGGCACGGTGGAAGGCGACATGTGAGCCATTGGTGCCTGACATCTCTGGCAGACCAGGGTCGGCAGCCGGGTCCTCTGGAGACATCGGCATCCATGCAGACGAGAGGGGGACAAGAGGAGCGCAGCGCAGTGACACCTCACCGACAACGAAGACGGCTGTGTTGGCCGCCACGCCCGCTGCCACGCCCGGCATCGGAAGGCCCAGTGCATGGCTCAGGGGTGCCAGTGACTCGAGGCTCCATCGGCATCGGATGTCGGACGCAGTCCTGCGATCAACCGGGGCCCGCCCCGCAGCCGAGACCCCTCGCCAGTGGCGGCTATGGACGGGGCTTGGTGCCTGCGGCAAGCAATCGAGCAAGCGAGGCAAATGTCGCCCTGGAGAGAGACGAGAGAGGACCGCGGCCTGGCAGCGGCTACGTCGCGAGTCATGCAATCGAGCCCGACGATCCGTTGCCCGCAGCGAGGCTGGGAGGGCCCGGCTGAGTGGGCCTCAACCACCATGTGCTTCTCGCGACATCACGCCGCCTCCTGCCTGTCGGGCCCGGCAGAACAGACGTCACTATCGGCAAACTCACATCCAGCGGCAGAGACGGCGGCGGCGGGCGTCGAAGAGCGCGGGGCCCGCACCCTCGCACCTTGTTGCGCCTCAGCTCCGACGCCCTCCGCGGCGCCGGCGGTCGCGCGGGCGCCGAGACGTGCATTGGTCCTCAAGGGTCTCGACGGCGGGAGCCGAGGCGCGAGCTCCCTGCCAAAAAAGGGCAGGAGGCGGGGCACGCACGAGGCCGGCGCGCCGCGAGCGATGGCCGCCGATCGGCCGTGCCGCGCCGGCGTATGGGGCGTCCAGAGGGAAGCTCGGAGGTATGTGCGGCTTTGTGGACAGGAATATGACGCCTGGCCAGGGGAATCGTCGCCGCAGGGCGGTCTGGAAGCAGCACTGCTGGGGGGCCCCGGTGCCTCGGCGGAGCTGCGGGGCCCTGCAGGGTCCCGGCCTGGGTCGACGGGCCAGCGAGATCGCACGATCCTAATTGCAGCGTATCGGGAGTTAAACACAAAAGTTAGCGAAGCCATTTAGAGCCCGCAACGCCCAACGAGCTGACGCGAGTCGGCTCCTGACGCTTGGGGCATCCCGGGCCCGGCTCGGGCGCCAGCACGTCAAAGCGCGCCGCGTAGCCCCGTCCGCGAGCAGATTATCTTCGACGGAAACGTCCTGGTGAGTCGCTGAGCGCCGCGGATGCCTGGCAAGGGCGTTTGGCGGGGGGCGTTGCCTGGGCGGGAGGCGGGCCGTGCCGGCCCCTCCCGGCCCGTACGCGGGCTCCGGGACCGCCCTGCGCCGCGCTTTTCCCTCACTCGAGCGCTGGGAGGCGCCTGCGTGCCCCCATCTCGCGCCGGGCCCCGTTTGATTTTCGCCGAGCTGGGGGCCGATTCCCCGCATCTCCGCACGCGCCGGGGCCCTGGAGTCCCCACGCGCCTCCTTCTCGCCTGATTTGCTCGCGGGGAGCGCGTGAAGGGCGCCTCACCGGCCCTCACGCCGGCCTCGCTCCCCCAGCTTCTGCCCAGGCCCCTGGGCCCCGCCTCCCCGGCCCCTCCGCCCCGCCACGCCGCCCGCTCCGCGCCCCCGCAGGTCCACCAGACGGAGAAGAGCGTCAACATGCCGGGCAAGGCCAGCGCCAAGGGCAAGGTGGCCGCCAAGGGCGGTGTGAAGAAGGAGCGCAAGGCAAGTCGCGCCGCCCCCGCGCTCGAGGCGCGATAGTCGCGCCCACCGTCGTGATTTTCAAATCCTTGGTGCCGACGCGGGCGCGCCGGCCCTCGAGCGGCCCCCGCCCGGCCGGAGGGGGCCTGGGCAGGCTGCTGCGGCCTTGGGCTCCCGGCTCCGCGTCCCCCGGCGCTCGCCCGGGCCATTTTTCGCGCCAATCGGCTGCAGCAAACCTTTCTCTTCGCCCGGATCCCCCGTTCGGCGCCGATCCTGCCGTTCGGAGCGGTTGTTGCCCCTCGTGGACGTTGGGCGCGCTCCCGTCGGACACGTAGCTGCCCGATCATGCGTCCCTTTTCCATTTGGGGAGTGTCTTTAGCCGCGCGTGGGCGTCTCGGCCCGCGGGGGCCTCAGGCGGGGCTGGCCGGGGCCCGCGGACTCGGGTCTGGCCCGCCGGCCCGCCCGCCACCGCTGCAGCCGGTCACGGACGCCTTTTCTCGCGGTGTCTTTGCAGGCGAAGGACCCCAACGCGCCCAAGCGCCCCCTGTCCTCGTACATGCTCTTCTGCCAGGAGAAGCGCGAGGAGGTCAAGTCCAAGAACAAGGACGCCAAGGCCACCGAGGTGAGGGGGTCGGTGGGATCGAGCCGGGCCGGCGCCGCCGCAGGGGACGAGCGGAGACCGTCCACTGGCGCACGCCGCTACGGCATGTGGAGCCCGCTTTGCGCAGATCTCCAAGATCCTCGGCGAGATGTGGAGCAAGGTCTCTGACAGCGAGAAGAAGAAGTACCAGGATATGCAGGAGAAGGCCAAGGTGAGCTCGGCTGGCGGGGGCAGGCCTGGATTGTTGCACGCGCATGTGACTGGGCTATTCAAACCACATGAATGGGGAGCTTGGCTCGCACCTTCCCTGCCCGCCCCGCTCAAACACTAACCGTCAGTCGTTCCTTCGCAGGCCAAGTACGAGAAGGAGAAGGAGGCCTATGAGAAGAAGCACAAGGACGACGACGACGACGAGAAGGACGACGACGATGAGGAGGAGGAGGAGGAGGAGAAGCCCAAGAAGAGCGCCAAGAAGTCGAAGAAGCACGACGACTGAGACGGAGCTCGTAGCTCTTGGCGTCGCGCAGCTGTCCCCCCATGCAAGCGCTTTGTGGAGCCCCGCTAGCCCTTCGTGCAGTGACGCCTTTGCCTAGCCATGAGGCTGACATTGCACACATCAGCCCGGCATGAATTCGGCGGATCAACTCCCTAGGAACGACCTGGCTGTGACACTGACACCCTGCAAGCGTGACACCGTGACACGTGCCCTGCCAGATTGCTTCCCGGGCCAAGTCGGCCAGCTTCGGCAACGCTCGCACCTGTGCCGTGACGCAGCGGCCTGGCACGTGCGCACTGAGTCATTGTTTACTACAAAGTCTCAGCTGGTGGCATCTTGGCTGCCCAGGACCGGCCATGCCGTGCCCTGCCGTTGCGGGGCGGCCGTCCGGGCTGGATACGGTGGCACTCGCTGGCTCACGCGCGCACCTGCCGGGGATATCGGGGCCACGAGGTCCTCGGGCGCGGCGAGGCAGCCTCGTTTCTCGTCCAGCGCTTTCGGTGAGTGACCGCGCGTCCCCGCGCGCTCTCACGCGATGGGCATCCATTCAAGTACTTTTGTCGCTTTTCTTCTCCAGGGCGAGGTGGACGCGGTGGATGCGGTTCTCCGCGCGGCGCTGCTGGGTGGCGTGGCCGTGTCGGTGCTGCGCCTCGCCGTCCGATCGGCGGAGACGCCAGGGAGGAGGCCGGCGGACGTGGAGGCTGACGACGAAGCGTCGCGACAGGTGCGCGCCTCAAATACCCTTTGGCTCTTCCATCAGCGGGGCAACTAACGCTCGCATTCCGTCGCACGCATCGTATCGCTCCCTGTGCCCTGTTCTGGTGTTCAGGACTTCATGTGGAGCCTGACGGGCTTCGTGTCGTTCATCCCCTTCCTCAACTGGACCGCCTGGATCCTCCCGGCCCTCGAGGGCACCAGCCCTGCGCTCTTCTATGGCCTCGCTGCTCTGTACCTCCTGCCCCTCCTGCACGCCGGCGTGGGCAACTTCGACAGCACCGCCGTCTTCGCGGTCGTCCTCTGGCGAGCGCGGCTTGCTATGCGACGCGCGCAGCGCGTATAGCATGCAGCTGGGTCAGGCGCGCTGTGCATGGCGTGGCCCGGGGCTCCATCCCTGCCATCCCCCCGCCCGTCCGCCCCCGCAGCGCGCTGCACGTGCAGGTGGAGCGACTGGCGGACACGGATCCCTCGGCGCTGCGGCTGCCCGGGGGCAGCGTGCAGGCGGCCGTGCTGGCGATGCGGGACGCTTTGGGAGAGCTGGGATTCCGCCTGCGGTCCTTCGCCAAGACTTCCGCCTCCGCATTTAATGAAGAAGTCGACGCGCTGCGAGACGAGGAATTGCTCAGGTGCTGTCAATGTGTGGGCTTTGTGATGAGGCGTGACGGGTGTCGCTGCGTGGCCCAGCCATGCTCCTGTGGGACGCCCGACTCTGTCCTTGCCTCCCGTTGTGCAGGGAGGAGAGGAAGTCGTCGTTATGGCAGCAGAGGGACTTTGACCGGCGGCTGGGGGAGCGGTCGCGGTGGAGACCCGGGGGGGCCAAGGCGAGGGGCGGTGAGCAGGAAGGGCAGCAGCGTGGGGAGAGGCAGGTGGAGAGAGGGGGATCTGACAAATCGCGCATGCTGCCGGGAGCGGGGACCGGGAGGCCGAGGGTGCGGGGGAAGGACGGGTGGTTGCGTGAGGAGAGGGATCGGGAGGGTGTGTTAGATGGGAGGGAGGGAGAGAGGGAGAGGAGGAGGGAGCGGGAATAGAGTTGCATCGCTGTCGCGTTGCTGGCAGTGGGGGGCAGGGAAACTTGCGCTGACGCCGGCAGCGGCTAGGTGCGGGGCGTTCATGCGCGAATGCCTGATGCAACGAAATGCCTGTGAAAGCCGCTATCGGTCTAGACAAGCCTGTGGCACTGGCTCAAAGAAGGCGACGCATGGTTCCACATAGGCATCTACCCATCCTCATCTCCCCTCGTGCTCACGACGCCTCGCTGTCCCTCTCGTCTTCCTGATGAGGGTCTTCCAAGACCGCAAATTCGTCTACGTGAGCTGCAGCGTTGACACTGAAGGCAAGCAGCGCATGGGGGAAGTGCTGTCACAAACGCTTAGGTAGAGCGCTGCAGTCGCTGCCAGCGTATGCAACGCCACAGCCTGACCGGCCGAAGAGCGCTGCCGCCACACCCCCGCTGCCACCTCACCCCGCCCTCACCCGCTGTTGCTCTGGAGGCTGACGGACAGCCTGCGCATCCCGTAGAATCGCCTGGGCTCGAGGCCCTCCCTCACGGCGCTGAAACGCCAGCCGAGGTGTGCCAGGCACGATGCACAGTGCACGATCTGCCAGGCCCAGCCGGGGAACCAGCTGTACGCTGCGGGAGCAGATAGGGAAGAGAGGCATGCGGTGAATGGCGCATGGAGCGACGCATGGACATACGCCCTAAGAGAAGTGGGTGGTGACCCGCACATAGCTGCACACAGCGAGCAGTCGGCCTGGGGCAGCGGTGCGCCACAGACCCACCCCACCCGGCTCGCCTGTCTCGGGTCTTCCCTGGGTCAGCAGGGCCCCCCTGCGAACCCGCTTGAGCAGGAAAAGGTCGTGCACGTGGCCGTGCTCATTGACGAACAAGCCCGCCGTGTCCCTGCGACAAAGAGACACAGAGATGCCATCTTGCAAAAGGGATCTAACCTCAAAAACTCGATCTTTGTTCAGATTGCAGGGCTGCTACTCGCCTGCCGAAACGCAAGAGGTCTTCTCGCGATGCCAGGGTAGCACTGCACATGCCACACCCCACGTCGCCCTCGGCGCTCAAGATGCCGATCTGGGTGGAATGGGAGCGCTAGCCGTGTTTATCATGATGCAGTTTGTGTCATGGAAGACTGGAAATGAGTGGAGGCACTAGCCTAGGTTTGCACCCAAACCTGCACCCAAACCCGCACCCACACTCGCACCCGCGCCCACCCCCACGCCCTCACCTCCTTGCGCAGGCGCATGACCGGGTCGGGACAGTCCAGCAGCGTCTGCTTGATGTAGGAATTGATCGGGATACGCGACGCCACGTAGAACGACGCGTCAGTCACCGACATGGCCGCCAGAGTGCTGCCCAGCGCCCCGCACCCCGCGGCGTCCACCCGGCCCATGCGAGCGCACGCCACCACCGCGCGACGGGTCAGTCGCCCCGGGTCCGCCAGCCGCCACACCCACGCGGGGGTGTGCCCACAGCCCCACGCGCTGCGCCCGCGCCACCGCCCCATGCCACCCCATCCAAACGCCCCACTCCGCGACGACTCTCCCTGCCCGCTGCCCTCGCTACCCCGCGCATTCCCGACCTCGCGACCCCCCTCGTCCCAATCCCACACGCCACCACCCGCCGCCTCCCGCCGCCCCATGAGCCCCGCCGGCAGCCGCGCCGGCTCCCTGTCCGGCAGCACCCGCACCTCCCGGCACTCGTGGCCCAACAGAGGCTTGACGTCGTTGTCCTTTCCCCATCCCTCGAATCGCCCCACGCCGACGGTGAGGACGTGCGTGTGGGGCTCCTCGACGCCGACCTGCCGGATTTCAGCCAGGGTGCCCGTGGATGGCATCAGCAGTCCGTCGGGCTGCACCACTCCAATGAGGTTGGTAAAAGGTGCGGGGGCGTGCAGGCTCTGCAGCACGACGTGACGCTCCCGCTCGCAGTGCATGACCAGCGGGAGGCGCTCCCCGGGGAGAAGCACCGAATCCATCGACACAATCGGGATCCTGCGTGATGATGGAGGCTTGATGTTTGAACCGATACAGACGCATCGTGCCATCGATAGGGACACCGCGACGTTGCAATCGCCTCTCGCCTGCCGATTGACCCAGGCTCCGGCAGGCCCTGGGTCGCGTACACGTCCACGCGGTTGTCGCCCATGTAATCGTGACTCTGCATCGCATCGTCGTCGATATCCACGCGATTCACCGCGGGGGCCGCCTCTCTGCGTGGAAGAAAGCCGCGTGCTCGCTGTCGGTCGCACGCAGGGGCCTGGCAGCGGCATATCGACGTTTTATGTTGCACAATCTAACAAGCTGCGCCGTCCGTCTTGACCCTGAAACCCGCAGATTGCGTATTCGGCCCGTCCCTACTCACTCGTCTTCGTCGACCTCGTCCGTCTCGTACCCGGCGATGTACTCCACCAGGCGGCGAGCGTAGTGCGCGACTCTCTCCTCGTAAGTCAGGTCCGACTCTGACGCACCATTGTCGCCCATATCAGCGTCCGGCGGGCCTCCCATGCCCCCCTCGCTGGGAGGGCCCGGCTCGTCGGGCATCGTCGCCGCCTTGTACGCGAAGACGCTTCCTGATGCGACGATTGATGTACCGGACGCACGAGTTTCCCCGCGGACGCGCACTGGGGGCCTTGAGTTGTGTAACAACCGCGCCAATGACAGCTGGGCCAACGCTTCGCATGGACCGATGGTGAGGAACGCAGTCGGGCTTTTAAATGCAAGGACTCACCACAGGATGGCCCAAACCATTGCTTGCACCGTCGGACTGGCCAGATTACGAGCGACTGCAGCACGACAGCGCCTGATGACGCCGAGAAGGGCCGAGATGCGACTACAGTGCGTGCACGGCACGTGTACCTGTTGCTTTAGCGATGGGGAGGTACATGCCTCCCCACCAGCGCGGCGCTGGGCGGGGACGCTCGTCGTCTGCCGCTCGAGGGCCTGCCGAGAGCTCCTCCGCGGACGCCGCGGCCACGTGGGTAGCTGAGGCAAGGAGGGAAATGTGAGTGACCCCGGCGGTGTGGCGATGCGTTGTAAAAAGCTGCATCGGACACGCACGGACCTGCACCGGCCGAATGCGCTCGCAGGCAGCGCGCGGAGCGGCGCGGCGGAGCGGAAGGTCTCAAGGCAATCGAGAGAGCTTGCCGGCTGTTCCAAGCTGCCGCGGAGAGCCGCGGCGCAGGTCGCCCAGGGGACAGCGCAGCAGACGCAGACGGACCCACACTGTGGGCGGAGCTGGGCGACGCTCTGCAGCTGCGCGCGGAGGTGACCGGGCAGGGTAGTTGCAGCGTACGTGCGTGGCCGGTCAGCTATCCCCGCCGCGACAGCAGCTGCACTCATAAGTGCACCCTCGCTGCTCCCGCAGTTGCTGCTGCAAGCTGCGAGGGAAGATGACGGTCCCAATGCACGTGCCGTGCACCTCTTGTCTCGCACGCGAGCGGCGGAGTTGCTGCGGGAGGCGGTCACCGCCTACGAGCGCGCGCTGGGACCCCCCGGGCCACCTCCGAATGATGCCCTGGCTGCCTGCGGCAACGCGCTGTGTGCGCTGGCGCCGGTGTGTGGGAACCCCGCAGTGGCCGCCGAGGCCCTCTCTTGCGCCCGGGACATGTACCTGCGGTATCTGGAGGCGACGCCGGAGGCTGCCATGGCGCGGTATCTGGGCGAGTGCTTGGTAGCGGCAGGGGAAGGGGCGGCGGCGAGGGGCGACGGGCCGGCGGCTGCGGCGGCGTTCGCGGAGGCGCGGGGCGCGTACAGCAGGGCGTGCTCGCTTTGCGACTCTGCAATGGGGGATGACCTGCCGGCGCTGCTGTATGACTGGGCAGTGGGGCTGCACGCGATGGCGGGGTTCGCGGGGAGCGCGGAGGAGCGGCGGGCGCTGCTGGAGGAGGCAGAGAGGCGGCTGCGGGTGCGGGAGAAGTGTGGGGGGTGCATGTGCAGTAGTGAGCGGCACCATTGGGCACTTTGGCTGTCCTTGCAGCATTCCCAGTCGCGTGCCCGTGCGATGCAGAAGGCAATTGGTTCTGTATGGCAGTCAGCATGGTTGGTATTGCCACGCTTCTGAGCTCCTGTCCATCTCTATGTCACGCAGGAGGCGGGGGAGTTTGGGCGTGGCGACCCGGACGTGTTCAATGCGCTGGGCGAGGTGTACATGGCGGCAGCAGAAGGGGCAGGGGGAGAGGAGGCAGAGGCACTGGCGAGGCGGGCGCTGGCTGAGGGATACGAGGCGAGTGTGAAGGGTTGTAAGGGTTGTACCCGCGCTGTCAGCGATTGCCATGGAGTCCCTCTTAAGCTGCCTTGGCTTCTGCAACAATATTATAAGTGTTGTACAAGTTCACGAACACTGGAGACTCAGTGACCGGATGCGGTTTGGCGCAGGCGGCCCTGCGCATCGACGCCAGCAATGCCGACGCGCTGGTGGGTCGCGCGGAGGTGGCGGTGTTTCTTGGCCGGGCGGCGGCGGCGCGGGGGGACGCGGCGGGGGCTGCGGGGCTCATGCGGGCGGCGGTGGAGGCGTACGGGGCGGCACTGCGAGACCCCGCCAAAGTGGGGGACTTTGAAGGCAAGGGGCGCGTGTGGGTGGGTGGGACAGCAAGGGGGGATGCCACGGCGTGGCGTAGTGCGGTATGGCTTCCGGGTAGTGCCAATAGTAGTAAAAACAACACGGCCACTTGTCGATGACTCGTTGCGACACGGCATGGCAAGCCTCGCAAGCAGTGACCGTCATGGTGGTGTCGTGCGTCATTTGCAGAGAGGAGCGCGGTGCGGTACAACGCGGCGTGCGCCATGGCGATGGCGGGGGACAGGGAGGGTGCCGCGGCCGCCCTGACGCGCCTGCTGGCGAGTGGTGGGACGACGGCGGAGGAGGTGGCAGCGGACGCGGAGCTGCGGGACGTGGCGAGCATGCTGGGATTAGCACCAGCGCCGAGCTGAGCTGACAAGTGTAGCAAGAATGCGTGATTGTACAAGTAACATCGCTCTGTCCGTCACATTTGAAACATTGCTACTGCACTACTGCACGCGCCGTGCCGTGTTCTGCAGCGCACATCCCACGCAGCTCAGGAAGACGGTCTGGCTCTCGGGCTCGGGGCGTATGCTGAACCTGACGCCGCAAACGTCCCGCAGCAGGCGCAGCTGCCGCACCGCGTAGGGGGTCAAAGGACCCAGCCGGACCTGACTCAGCTCGGCCGGCCCCAACGCGCACAGCGTGAGGACCAGCGCCTGGTGCGCCCCGTCCACCACGCCGCCCCTGCAAACGGAAACGCGCAAATGCATCGGCACGCGTGTGCAGGTGCAGGGATGGGCGCGGCAGCGGGGCGAGGGTCGCCTTGGCACAGCAAGCAGCAGCATCGCATCAACACCGGGCCAGAAAACAATCGGTGCGGAGAGAGCGACATGCAGTGATTAACAACATGTTAAATTTTCGTCTCTCTCGCCTGCGTATCTCCTCCAGCAGCGCCAGGGCCGCCTTTTTCCCGACCTCCTCAGGCACCCTCCCCTCTGCGTCCCCCTCCCCCGGATCCACGCACGCCTCTGCGCTGATCAGACATTTGGTGGTCGTCTCCGCCACCAGCATGGCGCCGTACCCGGGACTGAGCCCCGCCTTGTCGCCCGCCATGTGGTCGGTGAAGACGTACACGTCCGCCAGGAAATCATTGAACACCTCGCGAGCACCCTGGGATGCATGAAAATGAGGAATGGTCAGATACTGCAGCGTTGATGCAGCGGGCGTGGGTGGCCAAGTCGCCTTCATTGAGAGCCCCGGCTTTACTGGGGCGGCCGGTGCATGGGTAGAGGTACGCGCATGAGAGAAGGACAAGCATGGGGAGCTGTTGGGTGAGTGACATGTCGCAACCACCACTAAACCCATTCACTGTGCTCAGCCACTCACGTCGACGAGGCGGTTGGCGTTCTGTGGTGTCGTGCGCATGGAGTACGCCACACCACGGATGCGCTTCACCATGCCCTCGTCCCGCAGGTCCACGGCGGGCAGCTGCCGCACGTTCGGCACGCGAAGGACGACCTCCCCGCCGCCTTTGGGCGCTGCGCCACGCTTGGCTGCGGGCGGCGGCAAGACATAGTGTGGTATCAGCTCCGGCCGCAGTGGCCTGGCCTCACTTTGAACCCAGCTGCAGCAGGGATCGCGTCGGTCGCTGCTCGACTCGCTCACCTATCCTCAGCTCGAAATCATCCGCGACACCCAGCGTCTTGAGTAGAGGGAGGGTCACCGCACGGAACGTGTCCACGCTCGGGTCGAGGGGGTGGTTGGTGACGCCGCGGAGGGTGATTTGCAATGGCTTCTTGCCGAAGAGACCCAGGAACAGCAGCGGCTCGAGGTAATAGCCGATGCCGCGCGACGCGCAGCAGTCGTGCTCGAGGTGCGCGCCGCCCGTGAGGTAGCCGGGCTTGTAGCGCAGCGACGTGCCCGTCTCGTTGATCTCAACAATGCAACCGTTCGATAGCTTCTCGATGAGCCGCAGGAGGTTGGCTTCGAAGTCGCAAACGCCCGGTTCCTGGTCCCTTGCCCGGATGTCGTCGACGCGGAGCGGCCGCTGCGGGGCGCGGAAGGCGGCTTCCAGGTGTGATGCAATCTACATACATGATTCGTTGCGGATATCAAGCGGGGAGGCGCGAGGACGCCAAGGAAGCGCTCCCGCGGCAGCCAGGAGGCAGGGCAGCCGCACCCGGACCAGCGTGGCGAGCACGAGCCTCTGCCGGAAGTGCACGCTGCCCTCGAAGCGCAGCATGGCGCCCCGGGACGCGCACGGCTGTCTGGCGCCGGCCCGGTCCCTCCCCTCGACGCGAACGGCCCGTCAGGCGACCGCGGCAACTGGGCTGGAGGCAAGCGTTGCAGGCTCGTAAACAGCCTATGTGGATGCCTGGACGATGAAATACTTGTAACTGATTGTGTTCGTGTGCTCATATGTCGGCGGGAGGCGCTGCAGGCGGTGCTTGAGGGCCGGCGCTCGCTGACGCGGGCACGTTCCCATGTCAGACAGCCCGCCAGGAGCTGAAGGCCGACGACAGCCTTCCCAACCCCACTCTGCGATTGCCAGTCGAGACTGGTGTTTCATCGGAGCCGCTTTGTAGCTGGCTCGCCTTGAAACCGACCTAGCGCGACGCGGGGGGAAGTTAAGAGCTTGTGCGCTGCCACTGTGTTGGTTATAGAGTCATTCGGTAGCCAGGCCCGGCGTCGCGGTTTCGGGCGCCCCCCGTTGGCCCCAGGCAGCTGGGCGGGGCGCGAGACTCGAGATGGAGGGCGAGAGGAGCCCGAGTCCCAGGGAGGGATCGGGGCAGGAGAAGCACGCTGGGTCACCCTCGCCCAGGAGGGTGCGGAGCCTCAGCCAGGACCCGCGGAGGTGCGGCGCCGGGAAAGGGGCTAACAGGCCCGCGATGCGAGCTCTTTGGACTCTGAGCCGTTGCCTTGCAATACTTTGTGGTCTCCTTAGCGCGTCCTGGCGTTCCTGTGGCGACGCGGCTCCGGGATCGCGCCGCGGCGACCGAACGTCTTGCGCATCGCTGTTCTGTGCTCGCAGCCACACCGTGAGCGCCAAGCGCGTCGAGCGGTCGCTGACTCCGTCGCGTTCGCTTGAGAAGATCGCGGAGGAGCACGCGGGGGCGGTGGCGGGGCCCGCGCCGGACACGGTCGAGGCCTTGCTGGACGACGACGCACGCCCGCCCTCCCCGCGCGACGCCCCGGCCCGCCGCGCCTCCCGGTCCGCGTCGCCCGGCAGATCGAACGGAGAAGTACCGGAGATCTACCGCGCGGAGGCCGGCCGCCGCTCCCCGCGGCGCAGGTCCTCTCCCAACGGCCGTGCATCCCCTCCCCCCCGCGTGCCCCGCGGATGGGAGCGCTACTCCCCCGGACGCGCGCGTCGGGAGCGGCAGGAGCGAATGGAGCGGGGAGACGGGGGAAGGGGCCAGGACCGGGATAGGTGGGGCGGCGATGGCTGGGCGGCAGCGTCTAATGCAAAGCGAGGTTCTCGTTTAGATGCTGGGTCGTGTTATTGTTGCAATAAGACACAACGGTTTGTTGTCTCTCGCGTGCACAGGGAGGGCGAGAGGGGCAGGGAGGGGGGCAGGGAGCGCGAGCGGGGCCGTGAAAGGGAGGGCGAGAGAGAGCACGGCAGAGAGAGGGAGCGAGAGAGAGAGCGGGGGCGTGAGGGCGAGAGGGATCGCGAGAGAGAGCGCGGGAGAGATCGCGAGGATGGCAGGAGGGAGCGCGGTGACGGCCGGCGTGGCAGCGAGCGCGAAGAGGGCGAGCTGCCAGACAGGGATCGGGGGGATCGGGGGGGCAACGGTGGGGGCACCGGCGGCGGCAGCGACGACCTGGATCGCCTGCGCGCGGACAAGGCCAAGGCTGGCCCCGCGGGGGGAGTGTACGTGCCCCCCTTCCGGCTCAAGCGTATGATGGCGGAGGCGGCCGACCGCACTTCCGAGCAGTACCAGCGCATGACGTGGGACGCCCTGCGCAAGGCCATCAACGGAATCGTCAACAAGGTCAACGCCGTTAACATTCGGGAGGTGAGCAAGCGAAGGGGTGGCGAGGAGAGGGACGGGGTGTGGTTTGCGCATCGGTCACTGACCCATGCGCTCACTCAGTCACGCATGCGCTCACTCACTGATGCACTCACTCACTAGCTCACCCACTAGCTCACTGACTCACTCCTTCACCCACTCATCCACCCACCCACCTCCCCTCTCAGATCCTCCCCGAGGTGTTCCGCGAGAACCTCATCCGCGGCCGGGGCCTCCTCTGCCGCTCGCTGATGAAGTCGCAGCTGGCCAGCCAGGCCTACTCCCCCGTCTACGCCGCGCTCGTCGCCGTCATCAACACGAAGCTGCCGGAGATCGGGGAGCTGCTCCTGCACCGGCTGCTCCTGCAATTCAAACGGTCCTACCGCCGCAACGACAAGCCGGTGTGCGCGGCCGCGCTGTCGTTCCTAGCTCATCTGACCAATCAGGGCGTGGTGCACGAGGTGCTGATACTGGAGATACTGGCGTTGCTGCTGGAGGCCCCGACGGACGACAGCGTGGAGTTGGCGGTGACTTTGACAAAAGAGGCGGGCGCGACGATGCAGGACGTCGCCCGGCAGGCGCTGGCGGCGGTGCTGGACCGATTCCGGGCCGTGCTGCACGAGGGGAGCATTGGTGAGGGTGGGGTGGGGTGGTGGGGGGAGGGGTTGTGCTGCACGAGGGGACGATTGGTGAGATGGGGGGGGAGGATAAGTGTTTGCGTGGGTGGAGAGTGGTGGGCGGGGGGGGGGCGTGTACGATGGTGGGGAGCGTTGTTAGGTTCAACATGTAATTAAAGCCCTCGCATCCCACACCATCAACCCCTATCTCTCTCATCTAATCCCAGACAAGAAGGTCCAGTACCTGATCGAGGGCCTGCTCGCCAGCGCCCGCGCGGGGTTCGCCGAGTCGGGCCACCCCCCCCGCCCTGCTGGCCTGGATTTGGTGGAGGAAGACGATCAGATCACGCACGGCGTTACGCTGGACACCAAGTGCGACGCGCAGACGTTGCTGGATGTTTTTAAGGCTGACGATGCGTTTGAGGAGCACGAGGGGCAGTGGCGGCGCATCCAGGGAGAAATGCTGGGGGGGGGGGAGGGGGAGGTGAGGGGTGTGGAATGGGGGATGGTGAGGGGGAGATGGGTGGTGGTGGGGGAGGTGAGGAGAGGGGGATTTGCTAGCGGTGGGTGTGGCTTAATGGGCTGACGGTCGATGACGCTCGCTTCACGCCAGCCACGTTGAGCGCTATGCTGTGCATGAAATGACAGTGAGCCATGCTCTTATTTACATCTTCTTATTGTTATTATATCTTATTATACATTCTCATCGCAGGAGTCTGGTTCTGGCTCTGAGGAGGAGGGCAGCGACGAGGAGGGGGAGGGGGAGGAGGGGGCGGGCGGGGAGGGCGGTAAGCGCGTGGAGATTGACGACATGACGCAGACCAACCTGGTGAGGATGGGCAATAAGTGGGAATGGCGATGATTGTAATGCTCATCAATAGCTACTTCTTACTGCACATCACGCAACGGCAATCTCACTCTAACCCCCCATCTCATCCCAGGTCAACCTGCGCCGCACCATCTATTTGACCATCATGTCTTCCCTTGACTTTGAGGAGGCGGGGCACAAGCTGATGAAGATTCCACTGTCTCCCGGGCAGGAGATCGAGATGGTCACCATGATTCTGGAATGTGCGAGCCAGGTGAGAGGAGCGTAACTCATTCAGTCACTTTCCCACCTCACTTTACTCACCATCTCGCGCGCCACCTCACCTCACCTCCCCCACCACTCACCCCACTCTCACTTATCACATTCCCCCCCCTCACTTCCACCATCACAGGAGAAGACCTACAACCGCTTCTACGGCCTGCTGGCCCACCACTCACCCCACTCTCTTGACACCACTTTTCATTACCCACTACTCACTTATAATTGCCTTCTTTCCCATCACTCACAGGAGAAGACCTTCAACCGCTTCTACGGCCTGCTGGCCCAGCGCTTCTGCAACCTGCGCCGCGAGTACCAGGGCCAGTTCGAATCGGTGTTTCAAAAGCAGTTCGGGCTCATCCACCGACTGGCGACGACCAACAAGATCCGGAACGTGGCCAAGTTCTTCGCGCACCTTTTGGCGACCGACGCGATCTCGTGGGCGGTGCTGGGGGTGGTGCGGGTGACCGAATCCGACACCACCTCCAGCAGCCGCATCTTCCTCAAGTTCCTGTTCGTGGAGCTGTGCGAGGTGAGAGATGGGTGTGTGTGTGTATTAATATAGATGGGGAATGTTGTGAATGTTGTGATTGAGCATCTTCCTCAAGTGTGCGTGCGACCATGAAATGACCATAGTCTCCATCGTTCGCATCGATCACACGTACTCCCCCATCACAACTTGCCACAGGAAATGGGCATGGCATTGCTGAAATCGCGGCTGGATGGTTATCATGGTTATCGCTTACATGATTCGCTTTCATCACATTTACCAACCCTCTGTAACACAGGAGATGGGCATGGCATCTTTGAAGTCCCGACTGGAGGAGGCCGACAAGGCAGAGTGGTTCACGGGGCTGTTCCCGGCCACCAGCGTGCCGGACCTGAGGTTCGCCATCAACTTCTTCTGGAACATCGGGCTCAACTTCCTCACGGGTGAGATGATTGTTGTAAACAATAACTGACTTGTTATGGAACATCGGGCTCAACTTCTTGACAGGTGGGGGATGGTGGAGAGGGATTGGGTAATGGCTTACTCGCACCCTCACTTACGCAGTCACTCACCCAAATCATCCCTCTTACACTCACTCACTCACCCATACTCTCCCTCCCGCCAGCTGTGCGCAGAGATGCCCTCACTCACTCACTCACTCACTCACTCACTCACTCACATACTCATCCCCCCTTTCACAGAGAAGCCCCGCCAGCTCTACGCCGAGCTTCCCAAGCTCCCTCACTCCCTTCCTCCCTCCCTCCCTCACTCACTCACTCCCTCACTCACATTCTCACTCACTCCCTCACTCACACACATCCTCTTTTCTCATTCACAGAAAAACCTCGCCAGCTCTACGCCGAGCTGCCCAAGCTGCTTGCCGAGCGCGCCCGCCTCACTGCCCAAGCACAGCCCCAGGCGTCCCCATCCACATCCACATCCACCTCATCCTCATCCTCATCATCGTCATCCTCATCCTCATCGTCTTCTTCCTCTGACGATTCGAGTTCTGACACCACCAGCTCTGACACCAGCTCTGACGCCAGCTCTGGCGCGTCGGAGGAGGGGGGCGGGCGGGGGGGGAGCGGGGGGCAGCGGTGAGGGGTTAGGGAGATTTGGGGCTGGGATGCGATGACAGCATGATTGCGTGGGTGCAGTGTGATTGCTGCACGCGCGTTGCAAGCAGCGTGGGGGAATGTGCGAGTGCGAGTGCGATGAGTGTATGGATCGTTGGCCTCCCTCTGCCCATACGCCACCCCATTCGCATCTCCAGCCACCTTTTCACCCAATTCACCCAAACTTACCCACTTACCCACCCCATCCCTCTCCCCACCACTCTACCCCCGCAGTCGCGACGACCGCGCACCCCACGCCACTCATCGCCGCGACCTGCCACCCCCCCCCGAGCACCGCCGTCGGTCGGCAGACAGGGCGGGCGGCGATTATAAGGGTAATGGTGGCAGTAATGGGAGGGGGGGGAGGTCGAGGTCGGCTGATAGGAGCGGCGGGTGGGGGGGGAGGGGCGGGGAGAGGGATGGGAGGGGTGAGAGGGAGAGGGGTGGTGGTAGGGATAGGGATGGTGGTTATGAGAGGGAGAGGGAGTGGGGCGGTGGCAGGGATGGTGGGAGGGAGAGGGAGAGGGAGAGGGGTAGGGATGGTGGTGCTTATGAGAGGGAGAGGCAGAGGGGCGGGTACAGGGGTGAGCGTGAGGGGTGGCGCGGGAGGGAGGGTGCGGATCGCGGCAAGCGTGAGAGGAGCGGGGAGAGGGAGAGGGAGAGGGAGAGGGAGAGGGAGAGGGAGGGTGGGGATCGGTACAAGCGCAGCAGGGCGTGAGGGGTGGAGTGGGGGTGGGAAAGAGATGGGCGAATGGGAGTTGAGTGGGGATGGATGGGGTGGGTTGGCGTGCGTGGTGGTTGCGAGAGGGGGTGGCTGCGGGAGTTTGAAAGGGGTGTGACTGGTGCGTGGTTGGCGCGCACTGCGCTGCGGTAGATTTGAATTTCGAAATGCAATGTGCAGCAATACCAGTGAACTGTGAGTTGACGCCCCACATGCCACATGCGCATGCGATGGGGCTTCTTTTCACAGCCAACAATCTGCTGTTGATTTCAAACGCAAGAGAACGCTTTCGCACATCTCCCAAACATGCACGTGTGCTCTTGACATCATGTCCATGCCAGCCCACCCCACTTGCACCCCGCACTGCCCCTCATCAACACCACCCCTCATTTTTTTCCCCCCCTGCGTTTCTTAGCCCCCTTCCCCCCCTTGCCCGCCCCCTCCTCTCCCTCCGCATCGCCCGCATCCCCATCATTTGTTGGTTCCTGCAAAGCATGACAGAGAGCCACACTCACGCTTGCAGTCTCACACTCCAACGTACCCCCCGTTATATAAACATAAACACCCTTTCCAATCCATGCCCATACAACATTCAAGCAAACTGCCGCCAGTACTTCGCAACGACTTCATCATCCAACAACACCACACCACCCCTCCTCACCTCCCCCTCCCCCTCCCACGCATCCACCCCCTCCCCCTCCTCCCCCCTCCCCCGCTTGCCCCTTTTCCCCCTCCTCTCCCTCACAGGCCTCGTCAGCTCCCCATCATCACAAGCCACGGGCCCCACCCCTCCCCCCAGCAGCGCCGCCACTGACGTTTCGACGTCAGACCCCTCCACGCGATACAGCACGTTTCGGGACAAAGCAGACTCCACCAGTGCTCGCCAACTGGACTGGGAGGCTCTGGGTATGGGTGATTGGGGGGGGGGGTGTTAGTGTTGTTACTACTAATAGTACAAGCAGTACTGACCAACGTACTGGTTAGTAATAAAAATAATAATGAGACTGGAAGGACATGTGGGGTTTGGAGAGGGGTGGGCAGCGCAGCAATGCACCATTGCAGCCACCACAGCAGCAACTGTTGCCACCAGACAACCGCACCCCAACCACATCCCCAGCCAAGCCCCCACCCCACATTCATCCATTTCAAAATACGATCATTCCAATTCGCCCCACCTCCCCCAACCAAATCCCACCTGAGCGCGGGCGCGTTGCCCATCACAATCACCGAGCACCGCCCCCGCGTCAACCCCACGTTCATCCGCCTCTCATCGGCCACGAACCCAATCGCCCCACTGGCGCCCGTTCTGACAGCGGAGAATATGACCACGTCCTTCTCTCTGCCTTGGTATCCGTCGATGGTGTTGACATCCAGCTCTGATGCGGATGGGCCGAGGTCACGCGATAGGCAGTCGCGCAAGTGGCGCACTTGGGCCAGGTAGGGGCTGATGACGCCCACGTCGCGGGGTCTGTTGTGTGAGGGGGGGGAGTGAATTGAGTAAGCGTGGTGAGTGGGGTAGCACTGGAACAGCCCATGCACGCCTACCCCACTGCCCAACAACAACATATATCTTCATACCCCATACCCAATACCCCACACCCCCCGCATCTCTCACCTGAGTGTCGGGTAGCACTTGAACAGGTGTTGCAGCAGCCGCACCGCACATGTCGCCTCCGCTCTATTCACCAGCGACGCCCCTGCAGACTGCCGCTCTTCACTCCCACGCACGTCCCAAAAGGCGAAGGGACCAAGGCAGGGCTCGGAGTGCCAGGGGCGGGAGGAGCGGTCGGCCACGTCTGGATGGGGGGGGGGGGGGGGGGGGGGTGTGGGTGGTGTGGGGTGGGTGCGGGGTGGGTGTGGGTAGCAGTGTGGGGTGGGCGGAAGAGGTTGTGATGTGCGAGCGTATGGGAGTGGTGTCAACCATGCCCACTCTCACCTCACCTGTCCTGGCATCTTATCACACCCAACAGACCAAAAGCAACCACCATCCCATCCACCCCCATCACTCACCCGGCCCGTCCTGCAGCCTGTTCTCGTAAAATGCCCCATATCACTATTAACCATCACACCCATCCATCACAACATTACTGCATAGCTAGTAATACTAGTAATACTAACCGTCACCAACAGTCGTCAACCATCACATCCACACCCCCCCCTCTCCCCTCACCCGGCCCGTCCTGCAGCTTGTTCTCGTAAAATGCCTCGGATGGGAATCTCCGAATCTCCGGGTGCATTCGGAACTGCGTGGTGAGCATGCACACGGGGTGGCCGGCCGCCTCCAGCCGCTTGAACAGCGAGCAGTCGTAGCTGGGTGTAAGGGGGGTGATTGATGTGGTGCGGATAGCTGACGTTAATAGTCAATCACCCAACCCCTCTCATCTCACCCGTACTTCATCGCACGTCAATCACACAATCAATCAATCACCCTTCTCCTCTCACCCGTACTTCTTGGCGGTGTTGGAAATGACGGTGGCGGGCAGCTGGTTAGGATCACCCACCAAATAACACTGGCGGGCACCCTGGGGGGGAGATGGAGGGGGTGGGAAGGGTGAGTGAGCAATTGCATGCAGGACATGAGACAGACATCTATGATCTCACTAACCCCATCCATGCCACCCATGTTATTCGTACTAGCAACTCTTACTATTCACATCGCCCATGTCACTCTCACCTGGCTCAGCGGCACCAGCGTGGATGGCTCCACCGCCTGTGCTGCCTCATCAATGATCACGACATCAAAGGGGGCCGTCATCTTGGCAAACACCCCCGATCCGGCGAACGACAGCGTGCTGCACACCACCGATGCCTCTTCCAGGATTGACATTCGGACCTGGTCCTTCTGGGGGAGATGGGGGGGGTGAGGGTGAGGGTGAGGGTGAGGGTGAGGGTGAGGGTGGAGGTGAGGGCGAGGGTGGGGGTGACGGGGGAGGGGAGGGTGGTGGGTGAGAGTGGAGTGGGGGAGTGCATGGGACTGTGTCGGGTGGGTGATGGACCGTGGCAACTTGTCACTGAAGCATACATGCACCATCACACCACCATACCCCCACCCCCTCTCACCTGCGCCCTGGTGAAGTGTAGCATCCGTTTACCCATTACCAACCCCCTCTCACCTGCGCCCTCGTGAAGTCGAGCTTCTTGCTATCTACCCACCATCACAACCACCCCACCACTACCCCTACCATCACCCCCTGCACCCCTTATTACCTGCGCCCTCGTGAAGTCGAGCTCCTTGCCGTCCTTGCCCGTCGGTGCCTTCTGCCCTCCCAGCCGCGCAGCCACGAGGGAGTCCAGTGCCACCGCTTGGACGGAGTGGTGGGGGTGCACGCCGATGCGGACCAGGCCTGGGGGGGTGGGGGTGAATGAGTGAGGGAATGGGGGAGTGGGGAGGGAGTGAGAGTGAGTGGATGTGTGAGAGAGAGTTATGCAACTGAGTGCATGTCAACTGTGTCACCCCCATGCAAATCTACACATGTTAAACAACCCCCCCCCTCTCTCCTCTCCCCTCACCGGGCGTGAAGGCCGTCCCGTCGGGCGCCAGCAGCCCCTGCTGCATCACCCGCACCACCACCTCATCCAAAGCGGAGTTAGACGGCGCGCACACCAACACACGCGCGCGGGGGCCGCCGGAGCCCACGGGTCTGGGGTCGACGCGCCGGGCCATGCCGAACAGGTCCGCGCCCTCCGTGGCGGTGTGGGGGGAGCTGGGGAGGGCGTCGCGGGGGTCTGGAGGAGGGGGGAGTGGGGTGAGGGGTGTGGGTGGGGGTGGGGTGATGGGTTGATGGGGTGAGGGAATGAGTTTGCCGCTGTCGCGATTGCTGCCATCTGCCCACCACATCTCATTTCGTTTGCTCCATCTCATATCATCCCCTCTCATCTCATCATCTCACCGACCGTGTCCTCGTCTGCCCCCAGCCACGTCATCCCATCTCATCTCATCTCACATCGCCTCATCTCATCTACCACTAATCTCATTTCATCTCATCTCATCTCATCTCATCTCATCTCATCTCATTTCTCACCGACCGTGTCCTCGTCCGCCCCCAGCCACGGCGCCGCCCGCCGGTGCAGAGAGACGAATGCGTCGTCATGCGTGCCGTCACTCGCGGAGTTGGCGGCCGTGGGGGTGGCAGACGAGCGAGCGGAGGGAGCTGCGGGGGGATGGGGGACAAATGCTTGATCGCTCTTAAGGTTTACTAGGTGAATGATAGTTCTGTGTCTGCGCGCCCTGCTCGTCCCTTTCCATCTCCCGTCACTCAACCAACCCTCTCTTCATCTCTGTTCTCTACCCCCCCCCACCTCAACCCTCCCATTATACTACATATAGACACTCCATCACCACCACCACCACCCCCTCACCCTCCTTCCCCACCCCCCCCGCGTGCCCCGCGGGCACGGCGTGCAGCACAATCGACAGCAGCGCCATGATCGTGGACGTCTTGCCAGTCCCCGGGGGTCCCTTGATGAGCACTAAGGGGCTGCCGTCCAGGCCTGCCTTGGCTGCCGACAGCTGGGCGGGGTTGTACTGAGAGAGGGGGGCATGGGTGCTGTGGTGTAAGGATGGAAGCAAAGCAAGAGAGCATTGGCTGCCGACAGCTGGGCCGAGTTGTACTGAGAGAGGGGGGGGGGAAGAGAGGGGCTGTGCTATGCTATGTGTGCTATGTGTGCTGTGTGTGCTGTGCTGACTGTGACTGACTGTGACTGTGACTGTGACTGTGACTGTGACTGCACTGTCTTGTGCTGTGCTGTATCCCTGTCCCTCACCGCCAGCTCCATGGCCTCTGCCATGCCGCGCGGCACGTCCATCGCACGACCCGCCGCCTTCCCCGACCCCTCAAGGCGCTTGCCACTGTGTAAGAAGACAAGAGATGGTGTGGATGGGAGGGAAGAGAGGAAAAGTAGTCCAGGCAACAGAGCGAGAGGGACGAGTGCGGCTGGGAGTGGCAGAGAGTTCGTCATGCCGCGTGCCGCCCTGCAACATGCACCGCCACGCATGCCATCCCATAAACACCCCATGTTTATTAACACCCAATACACAAACACCCCATCTAACGACGCCCCTCTCCTAACAATAACAACTCTCACCTCATCAAAAGGTCCTTGTACGGGATGGCGTCGACCCGGTGCAGCGCCACCCACTCGCGCACGATCGTCGACAGGTTGGCCAGCCGCACGCACCAGAAGCCGCAGTGCTTTTCGCCCAGCGCAGCGCGGACCGACTGGCTGCGCACGCGGCCCGCGCCCTGCGACGACAGTGGGGATCCATGGGGGTGGACACGCACCGCTAGTAACTACCCTATCGTGAGCATACAACAGCAACCACGCCCCTCGGTGTCGTCAAAGCACGTCTATTGCGTTGCAACGACTGATATTCCCCCCCCCCCCCCCCCCCCCCCCTCCCCCCCATTCTCTCCGCTCTCTCGCCTGGTGGGTGTGGTCCGCCAGGCACAGCCGCACCCACGCGCGGTCCCTCCGCAGAGACTCGACCATCCCCAGGGCGTGCACCGCCCCCACCTCCCGCACCACCGCGCCGCCGGCCGGGCGCTCCTTGGCCAGCAGGACCAGGTCATTCTCCCTGCAGACGCGGGGCACGGGGGACGGGCACGTGAACACGAAGCTCCGTTCACCGGGTCGCGGACGGCGACGCGGCCGCAGAGCGCGTCTGAGCGCAGTAGATAGAAAATAGCTGAGTATTTCGCGATCGTTCGCGCCACTCGCTTGAAGTCCTGCGTGTCGCCCGCGTTCATGAGCACCTCCACCGTGTCGAAGCGGTCGCTGGACTCGACCGCCGTCACCACGCACGTCACGGGCTCCTCTGCGGGATAATTAAAGCAAATATATCACTGTGGCAGCCAAGCTACGCGGCGAAAATGCCCATGCGCGAAGCGTTTCCGCTCACTTGCAATCTCGTCGGCCCCATGGACCACCTGCGCGAGGCACTCCTGCACCATCAGCGGCTCAAAGACGGAGACGTACTGCTCCGTCGAGGTGAACTCCTCCGGGACTTGCTTGAGGTCGTCGGGAGCTTTCCCGGCCTGCAGAGACGGCACGGCACACAGTGGGCGGCCACGCCCCGCCAAGCGCACCAGATGGTCCCAAAGCGCAGTGGACGCACCTCAAAGTCCCTAAAAATCTCATTGTAGTTCCAGCTCAGCACCAGCTCCTGCAGGCTGGCGATGTGCTTGGCGATGTCCGCCATGACCCCCGCCCGCGCCCTGCGCGGGGCAGCGGGTGCCCAGCTGCCGGCTCTCCCGGCTGCTCTTCACAACTTCTGCGAATCGCGCCGCTGAGCCGACAGTGTCAGGCCGCCGATTGGGGCGCTCAAGCAGCGCCCGTCACGCCCGAGCAAAGCGGCGCTTGTGTTGCTTCAAGTACAGGCTCTGCTTGATCGATCGCGATGCCAGGGATACCACGAACAGGTGCTGGCCCGCGCAAGCCCCAAAACACCAAAGCACGACACGGGCCGCCAGCCTCGCCAGTGTCGTGGACCAGCTGGGGACCGGCAGCCCGCACGAGCACCCGGCGGACCAGGCTCCCGCCTGGCCAGATCAGCGCGTGGACCCATCGGCCCTTTCCACGCTCGCAAGGCCTGCAGTTGCGTTTGAACCTCCACCTTGTGCTGCCCGCTCATCGCGAAGGCTCAGACTGAATTCCTCGCCAAGCATGAGCGTATTGGATCCCTTGGATCCGCTGGCCGCGGGGGAGGCGGTGAAGGTCGTCGCGGACAGCGCGCCACTCACGCTGCCACCGATCGTCAAGCTCCCCGCGGTCCTCGTCATCACCGTAGCAAAGACGTCCCTGTCCGCGTGAGTGTGATGGCGCTCCAAGGGCCCCGGGGCCCTGTGGTGGGCGGGACTCGCGACCGTGCGCGAGCATCTTCCGCCGTGTCGCCGCGGTGCCCATCCGGCTCGCGCAGCCACAGATCCTGCGCGATTGTGCTGCCTTGTTTCCTGGGCAGTCCTTGGAAGCCCACGCCAGGGGCCCCCTTGCGCCGTTCCAACCATGCTCTGTCCAGCATTGTGCTCCGCGCCTTCCCGCAGCGTCCAGGCCGTGGCGCTCCTCACCTACGATGGAATCGTCGGCATCCCCATCGCTGTCCAGGTGCGCGCGCGGCATCCTCGCCGCGGTGGCGCAGGTCGCGCTGAAGGGATGCTCCACACACGCTGGCCCCCCGCCGCAGCGAGAGGCCTTCTCGCAGCGTCCTCTGCGCGCCGATTGCTTCCTTACGTCCTCCACATTCGTCCGCAGGTGGTCGGTCAAACCGCCTGGCAGGTGATTACGGGCTTCCCATCCTTCCTGCTCCACCTCCCCCAACTGCTCCGCGATCTGCCGTCCGGCGCCGCCGCGGTCGTCTTCGACCTCGCCGCTTTCACGCACGACCGCGTCTGGACGCCCGTCGCTGCGGCTGCGGCCACCGTGGCCGCTGCGGCCGCAGCTGCCGTGCGCCTGGGTGCAGGGTACGCGGGCGTGGCGTGGCGCTCCGTGACCGGCGCCGCGGGCGAGGTCCCCGCGGACGTCAAGCTCTGCAACGACTTTTTTATCTACCTCTTCACCGGCCGCGAGCCGGCCGTGCTCCAGGAGCTGCGGGACCAGAATGAGCTGCTGCAGGCGGTGGTGATGGCCGTGGTGGCGGTGGACGCCCTGCCGCCCCTTCTGCACATCACCCTCGCGCTGTTCGTGCTGGTGAGGACTTACTGCGCATCGCCATCGCTTTGGCCGCATACGGGCGTATCATTGTCACCACACCAGCACTCCGCCCGTGCCGCCTAGTGCCACCCAAGGCACGCCCACCCTGTCCCCCACCTCATACCCCACTCGCTCCCTGTCCCACTCAGGGCACGTTCTTTGAGATGGTGTTCATCTGGATACCCCTCTTGATCAAGGCCCTCGTGCGGCGCATGCTGGGCTGGCAAGAGGAGCCCGCGGGGCTGCTGGGTGGTGCGCCTGAGGCCCGGCGTCTGGTGGTGATGGGCGCGGCTGCCCCCGCGGCGCTGCCGGGCCCGTCGCGGCGCAGCGGCAAGAAGGGCAGGGGCAGGGGCAAGAGCGAGGAGGGGGAGCGTGTGGTGGTGTCGGGTCCCTTGACGCTGGCGGAGGTGCAGGCGGAGCTAGACAGGGCAGGGAACGTCGTGCTGCGGCTGTCGGGGCGCACGGTGGAGGGGAAGGGGGACTTGGTGCTGCGGTGAGGGAGATGGGGTGGGTTGCGTAATGTTGTGCGGCAGTCATGGGCGATGCATGGAACAGGCAGGCACTCCTATCTATACTAGATAGGTTGTTGGTACCTGTTGATTCATAGAGTGGTCTCTATTATCGACTGGAATCCAAGAGTTGCCCGGTATGAGAATGTACACACCGCCCTTACCCCACTGCCCCCCCCGCAGCCGCCCCAACACGCTGGTGTGTGACGCCAGCCTTGCCATCACCGGCTCGGTGCGCATCGCGGCCCCCGGCTGCGGCCTCGAGTCGGTGCGGGTGACCAGGGACGCCCACGCCTCGCCGGCCGTGGTGGTGCGGGAGGGACCGGCCACGCTGCAGGGGGTGGCGGTGCGGGGGGGGAAGGGCGCGGCCGTCGTCATCGAGTGAGCTTTAGATGATGCTGGCTGCGAACGAAGCATGCACATGCTCACTCGATTTCACCTGCCCTTACTCACCCGCACCCACACACACCCCCACCATAGATACCCTCTAAGCTAACCCCCCTTTACCTATCCCTTTCATTCCCAGGGGTCCCCTCGACGATCGCCAGTCTCTTCGCGTGGCCATAGACTCCCTCGAAGCGCGGGGCTGCGGCGGGGGTGGCGTGGCGGCCCGTGGGGCGTGCGCAGTGACGGTGCAGGGCAGCACAGTCGCGGACTGCGGGGGTATGGGTGTGCTGGCGGACGGGGCTTCGACGGAAGTGGGACTGGCTGCCTGCGCCATCTCTAACTCTGCGACTGCCGGGGTGCGTGCGACCGCGGGTGCCAACTGCTATGTGAGAGAGACGACGGTGGAGGGCGGCGGGGCGGGGCTGCAGGCGCGGGGGCGCGACACATCGCTGGAGGCCGTGCAGTGCCGCGTGGCGGGGTGCGCGGGGGCGGCGGTGGCGGCGGGGGACCGTGCTTTGGCGATGGTGTTTGCGTCACACGTGGCGGGGGCCAGGGGGCCTGTGGTGGTGTCTGAGGGGGAGGGGACGCTCGTGGAGATGACGGAGGGGAGCGAGGGGGCCGAGGGGGGGTCCGTGGCGGCGCAGGCGGGGAACGCCGTGGTGGCCAAGGTGAGGGGCGGCGGCGGTGGGGGTGGGGGGTGGGGGGGGCGGTGGTGGTAGTGGAGGTACTCATGCGTAGCGTGGGTGGCAGGGGTGTCAAAGGGTGTGGCATTGGCATCGTTTTGACCGATCAATCGTTCACGCCGGCTGCGTTGTGCCGCACATCTGCCACGGCCAGTGCAGTGCAGTGCAGCACCAACACCGCTACCACCCCCTTTACCGAGCCAGTTGCCACCCCTCGTATCCCCCCCCTGCTTCGTCTCTCTGCAGTCCGGTGGCCGCGTGAAGCTCTCCCGCGTGGTGCTGTCCGCCCCCGGGGGTGTCCCTGCCGTGGCGGAGGGGCCTGGAAGCGAAGTGGATCTGACCGACTGTTGCGTTGCTAAGGGGGGTGGCGGGGAGGTCGAGGCTCTGGGCAAGGGGCGCGTGGTGGTGACGCGGGACAAGCCACTGGCGACATTGGGCGACAATGGGGCGATGGGTGGGGGGGAGGGGGCTGGGGCAGAGGGCGAGGGAGGTGAGGGGTGCGGTGTGGGGATGGGGGGTGGTAGTATTACTAATGCTACTACTGAGCGGGTGTGGATGCGGCAGTGTCGATCTGTGATGTCGATCTGTGGTGTGTGACGTGCAGGGGAGGGTGAGGGTGGCCCTGGGGAGGCGCAGGGGAGCGGGGGCGGGGAGGAAGCAGCAGCAACGAAGGGGGGCGAGCGTGAGTGGCAAAGGGCGTTCGGTGTGTGCGATTGAGCTTCGTTGTAATGCACTGATTATTAACATTTGTTCGCATGTTTGCACCGTCACATCGATGCGCAATCAATCCATCATATCTCGATCACAACCACCCCGCTGACATCCACCCACCACCCGTCCCCGCTTGCCCCGCAGCTGCCCCCCGCAGCGCAGAGCCGGAGAGTGCGATGTTCCCCATGAGTCCCCCCGCTGCGGCGCGGGTGCGGGCGGTGGGCGAGGCAGCGGAGGGGGACGCAGAGGAAGGGCGTGGTTCGGGGGACTCGTCCAATGACACACCACCGTCGACGAGCGGCGGGGGGGGCGGGGGCGGGAGCGGGGGTGCGAGTGCGGGCGGCGAGGGCAAGAGGAAGGCCCGACGCAGCAAGCGCACGCACTGAGGGGCGGGATGGTTATGGAAGAGGGAGAGTAGCTGTGGGGTAATGCATAGGGGAACTCAAGAGGGGCTGTTTGGGTGGAGGGGTGAGGTGGAGTAGCTGTGGGGTATGCGTGGTGTGGGTGGGTGGGAGAGTGTAGGCGTTTGAATAGGAGTGTGTTCGTATCGGGAGACATACCGCTGGGTGCATTCAAATGGGCGGCAGCTGCTATCTGATATTCGTGAGAACGAGAGGCAACCGGAGACTACATTCGTTGGCGAAACACGGTCATGCCGTCGCGCTGTGCCCTGCGTGCGGTGTTGCGCAAACCTCACGCACCCTCTGCACTTGCACCTCCGCACCCTCCTCAGCCCACTCTTTTGGAAGTCGTCTGCTTGCTTGACCCCCCCTCAGCACACATCTCAGCACACCCCCTTGAAGGTGGTCTGCTTCACGAGCATGCGGTTGGCGATGGGAGACAGCTCCGGCACTGCCGTGGTGACTGCTGCGCGCCCCTTGGCCACCGTGGCCTCCAGCACATGCACGGCACGCTCGATGTCCGTGGCGAGCTTGTCGGCCTGGGGAAGGGGATGAGTGGGGGTGGGGTGGGTGGGGTGGGATAGTTACTAGAAAAGTATGCATTCGCTGCTACCTTCACTATTCATCCATGCACATACTGCCACCCTCACCATGCGCACAGTCATTTCAACTATGCAGCCACCCTCACCATGCGGGGTCACACCATCCATGCAATCTGCAGCTCTCACCATCCGCAGAGTGAGGTCCTCGCGGATGACGGCGCGGAACATGACGATCTCCTCCGCACCCTTGGGGGCCTTGTACGCAGGCACCACCCACCTGGGAGTATGTTAGAAGCAAGAGGGGTCAGCGAATGCTTGTGCTCACTTCCTCGTTGGTTAATATCACCATCTCATGGACTTGTCATCCATGACCATGTCGCAGCGGTTGGGGGTCAGCGAATGCGGGCGCGCATCGGCTCTCATCGCTTACCATCCCATGCATCCCATATATCTATCGCTCATCCATAACCATCTCTCCCATCACGTCTCACTCGCCTGTACGCGAGCAGCTTCTCGGCCAGGTCGAATTCGTCATAACCACGCTTGGTGCCGTCCTCCTTGGGGCTCAGGGAGAAGGCCACCAGGGGGACGCCCAGGTCCTGGATGTGATGAGAGATGAGAGAGATGAGAGAGATGAGAGAGATGGGAGATATGAATTGAGGCATGGTGTGACATGGGGAGGGTTAGGGGTGGAGTGCACGAAGAACCCCTCTGTTACTGCTACTACTCCACCCGCTCATCTGTCTCACTAATACTACGCCACTATTACAATTCCACCCCTCAGCCCCCCCCAATCAATCACCTGGTGCCTCTGCACAAAGAACCCCGTGGCCAGGAGTCTGTTCGCCAGGTATTCCCTCACGTTCATGAGGTTGCCCATGATGCGCTTGAAGCCGCTGCGGCCCAGGCGCATCAGCTGGTAGTACTGGGGGGGGGGGGGGGGGGAGGGGAGGGACAGGTATGGTGAGAGTGGTGGGTAGCAATGATACTGATACTGCGGAGAGGGGGGGGACAGAAAGGTAAGGTATGGTGCAAGTGGTGATAGTGAGGATAAGTCATTCGCTTTACTCTGCGCTCTGCTCAATCATCCACTCACATTACACAGTCATCCACTCTCACCTGGGCTAAGATGGGCCAGGACGGCTTGGAGAAGTTGAGCGTGACGCTCGGCTGGTCGCTGCCCAAGTAGTGCGTGTGGAACACCAGGCTGTCGGGCAGGTGCGCTGGGGGGAGGACGAAATGTAGTGTTTTGCGGGGTTTTGTAGTGTTTATAGTGTATCAGCCAAGCAAAGGGATGAATGATGCGAGGGCCGCGTGACGAGTGCCGAAGCGACAGCACGCTTCGTACGTGTTTGGCCTGTTCGCAAGCACAAACCCCCATCACCCACGCCCCTGCCACCCATCCCAACCCACCCGCGTCGCGCCACATCACCCAGCCGACGCCGGGGTAGACCAGCCCGTACTTGTGTCCCGACACGTTGATCGACGCCACGCGCGGCACGCGGAAGTCCCAGGGCAGGTCCGCGTGCACAAAGGGCGCCACGAATCCCCCGGACGCCGCATCCACGTGAATTTCGACGTCCGGGCCGCCCTCCTCCGCCAGCTTGTCCAGAGCGCGCGAGATGCCGGCGATGTCCTCATATGCGCCGTTGTACGTGCTGCCCAGGATCGCCACCACGCCGATCGTGCGCTCGTCGACATAATCCTTGACTGCATCGGGGCTCAGCACGAGGCCGGACTGCTCGGAAACGGGGACCAGGCGCGGCTCGACCTCGAAATAGCGCGCGAACTTCTCCCAACAGATCTGGGCGTTGGACCCCATCACGAGGTTCGGGCGATCGGTGTCGAGGCCCCGGGCGCGCCGGGCCTGCTGCCATCGCATCTTGAAGGCCAGCCCCGCCAGCATGACGGCCTCGCTCGAGCCGCATGTGGCGGTGCCGGTGCCGGGGTCACGCTCGGGGGCGTTGTACAGGTCCGCCATCATGTTGACGCTGCGAGGGAGTGAGAGAGAGTGAGTGGGGGAATAGTAGTTACTGCTCACCAACCAACTGTCGCACTCTGTCGAATGCTCAGCCATATGATGCCGCACCATCATCTCATAGTGACTTGGCATGACGCAGCCGGTCGTCGTGACTTACTCATCGTGACTATATATCGTCCTCACCATCGGTTGTGGATCTCCGTGGAGGCGGGGTACTCGTCCATGTCGACCTGGTTGATGTTGAGGCTGAGGGTGGATAGGAACACACAGGTGAGGCATAGCACGTTCAAGGCCAGACGTGCATGGGCGTGCTGCAGTCACGCATACGGCATGCATTGTTCTCCCAACCACGCACCTGCTCATGATGATCTCGTGGGCCTCCGGTTCCATCCACGTGGTGCAGAAGGACGCCAGGTTCAAACGCGGGTTGTGATTGAGCATGAGCTCGTCCTGGATGACCTGCGCCGCCACCTTGGCCGGCAACGCGCGGGAGGGGAAGCGGTTCGCCTCGCTGAGCACGCTCGTGTCGTCGACGAGGCGAGAGGCAAAGGCGGGGTAGATGGCATCTTGCAACGAAAGGCCGGCCTCGATCAGCGAGTCGACGCGGACCAACTGCGGTCATTCGAGGCTCGACGATGGTGTGACGACGCCCGGAGCGCGCGACTGCGCCATGGGACTGCGGAAACTTGGCAACTACCGCCACGGACGTGATCGCGAGTCCCCGATCGTCTTTCTCGCTCTCACCCGCTTGCCATCGGGGCTGCGGACCGAGTCCGATCGCTTGGTGAACGATTTCGTGTGTAACGGCGCTGCTTTGTTCACGCGGGGCGCGTCCCGGGGCGCGTCCGAGACCTCCCCCTGATCGACGGAGGGCGACATGGTTGACGAGACGTTGCGGTCCAACCAGGTTCTTCGAGATGATCTGGGGCAACTGGACGCTGATCGGACCGCTCTTGTAGCCATCTTGGCCCCGCGGCTCGAGCCTCTGACGGCGGCGCGCCTGTGACACCGGACTTGCGCCGAAAGCTGCAGGGTTCCCGCCTCGCGAGCGCCCAGTTCAGAAGTCCGACATACCATCAGGTCTTGCAAGCGTCGCAAGCCTTCCACGCGGCTCTCAGCTTTAAATTTCCGCGCGTACCCTAACAGGGCCCCGGAGCGCCGGAGCGCCGCGGTGGAGACGGCCGCTCTTTGAGCGAACCATTGGAGGATCGTTTGAGAATCGCGTCGCGCGCACGCGTGCCCCACCTGGGCGCGCCGAGTAGCTGCGAGAGCGTTGTAGCGCTCCCGGGACACCCCGTCGCGCAAAGAAGCGCCGGCAGCGGGTGAATTGGAGATGTCGAACTGCGAGGTCATCGAGCTCTCGCCAATTCAGGCGAGTTTCGAGAGCGACGGGCCTGCTGTCGCAAACGGCCGGGATTCGCGGCCAGCGAGGGCCGCATTTCCGTCGCGAGGCATATCAAGGGGATCTCGTCAGTCGATACGACGCTGTTGGGTCGCCGGCGGGGCCCGTGACCGCGCGCGGAGCGAGGGCGGTGTCGCATGCCCCAAGTGCGCTTCAGAGGTCCCGCGCGCCTCGCCGGCGCGTCGCTGCGCCCCGACCCCGCGTCCCGCTGCCAAGGAACGTCTCACAACACGGCAACAGACGCGTCCGCCGGGCTCCGCAGGTCCAACGGCACCAGCTCCGCCAGGCGGTCAAGTGCCTCACGCACACGATCCTCTTCTGCCGGTCGCTGGGCACCGTTCGCCCGCAGCCCGTGGACTGCTCCGTCCTCGAGTCGTCGTTCATGTCGTGCGGCGAGCCGTCTGTCGCCAGCGTCGTCGAGGAGGGCGCGCGGGCCGCCGAGCGTTGGGCCGACAAGGCGAGCCCCGCGCGGCGGACCCCGCGCCGCGGACCCCGCCATCCCGCAGCTGCAGCGTCTATGTAATATCCGCTCTTACGCCTCGCAGTACCCGGGCCAGGAGGCCGCCGTGTGGGTGGGCTTTCACGAGAAGCGCAACGCGCCGACGTGGATGGGCAACGCCACGTCGCGCGTCTACTGGGAGCGATGGGTCCTGAGACTCAGGTGCGCATTTCGCATCGCGGCGGCCCTCCGCCCGGGTCGCGCGTGGCCCCTCCGCTGCGAGACAGGACCGTACCCTAGCGTCGCATCGCACCCTACACATGCTCGCCGCCCCCGCGCAGTGTGGTGGACACGCCGCCCCGCGTGCCGGTCGCCGAGCAGCTGGAGCGTTGCATCGCCGAGGTTGTCGTCAGCGTCAACACCAAGCGGGAGCACATCCCCCCCATCCAGGCACAAACGCCAAGCCGCTACGATCAGCCCCTTGTTCTGCGCAACGAGGTGCCGCTGTTTGTTATTAAGTAACAAACAAACGTTTTCTATTCACTCCCCGCAGCAGCACTCGAGCAAGGCCGCTCTGCCCTTCCACTTTGACGTGGAGGTCCCTCGCCTCGACAAGAGCCTCCTGCAGTCGGGCATCTCCACCATCAAGCGCATGCTCATGCAGACCACGCCGCCGCCCGTGCTCACCTGACGCGGGGGGGGGGAGCGGGGGAGGCGTGAGGTGTGCCATGAGATGTGCCATGCCTCATGCCACGCCATGCCTCTTGGTTACAACAACACCCCGTACCCCCCTCGCATGCCAGTCGGTCACCTAGCTGCTGACCCCCTTGTTCCCACTCTCCATGCGCACGACGACATGCACTCGTGCATTGTCTTGGGCCCTCGTCTTGCTTGTCCACAGCACTCGTGCACTCGTGGCCTCGTGCTGTCCACACAAGGGCGCCCCTGTCGCTGTCTGGGCCCTCTGGGCCCTGCTGCCTGGCACACAGGTGCCTGGTGGTTCCTTTGCCAGGATCTTTTTGATCCATTTGCGTCGCCTGCCTTTTGTTTAACGAGCCTTGTGCCTTTCCCATATGACGGCCTCGTGCCGGCCACAACCGTTGCGGACCTGTCAATGACAAGCAGCCAGGCCAGTTTGAATCTCTCCTGCCGCTGAAATTAGATATCTAAAGCGTCACTTTGATCTGCTATCAAAGTCGCTGACGGTCACTGACGGCCTCGCCGCTGCTGCCAAGGGAAAGACACGTGCACCTAACCCACCGCCGCGCTGCTCCTAAGAAACTGACTGAATGCAGCCCAGCCCGGCCACACTCTCATCCCATCCTCACTCTCCCCTCATCTTCCCCCCACCACCCCCGCTACCCCTGCCCCTCTCATCCCATCCCCAGCTCTCCCCACACCCCCCACACAACCCACCGCTACCCCTCCCTCCCCAGCGACTTCAGTGCGTCTCCCACCGCCTTCCTTGCTGCTTCCATCTGTGACACATATCCCCCCGAACCCTGCCGACCCCCCCTCCCTCCCCCGTACCGAATCTCGTGAACCATGGACATGCCGTCTGCATAAGCCACGTTGCCCATGTGGCCAATGCTGGGAGCCTCGGCGACCCACGCGTCGCACTGGGCACTGAGGGGGAGGGGAGTGTGCGAGGAGGGGTGAGGGTGGGTGGGTGGGGAGGGAGGAGTGGGGAGTTGTGTAACTGAGAGAGACAGAGAAGGGGCTGCGAAGGGCAGAGTGATGAGCAAAAGGGGCAGCGGAGAAACGGGGGTCTTCACAAAGCGGCAGTGGGGTTACGGTGCATAAGGCGGGTGTGACGTTGACACAGGTGGCTTTGTGGTCATGCAATGCAAGCCAAGCATCCCCTCACCGCACGTCGTCTGCCTTGATGCGGAAGTGGTTCTCAATGACGTCCTTGAATGGGAGCCAGGGCTGCGGGGGGTGCGAGGTGGGAGAGTGGATGTTGCTAAAACTGTGACATGCGCACAAGGGCTCACCCAGCTGCCTTGTGTGTGCTGGACAGATGCACTCCACAGGTGTTACCCCCTTGTGTGCGCTCAATCAATGCCCTCATCAGGTGTCATGCCCCATTATTGCATGCCCTCCCGCATGCCCTCCGTTCACCTCCCGGTGTCGTGAGTGGATGGGGTCCACGATTGCAGCCATAAGGGTATTGTACCTGACCACTGCATTGTACCTGCGGGACTGGCGGGTGTGGGGGCCCGAGCGCTGCGGGGGGGGGGGGGAGGGTCAGTAAGTGCGATGGAGACGATGCAAGGCGTTTCAACCAACGCAGCCGCAGCGTTTGCAAGTAGCAAGGTGACACATCCAACACCGCCACCCTTTGCTTCCAAGCAGCCGTGCTCTGCGTGTGCCCCACGCACCCATCACATTGCTTCCCCACCCCACCCCACCCCATCCCACCCACCCGACTTCACTCTCACCTCGTGGGATGGCTCGTTGGCCACCGGGTTCTCCACCCCCAGTATCATCGATTGAATAGACACCAGCAGCTGCAGCACAGTGCAGTCGGGGGTCCAGCTGGGGCCGGACCACGTGCCCAGGAGACTGGGGAGGGGGAGCAGGGTGGGGTGAGGAAGGGAGTGAGGGAGTGAGGGGGTGAGGGAGATGGGGAGGGGGTGGTGAGAGATGGGAGTGAGGGGGTGAGGGAGATGGGTAGGGAGGGGGTGAGGTGGGAGTGATGACAAGGTGGTAGAAAGGGACGGGATGGCCTTATGACGACACCGGTCGCCAATACAACTGCTGCCAACCTTACCAGCCCTGGTTCCACCACCCACGCCACGTCCACCTCCACCTACTGGCCCAAACGCAGACACGCACGCAAAGATGCCATGCAAAGATGCCCATGCAAAGATACTCGCCTGAGGCACACTTTGCCGCAGTTGTAGAGGTTGGGGTTGGCCCTCCACCTCCCTCCCTGGGTGGTCAGGAAACGCGCCTGGGGTGGCCTTGAGGGGAAGTTGTCTGGGATGTAGAGATCGAAGAGAAAGCAGCCGTTGGCGTATGGGCTCTGAGGTGGGGGAGGGGGTGGCGGGTGATGGGTGAGATGTGAGGGTGGAGTGGGTGCAGTGGGTGCAGCGGGGTTGAAGAGAAGCTGCCATTCACCTGGGATGGGGGGATGATCAATGCGCGGAGCATCGACAGCTGTTCTTGGTCCTGGGGGGGAGGGGGAGGGGGAGTAAGAGTGGGTGACATTAACGCATGGGATGAGGCGAGCACAAAGAGCAAGGTGGCGAGAGCCGAGACTGCACTGCACAGAACGCAAGCCGCACTGCGCAAACGCCATCGCACGCCATTGTAAATGACATCACAAAAGTAAGGCATAATACTATGCAGCCAATCCACATATGCTGCTGCGTTCCAACATACTGACTAATCCCGTCCAATCACCGTGGCGAGGAATATGCTCGAGTCCCAGGTGAGCGGCAGCGACCCAGCCAAGGCCGCCACCTCCCGCATCACACGCTTGGTCCAGGCGGGGGAGCGACGCAGGCCGCCCTGTCGAGCTGACTCACGGAACACACGGGAGCGAGCCAGGTCACAGGAAACGACCTGGTATGCACGCAAGCGATCCTCATATCGCTTGGTGGCATCCGCAGCCGCATGCGCGTCCGTAACTGTAGTTGCCCCCGACCCGCTCGGCCCCGCCGCGCCTTTAGAAGAGGCGCGGCCCTTCGCATTCCGATCCTCTCGTCGCGCCGGCGGGGCGGCAGAGGGACCGGCGCCACTGCTGCCCGCACCCGCACCCGCACCCGCACCCGCACCCGCACTGCCACCCGCACTGCCACCCGCACTGCCACCCGCACCCACACCCGCACCCGCACTTGCTGCCTCCACCAGCTCATCCGCCCACCCCTTCGCGCGCTCCCTGGCCCACTCGTGCATGGTCCCCTCCCCCCCCAGCACATCTCTTAGGTCTGATATGACGATCGGGCCTGCCAAGGCATCGACGTCCTCCTCCTCTGCCACGGCGTCCTGGCCGTGACGAAGCATCAACTCCGCTTGCTGCGTGAGAGAGGGAGAGCAAGGGAAGTGAGAGCACAGCGCTCTGATTGCGACGCAACCACTCGCCTCGTCTCCTCACAACCCCATGTTTGCTCTGCTCTACTCATGACCACTCGCCTTGCTCAGTCGGTGGATGATGTCCGCGATCGTCTCCCCCGCCGCTGCCTCCCGCACACGCCTCGCCAGATCCCCGGACCCCTCCCCACCCCTCGTCGCACCCGCGCCTTCCACCACTCCCGCACTCCCGCTGCCCCCTGCACCCCCCTCGCTCTTCCGCCGCTTGCTCTCCGGTCCCGCCACCTCCGCCCCGCCCCGCTTCCTGCCTCTCTGCCCGCCCTCACCGCCCGCCCCCACCGCCGTCGCTCGCTCGCCACCCCCCGCCCCCTCTGCCACAACAGCCCCGGGCCCCACCCCAGCCACCGCCACCGCAGCGGCGGGTGCCGGCAGCCCCGCCAGCCGCGGCACTCCCTCGGCAAAGGCTGCCAGGAGAGCGGGTGGAAGGAATGCGAGGGCCGCGAGGGGCGGGGGCGTGCAGATGGCCGCGGTCGCTCTTGCCAGTGCCGTCACCAACGCTGGTCGGTCGGATGCCTCCCCCAGCGTCAGAGTGGCCAGGCGGTGCGCGAGGTGGGGCAGCAGGCCCGAGGCGGCTATCAGCGCAAAGGTCGCCAGGGCACTGGCGGGGCACTGGACAGCGGCGGTGAGGCGCTGCGGGTGAGGGAGGAGTGGCACGGGGTGGCACATCCACCACCAACGGTCATCTCACATTCAGTACCACTACCAATGCCACAACCACCCACTGCCACCCTCGCTGCCACCCTCACCCCCACCCTTGCTGCCACCCTCACCCCCACCCCCACCGCTACCCTCACTGCTACCCTCACCTCCGCCAGTGCGGTGTAGAGCTTCGCTGCCTCCGCGTCCTCCCTCTGCTGCCGACGCCGCTGCTCCCCCGTCGCACGCTGCCACTGCCGCCACTCCTGCCCAGACCCCCCGTACCCGACGCCCTTGCGACTGTCCCCACGCCCGCGCTGGCCCCCACCGCCACCCAACGGGGCGCCCTGCCCCGTCCCTTTGGGTTGGCCCGGGTGAGCACCGCTCTGGGAGGAGTGCCCCCCACCGCCCGCATATTGCGGCTTGCTCTTCTTCGCCTGACCCTCATGGGAGGACTTGGACAATCCCTGGGGCGCCGCGCCTGCCCCTGCGCCTGAGCCGCCCTTGGCTGGCACCCCTGCCGCTGACCCTGCCACTGCCGCACTCTTAGTGGCCGCTCCCGCCCCACTCTTAGCCGCCCCTACCGCTCCCGCCCCTGCCGCACTCCTAGCCACCCCTCCCGCCCCTGCCGCACTCTTAGCCACCCCTCCTGCTCCTGCCCCTGTCGCACTCTTAGCTGCCCCTACCGCCCCACCTCCCCCCTGCTGCCTCTGGTCTCGCGAGGCCACTCCATGCTGCTGCTGCTTCCTCCCCTTCTGAGATGCAGCGGGTGCCTGGGGCGGGGTTGGCAGGGGAGGCGCTGACTTGTGTTGCTTGTAGTGGGGCGGCTGCTTGTGCTGCTTGTAGTGAGGCGGCTGCTGGTGTTGCTGGTAGGGGGACGGCTGCTTGTAGTGGGGCGGCTGCTTGTGTTGCTGGACTTGCTGGTAAGGGGACGGTTGATGGTGTTGTTGGTAGTGGGGCGACTGGTGTTGCTGGTAGTGAGGCGACTGCTGGTGTTGCTGGTGTTGCTGGTAGTGCGACTGCTGGTGTTGCTGGTAGTGGGGCTTCGGGACGGGCGTCGAGACGACCACCGATGGCGGGTAAGCGAACGCGGTTAGAAGGGACACGAGCGGCGGGTTCGTAGGGTAGGCGAGCTGGTGCGGGTAGGGATCCCCTGCATAGTATGGCTGAGGGAGGAAGGGGGTGCCCGACAGCAACGAATGCGGACCATTCCCCGACCCCGGTGCGTGTGCCGAGCTGCCGTGGCCCACCGGGTAGCTCTGCAGGACCGGCACATGACTGGGTGGCCAGTCGTCGTCCCAATCGTCGCACCCGTCGTCGTAATCGTTGAAGCCCTGATCGTACCCGTCGCTGTACCCACCACCACTCCAAGCGTTGTACATGTCATCGCCCCAACCGTCAGAGTAACCGTCGTCGCTGGGCCACGGCTGACCGTCGTCGTCGTACCACGGCTGACCCGACTCGCTGTTGTACCCTGCAGCACCCAACCCGTACCCCTGGCCATCCCAGTCAGCCGAGTTGGCGTGACCAGCTGCGACCTCTGCGCCCCTGCCCTGGCCCGTCACCACTCCCCTACCCTTCCCCACGCCCCTCCCCTCGTCCGCACCGCCGCTGCCCCCCCCGCCGCTGCCCCGACGACCGTCGCCCGACGACAGCCTGACGCGAGCAGCCAGGGACGCACCCACGTGAGACCTGGGGCCCGTTGCCGACACGGGGGCCGGCTTTGGCCAGCGCAGGACATCTGCCACCGCCTGAGCCAGAGCCTGGAAGTCCGCGACCCACGCCGGGGGCCCCTCGCCACTGTCCAAGACCATGTCGATGAAGTTAGGGCCAGAGGCGGGCGCGGGACCGGGCGTGGCGACCCACGCTCTCGCTGCGGACGGAGAAGATACCGCGCTTCGCGATTGCGCACCGCTGGGGTCGGAAACCGCAAACAAAAGAGGACGCTCACCGAGCTGGACGATTTGCGCGCACATCTTCAGCGTCTCCGCGGCCCCGGCCCCGGCCAGGACGTCGGCAGGCGCCAGCGCAGTGTTGTGAATGCACCGAGGCAGCCTGGCCACCAAGGCGTCGCAGAGCTTGTCAGGCAAGGACGAGGACCTCGCCAGAGTCTGAATCATCCTTGTCTGCGCGCTTGCGAGGCACGCGCGGACCCCGGGGGCGCACCAGTGGCACCGTAAGCACGACTCTAACGTCAGGCCGCCCGCAGTCCCAATCCGCGCGCCACAGGCACAATCCAAGGCCCTTCTTCTGCTCGAAGGCGGTCGTGAGGGAGATCTAGGCGTAGATGACACGACCACCACGTCATCGTCGTCCTCCGCGCCCCGCCCCGGCGTTCCACCAACAATACACACACTGTCTGAGCTCATCTGAGCTCATAGGGCCCCATGTACGCTAAGCGGGAACACAAGCTCGATGCTATCGTTCACTACAGACACGGAGGTGTCATTTTCCACAAAGAACGAGGCTTCATCGCGAGTTCAACGGGGCAACAAACCCGCCCTAGGGTTCAACCCGCTCCGCTTTTGTCGCGAGCACCGTTGCCGCCGAACTCACGCTCACGCTGTACTTCGACACTTCCCGCACCCGTAGCCCACGCCGCCAGCTCGTCCGCCGCCCCAAGCGTCCTCTCCCAGGCACGGCGCAGCAGCCACCGCAACACCCAGGGATCCGAAAGAGGGGACGGGCCGCGACGGAGCCACAGAAGCTTGAGCGTGGCGTCCCACCAATCGAATTCCGCGTCCACGGGCGCGCCCGCTGGCAAAGGCTCTGCAACGAAGCACCCGTGCGCATGTCAACGCGCTTTGGAGACGCAGAGAGTTTTCCCTCGGCGCGACAATCATTGCAGCGGGTACAGTACCTTGCGAGAGAATCGCGTTCCGCTCCGCCCGCGACTGCGACTGCACCATGAGTGCCGCCAACGGCCCGGGGGCGATGTGCAGCTGCATCGCGACAGTCAGGGCCTGCAGGGCATGGTGCGCGGACCAGACGTCGGCCCTAGTCGACAGGATGCTTTATTGAGGCAATCGCCTCGGACGGCGTGCCCAGGCACACCTCGATGCGGGTTCTGAGCTCCGCCAGCTGCCGCTCCGTCGGCGATGGCGACGCCCCTTGAGACAAATGCGTCTGGAGTCTACTCTCGAACATCTCCCGGTTCGCCACACGCGTCTGCTCCCGCAGGTGACAGCTTAGGAGGTAGAAGACGGTCGGGGGGATGCACGCCGTGAATCCGAACCATATCTTCTCCGCCTGCGGTCGTGATAGGGCCAATCTGAAATCCCGATGCCTCTCCTGCGCTTCGCGGCCGGCGCACATCTTCCGTCGCTCGCGGGTGTCCGTCGCACGCACCGTGGACATTGGCGGCGAGAGAATCGGGTCGTTGATGATCTCCCAGGCGACCCTGATTTTCTCACGCATCGTCTCCGCCTTCTCGAACCTGTACCAGGCCAGCAGACGCAACCTCCCCTCCTCCTCGCTCACGGGGCCCGGGCCACCGGCCGAGGCGAACCGCCTCCCGCATCCGCCGCCCGCGCCGCAGTCAGCGACAGGAGGGCGGATATGGGCGCGCGCAGGGTCGAAGGAGAGGGCAAACGCGCGTCTCCTCGCACCAAGCAGCCTCGCGGCAAACGCACAGCTCATCGTCCGCCTTGCGAAGCTGCCAGCCACACATTCCCTGGCCACTATTCGGGGACGCCCCCCAATCTGACTCGGGTGCGCTGAATCTCGCGCCGAATCATGACAGGGGCAGTAACCGCTGGCGACGCTCCTGTCAGAGCCGATACCTATCAGCCCTGCCGACCATTGGACATTTCGCAAGCATGCGGAACAAGCGACAGATCATATCAGTGACCTGAATTTGCCATTGGCGTCCCAGGGCTTCGGGCGAGCCTCACGCGCTTGCTCTCGCGCATTTGGATCGTGGATGGATGGGCCCTGGTGACGGCAATGGGCGGCGTGGTGCTGGTCATTTCTGAAGACGACGATGAGCCGGTGGCGTGCCGCGCCTCCCCCGTGAAGCGCCCGGATGCGACGAACCGGGCGTTCATTGTCGTCCCCGACACGCCGCTTGGCGCCGCTGGTGAGGAGGCCGACGCGAGTTGTCGAGACCGCGACGTACGAGTGGGAAATGGCTCAAAGTTTTCATCGGATGCTGCTTCCGCTCATCACGACGGCGACCATTCGATCCCGGGGCAGCGACAGAGGGGGTCGCAATGCTCTCAACTCCACCACGTCGTCCGCTCCCTTCGCAGGGCCGCGCGACAGGCGGATGAGTTACGACGACGATGACGATATCCACGCGTTCATCCGCGCCAGGGAGGCTGCGGCTGGCGCGGGGACGTCCTATGGGGCGCGGGGCCCCCATCCCCGGGGTCCTTCGAACGCGCGACGTGCCGCCGCATCTCGCCGCGCATTGACGGGCTCTGATTCGTCGGACGGCGAGTATGTGCCGAGTCCGCGGAAGAAGTCGCGGGGCGCGGGGAGCAGCGAACGCAGACCGCCGGCGCCAAAGGCGCTCGACGAGGCGCGCGCGGCCAAGGAGGACGAGAAGCGACGAAAGCAGGAGGAGCGGGAACGAGGAAGGAAAGAAAAGGCAGCGGAGAAGGAGAGGCAGGTACGTCTGTCAGCACTCGCATGCCGTCACCATTGCAGTTGGGGTGCGGTGGGAGTGGCTGCATGTTGGGGATTTGCGAGCGAAGGGAGGGCGTCGTTCCTGCAGAAAGCCGAGCGACAGCTGGGCCGGGCGCAGAAGTCGATGGCAAGCGCGGCGCGACGGCATGAGGCGGTGACGGTCTGCATCAGGTGGGTCTCACGATGCGCCAGGCTGCTGTGCCAGGCTGTGCACCGCCGCTCGCCTGCTTAGCCCCCCGTCGCGGCGCATTCGCAGCAACGAGCTGGCGGCCGAGGAGGTCGGGTGGCGCACGATGGAACGCTTGCGGTCAGAGACGCCCCCCATCGCGTACACGGTGCGCGCCTCGCCCCTCTCCCCGCTCCCGTCGCTTTCCTGGGAGTACGCATGCGAGATGCGCGCGTCGGTGGGCCCCAACGGTCCCCATCGGGAGGCCGTCCGCGTCCAGGCCTTCCCCTACGTGATGGTCGTGATGGAGGCGGCACTGCTGTGCGCCCATGCCGGTGACTCACTGGGGCCCGCTGCTGTCGAGACCTGGGATGGCAATGGGGACTTGTGGATGCGGGGTTGCGGCCGGGGTTGACTCGCAAGGGGTTGGGCAGGGCAAGTGGGGTGCACGGGGTGCATTGGCAACACCCTCTCGTCTTCCTCCCCTCTTGCAGAGAAGGACGGTCTGTCCGGGCTGGTGACCCGCGTGCAGCAGCGTTCGCCCCACGCGACGCTGGCGCTGTGCGTGGTGGGCCTGGCCACCCTCACCCGCCAGTGCCAGCGTCAGGGGCGCGGGGACGTCCCCGCGAAAGCAGAGGCCGCGCTGCTGCGCCTGGCCGTGACGCACCCGGGTGTGAGAGGCGAGAAAAGTGTTTGCATTGCTCTCCACTGCGGCAGGGGCAGTGGTTTTAAGAAGAGTCGCGGGGGATGCGTGGGGTTGGCAGCTTATCGCGGCACGTGTCACTCGCACCCTGGTAGCCGTGCGTATACTATGTACCTGTCGTGGGTTCATAATTAGTGTCCCTGACTGTCGCAGTGACAGTGACAGTGACAGTCGCAGTGAGTGTCATCCCTCACTGACTGCCGCAGTGACTGGTTCACTGACTGTCTCCCTCACTGAGTTGACTTCCCGCCGCAGTGTCCCACGCCAGCGATGCCTCGGAGGCAGGCGACCACATCTACCGCGTCTCTTTGGCGTTATCCGAGGCGCCCTACGCCGTGGCATCCCACGCCCACGTGCTGAAGAGCAAGGTGGCCGTGGCGGGGATGTACGACGATGATGAGAAGAGGATGCTGCCCGTCATGCGCGCCCTCATGTGCGTGCCCAGAGTGGTGAGGGTGCTGTTTGTTTTGTGACTCGTGAATACCTCTTCCCACTACGGCCAGACTGGCCATGCCAACTCTCTCACGGGCCCCACTGCTGCCACAGACACTCCCCTGTCTCCCCTCACTGCTGCCACTGACACTTCCCCCGTCTCCCCACCGCTGCCACAGACACCTTCCCCTCCCCTCACTACTGCCACTGCTGCCACAGACACCTTCCCCTCCCCACACTACTGCCACATACACTCTACTATCCGCTCATTCCTGCCACAGGCAGAGGACCAGGCCAACGCCGTGGCCACCGCCTACCCCTCCCTCGGCGCCCTCATGTCACGGTTCCAGGACCCTAACCTGGCCGAGAAGGACAAGAGGCGCCTGCTCGTGGGACTGGCGGTGCCGGGGCGCAAGACCAAGACGGGGCCCATGACGGCCGACAAGCTGCGGACGTTTCTGACGTGCGAGGACCCCGACCGGAGCCTCGATTAGAGAGCGACGCAGCCCGGCGCGGCTTTCTGCTGCGGCTGGGCGATGCCCATTTAGATGCATCCGCTGTTGAAAACGTCGATCGCGGCTACCTTTGTTGAGGCCCGATGCAGGACGAGGTCTTCCCGCCCTGGGAAAACCTCCCTTTGGACATTCTCCTCGCTGTGGCGAGGCTGGCGGGTGTGGAAGCCACATGTTGCATGATTGCGACCTGCAGGTCGTGGCGCCGCGACTTGCAGGGCGCGCTGAATGACGACGAATGGCAGGTGCGGGGAACGCTGGAGTGCCGGCCGCGCCGAGCGGCATCTGCAGCGCTTTTTCGCTATGTACGTTTAACGACTTATCACAGAGGGCTTTCGAGCGGCTCGGGGGGCACGAGAGCCATTTCACGGACTCGTATCGGTCATGGCGAGACTGTTACATCCGGCACGTGCAGGTGACGCCGCGAATCGATCGAATTTTCCAGTGCACGTAGCGTAAGAAGCACACACACGATAGGTTACCCGTCCGCCGGTGCCGCAGGGCTGGGGTCGCGGCAGGATGCGCGTGTCGGCGTTTGCGGCATGCACGGATCCCCATGGGTCGGCCTGGGTGTCTGGCGTGGGCATCGCGGGTCGGCGCGTCGTGGCTGCGGGGCACAGCCGCAAAATCAGCGTTCACGACCGCATCACGGGGGCATGGACCAAGGTGGGGCGGCACTGCAGTGTGCGACTGTAAGCAGTTGCCAACTGCCAGAACACCTCCTTCCAGCTCATCGCCAGCCCATGCCATGCCTTTCAGGTGCGAGACGGAGCGCATGCGGGCGCGGTCACATGCCTGGACGTGTGCGGGCGGTGGGCTGTGACGTGCGCCCAGCGTGCGAGGGAGGACTACGTGGCCACGCGTGAGTGCGTGCATGGATGGGTGTGGATGAGATGGGATGACGGGGTCATGTGTGAGTGCATGCATGGATGCCTGTGTGTGCATCTCTTCGAGATGCCCCTCACCTGCCACACCGCCACTACCACACCCATGCATCATGTGGGTCAGATCAGCAGCCGGCAGCAGCGAGGGAGGCAGCACTCACCGAGGCCACCACCACCTCCCCCCCTCGGATCACCGCAGTGTGGGACACGCATCGCAACCCATCCGCTTTGGAAATCACAGGACACGTGTCGCGCCCCGCCCTGCCCTCGGGCGCCCTCTCACTGTGCGGCGTGCCACCCTCCCCCGCCTGCGTGTGCTTCGCGGGGCCTGAGGCCGCTTTCGTTGCTGTCGGACATTCCGGTCAGTGCCTCTGTGCCGCTGCTCAGCTTCCCGTCCCAGCGCAGCGCAGGGGGCAGTCTCGGCATGCAATCTGCTCACGCACGCCGTGTGCAAGTGTCGCCTCCCTCCCTCACCCCTCTCACCTCTCTCACCTCCATCACCCCTCTCACCTCCCTCACCCCTCTCACCCCCTCACCTGTGCAGGCACAGGGACCATCCAGCTCGTGGCACAGCGTGACTGGAACAGCCCAGGCGCCTCCCAGCCATGCCAACTCCTCACCCACTCCACCGGCGCCCCCCACGCCCTCTGCCCCCTCACCGCCCTCGCGCAACACGCCATGGCAAGCGCCCATTTGGACGGGACGGTGTGCGTGTGGGACCTGAGGGCGGGCGCTGACCCCGCCATGAGGCTGCAGGGGCACGGGGATGGAGTGAGCGCCGTAGCGGGGGTGAGAAGCGATTGGGATGCGAGGTATAGAAACAGAGCTTGCTTGGTTTCATGCACTGCTCTGTGGGGAGTGTGGTGGTAAGCTAGCCCATCCCACCGCCTGCTCTTTCGCTCGCAGCCGCGGCCCCACTGCGACTGGGCGCCCGAGCAGGCCAGGCGCGGGCAGGGCCACGGTCATGCGAGCCGCTTGGGCGGGGCCTCGTCTCGCGCTGCTGCCGCGGGTCGCAGAGTGCTGCGAGCATCGATAGACGTACCCACGCATGGAGAGACGAGCCAGGGCCTTCCCTGCACGCTGCTGTCGGGAGACCTGTCCGGGCAGCTGCGGTCGTGGGATCTGAGGCAGAGCGGGGTGCCGTTGCGGGCATGGGAGGGGCACGGGGCGTGGGTGCGGGGGGCGGCTGTGTGGGCGCGGTGGGGCGCTACGGTGGCCAAGGGAGAGCCTGTGCGGCTGTGGGACCTGGAGAGCGGTGAGGGGCGAGAGGGTAGGGTCCGATGGCAGTGTGGGATGCTAGGGGCGTGGCAGTGAGTGCACGGATGTGCGTGTCTCTGCAGGGGTGGCCACGGGGGCGGTGGAGGTGGCTGCCACTGCGCTGTGCGTGGCGTGCGACAACGAGGGACTCGCCGTGGGGTGCGCGGATGGGACCGTGGCAATGCTGTCTGTCTAGCGTGGAGTAATGATTGGCGTCGGATGCCCATCCACCTAGTGACTCAGCAATATGTGTCCATCGCGATTCAACCAAGAGGGCGCTTGCCCTTTCGCAGAGTGTATGTTGACAGGCGCAAGCATGTCAAAAAGCTTGGCATCTGCTGCGCCCGTCGCTATGATAGTATGCCCCCGCCATCGCGCTCCCAAAGCGGCACCGCCGTCCGAGCTGCACCGCGCCCACTCCCAGTCACCTCCCCTCGCCCTGCGCGATGCATGCCTGCGTCACGCTCCCTCAACAGCAGCGCCCGCTGACAGGCCATATATCCTCACTCAGCCAGCGCCCGCTCGTACGCCGACCACCCCGCCAGCTGGTACTCCTTAGCGGCCGCCTCGGGGTCCGCGGCCTTGATGATCCCCCGCCCCACGATGATGACGTCCAAACCGCTCTCCCCAATCACCTGCACAACACACGAGAGGCACGGGTGCAGGATGACGTCATCAAACATACCGTCAATCATCAATCCATCCCTGCCTTGACCTCCCTCGGCATTGCAGAAGCAGTCCTCAGCGCGAACGAACGCGTCGGCCGAAAGATGGTGATTGTGTGTGTGCAAGTATCGTCATTGGGAGTCAGTCCGCTATTACCATCACCCCACCCTAAGCGCACACCGCCCGTGCCTCGCCTTGTCCGGGGTGTTGTACTGCTGCCCCATGGCGTCCCCTCCCTCGGCCAGCTGCACCCCGGGGGTCATGTGCACGAGCCCCGGGGACGTGCGGCAACCCCACGCGGACGGACGCACCGAGATGAACCCCATGACGAAGTCGCTCCGCTCCTCGGCCATGCGCGCCACCTCCTCCGTGTACGCGCCCCTCGCGAGCGTGCCCTTGGATGACATCTCGGCCAGCAGCAGCAGGCCCTTGCCGGCCGGCAGCCCCACCGACGCCAGGCCGTCGATGATGCCCGGGCCAGGCACCAGGTGCGCGTTGGTGATGTCGGACCAGGAGGAGATGCGGTGCACGCCGTCGCGGTACTGCGGGCGCGGGGTGGGCAGGGGTTGGGGTGTCGCGCGCGATGCACACAGGGCAGGGGTCACAGTGGGCGGCGGTGTGCATGGCAGTAACTAGTGGGCCGTTGGCGTCAGAGCAAAGCCATTCCTCACGCCCCGGAGGGCTAGGACTGGGGCGGCATGTAAGAGTCGTCACGCGCCACGGGCCCCTGCGCCACCACTACCACCCATGCCCCAGCCCCGCCCCCTCGCCTGCATGACGACCGTGTTGCCGATATCGGCGAACTTGCGGTCCTCGAATATCAAGAAGTCGTGCTTGTCGGCCAGCGCCCGCAGCTGCGCCCCCGTGGTCTCGGCCCAGTCCTTGTGGATGTCGCAGTGGGTTTTGAGGCAGCAGATGTGGGGGCCGATGCGGTCCGCCAGCGCCACCAGCTGCGAAGACGCAAAGCAGAAGGTTCATTCGTGAGCGGGAGAGGTAGAGAGAGAGCCACGCGTCGGGTGCACATGGGGTGCTTGTGAGGGTAACAGTAACAGTAACAGTGAGCATGCGAGAAGTGACAACAGGTCAGCCCCACATCCCCGCATCCGCTCCTCGCCTCCTCGGCCGTCTCCACGTCCGCCGCCACTGCGAGGTTCGTCTTCTTCCGAGCCATGGTTTCCAGCAGCCGGCGGCCCACAGGGTTGCGTGCCTGGGCCGCGCGCTCCTCATAGGGCAGCCGACGCGGCCGGGACTCCTCCCCCTTCGCCGGCTCCTTCGCCGGCTCCTTCGTCTGCGAAGAGGTGAAGATAGCATCGTGCTTTGCAAACGCTTTGCAAGCTAAGTTGGGTCGCGGCGTGCGTGTGCCAAACCCCCCCACGGCTCTCGGTCCCGAAAGATGTTGTTTGTATGGTCATCACGGGTGTCAGAAACACGGACCAAACGTTGTCGTCATCGAGCCGGTGGGAAGGGGCGGCTGTGTGGTCGCACCACGCAGCGTCGCGGCGAGCCAACCGCATGCATAGCTACATGCGCGTCTCGCCTGGGCCTGGGCGCCCGTGGTCTGGTTCGCAGCGATGAAGTCGCGGACGTTGGCCGCCACGTCGTCCCCCACCAGGCGGTGCTTGAGCAGGACCTGGAGGATGTGGGAGAGCGTGAAGGCCGCGTGGAGGCGCAGGCCGCGCCCCGCCAGGTGCGCCTTCCCCCCTTGCTCCCGGTCAATCAGCACCACGACGTCTGACACCGTAAGGCCCTCCGCCTGGGGACAGGAGAGGTGAGGGAGTGGTCAGGTGCTCATCGGCGACCGGCGTCGCGGGGAGCGTGGGGTGGGTGGGTGCGTGTGTCGCGGCCGGGCCGCGCCCGCCCCGGGTGCGTGCGGGGCGGGGCAGCGGCGGCGCCGGCGGGCCTGACTCTCGCAGGCTCTCTAGGGACCCCGGGTGTGGGGCAGGGACGAGGCCCGGCATGGCACCGGGGGACCCGACTGGAGCTGCTGTGAGACGCGGGGGTGATGGTGGTGGGTGGTGCAAAGCGGGGGTGGCGCAATGGCCGTCGATGCCATTAATACTAACCCCTCACCTCGAGTGGCTCTACCGTCTCCATGACTGACATGCCCGACGTGACCAGGTCCTCCACGATCAGACACCGCTGGCCCTTCTGGAAGTGCCCCTCGATCGCCTTCTTCCTGCAAGTAAGAGGCGCGCACGCAGTGACCATTGCACACGACACGACACGAGTCAAGGCTGTGCCTGAGCCCACGCCGCATTGCCGCGCAGGCGAGTCCCCACAGCCCGGCCACATCATTCATCTCCTGCCAGCCCAGCCGGACATCCCTTTGCTTCACTCTTCACTCTTCACACCATCCCATCCCCCATCGCCACTCACGTGCCGTAGTCCTTGACCTCCTTGCGCCGCATGAGCATGGGCGTCTTGTAGAGCATCGTCATGACCGTCGCGATGGGCAGGGCCGTGTACGGCACGCCGCACAGCACGTCGAACTCCGCTCCGTTCTCCTCCAGCCGCTGCCACATCATGCGCGCCACCTGGTGGAGCAGGTCCGGGTACGACACCACCACGCGGAGATCGATGTAGATGGGGGACATGAGGCCGGATTTGAGCTTGAACTCCCCGAACTTCACCGCCTGCGGGGAGGGCGAGGGTCAGCAAGAGGGAGCGGCGCAAGTGTGTGTGGGGGGGGGGCGCAGCGTGGGAAGTTGCGCAGGCGAGGCCGGGGGGAGCAGGCGGGCCGGGGCTCAGGGTTAGCATGAAGGTGCGTTCATCGGGCTTGCGCCCTCTGACAAGAGGTGTCAGATTAGAAAGGCTCGTCACCGCCCCGGCCCCTCGGTCCCTGCTGAGCGCCTCAGGTTAACGAGATTCCAATTTGTTACGTAGAGTTGCTGGTCATCACAACGTTCGGCAACGTAACGTTCATCAGCGGCGCCGGCCCGGCGCGGAGGACAGGCGTGTTCCGCCCAGGGCTCACCTGGACCTCGTGGAGGCGCAGGACGAGCTGCTCGATTTCATCCTCGGACAGACGGGACGGCATGTCCGCCGTGCGGCGCACCCCGACGCGCCAGGAAGGCGGGCGGGTCCCCCCGGCGCGGCGCGGGGCGAAGAGCCAGCTGGCCGCCGGACGGCCAGAGGAGGAGGCCTGGGCGTGCGAGAGCTGCCTGCGAGGGCCGAGGTGAGCGGAAGCGAGGTCCATGCAACGTCCGCGCCATCAGGGCCCGGGGAGAGCCTCGGGAAGCGCGCCGCCAGCCGCCTCTCGCTCCCCCACTTCGAAACCCCCTCGGCGCCCGCCCGAGCGCCCAAGCAACGCTTTCCCACCAGCATGACGCGACGTCGACAGCAAAATAATTACGGTTGTAGCGCTGGCCGCGTGCAGGCTCGGGCGCGCTGCCATCGGGCGTCGGCGCCGAAAGGTCCGAGCCCGGCGAGCGCCCGGGCGCGATGACGAGATGCCACGCGTGGAACCGCGCATCATCACCTGAGGTGGACGCAAGGGGTGCTGGCTCGCGGCGTGGACGGGGCGGCGCGCAGGCAGGCGCTCATGCACGGCGAGGCGGAGGATTTCAGAGCGGCGAGCGGGCGCCTGGTGTGACGATGAACATATGGAGGAGCACGCGCCGCCTGGGGGGCGCAGAGAGGGGCGGCGCGGGGTCGGTCAAGCCCTCCCTGTCAGTCAGTGACAGAGTTTCTTCCATTATCTTCAACCAGCAGGTCCCTCGCTCTGTGCACGGCAGACTCTGACCCATCACGCGCTGCGAGCCGCGCGCTCAGCCGCAGAGAGGCCCTTGGAGTCGTCCACCACGCGTTCGAAGACGAAGTAGGTCGGGACCTCCTGGTTCGTCTTGATGCTCCGGCCGCGCAGCAGGCGGATGCGGTCATCCACGTAGCTGACCTCCCCAGCGATCGTCGGCGGCGGCCGCGGCGAGTCGATCTGCGCAGGGCGGATGGAAGCACATTCAGCGGCATGCCTCCAGCCCTCAGCGTCGAGGAGACCCCGCAGCCCTCGCCTTGACAGGTCCAACCGTCAGCTTCCCCGGCGTGAACTGCACGATGTAGTCCTTGGGCCCTTCCACCGTGAACTGGCCCTGGAGCCACGTTTGCGCGGGGATGATGCCCACGTGCGCCAGGAAGTTCTCGTTGATGATCAGGTCCGGCTTGACGAACGACTGCAGCGAGGGAAGCGGGTGGCTGCTACATACAAGGGCAGCTATGGGACGCAGGTGTACCTTACGCGACCCTGCCAGGGCCCGCTTGTGCAGCTACGGCGCCCACCCTAACCTGCGTCAAATCCTTGACCCGGTAGAAAGGGGCGATGGGCCCCTTCCCAAACGGCCCCCGGTACTTGTTGTCGCTCGCCCACAGCATCCTCCAAGTGCCCCAGATGCGCGGGTCGGCCACTGTGTTCTCAGGCGCTGCAGCGGCAATCTCCTCGTACAGTGCCACGATCCTCTCACGCTGCAAGCGAGCGAGGCGGAGCGGTAGCTGTCGTCGGCTCTCAAGCAGGGCAGCTCAGTACCAGCCGCAGCAGTACCGCAGCAATAGCAACTCTGGGTGACTTGCACCAAGACTGTGGGCCCCCAAACGCTCGTGGAGCACGCACCTGCTCGGGCGTGGTATCCTGCGCGTAGTTGGTCGCCTTCGAGACTCGGACGATTTCATCAATCGCCGCGCTGAGGTCCATCTGCGTGACACGACCCAGTTTCCGCTTCGGTACAACGTGGACAGGCTGTCCTGCGCGCCTGGCAGCTTGCTGGTCCTCGCCTTCTGGCAGGCCCCGGCGGCCTGTGGCTTGCCCGTTAACGCGGCCGCTACCACCGCCCTCGGTGTCCGGGGCATCCCCGATCGCGTCCCATGCCGGCAGCTGGGGCCCACGCACGCGCGGGCCGGCGTTGCCATTAGGGTCCAGAGGATGCGGAGATCGCCGATGCGGTAGGGGCGTGCTCGTCTGCGAGTGGGGGCCAGATATTTCGCCGTGCATCCCACCCCTCTTTGAGGGCGCCCGCAGCAGCCCCAGCCACGGACGCAGCCCGCCTCGCGACATCAGCGTTGCATTGATGGACATGGGCAGCGAAACGCACCGCGGAACGCGTCCGGAGGCTGTGCCTGCTGTCAAGCCAGTCTAGACGGACAAGGACAGCTCGATGGGCGGCAGGACGCTCTATAGTTTGCTTGCAGTTCATGGTTTGTCCAAGCGAGGTGGGCATTTACAGACCGACACGGTGTCATTTGACCTGAAACACCAGAGGAGCCTCAGGGGAGCTCCGGCGCCTTCATCACGATTGACCAGGAGACTTGCTTGTTCACTCGCCCCCCTCCCCTCGCAAATCCCGCGCCAGGACCTGCAGAGGGACGTGTTCGCAGCGAAAGCCCCGTCACCGCTTATCCGCCGGGCTCTCCAACCGCATCCAAAGCAGGTGGGGCATGGCACATACTGCACGGGCGCAGGGGACGGAGCCCCGGCGACGTGCCCTGCAAGGGCCCGGGAAGTGTCAAACTTCAGCGTGCGTTCGTACTCCCAGGGGCGGAGCGTGACGCCGACGGTGCGTGTGGCTCCGGGAGCCCCTGAACAGCCGGTTGCCTGGCTGGCGAGCCGCACGGAGCCTGGCGGGGGGACGGGGCAATGCAGACGCGTTCGCGGAGGACGGGCGCCGATGGGCGCGCGGGAGCCCCGGCCGTGGCCGGCGCGGCGGATACGGGGGACGGAAACCTCAAAGACGTGACTGCGCTCGACGCCGCTCTGAATGAGATCGACGTGTTCGGTGAGGCTGGTCGCGAGTGTGTTGTCAGCATCGAGGCGCACCGTCCCGCGCTCGCCGAGAACCTCCCCGCCGCGTGGCGCAGTGGAGAGTGCGTGCCGGGAGATTGACAGAAAGGCAGATGCGGCGGCGGCGAAAATGCGGACGCTCATGAGCATGGCCATGATTCGCATCCCCCTCAACCAGCGCGAGATGAAGATGGAGGAGTGGATGGCCATGGGCAACGGCGACATCTTTGAGGTGCGGGAAGCGTCATGCGACTCACGCGAGGGCCTTCGCGGGCCCGAGGGCGACATGGGCCCGCGGCTGTGTCGTCGCAGGTCATCAAGCGTATGAACGAGGAGCGTGTGGACCTAATGGAGGCGGATGCTCCGGGCACCGTGGCTGGCATGGCAGCGACAGGGATGCGCACGACCCGTCGCCGGGGCAGGAATGCTGAGGACGCTCCCGACGCCACCGTCGTGCGGCCCCGGACACGCATGCGGGCGGACGCGCAGGCCTTCGCCACGCCCGCGCCGAGTCGCGCCGGCCCCTCCGCCGCGCCGGCCGCAGCTGCCATCGTCCCCGGCACCGCATCCCGCCTCCCCCAGATGGGCGAGGTGGTCTACTCTGCCCAAGGTGCAGGGTTCGACTTACCAAGCCGCGTGCCCATCGCCGCCGCCCTCTGGTGCTGGACTCCACTGCCATCGCCGCCCTCGCCGCAGGGTCCCCGCTCGGCATCCACCAGGGCGGCGCCATCGTCACGCCTGCACCGGGAACGGTCCTCCCATCGGCCGTCACCCGGCGCGCCAGGCCGACGGTCAACATCAAGCTCACCTCCGCTTCGCAGGCGAGCGCGCGTGACAGCAAAAGCCGCCGCCGCTCGGGCCGCCGCCACACGCGCCGAGCCGCAGACGAAGAGGGGCTGGTGCGTGATGTACATACACAGGAGTCGCGGACACGGTCGCGCACCAAGCGGGCCAGGGTGGCGAAGGGGGGGAACCGAGTGCCGGAGACGGTGGAGGAGGGCGAGGAAGGGGAGGAGGAGGAGGTGAGAGGGGCGCCATCTGTGTTGCATTATTACACGGCAACATGGCTCGCGGCGGCCCCATTTTATGGTGGTCTCGCTGCCTGCGACGCTGCTCGCGTCCCCGCCCACTCCTGCCCGTGATTCTTGTCGCCACCGCTGCCGCACTCGCGCAGGCCATCGCCGTGGAAATCGACGGGGCCAAATTCCACGTTGACAAGTCGGGCATCCGGCCGGAGGGGGGATCTGACGCCATCAAACTGGCTCCCAGCCTTTTTGAGACTCTTAAGAACATAGTGGGGACAGCCGTGGGGTCCCTCGCCGGCCTAGGGCGCTGACAGTGCAGCTGACAGTCAGAACGATGGCTGCAGCCTCCATCCGCCGCCTCGGCTGAAACACCCTCGCCAGCTCCGTAACATCGCGCCCTAGTACGTGGACCAGGCGTGCTTCCTGCACAATATCATGGGTTTCTTGAACTGGAAGAGGCAATTGAGGCCCCCAGACCTGGAGGTGGCGCAAAGAGGTAGGAAACTCTTTGCCGCGCTGAAATATTTGTCGAATCGAGCGGTTGGGGTGGGAAAGGGCGATCCTTTTTGCAGCTTACGTGACCCCGCGGGGGAACCTCGACCCCAAGCTTCGCCCCGTCACTCACCGCAGCGTCCGCAGAGGCAGGAGAGACTGCGGGGGAGGGTCCGAGGGGCGCGCACGACAAGGATAGGGAAGATGCCGCGTCCGAGTCCACCGTCTCGCTGCGGAGCTCCGGGGTGCCCGCATGGAAGCGACGCGTCGACGCCACCGACTACTTGGAGTGGCGCGAGCAGGTTGACCCGTTTCGAGAGCGGCCCGGTGTGTTCTTCAAGGCCCTATCGCTGGTGGTGCGCGAGTGGTGGGTCCCGCGGACCGAGCTCGTGACGGAGGTCTTGGCGGGCATCGCGGGAGGCCTGTCCGGTGAGTCGCTTGTGGCCATTTCATCGGACGGGCCCTCCCCCGGCTGTCGGGAGGTTGTCCAGGGCCCGCGCCGGCCTGTGCTGCCGCCCTAATTGCGTCCGATGTTGATGGGGCCGGCATGCGGCGTCGCCTGTTTTGCCGCGCGCGCCACAGCGCCTAGCGCCTCTTTCCCTCCTCTCTAGCCCCGTGTCTCGTCGCCGTGTCATGGCAGCGTGCCCTGCTGCTTTGCAGTGATTCCCGAGGTCGTCGCCTTCGCGCTGGTGGCGGGCGTGGCCCCGCAGAGGAGCATCCAGACGTCCATGATCATCTGCGGCATCGTCACCGTCTTCGGCGGCCGCCCGGGGATGGTCTCCGCCGCTGCAGGCACGTGCGCCGCAACACTCGCGGCCGCAAACACCGCCCTTGCTTCGCGTGCCCTCGACCCCCTCCCTCTCGCACCTCGCAGGCGTCGTCGCCATCATCGCCAAGGGTCTCGTGTCCTTCTACGGCATCGGCCACCTCTTCTACGCCGTCATTCTCATGGGCATATTCCAGCTCGCCATCTTCGTGCTCCGCGGGGGGCAGTTCGTGCACCTCATTCCCCACACGGTCATGCAGGGGGCCTTCAACGGCCTCTCCCTCGTCATCGCCTTCGCCCAGGTGAGAACTGGCGTGGACCAGAGAGGCTTTGTGCAGCGCCCGACAACTTCAGGTCTCTTCACCTTGTGATGCGCTTGCAGCCAGACACAAGCACCCACGCTCTGCCCCTCACGTTGCGCCTTTGCAGGTGAAGGCCTTCAAGGCGGGACAGGAGGTGCACGAGCTCACCTGCCCCTCCCCGTCGTCCACCCCCGCCCCTGGCCGCCATTTGTCCAACATCCAAGTCTTTGAGCACGGGGGGTGGCTCACGGGGTCCCAGCCGCTCTGGATGCTCCTCGAGGTCGCAGTGACCATCGGGGTGAGGCGGCGTTGGGGGGGCCTTGCTTTGTCCAGGCACTATGTTGTGTCTGAGCTTGCTGAGCACGGGGGGGTCTGGGTGCGTGTGCTGATCACCACACCACTCCCTGCGCCCAGGTCATCGTCGGGATGGGTTTCGTGAAAAACCAATACGTGCAGGCCATCCCCCGCTCCCTCATGGGCATCGTGGCGTGCATCGTGGTCGAGTTTGGGATCGTGCGCAACGCCGGCGGGCGCACCAAGTCCATCCAAGACATCGCGCAGGTGGGTGGAGTTGATAGGTCAAATGGGACACATCTCTCTCTCCTGCCGCAAGCGCGCGCCCGTCCTTGCTGCTGCCACCTTCACATACGCACCCCACTCCCCGTCACCTTCACATGCACGCGCCACTCCCGTCACCTGCTTATGCGCGCCCCCCACTCCCCCTCGCCCCCCCAGGCCACGGGCAAGCTGCCCCAGTGGACGTGGTCCCTCTGCGGCCTCCCCGCCTTCGACACCACCCTCCTCTCCCGCATCTGGCTGCCGGCACTGTCCATGGCGGTATCGGGTCTCCTGGAGACGGTGCTTACCCAGGCGAGTCGCGATGCAACGGGGCCATGCACGCCCCATGCTTGTCGTCCACCACCACTGCATCCAACCCCTGACCCCGCACTCGTGTCAGCCACACCACTGCATCCGACCCCGCGCTCGCCCCATCCCCTTGCAGGCGATGGTGGACGGCGTGACGCAGTGGCACACCAGCCCCAGCCGCGAGATCTTCGCCCAGGGCCTGGCCAACGTGGTGGCCGGGTGCCTGGGCGGCACGGGCGGCGCGGCCATGATCGGCGAAACCATGGTCGTGCTGCAGTCCGGGGGATACAGGCGCTTGGCCACGCTGGCCATCTTCGGCCTTTTGCTCATCATCAACACGGCCGCGTACCCCGCCATCAACGTGATTCCCATCAGCGCCCTGGTCGGCGTCATGTGGGTCGTGTGCGCGCGCACCATCGACCTGCGCGCCCTGCGCGTGGCCTTCACGTCCTTCCTCCCCGCCCGCCTCCGCCGCGCGTGGGGCTTCGCGTCCGACCACAAGGTGCGGCGCATGGACGCCCTCGTGCTCCTGGCCGTCACCGTGCTCACCGTCGTCCTCGACAACCTGTTCATCGCCGTCGCCGTGGGGCTCGTCGCCACCGCCCTCGCCTTTGCCTGGGACGCCTCGTCCACCCTCCACCTGGCGGCTGTTACGGACACGGTCGACGATCGGGGGAGGCCCCGGCGGGTCTACGAGATCCAGGGGCCACTCTTCTTCGGGAGCGCCAGGAGATTCTTGGATTTCTTCGACCCGGTGAGGGCGCGGGAGTGCGGGAGAGTGCTAGAGAGCATGCACGGATGCCTGTGATTCGGTATTAAGATGCAGCGTGCATAGATGTTTGTGCTTTTGTCTGCGCTGCCGCCCCTGCCCACGTCTCCACTCACACCCACGCTCATGCCTCTGTTCATGTCTCTACTGGCATCCCCGCTTACACCCCGGCTCATGCCCACCACCCCACCACCCTCCCCTCCTCCCAGCGCGGGGGCCCGGGGGACGCCGAGGTGCACTGCCAGGAGATGAGCATCATGGACTACAGCGGCCTGGAGGCCATCGCGAATCTGGGCGCGCAGTACCTCGAGGCCGGCAAGCGCGTGCACGTGCGATACCTGCGGCCCAAGTGCCTGCACATGGCGCGAAAGGCCAAGGGGGTCGCGCAGGCGGTGGTGGTGGAGCAATTCGACGATGCCTTTGTGGAGGAGGTAGAGAGGGGCATTGGGGGAGAGGGAACTGCGGGGGGTGCGAGCGGGGGTGGCCAGGAGTCCTGGCGCGTGCAGGTTGAGCCCAGCCGGCATTCCATCGACATCGCCGCGCACCGACCCGAGGCCGAATGGGAGGGCTTCCACGCCTGACGTGGCTGCGATGTTTTTGACATGTACTGTCGTTGCACTAGGGGCCTGTAGTACGCGCGCCCCCTGCTCTCGTGACACCAGCTTCACACGCTTCCCGCCCCCGTGTTGGGTGCCAAGCACACTGCTGGGCGCTTATCATACTGCTCGCCCTCTCGGCCATTGCACCCCACGTAACCCCTCTTTCGCACACACACACACGCCCCACTGCCTACCCTATACCACCACCACGGCAGGGTAGCACGCTGCGTGGGAATTTGGAGGCCTCTTCGTTAACCGGCCGTTTTTGTTGTCAAGAGAGCAGACGCATTTGGTCTCTTGCGCTCCTTAGCCTTGAATTCAAGTTCCCCGGGAAACTGCGCGGCATCTAACTATCTGGCTAGCTCAGGTCCGATCCCGTCACTGCATTGCATCTAACGCACCGTGCTGTGCTGACTACTATGCGAAAGGTCCGAAAGGTCTATCAACAAACCTGCGTGTTCCTAGGCATCGGTGTCCTGACCCTGACTGTGAACCCAATTCCGAAAAGACAGCCACCCTCTACGCCCACCAAGGCTGCCATCCATGGAGGGCGTGCCACCCAGGGGGGCAGCCGCATGGGCGAATGGCGCTGAGAGATGTCCGCATGCATTCTACGCAACAGGTTGGCTGAGTGGGTGGGCACCAGCCTAGGGAGCCAGTGGCAGCTTAGATACCGAGATGGCCTGTGGGGTGCGTGCCGTGGGTGGCAGGCGGGGAGGCCTCCCCGCGAATGGCGCGGGCGTGCGTCAGCCACGCCACAACGCCGTCCCCTTCCCCCGCAGAGGGAGCGGCGGGGCCATAGCATGCGTGACCATAGCCAGGCTCACTTCCCCGCGCGTCTTCCCGGGACACCGTCGATGAGAGGCGCAGCTGGGATGGCCGGAATGCCACGTGCGTGCGTGGGTCGGGGCCCGACTGGGGCGAGTCATCGGGGAAGTGCCTGGGTGGGGTGGCTTGCAGGGGACGCATGCGGTGGGGATCCCAGGGGAGCTGCAGGGCAGCGGGGGATGCCGCGAACAGAGGCGAGGCGAGGGCGGCTGGGAACAGAGGCGAGGAGTCGGCTCCGGTGGGAGGGAACAGATGCTGCGACGCGGAGCGCTCGGGGAGCGTGCTCTGGCTGGGGCCCTGGTCGGGCAAAGCCACCGTCAGGGCGGGGAGGGCTGGGGGCCTGGCGCCGACTGCCAGTGGCCTGGAGAGGGGCAGGGCGTGCGCGAAGGGGGCGTGCGCGGTGCGAGAGTGGGATTCGCTTGTACTGCGGGAATGGCAGAGGTTGGGAGCGGGTTTATCTCACCACCGCGCGTAGCACCCCCACCGCGCATGGCAGGCTGGCTGCCACCCGCCTGTCCAGGTGAGCCCCATCCGCGGCACGCTGGGCATCAGCGGGAGTCGACAGCGACCCATGAGACGAAGATTTGGCCGGCATGCGTCCCGGAGACCCCGCTGCCGGGTCGCAAACAACGCTCCGTCGCTGACTGGCCCCACGCCACCCTGCTGTGGCCTCGACCGCGCTGTCACCCAGCACCGTCGCCCGAGATGCCGTGAGGGCGGGGGAGTCCGTCACGTCCGCCAGGGACTTGGTATTTCGCCAGTGAACGGGGCGGGTCATCGTGGGCCCTGCCACCCCACGGGCGTGGATCTGCGGGGGAAGAGAGACAGAGACAGCGTTCTGCTCCTGGTCCTCGGCTACTGATAGTGCAGGGTGGCATCACTCGCGTCGACATTCACGGGGAGCCTCGCGCTGGGGCACGTGCCTTGCTCGAGATGCGCCGCAGCGTCCTCGCGAACCGCGCAAACACCCCACCGCGCGGGCTGACATGTGAACCTGGGGGCGAGGCGCTTGCAAGGCCTTACAGCTATGGAAGGCCCTGCCTCCTCGCATCGAATGCCCCGTTCGCTCCCCGCGTGCCCCAGCCATGGACCCCACCTGCCCTTGGTGATGCGGCCTCTGCCACCGCGTCCCCCGTGTCATCGCCGGCCTCGACGCAGCGCCCCGTCGGCACCGCGAGCAGCGCCAGGACGGCCACGGCGTCGTCCTGGAGAGCGCTCGGCTGCACTGGCCTGTCGTGGGGGCCCAGGGTGGTACTGGACGGGACCCCGGCACCTTGCTCGTCTCTGCCTGTCCCGGTGAGCGTCATGACGGCGGGGTGCACCCAGTGCCCACCCCGGGTTTCCTCAGCTGTCAAACCTTGGCCACGCGCAGCAGGCTCGAGACCCTGCCCGCCTCGTGGCTGCATCGGTAGACTGCCTGAAGGCGATCCGTACTGCGTCACTACCTATAAAAGCCAATGCGTCGGCCGGGGAGGGTTGCTGTCAACAGGCGCGGAGCATGGCGTCACTGCAGCGTGTGGGCGAGGGGCATGCATCCAGCAGCGAACTTCGGCTCGGTTGAGAAGCTTCAGCTGATCATCACTCATCTACTCAACGCGTTCGCGGGCCAATGAGAGGGACAGGTGCGCGTCTCGCACCAGGAGAGCCCTGGTCAAGACTGTGCGTATCTTGACGGCCCGAGGGACGAACGATTGCGCTTGCGACTCGCAGGGCCACAAAAGTGACGGTTGCGTCAGGAGAGTTGCTGCTCGGCGTGCAGAGCGTGGGACGCAGCGTTGACCCTGACTTCTGCCGCAGCCGAGGCACGATATTGCACCAAAACGTCAATTCTGACTCGTGTGAAACAAAATTACGATGCACGATGGCCTGAAGAGCCCGAAGAGGGCTTTCCACGCGCTCACCATCGGGAAAACCGCGAGTCTGGCGTCAGTCGGATCATCCCCGTGATACCCAGGAATCGTGGGGATCATCCCGCTGATCCCGGGGTATCAGAGGGATCATCCCAGTGATCCCACTGACGACACAGACTGTAATGTAAACCCTCATTGAGCCCAGTGATTCCAGCCGCGCGCCCGATCTCCCTGGGGAGGCCGTTTTACGCGGCGCGGTTACGGCCACGGCGCACCCGGGATGCGAGAGGCCGCTGGGAGCAGTTTCGCGGCATTTCGTCGTGGTCGGGGATCGCGGGGAGCGGGGCCCACTCGGGAGCGCAGCGGCGCCGGAAGCGTTAGCCGAGGCTATCCCGCCGCCTATCTTCCTTCTCGGCCGCGATCAGACCTATCTTGATCGCGATCGGACGCATCTTTTGGGCACCCGCGCTCCGGGGCCCGCGCGGCCCGGGGGGCTCCGTTCGGCCCGTAATCGCTCCCTAGCGTAGCTATTGGTATTTCAATCCCTACGCCGAGGTTACATGACCATCCGTGACGCTCTAGGCAACGCACTCATGCACGCACATGCAGCCGGACTCGGGCGGCCGCAGGCGCGACGGGAGCGCGCAGCGACCACCGCCAGAGGCACCGACCGCTTGTTCCGGACGCTGCCGCTCCATCGGGGAGCGGCGCTCCGGCACTCGGGCCAGGCACTCGGGAGATGGTGGCGTGCGCGACTCCGCCGTGCCGACGGCCGCCCCAGGAGTCGATGACCACCGCTGCGGGGCGCCGCGGACGCCAGACGACAGACAAGGGGCATGGGTCGGCGGACGAGCCATGGCGGGCCCGGCCAGCACCCGACCAGCGCCGGAACTTGGGACGAGGTGGCACGTGCGCCTGCGTGCTTGTTAGGCGAAGTTAGAGTCAGTCTCGGGGTGAGAGAGTGCAGGCACGGTGCCAGGTACAGTAAGCAAGTACAGAGATACCACGCTGGCGGACCAGCCCTTCGTCCCTCCCAGCCAACCAACCCCCCCTTGCACACCTGACCGTGTCGCAGACCCCACCGGTAGCGCAGCAGACCAACCGCGCACCTCGGGGACAGCGACAATGTCCGACCTGATCTAGTCATGCGTATGCTGCATCTCACCTCACGGGAGCTGGCCCCTCCCCTCCCCAGCCACGTCAGCACACCTCGCAGATGGCTCAGCAGCAGGCTGCACTCTCACCCTAGAGAGGGACGATGATCCAGCGCTGTTCGCACCAGCAGCGCCGAGCCTCGCCTGTGCGCGGTGCTGTCGCTGCAGCCCTGCAATCCACCCCCGCTTGCCTGGAGGACTGACGACCCCTGAGCCTGCCTGACCCACAGAGCGCGCGCTGGACTTTCCTCACCTCCGCTTCCACGCCCTCACCATGCCCGCCTTGAACCCTGCATCGCAACCTGCGCTGCAGCTCACCATGCTCGAATGCGACGCGTGTGGAACGCAATTCGATACCCCGGCCAAGCTCGCCCGGCATCAGCAAAGATGCCCTGCGCTGTGGGGCTGGAGATATGGCGAGGAGAGCCGCCAGGAAGCACCCCGCCCCGCCGCCCCACACGAACACTATGTCTCTCCGTCTCTGCGAGGCTCGGACGGGCTGGCACGCGACAGCGCCAGCGCGGGACCAGACCAAGAACTGCGGGAGGAAGACGGGACGGCGGACGTTGCTGCGGGCAGTGATGGCGAGAGCGAAGATGTAGGACTCGCGTGGCTCCACTACGCCGACACGGACGTGGACATGGACGTGGACATTGACTCGGAGAGGGGTGAACCGCCCGAGAGCGCCGGAGCGCATGATGCGCCCCAAGAGGACGCTCCTGGAGTCTCCTACCTTCCTGCGCCCGGGGAGTACGAACCGCTGAAGCTGCCGGAGGACCTGGAGGCATGGCGGGCCAGGAGCAGGGACAGTGACGATGAGTACCTGAGCCAACTTGAAGCAGGGGCGCAGTTCATGGCATCGCTGACGGCAGCGCATTTCGATTGCTTCGTGAAGCTGCGCCCCGACATCCGCGACGACCTTCTCGACCTCGGGCGCTCCCACCGCACGTTCCACACCTCACTCAACAGCATCCATGGCCAGTACGAGGTGCGTCACGCCGCGGTGCCGCTTGTGTCGAGGGCCTCGGACGCGGCCGAGGGGGCTGACGCCAACCAGTGCACGCACGGCCTGCAGGTTTTGCAAGAGGAGGGCAGCACAACCATCATCTACCAAACGATAACGGTGCTGAGGGACATGCTGGTGCACGCGGAGCAGATCAAGCCCAAGACGCTCGTTAAGTTGATGCGAGACTTCAGCGAGGCACGGGAACGGTCACGCCAGGCGCGGGCGAGACCACATGAGACGCATCCCAGCATCCACGAGAAGCTCACCTTCTCCCGGGCGAAGGGGTATAGCGACATAGCCGAGGCTGTCGCTGGCAAAGTCCGCCCCGAGCTGCACGCCCGGCTGCTCCTCGTGCCCGTCGCGTACAGCATCGACGGGGTGGAGATGACCAAGGGCGCATCGACGACGCCCATCCACATGCACCTCCTGTCGCCTTGCAAGGCCGTGAGGACAGGGACGCCGCGAACCGTGGCCACCGTCGAGTCCATGAAGGCGAGAGGAGGATTGCCGGCGTTGCAGCCCACACGTCCACCACCACGCCGCGTGTATGAGTTGTCGCTCGAGGCCCCCGCAGGTGTCCGGGATCACTCCGGGGTCACAGGCAGACCTGAACAACAGAGAGGCCATCCAGCGGCGGCTGGCTGCCGTGGACCGGCAGCTGATTGGCGTGGCGAGGTCCGGTGGGGTGTGGATGACCCTCCCCGACGTCGGGAGAGTCATCGTCTTTCCCGTCTTGGCGGCGCAGCTGAACGACATGGTGGCCAACTCGTCCACGCTGGCCGTCAGGTCGTGCCCGCTGTGCCTCCAGGATGACTGCCGCACGCCTCGCACCGTCGCGCTGCATCGCCTCCAGGTGCAGCACATCCTGCGCTTGAGGAGGGACGTGGGGACGGCCAGGGCCAACGAACAAGCCAGGGAGAGCAAAATTCATCCTGTGGTTCCTGCCCTGTCGTACTGGGACGAGTTCGGGTCGGACTTGTATCAGGGCCAAGCACCTGACCCCATGCACACCGTGGAACTGGGAATGTTGGGCAAGACTGTTCCCTTCTGCATACTGACCGTCCTCTACAACAACGCGGCAGCGGGAGAGTCTGCGACAAAGGCAAACGCCCTCTTGGCTGCGTTCGCATCGATCATTGCGGATGCCAAGGTGAGCTGCAGGTCAGGCAATGGCGTGCGTTGCCTGCAGTGGCGCCGCAGCTGCTCGGTATTCACCTGGCATGTCCATCGTCGTGTGGGTGGAGCGCAGGCCCCGGCATGGATCCACGCCCGTCCGTGGGGCGAGACCTTCCAGATCGTGCTGAGCCTCGTGGACCCGTTTGGGAAGATAAAGGCGTACGAGGCGAGGTTCTTGATCCAAGCTCTGCCTTTCGCCCTCGTCGAGCTCTTCTCTCGAGGCGAGGCCGACAGTCAGCGCTGCGAGGGCATCGGGAGGAGCTGCGGGTATCGCGATGCGGGCCGGGGAACCCCGGGAGTGTTTCCCCACCACCACATCCCTTGCAGAGCCTACGGGCAGCAAAGACGTGCACGACGAGAGGGTTGGGCTCGTGGCCGTAGCCCTGGCATGCCTTCAGCTCTATGCCGAATGGTCCCTGGAGAGCGCCACCATCGCAGGGGCGCAGGCGGCGGACGCGCAGCTGAATAAGGTCCTCCACGTGAGGCCTTCTCCAACACCAGCCCCATCGTTCGCTGCCCCTTACTCACTCTGGAAGCCTTGTCGCTGCCGTGTCGCCGCAGGTCGTGCTCAAGACGCTGCTGCGTGGCCACGAAATCGTCCGCACGGAGAAGCCCCTCTTCAGCAAGATCGAGAACAGCCAGAAGTGCCACGCGCTTTCGCATTTCCCTGCAGTGGTGGCGAGGAACGGCTCCATCATGTTGGGCAGCATGAACGACGCCGAGCGCATGCACAAGCCCATTGCCAACGCGCGCACGAACGGCAAGGGCGACGTGCAGGTACAGGCAAGAAGCGCCGCCCAGCGTAGGCGACGCGGGGAAGCCCACGCAGGACGCGTTTCTTGCGACTCACACGTCTCGATGCGGTCGCACGGCGCTCGACCCGCGTGCCATGCTGAGCCGCGCTGGACTGACCCCCGAGCCCTGTCGCAGGCGAGCACCAGCGTCATCTCTCAGAGGGCGGCCTCCGTCATCAAGAGCCGGGCGAGGGCGGAGCAGCCGGTCCCGTCCCAGCCCGAGGACCAAGTGAAGGGCGTGAAGACCGTCCTGAAGAAGAACGACCTGTGCAGCGAGGGACGCGCGGAAGACTTCGTTTCTAAGGCGGACCTCCTGAACGCCCTCAAGGGCGCGGGGCTTCCCTGCCACGTCTTGGGCGAGGTCGCGCTGACCTCCACGGTCGAGATCGGGACGGCCAGCGGGGACCGGGCCAGGATCGTCGCCACCGACGAGACCCTGTCCTTCGTCGAGTACCTCCCGGACAGGGGCACGCTGCAGACGGGCAGGGTCGTGTGCGGGGTTGAGGCGAAGACCAGCTCCGGTGCCGGGACCTTCCTCTGCGCCCTGGTGGCCCCGGTGCACAGGGCCCCATGCGACCTGAGGTACCTGTCCAACCAGTGCTTGTCGTTCTACACCAACCTGGGAGCGCTGCAGCCTCCCCAGCTGTCGCTCCTGGAGCCTGCGGAGGGCGAGGCTCTGAAGTGCGTGCCCCTCCGCAACCTTCGGCGGCAGCTTCACGCCGTGAAAGTTGCTGGGAAGCTTCTTCACTGCGGCCACGTGCAGCAGGTCTGGGAGCACCACGCCAGCGGCGGCGAGGAGTAGGTGACCCCAGGAGCTCCCCGATGCTCGCGGTGCCAGATCCCCGACGCCGGCGATGTCATCTGTATCGAGATAATTCTCCGAAGCCAGCCCCGCGCCCCCATCCGCAGCGCCATGACGGCGGGGACGGCTCACCTCCCATGCAGCAGCCACCTCCGTGCGGCGTAGCCGGCAAAGGCGCCGCAGCTAGCGAGATTTAGGTCACCTCAATCCATAGGCCAAGCGCTGCGTGCCCGATCGCGGCCGCGGCGGCGGTAGGCCTGGTCGAGCACGGGGACCTCCCCGGCGCCCCCGGGGGCCCGGCGAGCCCGCGAGCTCCCGCTCATCGCATAGATATGGACATCTCACGTTGAACAGCGGCGGCGCAGGGGAAGCGGACCCCGGATGCGTCGACGGCCCCCGTCTGCATGCTGGAGCAAGCTTTAGGACGCGAGAGGGGCCTCCGAGGCAGTCATTAGCACCAACTAGCAAATGTGCGGTCTCTCCGCCTCCTCTCGAGCCCCCTGAGCAAACGCGGGGGCGCGCACGCGCGTCAGGGCCGCGGCCCGGGATCGCTGGGATCACTGCGGCAGTGGCGGGGATCGCCGGGATCACGGGGATGATCCCGGCGATTCCCGGGGATCACTGGGATGAATCCAGTGATTCCCGCGATCCTTCTGATCCGAGTGACGTCAAATCGCCGGGTTTTCCCGATGACGTGGCCAATGCATGAAACTAAGGGCAAATTCTGACTCTCAGGGGCCAGGGACGAGCTCCGAGCATCTGTGAAGGAGACACGGGCACCTGCGCACCGGGCTGCGCGTCTGGGCCGTCCCATCCGCTGGTGCAGCACGCGCGAGCGTAGTGGGGGCTGTTGAATGACGTCGCCTTCGGTGCCTGGCTACTACCGCGAGACCGACAATGTCGTCCGACGCGCTGCTTCTCCGCCCAGGTGAGCTGCCCCCGCGGTGTCCCGGCGCACAATGCACCATCGGTACGCAGCACGCAAACCACAGCAATGCGTCGCGCACAGGGGCGATGCGGGACAGGAGGGGATGGCGAGGAGGAGCAGCAGGTCCAAAAGAGCCAGGTGTGTGTCGGGGTGTCCCGATGGTCGCGCTGGCTTCTTGCCCGTTCGCGCTGTGCGCGCTGAACACCGATTCGCGCCTGCGCAGGACCCCGGCTCCGGAATCCCGGCCCAAGAGGAGGAGGGACGTGGTAGAAGACGATTTGCTAGCCGTGGAGGCAGGGGAGACGCAGGGCGACGCCCCCGGGGCCTGTCGCATCCGCACCCGCCTTCGCAAAAGTGCGGAAGCGTGCGCCGGGGGGATGGCGCGCGCCGCTCTGGATGAAGCTGGAGACAAGCGGTTTGCGGACGTCCTGGCGTGGCTGAAGCGCACGTCCTCGCGCGCAGTCCCCTCAGAGGGCCGTGACCTGCATGCGGCAGAGTGGGCCTGCCCCCCGCCCCGCGCCCCGGTAGTCTGCGCGGGCCTCCTCTTCACCGGCCCAGGTAGGCGGCTGCTTCGCCGCTTACAGCATTTCTGGCTGCGCTCCTTGGCAGTTGCACCGACCCTCGCCTCCGTGCCTTGCTCGCAGTGCCTCTCTCACAGCACATGGACACCCTCCGAGCCCTGCAGTCCTACTTATCTTCCCAAGGGTTCTGCGCAGTCATCGTCAGGCGAGTTGTTTGCAAACACTTGCGCTCAGTGTGACCACACACGTGGCATGGCGACTCTCCGTCCGCTCACTGGCACTGGCGCGTGGCCGCAGGAAGGAGGAGGTCTCCAGTCGCCCCGCCGTGGAAGTCCTCGACGACGTCTGGGCGCGGCTGGCAGAAGAAGAGGGCGCCGCAGGAGGGTCCAGGTGTGCAGGCTCGCAGGCCCCATCGCGGTCGACCATGCGCGGTGCCTGCCATGCTGGTGACTCCCTGACACCCCGCTTGCACCGGCTCGTTTGCAGAGGCACGCGTCCGGTGGTGATGGTGGACGACGCTGAGGGCTGCGACCCCGCGGCGCTGTCGGACCTGGGCAGGACGTGGGTGGAGGCACCGGGCGCCACGCGGCCGACGCTGCTGCTGGGGGCACGCACGTCCTCGCGCGCCCTCGCGCACGCCCTCGACGACGACGTCAGGTGATTAGGACAGGGGCGGGTCCCGAGTGTGGGCGCGCTACGGACAAGTGCGCTAAGGCGCACGCCGGTTGCATGCCCAGTGTTATGCGTGCACCCGAGTCCTGCCTTCCAGGTCGGCGCTCTCGTTCACCGAGTTCGCCCTCGCGGCACCCGCACCCTCCCTGGCCGCCGTACTGCGCGGGGCGCTGCTCTCGGCCCACCCCCTCTTGCCCCTCCTCGACGGCCGCTGCCTCAGCGCAGCGCTCGAGGTCTGCCGGCAGCACGCCCTCGCGCCTGGCACTCTGGCGCGCGCCTGCCTGGAGGCTGCGGGGAAGCACGCCGTTGGGGGCCCCCTGGCGCCGCTGATGGCCGTGGGGTTGGACGGTGGGTGGGCGGAGGGGCTCATTGCCGTGGAATGCGAAAGAGATGGGGGGAAGGATGGAGCGGAGGGCCGAGAGGGTGGCAGTGGCGAGCCAGAGGGGGGCAGCAAGCCAGGCAAGGCCGTATCGCAGGCGGGGCTGTGTAGTGGCATCGGGATGAGCAGCCGGATATTCACTAGCAAGCAGCGCCCATCCCCGCAGGCCCTGGGAGCGGCGAGGCAGGGGCGGTCGGTCCGCGTCCGCTGCAGGCGGCGATGGCAGGCGTGGCCCAGAGCGCCCTGCTGCCCGCGCTGGGCCGGCGCGAGGAGCCGCGAGAGCTCGAGTCCGCCACGGAGGCGATGCTGTCGCGGGGGCGGCGGGCGGTCGCGGGGTGGTGCCTGGCCCTGCGGTGGGCGCACGCGGCGGCGGAGGCGTTGTCGCCCGGGGAGGTGCGCAGGGAGCTGATGGGAGCAAAACGTAGCGTGGTGTTGTGCAACAATGACGTCATATTCTTGTTCCCGAGTGCCTCCAGGGCCCAGCGACACCCGTGGGATTCCTGGCAATGGTGGAAGGCGCGGCCCAGCCCGGCAACTGGGACGGCGTCCTCGCTGGGGTGCACGGCCTCAAGGGAGCGCTGGAGGCGGCGGAAGATGCGGCGGCGCAGCGTGTGGCGGAGGCGTGGGTGCGAGAGGCGGGAAGGGTGCACGGCGCGACAGAGCTGTGGTGAGGGCCGGAATGCGAAGCCCCGCACGCGAAGCCCAAGCCGCTTGCTCCTCTCGCTTCCGTCGTCCTCTTCTCCTCGCTCGCAGCCGGGACGTGGTGGCGCGCGCCGAGGCACTGGCCAGGGGCGACCGAGCGGGGGCGGCTGCCGAGGCAGGGCCCTGCGACCCCTCACCCAAGCGCGGGGCCAAGGCGCCCCGCCGCCCGGCCAAGGGAACCGACAGGGACCGCGGTGCGCAGATGGTCATGCAGGCGAGTGACTGGACACTAGCAGCCTGACCCCCTGGCATGGCATTTGTGTACCTGGCACCGGGGGTCTCACGACGTGACCCCTCACGGACCGCCCCTCCCAGGTCGCTCCGAGTGCCCAGACCACGGCACCCCGTGCCCCCCCGCACCCCTCCACCCTGGGCGGCCTGGCCGCGTCGCTGCTCCTCGACACCGCCGTGGCCTTTCTCCAGACGCCCCCCCAGGCGCGGCCCGAATGGTGCGTCAGAGCTTGGGCGTGGTGTGGGCCAGCGATGCACGCTCGCTGCCCCGGCTGTCGATCCCCAAACTGCGCTGCGGCGGCATGCGAGTTGCCTCCGCCCTGACCCTGCCGCAGTGCCTTTGCGACGTTTGCGGACGCCGACTGGTTCCTGCGCCGCCTGCTGTTCAGCGGCCTGGAGCCGGTGCTGGACGAACTGGAGAGGGCGGTGGGGGCGGGCCGCAGCCCAGGGGACGTGGGGCAGCTGGTGGGTGCAGGGGAGGGGCTGGTGGAGTGGGTGCAGGTTACTTGCGGTGTTGACAAAGGCGGATGAGAGAGCACTGGACGTGTCTACACCATCCCCTCGCATCGTCCGCAGTGGCGCGAGCTGGCAGGCGAACCCGCTGCGCTGTCCGTGGGGGCCAACCTCGCGGAGCTCTGGGTGCGGTTTGCGCGGGCGGGGGGGGCGACCGTCCGCGTGAGGGCGAATGAGGCGGCGGGGAGGGGCGCGAGGGGCAGGGGCAGGGGGCGAGGCGAGTGGCGACTGGCAGCAGCGCGAGCGCATGGGCCACTCTGTTGCACCGAGCAACACCTCATGACTACTACCCAGCGCAGTTGCAGGCCATCCGTCCCGTTCTGCGGCGGCAGAGCCATGGGACGCCCGGACGCGCGCGCTGGTGGCGCGGTTCCTGAAGGTGGTGGACTGGCTGGTGACCGCGGGGATCGCGCGGTTCAAGACCCGGCGGGGGGGCGAGTGCCTGGTGGCGGGGATGCGGCGGTGGGCTGAGTGAGCGGAGCGCTGCTGGGGCGCGTTGTCGTGAAAGGACCAGGCGATAGACGTTGAACAAAGTGCTAGATGCTGTTTGCGCTAACGAACAAGCGACACCGCAGCCCCACACTCGACTGCCACCCCGTGCATGCCTGCGCGCCTCAAATGGAGAGGGCGGATGCGGACGCGTCCCCTTCCCTCGGAAGCACCTTGCGTGCCCGCAGCAGCCCAATGGCCTCCTGCACCACGCGCAGTGGCTCGGCCTCGGAGGTGCTGCGGGGGCGGGAAGAGGCACGGCGGAGTCAGAAGCGGCGAGATGGAAGAGGTTAGGGCAGAGAGCAAGCAGCTTACGCGCGTGGCAGAGAGGCCGCGCCCTCACTTCTCGAAGACGGCGAGGGCGTCGTCGAGCTCCGTCGTCGCGTCGTCCCACCGCTGCAGGTACACGCAGCACAGCCCCAGCACGAAGTGCAGGTCCCCCGCGCGCGGGTGGTCCTCCCCCAGGAGCGTGCGGTGCGTGGCCTTGATGTCCTTGAGCATGTCCATGACCTCTAACAGCTGCAGGTCGTTGAGGGGCAGGGACTTGGGCGCGGCGGCCTTGGGCGCCAGGACGCTGTCGTGGCCGAGGACGACCGTGCGGAGGGTGTCGACCCAGATGGTCACGGCCTGGTCGTTGCAGGCCAGGCACCGCTCGCTCTCCCCCAGGGACTGGAAAACCTTGCCCAGGTTGTAGTAGCCCAGACTGGTGCGCACGTCGTTGGGGCCGAACTGCAGCGAGCAGTAGTACACGTCCTCGGCAAACGCCTCCAGGGCCTCCTCCAGCCGCGCCTCCAGCACGTACAGCTGCCCGTACAGGCGGCTCAGGTGCGAGTTCATCACGTGCGTCATGGACTGCGGGGGGAGGCGGGCACGCCACGCGCGTCGCGGGCGCCCCAGGCACCCAACCCAGAGCAGGGGAGCTGCCGGGTCTGTCGGGGGCATGTGGCATGCGCGACCCGTTCAGTGCGCCTACGCCTCTCGTGTCCTCGCCTGTGGCTCCTGGACGGCGAGGTGGGATGCGAGGGAGAGGAAGTCCTCGCACTGCCGGGCGCGCCGGAGCCCCAGGTTGGCCTGCGCCGCCAGGAGGTAGAGCGGGAACATCTCCACGGCCGGCTGCTGCACGAACAGCGCCTGGCCCTGCCGCACGGCGTCCAGCGCCACGGGGAGCGCGGCCTCGTACTCCGCCAGGGCCATCAGCTTGGCCGCCTCCTGCGAGCCAAGGGGAAGGCAAGGCCACCATGGGTGCGTCGGGGGTGGGGTGGTCGCTTGCTCGCCCCGCCTGCCCCGCCTGCCCCGCCCGCCCCGCCGTGCCTGGGAAGTGAGCTTGAGCAGGGCTTGCTTGAAGGGCTCCACCAGCTCGATCTTGCGGCGGTCCTGCAGAAGCTGCTGCACTGTGTCCGGGGGCAGCAGCGTCACGCCCGACAGGGTCCCCGCGCCCTCTGCGGGGAGTGCGAGTCCGTGCGAGTCCGTCGCCGGCACCGCGATGGCGAGGCCCGACCGCCCGGGTACGGCCAGCTGCGCCCCTCGCCTGCCACCAGCCCCAGCTCGGCGACGGTGCGAAGGACGGCGCGCTCCGTGCACAGGACCTTGTTGTAGCGCCCGCTGCGCAGCTCTTGCAGAAACACCATCGGGCTCGTGTCGAAAATGTTCTCCGACACCTGCGGGACCGATCGTGGCGCGAGGTCGGGGGCACGCATGTTATCAGCGATGCTGCTGCTCGGCGACCGAGCCCCTGCGCCCCGCGCAGCGCGGGTACCTCTGACATCGCAAACATCTTCCCCTCCTTCGTCTGCAGCTGGTGCAGGACGCGCGTGCCTAGGGCGAACGAGACGTACGGCGCGGACGCAGCCGTGCGCTGCATGGTCCCCGCCATGGCCGCGTCGCCCGCCCCGGCCCTCGCGCTAGAGGCTCCACCCTTCCACCAGCCGTCAAATTCTGGCAGTCACTTGTGCGTGGCACCGACCGGGCGTACCGCGCGCGATGGTCCCCTGCGCCTACCTGCAGGCGCTGGGACAGGCGCGAGGATGGTCAGGATACGCAAGCGACCCACGCCATGTTCTCCTCGCCGTACACTCGTGCACGCGTCGTCCACGCACGCCACCAAGCGTCGCCAGAGCCGTCAGGGGCTCTGTCCGGCATGTCTGGAGACTGTGCATCCCACACACTTGGGAAGAGAGCACAAGCAATGCATGAGCAGACATGCCCTCAATCCACCGTCGTCAAGGTAGGCCCTGCAATGCCTGGTATGCGGGGCACAAAAGAAAAAAAAATTTGCTTGCACACCCACCTATCCTGTCCTGGAAGCACAGCGTCCCTTTGTCACACACGGCTTAGCAATAAATGCCCAGTCACGCATTCAAACGGCCGTACAGCACTGAAGAACACAGCCATCTGGCGACTCCTGGCACGACGGCAAGGCCCTTGAAGCTCTTTGTTGGGCCCTGCATCTTGAGCGCCTCAAACCGAGGCGCATGAGCATGCCCAGAGCAATCCAGCCTTCCTCGTCGTGACGCGCGTAGCCCTCATCATGGCGTGGGTTTTGCCGCCTTTCGCGCGGCCCCCAGGCCCACCGACTGCGACAGCGGAGGCATCCACAAGTTCGTCGATGCTAGCGGAGAGGAGGCGCGTGCGGAGGGACGCCCCGAATCCCCTGCGGGCCGCCACATTCGCAACCCTGGTATGATATCATGCAGCTTGCGCCGCCTCCCTCGCTTCCTGCCGTCGCGAACCCGACCCTCCGCAGTCGTCTCGTTCAGATGCCCAAGCCGCGTGCCAAGCTCTCTGAGCAGCGGGAGCTCCCTGCGGGATGGGAGCGTATCGCCGAGTCCGACGCACTTCGCGATGCCATGGCGTACAGGGAGTACCAGCGACTGCATGAAGACTACGTCGACAAGGTGAAAACGGATGCCGTCGAGTGGACGTGCTCGGCGCCACTGCAATCCGCTCTTCTGTCCACCGACGACCGTCGGCGTTTGCGCAGGATGACGCGCCTGCGGACCGCCTGGTGTCGGCCATGCTGGTCCCTGAGGCGCTGCCGCCAACCATTGCACGCCCCAAGGACTACGTGCACGGGGTGTCCAGCGCCCAGTCGGATATGGATGAGCGGGAGCAGGGGGAAGGGACCGGCAAGACTTCCGACGAGCGACAGGTGGAGAGGAGGCGGGCCATCGAGAGCGCCTTCCCCGGTGAGCGCTGTCCAGGCTCGGGATGGAACAGAGCAGAAGAGATGGGCCAGCGAGTGCAGCCACGTTCCCAGCTTCTTGGCTTGGGCGATACGGGCAACGTGCTTCTGGTGTTGCATCCCAGGGGCCACGTGGAAGGACTCGCTGCTCCGGTGGCTCTTACTGCGGTGGGGCAGCCTGGCAGACGCCGCCTCGGCTATGCGGATGCCCGTCCCGAGCGCCACGGTCATCCGCAAGCTGCCCTACCTGGCGCACAAGCAGAGGCGAGGCTTGCCGCTGTGATGCCCGCCGCGGTGCCCGCAGCCTGAAGCACGGAACGTTTCCGACGGCTGCGCTTGCCACTTGCCACCGCAGGCGCAAGATGATACAGGAGAGCATTGAGATCGAGCGCTTGCGGATCGCCGAGGGGATGTACGCCAAAGGGGAGATGAAGAACGTGACACTGCACGCGCGCCCGTCGGGGAGGGAGCAGCGCCGGAAGTTCGCCATTCGACACACGCCCGGCTGCAGGTGCGCCTGGGACCATCGCACCACCTCTAACGGCCAGACGCCCGTCTGCACCTGAGCGGCCCCTGGTTTCCCCTGCAGGGACCTCGTCTTCATCAACGGTGCGTTGCTCGTCTTCCTTACCACTTTCCGCGTCTTCATCGAGACCTCCATCGCCCCCAGCGCCAGGGCGTCGATGTCGTTCTGACAGTCACCGTTGCCGTTTCATTTGCCCGCTGCCGCTCCGTCCTCTGTCACTCCCATTCCATTCGCATCTTCTGGTCCTCGCAGCCGCTTATAGATAGGTGTTCATCCAGCGCACGATAGGGGATAACTGGGGCTATTTCCGCGTCGGCGGTGCCTCCTGCGCTCCGTGCCTGCGCTTTGTGCCCCGCACGTCGGCCTTGCAACGCTGGCTCCCCGTTGAAGGCGCGGAGGCTTGGCGCGGGGGCGGGGTGGGCCCCCTGAGGGCGTCCGCTGGCTTGCACGTCATGACCCACGCCCCGTTCGGGCGCGCGTCCGCCAACGCAAATGTAGTGGACGATGAGAAAGAATTCTCGCCCCTCTCGAACAAGCAGCCCACGGCGGAGGAGTTACAGCAGACGCAGGCGCTCAAGTGGGTACTGCGGGTTGGCGCGTGCAGCGGCGTGGAGGGCCAGCGGGATGGGACCCTCGCGCACCCGCCCTCGCACTTGAGATGCCCATCTGCCTTGCCTGCCTGTCTCCCGCGATGCCGCGGGGGTCGGAGAGGCTGAGAAGCGCCGCAGGCACTTTGATCTCCGAACGATGGACGCCCTCCCGACGTTGATTGTGGATGTGCAGGGTATATCTGGAAAGTTGTCGCCTGTACGAGGATCAGGCAATGCTGCAGCGGAGGGAGGAGGCGCTGGGGCGGCTCTTGGCTCTCGCGAATGAGGTGCGTACGCGATGACGCGGCGCGCGCCCTCTGTCGGCTCGACTGCGGTTCGGGGTTGGGCTCTTTGACAGCATTTGCTCACACGTGTCGCATGCAGTGGGTGAAGAGCGTCTCCCGCTCGCTGCTCTTTGACGACGCGATGGTGGAGGACCAGCGTGCCCTCATCTTCACCTTCGGATCCTATCGGCTCGGCGTGCACAATCCAGGAGGCGACATCGGTGAGCCAGGATCCATCGGGGTCGCGAGCGGCGCCATCCAGCACACAGCCGCGCGGATCCACCGCCCTTGCCCGCCGTGCAGACGTGCTGTGCGTGGGGCCCAAGCACTGCTCCCGGGATGGCCACTTTTTCGGTGAAGGGGACGTCATATTCGAGACGATGCTCCGCGCCCACCCGGACGTGTCGGAGGTCCACCCTGTGCCGGGGGCCTTCGTGCCCGTCATGAAGATCCGCCTCCATGGCATCGACATGGACATCCTCTATGCGTCTCTTCCCATGGTGGGTTCGCCCGCGCGGTGCCGCAAGTCTCGAGGTCCCCATCGCCGCCCCAGCCACGGTCCCACGCTGCCCCGGCCACGTCGCTCGCCTCGTGCCATGCACCCACGCAGCCCGGCCTTGCCGAGCACTCATTCCATGCCGTCTCCGCCTTTCGAGCAGGGCCAGCTCCCCCCCGACCTGGACCTCCGCCAGGACTCGGTGCTGCGGGGCCTGGACGAGCGCACCGCCAACACCATCAACGGCTCGCGCGTCACCGACACGGTCCTCAGCCTGGTGCCCAACCCAGAGGCCTTCCACGTGGCGCTTAAGTTCGTCAAAAAGTGGGCTGAGAACCGAGGTGAGGCGGGCGGGGAGGCTCGCTGCCACCCACATATCAGCGCATGGAGCGGCGTCACATGGCGCCCCCCTTGGCCTTGGCCCCAGGCATCTACGCCAACAAGCTCGGTCTGCTGGGCGGCATCAACTTTGCTATCCTCGTGGCCAAGACGTGCCAGTGGTTTCCCACCGCCAGCGCGGCCAAGGTCGTGCGTATGTTCTTCCACATCCTGTCCGAGTGGAAGTGGCCCCGGCCCGTGCTGCTCACCCGGATCGACTACGCGAATTCCATGGGGCACAAGGTGACGGCCAGTCCACGCAGCTGCCCATGCATGCCTTGGCCCGGCCCCTGGCCCATCGATCGCGTCGCGTGTCCCTGCCGCGCAGGTCTGGGCGCCCACCAACCCCAATCCTTTCATGGACGTCATGCCCATCATCACGCCCGTCTACCCCGCCTTCAACTCCACCCACAACGTCTCCCTCGCCACCAAAGAGGTCCTCGTGCAAGAGTTCAAGCGGTGAGCCCCGCGGTCGAGCCGCCGCTGCAGCCGCCCGCTGCGGCCCGCCGACGCACGCAGCGCCGCCCCGCGCCCGTGCGCAGGGGCAGGGAGATCTGCGACCGCATCTTCGCCTCGCCGGAGCCGGATTTTGCGTCGCTCGCGGAGCTGTTCGACTTCTTCGCTGCGCACAAGAAGTTCCTGGCCATCGAGGTGCGTGGCCGCTGCGGGGTGCTCGCGATTCGCGAACTTGCAGACACCCTTGCTTCAGGCTAGACCAGCACGTGTCCACAGATCGCTGGGCGGGAGCTGGAGCACTTCAAGGCATGGCAGGGCTGGGTCATGGCCCGTCTGCGGCGTCTGGTGTCGGACATCCAGACTTACGTGTGCGTGCGGCCCTACCAGTCCTCCGTGTCGCCACCCAAGGTGCGGCGCCACCCGGGGTGGATGGCTCCCAGCACCCGCGTGTCGTGGGGGCAGCTAGCTGACTCAGCATAACCGATTCAGAAGCTATGGTCAGTGACGTCGGGAACCCCCTCGCCCCTCCCCAGGCCCACCAGGACCCCTCCATGCACCGCTGCTACCTCTTCCTCGGGCTGTCCAAGCGCAAGGGGCCCCTGCTCGAGAGCATGCAGCCGCCACCGAAGCAGATCAACCTCACGTTCCCGGCAGAGCAGTGGGCCGCCAAGGCGAGGCCTGCCGCACAGCCTGACCTGACCCTGTGCGCGCGGGGCCCCCACGCCATGGGATTGGCACGTCTGTGCCTGGGCATCCCCATGATGGAAATGCCTCATGAGCCCGCAGATTTACGAGGATTCGCGGGATTACCAGGCCAACCGCATCCGCGACGTGACCGTCACCGTGTCCCTGTGGGGCCAGGGCGACCTGCCCGCGTGGATTGGCCAGGGCAGCGACGAGCACGGGGCCAGGTGGGCGGGGTCGCCACGTAGCGCAACCCTTCCTACACTTCACTGCGTCCGCTGGATGCCGAGCTCTGGCCGCGGCCCTGCCCGCAGCGGGGAGGATGGTGCCGAGACGCGCGTCCCCGCCCTGAGCGAGTCGCGGCTGCCGGAGGAGGAGGCGGGCGAGGGACAAGAGGCGCGGGAAGCATCCAAGGAGGGTGCCGGGGATGGCCCACGCGAGGCGGGCGGGGCGAAGAAGCGGGTGCGGGACGCGGAGGAGGACCCGGAGCCATCCGCCAAGCGTGGGGCACCGGCGGGAGCCGAGAAGGCGGATAATGGGGCAACGGGGCCGACGCCACAAGCTGCTCCAGCGTCTGGAGCGCTAGAGCCCAGCAAAGACAGCTGAGGTCCTGCTGATGTCCTTTCGTGCCTCCGCGTTGCTGAGGCGTCGTGAAATCGGCACGCCTGGCCGACAATTTGAATTTGTGGCCTCTTGGCTCAGCCAGGCCGGCAGACCGGCGCAGACTAGGAGGGCTGGCACTGGTTTCAGGCGTCGACGCCAGAGCAACCACCATTTGCCCGGCTTGCCCGTCGAAAAGCAGCTTTGTGTATGTGACTGTGCCGGCAATTGGGCTAGAAGGATCGGACTGAGTGTCTTGTCGCGCCCTGTGACTCCAGCGGCTGGAGACAACGTCGAGACGGAGCGAAGGCAATCTGAGTTGCTCCCGTTGCTTGCGAGGTGCCTGGTGAGCTTGCACTGAGAGGCTGGAGGCTGGGGCTGCGCGGGCTCAGAGCGTGCCTGCGATCCAGCATCCCCCCTCCGGACCCGGCGCCGCGGCCGGCGCGACGCCTCCCCTCTCGATTTCGATCCCTTCGTTGTCCTGCGGGAAAACCGGGGAATGTGCGGCCCTGCTCCCGCAGGCCAGTGACCGCAGCTTGGCGCACGGGCGCTCAGCTCGCGCGGGGGTTGAGGGGCGCTCTGGGCATCTCCGGCCGTGCGTTGGCAGATTCTCTTTCCGGCTCCAGGGCTGCGCGCGCCTCTCCCTCGGTGCTGGAGGGCGGACGGCCTCGCTCTGGTGCGTGAGGATCCCAGGGCCCACAGAGTGCGGGCCGCGTCTGCGCGCGCACCGGCGCGGTCGCCCTCGCATGACGTGCAGCCTTCTCCCCCTGCGTTCCACGCAGCCATCGCGCCACGCTCGAGTTCGCGCTCGAGTTCGCGGGGAGAGCCGTGTGCTGGCCCGCTGTGCCCTGCTGCCTCCGCGCCGACCCCGCCGCGGCCGCGGGGGGGCCGCGTCAGAAGATCTTAACACGTAGCACTTCCGGGGCGTCTGCCCCCCGACGATGGCCCAGGGCTTCGGCCGCGGGGACATGTCGCTGCTGGCGGATGACAAGGAGTTCCTCCCCGTGTCGGTGAAGGAGCCGACGGAGGAGGACATGATGCAGACGGAAGCACTGAGGTGATACGCAGATGATGCCGGGGTGGCCCGGGCGGGGAGGGGCGGATCGCCGACGGAGCTAAGCTGACCGCGCGCGTCGTGTCGTGCAGGCAATTCCTGGAGGAGTGCGATTTGTACGAGCCCGCGGAGGTGATGCAGAGGAGAGAGGAGGTCTTGGAGAAGCTGCGAGTGCTGCTGAACCAGGTGAGGGCGGGCTTGCTCTGAGCAGCAGAGGCGGGCACGCCCAGGGTAGCATCCCGCCATCTGCCCGCGCCTGTCTCGCTCCGCAGTGGGTGCAGCTGGTGTCCCGCGCGGTAGGCATGGACGAGGAGGAGACGCAGGACCAGCGCGGACTCATCTTCACCTTTGGGTCGTACCGCCTGGGCGCGCACAAGCCAGGCGGGGACATCGGTGCGGCCGCCCTCTCGCCGCACGTGCCCTGCGCCCGCTTCCAGCACCCTCGCACGCGCCAACCGATCCCGCGCCCCGCTCCCCGCAGACGTGCTGTGCGTGGGCCCCCAGCACTGCACGCGCGAGGGCCATTTCTTCGGGACCGGCCCTTTGTGCTTTGAGCAGATTGTGCGCCTCCACCCCGAGGTGTCAGACGTGCAGCCCGTCCCCGGGGCCTTCATCCCCGTCATCAAGGTCGCCCTGGCCGGCATCGACCTCGACCTCATCTTCGCGCCGCTACCCATGGTGACGCCCACGGCCACCGCGCGTCGATAGTGCAACGCACCGTCTCACCCTGTCCCAGCCTGGCCCGTCGCATGAGCGCCGGGACGCTCGACCCCGCGCGTGTGCCCACCACGCCTCCTGCCCCTGCCAACCCCAGGCCCGCATCCCCCCTGAGTTGGACATTCGACAGGATGCGACCCTGCGCGGCGTCGACGAGCGCACCGCCAACACGCTCAACGGCTCGCGAGTCACCGACGCCGTCCTCAAGCTGGTGCCCAACCGCGACGCATTCCACGCAGCACTCAAGTTCGTCAAGCTGTGGGCCGAGAGCAGAGGTGAGGCGGGGCAGGGTGGGTGGGCAACGGAGCGGCGGGACGAGAGCGGTGCGGAGGGGTGGCGCACCACATGTCTGCCTTGCGCGACGCGTCACATGCCATTGCCCGCCGCCCCGCTCCCCAGGCATCTACGCCAACAAGATGGGCCTGCTGGGCGGCATCAACTGCGCCATCCTCGTGGCCAAGACGTGCCAGTGGTTCCCCACCGCCAGCGCGGCCAAGGTCGTGCGCATGTTCTTCCGCATCTTCTCCGAGTGGCAGTGGCCCCGCCAGGTGCAGCTGACGCACGTGGACTACAACAACTCCCTGGGCCACAAGGTGTGGTGCCACCAGGGATACCACAACCCCTACTGGGACGTCATGCCCATCATCACCCCCGTCTACCCCGCCTTCAACTCCACTCACAACGTCTCCCTCGCCACGCGGGAAGTCATGGTTGAGGAATTCAAACGGTGAGGCGCGGGGTGTGCGCGTGTTGTGGTGTATGGCGCCAGGTCCCCAGCGCCCCACTTGCCTCACCACACGCCCCACTCGCCCCACCGTATGCCTCACTGCATGCCTAACCGTATACCTCACTGCATGCCTCACCCCACGCACCCCCCCCCACCTCCCCCCCAGCGGCCACGCCATCTGCGAGGAGCTCTTCCAGTCCACGCACCCCGACTTCTCCCGCCTGGTCGAGCCACTCGACTTCTTCGTGTCGTTCCGACGGTACATATGCGTCGAGGTGAAGAGGGCTTAGGACCAAGGGAGTCTCTTCATAACACAGCAGGAGTGGCGGGTATTAAGGGAGTAGCAGAGTAGGAGTGGCAGCTACCCGACCCCTCTTGCCCCGCCTGCCGGCTCTGACAATCGGGCCCCTGCCACTGCGACCATTACCATGCGTCCATTTGACCATGGTACCTGCCCACGACGTCCCACGGCGTCTGCCCTCTCTTTGCAGATCTCTGCCACGGACCCCGACCACTTCAAGCGGTGGCAGGGGTGGGTCATGGCACGCACGCGGCTGCTCGTGCAGAGCATCCAGGAGCTCATGTGCGTGCGGCCGTGGCCCGAGGAGATCACGCCACCCGAGGTGAGGGAGAGCTGTGGATGCAGATGCAGATGCGGGGATGAGGGGCGTGTTGAGCAACGTTGCTAGACAGTATATGCTCTCCTAACCCTGGCGGTCTAGATGGGGTGACGAGTGTTGCGGCCGATGACGATGACTCTCTGAGACACGGCAGAACTCTGCGGAAGTGACGAGTTCAGTCTTACGGATCCATCCGAGGCCCACTGCTGCTGTCTCATCTTGCGCTGCCCATGATTGTCGAGTAACCGCCCTCTTGCATTGCACTGCCCATCATTGTTGAGTTACCGTCCTGTCGCTCTGCCCTGCTTTTGCCACCCCTGTTGTTGCTGTTGCCACCCCCGCTGTTGCCACCCCCTTCTGTTGCCGCGGCCCATGACGACCACACACCCCGGAACGCCACGCGATGACGGATCATTTGTATTCTCCGAGGCCTTTGCCACGCGTCTGCCATCCACCCGATCTCCCCTAGTATCTACCCTGCACTTGCATTGACAGTGCAACCCACACCCCCGTCGTTTGCGCTCTCACCTTTGTCGCGCCCCCACACGCACGCACCAGTCACTCGCGCTCTCACCCGCACCTGTCCCTTCCCCCACCCTAGCACTTCTACTCACCTCTCCTCATCTCCCCCAGAGTGACCGTGAGCCCGGCGCCTTCCGCTCCTTCCTCTACCTGGGCGTGGCCAGGCGCAAGGACCGGCTGTTCGAGTGGTCACCCGAGCCACCCAAGACCATCACTTTGAATGGACCAGTCGAGAGCTGGCTGCACAAGGCGAGGCGCGCGTGGCAATGGCACCGGTCCCATGGCTCGAGCGCTCAGCCCCAGCCCCCACTGCAGCTGCACCGTGCAGGCCCCATGCCACCCAGCGGCCCCTGCCACCTCTGTTGTAGCCCGCAGCTGTACGCTCACCCGGCACCCCTGTTGTGAAGTACCCGCAGCTGTACGCTCACCCGCACCCCTCTTGCACCCACCCGCAGCTGTACGAGTTCAGTGACTACGTGGAGGGCCGCATCCAGGACGTCTCCGTCAAGGTCGACATCGTGGACCAGGACCACCTGCCTCCGTGGATATGGAGCAGGGACAGGGACAGGGGCGACGCCGTCAGCAGGCGAGCAGACACTCTAGGGGTGCAGAGGGCTGGGACTGGCGTGTGTACATCGTCAACCGTGGTCGCCAACCGTGGTCGCCGCGCGTTCTCGTCATGTGTCGATTGTGATCGCTCTCACCACCCCCCATGGCTCCTCTCTCGCAGTGACGACCGTACCCGCAACGGCACGGCGTCGGCAGCTGAGCCGGCCCCTTCCGACACGTCAGACCGGCGCAAGCGGCCGCGGGGGCACGAGGAGCGGGGGACCAAGGGCGCGGGGCAGCCGGCGAATGGGGAGTGCGCGGGGGAGTGGGACAGGGACGGGGCGGGTGATGCGGGGGATGGGGAGGGGGTGCATGGGGCACATGGGCGCGAGCGGGGGGTCAGCGGTGGGAGCGACGGGGTGCCTGGGTCGGCGACGCAGGGCAAGCGGCAGCGTGGCCCGACGGAGGGGGACGAGGGCGGGGTGGGGGTGGCGGGGGAGGGGGATGACGGGGGGGGGGGGGGACGGGGGTGGGGGGCGGGGCGCGCCGCACGGTGCGGCCAACGCGAGCCTGCATTCGAATCTTACGGGGGACCTGCAGGCGCTGGAGGTGGACGGCGACGTGGAGGGTCCCAGGCGGGGGCCACGAGAAGGGGGTGTGGCGGTGGGGAGGGGGGAGGCGCAGTGACGGGCGCGGTGACATGCGCGGTGTCGCGGTCTCTTGGATCGGATTTAAAGCGACAGCGTCGTGCAGCGGGTCTCGCGCCACGCCGGATTCCCCAGCAGCGGGGCGGGAGAGCAGCCCCGCCCTGCCAGCGCCATCTGTAGACGCCCCCTAGGGTCTACCCCTGGCCTAGCCCGCCCCCCTTGCGTAGCCCCTGCCTTGAACGCCGAGAGCCCGGCTGCGTTGCGGCGTCTCCTTAGTGCGCCCTCGCGTGGGCCAGGTAGTAGCTGCGCCCCACAAACATCCACAGGAACGACACGCTGCTGATGACCAGGGGCGCCAGGGCACCGCGGGCGGTGGTGCGGTAAACGGTGTACTCGAGGAAGAAGTGGACGAACGCGATCAGGAAGGACGCCATGGTCGCGTAGTAGATGCCAGGCTGCGTGCGGGACGAGGGGCGGGTGGGCGGGCAATCGCTACGGCACTCGCATAGCCGAGTCTTCGTCGGGTCGAAAAACATGAGGTACCTGGGAGGGGTCATGGGCGCAGATGAGGCACAGGATGCACGAGGTGATGGTCCACGTGGCGAAGGTGCGGGCCTGAAGCGGGTTGGCTGCAGGGAAGGGCGGTCTGGGCGGTCACGGCCTATAAGGTGCTGGCTCCGCACGAGAGGACGCGCGATCGACGTATAGCCATTTCGAGCGCCGCTTTAAGACTCCATTGCCCGCCGATCGCCGGGCCGCGAGCGGGGCCGTGCGCTGAAGGAAGCATCCGATCCCCGGCGCACACCTGTCTCCGCCGAAACCCGCTCGTAGACATTCTTGTGGATGGTCGAAGGAGAGAAGTACCCCAGGACGACTGCGAGCGAAAATGGCCGTCGTGAGCGCCGGGGAACCACTGCCGTTCGACATGCATCGGCGGGCCTCCCCATCTCACCCGAGAAGAGCCTCATCAGAGCCGCAAACTGCAGCCACCTAGAGAGGAACAGCGAAGACGTCTCTTCCGCCGGCATGATGCCCTCTCCTCCGCGGATGTGGTGCCCAGAGGCGTGTTTGCGACCGGGAGGGACCAGGAGTCCACCCCGGCGACTGGCTCAGAGGCGAGGGCGCAGGAACGGTTTTAAGAAGTCCTCGCGAGAGTGGGCAAGAGCGGTCTGGCAACCGAGATGGGGGCTTTCGCATCATGCGTCCCCGGCACCGGCGCAGCTGACAAAGTCGGCTCATCATTTGCTGCCTGGTGCGCCTACTCTCGTTGCTGTAACGCGCGTCATCCCCGCCCTTTGAGCTGGTTGGATTTCCAGCGATACGGGTCCCATTGGCTCCCACATCTGGCCCCGCCACGGCGTGCTGTCATTTCCACCCACTATGTTGGCATCAAAAAAGGTGATAGTCATTCATCTGTTTCCACGGGTGCACGCAGCTCGAGTCCTCCTCGCACCGGGGTGCTGCTGCCAACTGTCATTGCTGGCATCGCCGCAGGTCGTCGCGGTCGTCAATGCCAACGCTCCGCAGGGCGCGGCCGTCGCGCGGACACTCCTAGACGATGTGCGTATGCCCGCGCCCGCTCTGGCGAGGACCGGAACTGCCCACGCTCTGCTGTCAGATTTCTAGTCTACCGTTTCCCGCATCTCGCTGCCTTCTATCGCAGGGGACCTTCTTGGTCCGCTGTCTGGTGCGCGACCCCGACCACGAGAACGCGCGCGCCTTCTTCTCCCGCGGCGCTGCGATCGAGCGCGTGTTGGACCCAACGGACCCCGAGGCCCTCGAGGGCGCCCTCGCCCGCTGCCACGGCGTCTTCCTGGCGGGCCAGTACTGGGGCAGTTTCAGCGCCGACCACGTAAAGAGGGAGGCGGACGCGGTGGGCAGGGCCGCGCGTGCGGCTGGCGTGCACCACCTCGTCTACGCCACGCTCCCCGACTCCCGCGGCCTCGGCGCCGTCGCTGCGCCCCCGGCCTCAGAGGAGGGCCGCCCCGTGCCACTCTCCGACAGCAAGGCGAGCGAGCAAGCGCATCGTGGCAGATGGCTGCGTTGCGTGCTTTACTTCGTGCCTAAGCGGCTCCCCCTGCTTTCTATGCCAGGCCGAGTCCGAGACGTGCTTTGAGGCATCCCCTGCGTCTCCTTCGTCGTCCCCGGGGTTTTCTACGACGACATCCCCGCCCTTGGCCTCCTCCGCCGCCACCCTGTCACGCACGAACTGGCACTCGGGTCCAACGTGGGCATGGAGGGGCGGCTCCCCTGGACTTTTCTGGAGGATTTGGGGAAGGTGGTGCTCGGGTGAGGCATCATGATAGATGAGCATGAGGAGGGTGGGGCTAGGGTGGGTGAGGGGTCCATGGAGAGACGTGCACATGGGGAGGAGAATGGCGGGGGTGTGCTGCGTGCATGCGAGGGGTACGTGGCAAGAAGCAGAGCCCTTGCCTTGGCGCTTCTCGTCTCTCCCAGGCACTTCCAGCGTGGCGATGAGGCTAGGGGAGAGCGCACGTTCGTGGTTAGCGAGTGGGCTACCGGGGCCGACCTCTGCCGCCAACTGCACGAGGCGAGGGGCGGGGGCAGCATGCGACGGGTGGCAGAGAGGCTGGGTTGCTTCCACAGATACCGACGCACTGCGCTTTTGGCCCCATCCCACGCCCACGCTATGACACATGACCACAGGTGACAGAGGAAATCGTGCACCCCGCATTCGAATCCACAGCTGACTTCGCCAAGAGCCATGTGCGGGGAGCAGAGGACCTCGCTGCGTTGATCGACATGCTCAAGTGAGGGCGGATGCGGCATGTGGTGATGGTCAACATGTTCGATCTGACGCACGGAATACTTCCGAGGTATAGGATGCGTGTTCGTGTGCAGTATCCACCTGGTCACGTGGCGAAGCAACTCGCTGCCTTTGCTCTTGCTCCCCAGGTCCCCCAGCTTCCAGGAGCTGGCCGAGAGCGAGGGGGCCGTGGCGGGCCTGCGTCGGTACCTCCACCATCCCCAGCCATTCAAGGTGTGGGGAGAGGCCCACCGGGAGTGGCTGCGGAACCCAAGGGGGGTGGAAGGCGAGGTGCCCACGTGTTGAGGGTTCTACCCTCGGGGGGAAAAAAGTATCACCACGCAGGCGGTCTTTGACACCCAAGGAGACTGACGGAGATGCCAAGGTGTTTGAGAGAGAGATGCATATAGGCATTTTCTCTTTTTCACGGATCACTGCGCGAGCGCTTTCCTGTTCGTCACATATGCACTACGCGCACTGACACTCGAGCCTGCTACCGCCTGCACCCTCCCATCGGCTAGTCTATCAAAGCAGCGCCCTAGACCCTCCCTAGCAACGCTGTCTAGACCGTCACTGCGCCAGCGCCGCCAGCGCCCCCGCCAGCAGCACCGCCCCCGCCATCCGCGCCACCGCGGCCGCCGCTGGGGTGGGCGAGGGGGTCGGGGAGGGGTGGGGCGCGACGGGGAAGGTGGCGATGGGCACTGGGGTGGCCGGCACACTGACGGCCGCCACGGTGACCGCGGGGACCTCGGCCGCATAGAGCGGGGAGGTGGGGTCCTGCGCCGCCTGCTGCAGGGCGGCCGACAGTGCCTGGCGCAGGGAGGCACCGGACCCTAAGGACGCAGCCACGGAGTCTGCGGCGGTCATGGTGGGGACCTGGACCAATGCGACCAGCTGGAGGGTGAACTGGGGGTGCGGGAAGGGATGGGTAGAGATGAGGGTGGGAGTGGGGTTGGAGCGTGAACTGGGGGAACGGGAAGGGATGGGGCGGCGGTGAGGGCGTGCAAGTGGAGCAGGATTTGTGGGTCTGTCACAGAAGCGCAGTCATGGGGTAGCAGTGACGGTACAAGGGAAGCAGTTGTGGGAGATACGAGAGAGACAGCATCGGCGCTTTGCATGGCCACCCCCGCGTGCGTCGCTCACCACTCGCAGGCTCCGCCTGGCCCCCCCGGTGGTCTGCTCCACCGACACGGCCGAGGGCGCGATGCCCTGGGCGGAGAGCTGGGCGGCCGTCTGCGCGGCCACGAGCGCGCGCACCCCGTCGATGACCACCGCGCTCGGCTGCCCCTGGAACACGAGCGTCACGGGCACCCGCACCGCCAATGACCCGGGGGTGCCACTCGGGGGAGGCGCGTAGATGCCCTGCACCAGAACCGTGGCTGTGAAGACGTCCGAGCGGAGGTACCCGGTGGAGGCGTCGTCAGCGACGGGGGAGCAGGTGACGGGGATGGAGAGGGGCGCCCCGCTCGTCACGGGCAGGGCTGACAGGTACAGCCCCACCCCCGAGGGCGTCACGGCGATCTGCGTGCCCGCTGCCGAGGGGGACGCCAGGACGGTGATGCCGGACGCGGCTGTGCACGACACCGTCACGGCCGCACTCAGGGCCTGCGGGGGAGGGGCGCGGGAGGCACTGGTGGAGCGATCGATATGATGGCGCGAGCCATCACCATCACTAAACAACAACCACTACCTCGCAACACAGCTCTGTGACCCATCCGCAGCGCCCGTCACCTTGGCTCCCAGCAGCTCCCCCGTCCCGTACTGCACCCCCTCGAATCCCTCGACCCCCGTCACCACCGTGCCGACCGCGAGGGCCTTGCCGCCCGTGTCGAGGGCCCTGGCGCCCGAGGTAAAGACCACCGCCTGATTGCGCACCCAGACATCAAAGGACGCGGTTGCCGAGGTGGGGTAGCCCCCCGCGGCAGCCACGGGGGCGCAGGTGAAGCTGACGAGCGTGTCGGCGTTGACGGTGGCGGGGGGCGGGAGGGTCACGTCGACGGGGGTGCCGCCGACCAGGGAGGAGTTGGTGGGCAGCGTGAGGCCGGGCACGCTGGGGATGATCTTGGGGAGGGTTGAGGTGCACGTCACGGAGAGGGTCGAGGTGGGGGCGACCGTGGTGAACAGCCGCACCAGCTGGCCGGCCGTGGTGGAGGAACCCTCAAAGACGGCGGGGGTGGACGCGGCTACCCCCGCCTGCAGCACGGTGCCCGCCGTCACGGCCGGGCCCGCGCGCGAGGCCGTCACTGATGCTCCTGCGACCGCGGAGAGCGCCCGCGGCAGCACGCGCACGGTGAACTGAGCCGCCTCGTTGCCCTGGTACGCCACGCCCGGGCACTCGACGGTGCAGGTGAAGGTGACCGTGGCGGCGGCGGTGAGGTCGCTGGCGCCGGGGATGGTGGCGGCCTGGGGCGTGAAGGTGAGGCTGTGTGCATTGAAGCTGGCGATGAGGGATGGGGTGTCTGACACGCAGTTGAGGTTCACGGGGTTGACTTCGGTCTTGGCCCGCACTTGCACCAGCGTGGACGTGGCGCTCTCCCCCGCCACCACCAGCACGAACGGGGGCTTGCCCGCCGTGAACCCCACGCTGCGCCCAGCGGGGATCCCCTGCAGCGTGGCGTAGTCCACGGCTGTGGTGCCCGCCAGCACCAGCACGCCGTGGTTGAACACCAGCACCTGCGGATAGGTCCAACCAGGATGATGTACATTAGTCTATTACTTGCCCTTGAATTGCATGGCTCATACCGCACATTGCACATTGCTCACAGGCATGTCTACACAACACACGCATGCCACCCGCGCCCCTCTCACCTGGAACGTGACAAAGTCGGACGTGGTGAGCCCCCCCGCGGCCTTGCTGGGGGAGCAGGTGTAGGTGATGACCTGGTCGCCCGAGATGGGACCGGCGGGGGGCGGGAGGGGCACAGCCGCCGCCTGCGCCGAGCTGGCGGTGACGCCGGACACGTCGGCCATGACAGCAGAAGCCGATGAGACGCAAGCGAGGGAGACGGGCGACGAGGGCGCCTGGTTGACGCCCAACAGCACCACGGTGCCCGTGTCAGTGTGCTGCCCCAAAGAGACCACCGGCGTGGCCCCGCCCGCTCCCCCGGAGATGTCCGTGGCGGCCCCGAAGGTCAAAAGCGAGTCGGAGCGCACGGCGGTGGGGGCGGCGTAGGCGATGAGATAGAGTCGGCGAACGCGCACATCGAAGGTCACCGTGGCGGCAACCGCGGCCGCGGAGGACGGAGTGGGGGCGGGGGTGGTGCCCGAGGCCGGGGTGGCCGCGGGGGCGCTGGGGGCGGGGGCTGCCGTGGTGGCGGCCGGGGTGGCCTTGCTGGGGGCGCACGTGTAGGTGACGGTGGTGTCGACCGCGACGTTGGCCGTGATGGCCGGGAGGGGCACGGCGACAGGCGAGGTGCCTGAGATGGCGATGCCCGGCACGCTGGCCATGAGGTTGGGCACCGAGGACGTGCAGTCGTAGGTGACGGGGGCGGCGGGGGTGGCCGAGGCGCGGAGGGCGACGGCGGTGGAGGTGGCGGGGGACCCCTCAGGGAGGGAGATGGTGCGGGAGGCGATGCCGGTGCCAGAGAGGACCGCGCCTGCAACCAGGGCGGCGCCGGCAGCCGAGGTGCCCGCCGAGGCGCCCGCGACAGCGTCGATGGCTAAGGGAGACGCGAGGACGTCAAAAGCGACGGTGGCTGCGAGGGAGAAGCCCCCAGCCGCGGCGGTGGGCGCGCAGGTGTAGGTGAGGAGCGTCGAGGATGCGACGGCCTGGGCGGGGGGCAGCGGCACGGAGGCGGCCGCGGCTGTGGAGACGGTGACGGTGGGGATCGACGCCATGACGGATGGGTTGGAGGAGGTGCAGGCGTAGGTGACGGGCGCCGTGGGGGCCGAGTTGGGCTGCAGGGACACCAGCGACGTGGCGTTGGGCTCCCCCGCCCACACCTGCACCGTCTTGCTCAGCGCGCCGCCCCCCGATAGCACGGCCCCGGCCGCCAGCGCCGTGGTGCCGTCTGCCGCCGTCTGCGCGGCGCCTGCCACGGCGTCCACCGCGCGCGGCAGCACGGCGACGTCGAAGCTCCCGAAATCACTTGTGGTGAGTCCGCCCGCATTGGCTGTGGGCTTGCACGTGTAGGTGACGACAGTCAGTGAAGTGACGGACGCCGGCGCGGGCACTTGCACGGACACCACGGACGCGTCTGATACGGTCACGGCTGCTGTGTTGTCCAGGGCGGTCGTGTTGGACGACAGGCAAGAGATGGAGACGGCGGCGGACGGCGCCGACGTCAGTTGCAGCTGCGGGGGAGGGATCGAGGAACAACGTTATGCTGCTGCGAGATAGTGGGGCCACGGGGTGGATCAAGGGACATCAATGTCATAACCCTGTTGAAAGGGAGTGATATGACCGGCACCGCTCGCTCCCCGCAGCTCCTCGCCTTAACGACCTGGCCGGCGGCCGTGGTGGTCCCCGCGATGACCCGCGGGGTGAGCGCCGCGATCCCCGACCGCAGCGTAGCCAGGCTGGAGATGCCGGCACCCGACTGGGCCGTCTGGGCGCTCCCGGACAGAGCGACGATCTTGATCGACGCGACCACCACGTCGAACGTCGTCACTTGTGTCGTCTTGAGGCCCCCCGCGTCCGCAGTCGGCTTGCACGAGTACGTGACGGTCGTGTCGGCGTCCACGGCACCGGTGGCGGGGAGCGGGAAGGGCACCGGCCCGGCGGAGGCGGGGACGGTGAGCGTGGGGACGCTGGCGAGGACGGCGGGGGCAGAGGAGGTGCACGAGTAGGTGACGGGCGCGGAGGGGGCCGCGGACGGCACCAGCTGCGCGAGCGTCGACGTGGCGGGCGACCCCTCCACGATGGAGGGGGTGCGCGAGGGGCTGCCCGACACTAGCTGCGTGCCGGCCGCCAGCGCCGTCCCCGCCGCGGACGTCTGCGCCGAGGCCGCCTGCGCCTGCACCGTCAGCTGCCGCACCAGCACCGCAAACGTCGCCTTGGCCCCCGCCGTCACGCCCCCCGCCGCGGCTGCCGGGGCGCAGGTGTAGGTCACAAGGGTGTCGGCTGCAACCGCGGCGGGCGTCGGCAGCGCCACGCTTCCCGGGGACGCGCTGTTGAGGGACACCGTCGCCGCGTTGGCCATCACGTCCGGGGTGTCCGAGGCGCAGGCGACCGTGACGGCGGCGGACGGCGACGCGTTGAGCCTCAGCGCCACGGTGGTGCTGTTCACCGGCTGCAGCTCGTTCGCCACCACCGTCTTGCCGGCGCCCCCGCCCGTCAGCACCGCCCCCGCCGCCAGCACCGCTCCGTCCGACGTCGTCAGCCCCGAGGCAGCCACAGCATCCAGGCGCAGGGCCACGACGCGCACGTAGGAGTAGGAGAGATCGGTGGTGCGGAAGGGGCCGAAGTCGGCGTCGGGCGCGCACGTGTAGGTGATGTCCACGTCGGCAGAGACCACCGCGGGTGCCGGCAGGGTGAGGGCCGTGGCGCCCCCCGTCGCCGACACCGCCACGCTTAGCAACGACTGGAGCGTGTCCGTGGCGCTGGAGACACACGACACCTTGCCGGCCACTCCGGGTGCCACCGACGGCACCAGCTGCACCCGGGAGGAGTTGGCCGCGTCGCTGGCGTAGACGGCCACCTCGGTCGATGCCACGGCCGAGGCGCCGGAGATGTCGGTGCCCGCGGGGATGGCCGCGCCGGCCACGTTGAAGGCCGTCGCCGCCGCCTGGGGCACGATGCGTGCTGGGACAACGTACACCGCGAACTGCACCGTGTGGTTGGCGGCCCCGGCGCGGTAGCCGCCCGCGTCGGCCTTGGGCGTGCAGCTGTAGACGACCTGCGCCGCCTTGTCAACGTTCGTGAACGACGGCAGGGGCACGGGGGTGGCCGAAGCGTCCGTCACGGTCACGTCCACGCTGGCTGCCACGGCGGTGTTGTTGGGCTTGCAGGTGAAGGTGACGGGGGCGGTGGGCGCCGCGATCACCTTGATGGCCACGAGGGTGGAGAGGGTCCCGGCGCCCTCGCTCACCACGAGGGTGCGCGACGCGGGGGGCGAGGACCCCGTGAAGCTCACGGAGGCCCCCGCGGCCAGGGCCGTGCCGTCCAGCTGCCGCGTGGCGCCCCCCGACCCCACCACGGCGTCCACGCTGAGGGGCAGCACCACCACGTCGAAGCTCACGGACAGCCCCGCCGTGACGCCCGTGGGGGCGGGGGACGCGGCGGCCGCGCAGGTGAAGGTGACGGTCTTAGATCCCGACGCGAGCGCGGCGGGGGCGGGGATCTGGAGGCCGACCGAGGTGGCGGCCGTCACAGTCACTGTCCCCACGCTGGCCACGGCTGTCGTGTCGCCGGACGTGCACTGGATGATGGCGGTGGCGGCCGCGTCGAAGGCCAGGCTCACGAGCTGCCCCGCCGCCGTCTGGATGCCCTCGTAGGCCGCCACGGAGAGGCACCGCTGCCCCACCTGGAGGCGCGTGCCGCTCGGCAGTGTGTCCATGGTCGGGGTGGCGGCGGGGGCGGCCGAGCCGGCCACGGCCTGCAGCTGGTAGTGCAGGGGGGGCGCCCCCACCGTGACGGCGTGGGGGGTGGTGCCGGTGGTGGTCGTGAAGGTGGCCGTGTAGCTGGCGGTGAAGTAGGGGTTGGGGACCACGGTGGTGTCCTGGGAGGTGCACTTGACGGTGACGCTGGCCCCCGGGTTGCCGTTCAGCACCGCTTTCACCACCTGGCCGGGCAGGGAGCTGGCCCCCGCCCCCACGCGCATCACGTCCACACCCGCGGTGGTCGCCGACCGCGCCACCAGCAGCGCCGTGCCCTCGGTGGCAGTCACAGAGAAGGCCGAGGCGCCCAGGTAGGCGCTGGAGGACCCGGCCTGCAAGTTGATGCGCAGGGGCTGGGCCGTGACGGTGAACGTCACGCTGTCCGTGCGGGCGAGCCCGCCCCCGTCGGCCGTGGGCGCGCACGTGACCACCACGTCCGTGTCCGCCGTCACGACACCCGTCGCCGTCGACACGGTGCCCAACGTCAGGCCCTTAACGGCAACTGCCCCGGTCGTGGACGCAAATGACGCCGAGGCTCCGGTGCTATCGGGAAGCACCGTCGTGCTCCCTGAAGTGCACGTGACCGTCACGGCAGCGCTGAGGGCGCCGTTGAGAGTCAAGCTCACCGACTGCCCCGCGGTGTCCGGCTGCCCCTCCAGCCGTGCCACCTTGGCGGACCCCAGCGTGGCCCCGGGCGTCAAAACCGTGCCGTCCGGCTGCACGGCGGCCGAGCCAGCCACGACCACGATGGCCAGCGGCTGCATCGACACCGTGAACGTCGTCGTGTCTGAGGTGGAGAGGCCCCCCGCCGTGGACGTCGCCGCGCACGTCACCGTGGCGGTGGCGGCGGTGGAGATGGACCCCACGGTGCCCAGGGCAATGCCCACGGCAGCAGTGCCCGTGGTGCTCTTGAAGGTGACCTGGTAGTCCGTGGCCGTGGACGAGTTGGGCAGCGTGCCGGACGACGACGTGCACGCCACCTGCACGTCTGCGGTCGGGTTGCCGTTCAGCGCCACCTGCACCGTCGCGCCCTTCGCGTCCGCCTGACCCTCCACGCGCGCCACGCCATTGCCAAGCGCCGCTCCCTGGGCGTAGGCTTTCCCCGTCGGGTCCACCGCGGCTGTACCCGCCGTCACCACGATCGCCAGCTTGCGCAGGGTCAGGGACGCCAGCGCCGGCTCGTCTGTCCCGATGCCGCCCAGGCCGTCCGCCGTGCACGACAGCGTCACGGCCGCGTCGGCCGACAGGTCCCCCACGGTCGCCAGCGTGAGCGCCTGCGCCGTCTGGCCGTTGGCCGTCCCGAACGTGACCTGCGCCGCGGGGCTGGCCATCGCCGACGTGTTGCTCGACACGCACGACACCACCGTCGTCGCCGTGGGGTTCCCCGACAGCTTCACGCTCAGCGTGCCCCCGGCAGCATCGGCCGCGTTCTCCACCCGTGCAAGCGTGTCGCTCGCGGACAGCGACGACCCTGCGGTGATCGACCCCCCCGCCGCGGCGGAGGCGGCCGTCCCCGCCACCAGCACGATCCGCAGCCGCCGCAGCCGCACCCCCACGGCCGCCGTCTCCCCCACCGCAATGCCCCCCGCCCCGTCCGCCTTGCACACCACGCTGGCGTCCTGGTCCCGGCGCAGGTTGGCCACCGTGCCCAGCTCGAGCCCCACCGCCGTGAGCCCGTTGCTCGTCGTGAACGACACCGTGAAGTCGCTGGCCGTGCCGCTGTCCGGGAGGAAGGCCAGCAGCGACGACCGGCACGTCACCACGGTTGTGGCCGTCGGGTTGCCGTTTAATACCAGCGACAGCGTCGCGCCGGACGCATCAGCGGCGTTCTCCCCCCGCAGCACGGCGTCCGTCAACCCCAGCTGCGCCCCGGCAGACCACGCGTCCCCGGTGGGTTTCACGGCAGCGGTACCCGCCAGGACCCGGATGGCCAGGGGTTGTGCCGTGACGGTGAACGTGGTCGTGTCCGTCGTGGCCAGCCCCCCCGCGGCGGTCGTCGCCTTGCACACCACCTGCACCGTCACGTTGGGGGGCGCCATGGCAGCCACGGTGCCCAGCCGCAGGGGCGCGGGCGTGAGGCCGGTCGTGGCGGTGAAGGTGACGGTGTAGTCGGACGATGCGCCGTCCGGGAGCGTGGAGGTCGACTGGGACTGGCACGCCACTGTGACTGGGGCCGACGGCTGGGCGTTCAAGACCACCTGCATAGGGCGGGCAGGTGGGACACAATTCGGAGCGTCTCCCAGGACATGCCATCCGCGTCTGCGGGAGTCATGACAACCACCAGAGCGCCACTTATAGTGACCGCTTGCGTCACGCGGAGCTCACCTTGACCGTGTTGCCCGACCCGTCCTGCTGCGACTCGACGCGCGCCACCCCCTGGGCCGTGACGTCGGCCCCGGGCGCATACGCGGTGCCCGAGGGGCTGACGGCCGAGGCGCCCGCGACCACCAGGATCTTGAGCTTGACCGCGGCCACCACGAACGTGGCCTGGTCCGCGGACGTGAGCCCGCCTGCGTTGGATGGGACGCACGAGATGGACACGCTCTGGTCGGATGAGATGTCCCCCACCGTGCCGAGCTTGATCGGCTGCGGCTGCGTGCCGTTGGCGCTGGTGAAGGTGAGGGTGAAGTCGGAGGCGGTGGTGGAGTTGGGGAGGGCAGAGGCGTTGCTCGTGGAGCACGTCACCATGACGGTCGCGGAGGGGTTGCCGTTCAGCACCACCTGGGTTGTAGAAAGGGGGTCGTGGGCGATGAGAGCAGCTGGGGCTGCAACACACCGCCCTCCCTCGCCACCGTCTGGAAGAGCAAAGCGTTTCGTATCGTTTAACCAGCCGCGCCTGTCACCTGGACGCTCGCGCCGGCCGTGTCGGCCACCCCCTCCGTGCGCGATATCTTCAGCCCCGTGCCACCCCCGGCGATGGAGGTGCCCTTGGCTAAAGCAACCCCGCTTTCGTTCACCGCCGCGGACCCCGCCTGCACCAGCACGGCCAGGGGCGTGGCCCGGACCTGCGTGGTGGCGGACTGGGGCAGGAGGCCGCTCTTGCCCACCGCCGCGCACGTGAGGGTCACCGAGCTGGCCGTGGAGATGGCCTGCACGGCCGGGATCGTCAGCGACTGCGCCGTGGTGCTGCTCTGCGCCGTGAAGCTGAGCTGGTAGTCCGCCGCCGTGGTCGAGTTGGCCAGCACCGCGCTCGCGGACGCGTCCACCGTGCACGTGACCGTCACGTCCTCGGGGGCCAGCTGGGACAGCCGCACGCGGAAGAGACCCCCGGGGCCGTACGCCGTCGCCTCCCCGTACGCCGTCGCCTCCACCGCCGTCGTCGTGTCGGTCGGCAGCAGCTCCACCCCCTGCGTCCGCGCCGCCCCCGTCGCCGCGTCCGCGTTGGCCGTCCCCGCCTCAATCACCACGCGGATGTACTCCACCCCCACCAACAGCACCGCGCGGTCGGTCGTCGTCGTGGCCACCGGCTCCAGCCCCGCGTTGGCCGAGGCGGTCGCCAGCTCGCACTGCAGCTGCGCAGAGGGCGTCCCAGCCACGAACGTCACGTACGCGTCGCGGGGGGCCTTGTCGAACACCACGCCGTCCCCCACGCACTGCACGTGCACCCCCGCCGCGTTGCTGGTCACCAGGGACGAGAAGCGGGCCGACCCGGGCAGCACGGCCCCCGCCGCCTCCTTGACCCCCCCACTGCTGTACGCAACGGGGGTGGCCAGCGCCGTCAGCACGGCCGTGCCGGACACCACCTCGGCGCACGTCACCCGCCCGGCGCCGTCCGGGACGTCCCCCCCGGCCGCCACCCGCACCACCAGCTCGCTGGCGGCGCGCACGGAGGTGGGGGCGGCGGCCGACGACGACAGGGCCTGCCCGGCGGCGTTGACGAGGGAGTAGGCCACAGCCGTGTTGGCCAAATTCACGTAGAGCGTGACGGATGCGGTGGACACGTCGCCGGCCGTGCCCTGGCACACTACCTTGACCCCGGAGGCGTTGGCGGAGAGCACGCCCACGGTGAAGGTGGCCGAGTCGGCGAGGAGGAAGCCAACGGGCTCGGCGATGGTCGAGGTGCCGGCGATGCTGGCGTCCGTGGCGGTGAGGTAGGAGGACCCCGACTCGGCGCAGGTGATGGCGAAGGGGGCGGCGTTGTCGATGTCGCCCGACACGCGGGTGTAGACGGAGAAGGCCGCGCCCTCGTTGACGGTGGCCGCCCCGGCCGCCGTGGTGGGGAAGGGCGAGGTGCCGGCCGCGTCGGCGTAGAGCGTGAAGGCGGGGGCGGGCTTGATCAGGACGGGGAAGGAGGTGGACTGCCCCACGGCGGCGCCCGTGGCTCCCCCGGACACGGTGGTCACGCACGTGACCCAGGCGACCGTGGGGAGGTAGACGGTGCCCAGGGGGGAGCCGGCCGCCGGGAGGTCCACGCGCGTGGTGGCGTCGTTGGCCGCCATGGTCACGGTCGAGGAGCTGACGGGGAAGGCCACGGGGTCGGACGAACCACAGCGCAGCTGCGAGGGACGGGGTCGCGATTGTGGCATCGTAAAGGTGGCACCGACAGATGGGCGGAGAGTCATAGATACCAAGCATCGACAGCGACACTCGTCTGCAGTGCCACGGCAGCTTCGCGCCTCACCTGCCCCGTGGTGCCGCCCGGCGCCGCCTTGTTCCTCAGTGTGAGGAGGACGGTGCTGCTGTTGGCCGCACCCGACAGGAAGCGCGGCACCAGCGTGGCGTCCCCCCCGAACAAGGACAGGTCCGTGGCCGCAGCCAGGCTCGTGCCCGCCGCGCTGCTCCCCGTGGCCTTGAGCGCCGGGACGTAGTCGAAGGACGCCGTGCCCGCCGAGGTGGTCAGCGTGAAGGTGTAGGTGGACGTGTCGGACACCGCGTCCCCCGCGCTGTCGTAGGCCACGCTCGGGTTCGGCCCCAGGCACGTGACCGTGACGGCCCCGGGGGTGGTCTGGGTGCCCGGCAGCACGTGGCACGGCACCGTGTCGTTCTGCTGCGTCCCCGCGGGCACCGCGCACGTGAAGGCCGCCACCTGCGCCCCGCTGGCCGTGGAGCACGTCACCCCATACCCCGTGGTGACGGCCGCGCCCAAGTGCTTGACCTGCACGAGGGTGCCGCCGTAGTAGCGCGACCCCACTACCGCGCCGGCGCTCTGCAGGAACTGCCCCTGCGCCACGGCCACCGTCAGGTTGGACGTGGGCGTCCCCAGCCCCGCCACCATCTGAAACACGGCGTTGCCCCCGTCAAAGACGACCACGTTGAACGACACGACGTCGCCGGCCTTGAAGGACCCCCCGCCGCGGCGATGTAGCAGGACACCACCACGGTCGTGTCGGCCGTCACAGTGCCCACGCTCCCCGTGAGGGTGGAGGCGGCGTAGTCGGACCCCGCGCTCGTCATGGCGGCGGGGGAGCTGGTGATGGGGAACGTGGTGGGGTCCCCCGACACGCACTTGACCGTGGCCGAGGGGCTGGCCGTCACGGCCGACTGCACCGTCAGCACCGGCACGCTCGCCTGGGGCGCGCTCTCCTTGGTCCCCAGGGACGTGGCCGCGGTGGTGCCGAGGCTCGTGCCCAGGTTCAGCACCGACACGCCGCCCCCCTGCACGGCCGCCGTCTTGTTGCGCACGGAGAAGGTCTCGGTGCCGGCCGCCTGCACCGTCAGCCCCAGCGTGTGCAGGTTGGTGGCGCCCGCGTCCTGGCACGTCAGCGTCTGCGTCGCGCCCGCCGTCACGCTCGACAGGTCCGCCACCTGCAGCGTCAGGTTCAGCACCGTCCCCACGGCCGTGCCGCTCGGCACGGTCGCCGTGGTCGCCGTCACCACCGCCGCCGCCTGGAGGAGCGGGGAAGGCGGGGATCGTCAAGGAACCCCCTGCCGTGCCATGCCTTGCCGTGTTATGCCAGGTGTCCCGCTGCATGCTCTCACCGCGCTGTTGCTGGGGTCGGAGCTGGTGCACGTGACGGCGTAGGTCGAGGACGGCTGCTGCTTGACGCGCACGCCCACGTACCCCGCGAGGGGCTTGACGCCGGTGTTCTTGTTGATGGAGATGCCGGTGTTGGCCGAACCATTCACGTCGCTGAGCAGGGTGTTGGCGGCGATGTAGTTGCCGCTCTGGTCGACCGTCACGCCGTTCATGGAGACGATCTCGTACAGCGAATTGGTCGAGGCGCCGAGGCAGGGGGCGGCGAGCGCGGCGAGCACGGCCGCCAGGGCCACGGCCGCCCCGCCACGGGACCACCGCATGCTGCTGCGAGGTCCACGGGCGCGTGCTACCCCTGGCGAGTCCTTCGCGGCCTGTCAGGCCGCCATGTCCAGCAGGCCGGCGGGACCCGTATTCTAAGCGTTTCTAGCCCTGCGATGCGGAGAGAAGCGCGGCCGGTCGCATGAAAGCGCATTGAAAGACACCCTGACATGCTGGGGCCCGCTTTGATGACCCGCCGCGGTCGAACAAGGCATGCGAGTCGCGCAGAGCAGGCATTCCTACGAACTAAGTGGACGGCCCGCAGCAGCGGCGGCCCAGACCACTCACCGCGACAGCGCAGCGGTCAGCTTGTTGACGAAGAGCGTCCCTTCCCCGCGCCGAGTCTATATGCCCTCCTAAGATGTCGCCTCGATCAGTTGTGTTCCCTAGAGCCGTTGTAATCTAGTAGCTAGGGCCGGGACAACCAGTTCGGGGCGCACAGGTTGGCCAGATGCCAGACCCGCGTCCTGCAACGCTTCCACCTGAGGCGATCAGGGCGGCGCGAATTGAACAACAAACATATGGTAGACGGTTAAGCAGACGTGTGCGCGGCTGGCCAGCTCGACACCCATGTCCGACACCATTTTCTAGCTGAAGCGACGCATTGTCATCGTCCCCATCCGTGCATCTCTGCGTGGCTTCCGACCATTATCAGGGTCAGGCCGTGGATTCCGACCGCGCCTGCGCCTAACCCAACTGCGTTTTGTCCCCGATCGTCGATTCTTGCCCAGACAGCGATTGCTATCGTCCTTAAAAAGAGATTTTTGTCAAAACATCCTGTCAAGGCCAACGACCAACGCAGGGGCTACAAGGTGGGGACAGGAGCGTCACTCGAGCCTTGCCGCCCTCCCCGGCTCACAGGGAGCGCCCCGACGCGGGCTCAGGGTTAGGGTTCCGACCTGCGCCTGCCTGCGCCGCCCGCGCCGCCTGCGTGGGGCAGGTTCACCGACGCCGACTTCCCGGAGCTCAAGCGAAAGGTGTGCTGCTGAGGAGATTTGAACAGATGGACGGGTATCGAGTCAGCCTGGGCAGGGGCTGGGAAGGGCTGTTGGGGCGGAGACGGAGGGCGAGAGGAGAGGCATGAGAGAGGTGGTATAAAAAAATATTATTGGGTATTGGGTATTGGGTATCGCATTGCGCGCGCAGCATTCCAAGCATGCCAGCGCTTCCATTCACCTGAATCACACTTTTTTTGAACCCACACGCCGCTGCAGCCCTCTGTTGGTTGCACCGTCAGCGTGGGCCACGGCGCCCTGGGGCACCCTGGTGTGTTAACCACGTCGCCCTGCGCGAACGCCCGGACGTGGTCCTTTGCTGATCAACGAAAGCATCGAGTGCGGATGCAGACGTGCGCGCGGCGAGCTCAACACCCATGTCTGACACCATTCGCCAGCGCTGGCGAACGGAGCAGTGCACCCTTGACTCGCTGCTACCACCCTTAGTGACGAACATTCTCCCGAGAAACCGCGGTTGGGAAGGCGGGACTGCGACACGCTCGGTTCTCGTCGGCCAGGATTCAAAATCCACGTTATAGTTGCGGCCTCGCCTGCGCTTCCGGAGCTGCGGGAACCGTGCACGCATTGACCTTCTATAGAGTGCAAGTCTAGGATCGTGGGGCTGGTCTGGAAAGGACCTGGGGCGCCCTCGGCGGGTCGTTGTGCCCCTCGACCGGTCCGTACCCCGCCGCGCGAACACCGCAGCGCAGGGCGCCGCAGGTTCCGGAGCTGATGTTGAGGCTGTATCTGTGCCTTACACCCGCAGGGCGGGAGAGGCGCCCTTTCCTCGCCGCAGGCCCCATGGGCCCGACCACGGTGCCCGGCTCCTTTGCTCGTTCCGCCCCCGTCTGCCCGGCATCGCTTGTGCCCACGCAGCATATCAGCATATCACCTTGTTGCGCTTCATCCGCAGTCCTGAGGTGGACGCGTCGACCCCGGTTCGCTGCGTTCTGGGGGCATGCGGTGAGCGGGTGGGGGCGTGTGGTGGCGATGGGAGTCGCTGGGTGTGAGAGCGGCCCTAACCCACCAGGCAACTCGAGGGCACTCGCGCACTCGCAGGTCCCAAGCGCCCTCCGCCCTTCAGGCTGCCCTGGCTGCCGTCCCCAGCAATGCGACCCAAGGCAGCTCTCCCATGCAAGGGGCCCCCCTGCAAGCACCCCCCATGATGCAAGGGGCCTTCTGGCCAGGGCCCCAGGCGCAGTCGCAGGCGGGGCAGCCCTTCGCCCCCCCCGGGTCCCAGCCCCTGCCCTTCTCCATGGCCCCACCCGCATACTCGCCCCCTCCCCTCCCCATGCAAGCAAGCGGACCCCTACCACCGGGCCTCCCTCCACTCCCACCCATGGCCACCTCTTCCGCTCCCTTCCCCGCGTCTGGCGCCCCCGGTGCCTCATCTGCGGCGTTTGCAGCGTCTGCCACCCTCACCGCCCCAGCCCCGCCCGCCAGCATGCCTTTGGGGGGATTCGCGCCTCCCAGTGAGGGGTTCCCCGGCTTCCCTCAGACGAGCATGCAGCTAGGGATGTACCCCGGACAGCCAGGGGGATACCCTGGCATGTACCCCGGCCAGTACCCTGGTCAGCCGGGCATGTTCCCGGGGCAGCCGGGGGGCTACCCCGGACAGCCGGGCGGATACCCGGGTATGTACCCTAACCAGCCGGGTATGTACCCTAATCAGCCTGGGATGTACCCCGGTCAGCCGGGCGCGCCGGGGGCGGGGCGTCTCCCCGGGCTGGCGGGTGAGGGTGCCGTGGCGACCATGATAACCATGCGTGGCTCTGTGGCAGCAGCGATTCTATGCACGCCGCCTCATCTCGCCGCATCACACGCGCTCTGCTTTGCCTTTCCGCAGCCCAGCTCCTGGGCCGTGGCCGCTACCCCGGCCCCTCCGGCCTGGTCCCCTCGACTCCGCCCGTGCCGCCCCCGCCGGGGGAGACGGGGGAGCATCCCGTGGCCACCACGCAAGGTGAGCGCATGAGTGCGACATGAGTGGGACATAAATGGGCATGGGGTGATATGAGTGGGCATGAGTAGAGACGGGGGAGCATCCCGTGGCCACCATGCAAGGTGCGCATGAGTGGGCATGGGTTGCGTGTGGCCGTCTGCTCGTGTGCGTCTGTGCTACCCCATCTGTGGACTGAGCCCTTTCGTGTCAATCATTGTGGACTAAGCACCCTCTCACCCATCGCACCCATTGCAGTGCCCCTCGCGGACGAGGCTGAGCGCGAGGAGGCGGAGGCCCAGGCCCAGGCGGAGTTCGAGGATGCGGTGCGGAGGGCCAGGGCAGACGCGGCCAGGGAGGGACGCAAGGAACAGGCGAGGGGGGAAGAGGGGCAAAATGGTGGCATGTCTTGTGATGCATGGGCGCGTGCAACTGGATGGGGTATATCGTGTCTGATGATGCATGAGCGTGCGACTGGATGGGGTGTAACCCTTCAACCTCTCTCCCCTCCCCAGGCGGTCCGCGTGGCCCCCCCCGCGGCGGTTCCCCCCCTGGGCCGCTCCGCCCCACTCGACGCCCTCACCGACGCCAAGGTGCTGGTGCGGATGCCCGCGGGCCCCACCGAGCAGCGCAGGGCCGCCAGGCGCACGGGTCGCTACCGCATGGAGGACTTCGGGCTGTACGTGGGGAGGAAGCCCGCGCATAGGTGGGGGGGGGGTGGGGATGTTATGGCAGGGGATGCCAGTTGGAAGAGGGAGGGCGTGAGTGTGAGAGATGGGGACATGGCATGCAAATGAACATGGCAGATGACAGAGGGAGAGCGAGAGTGCAGCCGGCATGCCGTCATGCGAAGACGTGCACCACTCGCGCCCCCCCTGCATGACGTGACGGGTGTGAGCCAGGCATTGATACCGAGAGAGGGCCTGCCATGCATTATTATCACTCGCATCTCCCGTCTCCCCAGGTGGGCGTGGGAGGACCGCATGGAGCGCCGCCTGCAGCACGCGGTGTTGGTACACATGAGCGGGCACGTGAAGCCGCCCGGCGACCGCGCCTTGGGTCTGGACGCGGAGTTGGGGGAGGACGCGGGGGAGAGAGAGCTGCTCATGAGGGGGGGCGCGGTGGTGGGGGAGGGAGGGGACGCGGTGAGGGGGCCAGTCATGCAAGGGGGGGAAAATCACATCGGTCTGTGTCGTGAGTGAAGTGGCGAAACGCCACCTCGCTTCTGTGCAGCTGCCTCACCCCCCACCTCCCCTGCCACCCGTGTAACCCCACACTGCCCCTACCATGCATGGCACCCCCACCCCCCCTGCCACCCCCCCGCAGCCCCCCGTGCTGGGCACCCCCCCCGCCACGGAGCTCCTCTCCCGCCGCGTGGAGTCCGCGGACCCCTTCCCCTCCGAGCCCTTCGACGCCAACGGTGTGATGGAGCAGGAGGCGGACCCCATCAAGCGCGTGAACGGGGCCGTCATGGTGGCGCAGATCAAGAGGGGAGATCCCTTGGCGCCCCACCGGCAGCTGGAGATCGCCGGGCCGTCGTTCATGAGCGCGGGTGCGGCGGAGTTCCCCCAGTATGCCCTGGAGGTGGAGGTGGGCCGCGTGGAGATGGCAGCACACCCGGCCATGGCCAGGGAGGACTGGCTGGCGGCGCGGCTGAGGGCCATGCACCGGGACACGCGGCTGCGGGCGGCGGTGGGGCTGGAGAGACACTACTGGGAGGTGAGGGGGGGTGTGGAGAGGCATGGATTGGGTAGGGGATCGCCTGGTTAGCGAGAGACACTACTGGGAGGTGAGGGGGGATGGGGTTGCAGAAAGCAGCATGATTGGGAGGTGATCATCGCAGCTGCATAGCACGGTCCCAGCCCCTCCCTCTTGTCAGCCCAGCTACCCCCCTTGCAGCCAGCACGCACCCCCTCAGCCCATGCCATACCCCTTCCACCCCCCCCAGCGCCTGCTAGCCTTGGAAGAGGACCTCCTCTCCTCGCGCGAGGCGGTGTTCGCCCTGTCCGTGCGCACCCCCGGGGTGTCGGCCCCGCTGTCATCCACCGTCGAGCGTGCGTGCGCGCGCCTGCGTCAATTAGAGGACGACGTGGCAGAGACGCGGCGGGTGATGGAATCCGAGGCACTGCGGCTGCACCGGGCGTGCGCGGCCATGCAGGCGGTCTATGCGGAGATGGAGGAGGAGCGCAGGCGGCAGGGGCACTGGCTGACGCCCCTGGTACTGCGGGTGGGGGAGGCCGCCCCTGTGGCCAGAGACGAAAGCGAGGCGTCGCGGAGGCGAGACCTGGACGTGCGCATGGCCACCGCGGAGATCGACGACGTGGTGGGGCTGGACCGGGCGCCGTCGCGGTTCACGCTGCCGCCGGGTGTCACGGGGGGCGCGCGTGCCAAGCTGAGGCGCACCGAGTCGACAATGGCGGCGTTCGCGCACCGCAAGAAGGAGGCGAGGGATGGCATGTGTGTGTGACATGGGGTCATGATAGCAGTGGAGTGACGTTGCAATGACAGTGGACTGATTGCTGACGAGAGTTGTGACTCACAGTGGGCGTCAGTGGCTGTCAGCCTTGACCGCATGCACCCTCGCTCCCACGGTGCCTTGATCGCCCACAGCGTCCCTCTCCAGCCATGACCACATGCACCCCCGCATTCACCCTCACTCAGCCCCCATCGTTGATCGCCCATCGCCACGTCTCTGTCCCTCCCCCCAGTTGGAGTCTGAGGTGGCGCGCGTGCAGCGTCTGGTGGACAGCGCCCCGGTGCCCGACCCACGCGACCGAGAGGAGCTGGCGCGGCTGAGGACGGAGCTGGCGGAGATGGGGGACGCGCCGCGGTGAGGGGGGGTTGGGGTGGGGTGGGGTGGGGAGGGGTGGGGTGGGGGGATGCTGTGACTCTGGGCCTGCCTGGGATCGACTCTATGCTCACGCCCCGCTGCACTGAGACCCTCGCTTGCCACACCCCACACTTGTCACACCCCGCTTGTCACCCCCGCACCCGACCTTGTTCGTCACCCCCACACGTGTAGACTGCTTACCTGCCTTGCACTGAACCCTCAAGCTCGTCACACCACACGACCCCCGCTCTCTACCCACACTGCCACCCCCACCGCCACCCCCACTGCCACCCCCACTGCCACCCCCACTGCTACCCCCACTGCTACCCCCACTGCCACCTGCTCCCCCCCCCCAGTCGCCTCCCCCGCTCCCCCGAGGCCCAGCACCGTGCGGAGTCCAAGGCGGCGGCCAAGGTGGCGCGCGACGGCCCCTTCCGCGTCCTGAGGCTGCCGCGCCTGGCACCCGCGCTCTTCTGCAAGGACGACGTGGGGCCGTCCGCCGCCAATCGCGCCGCGTCACTCGCCCGCATACGCGTGCAAGGCGAGGAGCATTCACACGCATTGCATCCACGCCTGTTACCGCGAGTTTGCGTATCTAAACCCATTTCCATCTCACTCCCCCACTCTCGAGGCACTCACGAGCGTCGCATCCACGCCTGTCACCGCGAGTTCCCCTATCTCCCCCTATCTCCGATTCCTCACCCTCACCTGATTACCTGAGCTCTTCCCCCCCACTCACCCTCACCTAGTCTCCCCCTCCAGTGCGCCTGCTGATCAACGGCCACCCCGTGGCCACCACGGACCCCCACCCCCTGGGCCCCGACTTCAGCGTCGACATCCGCGACCGGCTGCGCCTGGTGGTGCACCGGTGGCCCGAGGACGCGCGCGCGCAGGTGCTGCTGCGGGGGCGCGTGGTGGGGGAGGCGCGCATCTACATCCCGGGTGCAGGGGCCACTCC